>OZ004729.1:10509246-13018796 GCA_963924685.1 Dexiosoma caninum | reverse complement strand
AAACAAAAACAACAGCAAATCAGAAATTCAGCAACAATCTTGATTTCCGCATAATTTTCATTACTGCACACTGCAGTTGCATAAAACTTGTCATTAAATGAATAACTGAGAAATTTCATACAAAAAAAAAAAAAAAAAATCAAAGAAAATTGCTTTTAACAATTCTGTATAAACAAAAAAAAAATCTTTTTCAAATTAACAATGTTTCTACAATTTTCTGTTCACGTTTGAATTTTGTTTAAGTTTCACTTCAACAGTAAATTTGACTGTCAAAATTTTCTGTTTTTTATTCATTTCTTTGTCAAAAATTTTAAAATTTTAATTTATTTTACATTTAACCAGAAAATAAATATTATTTTTTGCTGTAGCAATATTTTGCTGCTATAAATACTACATGAGTTGTCATACGCACAAATTAAATTCAAGTGCATAATAGTGCAGCAAGCGTCTTCTTAATAGCTTTTATTTATTCATAGTTTATTTTTCAGATCTCTTTTACTTTTGGCTATAAAGGAAGTGCATTCCTTTGTAAATTTTTAATAGTTTCATTCTCTTTCAAGATGTATAATGCAATTTTATACAATTTGAGTTAATAAAATTTCTTTTGATAAATCAAAAGCAAGTAATGCAAGTTCTGCAAGGGTCCTTTCAATTAAACTAATTCGCTCTTAAACACTCGCACTAAGAAAGTTATATATTCATAACTCCACGCATTGGGTTTGGGATGACCTTATCCTTGCATACTTACCGCCGTATTCATAGAAAATATTTTTGACTTTTAAAAGTTTTAATAAACAAATTTCCATACAAAATTCAATTGTTAATCGTTTTATAAATTCGAAGAATGTTTATGAATGCGGCAGATAGTCTGCTTTCGCTGGAACATTTCACAGTTATGATATTTTTCGAGATGCAGTGAATGCTCCAGCATTATCAACTTTTATAAAACAAAAATAAATAAATTGAAATTCAGAGCACTGCACACTGGGGAAAAAATACCAATCTAGAGGCGGAAAAATCATATCTTCGAAATAAATAATATAATTCCCAATAAATGTATTGATGAATTATAGGTAAGATAAGCTGCGTAAAAAACTAGAGAACTATTTTTAATACAGTGGACACCGCTTGTTGTTATATGGTGTGGTCCAACTAAAACGAAGGATGTTAATTGTAAATAAAACAAACAGTTTTCAGAGAATTTCTTAAATACTTGTTATTATGATAGAATGATGTACATATGACAATTATGTGTGAAACAATAAATCGTCCAAATTCTCGCAATGGCTTCGGTGGCATTCTATCTGATGGTCGATATTTGCAATGACTTTGAGACATAATTGAGGTTCAATGTCGTTAATCTGCCGAATTATCTCATCCGTGAGCTCTTTAATTGTTCTTGGCTTATTGCCGTATACTTTTTCTCTTAAATATTCCCAAAGAAAGAAGTCGAAGGTTGTCAAATCACGTGATCGACGCCACGAAATGACATAACACGATCATAGAATTTCTCGCGCAAAAGGGCCACTGTTTCGTTGGCTGTGTGGCAAGTGGCATCATCCTGTTGGAAGCACATATCGTCCAGGTCCATAACTTCAATTTCTGGCATCAGTGATGTTCGTGACATTTTCAATTGTTGGACACGACGATGAGTCATTGAGATGACGGCTCAACAGCATTGTTTTCAGCAGAACGAACTGGGCTAGCATGCACATGTGTTTTAACATTTTCTACAGACCCGGGTTGTTGAAAATTGCCAACAATTATCCCGCTTGTGCACACATTTGGTCCATTATGCTGACCGCAGAAATCACGAAGTGCACGAAATACATTTTGATTTGAACGCCCATTTTCGTAAAATGCTTCAACAATCTTAACGCGCCGCTTAAATGTGTACCTCTCCACGGATGAATTTGTCAAACAGTGAAACAAAGAAATGTCAAATTAAGATGGGCGAAAAACTCACCGTTAAGTTGTGACTCACAATTAACATCGTGCATTACAGTTGGACCACCGTTATAACCCCAATTTTACCTATAAAATTCTTTAGTCGGTGGAAAGCACATATCTTCCAAACTAATAGTCTCATGCACATAAAATTTATGACTGAATTATAAATAAAAATTAGGCAGATATTTCTAACACAGTGGATGCTGTAGACAACTGTATCAGTTATTACTTTTAGTCCTTTAATTATCTTTCTATTGCCATTGCAAAATATATGGGAGCTTCGAAATTAACGTTGTGGTCAGTCTCTTTTATTGTGCTTTAACCACATGCGAGTAATTAAGTGTTATTCAGAGCTTTAATTTCGGCTATAAAAAACTGAATGAATGTATCTGTAATAAATAGAATACTTATTATTTTTTTTGAATAATTCTATTTTCATAACAGTTTTGCTTGCCTACTTTCCACATAAACGGCTCACAATTTTCGGCCAACATTTATGTTTCCTTCGCCTCTTTCAGTCTGTTCTGTGGCGAGTTAATTGTTTGTTTAATTAAAACAATGATTTGTTTTATTTTAAAGTTTAATTTAATTTAAATACTCTTTATATGACTTATCGGCGTTTTAATGAAACTATACGCAATGGCGCATCTGAGTTTGTGTGTGTGTGTGTGTGTGTGTGTGCATGTACCCTGCAGATAATATTGGACTAAGTGTTTCATTGTAACTGAAATGGACTGGTTACAAATATGGACCATGCCATAGAAAACGCAACTGCTTTAGTTATACGACAACTGTGCGGGCTTTTCTTCGTATTTACGAATAATACGGCGCATTACATTTACTGATGGTCCATGGAGTACTTTTTTGGTTAGTCCGATGTCATGCAAAGGTAAGTTATATGGTCCACACGTAGAAAATCGTAATCTTAAATAGAGCATGTTAAACTATTTACATTTGAGTTAGTCGTGGACTGCTCATAGTCCCCTATGGACTACACTTTACATCAAGGATAGGCAAAATACCGCCGATGTTATTCTCTTTTTGACACGTACTTAAATACACATATATTGTAGAGAATTAAACAACATTACTCATTCGAACTAAGCATTCAAAGAAGCAGACTGTGCTATCGCTTGTTGCTTAAAATCAGTGTTGGCACAAAAAAAAATTCTTCTCAGCAAAAATATTTGTCCTCTTCAATAAACTTACTGCAAGAAGATACATCCAATCGGCAATATGAACTAAACTTTTTATTTTCAGATAATTATTTGGTAAACCAAAAGATTAGCTGCCAGGCTCACGATGTCACTCGCATTCGTTCGTTTGCATAACAACATTCCAAACGAAACAAACATTTAAAATTTTGTTTTCGTTTTAAATGTTGCTCTGCGAACGAACTAATTCGAGTGACATCATGAGCCAGGCAGTAGGTTTCTTAACACGCATGAAAAAATATAACACTAAAAAATATTATTTAATTACAACTGTCGTTTTTATGACTGTAAAGACATATAAAATTTTATCGAAATGCATAACAACATAAAACTAATTAAGATGAGGGAATGTAATAAGCATAAAATTAAATTTTAAAAATATATTCGATATTTGTATCGACATATCTTTATTGAAACCAAAAGTTAAATTCTTTTGCCACATAAGCAATTTGAAAAGTTCTGAAGCATAAAAATTTGTCCATGCGAAATAAATGTTGAAGATGCAAAGCTTACAAAGGCTGATTTTGTAACTCTTTTCCATCTGCATATCTTTTTTATGTTGGACCAGCACTCAGGAGATGACTCCTACATTGTTCTGGAACTAGAGGGAAGGGATAGTAAGAGAGATTATAGGTTGTGAAGCTTCACTGTCATATGACTTTGCTTTTGCACGTTCTTTATTTTTAATGCAGTGTTGCTGCGCTTCTGATGTCAAAGAGACGTATTTTTAGTACATAATTGTTTTACTTCGTTGGTGCTACACATTATTAACCACTATACCATATTAAATATAATTTGCTTTTTAATTTTGGGTGCAAGAGACACAAAATTACTGTGAGAGAGTCTGTATGAAACTCATCCTATTGCCTATACCTGCTTTACATGCACTTATGAAATAGTCGCGTTAACTGCAGGGCATGTATTTTCCAATGAAAGTGTGTTTGTTTGTACATCAGTACCATATTTTTATAATTGGCTGGCTATTAATTAATTAATTTTCAAATGAATCTGCCTGTGTATATGTGTGAAATGCATGTGTGTCTATATATGTGGACAAATATCAACATTTATCCGCTTTATTCCCCAGATACATTTATTGAAGTGTGTGAAACATTCATTTTTAATAATTGCAATTACTGGCCGGTGGTAGGTGTACTTTTTAAATGCAATTAATTACACTTTTCAATACAGCAGTACAAAGCTGTAAAATTTTAAAGTCTGGCGCCCCAAAATAATTACCCAGGAAAGAATTTAATAGAGAAAAAAGGCGAATAAAGTCGTTATAAGCGTATAAATAAAAAAAATTATAAACCTTTTGAAAAACACAGTTCTTCGTGTACAGAAAATCACTTGATTACAAAGCAATAACATACATACAATATGAATGCAGCTTAAATCTGTGGGCATGTGGAAAACTGGCACTCAAACCTGCAGACTGAAGTACATAGTACCAGCGTGAAGGTCATGGGTTCAAAATCAACTGCAGTCATCAAAGATTCTTCAGAAGTGCATTAGTGCCTACGCTGTTGCTGTAATATACATCACTGTATAGGGTTCGGAGCTGGGACTACTAAAATTGCCACAACTTTAATAGTCAATGCCAAAATTATTTCAGCCTAAGAAATTTTGCAAAACAATTTATTAACTTCTCATATATCCTGGTTTTATACAACTACAATTTTTCAATAGATTTATTCTTCGTGTTTTTTTTTTCCTTAAGCCTAAAAATACGTAAAAGTTTTGCACATTTTCCCACTGCCATATCGAAGGGAAATTTAAACAAACAGTGCAAGCAATAACCAACCAAACAAAAACCTAAAGAAAAAACCTTTAATCCCCAACAGTTTATCATCATTAAATATTTTATTAATTGCTTCCTAAGTAAAAGAGAGAAAGAATAAGCAATTCAACATTTAAATACTTCAACTGATTGTGTAAAAGTACGACATGAAAACATTTGCTTACGTCCTTAAGTAACAGTCATTAAGTTGATTTAAAAATAGCAACAAAAAGGAAAAAAAAAAGAAATAAAAAAAAGCAAAAGTATGACTATGTAAAGCAGAAGGAAGAAAAATACTTGTAAAACAATTAAAATTAAAAGTAGGAGAAACATTAAGCTATCAAAATACCATTTAAGTTTGTTCATCATTCAAAGAAGCATTTAGGAGATACATGCCTACAAAGCCAACAATTTGTACTGGCCGTAAAGAGGGGCTGCTTCACTCTCACTCTCTCGCCGCCAAAAATTTGAAAAGGCAACAGGAAATATAGTATGTGTGTGCACGTGTGCAATTAATACGTACCATCAGAGTTTTTAATGCCGCAGGAACGATTTCAAAGAGTATAGACAAGAACCAGCAAGAAAATGAAATATATTTGTCAAAAGTCACGCAGAACAGAAATTACAAAGCATAAATCGAGCTTAAAGTTTAAAAAACAAAATGATTACGTAGCTGGCAGACATATGGACACACACACACACACACAAACACGCACGCAAATAAATACACACACACACACACACACATTTTTATGAAGCAGCCAACAGCAATTCTCTTCGTGGCACACAGTCACTGTAACCCATATTCTGTTGCAAACACATACATTTACGTTTAAATTACCAATTATTTTTCCGGATTGTGTCCTAAGGAGTTGCATTTTGCAAAATTTCCAACACACATGTACGCGCACACATACCGTAAGCTGCAACGTCATGGCACCAAGGTAATCATACAGTTCGGTAGAAATAAATAGAAACAATAAAACTGTTCATATGAGAATATTGAAATTGTTCACTATACTGCAAGCAGTATTAGCAGGGAATTATTTTTAATATTCAAGGTTAGGAAAATAATTATAACTATAGATATGTGAAATATATCACGAATTCGGCAGAAAAGTCATCCGTATGGTTAAAAAAAAAAATTAAATTTTAGAGAGGAGCGAATATATATGTATGTAAAATATAATCACTCGATTTACAACAACATTTTTAAAAGTGAATGTTTTAAAAATAAAGGTTGTTTCTTGAGGACCCTTCCAAAGGAGAATGCCCCACTTAGACCACAGCTTAGGCCCATTGCAATACCAGAAGAAACAGCCAGGGTCTAGGCGACAATCGAACCCGCACCACCAGATTATTCTTCTAAAAGTAGTAATAAAATTTTATAATGAAAATTTCTTTCCAACAAAAGTTAATGATAATTAAATTTTAAATTTTCCTGAATTAATTGTTTCCCACTGATCCTTTCCAATGTTGTATCATGCCTTTCTGTCGCACTTTCTGTCTGAACTTTAGCATCATTTGGATTTAATAATAATCAAAAAAATATACTAAAATTTGAGTATTTAGCATGTTCGGAACAAACGAGTATGTATTATAAAAGTACGCTGTAATTGTGCGTGACAAATTGTAACATGTTCGTGACTATGTTAAAAGTTTACAAATTATTTTACACATATATTTTTTTCAGATAACATAGCTATTTATATAATCTACGAAGCTTCTAAAAGCTAAAAAAAATAATACCAAAATGTTATAAGTAAATTCGCTGATATTTTAGATAGAAACTGTCATCTAATTTTCAAAGCGTAACTATGGTAGCGGGTGCGTACAATATATTTTGCTTTATATCAGTGAAATAAAAATTCCGATTAGGAAAAACTCTTGAAAATTTAATATTAACACAGCAAAATCTTCTTAGACAAAATATATTTTCTTAACAAAATCAGTTTGAAATATTCGCACGCTGTAACAGTGCGTTACATGGATTTCGTGCTGTATCTTTTTAACGCAGTGCGAAGCATTTTTATGACAGGCCACAAATGTTCTTAAGCACGTAGTGGATAACTTAATAAGGGCCTAAGTAGAGCTGAGAGCTTCATTCCTTCAATACTTTGCAGTTGAATGTGTTTTTTTAGAGAATTCTTAACGCAGAGTTTTTGCTTCTCCGCTGTTATGTTGGCGAATTAATTTTGAAACTGTAGGGTGACACTTTATTTCTTTTTGTATTTCGCCGAAGTCTTATAGCTCAAATACCGACGATGAAGAATGCTTCACACATCAATAAATTTTTGGTCTAATGCAGATTTGAACCGCGCATCTCCTCATTGCACAGTTAACACGCCAACTACTCAGTCAACAGCGGCCTCGATCACACTTCATCACCAATTTTGTTGAACATTATTTCCCAGTGCTATACATATGCCCTCTGCTGTCATAATGAATGACTGTATTTAACATAAATGGTCACTGGCATTATTTTTAAAGAAATAACCATTAAAGCCATAAAATGAAAGTAAAATGAACGCAAGGCATAACGTAACTTATTCGTGATTTATAGTGCTTACGCTGGCTATAAATGTAGAATGTGATTGGCAGCAGACCATCAAACAAGTTAATTGCCAAACTCAACGTTCTTAGTCGTACTCTGACCATTATTATTTTTTGTTCTCCTTGTTTTTCTTAATGTTATTCTTTTGTAGCCTCTGTTTATCTTGCCAATAAATTTCGACCATATAAATTATATGAACAAGTGCATGCGTGTGGGTGCATGATTTCGAAAGAATAAAAGCAGTGTAAAAACGTATTTCCAAAAAAAAAATCATGTCTGAAATGTTTAAATTGGTCTTTGAATTTCTTTATAGCAAAATCAACTGGCTCAAAGTGTGCGTGTTATATAGAAACCAAATTTTGTGGCTTGCAATTTCAATTTGACGGTTTAACATTTAGTGCATTTTAATTTCGTTTGATTTTAATTAAGAGGGTGGCGTAGGATGGGTGGGGTTATTCCGTTCATCGTTAGAGGAAATCACTGATTCCGGACCATTTGGGTCCTCAAAGTTCCCTTTTTGTCGCCTGTTATAGAGAGATATAAGAGTTGAGTATACAGAGATAACCAGAGAGAAAAGATATGACAGCAGTCCTTAGCGCAGCGATGCCACCTGTGTAGTTTTAGCAGATTTTTGAAGTGCAAAACAGTTTTCCATTTTTTTTCTCGAAAAAAAAGAAAAAAATTATAACCCTTTAAAATTTTTACAGTTTTTGTCGTGTACTTAACTAATAATTGGGGTATTCACAAGTTAGTCATAAAGTCATATGTTTAAAATATTAATACGAAAAATATGACTGCTATAAACAACCAAAAATTTATTCAGCTGTTAAGAAAAAAATACTTTTACTTTTTGATATCAAAATGCTAAAAAAACAGGAGAAAAACTAAAATTATTTGACTTTTTAATATAGTAAATAAGTCTTGTAATAATACGATTTTTAATTAGAATTATACAATTGTTTTTTTGGCACATAAAAAATTGTTGAAAGAAATATAATCGAAAACAGCTGTTGCCAGTGATATGAGCTGAATAATTTTTTGGACGGCGGCTACTGGATAAACGTTGGCTGCCTGCTAGATGAGTTACACAAACACAATTTGCTCACTTTTATATCATTATTATTACATATTGTGTTTTTTTCTTTCTTGCTTCTTATAAAAATAATCTATATATATATATAAAACAGGTTGTGTGTATGTATGTAACGTATGGACTCCAAAACGGCTGGGCCGAGTTTGATGAAATTTTCAGGGAATCTTCAGAATATTCAGGCGGGTGACAGATTTTTTGGTCTGCGGGCGGAGGGGCGTGTCAAAACCCAATTTTTATATTGCACCACCAATGACATATACATATATTTATTTTTTTTCTTTTTTTTATTTTAAATAAATAAATCGTGTGGTAATACAACACTAATGTTTGCTTAGGGCCAGCAACGCGGACCGGGTCAGCTAGTTTAATATAAAGTTTTAAAAATGTGAAAAATTTTTTAATAACTTTTTATTCTTATATCATTTATAAATACCGGCCGCTTGTAAATATTATCGCTGGCTCGACTTAAGAGTTTCAGTGAACGATTCAGATGTTTTGTTGTTTTTGTTTGCAGCACAGCAACAATTTGTTTAAACTCTTTTAAAATATTAAGACATTGTGACAATATCTTCGAATTATGAATTGTAAATTTCGTCGAAATTTTCGTTGTGCATCGCATATTTTATCGAATAGAATTTTGTATTCGATGCGTAATGTGATGTTCAAAAAATGTAATATTTTCGAGACTATTTTATTATTTTGGTTGAGTATACGATGATTTCTAATTTATGTTCTTAATAATTTTTATAGTTTTTTGACCTTTTTTTATATTAATAACACTAATTATTTTAAGCCTAAGGTCTTTTTATATATTTTATATTTATTTCAATATTTCGCTACTCCTTTGTGTAGCTTCTTCAGGAAAATTGGTTTTTGTTTATAATAAAAAAAAAATAAAAAAATTTTTTTTTTTAAAAATTCACAATATATGAAAAGTTCTTGTCAATGAAAATTCAAAATAAAAATATTATTATTGTAATTATTGTTTTGAATATTTTATTATATGTAACATATTCGTAAAAATGTATTTTGGATTTGGTTCAAAAACAAAAATTTCAATACAAAATCGAATATTTATACCTATTTCAAATCCAGAATATATTTTTATGAATATGACTTTTAATATTTTTATGAATATGGCTGTTAATATTTTTATTTTGAATTTTCATTGACAAGAACTTTTCATATATTGTGAATTTTTAAAAAAATTTTTTTATTATAAACAAAAACCAATTTTCCTGAAGAAGCTACACAAGCGAAATATTGAAATAAATATAAAATATATAAAAAGACCTTAGGCTTAAAATAATTAGTGTTATTATGTTCTTAATTATATACAGGTTTGAAGTAGTAAATACCAAACAATAACTTGAAACGCTACTTACAATAATAGAACAAAATTCTTAGATTATAATTAAGACATGATCGGACTAACTTTCGTCAATTCGGAAGGATTTGGAATTTAATTTATTTGATAAAAGTTGGCCTATGTAAATTTCAGCCATACATACATATGTATACATCACACCTATACGAGTATATTGCATTATTTGTTTCCGCAAATAAGGCCTGCACGTTTCATGATTTCAAGAAAAATACACTGGTATACTTAACTGTGTATTTAAAAGATCATCTGGTCTTGAGATATTGAATAAGTGCCTGCTAACAATAGGGGCTCGTCAAACATTTAACCAATCTACCCTGTACCTTTGGATGTGAAATATGGTTCCATGTACATATGTGCATAAGAATATAACCTATAAAACATATTGAATATATTTAAGCATTCCTGTTGCAATATATTTTTAAAACATATTTTTGTTGATATTTTTTCTTTGTATTATTTTTACTTTAAAATTCTGCTGTGCAAAATTGTTCTCAAAAAAAAAGTTTGAAACATATTTTTACTTTTGCTCTGTTCTTTGAGAAACCACTTGCTCATGCAATTTCAACTCAATTTTCAAAATATAAAATGACAAGGTATAATATTTGATGATGCAACAGAAAGTATAAAAAACCGCAACGATTGACCATTTCATTTCAACGTCACTCGCACACACACAATTCATTCAGTTTATTTTTACACTTTTATTTAGTCTCAAGGCTGCTGCTAGAAATTTGAGACTTCCTTGTTAAAAACTTTTAAGGAAGTGTTTCACACAGTCACAACCAAAGAAACTTAAAAAGCTGGCAAAGGGAGGAAAACAAGAAAATAAAATGCACTTTGACATGAAAATGTTTAGAACAGGAAGTAAGAAACAAAATGGAAACTCTTCAAATTACGTTGCATTTTATATTAATTTTCTATTCATTTGCTTTAGAGAAATAATGTTTAAAGAATAAAACTTGAATGATGACCGCGGGGCGTCCGTCATCCGTCTCAGTGCTGCGAATAAAAAATATACCGAACAATAAATAAATTCAATTAAAAATATTTTTATACCGATCGACACTAATTAACAATCTAGAGAAAATAAAAAAATTTTAAATATTAAGAAACACTTCTTATTGTACGAGGTGACCATCTTCAATTGTTGTAAAGAAATAAAGTTGACTTTCACGGACTTTATTGGTTTATAGGGATTCTTCTTGAAAAGTGCAATTATTTCTACTGCCATAAATGACACTGTTAAAGACATAGTTTACGAAATTATCACAGCAAAAAAAAAAAAAAGAGTGGAAGTCATTCCGAAAGCCCTTCTATGTCAAACTGCCAAACTGCCAAACCCATACACCCTTTTACAGATGACAGCGGCATCCGTCACTCCTATTAAATCGATCGTAGGCCGACACCTACTATGATCGCGGCGCTGAGACAGAATAAGAGTGAGTCATTGAATAGTAACCTCTCAAAAATATTGCAATGGGGTCAAGCGGACAGGGTCCATTTCAACGCTCAGAAGACGCGTTTTTAAGACGGTGTAAGAGACTCCAACTGATCTCCACCCTATTTATGCCGCTGATATCCGACCGAAAATGGATTACAAGGCTCATGGACTCTCATGTATGGGCCGGTGCTTCAAAAACTATTTCGAAAATACTCGACCGTGGCCAAGGAGGGGGCCAAGAAATTCATTGTGGCGGTAGCGTAGCCAATTCTATTGAATCTCTTGAGCATCGTTGCAACGTGGGGTGCGTTTCGTTTTTCTATCGTTATTACAATGGAATGTATTCTAATGAAATCAGGAAACTTGTTCCCGAAAAACGTGAGAAAATTCAAATCAAATGTCAATCCCTCCTCCCATAACCTAAGTTTCAACATGACGCATTGCATGTGTAGGGGTCATACCCTAAATGCCGGTTCAAGAAAAAAAAAACCGTAGAATAATGCAAGGTTAATTCCTCCCAATCACTTCACCACATATTTTTCCCTACAGTATTTTTTTTCAACAAAGAATTGCATCCGTAGGAGACATCACCTGATCACTGGTCCAAGAAAAAAAAAGATTTAATTTTCCATGATTCTGCTGCATAAAACGAACTGTATTCCTGGATGAAGGGCAACTTTGCCTGTGGACTTACAAAGAACTACAGAAATCAAATTCTTGGAAACTGGAAGAAAAGTGAATTTGCTGCTCACTGGCATAATAGTGCCGGCCAGCATCAGATCAAAAGCTTCCTGATACCGAATATGGCCATCTGAATTGGGATGATTTCGCTGAATAGAGCGGAGTTCAGCTTTTTAAGGGGGTAATTCACAGGCCATTGTGTTCTGAGGTACCACCTTAAAAAATATCTGTCGATTTTATGGCAGTGGCACTGAGAGCTCTGAACACATTTTTTTGCACTGAGTCTGACACAGATTTCACCATTTGAGTGAAATTGCAGTACTTCCACACAAGCTGTACAACACCATACCCCAAATAGTGCTTGGATACCCTAGAAGCCTTCATAAGGCGGTCTAATATGTAGGGCTTTGCACAATAGATCTTCTTGGTGGCGTTGCTTCCTGGCCCAATAATAATAACAACAGAGGACTCCTGCTGCTCTTTGTTACTGCTCTTAAGCACTTTAAGGAACAATTTTAATTTAGTCGATTATGCTTTTAATGTGATATTAAGCCAGTTAATGCAAGACTTTAATCTTCTGCAAGCATCTTTTAAATGGGAATTTCTTTTAATCATATTTTTCTCATTATTTTGTTTTATTTATTTTTATTTTTTTTTCTACTTTTTCTTGAACTTAATGCACTTTTAACAGATAATTTTTATTTTTTTATATTCTTTTTAGTTTCGCTGTAAAATATATTCACTTTTTCCACGTTTTATAGCGAGTTTGCTTTGCAAAGCACAAGTTATAACGTCAACTAAATGACTTCCGTTTCCTGTTTTAAGTGCATAATCAGTGTGTACATAATCATTTATAAAACGGAGTTAAAAGAGAACGAATAATGGCGCCATATATACATTATGTACGACTAAAGCTTGGCCATAGAACACATGAGTTCTATAATTAACTCGAAATGAAGTGAATAAAGTGCTTTTTTTTGAGGAAAAGTTGTGTTCATATTGCTGCACTATCATTTTATGGGGCAGCCGATTAGTTTTGATTTTCAACATTGACGTTTTTGGATTTTACTGGTAGAAGTTTTTAATATATTTAGATATTGCTTAGATGCTGCTGTTGGCTAAAGTCATTAACGGGCTGAGTTCAAACCCCATTCCATTCAACCTAATTTGGCTATCCTACTTGCTTCTACGTCGCATCAATAACAATCGTAAGCATTTTCTGAAGAGATACTATGGACCGGAAAAATTCATAGTTACCTGTAGTTTGAACTTAAGGGGTGTGTAAAAGTGGGGAATCTTTTTAATAAAAAAAAAGACTTTTTTTTAGATATTAAAAATATTTTTATTTCAGTTTATTACAACTACTCGCATGTAGGTTCCGGTTAAAAAAGAAAAATTATATTGGTCAAGTGACCACCCCTACTGGCTCGGCCGAATCCCAATATTTTTATCAAAATTATCAATCAAAGCTTTTCAATAAACTGTTGTCAAGGATATCTGCTCGATAATGTTGGTTTTAAGCTCTTGAACTATTGTGGGATTATTACTGTATACTTTCGAGTTGAAAAACCCCACAAAAATATCAAATCGCACGATCTTTGTGGCCAATTTAATCCTCCTCTACGAGGAATAATGCGATTTTCGAACTCATCCTTCAAAATATCCATTGTTTCTCTTGCTGTGTGACAAGTGGCAGAATGGTGAAATTTACTGCCACAAAAACCTTTGGATCATCTCCTTATAGGGATTTCCATTATACGGTCAATAGATTTCCATTTTCGTTTTCAAAAAAATATGGTCCGACGATTCCTGCGTACCTCCAACCACACGAAACCGTAACTTTTTGTGGATGTAATGGTTGCTCTAAGATAACTCTTGAATTCTGCTTGTTGGCGTAGCCATTGCGTTGAAAATGGGCTTCGTCGGTGAAGATCATTTTGTTAAAAAATACTCATTTTCTTCTTGTCTTCTTCTTCTGGCCCAAGAAACGAATTACCGACGTAATGCATGGTCAGCTGGTTTTAACTTTTAAGTCAGCTCAATCTTATAATACTTTAAATGGAGATCGCGATGCAAAATGTTGAATAATGTGGATCGTTTGATGTTTAAATGCTGCGAACGATGACGAAGGGATGTTTTGGGATCTTCTTCAACACATCTCCTCACAGCTGCTATATTTTCGGTTGAACGATCACTACATTGATAAATTCCGTTTCTGTTGTCATGAACGGATCCAGTTTCTTTAAATTTCTTAACCATGAGAAATGAAAAGTATTTTCTCTACCCAATTTTTTCTAAATTTCCTAATTCCATCTTGAAACCTTTTACCATTTAAAAAGAAAAAAAACACGTTATTCTTTGGTGTAACATTCCGTATTAACTAACCGCAATGTATTTAGAATCTGAAAATAAAAATTTAAAATTTTTATTTAAAATGTGACATAAATTTTGAAAACCCTTTTCAGCATTTATCTCTTTGGTTTTTTTTTCTATGGCGCAACATCTCTGCAAGAAAAACTAATTAATAATTATTATTTTAAATTTCTATATTTAATAATAAAAGCAACCATAAATTAATTAATCAATTTTATCTTCTATCAGGAAATATACTCGTAAATTGTATTAAAAAAATTAAACAAATATGCACACATGCAATTAAAAAATAAAAAAATAAAAAAATTATTCGTCTAGATTTGTTATTGGAAATGCAATATTTTCGATTATTATTTTTTTATTTACATTTCCTTTTTTTTATTTGCCAGTCTGGTTATGTAATTTAATTTTTAATATTTGTCTTTTCACGTCAGTTAATAATTAATATGAAATATGTTCGTTCTCTCTTTTTGTTAATAATTACACTGTGCAACAAATAAAGACTTTTGGAAAAACCACGGACTGAGATATTTTTTTGGAAAGAAAAATTTTCAGAAAAATTATTTGGCAGATTCTTAGTACGAGTTGATAGTGGAAATATTTTGGAAGAAAAACATCTGGAATTCTCTTTTGTATTTTAATTCTCGTCGACATTCCATAATTATTGTTGTTAATATTGAACTATTCTTATTATCTATTTTTGTAAGCAAGCGCAAATGAGAACAAAACGTATTGCCGAATACCGAACACAAAAACGATGCTCTCTTCGCCACCCGTAATATGCTGCCAAACTAAATGTTTCCCTTCCAAATGTTGCCTCGTCTAAACTAAGACTTTGCTACATTATCCTATTAATATTTCAAATGTGAATGTTTGTTTTATGTTTGTTGCACTATACCGCCTAAATCGCTGGGCACGTTTTTATGAATAGTTTAAGGTCTAATTTAAAATATAGGCTACGTTTAATGGGATAAAAATGAATCAATGACCCTGATAGTGGTTCAAAAGTGATATTATGAATGTCGGCCATCTCGCGTCAATATTTCTAAAGTATTGTAGAGTATTGCTAAATAGTAATTACTGCTCCCTCTATACCTCAGTTTCAATATAGAGTTCGTGTGCGTTGGCACTATGCAATACTGCCAACTTAGAGCTTAACGAACTAACTATTTCGTCTATTGATAAGATAAGTTGGTGTGGGGTAGCGAAGCGTTCCGGGTTAATCAAAGTTTCCATACTTAACTATAAAGCCATATCACTAAGTCTGAATTAGCTGTTTGGCCAAAAATTGTGCCACAGGTTTTCAAAGCCTTTGGAGGCGCAGAAAAGAAATTCGTTACGAAAATTGCCATACTGAGTGTAAAATCCTACACCATTTGTTGGTAGAATTGAACCTATACTGTCATGTCCGTGTAATATTTGCACTGTTGCACTGTGTTATTAAAAAAAAAAATTGTTAAATTTATATGATGATTTTCATTTGAATTACATTTTAAAAATGTTTTGTTTTTTGCATTTCATTTTGTATTTTTATTTAATTATAGAATTTAATTTGCACACAGTTAATGAAAAATATTTTCATCTATATTTCATATATATTTGTAGAAATAATTTTAAAGAGCTTATTTCAATTTGTATAAAGTCAGGTATTTAGTACCAACGTTTATCAGCTGGTCTTGTAACGTTAATCTTCTCTATTGTTTATCTTTTAAGCTACGTTTGTTTGCTTCTTTTTCTTTCCTAGAGCCAGTGATCTTGTGAGTCATGCATTGCACTGGAGCTAAGAAAATTGTTTTCGTTTTATCTTCGACCAGCACTCAGGAGATGGCCCCTACACATGCGATGCATTGTGAAGGAACTAGAGGAAATGGATATTAGGAGAAATGACAGGAGGTGAAGCTCACTATCTTGCAACTCTGCTTTTACACGTTCTTAGTTTTATAACAGTGTCGAAGCGCCTCCGATATCATGCAGACGTACGAGTATTAAAATTTGAAGCTTCGTTTTAGTAGCAATTTTTAGTAATTATTTTACTTCGCCAGAGGATGCCTCCTACGTATGCACAGGAACTAGTTCGACATTACTATTGTAGGAAAGAGACAAGTTGGGAAGAGATGGGAAGGAATGGAGGGCGTAACTCCACCTCAATGCAGCAGTTATATGTTTTTTTGGGAATTTGTAAAACAGAGTTGCTGCGTCTCGTTGTATGTTGACACATTAATTTTAAAGCCAAAGGAGAGTCGTTTTATTTATTATTTTACCTTGCCGATATTTAATTGTTATAGAGAATGCAATTACCATAGACATATTAGGGAAATTTTTGGGCTAAATCGCTAATCCTCTGGTTGCAGTATCAACAGTCAACAGGAAATGTGAGCGTAATTAGCGCATTCTATTCAAATGGCCAATATTATTTTAAAATTTAATACTTTTAAAAACAAAATTATCTCTCGCCCATTAAAGATAAATTATTGTAGATCCCAAAGGCTTTCTAAGAGTAGTTACTTAAAAAATATAGGCCGTCTTGCTAAACGTCAGCTGCTTTGCAGTTTGACAATGTCTCATGTTCTTAAACGCAACTGCGCAAACTTTGACGATGTATGACATTCCTAAAGTCATCAGATACACAGTTGATGTGCAAATAATCGCAACAGAAGCATCATGTAGATTGACAATGCTTTTCATAAACAATGGCGACTAAAGACGCTAAGTACACAATTTCTATGAAATAAATATTTCATGTCAATAAAAAATTTAATTATTTTATTAAATAATAATTACTATTCTAATTAATTGCTTTCGAAAATTATTTTTTCCACAGATATTGTTTTTTTATAACGTAAAACAAACAGACGTGGTACAAAGTTTAAAATGGCAATGCATAATTTGCAAGGTTGGTAAAATCATACTGCTTTACGTAAACACTGCTTTGACATTGCATACCGAAGTTTAGGAAGGCAGCCATACTTATGCTGTTTTGTTTTGTTTGCAACCAAAAGTGCATTGCATTTCTTGTCTCAATCATTTAAAAGAATTGCAGTTTATTATCTCGCCGTAAAGTACTTTTACAGCACTTCAATAAAAAAGTGCAAAATTTTTAACAAATAAATTGAAAAGTGGAAACACTTTGTCCCAAAAATTTCGTTGTACTGCCACTCACACACAAATAAAGTTTTTTTGTTGTTTAAATACACACTTGGCGGCTAAGAGTATTAACGTGTTCAAAATAGTAGATTAACAGAAAAAAAAAATTGATATTAAAGTTCGTTTTGTACTCCAAATATGATGAATGATTTCACAGGAAAATTAACACAGGTCAAGCGTTTATAATGGGTTTAAATTGTTTTTGCTTTTTGTCGCTGTTGCATAACTTTTTCTCTCTTTGGACAACTTTTTAATGCCATTGACATGTGTTTTTGTTTTTATTTAAATCAAGAGATTTTATGGTCCATTAGGAAACCATTATGAAAATTCATGCGGATTATATTCGGACTTGTGATTTTGATTTTGTTTGTGGATGTGAAAACAATATATTAGCCACCAGTAGCGTATTTTTATTTTTCAATTTTATGGTTTTGTCAAATATTCGCATTAATTTTAATTTTTTATTTAATTTGCACTAAAAGGCGTTTGTGGTGAATGTAAACGGATTATATGTTGAATTTTTAAAAATAAGCTGAATTAATAAATTAATTTCTTTTATTTAGCACAAGTGAAAAATTCTTGAAAAACTTTTGTACGACATTTTTTTAAGGTTTAAAAAGAGAAATCAGTACTATTTCAATTGCAATGCATTTATTTATTACTAGCCGACCCCGGCACGCGTTGCTGTAGCTCTTATAATAGTTTTATTTAAGTGTCCTTTATTAAAATCGGTTAGTTAGTTTCGGAGACGCGGAATTTGTTAAAAAAATATATACCCCCTGTTCTGTAAACCGAGTCGATTTAAAAACGAGGGATTTCAAAATATGTACTAAAGTGTGGCACAAACACCACAAAAATATCTTACAAGCATTTCATGAAATTGCAATCAGTGTGTATGTATTACTTGCTCATTGCAAAACACATACTTCCAAAAATATTTCTTTTGTTCCACGATCAAAACATTGAAGAAGAGAACTCAAGTACAACAAAACAATGTTAAAATAAAACAACGCTGAAGTAGAAGAAAAATGAAGTAGAAGATCAAAACTATTTTGGAACATTCAAAACATGTTTGAATAACTCGTAGACAAACTTGCAAAGAAACTTTTGCATTTTTTATGAACATAAAAAATCGAATGTATACAAATAAAATAAAAATATCACAATTCATATTACGATTGAGGTTCGTTTGTAAGGTTCTTTGAAGAAAAATATTTAAAAATTCGCAAAAAATTTTAAAAATTTATAATTTCACCTACATTTAATGCATCCATTTCAATATACATATATTTACGATTACTAAAATTTATAAAAATCACGAAAATCAGAAAGTTGAAATTATGAAAAAAATTATATACGTGCTTTTTACGCTTTTTTGTGTTTGGCCTTGTGTACTCGATGCTTTTGGTGTAATTTACCGTTTTTTTATTTCATTGTATGTTTTTGTTTTGATGTGCTGCTTCATTTGAACTCACAAGCACAAACAAAACTATAGAGAGAAACTTTTCAAATGCTGCTTGTTTTGTTTCAATGAGAGTCATGTTTTGTTATGTTTGTTTTGTTGATAATGTTTACACTGGAATACACGGCTTGGAAGTAGTGTGCTTTAGAATGCAAAACTTTCAATACATTTTGTACAGCTCTTTTATATGTACCTAAGTATGTGTATGTATGTGTAAAAACGAAAAAATTTTGCGGATTCGGTTTACAGAACATACCCGATAGTCTATATGTCCATCTAGATGCTGAGCAATGTATGTTTTACCTTCCCTCCCTACCTTCCAAATGCCTACTCGTATACCCAATTTCAGCTCTCTGGCTATATGAAGAGTACGCACGATGTACGCATCGTATGGGAGTGCCTGCCACAAGCAAAACAACATCAGCCTACTCCCCCTGATAAAAATTGGCAGTTTTCTTATTTTTTCCCCGTATATTGAATTTCAGTTCTGTAGCTATAATGAAAGCGCCCGTATCAAAAAAATTACGCGGAGTGAATGTCTAATTAGTAACTGGGACCCGCCAACTGTTTAAAATAAATAAGAAATGCGAGCGGTTACAATGAGCAACACATTAAAAACCCAATAAAAACAACGCAGCAATGAAATCCTGTGATTTGTGAAATAATTTTTAAATATTTGAAATTTTTCTATCAGATGACGTTAAAACATTAAAACACTTAGAACAATGTTGTCTATAGAACGAATGTTGTTCGCTGCATATGCCGCCTTACAGTCAGCTTCTTATTTATTTTGAAGACGACTGATGGATATGGATGTTTTTTGTTGTATCTGCATATTGCAGTATTACCGCAGTAAAATGAAAAAAATTTAATCACATAAAAATGCAAAAAAAAAAAAATTATTAATTCTTTTAAAACTCTCGATTGTTAATGTTGTTTTCTTTTCAGTAAAATTAAATATTTTTAAGCTGTAATTTATTTCTCAGTTCCTAATAATATAAAATCTGTCTATGTCGGTCACAAAAATGGAAATTTGCCTAAGTTGGCGACAGCTACAACGGTGGCCGTTTAGCTCTGTTGCTGTGTTCTCGTCTGAATAATCATTTTCATATAAGAGTGTGTATTTTTATGTTGACAGACTGTAGTTATAAGGATAATGTTTAATTTAATTTAAATAATAATAAAACAAAAATTTTGTTGCGTAAATAGTATCTCTTGTCATTTCATTAGCGGCAAGTGTATAAACGTAAAGTTTGCCAGCATTTTATGAACGGACATGAGGATGCTTATTATTTCTGTTTTTAATATTTGTAGCGCAATTACAATGTTTGCTTGTTTGTTTGTTTGTTTTTTTTTCTACGAAAAGTATCGTAATAACTGAAAATTCCTTTCATTATTAATTTTAAATTAAATTAATATGCAAAAGACAGAATGCGAAAGTAGCCAACCAAGCAACCGATGGGCCAACAAACTTTTTTCCTGTTTTGCAATCAGCACGTGTTGTTCCCAGCAGCCTTGCGTATCGCATTGGTTTTTCGTTTTTGTGTTTTTCTGCCATATAATTTTTTCCATGTACAACAAACTTGATTTTATATTGTAATCTTCAGTTCAATGTGTGACCAGTAATGCTGTGCAAGATAAAACGTATTTATTTGAATATAAAAGCATAAATTTTCTCTTTTAAATAAAAAATTTTAAATTCTACCCGCATCCCTGCAGAATTCAATGGAGCTTAATTAAATGTCTGATACTTGTAGCCAAAGTGTATGTATATTCACAGAAAATGGCCAATTTGTATGTTTGCAGTAAAGGCAGGCCTAAAGCATTTCATACAATATTAATATAACCATTTGTATGGGAGAGTTGCATGGATGAAACAAAATATCATGTTGATTGGCATATGGTATGAACCAGGAATCATAAAGTCAGTACAATGGTACTTTTTCCAGTATAATTTTTATTGCAGTAGTACTGCAGTACTCCAATAACATATTCAGTACAATTTTAAATTTTGTAATAACATTTTAAGAAATAAATTTATTATGGACAGAGTTTACAAGCATGTGATATCAGTATATATAAATGAGTTATTGCGGATGTCCATCCCTGATTATAGTAGTGAAATGAGAGATTATTGCAAAATTAAACTACTATTCGATAGTAATTGGCGAAAGTACGGATTGCTGAGTTTCAACAAATTTGCGAGATTATAATAAGAATTTTTAATGATTTTCATGATAATGGATTTTGGAATTGAGTGCAATTGAGGATTCTACCGCAAGTGGAATATTTAACGCTACACTATAAACAATCTCTTAAATAAAAATAATATTGCTCCATTGGAATACTTGGTTGGTATTACAACGAATAATTGTAATCTTATGACAGGGGCTACCAACAGTGTTCGCGCTAAATTTAAAAGTTATTAGTTCCCAATGCGACTAATGGAATTAGTGTCGTTTGCAACCTCAAAAAAAGTACTCCTAATGATATACATAAGATAAGATAAGATAAGATAACAAAAGAGATCATTTCGGTAAAAGCTCTAACATAGTTTTTGTATTTTTTTGTCACTGCAAATAATTGTCAAATATTCAACAATTCTTTGGTAGTCTCGCAGAGAGGTAGTATCCCTAATTCTGGAGCAATGGACAACTCTTCTGTATTAGTTTATTTAAGCTCTCAATTATTCCAATAATAAAACTTAACACGAGTTTTTTTTCCTTTTTTAATACTATTGGTATCAAAAAGTATAATTATTTACTAGATGAAGTGCAATTTTGAAGGCGTCAATTATCATCACTGGTATGAACTCACAACTAAGGATCGTAGCGTTAATGCGCTAGCCACTTCAGCGAACAATCCCCACCTTTTTCTTTCCAAATTGATACAATCAGTTGAAAAGTTATATTTATATCTGTTGGCTTTTAACAAAACATCATTAAGCTATGTGCACACGATTGTCAGATATTACAATCTTGACAGAAAAATTGTAATAAAATCCGTGTGAACTCACAATTTTTGTGTGGCAATATTGTCACAAAAAGCACTGCCATTACATTGTACGACAATAATATTGTCAGACATCTGACAATCGGGAGAAGACTTGCCGTTCCCTTCGACTACTAATTTCCAGATAATTAACGGTAATTTGTTATTGTCAGATGTACTTCATTTAGTGCAACGCCAGACCATTGCCAGATAAATATTTCTACTGGCAACGCTGCCCATAAATATTAAGAGGCAAAGTTTAACATTGACTCACGCAACTTTTCCCATACAATCACCTGACAACTGTGTGAACATTTTCTATTGGCAGATAAATTTATTGTTGGACAAATTTTGTAACAATGAAATTGTAAGATTTTCTTAAAATAGCCTGAACAGACGAATTACCAGCTGGTAACAATTTATTGAAAGAACATTGCCATCGGACAATATTGTAAAATGTGACAATCGTGTGTTCATAGCTAAAGTGAAATTTAAATATTTTTTATAATTTTTTAGCGTCTTCTTTTACGTTGTTGTTTGCCTCTTGAAAAATTAATAAATTTAGTATAACTTTTTGTGTGATATTTGATAAACTAAAATTCATAGCAAGGCGCTCATAAACAAAATGTCTGATTAAAGTACTAATGCCCAGTTTTTTGACTTGTATTTGGCTAATTTTCATTTAAATTTAAGTTGTATTTAAATAAAACTTCAGTTTCTGAGTACTAATTAAATATGTTCGTATTTAAATGCGATAAAAGTGTGGCCGCGCTATGAAATTATGGGTAGTTTTTAAACACAACACTCTTTATAGATAGAAGAAAACAGAATATTATTCTCGTGTGCTAAAGCTAAAGCTGCAAAAAGTTCGATTCAACATTAAATTAAATAATTATATTTTAGAATCATAATTCATTAAATAAAATAACAGAATAATACTTCTACTGAATATAACGCATTTTAATTCCAAAAGTACTATAAGTACTATGAAAATATCATAAAAAGCAGCAGTTAAGAACAGAAGTTAAATATTTAATTACGATGTCAAAAATTGGGCCTAAGAAATTTTCTTATCTCGAATTATGATAATTTGTCAAAAATCCACAGATAATTTTTTTTTTTACTAAAAACGGAATTTTATTCACTAACTTCTGGATTTATTACCGTAAATTTATTTATAAAAAAATTTTTTTCCAATTCTTTTGTAAAAAAAACCCCAAAATTTAATTTTCTTTTGGTATGTTCTTTTCATCATTTTCATGCAAATAAATCAAATATTAATCCCAATTCCAGTGGCCATCATCTGTTTGGGTCTGTAGAGGGGAAAAGTCATTGCCGGTTGGCAAGAGTATTATTGCAGTCAAGTCAAACAGAAGCGACACCGTAAACGTTAAGTAAAACTAACAACAAAATGACAGCAATGTCATACCATACACCTTCTGTGAAGACGACAACACAGTGTATTAATTATGAAAACAAAATGAAAAAAAGGAAACCAAAAAAAACAAACAAATTCTCTTCAGAAGCCAAGCAGACAAACGTTGCAACAACTTCTCAATGGTGCTTATCAACTCGGCAGGTTGGTGTTGCAAGCAAAAGTACAAAAAAAAAATAAAAGAAATCAGCAATTTGTCTTCCATCTACATTTGAACTCTTGTTGTTTCCTTGTTTCAGTCTTTTTTTTTTTTAAATTTGTATGTATATTCGTCAAGTAGCTTTTAGGCTAAGTGAATTTTAATTTGTCTGCAATTATGGTTGTAATTGAAAAACATTAATTTATTATGAGCACTTTCACAGCCAACTACAACAACGGAGATGCAACTCTGTGTGCCTGACTTTGCATGCAGCATGAGATTTATGGATAAATAACTTATAAATATTAAATAAGTTAAATGTTTTACAGAAAGGGCAGGTATTGAAAAATGTTTATGTTTGTGCGTCGGTTTATTTATTTAATCATTTTTTTTTTGTTTCTTCAAAAAGAAAGATAAGGCCAATTTTCCTGTGCGCTAAAAGAATTTTATATCTTCGAAGTTCTCAAAGTTCGCAAAACATGCTGGATAATATGATTTATTAAGGTAAAGCACGTTTCCGCGACCGAGTTATATTTTTTTTTTGTCACTACGCTGACACGTGTGACCTTTTCATTGTACATATTTCTTATCTTGCACAATGTCCCCAAACACTTGTAACAAATTCTACAGTTGCTGCCAACAAAAAAGTCACCCCGAACTACTATATGATTTATTAGTGTGCCCTTTTGATAATAATACATTCCCATTTAATTCGCTGAAAAACTGAAGAAAAGGGTTTGTTCATTTCAGAAAATTAACTCTTATTCTGTGCGAGCAAAACCAAATTAAATTGTCTCTACACAGAAAATATTTTTACTTAAATATTTTCCCACAAAGTATTATTTTTGATTTTTCTTCATGTTTCATTAATTATTTTTATTTGGTTCTAACAATAATTTATATGAATTTTATTTTTATGACAGCAATGTCAACAAGTCTTTAAAAACATAAATAAAGTCACTGTAAAAAATGTGTTGATCAAAACAAATTTCTGGATGAAAATATTAAATTTTTATTTTTTGTGTGGAATGTTAAAAGAGGTTTCGAATTTGTTTCACAATTTCCTGTAATCGCTTTTCTATGACTTGCAACCAAAGAAAAAGTATTTAAAAGTTTTTTATAATAAAACATAATCTTTTAAATATGAAATTTTGTAAAAGTTTGTGTTACAAACATATTTGGAAATTCTAATAAATACAAAATTACATATTTATGTACATACAAGGAGAAAATTATTTGTTTGTAAAAATTTCATGTAAATTAAATTTTTACAAATATCAATTACTTTAATCCATCAACAATATATTATTTTATTAAAAAAAAAAAATTTTTTTTTCTCATTTACGAATTGTAGTATTTAATTTTATAAACTCTGTGGTAGGACCTATTTCAGTAAAAATAATATACGTATTAATCAATTTAGTAATTGAATACGAATTTTTCTTTTCTGTGTATCAAAAGTCGTTTTCACACTGGTTTTAAAGCAAAACTTGGTTTTACGTTAAAACCAACTGTTAAAACCAGGTCTTACCGTATATAAATATTTTCTTAAAAGCATCTTAAAACCTTCTTTTGAATTGGTTTAAATTTGATTAAATGAAATACAGGTTTGCAATTCATGTACAAAAGGCTGTGCTACCAAGTTAAAAAATTTAAAACAGCTGCCAATTTAAATGGGCGCTCAATGAAATAAAAATAAATAAAGAAAAATTTGGTAAATAAAATCACTACAATACAAAAGTTCAAAAGAAAAAGAAGCTATTGGGTAGAGCTCAAGGAAAATGCTTTCATGGGGTTGTGGCAGGAGAAAATAAATGGAATTTTATTACAGAAACTGAGCGTTCATTAAACTTATAATGAGAACACATAATCAGCTGTTTGCGCTTTCAACGTTAAAATCAGGTTTTAACTTTTGTTGTGAAAACACTTATAATCTTAAAAAGATGGGATTTTAACTCCTGTAATTTAGAAAATAGATATTAAAATTAATTTATTTTTCTTAATACTTTTTTTTTTTTTTAACCTTTTTTATTATTTTAACAATCTATTTTTTTAAGCTTTAAGGTTTTTTTTTTTTTTTTTTTTTTAAGTTTTTAAGGTTAACGAAATATCGAAAATAAATATAAAAATAATAAATAAAAAGAGAAAAAACCTTAAAGCTTAAAAAAATAGATTGCTAAAATTAATTAATTTATTTATTTTTTTTTTGACCAGTGATCAGGAGAAGTCCTGAAGTTATATTTCTGAATTATTTTCCTTGGCATACGTTATTACTATACGTTCAACGTGAAAAGGTTGCTGTAAATATATCCACAACTGCTATTGGCCAAAAAAAAAACCAAACTATTTTGATTAGATGTTAACAACAATATAATGAATATATCTCTGGAGTAAAATTATTAATGTAAACATTGATATTAAATCCACTTTTATCACCGATACGAATGTAAAAAACAAACCTTTTCAGTTGTAAAACACAAATACAATCACAACACCACGGAATAGTGAGTGGCAAACATACCCTGTGGGAAGCCTGGTACCAAGTGTATCCAAAGTCGAAACTTTTGTATATTGGTTTTGGTGATTTTATGGTGACATTGTCAACGAATCGTGTATATTTTTTATTTTGTCTTCGATAAGAAGACAAACGATTTTGTATTGCCTCATTATGTTGTGGTGAAAATAGACGCAACAGGTCCCCACAAGAACTACCCACTACCTCATTGACAGCATACGACCAACGTCAGTAGTAGATTTTAAAAGACACGCACATGTTAAATTTCTAGTCAATAGTAAATTACAAAAAGTCACTAGTACTGTTGAAAGCCAGTAGCAAATCATTGCGGTGCTGCTATTTCCTGCAGGGTACATAAACACGTACCTTGTTACATTTTAAAACAATTCCATTGAGAGTACTTCATTCTGATTACATTTCTGTTTATGAGAAAAACACACGTATGTGTGCATGCAGGTGGCCGTTTATGTACAGCCGCAAGCAGGCAAACGGTACAAGTGCTTTTGTTTGGTTGATTTGTTAAAGAAAAAAATAAATAAATAAATTGCATTTATGAAAAAACATCTTTATCATTTTTATTTCACTTTTTAATGTTGGTTTTCTTTTTTTATTTCAAAATTATACATAAAAAAACTTAATACAAGTTGCCTCGGTCGGTTAATTAGTTTAAGAACTAGTATAAAAAACATATATATATCACAAGACCACTTGCTCGTTACCTTTTTTCGATTCGTGCGTAACTGAATGCGGGAACGTAACCGAAACACAGAACAAGTGTGAATATCTCCACAAAATCGTATATGGGTAACTCTTAGCATGCACTGCATGTTCAAACAATAGCCAGGAGGTATAGGAGGTACAAAGTAATTATTATTTTTCCTATATCATGCAGAACTACATTATTGAGGCGCACTAAATTTGATATGGCAACTGTTAGAACAAACTGCATGTTCCAACACGGGTGCCCCCAAATCAAAGTATTTATTAATTAATTAATGAAGAGGATAAACGGAGCACTAACGACTAAATTAAATTAATTATTTCGCAGCACTTTTTCACATATAAAATTCTACAATTCACTTAAATATTAACGAAATTCTTTGCCAGTAAATTAATTAGTTAATTGCCGCAAAATGTCTGAAAGAATGCTTTAAATTAAATTCAACTAATTGATTATGTGTGTATAACTGAATCCTATCAAAAGCAAGAAATAAAATCGAAAAAATATATGTATGTATGTATGTATGTGTACTAAAAATATTGTAAAAGAAGAAATAAATTCTAAAATCAAGAAAATGTCAAACAATTAGTTTAAATTCCCCAAAAAGAAAGGGAGAAAAATTGTTCAACGGAACAGTTTAATTTAGACATCACTAACACAAAACACAACAATAACAACAACAACAACAACAACGCTGACAAATCCAATCCAAAAAATTAAACTAGTGAAGAAAAGCGAATAATCTGCCTTCGTATGTACTGGGTAACTCAAAGAAATACAATGACAAAGACGTTGCAGAGAAAAGGGTTCAACCCATCGACACAATTGAGCACATGATTGACATTTTTTTTTTGTGGAAACGATTCTTTTTCTTTACCTTGTTACGCATTCAGAAACAGTCTCCCTAAACAAGCGAGAAGAAAAAAACATCTTAATTTTAAAACAAGAGCAAGTGCTGATTTTTTTTTTTTAATTTGAAAGCGAACTGTTTGTTGTCTTTTTAGTGATGACATTTTAAAAGGAGTTCAAGACATGATTTATGGGTGTATGAAAGAGTTTGTATTTTTTTTGGGACTTTGAAACTTCATTTCTTATAAACCTTTTCACAAAACGTTTAATAAACTCAGTAAAGGGGAACGACCGCTCAAATGCGGCTGTTGCGGTAACATGGAGAAGGCCGTTCATTAAAATTGTACAAGCAGAAGAAAGTTGCTGGCGCCAATATACGATTAAATTTTTTAAAACAAAAATGAAAGTTTTTCTTCTCTTCTTGGACCAGTACTCAGGCGCTGCCCCCACGTATGCAATGCATTCCTTCGCAACTATTTGGAAATGAATAGTGTAGAGAAGATACAGCTGCTTTGAGTAGCCAGGATTTTTTAAATGATACCAAACTATCATGGTGCCGGCTCCGCTATATCCTGACAGCATGTATCTGTTGGCCTTGCGTAAGCAATTTAAAAATTTCACTCACTAACATAAACTCATAAAACGAAAAACGAAAAAAAGTTTCGGAATGAAATCACTTTTCAATTGCTGAACGGAATTGAAAGTTTCCGTGTCTTAAGGTAGAAAAAAATTTTGACATATAATTTTCATTGAAAATAAAGTTATTTTTTTATTTATATTTCGCACGAAAGTTTATTTGAAATATTTTTTGGCGAAGTATTTTGCAAATTTTTAAAACTCTTAAAAAAAACTTTTGCGAGAAAACAAAACTGTCAGAATTGATTTATGCTGAATTGCAGACATGAATCTGATGACAAACGTCACCATATAAATTTTCCATACTTTGATTGTCATCAATGGTCTGTCTGGAATGACATCAATCAGATGCCACTTATGCTATTAAAGTATAAAAAATGTATAATAGAAAAAGAAGCAATGTTATTATGTTGAAATTTGTACTTGAATACAAATTTTATTTTTCTCTCTTTTTTTCGTTTTATCACATTTTTAAAAAGTTAAAATACGTTACACTGAAATGTTGTAGATGCATCATCATTACTATGCCAGAACTAAATGCAAGATTTTTAAAAAACTATGCCAGTACAGCATACGTAACATGCAACATTGAAGCAAACGATCGTATGAATCCTTTTTTTATCACATTGATGACACAGAGTCATCATTGCAATAGTAATGTATCTTGTCATTGTGAAGATTATTTTCTGTCATTAAATTGATACTAATTTGACATTTTTCTGTGATGTCTGTGTGTCATGCCATTGATCACAGAATTGATTACAAGATGACTAGCTGCTGTAAAGGACGACCTCAATGTCATGGGATCAAATTACATCAGCTTTATGACGGTTGTTCGAACAGTGTGGTGATAAAAATCGGCGATTACTTTTCATATCACCCGATATATTGGACTATCTGATGTCTGACGCTATAACTGAGATTTTTTTCATTAGACTGTCCTTGCTCTAGCTGAATACCGTGAGTACATTTTTTTTAACATATTTAAAACATTTTATGATCGGTGACTGCACTAATTTTAGTAGTTAAGGCGTTACAGGGTGAAGGTCGTGTGTTCGAATCCCACCTTCAGTGTCAGAAAATTCTTATGTTATATACATCATTGCGTACTACTTCAACGTTGTCTGAACAATAAAACGAAATGGTTCTATTTTAGCTTGAAAGTTACTTCTTCTATACACCTTCCAAAATTAACATATCGCATACCACAGTTCGTAGGCTTATTAATTGCCCGAGCGTTACTTCTCTCAAAACAAAAAACGATCTAAAAGCAGCCAATGCCCATCGTCAAAACGGCTAATAACGTATTTTTATTGCAACTTCCAATTAAGCGCTTGTTGACCGATTAAACTATTAAATAAAGTTCCTATTAATTAAATATCTTAAAGTAACCGCAATATTCAACCATTTATTTACGAAATAACCAACTAAATAGTGTTGGTGATTTACAAGAAGCTGTGTATCTTGTCTCATTGTACGTCTCACAATAAAACCAAGTTTTATTTTGTGGTCAGTGCTAATTGCAATTGTATTATTTCTCATTCATTTCGAGTTGCCTTTTTTGCCTTCTTTTCTTTTTGCACTGAATTTGACGATGGAAATCTCTTTTGTCATTTTTTGTTTATTACGAATTTGCAGCATGAAATGTTGTGGCTTAGTATTTCTCAAGTCTTGTAAAAAAACACATAAACGGATAGAAAATTTTCTAGAGTGGATTAAAAAAACGTAAAAAAAATTCAGTTTTATCACTTGAAAAAATTAAAGTTAAACAGAGGAACAGTTAGTAAATGTCATATGGGTGTTTATCTACTTCCAGCCAGAGAACTACGTATCAAGTTGTTAACCACTTTTAACTAATATCGTGCCCACCATTGCACATACGAAAGGGTGTCTGCTGGCAAATTTATATTTTTAAATACGATTATTTCAAAAAGTAATAAACGGTGCGGAGGGAGGGTGGCGCCGTTGGAATTATCGATTGTGCGGATTTGTCAATCACGAGGTCGCAGTGGTCGAGTGAGCATCGCGCGTTCGCTGTGGAGACATTTTTTAAGAGTAACGATTCTTACGTAATTACTCATCGACAATTTTATTCAAAGTTCGGTATTCGGCGAATAAGTGATGGACCGACTGTAAATTTAATTCGTTCGTGGGTACAGAGATTCCGCGCAACTTCTTCGGCTATGAAGGCCCCACGGCCAGGGCCAAATCGATCTTCAAGGACTCCCGAAAACATTGAACTGGTTGAAAGCAGTTTTCGTGAAAATCCGCGACTTTCAATACGGAAAAGAGCAGCCACACTGCGACTTCCAAGAGCCATTATTCATGAAATTTTAAAAAAGGATCTGAGGGATCTGGATGACATACTCTTTAAAAAATAAAATCCGCATTTCCATTCTATCGTTCAATGCTCTTAATAAAACCTTGTGTCAATTATTACGTTTTTTACTTAAGTTTGAAAATATAAATCTGCTACCAGACACCCTGTATTAAGTTATCAGCCTTGGCACGGCCACTGTTGACAAAACACGAAGAACGCTGAAGATGAAGGTGTAGCAGCCTTCGAAAACAGCATGTTGTTACGTTCTGTTAGTGTTTGTCAGTGTGACTTACAATTTTTATCTTTGACTTTGTTTCTTTCTTAGCAATTATCACATGTAATACATGACTGCCTGTATGTTTTCGATCATTAGCCCATTTTAATTATTTACATATGTAGAAACGAATTTTGTAGCATAAAATCAACTTCATATTAATTAGCTGGATGTTGTTCTTAGTAACTGAGGAGTCGAAAACATGAACTTATTGATGCCTGGGAAGCAGTTCAAAAGTAATTGCCATGGAATGACTTCAAATATCCTTCTCTGTACTATAAGGAGTATGTACTACTCACCTCTTGACTGAGTAGTTACCGATTTGACTTTACAACCAGAAGATTGTGGGTTCAATCTCCTGACAAGACAAAAATTTTCTGATTTGTCTATGCTAGTCATGCCATTCGCCTTCGGTATTTGGGGAATAAAACGTGGGCGGTGTAAAGTAATAAATAAAAAGGGTCTCCTTTAACGTAATGGTAATTAATGTGTCAACTTATTGTAGCATCACAGACAAAGCACCTCCGACTTAAATTCACAAAACTAGCAGCTGCAGCGTTGTGCAAGAATTAAGCCGTATTCTCCTTTCTATGGTTTCAACTTTCGAACTAGTTCTACTGTAGTAGATTACATACGTAGCAGACATCCCCTGACCACAGGTCCAAGGAAAGAATAATGACCACATCAGCTCGAATGACAAACTTTAGAAGATTTTTCCAAACTTTGCTATTATTCGGATGCGTTTTTCCAACAATTTTTTGTAAATTGAAAAATAATTTGAACAAAGAGAACTTTTAATAAACAACCAATGCTTTTTGCTGAAGCCTCATTCGTTAGTACACCTGTTTTCTACCTGTTGTTTTTCTTTAAGGTCTTCCAAACTTCCATTCTCCTCAACTGGTGCTAACATACACACGAGTATGTACGCTTGTATGGCTGTGTGCTTGCCAACGAGTGCTAAGTGTTCTACAAAGAATGTGTTTGTGTGTGTGTGTGTTACCAAGGGAACTGGTAACAGAGCAACTATTTGAACATTTAAGTGAAGTTGGGGTGTTGAGGTGTCGCACATCATCATAGACCATACTTTAGTCGTCAGCTATCAACCATTAGAAACATTCTATTTTATGTTGTTGCATGCTGCCGTTGATTTGTGTAGGTTAGAGAAAATTAAATGTTTGACTGTTTTTTTTTTGTTTTTTTTTCTGCTCGTTTTTGTAGGCAAATATTACCCAGGGCAAAAAGTAAATATGTATGAATTACGAAAAATTTATAACTTATTAGATGAACGAACTACAAAAACACAAGTGCCATAAAGGGCAAGTGTTTGGCTGTGTGTTTCCTGGTGCGATTTTTGTTTTTCTGTGAGTGTTCTTTTGAGAATTATTCAAATGGGCCTTCTCAATAAACAATGTTGTACCTTAAAAAAACATCGCAGAGAATTGCCAGGAGTAGAAGTCACATATCGCATAGGTGTCTATTTGACGATAAAGTTATATGTTTTATTTTTAATTATATTATTAATTGACCTTTTTTATTATATTTTTTGAAATATATTTATTAAGCTTATCAGGAATCCTGATGATGTTAACAAGCTGTTAACGAAATATCGAATAATAAATAAAACCAAATAAAATAAAAAAAGACCTCAAGCTTAATAAATATATTTAAAAAAAAAAAAGTTATATGTTTTATAATAATAATACATTCACAATTACATATACTACGAGTAATCGCTTCAAAAAGTGTGTGTTTTTTTTTAATTTTTAAAAAATTGGTTCAAGGTCTACTGATTGATGGAAGACCGACGAAATGTACACATGGACAAGCTTCACCATACGAAAACGCTACGCATTTGCATCGCATTTGGCGAATACGCTAATATATACAACACATACGACAACAATTACGACAGTAGACCAAATACGTCTACGCCAAATACGATCATAAATTTTCACATCGAATATGGTAACACCAGAAATGCTCAAATAAAAATCATCCAGATAATACCAGGCGCACAGAATTGCACAGATAGTTGTTCTCTTCCGAACAAAAATGATATAAAATAATTAGTGACGTCACTCGCAGTTAACATAAGGAAGCTGGTAAATAAAGAATATAGACAAATACAGAGTTGCCACGTATGTGATCAGTGGATTTATATGGGAATGCGTTCCAATGAACGTAAACGAATCGCGGAATTTATTACATCTTTTGCATAACGTGTATTTCTGGTGTTACCATATTCGATATGAAAATTTATGATTTTTGTGAACATGAAAAGGGCAACAAGGGATCATGCAATTTATTGAAATTTATGCATAGATTTTATTGTTGTAAAAAAAAAAAATCGCGCAATGTTCGTAAAACCTTTTTTTTATTGGATTATATGTTTTAAAATACAGAAAACAAAATATATTTTAAAACTAAGAAAAATGCACGTTATGCAAAAGATGTAACAAATTCTGCGATTCGTTAACGTCCGTTAGGGGGTATTCCATTATAAATCGACTGATCACTTGGCAACTCTGTATTTGTTTATATTCTTTATTTACCAGATTCCTTATGTTAACTGCGAGTGACGTCACTAATTATTTTATATCATTTTTGTTCGGAAGAGAACAACTATCTGTGCAATTCTGTGCGCCTGGTATTATCTGGATGATTTTTATTTGAGCATTTCTGGTGTTACCATATTCGATATGAAAATCTATGATTTTTGTGAACATGAAAAGGGCCACAAGGGATCATGCAATTTATTAAAATTTATGCTTAGATTTTATTGTTGTAAAGAAAAAAAATTAAATAAAATAAAATTTAATACATTTAATTACCAATTTCGTATTGTTTTTTTTTAATTCAATTAATTATTAAACTAATTTTATTTTATTTTGCAATTCTTTTGCAGTAGTGCAAATATAGTATAAATGATTTGTACAGTTTAGAAGAATTTTAATTTAGTTTCGTGCAGTTGAGTTCAGTTTATCTGAGTAACACTTATTGTTAAGTCTCTTGAAACTCTCTTGCTTTGTATTCAATTCCATAATATGTGTATTATATCGTAATTTAGCTGGCCATGGCAATCCACAAATTTCCACGTGTACATATTTTTAGCAGGATAATAAAAGAAGCTTTCAACAAAATTTGACTTGAAGCAAAAAAGAAGCAAAAAAGAAGAACAAAAGAAACCCCATAATCTGCACAACTTAATTTCACAAAATCTCTCAAAGTTAAAAGTATTATTTTCTTTTCATAGAAAAACTACTTTAAATCTAATTAAACTAAATATTGTTTTTAGCAACAAGATTTTAATTGTTTAAGTTTCTACAGTCGACAAATCTTTTTATACTATTTTTGTTCATTTTGTGAAAATATCAGCTCACAGAATAACAAAAACCGAATCTTTTTACCTTTTTTTTCAATAGACTCACTTATTTATTGCAACACGCCAAAACGGAAAGCAAAAACTCATAACAAATTGTATATTTTTATCTCAATGACCAGTTTTGTTTTCTCAAATGTGTTGTACAAGTCGGAACACAAATGCATGGAAACGAACTTGAAATCATAATAAAATACTGTCAGGGATACAACAAAAAAATAAAAAAACAAAAAACAAAACAAACCCAAAATGTTCTACAGCAGTCGTCAAGTGATTGTTATAAATGCCAGTGTTAAAACTCTGCCAAAGAGGAAGAAATGAAAAATGCAACAAAATGGTAATAAAAAGTTTTTTTTCCTTTGTTTCTTTTTGTTCTGAAACATGGAAGTACATGCATACATAAATACACAGATATATATTTTTGTTGGCTTTTTTTTATTTGCTTTAGTTGGAGCTTTGAATCTGATTTTAAATGAATTTGAAGTCGTCATATGAATGTGTGAGTATAATTTGCAAAATATACATTCGGATACACAATATTTGCGTTTATGAGCAAAAAAAAGTGGAAATATTTTCACTTTTTTTTCTCATCAATTTATGTTTTTTATTCCTTAAAAATACAATGAATAAAATCCAAGTTTTTTTTCAATTTTAAATAAAAACATTGAAAAAATAGTAACCGCTTGGATGAACGAGGGTCGGGCAGATAACAACAAAACTAGTCAGCGAGCACAAAAAGTACAGGAAAATTATAAAAGTTTAATATTTCATTAATGAAACTGCAGATGCTTTATTTCAAAATAAATACGTTCATTGAATTCATGTTTCATTTTTATACAACTTTACTTTGCTGCTTAATGGGCCTTAGCAGCAACGAACTGCTGTATATATGCTGTACACAAGGCGAATTGATAAACTCAGTATTACAACAGCAACCACAAATCATTGTGTTCTGTCAAAATAATTCATACGATTTGACATTAAACAGGGTAGTGAGTTCACCTGTTATGAATTCGCCTTGGCTGTACACAAACTAAAAAAAAAAAATTCGTTTTTTTTCATGAAAAGTAATCTTATATTTAAAAAAAAAAAATTTTTTTAACAAACAAGAAAAACATAAATTTAATAAATTAATAAATCAAATCGATTTAACTCGAAATTTTCTCAAGACTGACAGAAGTTTAAATTAAAAAAAAAAAAGAATTTTTTGAAGTAAAGAATGACACGCACAATGTTGGCCGCTAAGGTGTCAATTGCTGCCTTATTAACATAAACCGATGATTTTACGTCGCCCGCAGGCAATAATCGACAGATGTAAAATCGCATGACGTGTGAAGTTAATGCCATGGTAAAAAGGTTGAGGTGGAGGCCTCCAGCACTACGATCATTTCTGTCTTATTGTGGACCCCACACTGTCTACCGACCGTCGAGTACGCTCACGAATCAAACCCGATCATTCGGGTGGAGAGACCCTTCCGCGAGCGTTAATTCGTCTAAGAACTTTCTTGTTCTATTCATTATGGTGATGAGATGATCCATGGATTCATCATCGCACAGAAGAACCTGCAGATGCTCGTGTTAGTGGTGCTAATCAGTGAAGATGCTCGTTGCAAGTTAAATGACCTGTAAGAGCTCCTGTGTGAGGCAACACACTATACCTTCAACGTTGGCAATGCAACTGATCTTCCAACTGTTGAGTCATCATACGGTTATTCATCCGAACAGAAAGTCTATTATGTGGGAACATTTTTCCTTCGCTAGCCTTTAAAGACTTCTAGGGGTACAGTATTATCCTGTGAGTTTACTATATGCTCCTTGTTGATTTTCGTCACGGCTTAGAAAAGCTCTAAGCAAATGTGGATGCATGTCTGGCAGTACTCGTATGTCTGAAGTGTTTCTTAAATATACAATTGGTCCCATATAACATGTGTGACCGACAGAACTAAAGAAACCGTTAAATATCTAACGAACTGGCATACTGCGCTTACTTCTTGTCATTTCTATTTTATCTTGAACCAGTCATCAGGGGAAATGCCTTGAATATGTAGTTCATTGAACTGTAACTAAATTGCGAAAGGGATGGTGTACATAAATAAAACACAGGTGCTGTAAGTGGTATGCAGATGGAGCTAAATTCTTGCACAACTCTGCAGTTGCGTGTTAATTTCACATCAAAGTTGTGACGTCTCTGATGTTAATTTTAATGCATTATTTTTACTATTTTATTTCGCCCACATTTTATTGCTCAAATACCGACGAAAGAGGCTGCTGTAGCACAGAAAGCTCCAAAAAGAACTTTTTTGACTTTAATCGCCTAGGGATCGAACCCGCGTCCCTCTGGGTGCAGAGTAAACAACATACTCTGGAAATTCAGCATGAGTAAATTGACGCTCAATATCAAACCCACACAAAATTAAAAACAAGATTCATAACAAATGCTTATGCCTGTTACCAAACGCTTTTTGGTATATAATCAAAATCGGGTCACTAGTTAAAACAGAGATTATTAAATATGACACAAGAAGTAAGTATGAGATAAGTTGGCTAAAGCAATAACAGAACTGACGAGTGACGAGTGACGAGTCAGTTTGATGAGTGGACAAGCCTCTTGAAGGACACACTTCTTTGCAGCAAAAGACTATCCAGCTCTGAAAGCAGGCCACTTTGCTTACGGTTTAAATAAACTCTACCTGATGATTTTTCTTTGTCACCAAATTTCAATTTGTTACTTTTAAATACCAGCCAGAATCTTGCAAGCCCTGATTCGTTGTAATAAATACGAATACTACAAATGGAGTACAAAAACTGTTAATTGCTCCACTCATTGTCAAACGTACTAGTTTAATTTTCAATGGTTCCTTTATTTTGTGTATGTTGTTGCTGTTGCTGTTGCTGTTGCTGCAGCAATCAACGTTTGAAAACATCATTACTTAACGAAAACACAGTCATTGTGCACATTCATATTTGGCAATTCATTCGCTGCAGCCATTATCCATATATATGTATATGTGTGTGTATGTGTGTGAATGGAAATGTGACTGCATCTAATAGTTTGGTTGGAGCTACAACACAGTCGAATGGTGGCAAACGTGATTCGAATTTTTCACTAAAAATATTTAAGATTTTTCTTATGAAAAATACGTATGTGCACGTACGTACATGAACAATTAAATTTGCGTGTGGATGAGTTTGTATGCGGTACAGGGTTACAACTACATACAATGTTGTATTTCTATCCCAAGTCGTAAACGTTGTATGAAATAATTTTTATACACACCTGGAATATATAAATACGAATTAAAATAATGTTAAAAAGAAAAAAAAAAAACAATAATGGCTGTGGATAAAAATTAAAAATGTTTTATATTTTATTTTTATATTGCAGCAGATATTCGATTTATTTTCATTTAACTTTTCTTCTTTTGCTTTGTTTTTCCTCTCTTTTCAATATGGAAAACTGATTATTTAAAAAAGAAAAAAAATGGTTACGTAGAAATTATTTTTTCCCGTGAAATTTTTATTCCCCTCCAATTGCCACCACCCGAATTTATAATTGCGCTCGTTTTACTGCATTTGGATTTAGTGTCCTCAAAGGCAGAAGTAGGATGCTTTTATAGTTATAGGGGATCTTGACAGATAGTTTAACCACCTTATACAGAAATTATTATTAAAGTTAAACTGTATGTTAAAAGCGTTTGTCCAATACAAAATTCCTACTGCCAGTAGATGTTCTGCCGTATTCATAAATTTTGTTTCATTGATAAAAGCTATAATAATCGAATTCGGTATGGAAGCTTCATTATTAAGCAATGGCGATGGCTGAAGTAGTCTGCACGTTCACTACAAAACGAAAAAGTTTTCCGGTAAAATTCCTTATCCTGCCTGAAATTTTCGTCTTCTTCTTCTTGGTTTGGTTACGTTAGCCAGATCAGAGTCCGAACACAATGTAACGATAATTTATTGCGGTGCAATTTTTCATAAGATTTTGAAGTAAAAAACCGCAGTGCGTAACGGCATAAAATTAAAATCTATTTTATTTTCATTGCGGGCTTTCTTATTCTGTCAATTTTTTTTACACTATTTCTCTTTCTGATGTTGCCATAGTTTTTGAATAATTGGCGATGTTCACGACATTATTGTAAAGAAAAAACATGTTTTTGAAGTTCAAGTATGTGTCGTGGTTTCTAATTCCACACATAAATCAGACGTGGCTTCTAACAAATTCACAATTTTTTTAATAGCTTCAACTTTTTTATTTACTGCCACTGCAATATATTTAACACAAACAGTAATTTTTTTTAAAAAATTTTATAAAAATGTATGCACAAATAAATTAATAAAAATGTAAACAAACAATGACAAGTATTACCGCCGCCGTCTTCCGTTGTATTATGTTTGTTTTTCTCTCACGCAACGAGAAATCGCACCGCACCGCAAACATTGTGTTCAGAATCTCACCGAGGAAGTAAAACATCTTAGCGTATGCGTAAATAACGAAGAGGGTAATAAAAACAAGAGCGAGAGAGTATGGCTTCATTTTTAGACAGTCAGAGGTGCTGTTTTTCCATTTGTTGAAGCCAAAGACGAGGCATTTTATTTACTTTCTCGACACTCAAATACTGGCAAAGAACAGCGCTGATTACATGGAACAATAAAAATGTTTTCCTAAAATTTCAAAAGTATTTTTTTTTAAGCTGGACTCTTTTAAATAAAAAAAATACAAAATTAAAGCACTTTCGAATTGGTAATACTTTGTACTTTGAGCGGCAACCCCTGTGTTAATTTTTTTATTTATTTTTTTTTCTCTTTGTATTACGTAGTGACTACCATTTCAGTGGATACAGTATGTGTTGTTGTTATTGCTGCTTAACAGCAACAAATTGCAATAAAACTCATACTCGCACTAATTTAAATCCTAAAAACGTGAATGGAAAATTTGGAAAAATGTTTTCCATATTTTTTTCCGCATTTCATCATCATTCTTTAGTTCATGCATGTTCATGTACATACATTTGTACATAAATACGAGCATGTATGTACGAATGGCAATGCTGGCAATAATTTGAAAAATTTTACTGAAAAACATTTTCAACAATACTCGTAATAACAAAAACTAAAACATTTAATTTTAGTTTTATTCTTCAGAATAATTTCCTGTCTTTTTAGTTTGATACGAGAATAAAACTCGATGCCTGTATAAATGGTAAAATTACATGAATAGCTCGTTCATTCACAGACATCGACGTCATAATCATCAGCCTCATTATTATCATTTTGTATGATTAGCAGTCATTTCAAATTTTGATATTGGCAATTACGACAACATTTCATGTTGAGAACATTTCAATGTGATTCATGTATGTACATACGAGTATGTGGATATATCCTGTCTGAAGGATGTGTTTGCTTATTTGACATAAATAATAAATTTATTATAAACAAAGGCAGTGTATTATTACTGTTCAGTTAACATTATTATTGTGCGAAAAGCAAATATCTTTTTATGCAAAATCTTAATGTAGTTTATGCAAATATTAAATTAAAGTTGGAAGCCATGCGGAGTTAAATGACTTTTCAAAACCCCCCACAAAACTTGTTGAAGGATAATTTGACATAGAGATATTAAATATGGTATTGAAGTTCAACGGAAAACTTGTAGAGCGAAAAACTTTTCATATTTGAATACGAAAAATGTGAATTAAATTGTGGACAAAATTTCAAAAAAAAAAAATTGTATGATTCTAATTTTAAAATTGTAATTTTATGTATGTAACTTTATGATATTCTCATAAAGTATTTAAAAAAAATAAGTTAAGGAGGAATGCATATCCATATATTACTAGTTCGCTAATGCTCAGTTGGATCATCAGTGAATTTTTACTTGCGTTTCACCAAATTAAACTGATGCTCTACAGGAGTGCAGGGGTAAATACGATTTAGCAGAACCGACTATCGCCTCTTTAAAGGAGTTAAAGGAGTCCGTTTTTTTATGTAAAAAAATAAAAAAAAAAAATCTCATTTTTATTTCAAACGTGTCATTAAAGTTCTTCTTAATCAAATTTATTTACTGCAGTCATAAATTATTTTATGAGAAAAATATTATATATTTATTAAATTTCCCTTTTGTTCTTTTTGTCCTACAAGTCAAGTGTTGTTCCGAAAGGTTTTATATTTTGCAGCCATTGTTAAAAATATTTAGCGCTTTAGAACAAACAAATAAAAATTGCGTTTCTTCGTTTTTCTTACAATAATTATGAACGCTTTTGTTGCTGCTGCTGCTGCTGCTGTTGTTGTTGTTATTTTTATTTTGCCAAAAGATTTATTTTAATGATCCATAATGGTTAACATAACGACACTTAACGACATTATTTTTTATATAAATGAACTATAAAAATAATAATTCTGAAACTCATTTTAATTTCTTGTTTGTTCTTTTCTTTTGCTTCTCCTTTTTAGTTGCCATTTTCTTTTTTTTTTTTTGACATGCATAATGGAGAGTTTTTTTTAACGCGTTTTTTTCTGTTCGGAAAACTTCTTTGAAAAATCATATTTGAAGGGAAATTTGTTACCAGACCACCATTCGAGGAAAACATTTAATGAGAGAAAAACTAATAAAGACAACAGCGTGTAAAACAGAGGAAAGAACGAAACAATAAAGATGACTGACCAAGTAAGTAAAAACGCTTAATAAACAAATCCTTAATATTTCAGAAAAAAAAGAGAAAGAAAAAATAATATAAAAAAAAAATCTGAAAATATACATAAAAACACAAAGATGTGATTTATAATTAAAAAAAAAATGTATCACGGTATGTGCAGCATACAGTTTGTGAGCAAAGTTTTAGCATAAACACAGAAATAAACGTCTTGACTTACATGCTTGTGGCTTAAATAGCTGTTTTATGAGAATTATTCTCTTCCAAAATTATAAGCCGTTATATCCAGGTTCTAAGTCAAGTCGGGCAATTGTGTAAAATGATGCTCTAACAAGGTGACCCATAATGTCGTCACACGACATCGGTTTGTTGCTAAAGTACATTCAAAACAAAAACAACATTTTCAATTTTGTTGTTGTTTTATATGTGTTAGTATTTGTTATTTTATTTTATGAGCGGGTTGGTGTAGAAAAGACACAGCTGGATAACTGACGAAGTATTGCTTAACATACACAATCCTCTGCTGCTGCGCGCTCCTGGTATTAGTATGTATATATATTAATCCTCTAGCTCATATAAGAAGCATAGGGCCACAACAAAATATCTCCAAACATTTCTACTTGATGTTAGGTTCTCAATTGTATTCCAGCTTCTTCCTGCTGCCGAGGCTTCTATACCTAACTGTCTGCGGCATATGCGGACTGGTCGCCCTCTTCTTCTGCTACCTAGCGGGTTTCAATCAATTTCGTTGCCGTTGATAACACCGCAAAGTCTTCCTAACGCGCGGCCATTGCATTTGCATTTCCTCCCCAGTATTTCGAGATGAATTTGGCTCTGATGAGCACGTATCCAGAGTTGTTCTCCCGATTTCCAATCGGGCCAGAAGAGTTTAAGTATTCGTCTTACCATTTGTTAGTGAAAACTTCACGTTGTTCATGTCTTTAGCAGCCATAATCCACACAGAAAATTTTACTTTTTTTATTTTTAATTAACAGCTTTAATTAGGATAATATATTTTTTAAATTAAAAATTTAATCAATTGAATTAAAATTTTAATTAATTCGAATTGAAACCAAATATTTTTTTTGCTTCAAAAATTTGCTTGAAATTTTCAAAATATTTAATTAAATCTTTAATTATTACTATTATTAAAAATTTAATTGAAAATTAATTCAATCAAGGCAACAATAATAATTTAATTGATACTTATAATTTCTTTACACATGAGTATTTAATTAATTTTTCAATTTATATTATAAAACTTTTAATTAAAATTTAGTTTTCTATTTTCAGTGCAAATTCCACACCCATATAGAAGAACGGATTTCAGGCTTTTTTTCTGTATGAAGGCATAAATATATAGCATTTTAATTGTATTTTAAATGTTTTGAAAAACCTCATGAATACAAATATGTTAATTGATATGATCAATTTGTTTGCAGGCTGAAAATTTTGTAAACATTTTAATTGCAACAGCAATTTACTAAGAAACTTTGTAATTGATTTTTCTTTGTGTACAGCATCATCAAAAAACTTTCCATATGTGTTTACGAACAGATAGATGTTTACAAAATTACACGATGGGAATGAAAACTTATTATTATACTTTGTTATTTGCAAATAAGTAGCACGTATAAACGTGGTAATAGACACTACAATACTTGATTACAAATTTAGATTCCTAACATAGGATTTGAACTCACGTCTTTTGCTCTTCAACGTGGTGGCCATTTTATCCAACAATATCTTCTATTAAAATATACATTCGCCTTGGTTTGCCTTCAGAGTTTAAAATTTTGCACAAAAGTTGTTGCCCTGAGTATATTATCAAACGATTTCTGTATGTCAGTATGTGTATGATTGGTGATTGATTGAAACTTGTTGTTTTGATTTTCTTGTACTTTTATGTTTAATTTAAATGTTAAATCAAATATAATTTTAGTTCATAAAACAAATGAAAGTACATATTTCAAAAGCAAATCTTTAAATCTGTCAAGTTTGACTAGGCAAACTGTATACAAAACAAAACGGAAGCAAAGGAAGAAAAAGAATAAAAAAATCTTAATGGCAGATAGTTGCATACAAAAACGTTTGCAGTTGAAGGAAGAAAATGGATAGTCGGTTGGTTATGTAAGTGAGTTTATGTCTGTCTGTATGTCCTTTGTAATGCTAATAAGTCTGGCGATGACGTTATTGATTATTTCCTATGTGCTTCATTATTAATTCCTCAGCTTTGGATGAATGCTGAAGTGAGAGAATTGAAAAACGCACTTGAGATGTTAATTTAGCTAAAACTTTATATTCTTTTATAGAGCCGTTTCTCAACTATGGCTGGTTGCCAAACTACCTACGACGTAGACATAACACTGTACAACAAAATGTAATTTGTGTTTTAAATAACAAGGTTCTGCCAAGTGATTCTAGTAGAGGGTGTATAGGCCATGAAAAAGTTTACGTCTGTAACTCGTTTTATGGCCGTTTTAACGTTTCATTCTTGTATAGTAAACCGACATAGGAAATCGTTTGATACTTGCGTTTTTTCTATACGTTGTATTCAGAAGCGCATATTAACCCGCTAGATCTTCAGAAAATGATTCGTTTTAACCCTTTTTTATCCTTTAAAATAGGAATGTTATTAGTTGAGTTATTCTACGATAATGTTTGCCATAAAATGTTACTACAAGTCTCCGAACATATAAATAAGAAAAAAAATTAAATGCGGTCTAGGGTTCATTTTGTTAAATATCGTACAAAAAGGAAAGTTAGCGGATTAGCTTGTACCTATAGATATGAAGAATATAAATTTGAGGTTAGGAAGTAAATTGGATTATGTTCATGTAAACCCGGTCTTTCAAATGGCCCCAGAGAAAAGAATACAGCGGCGTTAAATCACAAGAATGGGGCGCTCTATTATGCGACCGGGAAATTTTTCATGCAATAACTGAATTGTTTGGCCGGCTGTGAGGCTTGTGGCGCCGTCTAGCTGAAATCGACATTGATGTTAACATTAGCGAATTGTGGCCACAAAAAATCGGTTATCATGGTTCGGTAGCGCAGATAATTCACGGTGACGGCGTTTCCCTGTTCATTTTCAAAAAATTACGGGACGATGATGCCGCCTGACCACAAACCGCACCATACACTCACTTTCTTTGGACGAAATGGTTTTTCTAGGACTGTTTGTGGATTTTGAGAGCCCCTTATGCGACAATTTTGTTTGTTTACACAACCGCATAATTGCAAATTGGCCTCATCATTTAAGATGATTTTGTTGAAAAATTCCTTGTTTTCGTTCAGTTTTTCAAACAGCCAATTCACAACCGTTCGACGCAAACAATGGTAGGCGGACTTTAATTCTTTAACGAGTTGAACTTTATAAGCGTGAAGATGAAGACCTTTAAGCAAAATGTTGCGCAAAGTGCCTCTGCTGATGCCCAATTGATGGGAACGTCGACGAGTTGACGTTCCAGGGTCATTCTCAATACTTTGCTGTACAGCGGCTATGTTTGCATCACTACGGCCACTACGAGCGTATTGTTTTTGTCTATTGTCAACAACAGTACCGTGAGCCTCGCATTTACCGATACAATTAGGCACAGCGGTCTCAGAAGGAGCCTCATTATGAGGAAAAGCTGTTCGAATTTTACGAAGTCATTTTTAACATGTTAATAGTAAATTTTCACAATTAAAATTCTTTGTTCGTGATCGTAGCGTCCCATGTTTACAATTTCCCAACTTATTACTCAATAAATGTCAAAGACTGACAGCTTAATTCTTGATATTTTATCATCCAGTCAATTTACTTCCAAACCTCTAATTTGCAAGCCCTGTATTACATTAAAAAAAAGAAGAAATGTGAGTACAAAAGCATTTTTTCATTAAAACATGTTTCCCTTGTGTGTGAATGTCCAGCTTGGGCTTATGCCAGACTTAAGACCACGGTTGCCCTTCCTATATGGGATTGCAATGGCGGAACTTAGTCTGGGGCATAACTGGGGATAAAGTGAAGGTGTTGGCAATTGAGAAATACAACTCGACAACCAGAAATCAATAGAGCCGACTGCTGTGAATGGCGCTGATCTCAACTGTTGATGGGTGTGCCGTTTGTTGGTTGATCCGGCAATCATTGGGTTACGAGGAGGTCGAAAAGCAAACCAATTTGTTGGTGGTCCGCTTCGATGTCCCCCCAACCCCCTTTAATACTTCCACTTTATTATGAGCAATACAAGAAATCCCCCTGCTGTTCGCCTTTAATACCAGATATTCTTTTCATCGTATTTAAATATTTATTAAAGCCACAGTATGAATATTAACAACAATGTAATACACAAATTGAACAACAGAAAAGACAAAAATTGTTGAATATTAAAGTCATTAGAAATTGAAAAGATAAATGAAAAAATTTCTAAGAACCAACATACAATTTTTTTAAGGTCTTGTAAACTGCTTAATTCGTTAATATTTGAACAACTGAACTTGTATTTGGTAAACAATTCTACGAATTAATGTTGTTGTAAAAAATTCAAGAAAATTTCTTTAATCCAAAATACTTTATATTCAGCAGAAATTCTTCTACATCAAAGTGAAAGAAAAAAGAAAATAATTCCCTACTGCTATGTTAACACAATTTTAACCCTTTCAACAGTTAAATAACCAGAACAAATACTACTCTGCTTAAAAGTTTCTGTCACTCTCTCCAATGGGTTAATTTCACTTGAAGAAAAGGGTTATTGAATAACAAAAAGCAAAAATTACTTAAGAAACAACAAGAACAAGAACAAGAATAAAAAAGACAACAAAAAGAAGAAAAAAGAAAAATAAAAACTCAGCCACGCCAAAGTTTGTTAAGATTGGCATTAGACAAAAGCATTAGGAAATTGGAAATTAATAACAACAGTCCCAAACGAGACTTGGAATTACTACCCCAATTGCCATATTAAATGCTTCGCAAACAAACAACTTGTGAAAAAGCCCTCTTTCCACAAAACAACAACAGCAAGCCATACACATCGAAGTATAACATGTACACACATAAATAATAATAATAATAATAATAATAACAACAACAACTAGAGCTATTAAAATCCAGAAGAAAGAGGTGGGGAAAAAAAGTATGCATGTGCGTTTACTTGCAAAACAAACTAACTGCTCTGCATAGAAGAATTACAACAATAACAACATCAACAACAACAGCGGCGGAGATCTATAAGGAGGAGGTTATACACCCTCCCACAGGCACGTACATACTCGTACATACACACATACATTCCGTTATCTTAAATAAAATGAAAAAAAAGTAAAAAATAAATAAATAAAGAAACACATAATAAAACTGATGAATCCATTTGCCATCATCGTACAAGTTATTGTGTAATACTCGTTAAACAAATAATGAACGGAAGGAGCATAATAATAATAAAACTATAACAATAAATAAATAGAACAAGTATATAATATACGAGTACAATACAATGAATCTATAGGCGTATGCAGATGCTTACATTCATTCACACACGTACATATGAATATGTATGTATGTATGTACTCAGTGACTCGTTCCCTGACTAAAAGTGAAAATATGAATGTGTTCAAGCAAGTAAAAGTCTTTGTTTTTCGTTATTTGCAACAACGTGATCCGGCATCTTTATGAGTTTTAAGGGAAATAGGAGAGTTGTTTTAAAAGTAAAAGGCTGATAGAGACAATTTTGCAAAACCTAAAGCTATGTACACACACACGATTGGCAGATATTGCAGTATTGTAAGACATGGCAACGTAATGACAATGGAAAATTGTCTCCAAAAGCTAAATTGTCATTTCAGACTGTTGTAAGAAAACCTGACAATCTCATTGTCACACAGATGTTAAACTTTGTCTCTTAATTTTAATTATAATATTTTTTAAGCTTAAGGTCAGTCAAGTTATTTAATTTTTATTTATTTGTTCAATATTTCGCCATTTCTTTGTGTGGCTTCTTCAGGAAATTCCATTCAAAAAAAGGAAAAAAAAAATTCAGGAAAGAATTTTCTGAATTGAATTGGCGAAATATTGAAAAAAAAAAATAAAAATTAAAGAAATTTACTGGCCTTAAGCTTAAAACATATTATAATTAAAATTACAATAAAAAACAGTCAACATATATTTGTCTCTTAATATTTATGAGCATCGTTGCCAATAGAAATATTTATCTTTAAACGATGCACTAAATTAAGCACATGTGAAATGGAAATGGCGGGTGTTCTCGCGATTGTTAAATGCCTGAAAAAAATTGTAAGTTCTCACGGTTGTTAACCATTTCATGACAATTTTTCTAACAATATTGCAATATCTGACAATGGTGTGTACTTAAGCGCTTTTCCTGCGAAAAAACTTTAAAAAATATTTCAATGTGTGAGTCAGGTTGGTAGAAAATATGTCACAATAGTACCATTTTTAGTACTATTTCATGCCATGTGCCACCACCATTTGTGGCATTCCATTTTTAGGCCCTTTTTTTAGTATTTTTAAATCCTTTTACCTTTTAAAATTGTTATTTCTTTAAAATTCTTCTAGAAATTTTGTGGCAGAACACAATTTGCCATTTTCAATAATATACCATCTTAGTTTGTGGCTCAAAAATGGAATTGCTGACTCCAGTAGCGTAAATAAATTTCTATAAAACGAAAAAGTGCTACAAAAATTATCAAAGCAAAATTATCAAAATATACAAAATTGGTCCTTCAAATACACAGTAATGGTGGCTACAGACTATGCAACATGTTTATGCAACCAGGCAAGTTTCGTTGTTGGTTGCATAGTTTTGTAGTCATGTTTATGTTTCAATTCGTGTTGCATTCGAGGTTTCAAAAACATCAAACGAGCGCCTACTTCTACATTATCATTGATAAAACTACGGACTGTACAATATCGAAAAAATTGCCAATAATTTGACAAAAAAAAAATTACTGATGGAACCGAAGAAATATTTATAACAACAACAATATTCCCACTAAAAATTTTGTTCGTTTTTCAGCTGATAACTGTTCAATAATGATGGGTAAAAATAATGGTGTTCAAGCATTGTTGAAAATAGTTCAGTATATGTTTAGTTCAATTTTTGAATACTTTTTCCAATAAATCTGAACGTATGTCGTTAATGTTGGTTTGAATATTGTCTTGAAATGCTTCAAGAGTTGCTGGTTGACATTTAACATAGCCCCATAAAAAGTTAACCGGAGGCATTAAATCGCCCGAAAGAGGGGCCAAACAATAAAGAGTATAAAAGTACACCTTCATATCTCGAAAACCTTTCCATACATTTGAATGAAATTTTTTTCGGATGGAAGGTCTTCAGTTCTATTTTTATACAAATCGAACTTTGCGAGTAAAAAGCAACAGAGACAGAGAGCGAAACAGCAAATTTATACAACGTCCACTTTGGTCGAAGTAACTTAAAAATAATGCGTCAATATTATCATCGGAAATTTTTTTTTTATCCAAACCAGCACTCAGGAGATCTAGTTAACGTACAGACTACTTCGACAATCGCCACTCTCATCACCCACAACTTTGCTTTATAGTTAACACGCAACAGCAGAGTTGTGTAAGAATTCACCTCTATATTTCTACCACTTCCACCACCTGTCTGTTCGTTACACTATCCCTCTCTTTCTCTCTATCTAGTTGCAGTGCATTTCATATGTAGGGAATTTCCCCTGAGCACACAGTCCAAGATAAAGAGAAGAAATGTCTTAAATTGCTAATCAAAATTTCTTCTAAAATGGCAAAATTGTAGGCCCTAAAAACTTATTCGCTTAAAGATGTTGCTTCTTTTTATTTTTTTAATGGCCGTTTTAAGGACTGGTTTTTATGACCACAAAACGCCTACAAAAATGAAAAATACTTTCATTCTCTATCGAATACATAAATAAAAATAAAAAAAAAAACCCATACTCATACAAACACACACAAAAAAAAAATTGAAAAAGAAAAGAAGAACGGATTTGTAATTGTGTTGTGGTGAAATATTTTTGGTGTGGCTGGCCAATTCGCGCATAAAATATTTATACGGCAAATCGAATGGTTCAATTAATTTTAACGATGCTCCTTTATTCGAACAAGTCTGAAGAATATTTACTTAACCAGAACTACAGTATTAAGAGGGTGGTTATTTTCATTTGCCTTAAACACTTAATGAAATAATTACACTTAATTAAGAACACTTCAGCAGGCATTCTTCGGCGATGACGCAGGAAGGCTTTTAATATAAAATTATTTTGATATAAAAATATGTGTGTGTGTGTGTGTGTGTGTGCTTTATATGTAGATGAGATATTTTATCATGGTAAATGCAATTAATTATTTTCACATAATTTTTATATATTCAAGGATAACACGGTATGGCTGGTTTAGTTATAAAGAAAAGTTAGCGGTCCCCTTATCATTCTCCTCCGCTGATAATATGGAAATTGTTCATTGAAATCCAGAAAATTGTACGGAACGCAAAGCAGAGTATCAATATCATTTGTCGAAATATGAATGTCATGCTTCATCATGTTGTGGAATGAGATTAATTTTTTTTTGTTATAAAATCCATCGTTATAGGCGCGCGTTACTATTTTAAATGTGGTTGTAGCAATAGAAATTGTTGTCAGAAGAACTTTAATTTCTGATGGATTAATATGAAAAATTTAAATCAATCAGTCAGATCTTTGGTCATTTAATATGGGGCTGTGATAGGCCCATGTTTTCCTGGTTTTAGACAAATTGTCCTGGTCCACTTTTTAATAGTCCAGGTTTTTTGATACAGGTCAATGTAGACTGAAAGTGAATATTTGCAGATTTTTGTTGCGCTTTCTCTTATAAAGGCGTTTCCATTAAGCAATTTTAACAGCAACTATTACCTGCGGTGAGCGCCGTTCAACTAATCGATTTCAATAAGTTAAGTTCAACGTTATTGTTATTGTTTTTTTATGTACGAATTACATGTTAAATTTTGTATCTATTGTTTAATTGTTGGACTTAAATTTTGGGGTTCGTTTTTATATGATTAGTTTTTCTGCACGTTCGTTTGCGGTTTGTGTAGGGTGGCCCAAAAGCAGCGACGGTGTTTGAATTCCTTATAACTTTTTTAGTAAAATTTTTTTTTTGTTTTCGGTATTTTGTAAAGAAGACTTGGGGAATTTAAAATGGAACAGTGCACAATTGAACAACGTGCCAAAATCGTTGAAATTTATTTCAGAAGAAAATCATGATTCTGTTTCTAATATAATTATGAGCGACGCAGCCCATTTCCAATTCAAGATTAAGCCCCCCGGGCAGATGCTGATGTAAAACAGAAACACAAGATAAGCTCAGCTGCTCTGTGCCTGTGGATTTGAATACATTACGAGTTTATTCAGTTATTTTTTTACTACACAAGTTGACAATCTATCTGCCTGCTAATGGATCATTTAGATCCCTGTGGATGATTCGCTGCTGTTATAATTCACAGAATTTTCTTTTGCTTCCATTGAGTTAATCAAGAGAAGTTCCTTAATGTAAGAAACGTGTAACTTCTTCGTCTGATTACAAATGAATATTTATTTCTTGCAATTAAGTTGCCAAATTGTTTCATACTCATTCGCATTCATAATTATAAAATATATTCTTGGAAAAAGTACAAAAGTTGCTTTTAAAATTCCGAAAGCATAATTTAAAGCGTTGTACTTCATTTAAATGAATTTTATTATTCCTCCAACGTCATTGAGACAGTCATTAAATTTTAATTAAAATGAAAATATATTTTGAAGGTGTGTGTGTGTGTGTGTTGCACAACAACAACAACTACAACCACAATCTACAAATTTTAGTCAATGCCCGTCGGCAAACTTTTGGAAGGCCTTCTGGAAGAACTTCGTAGACCTTTTTTGAGATACAGAACTCTGTTGACTTCTCAGGATGGCCTTACGGAAGGACTACCAACTCCCTTCTACACAGGGGGTAGTAAAGTTAAAGGGTACGTTAAAACCGGTTTTCCCATACAAAATTCCTACTTGAAGCAGATATTAATTTTAACAATCGTTTTGCATAAGCGGATTTATATTTAAGCTAAAGGAGAACCATTTTATTTATAATTTTACTTCAAATACCGAGGGGAACATTTTTTGGTTTGACTGGTTGCAGTCAACTGTGTTGACCAGTCAACTCCAGCAGCACCCCAATAAACAAAAAAGCGTTTTCTTTATTTTTTTCTTTTTGATAATTTAAACATTAACATGAACCAGCTGTTTCTAATTCTTAAAACTCAATTTATACAATGTGTTTTATACACTATAAAATTTCTCTAAAAAACACACACACACACACACACACAACAGCCATTAAATATTGACCCTCTGAAAACACACAGTTACTTGTCATACTGCTACTGTTTAAGACAAACACAAACACACTCATATCGTGGGTGTATTGGAATGAATGGCTTGTGTCAAGCGAGCGACATGTTTATATGACCGAAGAAAATTAAGTTTCATCGCACTGTTAAAGAAGTGGAATTATAAAAATGACACCAAAAGAAATACAAAAGAAAAAGAATCATCACAATTCTTGAATTAAAAGCGATTTCACCGCAGAGTGCGTTGCAAGTTGAAAAAGAAAAGTCCCCAACAATCCCATCAAAATTGTGCGCAATCTTTTTCAGATTTTTATAGTTTTTATAATTTTTTTTTTTTTATATTTTGCTCTTTAATACCAAAAATTCTTTAAGCTCTTGTGGATATTTATTTAAGATTTTCTTGCTCTCTCACACTCTCCGTCTTTTCCTTAGCAAACTGTGTGATGTTTTATTTTAATAGTTTTGTGATTTTCTGACACTTTATGATCTCAAGGTTATCGTTTTTATTTTATACACCACACACAAACACACAAGCACTTGGAAAGGAAAATCTGTCAAGAGGAGAACCATACCTGCCGTACATAAAAACAATATGGCAACGTGAGGTAAGTGTGGGCAGGCTACAAATTACAAGTTGTTGTGCAAGAAAATACAAACTAATTGATATGAATCCCTTGTTAATGTCGTGTTAGTTATTTGTTTTATTTATACTTTTAATTACTGTTTTTATTTATTTTTATTTTTTTTGGTGTGTTAAAAAAGTGTGCAAATCAAAGCAACATGGTGGCGGCGAAATTCAATTTTTAGCTCTGATTGTCCAAACGCAATTCTTGTTTGATTTTAAATATTTCAAGGGTTGCGACTGGGCATCGCGGCTCGGAATAAGAATACTACTTCTACTCATTTATAACAAAAAAGAAATACAACTGAATAAATAAGTCAATTCAAATGCAAATAAAACACAAAATACCTTAAATTTCAGCTGGAAATGTAGGGTGGCGATGGATGAGGTAGTTACCAAGGTTTTGCGTTCGAGCCCATTATCCGACTATCATAAAAATATTTTCTTATTTGTCTGATGTGCATTCTCTTGCATTTCTGCCAGTAGTTTTGTCGGAAGGTTTCAGTGGCGAAAGCATAGCAACTGGTCACTGACATCAGTCACTTCAGCTGATACTAATCCACTTCATACTAATCCACTGATTCATCTGTATTGGGCAGCATTGAGACCAGAGATGCTGCAGCGCTGCTATAAAAAGGAGAGAAAAACGTGTAAAATCAGAGTTGTAAAAATAATGAATGTTTAAGAGCAACATGCAAATAATTTAAATCAGCGCGTCAAGCATATTTTTGTTCTCAAAAATTCTCATGCCAAAACAAATTGTTTTTGATTGAGAACATAAATACGCAGCAACCTCTGATTTTGTTTTGGCTGTAATAAGGAATAAGTGTAGTATAGAAGCAATAAGTGAAACGTCACCAACTGTCATTTCCATCACTATCGCTTTCCTTAGTCCCGGTGCATGCATTGCATACGTAGGAGACATCTCCTGAGCACTGGTCCCAAAAAAAAAACTATGAAATTCAATAAAACTTTGGGCCTAGATTACTATTGGTGTAGTGTAATCAATAGTTTTTTCCCCCGCCATATAAACGTCAATAAATTAATGATCATTTAAGAAAATCTCCGGCGCCAAATGTGACTTGTATCACCTCAATCACTTTTTGACATACAGCATGCTTGTTTTCATCATACTAATTTATTCATGATTCAATTAACACTTTTACGACACACATATACACACTCATACACACGTATGCGTACTTTGGAAGTGTACATACAGCACGTACTCGATTTGCGTCTGCGAAAAAAAAATTCACAAACAAAATTCTATTAAAAAGTATTGAAATTGTGTTCGATATTGATGGACATAATTTGGGCCAAGAGAAAAAGTCCCATGACTTTAATTTAAAAACTGTAGGAAGGACGGAAAGCTGAGTAGCTGAGAACATACAGAGCAAAGTGAAATGACGTGAGGAGGCTGGTTCATTTAAATACAAAAAAAATATTTATAATTTAATAACACTAATTATTTTAAGCCTAAGGTCCTTCTTATATATTTTATATTTATTTCGATATTTCGCTACTCCTTTGTGTAGCTACGAAATAAATATAAAATATATAAGAAGGACCTTAGGCTTAAAATAATTAGTGTTATTAATATAAAAAGAGGTCAAAAAACTAGGAAAATTATTTATAATTTATTTAAAAAAACTTTTCTAAACAAAATTTCAAACAAAATATATTTCAAACTCGTTTTAACCCTTAAAGTACGAAAGGGGAATTTAGATCCTCCAATGCTAATTTTTCCTTAATAACTTCGAATATAATTTCTTTCTATCTTTTTCGTTTTAGATAGTCGAGTGTTACTTGGAATAGCATACAAAAACTTATAAGTGACATGAAAATATTAATCAAATTGTAATTAGAAGGGGAGTTATTCGCTTGCGGGACCCAAGTTACCCCACGTCGTACTTTACGTTTGTTTGTTTTTAGGACCAAAAGTGGAAAGTAGAAGACACTGACAACTCCAATTTTATTCCAAATATTTATGCAAGTGGAGGTGGCGAAACAGAAGACGACATTGTACAGGCTGGGCCAAAAGTCACGCCTGCGTATCTCAAAGAACGACCGTATGTCAACAAGCCCCAAACTATAGAGCAGCTAAAGCACATCATTGAAGCTGAGATCAGGGCAATATATCTTGAAACTTTGCCTGCAGTTATGCAAAACGCCTGTTTAAAAGCCCAATTGTGCATTGATGAAAATGGTTGTCACATCTCTGATATTATTTTTCATAATTAAAATTTAGATCGCACAAAGCTAATATTATATGAAAAAATTAATAAAAAATAATAAACAAAAATGTTATTCAATTTGTACACGCAGTCGTGACTTTTGCCCCACTCTGTAGAAGTAAAAGAACGGAAGATATTCTGATATTAATGAAGACGATGTCACTTTTTCTTCGAATACAGAATATTTCACCGCCAAGTTTGAAAAGTACAATTAGAAATATGCCCGGACGCAAAGTACCAATTGAAAACTGGTTACTGAATGGGAATTGATGCAATTCATTCAAAATTATTAAAAATAAATGCTGAAAATTAATAAAATAATCATTTTGTACTTTAAAAATAATTTTTCTATATTAATAAACTATGTAAGCCCATTTTTCTGTGGGGGACTTTAGTGATTCACCCCACACCCTACTTTATGTGAAAAATCACGCTTCGTACTCCAAGAGTTAAATATTATGAATATGAGGGTGCAACTTTAAAAACTTGTTAAAAGTAGGTTGCTGAACATATTACGAGTGCATCTACGGGCAGAAGCATATTGTTTTAAATTCTATGAAATGCAAAAAAGATTTATTATCTAGATCGTTTTTTTTGATAAAAGCTGCAGAAAGAACACTATCGGGGTGTTGCAATAATTGCAGTTTATGCAAATCGAGTACGCATTGTAGTTGTAATAACGTCGTGTAATGCAATTGTTGTGCTTAAAAGTTTTTCTTTTTCAGTTGAATTGAAATAGAAAATTTAATAAAGTTGTCTATACAAAAATTATGATAAAATTGTTGTTTACAATTAATTTCTGCAAAAAATTTTCTAACTTAAAAATAAATTTGTTTAAAAAACTAAAAAGTTTTGCTAATCAAATTTTCATATGTAATTTAATGTGTAAAATATTAAATTAATTAAGTTTGTGTGTAGAATTTACATTTTGAAAATTTAAATATAGAAAAGTTAAAATGTGAAAATATAAAAAAAAATAAAAAATTTTTATGTGCTTCATTATTTACAAAAGAAAAGAGAAAGAGCAAAGAGTATAATTTTGTAATGAATGATTCACAGTGAATTCAATTTACGGGTGGCGCTACAACAATTAGAGCATTACAAAAACAACTGACACTTTAACCTCTATAAAAACAAATTTTGATATAACAACCTTTAATAATGTGGAAAAAGTAGTACATCTGTGTGGTGTTGACAATACCACCCGTAAAGTGAATTCGCCTTGGAATGATGATTTATAATACTTTCGAGTGCCTATAATGTTCGTTTTACAATTATTCGCATTGGGAAATTATTCCAAAAAAGATTTTTTAGAATCGCCTTTTCTGCATATTCACAATTGAATTCCATTTCGCATTTCATGAAATTCCAATAATTTTTTTATAAATGATTTTCTATGTGAAACTTTTCATCTTTAACTGCCTGTTTAACAAAGACCAGTGAAAATAATCGTTGGGCCATTTATATGAAAAATAAAAGTAAAAAATTTCTCATTGCTTTTATTTTCTATATAAATAGCTGAGCGATTATTTCCACTCGTCTTTGTGAAACAGGCAGTAACCCAGCTAACAATTTCTTCCGATATCGGAGCGGATTATTGAATCAAACCTGCGTGATGTCGTATTCGGATCACGCATGTTCAAGCCAACGGAGAAATTGTGTCATGATGGGAACTCTTGCATATGTATCGTCTACGATGCTCTCAAAAGAATAGTGTAAGATTTTTGTATTCCTACTGCACACGAGCCTTGAAAAAACTGAGAGGAAAATAAGCAAAAATAATTAGTTCTTTGATGTTATGTCGACGAATTAATTCTTTAACTTATGGGAGGGCCATTTCGCTTATTATTTTATTGCAGAGACACTTGAAAAAAACTTTTGGTGAGACGGTATTGAGTATTAAACCGAGGTCTTCTTGTTCCCGAGCCAACAACGCTTTCCACTCAGACAAGAGCAACAATGCATAAATAGCGCTTTTGAAGTAAAATAAAACACATTTCACTAGTCCAACAATCGTCAGAAAGACTCGCAAAAGCATCATTCAAATGAGTACAATACGATTGTGGGGAAATAACGACCTTTCAGTGGTCGTCAGAGTGTTAAAACGACGATTCTTGTATAAATAAAAAAACAATTGTAAAACAGTCGAAATGAGTAATGTTTGCTGTGCTGTGGTAAGATAACAGTGAATTTCTGTACCACGGTACCTAGTAGTCTAGTATATGCGCATTAGTCTATCAATCTGGTGGTTGCGGGTTCGTTTCCCGCCTAAACCTTGGGATTTTCTGCAGACAAGCTAAGAGCTTCCCAGAATGTGTGTTGTGAAAAAAAAACCTGATGAAGAATTTGGTTAAGATATGATCAAATTACGTAATTCTTGTTTTCATGTCACTAATCTAATTGCTAATTTTTCTAATCTAACGATCGCTATTTCCATTAACCGTACGAAATTGTATTCTTCTTTTTCTTAATCGATTTATTGTAACAAGTGTTGGGTACGTTAAAGGCACGATAAAGAAACTAAAAGCCAAGTACGGATTTGTAGCAATTCATGAGATTAAAAAATAATTTTTATAAGTAACGTATGTGTGTATGTGTGAGTGGAAACGGATATACACTCTTATCTCAACTGCTTGCAATCATCGTATAAACTTTAATTTTTTTTTTGCAACAGTATTTTTCAAAGGGTTTTCTAAGAAGACTTAACATGGTTGCTTCCTTTTTTGTGAATTTTAGCAAAAAAATAACGAAAGAAAGAATATTAAAAAGAAATGAGAATGAGAAAAGAATGGCCAACTCACACGCACGCACACACACACACACACACACACATACACACACACACTCAATTGGTAGAGACGAAAAACGACTGAATTAATATAATAAATTTAGAAAAAATGAAGCGGAAATAACGAAACTATAATTTAAGTTCGCGTGTGTATGTGTGTGTGTGTGTGTGTGTATGCGTAAGTATCAGTGGAGGATGTGTGAGTTTAACTAAGTGCCTTGTGTTTTGTAAGTTGTACCCGTAGCATTGATACTAAAGCATTCAAAGAGTGTCAAGTTAAGTAAATGCAATTTGGTACGAATAAGTGCTTGTGTTTGAAATTGTGTTTATGTGTAAGTGCGATTATAAGCGTCTGTGTGTTAAAGTTCGCATGTGTTTTCACGAACATTTACAACTGTTACACCAACAACATATAACAAAAATGGCAATGATGACTTTTATCGTTTAAGCAAAAGGATAAATTTAATTCTGCTATAAAAACTTACACCAGTAGAGATGTACAGAGTGTTCAAAGAAGATGTAACATTTTCAAACAAATCAATTTTAGTTTGCGCAAAGCAGCAATGGATCAATTGTAATTATTTTCCTATCAGACATTAATTTACACAACAGAAAAAGTTATTGCTTGTTTTTTTCATTAATTCAAACCCTTAATTAGTTTCTATTTTTATTTCAATGAGATAGTTTAATTGATATAATTAAATTTTTAAGCACTTAAACAAAATCAATAACATAAAACCGATTTTTGGAAATAGCTCCCTGAGAGCTAGAAAGAGAATCGATTTTAATTCACTCGATTAAAAAATTCATTAAAAGTTTTAAAATTTTTTAGTTCAGTAATTAATAAATATAATTAAAAAAATAATTTAGAAAAATCAATAGCAATAACTTATTAAATTTTTAATTGTTGCAATTAACATTGAATCACATATTACTTCAATTAATTTAAGTGTAAAAATTTAATTGATATTACGAATTTGTTTACTGGTGAAATTTTAAACAATTTTTTAATCGATATCATAAATTTTTTAATTGAAATTAATTTAAATTTTTTTCTGTATTAAACAAGACATTGATTTCCAAGTGTGGTAGTGTGTGTTTGTTTTATGAAACAATCAACTAATACCGTAACCCATAAGACTTCTTTGTTTTTAGAAATTTTTCCTTTGCTGCAAATTTCAAAAAGTATGCATTAATTTTAAACATGCATTGCTGACTAACTAGACGTATATTTATTATAAAATATTTAAAAGCACGTCTTTTTCACAAAATATGCATTAATAAAAATATATGCAAAAAGCATTTGTATGACAATATAAATTTATTATACATTAAGCAAAACAATCGTGCTGGATTTGTTGTGAATTGGTTTCACTCCATATGGAGCAATTAAGTTTATTAGCGAATACGTTTAGCCTCATCGCTGAACGGAATTTTGTCGGGCGAATGAATGACTGATTTTCAAAGTAAATCTGGATAAGTTGGCAGTGTTGTTATAGCCACAATATACAAGGACTGCTTGATAACTACAATGTAACTTTGGTTAACGCAACCAAGAGAAATTTTGGGCTGTTGGGAAAACTGATTTGTTGCCAAAACCGATTTAAATATTTCTATGCCTGTTTTGCAATTAAAAATATTATTTTAAACCAAATAAAAGGTTTATTTAAAAACACAAAGTTCAACTTTTTAAACAAATAGATTTAGAATAAATAAAAATTACACATTCCATGTAAATTTGTACTGATGGTTGTTATCATGCTGAAGATTTATATTTTTAAGGGAAAAAGAGTGCAATTTTCAACTGTGTTCTTTTTAGATGACATAGTTTTTATTTATAGAAAGCTAAATTTAAAAATAAAACTTACATTTGTTTGCAAGGTTGCGTTAATTCAGGTTTTGTTTTTTGATATGTTGCATATCCACGGTTCCGTTAACCGAGTTTGCACTGTATTTGAATAAAATTTTTTGTTTTTCGGCAAATAACCGTTTTATTTTTCAACATAATTTCTTACATAGTCAATAAATCTATTCAGAGATTATTCAATTTTTTATTCCTTCCAAATAATAGGTTTTCTCAAGGCCCTCAAAATAGGCGTTTATTTCGAGTATAACCTCTCCCGAGGACCCAAAATCTCTTTTCAACCCATTCTATTTCTTCAGGTTTGGAAAAAGAGGATAGTTACATTGGGCTAAATCTGGAGAATATGCTGGATGGAGTAGCAGTTCGTAGCCCAATTTAGGAGTGTTTGCCATACTGACTACACATGTGTGAACTCGTGCATTGTCTTGATGGTTCAGCACTTTTCTTTCGCCAACTGTGGTCGTTTCTGCTTTAAATCAATATCAAATCTGTCTAAAAGTTCTGAATAATATCATTCTACCCTTCTCAAATTGAATGACACCCCGTGCATCTCAAAAAACGGTGGTCACGACTTTTTTGGCTGAAGGACCCACCTTGGCTTTCTGCGGTGCACGTTCAACCGCAGATATCCACTGTTTTGCTCCACCCCTTGCTCTCTAGTGTATTGTGATGGATCTATGTTTCGCTAACGGTTATATAACGGCGTAAAAACTCGTGCGGATTACGGTTGAACATCACACTCGAAATTCATTTATTTTAATTTTTCTTAAAATACAGAAGGTTGTCAAACACAATCTAAACGACGCAGCTTTCGCAAAATTTTGCAGTGGTCTATTATTGGATGGTGGTTGACGCCAGCAACGTTGCATTTGAAGTTACTGCGAGCGAAATTCAAAAAGTCACGGAGTTATCAAATAGCCCTCGTATATTGTGCTGATTTTCCAGAGCATGCAGGTCATAAATGTCAAAAAATGAGAGCAGCTCATTTGATAATTAACCATTTCGTAAGTTCCATCGGACTTAAGAAAACCTTTAAAAACATGGAAATTTATTGAAATAAGAATTTACAAAATACAAGCCAGCGATTTCTTGCAAATCCACTGAGTCGGAATATTATTTGAAGGTAAATTGTTTCACTTTTAGGCTAAATAAACTTAAATTGAAGTGACAATCTCACTAAGTTAACACCTTCTCTAATCACTTCAGACAATCCAAATAACAAAGAAAATATTCCTGTTCCAACACCCTTTAGAAAATGCGCTGCCTGTATAAATAACAGTGGTTATCTTTGTATGTCTGTATAATAATTGTATTTTACAAAAAAATATTCAACCAAATAAAAAATACGTACGTACGTACAAACACACGTACATTCAAGGAATAGCAAAAGGAAAGAAAAGTCTAGAAACATTTGACTAACATAAGACGCATAAAGCGTAACTTAAGCAACCAAAGTCATAAAATCTCTGAGTAAAAGAGTCAAGTAAAATGAAAAAGTACGAATATTGTATTCTACTGCAGACTATCTGTACAACAGAAAAAAAAGAAAATACAAGTTTGTATCACTTACCAAAAATAAAATACAAAAAAAAATATAATAGAAAAACTGCTCATACAGTAAAAAATTGCAGAATGGTGAACGTAAAGACGAAGGCGAAAGAAACTGCTAAAAGCAACGAAAAAATTAAATGAAAAACAGTCCCAAAGAAAATTCAAACCACTCACTGACACTAAGCACAACAACAAACAATTTAAAATTCAAGTTAGTTTTGACAACAACACAAAACAAAAACATACGCATTCACAGCTTAATAGACAGAAACATGCATGTCCATACCCAGCAGTATGTGTAAATAGTTTTGCTTTGGAGGTTTCCAAAGCCACTTTGGCACTCTTAACAATACATTCGCTTTATGAATTTAAAAGCTGAAGTTTTTTGTTTTTTAATTTTATAAGACGCTTTTTTCGGCTTCCAATGGCACGGAATTTATAAAATTCTCGCATACTGCAATTAATTAAGAACACAATTGCAGTGCCTCTAGTATTGAGTAGACGTATTATTATTTAAATTTTATGTTGGACCAGCACTCAGGCGATGACCCGTACAAATGCGATGCACTAGGAACTAGGAAATGTGGTTATGGGAGGGGGATAAAGGAAGTAGTGTTTATGGGCAATTAATTTGAATTTTCGTATTTCGAAAATGACAGGAAAAACGTCAGCGCTGTTCGCCCGTGAAAAGAGTTCTCTCTGTAATGCGTCGTGCGATTCGCTGCCAGATCGACCACAAATGGATGCGGTTTAATTATGAACGCGTTGTGCTCTTAAAATACTGGGTTTCGGGAACTAGTTACCTGATTTCATTATATCATATCTTATTGCAGTAACGATAGAACAATGAAACACACCCATTGCGACGATGTTCAAGAGTTTATTCCCTACCGTCGCCAAGGAGTGTCTTAACCTTCTCCCGCACACGGTCGAGTAATTTCAAAATAGTCTTTGAAACACGGGCCCATACTTGAGAGTTGTATTCCACCTTAGGTCGGATGTAAGCGGTATAAAGAATGTGGTGAACTCTAAAAAAACCGAGGCACTTGAATGCTTCTTTTGACACCTGAAAAATATGCACAGTCACACAGAAATTTCATGCCAAGACCATCGCCAGCACCTGGTTCCTCAATATCTATGTATATCCATAATTACAGGTGAAGCAGCATGATCGGGCATGCTTCGGTGTATAAGCATGCATCAATGGCCATTCGCTTGACCCCAGAATGCAATTTTTATTAAAGAAGGAAGTCTCGCTGCATGTGGACTATTCCTTCAGCCGAATAGAAAAACTCTCCACACATTCCACTACCTGCCAATAGACCAATCAGTCCTCCTATTTGTCTGGGCCTCCATCTGCTCTTCCAAAATGCACAAAGTAATCACGGGTTATACGAAATAGTTTGACAGTCTTTAAAGTGTTTGGATTACAAGACAGAAAAATTTTCATTCGAATTCACACAAATATTTTCTTAAGTGCTTTTGAAATCTCTGTTATTGTGGGTTGGCGGCCAGCTTTACATTAGAATCCAGATATCCTGGCTGCTGTTTCTTTATTTCTTTATTTCACGATTGTCTTTGTTCATTTTTAGATTTTCTTTTTCGACATAAATTTGCGTTTTTTATTTTGTCATTATTATTCTTCATTTCTTTTTGTAGTATAAATTTATGACTTTTAAGTTTGACCACAACGCATCGTGACGTTAAAAGAGTATTAAAGAGGACAAATAAAGTGAACACGTCCAGCATGTCGTCATTACATTTTTCTTTGATCCAAAAAAAAAATATTTAAAAGAATAATCGAAATGGAAATCAAAACAAATGTAAAAGAAAAATTATGAAAAATAAATAGAAGAAAATTAAATGTGATTTGTGCTGACGGTTTATGTGTTGCCCACACATACATTCGCACATCAGTGTGACAAATTGAGTTGATGAATGATTTTCTGTAAAACTTTCAACAGAATCGATTAATTTATAACTTTAATAAGCTTATTTTCTGTTTCATATTTATAAATAATTGATTAAGCATGAGGTGCATTTGTTTTTAAATTTCTTAATAATTTATTTCATGGTTGTGTTGGTTTTTACAGGAAAAACTTTTGTAAAAAACAGGATGTTGTGTCAATTTAACTACCCGTTTATAAATCATGAGAAATAAATCTCATTAAGTAATTATTCTAGAAAGAAGAATGAAATATAAGAATTATTTATTTTTATTTTTACAAATGTACGAGGTGTGTACAAAAAGTAAGTTGCTATGTTGCTACACATGTCCCGCACATATGTTCACAAGGTTCAAGTACTGAGCATACTTGGTTTGTTTTTGACAGATAAAAAGGTCAGACGAGCATTGTTGTTCTCGGCAACTTTCTATTACCAAAAAAATGGAGCAAAGATTTTGCATAGACGCTACAACACTGCTGCAAAAGCAAATAACGTGCATAAAGCAGTGTTGTAAGATAGTGAAGCTTCACCTCCTATCATTTCTACTAGCACAATGCACCGCATGGGTAGGGGTCATCTCCTGAGTGCTGGTCCAAGATAAAAAAAAAATGTTAGAAGTGGAACAAACTCTTCGAAGATTGCCGATGACGAAACTCAGTCTGTACGGCCTAGCACATCAACAACAGAAGGTAACGTCGCAGCTGTGAAGGAAATTACTTTTGAAAGCTGTTGGTTCGTGTCATGCAATTTTTTCGGATATTTTGGGCATAAGACGTGTGTAAGCGAAGTTTGTTCCAAAATTTCAGAATTTTCGTCCGATTGAAAGATATTTTTAACCCGAAAGCAACGCGACAATCTTGCCTCAGTCACCATATTCACCGGATGTGGACCACTGCGACTTTTTCCTGTTCCCAAACTTAAAAGACTTGAGAAAGGAGAAAGGAGATTTGCAACGGTTCATGAAATAAAAACTGCATCGCTGGATGAGCTCAAGCCAATACCAAAAAGTGCTTATGAGAAGTGATTTGGCGATTGGAAAGAGCGTTGACATAATTGCTTTGTATCGAAGGGGGATTACTTTGAAGGTGACAATATAAATATTGCTGAATAAAAATATAAAGTCACCTTATTTCCTAAACACTCCTCGTATATTTACATGTTCCATAAAGAAACACTTAATTGCTGTATTGAATTTGACGTTGTTTAATTGTTAAAAAAACAAGGGCAGTACAATAATTACAAATGAACTGAACTACCGGAGATGCTGTAGATTAGAATTGTTCAGAAACAAATGAAACAATTATATTTTTGGGGCAGATTAAGAAGATAAGGAAAAGGTAAATAAATAATGGACAATTAATTGCCAGGCCCACTAAATCCAAACTAAAAATTTTTAAAGCGAACCAAAGTAAATTCAAATCGTTTGAAAGGAACATTTTCGTTCGCATTTAGTTAAACAGTCAATAATTCGGTTTTATTTTAACAATTATGATTTTTAGTTTACCGAGATGGAACACGTAGTTCCGCAGCAACTGAAGCTGAAGAAATTTAATTTTTGAGAATATTTTTTTTTTTGTTATTGATTATTTGGAACGATACCAATTTTTGGGTTTGTAAAAGTTACGAATGTTGAAAGACTAAAAAATATCATTATGAATATGTGATTATTCATTTGTTTCTTAATTTTCAAAAATGTATTCCTAAAAACATTGAATTTTAATATTGAAATAAAAGAGCTTAAATTGATTAAATATCTTTGTTTCGTTGTCAAAAAGCATAAATTAAAAACAAAAGCATGAACTATTAGTAGCACGTTTCGGAAAATCTTCAGTTGAAAACCCCGCTGCGTGAGACCACCGTCACAAGCGAATAAAGTGAAATTTGCGTCACCATTGACGGTTTCATTAATTATGAAATTGAATCAGTCGATAATAATAATAATAATAAAATAAAATGTACTCTACTAAGTGCAGCGCTAAACATATTTGATACTGCAGTAGCAACTTCTCTTGGTTTTGATGCAAAAAATATGCGAAATTTTCTGTTATTTTAAAAAATTTGTGTAAAATAAAAAAATTAACACATCTCAATTGATTGCTGTCGTGGAACAGTTCTATGTGAAAAGCACAGCACCGGAGCAGATATTTTTCGATGTGGCCGAAGAACCCATAACGTGCTCAGAAGCAAATTTCACATATGGAACGTTCTCATTTTCATGTCATTTCCCATGACAGAATTACATATGTACTTGTCTCCAATATTCTACGTATGCGTATACGCTATAATTACGCAGAAATGTATATCACGTATACGCACGTGATAACTAGTTTTTAATATGTGCAAGTTAAATAAATTGCAACTGCATTTTGAATCAGTTACCTGGTCATGCTGAAATTTTGCATACATATTTGGTTAGGATAACAAGTCTTGCTTCGTGAAGACGTTTTGAATCGAACATAGCGGATGCGTGAATATAGCGGACCAACTATTTTTAATGCAATGGGAATGATATGGGAATCACATGAACGGAGTTTTTTTTTTATTAAAGGAACAAGAAAAGCAAAACGAAATTAAAAACGGCGGACGCAACCAGATGGGGAACCTACTATATTTTCATGTGTTCTTATGCCATGGTGCTATTAAACCAAAGTCAATTCTGATCATTTTTTCAATAGCTTGATACTGATAATTCATAACTTTACAGGCAATGAAAATTACATGCGATAGTTAAGAAACAAACTAAATCAAAAGAGCGAAATTGTAAATTACACTGACACACACTAGCAGAACGGAACAGAGTTTTCGAAAGTTGCTACACTTTGGTCATCAGCGTTCTTCGTGTTTTGTCCACTGTGTGTGATTGTTACTAGATGTGAATTATTAGATTTATATTTTTATTATTTTCTGTAAATAGAATACGAGAAATTATTCCCGTTATTTTTTATGCTCTTCTAAATGAAGCTTTAAATTTACCATCTTTAACTTACAATAGTCCTTTTCATTCCATTATCAAAAAAAAAAAAAAAAAAAAAAAAAATGATTTTTCTGACTAAAATTATTTCTTTATTTTATACAAGCTTTGTAGCCTTCACACTTCGCAAGAATTCATCTCTTGCGCCACCATTGGCAAGATTTCGCATTTCACATAGCAGAGAGCATAGTTTTTTATCACCGATTGGCATTTCGTTGAGAAGCTTTTTATTGCGTGCTCCTCAGAAATGGAAAAATGTTCAATGAGCCTCTTCTTAATCTTCGTGTATGAATTACTTGGACGTTCTGTTATATTGTCACTTACTTGATAAAGCTCAAGAGGTTCTAGTCCGGTAAAATTGAAAAACATTTTGTTTTTTCATTGGTTATGTTATGATTTTCAAATTGTGCCTCTAACAGGGCAAACCAAATTGTTGGATTTTCTTTGCAAAATCTCGGAATACGGGGCGAAACAGACGACATTATCGTAACAGGTTCTTCTGTTAATTAATGGGATTGAGTTATTGGCTTTGTGTAACTTTGGCTTTTAAATCATTTAAATGCGTGAAGATTTCGGGGTCACCAGTTATTAAAACAAAGTTAATTCTGTTTTAATTGATTTATATTTTTCAAAGTGTTATTTTAAAAATCAAAGGTACGTCTTACCAGCATTAGTTCACACGTCTCGACAAATATTGATTTGATTAGTCGATTGCTTTTAAGCTTCGAAACGTTTATTTGCGGACAAAGAAAGTTGTCATGCAGACAGAACTTAACGTTGTTAAAATGATGGTTCCATATGAAAATGTTGTATCTTTGCGAACAATGGATTTCATTTTTATTTGTAAGCTGTCATTTTACTATCTTTCTAAATATTCCACTTTATAGTTTCTTTTTCCATAAAAACGCAGAAAATAATTCAAGACAATTTTTTGTGGGTGGTAGTGGGTAAATAGGACCGTAACCATACACATTTTTATACATAATTTTTATTGTCTCGCAACACCACGAGCCTTTTATTATCGTAATTTGTTATCTTTCATTTTGGGGATGGGGTGGGGACGGGCGTTGGCCTGTCAATGCACAACCAATTCTATATATAACAGTTTTTGTTGGTAACAGACCTAACAGTAAAAATTGCATTAAAATATGTCCAGTAGAACAATTTTTGGCCGCTCTTCCCATATTAAGGCCAGCACAAAACAATTTGGAATTTTCCCTATGAAACGTATCAGCAGTCTACATTGCAAAACTTCAGAAAGCGCACAAAAACTTGGTAACGTTTTTCATTTTCTTCCAGAAAAATTAATCTTACATCAATATACCATGAGCCCTGAATTTCTTTTGATGGGCGCTTTGTCTGTGCTGAAGCATTCAATCTATTTAAGCCACCACCATTTTGTCTGCATTTGAGAGATAATTTTAACGCGTTCGCTGCTGCCGTATATTAGAGAAAAAGTTACCAGTCTGTAACCCACCGGTGCGTCACATGACAGCGAACTATAAAACGATTGAAAAAATCTCAAACAATTTCATAGTTTAAGCGAAGTTCTTCGTTTTCCATTTAATTTTATATTTGTCAATTTCGTCTTTTGTAGAATGGGATGTAAAATTTCAACAAAAAGTTCATTAAATTTATGAACTGTAACAAAGGCATGTTTACATTTTCCTTTATGGATATTTAAAAAGAGGATGCTTGAAATATTTTATGTAAATTGAAGGATTAGTTTGTAACATACACGTGCATGCATACTTGAAACACTAACTTTTTGTTTCATGTTGTTTCCATGTTCTAGTTTTATATAATTTTATATGTATCACTGTAAAAATTACAAGAGATATTTTGATTGTTGTTAATTTTATTAACTTTTTTATGGGGAAATTACTTTTTCAAGCCAATGGATATTTTATTTGGTATTTTGTTTAAGATTATCCAAACGGTCCGACTATAAAGTTGGCCATTTAAAAAGCGATAAAAAGTTGTTTTTTATACAGAAGTAGTTGGATGAAGTGTACATACGTTCATATTAGTTTTAGGTGTTGTTAAAATCATTTTTATTCAGGATTTATTGCACTGATATGGATGGAACAAAGAGAAATATGGCTGGTTATCCATACAGTTCTCCTTTCAAAAGGTTCGCATAAGATACCATGAAATGAGTTTGGCTTTTAACTTTTATTCATGCAAGACTCGAAATAAAATAAAATGAAATAAAATAAAATGGAAAACTTAGAATGCAAGGGAATATTTTCATTTCATTTAATTTGTAGTCTGTTTCTTGTCGAGCCCAAATGTGTAAATATTTCATGGGAAGCAGAAGCACCATCTGGCTACCGTATGTTCAACGTTCTACAATAATTTTTACAAAGCATGACTGATTTCGTCTTCCTAAGCATGTAATAGCCATCCTTGGGAAAGAGAAGCCGCAATAGTTAATGGAACGTACGATGAATTTCTCACAGCACGATGTACAATATTCGTCAACAAAATGTCCTCGCATAAATTCCTGCTCTATAAGGCAACTATTTTGGAATGAAAATCATCACACGAAATTCCCTTCATCTGTTGGCCAAAGCCAAAATATATTTTAGCAAATAAGACTGGACTAGTACTAGTTAAAAAAGAATGTTACATATTATACTCATTTCGCGAGTGCTATTAAATGAAAATGTATTTTATCAAGCAAAACTGCGTCACATGTTATTCAGAAAGTATTGCACGTGGGAGACTGTTACTTGCAACACATTGCATTGTAAGTTCTGTTCGCACTTTGTCCATTTTACAGTCAACATAATCGGCCTAGTGAGCAAGCAATTCGTGCAGTTATTGATCGCTTTCTAACTAATTTTAGTCTTCTCGATTCAAAACCAGCAACAAGACAGTAAAATAGTCGTACAGAAAAGAATATTGCTGCTGTAGCGCGAAGTATTGAAGAAACGGCCCGTCGTTCTCAACTTTTTGGCTTTTTTTTTGGGTTTGTTTTCAAAAATTAATCACCTAAATATCAACGACATTTAGTTTCAACCAGACGGCGCAAAAATGCCATACAGCACGGTTAACAACCGATTTATTTCAAAATCAATTTGTTCACAACTTCATTTCCAGATGTGGTCCTGTGCGATTTAACGCCTCTGGATTACTTTTTGGGGGACTATGTTAAGTCACTGGTCTATGCCGTCAAACCAGCAACTCTTGAAGTACTGGAAGCCAAATATTCAAGCAACCAATGACGCCATACGGGCGGATTTATTGAAAAAGTAGTCAAAAATTGGACAGATCGAATGCACATATGCCGGAAATCATATTTAAAAAATAAATGCCTTGAAATTATCTACCAGATTATAATAAAATAATTCCATTGCAACAATATTTGACCGGGGTGTGCCAAAATCACCGAAAGCGTTTGAGTTCAATGAGCCATTGTGACCCTCGCACTGAGCGCTGTGGCTCCATCCTGTTGGAATAATACTTGCGGATTGGTTTTCCACCGCTGACCTTACAAAATTTTCCAACATTGTCCGATATCTGACACCAGTGGTAGAAACGGCGACATGTTCATTTTCTAAAAAAAATATGGGCAATTATCGTTTCCGACGAAACACGGCACCAAACGGTACCCTAAACGCGCTGTTAAACTACTTTTGGATTTTCCGTAGCCCTTTTTGCCTCTTAACGAACCCATTCAATTGGAAATGGAGTACGTTTCTCATGATTAAATTATGATTAAAATCATGATTTTCTTCTGAAATAAAGTTCAACAATTTTGGCACGTTGTTCAATTGTGTGCTAGTCCGTTTAAAAATTCCCAAAGTCTTCTTTACAAAATACTGAAAACAAAAGATTAATTATAATAAAAAATTTATAAGGAATTCAAACACCTTCGGTCCTCTTTGAGTCACCCTGTATTATCATTTTCATTTCTCATGCAGCTAAAAAAAAACACCCGATGCATTAACATACATCAGTGTTATTATCGATGCGAATAATACAGCAAATAATTTTGAAACTTCAACTGCATGAAGGATTAAGGAAATTTTAAATAAATATTTTTTTAACCCCAACTAATGCATTTCCCAACTCTTTAACCGATTGCATTACAAACTCTTATTTTAAAAATCAAATGCCGACTATTTAATATCAATATGTATGAATGAATTCCAAATAAGAAGATATAAAACGAAACCCGTTTATGAGCTGCTGCTGTATAAACGAGAAAGTCGAGAAAATTAATGTGAAATATTATGAGATTTTTTTTTGCTTAAGAAATGTGAAATAAAATAAAGTACTGGAGAAATTAAAAAGCATACCTAAGCTTACGTCATAATGTTGAACATTAATTACAAATGTACATAACTATATACATATAAATATATAGGAATTATAGTGGAGAGTAAAAACATCTGGTGAAACCACGAATCACGAATCAGATTGCTAATCAGCAGCAATACAAGGCGGCTAAAAAGGCCATGTAATCGAACAACTCTTTAAAGAACCGGATTATAAAAAGTGTTTTTATAGATCAATCCAACAGAAAATAAAGTTCATATCATTTACATATTTCCTGAAGCATTATACAGTTTGGATGATGAATTTTGTGAATTAATGGAATCTACTACCGACTGATATTGAACGTATATTTTCAATACACTCTACGGTTTTGTGCGACAGTAGAAGATTATTTCCATGCGACAATTAAAAGAAAAATAAAACCAAAACATTATTACTTTGCAATAAACATTTGTTCAATTAAAACTAATTAAAAATGAATAGTTTGTGTTATTTCGGGTGATTATTTTCGTGCATATTTAAATTCGCCCTGTTTCATAAATATTTAATAGCACTTTATGTTCAGAATGTTTTGTTATAGTTCAGCAACTATTATAGCTCTACACTAATTTTTAAGTACGAGTAGTTGTCCCAATGTTATGAAAACACTTACACACAAAATTTAAGCAAACAACCTTTTTAAATCAAAAATATTTTTCTGAATATTTTAGTTAGATTAACTGCCAGGCCCACGATATTGGAAATTTATTTTCTTTTGTTCAATTACATTCAAAACAAAAACAATATATTTTAATTCTTTTTTTTTTGTTTTAAATGTACAGGGTGGCACAAAAGGAGCTATATGGTTTGAATTCTATATAACTTTTTTAATTATTAATTTTGTGAAGAAGACTTGGGAAATTAATTATGAAACATTCGAAATGAAACATGGCCATTACACCCGAAATTTTGCGAAAAGTTATGGAAAATATGCTAAAAAGTGCACGGACATCACTTACAGGATATCATTTTTCAAAGCTAATTGAAAATAAATTCCCCAAAAATAGACTGTATTTAAAAAAAAAAAAATTATTATAATCGCATAAATAAAAAAAGTTATAAACCATTTTGTCGTGCCACCCTGTAATTGTATGAATTAATTTAAAAAATTCATTCCTCATCGTGGGCCAGGCAGTAAGTAAAACTTTTGTCTTATTGTATATGTATGAATATATTGTAGTTCTTTATACATTTTTCTTTCTCACTGTTAAATGTGAGACGGCAGTATTATTAAGTGCAACAGAGTTGCAAAAGTTGTAGAGCTGAAAACGGCATAAACTACAAAATGGAAGGAAGCAGTAAAACAATTGTATGAATAAATGTTTCATGTACAACATTATTGGTGTGGCAGTGCTTTTAAGGAATTAATTATTTATGCAGACGTTTTGTGAATTATAGAGTAATTTATAGTTGTTTTTTGCATAGAAGTTTGTCCAGGAAATTTAAACAAGAATATAAATTTAATTAAAAGCATTGGAATTTATATAAAAAATTTTACATTTACGCTTATAATGTCAGTTAGTGCTTTAAGAAATCAAATACTAAATAGAAAAATGTATTTACCAAGTTAAGCATTAATACAAAAAGCTTTTACGAGTGAGTATATATAAAAAAAACTAAGTAAATTGTATAGAGTACGAAAAAAATAAATTTTATATGAAAATCAATTTTATAAAGCGAAAATATTTTTTGTGTGAGTGAAATCAATATATATTTTATAAAAAAAAAATTAGGCAAATGGTGAACGATCATGAGGAATAAAAAACCACAGCCACAGTTTATTGTATTCATAATAACCGCCTGATTCAAAAATGATAGTTAAAGTGTACTTTAAAGCCGGTGTTACAATACAAAATTCCTTTTTCAAGCAGACAGTAACTTTAACAATCTTTTTGGCAAAAGGGTCTAATATTGTAATTGAGGAGGACCACAACAAAAGGCAACAATTTCACTTTTTAAGTTTTTAATTTTATTTTTTAATGAATATTATTATTTTTTAAATTTTAAAATAAAATAACACAATATAAGCATAATTAAAAAATAAAAAATTAATATATGATTCTAATTTTAAAATTGTGCATTTGCCCAAAAAAAAAAAAAATACGTGAAATGTACAGGGTGTCCGCCAGGAAGGTATACTACTTTGTTTGTTTATAATTTTTGATTAAATGAAAGAGAATGGATCTTATATTGATAAATGTGTTATTTAATGTCGTCAATTATGTATGGAATACAATATCATATAAATGTCCGCCTCTGTTAGCCTCACAAATGCGAGCCCTTTTGAGCACATTTTTCATTGCATTCTCATACATTTCACGCGCTATTTCATTAATTTCATCACGAATATTTTGCTTGAGTTGCTCAAGCGTTTCTGGTTTGTTTGCATAAACCTTGCTTTTCAGATATCCCCACAAAAAGAAGTCCGGCGCAGTGAAATCAGGCGACCGTGGAGGCCAATCAACATCAACATTTCCTGAAATAACGTTTTGTGGAAAGAGATCTCGCAGTAATTCCATTGTAATCCTGGCTGTATGCGATGTGCCACAGTATTGTTGATACCACATGTTAATCAAGCCCAAAGCATGCATTTGTGGGGTTAAAAATTGTGGCCAAAGTTGTTCTTTGAAGACCAAGCTCCTGAGCACGGCGTCGAATTGAGGTTGATGGATTGTTTTGAACACTTTCTTGAGCAGCAGTTATGTTTTCAGCCGACCTTGCAGTACGTTGTGGTCCATGCTTGGGCCTATCACCTACGGACCCTCTTTCTTCGAAATCATTCACTATACGATAAATAGTGCGTTTTGTTGGCACGTTGTTTCTCCCAAAAATTTCACGGAACTTTCTCATCATCAGAGTAATCGATGGATGATTTTCATAAAATGTTTCAACGATTAAAACACGTTGGTTTATCGAATATTTTTCCACAATAAATTTGACACGTGCCCAGTTCACGACTGCCAAATATGAACTGTCAAGACTAATGTTTACCAAAATGGCGGCAAAACAAAGTAGTATACTTTCCCGGCGGACAGCCTGTATTATTACATACTTTATGATATTCTCATAAAGTATTTTTTATAAAAGCAAACTCAATAACTGAGGAGAAAAGCATATCCATATAGTACTATTTCATCAGTGGATTTTTCCTAATTCCTGAATACAAATACAAGATTCTTATGTTTAAAATTCAAGTAATCAATCGAGAATTGAAATTGAATACCGAACACAAAACCAAAAATCTATAAACAAAAACATAACAATCGATGAGTTTGTTTTTTTTTTGTTACACATACATATTTCTATTTTTAGATTTCTCTTCTCATTAATTTTATTTTATTATTTATTAATAAATTAATTAAATTTATTTCCGATGCATAAACAAATTTTCGTCTCCATTGTTTGTTTCACTAGGAGGGATTGTCGTGAAAAGGTCTCTTATTCCGGCGAATAAATTCCTTTAATAATTTTCCCATAAACATGCATTTGTTATATAAAAGAAGTTATTGTAATAAGCGACAAAATGCCATAAGGATACAAGTAAAAAAACATACATATAAGTCCGTCCACACAAGCAGTATTCAAAGGACTTTATTTAATGTTGTCACAACAACGCATCACCGTGGTTTAATTAAATCATTTTTTTTATAATTTCGCTGGTTAAAAGCTGAAATAATAATTGCAGGGTGACGATGGCTGAAGTAGTCTGCACCAAAAAGCCCTGGGTTCGAGCCCAGTTTCAAACTAACTCATAAAAGCATTTAGCATTTGTTCTAAAGTGCATTAGTGTGTCTTTGTGCCAGATGTTGTCGGACGGTTAGATTGGTCCCAGAAATAAGGAACGCAGGAAAATATTTAGAATTTACTTGCGAAAACAAAAAGCGTATAATGAAAGAAAGCTGTAGCTGTAAAAAAAATTTCACCATGAAGTGAGCAAAGATTACAGATAATGATAGAAAAAAATATTGGTCGACAAACCGTTTTTGATTGGCTGCAAAAGCCTTCAGTTTCAACGACTTTAACGAAAACTGCGAAAAATAAAAGAAACTGAACAGCTGAAAGCCAATGCCTTAATTCTAGGTTCTCTGCCAATAACGCAGTATCATTATTGTCGTGCTGATACGAAAAAAAAAATTACTGGAAGAGTGGAGCTCAAAAAGTAATTTAAAAGTACAAACATGTATAAATGAAGTTCTTTGTAAGAGGCAGTGAAAGTTATGAAAGGTATTATGTTATTTATTTAATTTTTATCAACAGCAATGAAATAAATTTGATTTATTTAACTCAATTTATGCAGCAATTAATCGGTATTTTTGGATTTTGAAAGAATTTAAATATTTCAATCAAAAATATTGCCGATGAATATTGCAGTATAAATGCTATGAACTTTAAAACACAACAATTAATTGTCTTAACTTTTTTGAGCGTCTCAACCACTGTGCTCGTGCGCTTTGAAGAACCAACGAACGATTGTATAAAATAAAAAATAAATGAATGGCTTGAATGAGTAAACGTATTGTGAGTGTACGAGTATGTATGCTCCGTTACGTATGTTGTATGCGTGTATTACAAATACAAAATTAAAATAAAAATTGTGTAATTGTATCTCTACTTTTATGCTGCTGATATGTGTTGCATGCATGTTTTTCTATTCATTTATTTCTTTTTTCGTTTTGCCTGCAAAAATGGAATTTCATTCCATTCTCTTGTGTTGTTCTCCTGGTTTTTTTTTATTAATATGGTAGGAGACAGGTTAAAATAAATGCACTTTGAATTGAAATAATAAAGAAAGAATCTCTTTGTAGTGTGTGTTGTTTTCCTCCTGTTGGCGCAACACTGAAAATTTCGCTGCTTTTGTTTTATGTTGCACTTGGCAACTCTACGCACGAGTCCTGCCTCGTGACTTTGACTCGTGCATTCCAAAAAGGATATTAATTTCCCAAAGGTGCTGTATTCATTTAAATTTTGTTAAAAATAAAATAGTTCCATTTGTTTATAATCATTTCTGTTTTCATTATCCCTGTCTGCGAGGGGGGCTGTGTAGGAAGAATTTTAATTTCAGGATGAAACCTAATGAATGTTGAAGAAAGTTTTTCTCTGCTGTTTATTACGAAGAAGGAATATGAATTAATTCTGTAATTATACTTTATGAATTTAAATTTAAATTCTTTTCTTAATTTCTTTCCATGAGATTTTTGTTCGTTTTCGAATCGATTGTAAATATTGAAATGGAATATGTTGTTAAGCAACAAGAGAAAAATTTTAAAAGTAAAACATGATTTAAATCAAAATTATGAGGCAGAGCATAAAAATGTCGTTCTGCATAATGTATTGGCATATGCAATAATATTATTAATTACTGTATACTTTTTTCATTCATTATTGTTATAAATAAAACTTCATTTACAATGCAGGTAGACGAATATTAAAGATAATAAAATATGTACATCTTAACTTGTAGGTATCAGGTTAATGTCAGTCGAAATTTGAATAAGCTGCCTTAATTCGTTTTGTTTGACAGTCTTTGTTAACAGACTAGTGCGTGAGGTTTCTGGGACCAGCACTCAGCAGATGACCCCTACACATACGATGCATTGTGATGCAACTAAAGGAAAGGCATAGTTAGAGAAAATGACAGGAGGTGAAGCTTCAGTATCTTTTGACTCTGCTTTTGCACGTTATTTGCTTCTATGGCAGTGTTGAAGCGCCTCTGATGTCAAGGAGACGTATTAAATTTTGGAACTTCGTTTTTAGTAGCCATTTTTAGTAATTATCTTACTTAGCCGATGCTACACAATACCAATGAAGAAGGGCGTTCTGATGTGCATGTGGATTGTTACCAGTGACGGACTATGACTTCGCCACTGAAATCCTCCGACAACAAATGACACAAATTCACAAATTGTATCCACACATTCAATTATGGCTTTCAATGATTTCCAATAATACTATTTTATTTAATTCTTTTTTTATTTAAAAGGTGGCCAAAATTAAAGTAAATCTTTTGATTTTCCAGCTGTGGACGAACGCTATTCTTTCATTGTTACTCAAATGTAACACTCTGTTTTTGCTACCACAAAAATATCATCCATCAAATTATGTAGTCTTCCCATAGGGCTACAAGTATTGCGGCAAATCCAAATCTTGCGTAATATTGGAACACTCATTTCATATTATTTGTAAGCCCGTTACCAAGGACATCATCATTTTGAAATAATGAAATTCATTAGCATTGCTAAAATATTTTATACCAACTCATTAGCCCAACTCACAATCTTGTGCATATGGTGTTGCATCATTGCATTTGCAAAAAGGTATAGCATATTTTTGCATTGCTGTGTATTTTGTTACTGTAGAGCAAAAATATGCTATACCTTTTTGCAAATGCAATGATGCAACACCATATGCACAAGATTGTGAGTTGGGCTATTGTTTTGCCCTGGTATTTGTTTGCTGGCGATTGTAACTTAAATTAAAAAAAAAAAGAACTTTAAAACTCCCCGACAATCTTGGCAGCAATTTAATTTTCATTCGAATTGTTTAATTTTATGGTGTTGTCTTTTGATAATTATTAATATTTTTATTTAATTCTTATTTACATTTTACTTTCATTACGATTTAATGAATTTCTCATAAAAAAAAATCCATTTCTGTTTGTTTTTGTGTTTGTTTTCCATTTTCACAAACAGTGTGCTTGACTTGACTGATTTCAATATAAAACATTTTCACTTCGTGAAATTTTGTTTTAAAAAATATTTTTTCAAAAAACTATACACAATAAAATTTATTAGGAAAGAGTAGAGCCAATATTTAAACACTAACTTTATTGCTTAATTATAAAAAAAATAAAATAAAAATGTTGGGTTTTATTTTTGGAAACGAAAATAACTGCCAGGCTCACGATATCGAAAGAATTTTTTTTCATTCGCCCAACTGCATTCAAAACAAAAACAATATTTTAGAATTTGTTTTTGTTTTAAATGGATTTGTACGCATGAAATATTTCGATCGATATCCTGGGCCAGGCAGTAAATGAATGTTGAAAATTTCTGTGTATTTTTTTAACCATAATTTTTTATTTCCTTGATCACGCTACTAATTATTGTACGACCCACTGTATTTGCTAAAATTTCACTGGTTTATTTCAATTTAAATTTGTTGTCTAGTTTTGTGTGTTAATAAAAGTTGAACAAAATCCTTTTATCAGTTTTTCTTTTTGTTCGTCATTCAATTGCTAGATCTCGCTGTTCGCCAACAATGTTTTAGTTTATTTTAAATTCACAAGACAATATTTAAATTCTTTTAAGAAATATATAATACGAACAGAAAGTTCTTTAAAGTGCAATAAAATTCAAATGAAAATTGTTCCGCGGGCCGTGATTATATGCTAAATTGCGTGAAAATGAGAACCAAAATATCTTAAGACTTCCGACTTTCCAACTTAAAAAAAAAAGTATGCAATACTTTAGTAGTTAGCGCGTTAACTGTACAGGGAGGGGATAGTGGGTTCCATGAAGGAAGGTGGACACTTCCCGAAAGGAGAACGCCATACTTAGGCCAGAGCTTAGGACCATTGTTATACCGCAAGAAACAGCCAGAGTCTAGACGGAAATCGATCGGAAAAGTAATGCTCATGCACTAGGCAGCGGAGGCACCCCACAAGGGAAGGCTTCAGCTAAAACTTTTTCAAATGTTGGTCAGTAGGCCAATGTATGTACAGTGGTCTCAGGATAACGTCAATGCCACATTACGTCCACATCACACAAAACATCAACACACTTTTAATAGTATTGCCTACTCTAAAACGTCAACCAAAGCACACAGCTGTAAAACGTCAGGAGTAAATAAAGCAAAATTTTAACTTTAGTAACAATTGAAATAAAAGCGCAAAAAAAACTTGTGCCATACAGCCCCTAATATAAAGTATTTTGCGCACTGCAATTTTCAAAAATAAAATTTTTTTTTTGCCAAAGGTAGGGGTCACTCATTTAAACTTTTCTTTATATCTTTGGCTTTTGCAGTCGGATCTAAAAGAATGATACATCAATATTTTTGTCTCGAGCACACCAAAGTTTTGCAGCCGTAATATCAGAAAATTAAAGCTCGCAAAAAAACAAAACAGTTTTGCTACGAAAGTAATGCGATATTTCGTGCAGAAACATTTTAAAATTTAATTATATCGAATGTTTTTTTAGCAGCATCAGAACTATCTATATGACAGCTGATAATGTCAAACTGTGTTCAGTAAAGTTTGTCAAGCCTTCACGAATCGTTCAAAGCCCAACAAAGGCTTCCAATATGTGGAAATGTACTTTGAAAAAAAAATCTGTTTGCGTAGTTTATACAACACTTTGGCCATTTTACGGTCAACATAATCGGCCAAGTGAGCAAGCAATTCTTACATGTCGCACTAATTTTACTGTTTTTATTCAAAACCTACACAAGAGAAAGAAATGTGCGTTGCGACGCTAGCGTCATTACCGTTCTTTATTTCTTTCTCAATGAGCTACCGTTACGGTGAATGGCAAGCGCTATCGAGCTATTCTAAATGAATGGGTGTTTGCAAATATTAATCAGCTAAACATCAACATCAACGACAATTGGTTCGAACAAGATGGCGCAACTTGCCACACAGTGCGCTTAACAATTGCAAAATCAATTTGGTGACAACATCATTTGCAGAAGTGGTTCTATTCACTGGCACCCTCGATCATGCGATTTAACGCCTCTCGATTACTTATTATTGGGGCTATTTTAAGTCCTTGGTTTATGCCGCCTAACGAGCAACTCTTCAAGCATTGGAAGCCAATATTCAACCAACATTGACGACGTAGGGTCAGATTTATTGGAAAAAATCTTGTATTCTCAGGCAGCTAAAAAAACCCCCGATATTGTATATTATAAAAATTGTTTTTGTTGTTAATTAAGACTGAATTAGATAAGTGATAACTTTTTTCTGTGCAAAGCTTCTTATCAAGTTTAGTTTTAAATTAACGGCTGAAGACCTAGGTTTAAGGCAGCACTCACATCGTCTGCGGATATTTGCGAATTTGGCTAAAAATCAACAATGGGTGACTGTTTTCTTTAAGATCTTACAGACTGCTAAGCTCTTAAAAAATGTTTGTCTGCAGAAACACCCACGGTCATGTCTTCTTTCACTGCACCGGTTTGCAACGCGGCAGGCTGAAGTGGCTGGGAAGGGCATACATGATGTGAATGGCGGATATGAAGAGGCGTGATATCGGTCTTCATTGTAGGGATAGGCTGGCTATGAGATGTTTACTGTGAGCGGGATCTAACTTCGTCTTCTCTTTTCTATTCTATTCTCATTTTTGCTTTCCGGGTGCAGGTGTATCGGTGGCGACACACCACACTTCCTTACCTTGCTTTACCTTCCCTTGCTTAACAACTATTTTATTTTGATATGAAAAAACAAATATTTAAAAGAAGCATCCTTAAGAAATGTTAAGTCCTTTAAAAAAGACAAAAGATGATCAAATGAATACCAAGGATGCAGTTTGACTTTGTTTTGCGTCTAAATTAATATCGTATTGCTCTCACACAGTGTTATTAAAATATATGTATGTGTATGTGTACGAGTATATGTAACGACTTATCAGAAAATATTAAAAACGCGTTTCCTTGCTCGTTATTTACGCTGTCGATATCACGTTTTTATACACGTATACGCATAATGCACATATTCACCTCATTTGTTTAAAGAACAGCATAAATCGAAGAATTAAATATTTTTATTAACAATGCAAAATAATTCGGCATATCTTCATTTATTTAATTCAAAAGAAAAAATGTTTCCCCTTCTGAGAGAAAACATTTATTGTCCATCATGTATCTGACTGACTGACTGAAATTTTCATACTTATTTTTTACCCAAAAGTAAATATTTTTGAGTTATGACGTTGTTTGACTAAATGAACGATTTATTAAATAATCCTAATAATATTACATAAATTAATTTAGCTTTATATTTTTCTAGTTGTATGTTTTCAATACTTGCAGTTGCTTAGTTACAAAATCGAGTAATTAAATGAAATATTTAATTAAAATAAATCCATTTGATTGACTTGTGAAAGACAGAAGAAAACTACGAGTATTGTAATCATGACGGAGGCAAAACTTTTAATGCTCAAACTTAATCAAGGTTTTTATATAATCAAAAACTATGTGCCAGCAAATACATTAAATGAGAAATAATAATTATAAATATGAACAAAATGATACAGGGTAATAATTTAGTTTTCGAAAGAAAGCAGTTGTATGTGAAAGCGAGTATAAAAAGCATTGGAAAATTTTTGAACGTCCTAAATATGCAGCACAACCACACACAGTGGACAAAACACGACGAATGCTGATGATGAAAGTTTAGCAACTTTCGAAAACGGCATGCTGTTCCATTCTGCTAGTGTATGTCAGTGTAATTTACAATTTCGCTCTTTTGATTTAGTTTGTTTCTTAGTATATAAATATCGCATGTAATTTTCATTGCCTATAAAGGTATCAATTATGAGTATCAAGCTATTGAAAAAATGATTATGTACATCAACTGAAGTTTTCGCATACATATGTATGTGTGCATTTAAAACAATCAAAAATAAACAAACATTCCGTTTTATACAATACACTAGCTCAAACCCCGGCGTGCTTCGCTACACCTATTTAAATTAAAAAAAAGTTCAATATAACGCAGATGTTCATGAAACCTTCTTTTCTGAAATAAATGCGTAATTAGCCAAAATACATCATAATCAATCATAAAGTCGATTTTCAAATTTTTGATTATATGGGAGGTAGCACGCCCACTTGTCCAATCCCTCCCAGTTTTTGTCTGATGATTTTTTTATTAATAACAAAGTCATTGCTTTCAAATTTAGAAGCTGTTACTTTAACAGATATACAGAATCAATATTTAGTTTTCATGGGCGGTACCACGCCCACTTGTCCAATTCCACCCACTTTTTTTTATTGAAGATTTATACTGAACATTAAGTTACTCTCACCAAAAACAGAAACTTAAACTTTAACCGTTCTCAAGATATAATGAAATCAATATTTAGTTTGTATGGGAGGAGCACGCCCACTTGTCCAATCTCTTCCAGTTTTTGACTGACGATTTGCTTTAACTACAAAGTGATTTGGACCATGTTCAGAAACTTTCACTTCAGCCGGTCTCAAGGTATATTAAAATAAATATTTACTTTGTATGGGTGTGGCAACGCCCACTTCGAATTTTTTAAATTTCTTAAGCCTATAGTTCCTTCCAGATATACAGAGAGGTGCTGGGAAAATTTCAAGAAAATCGGTTCAGCCGTTTAGCTGTCCATAAGGCACAAACACACATGCATACATGCAGCCATATATATTTACAAACATGTCATATATATAGAAGATATATGGATATATTATTATTCACAGAAGGGTTAAATTGCTTTTGATTGCAACATTTTTAACAAATTCCTTTTTAATTTGTTACAATAAAATAAATATTAAATTTATTTTCATCTCTCATAACAAATAATTGACTTCAATGAAAATGAAAACAAAAATCCGTTAAATTTCCATTGAAATAGTATGTCGAGTATGTCATGCATAAATTCACGTCACTGTCACTTCACATTTCACAGCATTTCAAATACATTCTTAAATTACCTGTTGGCATGTCATGGCGTGAGAACGTTGTTGTTGTTGTGTATGCTGGTGTGGATAACATAGATTTCACTAAATTTAAATGTATAACATTTCATACAAACACTCATTTCTGCAGTTGTATAATTAGATTCTAATAAAATTATAATTTACAAAATTCTCGGATCATTTGCTACTCGTGTGTGTATAATTTGGCTTGTCTGTGAATTATGCAAGATTATATTTGCAAAGCAAACACACATGCGAACATAAATATGTACATATGAATACGAATGTATGTAAATATGTATATATGGAAGTGTCAACTGTGAATGCAATGTTTTATATTGTTATTCCAAATAGAAACGGAATGGAGCAATTTTACAAATCTACACCGAGAGAATCTGTTAAGCCATACTGAAATCTTAGTACGTCCTTTAATGTTAAATCAGACGTGACTTATATTTAATATGTACGACAAGGCTCGATTCTAAGGCCTCACCTTTATGTTATACATATACACGAACGACTTGTCCAGTCAGTTAATTCACTGTCGTATTGTCGTATTAGGATGTATGCGGAGGACGTGCAGCAAAACAAACGGATTTGAAGACAAGTTTAATGCAGATTTAGAACGAGTTACAGTATGGGCTGCAATGGTCTAAGCCTTAACCCAACAAAATCGAAATGTATGTTGTCTCATAAAAGATTGTATGGCATACTTATGGCACCAAGACTGTATATCAACAGCCAACTAATTGAAGTCGTGCAAAAAGTATTATATTCAATGTCACTTTAAACTGGTCAGACCATATTTCAACAAGCTGTGAGAAAACATTTTCGATGCTTCTTAGTTTGTGGCCAACATAATTTTGTACAGCATTTAGGATTCGGTTGCTCCTGCCAAAAACTTACTTGATTCCTAAACGAGGGTGGCGATGGTCGAAGTGATCTGCACGTTGACTACAAAACGAAAAATTTCCTGGGTGCAACTCCAGTTTCAGACTCGCATTTTTTTTTTCTGATGAGCATTTGTGTGTCTTTATGTATCAGGTTGTTGACGCAAGGTTTCAGTGGCGAAGGCATAGTCACTGGTCACTGAACAGTAATGGCTTCTGCTGTATCCAATTCGCAGGCACTCTCCATCATCGGTATTTTATAGAACCGGCGAAGTAAAATAATGATTACAAAAATGTCTACTAAAGACGAAGCTTTAAAATTTAATACGTCTCCTTGACATCAGAGACGCTACAACAGTGCTATAAAACAAATAACGTGCAAAAGCAGTGTTGTAAAATAGTGAACCTTCACCTCCACTCATTTCTCCTACTTTCCCTTTCCTCTAGTTCCAGCACAATGCACCCCATGTGTAGAGGTCATCGTCGCTATCCGACCGAAAAATCTATTTTAAAGCTACTTGAACGCGTATAGGGGTGGGCGAAAAGGTCAATCGGTGACAACAGAGCAGCCAACTATATTGACTCTCTGCAGCAGAAGCGCAATGTGAGGTGTGCCTCGTTGTTCTATCGTTACTTCAAAGGAATGTGTTCCAATGATATCAGAGAACTCGTTCCCAGAATTCGAAAATTTTTACGTATAAAAAAAGTTGTGCCCGAGAATGCTCTTAAGTGTATGCGAATCACACTATGCAAAATTCCTTTTTTAGCTGAACCCTTCTTATGCGGAACAAACTGCACAAGTCTTCTCTGCCAAGTGCAATGTTGGAAACTTCAAGTCTACTTATTCTTCTATTCTCCTTCCCGAAACCTATTTTCCTAGTTCCATTGCAATACCTGCAGAAGTAGGGAACAACCCCTGAGGTTTGGTACTTTTGTATAAGCAGAACAACAATTGAATGACCCCATGATTTTGATCCACACTGTAAGCGTAATACTTTTATATGTTCTTAAATGCAAAATTTGTTTGTAAAGGCTCTTGATGCGGATATCAACTAATTATGAAACGATAGCAAACATTTTAAAATAAAATTTTATAGACAAATGTAAAATAGGAGCCGTAGGTAACGATACATCAAAATTAATAGACATTGTTAACTGAGCTCAAGTTAAAAGAATATGGGAAGTACGTGTAATTGTTGGTATTTTATGTGTAAACGAATATTCACCAAATTACTCAGGGGCACTAAAATTTTTAATGAGAAATACATGCGTAAAATCTCCGTATCTTACGGCAGTAAGAATTTATTTATATTTTCCGTAGTACAAGTCATAAATAGCCGGTCGTAAATAAGACAACATCGTAAACTGCAATGGCTAATAAATTGCAGAAGAGAATCAGCATTAAAAATAAATAGAATAGAATTCAGCACATATTTAATTAGCAGCCCCATTAATGAGATCACTATATCACTCAGATAAAAGAATTGTCGGCGAAAAGAAGCGAATAGAAAACGGAAAATTAAAGTAAAAACAGTTTCGCTTATAACGCTGCCTGTATAAAAACGTGTTGTTCTGGTAAAAGAAAGAAAAAAGTTTAAATACACCGACTAGAGTTCGGTCACTCTAATATCTTTCCATCTATAATATCTTCAAATTAGCACTTTTTTCAATATAATTGCAATCGTTTACGGCTTTAAGGATTTCGATGAAATTCACAATTTAGAATTTTTCGGGGACGAGAAATCCACAAAACAAATTCGTTTTCCCCAGGTTATCACCGGATGACATTTATTTTTCAAAATATGGCGCTGCAAGCAATGAGTAGTGAAAGCTGAAAAAAATATTTGAAAACAACAATAACGTAATCTATTATACGTACTATCGCATGTGTGACTAATTTTTCATTTTATTTATCTTGAACCAGCACTCGGGGGATGAGCCCTACACATGCAAAGCATTGTCGAACTAGTGGCAAGGAATAGTGAAAGGGGTGACAAGTACTGATGCTCCACTATCATACAACCCTGCTTTTGCACGTTTTTTGTTTAGTGCAGTGTTGTAGCGCCTCTGATGTCAAGGAGACGTATTCAATTTGGAGATGTTTTTAGGACTTAGTCTGAAACCGAGGGGGTAGAACCCAGGACTTTTTGCTTTTGTAGTCAACCCACAGATGGCTGAAATAAGCACCGCTTTTCGTGTGAAATTTCTATACGAGTAAAGAAGGCAAGAAATCCGAATAAATCTTGGTCAGCTACCAGAGAGCAATGATCTTCCCGCATAATTGTTTAACTGTCACTTAGTAACTCACGCCAATGTCGCTACTTACAAATAAAATGTGTAACGCTGTCAATGTGTTGGACAATTTTAAATTTACAATTTAATTAATTTTTACATATGTAAATGTTTGCGAATAAAAAACAAAACCGTTACCCACATCCATATGTAAGGTAACACATATAAGAAACATTTTGAAACAGAAACAAAAGCTGTACGACTGACTGCCTACCTGCTGTATGAATGATTGTAAATCAGTTGCTGTGTGTTATCTGCGAATAAACAGCGAATTCAGTGTTTGTGACAGTGATGGAAAATCTTGATGTGGTACTAACTTTCAATCAAAGAGTATTTTTTCGACAAAATGGTGCTTTTTATTAATAATTTTTGTTAATAAAAAAAAAACTTAAAGAAATCCATACATCGTATAGATGTCGATATATCGTATCATGTGATATTAATCGATATTTCGATACATTTCTTATTCGATGTTTCGAAAAGCTGAATTTTGAGTTGTGCGCATACGGGGCCTTTTTTTTATAAGTAACTGCTTGAAGAATAAATGTAACGCAAAATTGTATCATTGAAAACAACAATGAAATAAAAATATATAAAATCACGAGTCACAATTATTTGCAACTCATTTGCTGTAGTGATGATAACGTTTTTAAACAAAAAGGCTAAATTGTTTTAAAATCGCTTGATGTAACAACACACTTAGGCCTCAGTAGGCGATCAGCTGTGAAAAAATGTAAGTAATGCTCGTTGCTAAAACCGTATCGTTGAAATTATCACTTAGAAAATCTACAGAAAATAGATTTTTACGTTGCAAACGTCCACTTGGCATTACTGACATACATATAAAGAAAAAGACTGAATTGCTTGAAGTTTTACGTTTTTAATAAGCGACACCTAAAGTTGAACGATGCTGACAAGTCTATCGTTGGACGATACGTTTTTACTAACTACAGCTTTGAAGACACGATTTGTCAACTTTCATAAAGCGTCACCGAAACAAAATCTAAAAATATATTTGTATTGTGAACAAAATTTTCTTTGTATTACGAGTATATGGTAGTAATCAGCAATGTAAGTACATATTGCATACTGCTTATTTCCGACAAGACGATGGACGATTTTAGTCTCGGAAGTGATCACCACAAATAAGTTAAAAGAAATTGGAAAACAAATAAGACTGAAGAAAGCTTTGCCGATGTACTACCCGTTTATGAGAAATCTGATAAGTCGGTTTACAGAAAACCCCTTAGAAGTTGGACAACATACTCGTATTATAGAATTATTTAGCAATGCTTGCTAGTTCCCTGCCATCTGGAAAGTTTTTCTCTAACGTTTCATTAGTGTTGTTCACGAAAAGAAGCAGTTTACAAGCAGAGAGGGTAAACAAAATATTGGTTTTTCAAATCGTAAATAAAAGGTATTGGGATATTTAGTAAAAACAATTTTCTTAATTTCTATAAAATTTTAAATTGCACTTTTATTTATTAATTTAATTTTTCTTTAGTTCTAATTAGAATCAATACGATGCATCGCAGACATCGATGTTTTTTTTTTAATTGATACATTGAATTAATGTTGTTTTTTTTTTTTTTTTTTTATCTAGGACCAGCACTCAGGAGATGACTCCTACACATGCGAAGCATTGTGCTGGAACTATAGGAAAGGGATAGTAGGAGAAACGACAGGAGGTGAAGCTTAATTAATTATTTTGCAGCTCTGCTTTCGCACGTTCTTTAGTTTTTTATACTCGTAGCAGTGCTGAAGAGCTTCGGTTTAGTAGCCATTTTTATTATTATTTTACTTCGCCGGTGCTACACAATACCGACGAAGGAGGGCGTTCTGATGTGATTGTGAATTGCTATCAGCTGAAGCCGGTATTGTTCAGTGACCAGTGACTATGCCTTCGCCACTGAAACCTTCCGACAACAACTAACACACAAAGACACACTAATGCACATCAGAAAAATGCGAGATGTTTATTTTTATTTTAAAAATTTTTTTTGTCTGAAACTGGGGTTGAACCCAGGTTTTTGGAGTCGTAGTCAACGTGCAGACTACCATCCATCGTGCCATCGCCACATGTTGAATCGAATGAGAAAAAACATCGATGTTGCGGCTCAATGCAAGATATACTTGTACTTCAACCCAACTGATCTCCTTACTATTTATATCGCTTGCATCCGACCGAGAAAGGAATACAACTATCATGTGCTTCAAATACCATTTTGAGGATACTCGACGGTGTACCATTGGCAACGATAGGGTAACCAACTCTCTTGGTCAGCGTCGTAGTGTGGGATGTGCTTCGTTCTTCTACCGTTACTATAATGAGGTGTGCTCTAATGAAATCAGAGAACTCATTCCCGAAACTCGTTCATTCTTCTGCACAAGAGTTTCATCATTGAGGGCGCATCCATTTGTGATCGATTTGGCTGCGAATCGCACTACGCACTACAGACAGAACTCATTTTTCGAACATTTCGTATGTGGAATAAACTCTCTACAAAAGCCTTTCCTGTCACGTTGGACGTGGGAAAATCCAATTCAAATGTCCATAAACACTACACCCCCTATCTTTCTTACAATAAACTCATTTGCTAGTTCCAGCACAATGCATCGCGTGTTAGGGGTCATCCCCTGAATACTGGCCCATGATAAAAAAAAACGATGAAAAAGTACTGAAAAAAGCACTAAAGTACTGAATTTTTTTACACTAATTCCTGAATACAAGAGATATTATGTGTGTGTGTACAGAAGCACATACAAATACACATACATAACATATTACTGCAAAACATATATAGAACTCAAACGTGTAAGCAGTAGTCTCACACACCGAAATAAAACAGTTTATATTTACACTTGAAATATCAAAGGATAACCATCAATATTAAAATATGAAAAAGGAAAAAAAAAAACTGTAGAAAAGAAACAGAAGCAGTACAGTGCAGTATATTTCTTGAAGCTCCTTTATATTTCTTCATTTTTAGAGAACAATATTGTTCGCACAACTCAAAGCATACCTCCACAATTATATTATTCAATCTGTTTCTATGGCTACTTTTAGAAACAGGGTGGAACCATTTACGAAAGTTTCAGAAGTGTTTTGATTAAGCAAAGCGCTGAACAAAATTCCAATACACAAATATTTTACTCATTTAAATATTTTTATAGAAATTTTAATTGTTATATTTTTTAACCTCTAAAGGTACTCTTGAAAATTATTTTAATTAATGGAATACTCTGTCATTGTAGTGTATCATGAAATACGATAAATGTACAAAGATGTTGCACATTGTACTTTTGCATTTTTCAAAATAATTGTCCTTCTTTAGGAAGTAACAGAGAAAGCAAAATATTTCGAACTCACATGTTACTTCAGGGAATTATTGAGAGCAGGCACCCAGCTGTAAAATGCCTTGTAAAAGGTTTTTATATATATGGAGCTATGGTATCCAGCTATGGGGCACTGCCTCAGCTTCCAATATAGAAAAAATTCAAAGGTGTCAAAACAAAATACTGAGAATGATAACAGATGCGCCGTGGTATATAAAAAATTCTAACATACACAAGGATTTAAATATTCCGACAGTCAAACAAGAGATAACAACATACGCAACGTCATACCTAACCAAACTCCAAGATCATCCAAATATACTAGCCCAAAATATTTTAAGCGAAAGAGGGTTCATTCGACTGAAAAGAAGGGATACTCTTTCCCTAGCCCGAACGTAGTAGACGCGGAAATAAAACTATACGAGCAATAAATAATTTTGTACAGCTAGGCTGTACTTAATAATAATTAGCAATTAGTTCTTAAGATTTGAATACTTATTGTTAGTTCAATTGATTTTGAAGATTCAATAAATAATATATATTGTGTAAAAAAAAAAAAAATATATATTGGGCAGGCACAAGCACTGCTGGACCTATTGCATACTCGTTTATTTCTTATACACGGTGTCACTGGCGACCAGGGGTGATTTGAATGCCTACTTAAGCGGCCCTAATGCAAAGCCTTACTCACTTCAAATAAAACTGCAGCTTAAGATTAGGACCTGCATTGTTTTGATTTTCTTCATGTCAACTTTTCAACTGTCATGCATGGGCCGGTGCTTCAAAGACTATTTTGCAGTTACTCGTCCATGTACAGGAGCGGGCGAAGAAACTCATTGGGGACGGTGGGGTAGCCAACTCTGTTGACTGCCTTAAGCATCGTCGCAATGCGGGATGTGTTTCGTTGTTCTATCGTTACTATAATGGGATGTCGTCTATTAAAATTAGGGAACTTGTTCCCGAAACCCGTTCATTCCTGCACACAACGACTTAATCATTAAGTGCGCTTCCATTAGTTATCGATTTAGCAGCGCATGCCACTGCGGATTGCAGAGAAAACTAATTTTTCGCCCGTCTCAGGAATCATCCCCTAAGTGCCCGTTCAAGACAAAACAACAAAAAATTAAAGTCATTCAAATAGTCCAACACTTATCTAAATTTATTACATATTTTCCATTAACAATTTTCGTGATTTTATCTACGACAGCTGCTTGATACCTTCGTGACTTTTTGAATTACCCTCGCAATAACTTTAAATGCAACACTGCTGCCGTCAACCACCATCTGTTCACAGACTGCTGTCAAATTTTAAGCAAGCTATGCCATTTAGTTTGTGTTTGACACGCACTAAAAACAGGCAACCTGGTGAATTTAAAAAAAATGGTAAAAAGTGTTTTCGAGTGTGACGTTCAACCGCAATCCGGACGAGTTTTTATGCCGTTATATAAACGTAAACGAAACAAGGATCCATCACAATACCACAGAGACCAAAGCACAATCAAAACAGTTTGACCGGGTGAATGTGCACCACAGAAAGCCATGGTGCCTCTATCAGCAAAAAAGCTCATGGTTACAGTTCTTTGGGATGCACACAGTATCATTCAAATAGATTGCGGCCAATATTATCAGAGCTTTTAGGCACATCCGATATTGATTTAAATCAAAAACAAAGTCAGCATAATTAAAAACGTAGAGATTGAAAAAAAAACGACCGCATTAGGCGAAAGAAAAGTCCTGTTCCATCAAATTTTTAATTGTTTTGATTCCAGTTCGCCGACCAGATTTTGGTTCTTTTATATTAAAATAGTACGCAATTAAGATTTGTAGTAAATCCAATAACTCTTAATGGACCCGGAAACGACTTCAATATACGTCTGAATTTTTCAAAAAATTCGAAACCAAATCAAGAGTTTTTTATTTTTACCATCTCTGATTCTAATGAAATTTAACATGCCTCCATAGTTTAGTACATAAGCATTAGTCTTATCGATATGGAGGTGTGGGTTCGATTCAAGCCTAGACAATGGGTGTTTCTACAGACAAGCTATAAGAGCTTCGTAGAGTTTGTTTTGTTAAAAATAAAATGTATACTCGTATACTATTCTTGCGTGCACATTATACTCCGCGAGAATTACTTCGATACCTTTTATGGTTCTTATTGTATAGTGGTCTGAACTTGAGGATCTTGGCCATAGTAGAAATGGCCTCATATTTAGAACACTATTCACTAGACAAGGTAGAGCGAAGAAGAAGAAGCTAATATAACTTTCCAAAAACATGTGAAATATAAGTGTATTTATTTGTTCTATTAAAATTACCAACAATAACTGCCTGTTCGTAGAAGCCGAGTGAATATCATCATTCGCCATTTATATTGAAAACAAAAACAATTTTAGTTTTTTTATGTTGCTTACAATATACATAAATGACGAACAATTATTTTCAATCGGCTTGTACGAACAGACAGTAAGTTTACAGATTGTATTCAATACAACCGATACGATGATACAACGAGCTTGTGAATGCGCAAATAATTTTGTTTTTCTTTTGCAAACAAAAAAAAAAATATTTAATGTGACTTGGTTGGTTACTTGTTCATAATTAGTCGTAGTTTTCTTTTTCATCAATAAATATGAAAATTAAAGACAAATAGAACTACTTTATTCAAAATACTTTGGAATTTAGTTCGTATTTTTTATTAAATATTTTTTCTTTTTTTCAAGTTGGGAACTGTAAATACAAATACGTATGAAATACTAAAATACTTAAAAGTTCTTTTGACTTTTGGTCCTTGTGGAGCGAACAAAGGCATATTTGGAAAAAGTTTTATTTCTATTGTCACTGAATGTATGGATGTATGAGTACGTATTTATGTATTCATACATTTGTTAGAACGTAGTTGGAAACAACATTTAATTTTCTATTATAAAAATGATATAAAATCATGAATTGCTCAAGAATGTGCCAAGTGTTATGTAAGTATGTTGTATATCGCACACTGAATGTAAAAGGGGCATAATTCAAAAACTGCAGTTTGTAATAAGAGTGTTGAGGTGTGTTGAAAAAAAGTTGACTTTTTATCTTGGACCAGCAGTCAGGGCATAACCCCTACACAACCTATGCATTGTGCTGGAACAAAAGCAAAGGGATAGTGAGAGAGATGACGGCTGGTGAAGCTCCACTTTCTTACAACTTTGTTTTTGCGCGTTCTTTGTTTATAGCAGTGCTGCAGCGCCTCTGATGTCAAGGAGACGTATTCAAGAATGAAGGTTCGCTTTAGTAGCCATTTTTTAGTAATTATTTTAGTTCGCTGGTGGTACACAATAACGACGAAGGGGGTTCTCTGATGGGCCTGTGAACATGCACAAAGACACACTAATGCACATCAGAAAAAATGCGAATTGCTTTAAGGACTGCGATCGACCTGGATCTTTTTGCATTTGTGGTTAACGTGCAGGCTACTTCAGCCATTAACACGCTCTTATATTTTTATGAAAAAAATATTTATTTATTCATCTGTATTCAAAATAATCCCCGTGAGATACAATTCACTTGTGTGAATGCATTTTCTAATCCTCATAAGCACTGTTTGGTATAGCCTAGAGCCCATCCATCTAGGCTCTCCTGGATAATTCCACTGAGACGGATGAGCTTTGATTTCGACGTAATAAAGATATTCGTCACCAGTTATGACCCCTTTGAGAGCAAATCAGGAACACCACTGACGTCATGCAAGAGCTCTTGAGCGATGCACATCCGACGGTTCTTCTGATCAAAATTCACAACAAACTTCGCTGACACACGTCTCATGCCCCAAACGTAAGAAAAAATTGCATGACACGAACCGACTAATATACCAACTTCCGCAGCAACTTCTCTTATGGTAATACGACGAATTACAAAACCAATTTCCTTCACAGCTTCGACGTTACCTTCTTTTGTTGATGTACTTGTAAACATTTTTTTACTTAGAGCAGACTTACCGTACTCCATTGTCAAATTCCTTGCACCATTTTTTTAATAATAGAAAAGCGCCACGAACAACAAAACTCGTCTAACCTTTTTATCTGTCAAAAACAAACCAAGTATGATCTGTACTTGAAACTGTGAACATATGTTCGGGATATGTGTACTAAGACAACAACAATAAAAATAAATAATCTAATGTATGTATGTACGTTGCCCGCGAAAATTGAAAAGTCGTAAACACGTTGTCTGTCTCACACTAAATATAAAAGGGGCATTTACTTTTTAAGAGGAGTGTTAGTTAACGAGGAAGGTACATAGGAATATGGTCGTCCATTTGCAATATATATTTATTCTAGTTGGACATTAAGTGCACTGTTGAATGCCTCCGTAGCCTAGTGTATGAGCATTAGTCTTATCAATTTGGAGGTGCGTGATCGATTCCCGCGTATACCATAGGTGTTTCTTGTGGTATCAAAATAGGCCTATGCTCTGCCCTAAGGGCGACGTTCTCCTTCACGTAACCTTAAGTACACTGCTACCTTCAGTTATGGAAGAAATAAATAATGTTCGTATTCTGAAAACTCTCTTTTTTCCAGGTAAATCAGGATCATTACTTCCATTTTCATAGCCGAGGCACCTAGAATCCGTTGCACTTGATACGTCTGCTTTTTCAAGTTGAAATACATGTTTTCTTATGGGCTTTGTCCCACTCAATACGTATCCGTCCACGTAAAATACTAACGTTGGCCAACTTTTAGCTTTTACCGTATGTTTAGTACTTTAACAGCTGTTCGTCGATTTTTTTGTTCCGTTTTGGTTTAACTATTGTGTTGTGTGTAACACAAAAAGAAAAATAAAATAAAGTTAAATAAATAATATGAAGAACACACTAAGAGAAGTTGTTAAAATGTTTACAAGGCGATAAAAAGAAACAGCTGATTTCACATGCGTCAGCAAATTACTCATTATTTTCGACCTCAACCGTTGCATGGAGGATCATTTGACCCAAAAAGCTGACCACTACTATTAAACGTGTTTTTCGAATTAAAAGTTGGATAGTTTTTAGTTTATGGTCAGCTTTCTAGGTGAAATACTCCTCTGTGCGTCGTTACGTTATTGTCGTATAACGTACGACTATTCCTATGTACCTCATCCTTTCGAGTTGACAAAAATATACAATTTCTACTATATATATATTTGCGGAAAATATTGCAAAGATTTTGTATTAAGTGTGCGATATGTACACACTTGCACATGTTTGGGAATTTGCATGCGAAAGTTATAATGCAAACTAAACACTCGCCCATGTAAATAAATTGTAAATATTTCTAATATTTAATTTTGAATTGTTTTTTTTATTTATTTCATTGTGGAAAAAACTCGTACCGTGTAAAGTGTGGTGTGTTTAAGTAAAAGAAAATTTAAAAATTTATCGGTTTGCAAGTAAATGTGCAATTATTCGTAACCGGCTACGGTCCTGCCTGCTACTGAATGAAAGTTAATTGATTTTTGTGGCTTTTAAATGCTGCAAACAAAAACAAGATGAAATTTGTACCTTTAACCATTTAAGAAAATACTAAAACTAAAAACAAAACATCCTCGTTTTAAATGTAACATGATTTAGCATGTTCAGAGTGGTTTTAAGCAAGAATCATTTGAATAGAAGAATAGAAATTCTAAATAAATAAAGACATTTTTTCATAATGCTAATTAACTCATTAAGTGGAAGGCAATTAAAAAAATACTTTTCCAGTTTCTTCAAAGCTGATTTGAATTTTAATTTTATCAAAAGAAGCACTGAGCAAAAATTCCTACATTTTTCTAATAAAAAATTTAAGTAAATTAAAATACTTGTAGATGCTCGATTGTTGCACCAGCTTAAGTTCGTTACTACATCAGAGCTTGCGTCATTGGAAAAAAAAAAACTAACGGGGTACTTGCAACAAGCGCCATTACATAAACTCTTTTTACCTCAATATAAAAAAGACTAACGTGCCTGTCAACGATGAAAAGTACAGGTTTGGCATTTCGATGTTTAGCTCCACTAAGAAGAAATTTTTGGTTATTATAATGCAAAACAAAAATTTATTTTTCCACATAATCTCCTTTTAACTCAATACACTTAATCAGTAAACCACTTTTTTACCATTGAAATCGATGCTGCAGAACATCCATAGTTTTTATCGAGCTTTTCCTTGGTTTGATTGACGGTTTTTTTTTTCGCAAAAAATAATGTTTAATGAGCACTCGAAATTCATATTTTTCCATTTTTAGAAAAATACACGAGGTTGTATGTTTTGAACAGCTGTTAAACGCAAAGTAAATGACGAAACTTGCTCAAAATTTAACAGTAGTCTATTAACAGGTGGTACTTGATGGGAACAGTGTTGCATTTCATATAACTACGAGGGAAGTTCGAAAAGTCAGCACTCGTAGATTGAACAAAATTTATAAAAGCATATAAATGCTGCTGAAAAATAAGTGGACATGTGTTTAGTACTTTTTCCATATACATATCGTCACCTAAAATGCAAAAGGGGCTATTATCACTTTTAAAAATTTTACAGCAGAGACAAAAGCTTAATAAAATGAAAGGTGTTGTGGATGCAAATATGATTTTTTCGCAATATTATCCAAATAAAATGATCAGTTTATTTACAACGTTCAAAATGATGTCTCAAAAGGAGCAAGCTGGTAACATTTTTCCATTTTTTCATTATTTCTCTACAGCAATTAATACACTGAGTTTGAAAGTTAAGTAAAAACTGACTTTTGAATTTCTTTCATAAAGTCGTTATTTCTAAAAACAGAAAGCTAAAAATTTGTAAAGACGTGTGCCTTGTTGTGCTGTACCAATATCCATTAAAAACTCAATTTTGGGTTTTTATTTGTTTTACGCCCTTTTGCATTTCCGGTGACGAGATGTACTTTTATTGTGTAAAACGGGCAAAAATTATAACTATAACTATATATCTGCAAAAGTATTGTACATAGAACAAAACTTTTTTCCGTAATATTTCCATCTAGAAAACATCTAGAAACGAGTGTGTTTTCTTACTTTTACGAAATAATAAATCAAATGAGGCTCGATTTGCTGAAAAAGTAATTAACACGCAAGTGCAGAGTTGTGCAAGAATTGAGCGCTATCTTCCTATCACTTTCATCACCAGTCTATTCTCTGCACTACCACAATCTATATCTTGTTACATTGCAATGCCTTGCATATGTAGGGATTTTCCCTGAGCACTGGCCACAGATAAAAAAAATAGTACTGACAGGTTTTCATTATGAACCATTATCTACTTATATTTGGTTTTGTTTTCAATACAAATGGCCGAATGAGTATTTTCAGTCGTGTCAGAAAAACATGCAGTTATATTTTCTTCTAAAATTTAAAAATATTTTTTCAATTGGAAAAAACCTTTTCTACTACTTCCATAAGAAACAAAATATGTACATCAAAAAGATTACAATTCGTTTTGAAATTGTTTTCCTCACATGAGCACGACCCCAAGAACAAGACGGGCTTCGTATGCCAATACAGCAAGTCATTTATTGTGTTCTGTAAAAGAACTTTTTGCAAACACTGAATATCTTCGTTTCTATTACAATGTAGTCAGTATAGAGTGAACACTGGTTAATATGAACTCTAAATTTTTACTCTAAAGAGTGAACAATGCTAAACTCCATAGAGTGAACTTGTATATTTTTATACAACAACTAGCTGAACACGCCTCGCGTTGCTGTTGCTGTTAAAATGGTTTTCTTTAAGTCTCATATACATATATAAGGACAAGCCAGCAACGGTTGACGCACTGGAAGCCAATATTAAAGAATTTATTCGTGAGATATGTTGGAGAGAGTATATCAAAATTGTACCCAGCGTATGAACCATTAACGCGTAGCCGCGGTCAACATTTACATGAATTTACCAACAACATTGAATTATATAGATAGTTCTATCGACTCAAATAAAGACTTCATACATTTCTGAAAATTTTAAGTTTTTTTTTTACATCAAATCCGAAAGCTCTTCAAAAATCACATTTTATGAACAGGCAGTTAGTTTTCTTACCTTTTGGTTTGTGAAAAACAATTTTAATAAATAGAATTTTTATTGCTTGTTAAAATGTCTTTTATATCAAAGAAACATGTTATAAGCATAGTCCCCGTCCCCACTTGCAATTTTTGTTGCTGCAATTCTTGAGTTTGTTGACGAGAGGCGTACACGGTTTCAAGTATTGTTTGTCTTGCCGTCTAGTATTTATATATGGGTGAATAATAAATAATAAATGGAGTGCGTATCAACCAAAAACATCTCTTTCTACTGCGGTAATGCAAGAAATAATTAAAGAATTATTCAATTGGGAGTGGTAGTGACAGTCCTTTGAAAGAAATTTGGAATAGCAAACTCCACGATAACTGGCATTAAAAAATTAAGTTTTTTGGAAAAGCTACTGCTTGGGCCGAAAATAACGCAAATGATTACGAATATATTTTAGGTGTGCTTAAGTTTCTGGGTCTTGGATTTTTTTTTAAATTATAAAAAGAGAACTTTTTTGAATAGAGCGAACAGGCTTTACACGAATTAGTTCACTCTATCCCGATTCTACGGTATTTATTTTTATTTATTGCTATGGTTATTATTTTCATAAAAAAATTAAATGGGAAAAACAGCACTTTTTTATATTTAGCAGCAAGAACAACAACCACGTTATTCTGCGAATTTCCTTCTTTACAATTTAAATGTTTTTTTTTTTACTGTAGAAAAGTGTAAAGGAATAACAAACAACGTGAGTTAGTAACATGATCCATTTTATCGTTGACATAATTCACAGGAATAATAAAATATCCACAATAACTTTACACACACACATACTCATATACTAACGTTTTAATTATTTTTTTTAATAGGAAATCACTCGTCAAGTAGCCGTAGCAACAGGTGTGTTGTAAGTTAATAAAATGGAAAATATACAATATTTGCACTTTGTTTTTAATTAAAATATTTATTAAACAAAACGTTATTAAAGAATATAAGAAAGAAATAAAACAGAAGATATTTTGCATTGAATTAAATTTATATACAAACAGATGCCATATACTCAGTCTCCACCTTTTGCGATTAATTTAAATTCTCTTCTCGTACATATTGTAGTTTTAAATATTTAATAAATAAATAGTCAACGACAGTTACAAGGATATATGTGTATGTATATATATGAATGTATGTATTTATGTGTGATTAAAAACTAGCATCTCAGCGAGTTCGATTAAAGAAAAGAATAAATCAGGTACTACTAAGCCGAACATAAATATTCTACAAAGCCAATAGCAACTCTACTTGCCATATGAAGAATTAGAGAGAAGCTCCCAGTGATACCAGCCAGAATTCCTTCATCTGTGTGACAGATTTTTTTGGGCAAATTGAGCGATTTCTAAAACTTTATGAAAATTTTCATTCACGCGATTTTAGGCAAACACCAGAGAATTGTAGTGGCAGTAAACAAAACGGACGCCCGATGTTTATTGTGAGTCACACGTTAACGTCAAGTTTTTTGCCCAACTTAATTTGAGATTCCTTTGTTTCACTGTTTGACAAATTCAACCATGGAAAGGTACACAATTCAGCAGCGCGTTAAGATTGTTTAAAATGGGCGTTCAAATCAAAGCAGTATGTGATTTTTTGGTCAGCATAATCGACCAAATGTGTCCACAATCGGAATAATTGTGCGCAAATTTCAGCAATATTTTTGACTTAAAAAAGCTTTCTTAGACCTGCATTGAGGAGATAATCCCTATACATCCGATACATTGTGCTGCAACTAGAGGAAAGGGATAGTTAGAGAAATGACAGGAGGTGGAGCTTCACTATCTTACAACATCGCTTTTGCATGTTCTTTGTTTTATAGAAGTGTTGTAGCGTCTCTCAACCCAAGGAGACGTATTAAATTTTGAAGCTTCGTTTGTAGTAGCCATTTTTATTAATTATTTTACCTCGCCGGTGCTACACAATACCGACGACTGAGAGCGTTCTGATTTGCCTGTGTATTGGTTACAGCTGAAGCCGGTACTGTTCAGAGAACAGTGACTATTCCTTTGCCGGTGAAACCTTCCGCCAACAACTGCCGCAAACACACAACAGTATTACCGTTGCAAGCCTAAAGAGGCAATTTTAGCCTCTTTTTGACGCCCTCGCCACTTTTGCTGGAAATTTTTTAATCTTATACTTCTGTAGCATTTCTAACTACTCGGTGCTACTCTTTATCTCTTTTGGACAATTATTAATTATCGTTTTATTTTCACAGTGATGCGAAATAATACAAAACTCACGGCACAAGCACCTTCCATATATTTATATTTCAAAGTAAACAGTTTTTGTCAATGCAATCTTTACGAAAAATTTGCATCGAATTTGGCAAAAGAAAACAGCAATAAGACAAAAATATCGCGACGGCTTGTGTCCGGTTATGGGACGTTTCACTGTATTTCATTTGCCTGCTTTACCCTCCAAGGGTACAACAGATTCCGTACCACCAAGTATGTGTCTGTATCTCTGCTTGTTTTGAATTCAAATTCTTTATGATCAATAAAAGTATTCTCTTCTTGTTATCCCAAAAATGAAATAAAACCCATCAAAATTTCTTCTAAATACATTTAGACGTTTTTGGTTTTTTGGTCTGGTTTATTATTCTTTAAATTGGTCTCAAACAAAAAAGAAACAAGAAGCCAACACAAACATATAACAACAATAAACTCAACACATTAACACTTTTCATATCATATCGTGGTCGTCTTTGATTTAACAGGGTCAAAAGTCATTAAAAACAAAACAACAAAAAATATAAAAACAACATCGGAACATGTTAGAAGTAGAAACAAGAATAATTTCACTTTTATGTTTGTTTCTTGTGGTAATTGCAAGATTTATTTTTTGTGTGCTTTTCTTTAGATCTCAGTTATGGCGAACAAAAAAAAAGAAAGTACTTGCCAAGTTTTAATAAAAAAAAATTAAAAACAATTTCCAGTTCAAGTTAAATGCAAAGTATATTACAAGATTTACATTCACTGAAAATGATATCGGGGAAAAAAAATTCTACGTAAAATTCATGATACCAATTTTCACCTCGAGGGGAATGAAAATTTTACGTGAACAAAAATTTCACATTTTATTCGCGATAGAGATTATTAATTTTTTTTTTTTTTTTTGGCGTGGCCTTCGCACTTACAGAGACCGTCGTCATCTGCGTCGAGTGGTGTTGCCACTAAAAAATTCCCTCCTCCTCCTCTGGGTAGATTCCTCCCCTGGACCGCTTTCCGCATTACTTCGGGAAGGCCCAGAGCCACGTCCCAATCAGGACCACTCTCACTCACCCACGTCTGGGTCCGCCAAGTCCGCAGCCGGCGCCATGGCCCCTGCCCGTATCGTATAGAGATGATAAATTGATAATACTAATTTAACAGCCGTAACTTCTAATGTACAATAATTTCTTTCGAAGTTTTATGTACACATATCGAAAATATTGTGTAAGAAATATGTCATCAAATGTTCGAAACCATGGATGCTAAAGTGACTAATGCGTTGCATACGAAGTATTGGAACAATTAGATATTAGTGTTTTTTTTTTCGCCAAAAAGCAATACGAAAAAAACCTAACAAAATTTTCTTTTCAATATATGAAAATATTCCAAAGAAATTTTCATACGCTTTTTGAACGGCAAGTTGTTCTGCTGGGAACACAATTGGGTCGAACGACGAACTTCGTCTAGCACAACGAGTTCGTCGGTAAAAATTCAGTGCGTAAATTCGCAGTGGGGCGCACAATTACAACGAAAATAATACAGCTGTCTCTGTTACCGTATAAAAAAATAATTTGAATGAATTAAACATTAACAAGAAACAATTAAAAGGCAATTTTATGGTAAATAATTGTGGATATTTAACTTAAATGTTGTATGTTGAATATTAAACAAGTATTAATATAAAAATTAACTTTATTTTCTAATATATTTGAAAACTAAAATAAAAAACGGTAACTCTGTAATAATTTGTTCGTCGTTCGTCGGCGTATGAAATAGAAATAAATCTATCGGAGAGTTCGTCACGCACGGCGAATTTCGTCGACGACTCTGTTGTGTTAATTAGCATATACACACATGTGTTTTATTTCTGATGACGAAACTTCGCAACGAATAATTCCTCGTTCGTCTCTTGCAAGGAACACGCATTACTGACGTATTCGTAAAAACATTTTTTTAGACAATTTTATTTTTATTAGACAAATTGTTATTTACAAAATTCAATAAATAATAAATATAAATAAAAAAAAAATTTTTGTGAATACGGAAGTTAATCTGTAAATTTGTTTACACAATAAAGTGGTGTTTATATAGTGATTTGTGGAAAATTTTAATTACGAGATTCACAACGAGTCGTAAAGTTTTATATTTTAAAATAATAAGCTGAAAAAACTACGAGTGCTAATAACACTGCACAACAGATTCTGCCAACTGATTCTTATAGAGGGTCTTAAAAAAGATATAGATTTTTTAGTTTCTCCGGCAGCCAGTTACTCTACGCATGTGTATATTTCGAGTTTTGAATTAAACAAAGTTCGGGAAAGTCCCGCCGTAATATGAAACAGACGATGAATTGATTCGAATAATGTCATTTTGTAATGTGGTAATGTAATGCGTAATGTGGTTGCAAAATGGCAAAGAACAAATTTTAAGTACTTTTAATAACAGAAAAAGCTGATGTTTTAAAGAAATTATATGCCGGGTATTCTATCAAAGGAATATCTAATATTTTTCACCTGCATAGAGGACAAAGTTGTAGGTGAAGAAATTGGTGTTGTGGTGCTTAATTTTAAAGAAATTACATTGGAGAATGCTAAAGTCCTTATGACACTTCATTTATTTTTCATTAATTAGTATGAAATGGATAGAAAGGGACATGAAAAGCCAGAAAGATACAAATACAAAATAATATTGACATGTTTTTAAGTGTTGCCTACTTATTTTCATTTACAAAAACCCTAGCGAAAAATATACGGCCAAAAACTAAACTCAAAATTGCAGACATTGTGCATAAATCTCTAATGCCCAAATTCACAGTCATTAGTTAGATAATAGCAATAGTTTAACCAATAATATTTGATTCAAAGCTTTTGGTTTACTATTAGTTAAACCGCCAAATGTCATTGGTTAAGAAATTGTTAGACAACAGCTGATTAGTAAATTATTTTTAGTATTTTTGTTTTGATATCATCTACCATTATATAATATACATATACATATATAATACTATCAGTTTTTTTATTTTTGAAGATATTTTGGTTCAGCAGCAATTCACTATCTTGCCCGGTAAAGTTCGATGAGCGCGCGCTTCTTTTGTCCATTTTTAAGAAATAATACAACAAATGTAGAAAAAAACCATATGCTATAACAGTGAAAATGAAAAGTTTGTTAGGGTTACCATTCTTTGGTTATACTAAGAATGTTAGTTAAACAATTCACGGTGAATATGAAGTATTAGTGAAACAATAGTATTCATTTTAGTTTACTAATAATTAACTAATGACTATGAATTTGGACCTAAGTTGTGAACATATAAAAGTGTTAAGTTCGAAGGGCCAGTTTTAAGTTGAACATTTTAAATTTTTTTTTTTTTGACAGTGAACCATTTTATTTCGATAACTCTAGTGGACGATGGAACGTTTTTGTATTTAATATGGTTGTACTCCTTGCAACTGATTAATTTTCCCATTACAATATATTTGCGCTCCTCTTCCAAATTTGAACAATGCAGAAAAATTTAAGTGTCTCAAGGGTTTAAGGGCTTTTTCAGCATTTAATATTTTCGAGCTAAAATCACACCGAACAACACAAAACTCGTGTAATTTACAAAACAACACAAAATAACAAGTGTGATTTTAAAACGCCATATGATTTGAAATCATGCAATTTTCGGAACTGGCCTGATAAAGGCTTTCTTAAATTAATTGAATGAAAAAGTTCGGTGCTTGCAACAACCTCAAAATTTGCAACGATGTCGGTTTTCATTGCGAGAAACTATCGAATTTCTACTGCATTTCTTTTCCAGTTTTTGCTGAAAGTATATTTTCTTTTCTGATGATTTCTGACGACAGAACAATAAACATGCTACAAAAACAAGTCATATAATTTAGAACGTTTTCTGTTGAGAAACCAAAAGCCACGTACTTCAACTATTTATTGCAAAATAATACAACATTATAACATGGCATATACATATTGTATCAGTGTTGCGCTGTATGTGTGCGTATGTGTATGTGTGCAACGACTGTTGGGAAATTTAAGAACTTGTATATTTTATATTTGTATTTATGTCGACACCTTTTTCCATTTCCAAGCACTGTGCATTAATACAAGTTCTTTCAACCACTTTATAAAGAAAATTAAGCAAGACAACCCAGCAATTTGATAAAAAAAACACACACACACAGACATACACACAATTTAACACTTTTAAAACTGACACACATTGACAGTCTTTAATTACATTAAGTTCTACAGTCATATCTTTTCACACAGTAATTCGACAAACTGGCAAATTAAATGAAACAGATTTGTTAAACAAACTCGTAGTCAACTAAAATATCCAACAATTCAAACAAAGTCACACAATTGCAGCAGTTGCACGCAAAACTTTGCCAGCACCGGAAGTGAAATTTTAATCAAAAATTGTATAGCACGAACACAGCAAAATAGAAATTAAATGGATGAAATTAATTTCATTGCGAAAAATCACTAGATGCACAAAAAAAAATTAAACAAAAACCCAAGGAAGCTCCAATAGTTAGTAACCGATATAATGAAAAGAACAAAAATGTACAAATGCTGCAAAATGAAGCTTTCGGAGTGGTTCGTACAAGTCTGCTTAATGTGGCATGTTATAAAAATTATCAAAACTCATGGCGAAATTTTGTCAAAGGAAAATATATTTCAATTACAAAAAGATCCAGCTGTGAACAGATACTACGATGGCGATGTTATTAAAAATATTCCAAAAATATGTTACAACTATAACGACGACACTCATGATTACGAAACTGCAATATACAGCAGCAATAATGATGATACGCGCAGCAACAACAATACGGCGAACATTTTAAATGTTTTTGAAAGTATTTTGCAACAAATTGAAAACACAGAATGTGAACACATCGAACAAAAGACAGTGCCTGAGGCGCGCGCTGAAGTTGACTTTCATTTAGTGGTTCAGCCACCTGAGCTAGAGCAACGCAAAATTCAATATGAACTACAACCATTTAGTATTTTGCAACAACTGAGACGAGATGAACAGAAGTTAAGGTTACAAGAGCAACAAAAGAAGCAACAATTAAAATTACAACAGCAACAGAATGTCTTAGAATTGCAACAAGTTTTGCAGCACATCAATGCCCAAAATTTAGGCAAAGCTGACAAAAAAAAGAAGAAAAGGAAGAGGAGGAAGAGAAAAAAGAAGAAGAAGAAAAAGGAAAAACCAGTGAAGAATAAGAGGAAGAAACAAAAACCCTCATCCCTGCTCGCACATCCTGCCCAAATACTATTCACCAGTCCCACACAAAAGCCACAGCATTATTTTCACCAACATGACGATAACGACCGTCATACAACAACTGAGAAACCCTTCCTGCAACATCCTTTGATACCTATGAAAAAAATCAAATACATTCTGCGTAAAAACACAATATTCAAGAAAAAGAAAAAGGAATATCTCAATCACTTGAAGCATCTCCTTTACCCTTTTATCAAGTTCATAGCATTCTTTACCATCATCAATCCCTTTACACTGGCCGTTTTCTTATTCTCGCTCATATCACCAGTGGTGTTGGGTTTCGTTGGCTTCATCGGTTTGAGTTTCTTCATTAAGCCAGCTCTGAACTTCCTGTTCGGGGTCAGGCATACCGTGAATACGATTAAACGTAGAAAATTACGGGCGCAACACAGACGACAACGTCTTCGTGACAGTCGGCGGCCCATAACGATACACAAACATTATTACCAGCAAACACGTATAGCAGCACCACCAGGACGTCCTCGCCCTCATAGAGTTCCAGCTCTGCTTCCGCTTAAGGCAAAAGCTCCTCTCTCCACAGCTCCTCACCATCCACACACAAGGCAAACAAAATTTTTCAATCCACTATTACCAGATACGAGACAGAAATTGAAAAAGGACAACCACTTCATGGCAAATATCAAAGGACATGACGATTCATTCGAACGTTATTAAGAGCACGTGCATTTAAGAGCATTAGACTATTGCAAAAATAATATTTTTGTGTTTTTTTTCTGTCTTTCTTTTAATGTGTAAATAAATAATTAAATATAATATGTATGCATGTATGTGTTTCTATGCACACGTGTAAATAGGGAAATTGTAAATAAAAGATAGAACTTGTTACCAATGATTTTTCTTTTCCTTTAATATTTAATTGATTAGCTTGGCATTAATAGCATGTTCACACGGGCAGCAATATTCGTCGTTCGCTCTGTCATTCGTAGTTCGTACCCCAACCCTGATTGAAACTACTTGGTTTGCCATTGAAAATTTTAAAAGTGAACCATTTTGGCTCATTCTAAACTAAACGCGAACTACGTACCAATTACTATCATCTATTATTTCGATAACAAGTTATCACTAGTTTATCTGAACTAACTGAAAGAACAAAACAGAAATAAATAAAAAAAACAAAAAAACAAAAAAGATGCGTAAAATAAAATAAATGAAAACATTTTCAAAAATAATAAATAATATACATATTGTATAAATGTATAAGAAATGCAAAAAAATAAAGAAAATTAAAAAATCGGGTTGATAAACTGAACCAAAAACAGTCGTGTGAACACCATGGTTGGCAATCGTGGTTCAGAGAGCGAACCAAGTGGATTATATTGTCGTGTGAACATAAGGCAATGCCTGTGACATAATGTAATTAAACCAGGTGGCATCGCTGCGACACGAAATGTCAAAATTGTACAAAACGTTTTTATTATTAACGAAAAGTGATAAGCAATTTAATTTGCGTGATTTCACTGCAATCGGTATTTTGTTTAAAAAATATATATTATTTGTGCTTAAATATTGCGAGTGAAAATTTTGTGTGACATTTTATGTCGCAAAGAACAAAAACACGAACGCCTGTGAAAGTTTTAATGCTGCCACCTTAGTAATTGCATCACAGCCGGTGAGATAGACTACCCTTGACGACAAATACAACTATGTAAATTATTTTCCAGATATTGAGGGAACTACTGTCACATTACGTGCGTTCATATACTTTTCCCATAGAATTCGATAAAATGGGAAGAAACACTTATTACTGTTAATAAGACATACAAATTTTAAAAATTCCAACAGCATTAAGAATCCAAATTCATCCGAAGTTTGAAGCTCACATCTTTTGTTACGGGTATATTTAAAATTTTTACAAAATTCTTCGCTGAAAGTTGATAAACCAACCGTCAAGGCAAATTCAATAACAGCAACAAGTTGTAACGTATATTTACGGCGAACGTCAAAGTTTGTTTACTTCTGTGACACTAAAATACCGACTTCAATTCTAGTTCGAACATAAAACCGATAACAATGCATTTCATGACACCAAAGTATTTTTTCTTTGTCGGTTTCAAAAACAATTTCGATAAGATTAGTTTCCATGACAGCCCGCCCTGAAAGTTGGGAAATACTACAGCGATACTCTGAAGCTCAATGGCTTTTGATGCGAAACACTGGTCTACAAACACACGAATATATCTTGATTTAAGACACGACTGCAAATGGCGAAGATAAATAGAAAAATTTGAAAAGGCGACCCTAGAGGTCGGTAAAAAAATTTAAATAAAAAATTTGTTTTCTAAATCGTCTTACAAAAAATACAATATTCGAAAGTGCAGCGCGAGACATGGTCTAATGGGCACTTCCCCAGACAAGTAATATTTTTAGGAGAAATCCTGTATTCGATTTCACACAATTTTTTTTATAATTCAAACAAAATTCGTTGGTATAACTTTCATAATACTGTCAAAATTAATTTTTAAATATTAAAAGAAAAACATAAATAAAAATAAAATACATGAAAATATATTAAGGAAAAAGAGTCTTCGTAAATGCACAGATATTTGTCCTCTTTAAATGCAAAATGCAAATTGTTCGTAAAATTTTACAAAAAGTCAATAACATTTTTCAAGATCACTATGAATTGATTTGCTTGTGCTCCCTCGCAACGCTAATGCTGAACGCTTTCTTACATTTTGAGCTGGAACAAAATAATAGGGATTTAATATATTGGAAAAATCTGATAAAATATCTATACGAGGGATTTGAAGGATACGCTGTGTTGCTTATAATGTTATTGATTTCATTCAAGATCATTCTTATAGGCGTTCTAGTTACGACGAATACGAGAACAATTCATTGGTACGATCAATTGTCCCAATTGGAGATGAAGAAGCGTTATGCAGATTTTCTTGTATTGCGTTTGATCTCTGATATCGATCAAATAGAAACGAAATACCTGCGCAATAAGAAAACAGGTGATATAATTACTTTGGATCGCTGCATTTTGGCTCATGAAAAAATGATGAGAAGTGTGCAGAGTTTCCGGAAAGATGCCAGAAAATTATTAACTCCCAATGAAATTGAAATAACTTTGCCCATAGAAACTGTGTATGGAGTGTTGGAGAATGAAATGCAACATATGCAACGTTCAAGATTTTGCAATATGCCTGTAAGAGCCGATGACACTGAGCTAAAGAGATTAATTAATCCTTAAAAGAAATTCCATTTGTTAAGTAAAATTTAAGTTACAAAGAAGCTATTAAATTGTTTTGTATAAACTCGATAGATGTCAGCGAAATAAAAAATTTTTAATAATAGACGCTTTAAAAAGCTTTTCCAGAAAACGTTTCATTTGTCATCAGTTAAGTTTTGACATTTTTTATGGGGCTTAATAAATTTTAAAGCCAGTCCTTCTAGATAAAACGTATTTTCGGTATCCCATAATCAATGCAAACTTTCAATATTTTTGCAATATGAGCGCAACTCACTGTTCGTTGCAAACATTGCAAATGCAGCAGAACACAACAAAATATATGAAATTGAGATTTTATACACTTATGCAATTTTGCAACACAAAAAAAACCATTGCAGAGTGACCAGGGCAAATATTTGAAATGCAAAACAGCGTTTTTTGTTTTTTTTTTTTTATAAAATCTAAACAATTAAAGATATACGTCGGCACAATTTCATGACGGAAGCGTGTTCGCGAGAAATCTCAATTTGAAAGCAAATATAAAACTTGGACACTCACACTTTGTAGTATAGTTTCGCTATTGTTGAACCCTATCAGACATCCGCCACATGAAACCACCCCGATTCCAAGATAAAAATTCCCCCCTATTGCGGAAATTCTCTACCGGGAGAGTTCAATCAATGATGATCAGAAATATCAGACGAAGAACCTCAGTCATTCCAGCAGTCAAACATAAAAAACTGAGATCAAATTACGGCATTCGATATTGAACTAAATTCCTATAAATGTTAATAAAATTTTGTTTGAACTTTCGATTTCAGTCAAATAGTGTAACTAGGCCCCAGGTTTGCCTCTATTTTACTGCACCAATGATGGCATATTTCAATATTTTGTTAAATTTCAAACACCCTATACAATGAATTTATTATATTTTTTTTTGCGATTTTTCTTTTATTTTCCTGAATTTGTCAAAATCATATTTCCAGTTAAGCCAGAGGAGAGGCTAATACAGATATTCAAGTGTAATAATAAACTCTACCAAAAAATTTGTAAGATGTCACAAACTATTTATAGCAAAAACTAAAAAAGAATAAATAGAAAATACCAATAAACTTTTACAAACTAAGCATGAAATACAGTGTTCGAAAAAAATAATATGTACAGAAGCAGAGGTGGGCAATGTTTGCTGCGCACAATCAAATAAATTTGATATATGCATGTTGCATATTTTGACACAAACAGTGCAACCAACAAGTGAACCATAAACGCAACATGAGTTCTGTATTTTGTAATCGCATTGTACATCGCCGGGGAAAGACATTTGAAAATATGTTAGATAAATGGGATACCAGCAATTATTTATTTTAGTTTTATTTAAATTTCATGACAATAATCAGTTTTTTTAATATATTTAACTTTTGAAGATGCGCCTAATGTTTGCTCTCTCTGTCATAACCTGTAACATTTTTGACAACATTGTAAGAATTCTCTCTAAAGCGGCTACTAGACACATCAATATTCAGCTTCAGCATTTGTATTTGGGTTAGTAAAAATATTGAATACTATGCTGGACGGGGTTAATATTTCTCATCAAAATTAATTTTTATACGTTTTTAAGTTGGAAAATATTGGTTTAAATACATAAAAAAGCAAAATAATGAAGAGTAATGAAAAAATTGCTCCATGAAGTCGATTATGAGCGACCTACGTAATTCAATTAATTCTATTCTAAAATGTCTTTCCTTCGTTTTTACGATGTTCAATTGAAGTTCCCACAAGACAAAATTCATATTGACAATAACAATGCTGCACTACGTCAAAATGCTTCAATATTTTGATGAAAATCTTTAACATTCCACACGATGTATCCGTGTGAATTTTTTTTGTAAATAAACGCAAACAATTACAAATATTGAAACTGCATATTGATGTGTCTAGCAGGCGCTTAAATAAATATTTGATATTTATTTGCATGAATGTATATGTGCTTAAGTGTCGGTGTGTGTGTCTGGGTTTGTGTGTTAAAACAAACACCTCAGTAATACAATCATTCTTTCTAACAATGTAAGGACACCTTAAAAAAACCATCAACGGCACACAAATATTTCCGAGAGGCAATGTAGAGGAAAATATGACGAAAACTCAACCAAGAAAAAAAAAACAAATAACAGTACGAAAGAATAGTGAGGAGGTGAAGAACAAGTAATAGATTTTTAAGATCCCAAGAAGAATGCTGTTTAACTAAATAACAAAAGTACGTTAAGTTAAATAACTTTATTAAGTTAAATAACATTAAGAACATTAAGAACATCTCTAACAATAAAATAGTGGCCAGTTAGCAAACCAGCTTTTTTGGCAAAGAAAAAAAGTTTCTGGCTAACGGAAAGGAGTAAATGAACTTGCTTAAATAGTTAATGACTACGTGTTAGAGAAATAAATCTAATTTAAAACTCAACGCATCAACAGTATAAATAATGAACACATTTCAGGGCGTGCTCTTTGAGCAATCAAAGATGGTTTGAGCTGTAGAATAATGGCAGACAATGTTTGTTGGCAGCATACAGTAGGGAAGAATGAAAATATTTTAGAGATAACTGGAGGAACAAGTTGAAAGAAATACAGAACCTATCAGGGCCGCGGAACTGAAGTCTCAAAGTGGGTGATTTCGAAAACGAATATACATATAAGTTTGTTAAGAATTTTTTTTACGCATAAAATGAATTGTGACGAAAATAGGAAAATTGTAGGAAGGATAGAGGATGGATCGATTAGGTTTAGTACACATTTGACTTAAGCTTCCAATTTTTTGTTATTTTCACGGTACTGTTTTCTATAATATAGTATAATAACTAAAATGGCTTAAAAATTAATGCGTCCACAGAACAAACTGAGACGCAGCAACTCGCAGCAAAAAATTACACGCCTGACCTCTATGTTGATTACACATCCCTCATGTTTCTTTTAAACAGGACGTACCCTCAGGCAATGATTACCTATTTGTACGAGTTACCTTTTATAAGAAAGTGACACTGGGATCACTGGTTTTGTAGTCAAGGTGCAGACTACTTCAGGCATCGCCACCCGCAGTCTTATTCAGCCTCATTCGAAAACCAACAACGATTGTAGCCCATTTCAAAACTATTTTATGCTCACTTTAAGTTCAAATATAATTTGTGATCTGCAGAATATAATAAATAAATAAATCTTTTGAATTTCTATGCAAAAGAGCATTAGAATAAAATTTAAAACTAAAATCCACTTTAAGTGAGAAATTTCAAACGAACATTTCCGATAGTGTCCCAAATGAGTATGAAGAAAATATTTTGCCGAAAAGCATTACATAAAGATTCCTACATTTTCATTATAATTTATAAAATAATATTCAATCAAATGTACACATGCACACTTAACTTTGTACGTATGTATGTGAATATGTATTCACATACATATTTATATTTTTTATCCCAGTTGGCAAAAGTGGCGTAGACGGCATTGTCACAGTCGACGATTTTTGTTTAGGTTTGCTAATGATATTGCAAACGATATCGTCCTTTACGATAGATTCTTCTATACTGAGTTCTATTAAACTTTGAAAATGAAATGACAAGATTAAAGACGGTGTCTGCGACCAAAACATTTTGACGACATGACATGGACACCAAATCGTAGCCCCGTGTTATGTTGAAATGCTGCGGCATTTGTACCAAATTTAAATTGGCATTTTAAAAAATTCCACATTTACAGTATATGTCAATTAAGCTTTTAAGTGAAAGATATTGCATATCGATTTGGGCGAGGCTAAGTTTTGGTGTCGATTTTTTTTTTTTTTTTTTTTTTTTTATCTAGGACCAGCACTCAGGAGATGACTCCTACACATGCGAAGCCTTGTGCTGGGAACTATAGGAAAGGGATAGTAGAAGAAGAAACGACAGAAGGTGAAGCTTAATTAATTATTTTGCAGCTCTGCTTTCGCACGTTCTTTTGTTTTTATACTCGTAGCAGTGCTGAAGCTTCGGTTTAGTAGCTATTTTTATTATTATTTTACTTCGCCGGTGCTACACAATACCGACGAAGGACGGCGTTCTGATATGATTGTGGATTGCTATCAGCTGAAGCCGGTATTGTTGAGCGACCAGTGACTATGCCTTCGCCACTGAAACCTTCCGACAACAACTCACACACAAAGACACACTAATGCACATCAGAAAAATGCGAGATGTTTATTTTTATTTAAAAATTTTTTTGTCTGAAACTGGGGTTGAACCCAGGTCTGTTTTTTGGTTGTGTAGTCAACGTGCAGACTACCATCCATCGTGCCATCGCCACCCTGTCGATGGCGACTTTTGACAACTGGAATAAAACTGAATATCTATCTTATACATATGTTTGTTGTCTCATTACCGAAATGATAAGGACAAAGTCTACAAAATGTTCGTTTATATATTAAGCGAAGTTAATTTACAACTGATCATGATGACGGGAGGTTGTTGTTCGCTGAGTAGTTAGCTGTTGACTCTGCAACCAGCTGCTCAAATTGCCGATCAGTCCAAAAATTTTTCAATTGTGTCTGCGTTTTCTGTGCGATTTTCATCGCTATATGAGCTATAAAAACCAACAACGTCTTTAATCTAGTCCACAGGTGCCCAAAGAGAAGCTTGCAGTACAATGACAGGCAAAAGTGACCGGAAAGATTTTTATTAAAATTTAATCACAAGGAATATTGAATATTGAAGAGCAATAAGAAATGTACAGAACAAATTTGCTTGGTAAAATAAAAAAATTTTGCAATTTTATCTTTTAAAATTTTCAAAGAAAAAAATGTAGGGAAAATTTTCCGATTTTAAGAAGTGTTAGAGCTGAACCAATGTTTAAAAATTAAAAGTAAGAATTGTATACACAAACAGAACGCCCATGAGGTTTTATGTACAAATTTAAGCAACCAACAAAGAAACAATCATCACTATTAAAGGATTACCGTGGCTGCCTGGAAAGTATCCATTGTTCTAGAATTCTTCAATAATTTCATGAGAGACTTACTTTTAAACCGTGATAAAAAATTAAAACTGTAACCAATTGTTTATGATAACTTGAGTATTGAATGCGCCTTTTACACAAACAAAATGCCTGTTGTTTATTTTTATTATGACGATGCATGCACATGATAATAAATTCGCCTTGGGTAGAATGAGCACCTATGATGATCAAGGCGAATTTACATCGCCATGCAAAATTTTAAACGAGTTGTCAAAACAGTATATGTATTAACACGCTTTGTGTTTTTATGTTTAACACAAAGTTGACACTTGAACAGACGTCAGCTGATGAGAATTTTAAATAATTGGGCCACCTGGTATGAATCAGCCTTGTCTATGATCTAGTCACTGAGTTATTGTTTACAGGTGAGCAAACTCTCGTTTATATAATATTTAAGGTTAAGCTGAACGAAATTATCGCTTGTGTGGTCTTGTATGGTCTTATATTTGGAGGTCTTTTGTTCGAAAATGTCGACAACGATTTGCTTGAGCTGTTCCCAATATGTTCGCAATGTTTCGCTATTGTCTTATATCCGTCTTAAATACATGGCCAACTGGGATATTGTATTTACAACTACATTTACATATATATATATATATTGAAAAATATGTCATTTGTGAAATTCTATACACTTCTTTTTTTTGTTTTCCCTACAAAATTGTTCACACAAGTGTATCAATATATTTTACTTATTTATTTATTTGCTCTTCTATATAAATTTCTTGAGAAGCTCAGTAAATTTCGAATGGCATATGGTAGACAAGTAATATTTTTGTATTATACCCAACAAACACATTGTTACAAGTTTAAAAAATTATATTTGTGTTTATAATTAATTTTTGTTTTACGCTCACCGATATTTTTTTCAAAATTATTTTGTTCCCAGCAATTGGTCCCGTCAAGTTAGTTTTTACCGAAAATGTAATCTGGAAAAAATCGAGTAAAAAGCAAAAATCAATTGAACACATCAGACGATAGCGGATTTATTTTTTTAATTTGAACATTTTGGCATTATTATTCTCGTATGAATTACCACAAACGGAACAAACATGTTTGTTTGCTGGGTATGATTGTGCGTTGTTACCACTACATGCACAGATAAATATATACAGTTGCATACTCATATACCCAACAAACACGAAGTCAAATCTTTGAAATAAGATGACTTAATGATTTAATATCAAGCTCAATTCTCAATTTCTCAATCCTTTTTCAAAGCTTTGAGTTTAACACATGAATTCAAGTTGATAACGATTCGAATATAAACTTTTGAAAATCATTTTTTGATCAAGTTGTTATCAATTGGATGGCAAGTGTCATTCTCATTTTATAAACAAACTTAGCAGCCCTATTCAAGGGGAAAAATAAATTTTAAATATTTTATTCTTTACAACTGATCGTATTTCTGATTTGTAAAAAAAAATTTTTTGTTTGTGATTAAAAAATTATTTATTATGAATAAGGAGGGTTACCAAGTCTGTTTCTTATATGAAATTTGTAATTTCATTAAGCAAATGTATGTATTATGTGATAGTTGAATTGTATCGCTGCTTTAATAAACTACGAATTTTGAGACATATTTTATATGAAATACAATTGAAAAATTTCAAAATAATTAAAATTATAAAAAAAACGTTTAAATTAGTGTCTTTAAACAAAGAAAAATTCTAAAATAAAAAAGAAGAGAGCAGAGAGTGAAGTTTGTAGTGGGCCAGTAAAAACAAAACTACAGAAAAAACATAAGAGAACAATTTTTTTTTATCTTGGACCAGCATTCAAGAGATGACCCCACACATGCGATGCATTGTGTGGAACTATAGGAAAGGGATAGTACGAAAAATGATAGGAGGTGAAGCTTCACTATCTTACAATATTGCTTTTGCACGTTATTTTGTTTTTATAGCAGTGCTGTAGCGTCTCTGATATCAACGAAACGCCTTCAATCCTTGAAGCTGTATTTCGTAGACATTTTATATATTATTTGACTTCGCCGGTGCTACACAATACCGACGAAGGTAGAAGTTCTGATGTGCCTGTGGATTGGATACAGCTGAAACTGTTGCTGTTCAGTGACCAGTGACTATGCCTTCGCCACTGAAACCTTCCGACAACAACTGACACAGAGTCATACACAAATGCACATCAGAAAATATGCGAGATGTTTTTATGAGTCTGAAACTGCGGTTGACCCCAGGAAATATTTCGTTTTATGGTCAACGTGCAGACCACTTTGACCATCGGCAAATATTGTGTTTTACATTTGAAACAACAAGTTTCTGAAACAAATTTGAAATGGTTAAGTGTTTACATAAATATTAAATATTTGCAGGTTATCATTAATAATTGGATGAATTAAAAATGTGTTTGATTTTAAACTGTTTCAATAGGAAAATAATAAATTTGCCCACTGTTATGTTCACATATAAATATAATAAGTTGAGAGCAAAATATTATTAGTCAATGAGAACACACCTTGTGTGACGTCAGAGTTCCAACATGTGCAGAAGAATTTGAGTATGTGTGCCTGATGCGGTAACCTTTATTTCTATCACTCTTGCATTTTCTTAGAATTTACATTTGAAAAACGTTTGTAAGTGAGTTTCGCATTTCAATAATAATTTCCGCTTTTTGTTGAGAACGCTCAGTTTTTCAAATTATTTTCAAGTTATTTTTAAACGTTTGTCATTTGAGATTGAGGTTTGATCTTAAATCAAGCCTTCGTGTTTGTTGGGTGCACATACTCGTATACATGTGCGAATGTATAAAATAGGAAATCTGATTTAAATGGAAATATTCATGAAACGATACACATCAGCTAGAGGCGTTGAATCAAACATAAACATATGAAATATTTTGTTTTTTTTTTACATTTACTATTCTTTTCTACCTTCTGATGTGAGCCTTTGTGTTGTAAGCGTTATGATTTTTAATATCATACAGAAATGCATATGAATGTATGTATATGTAAATACATATACATCTGCATATTCGAAAAACTTCTGCTATATATAAAACATGTATAGTTGGAAGTGATGGAATTCCAGCACTCTACCTACACCAGTGTGGGTATTATTAATTGTGTAACTAAATAGACAAAATTATTGGGATTCTACCTGTTGGGATTGCTTTTATTTTTTACTCAAAAATACTAGAGTAGTTACAGCAAACCGTTTAATGATAAAGCATTATGACACTGAAGTTTTCTTTCATTGTTGAAATTTTGAAGAACAGCGAAAATATATTGGAGCTTAAATATGAGAAGATAAATACCAAAACTTGATGAAATGGCACCCTCACATGAACATCAACGACCGTGACAACTGTAGGACCAACAGGATCAATTTTGAGCCAGGGTCTCGGGTAGGGTATGCCGATGAGTCCAAGCTAGAGAATGGTTTAATGGTACTCGGTTCAGGAAATCGTTTTCAGTGGCTGTATACCCAACCGTTCTCCAGAGAGAAGCTCCAGAAACAAGTATAACCGAGTGTCTTCGTAGTAGCATGACGCGGGCACACCTACATATATACTCTCTGATAGTCAAGCGGCTCTTAGGGCCCTTTAGTCAAATAATATAATCTCAAGAATGGTACGCGAGTGCCTTCTCAGGGAATTAAGGATTTTTAACGTCGTTGCATAGGGCTGCGTTCCTGGAGTAATTAAATGGCGAACTATCTGACAAAACGGAGGCCATATTTGCCTCCGAGCCATTCTATGGATTTACAAAAAGACACAGGAATGAAATTCTTAGAAACTGCGAGTAAAGCAAATTCGCTGCAAACTGGCATGATTGTGCCGGCCAGCGTCAGGACAAACGCTTCCTAATCGCGAATAGGGCCATCTCAAATAGGCTGCTTTCGCCTTTTAACGGAGTATTTCACAGGGCACTCTGTCCTGAGGTATCCCTTGAGCAAATTTCGAAACCAATGTCTGTCGATTTTGTGAAAGTGACACTGAGAGCTCTGCTGCACTCGGCAGACAGATGTTTCTCCATCTGTGTACCATTGTTATGCCTCAAACCCAAATAGTGCTTACATTCCTTAGGAAGCTGAGGATGCGGGTCTAATGTGATCTGTTATGGTCGCGGTGCTTTCTGGCCGCAATAATAATAATAATAATAACAATATCAAAACTTCCACTACTGCTATCGATAAAAAATTTAAAAGTTTTCATCTTAAAATTAACGTTTCCAACTTCAAATTATTTAATAAGTTGTCCGCTTATCGGCTTATCCACGAATTATGCGATTTTGAGCTTCGTTTTCGACCTTCCTTTGTTTATAGTGACCAAAGACGATTGTACTTCACCATTTCTTTCTTATAAATATTTACAATTTTGGTTGAAAAAAACCTCGATTTTTCTTTTCAAGCAGGCAGCACTTAAATGGAATATTTAAGCTGTATTTTAATATGATTCCTATTTATTTTTTATCTTGGGCCAGCACTCAGGGGATGAGCCCCACACATGCAATGCATTGTGCTGGAAATAGAGGAAAGGGATAGTGAAGGAGATGGCAGGTGGTGAAGCCTCACTTTCATATAATTCTGCTTTTCACGTTTGTTTTATAGCAGTGTTGTAGCGTCTCTGATGTCCAGCTGGTACTGTTCAGTGACCAGTGACTATTTTTTTTTTATTTGCCACTGAAACCAAACTGAAACTGACAACAACTGACATAAAGGCATTTTAATGTACATCAGAAAAAATGCCAATTGTTTTTATGACTTAGTCTGAAACTGGGGTTGAACCCAGCACTTTTTGATTTTGTAGTCAACGTGCAGACATCGCTAATTTGAAAATTATTTTTTAATAATAATTTTTTCCTGCATATAGGAATCATATATTAAGATATTTTCAAAGTAAATGCATTTAAAATGTTTTAATTAAATTTCGTTTTTTATTTAAATTTTTCTGGCATTTGCTGTTTCTTTCTTTCAATTAAAATCAAGAATTAACTGCCAGATTTTGGAAAACGAAGCAAACAATTTGGTCGAGTATTTAAATTTGCATTATACATGAAAATAGTCAAACACTGTTAGTGGGAATACTGTTGTAGGCGATCCGTGCTATACAGCGGTTACCTGTGGCAAACACTTTAAGATGGCAGAAACCAAAAATTATATTTTAAGCCAATCGATACTACAATACCCAGTGTTAAAAAAAAACAAATAAAATAAAATTGAAATCAAATTCTAAATAATAAAATAAATACTTGTCGACACAAACAAATAAACAAACAACAAGCGGACAGTAAAATTTAACATACAATGCTTTCTTTTTCCATTTTAATTTCTTCTTTCAATATTTTCCTTAAAATAACTCTAAAATTTATAACCATAAAAATGGGTGTTTGCCATGTTAGGAAGACAACAACAAAACAAAAAATAAATAAAAAATAAGGAAAAATATATTTCAAGTAAAAAATAATAATAAATACGATAAACAAAAAAGAAAATAGGAATTTGCCTCCAAGGGGAGTCAACATTTTTGTTGTTGTTGTTGATTTCCTGTTGACTAAATAGAGGAAACTCCAGTTGGGAAAAGGAAGAAGTAAGAGATTTGCCAGGCCACATAAGGTTTAATAAGTTCTTGATTTAAGCAGGAGAAAAAAAACACAGAAATGTTAACAATTTTAAGAAAATAAAATAAAGATAAAATTATAAAATGAAACGGATAAACGGACTTAAGGAACATTCTAAAGAGATTTTAATATCCAAGTTCTTAAATAAGTGGAAATAACATTTTGATGGTAATTTCTATAAGCAGATGAATGAACAAAAAAAAACATCAATAATTTCATATGCCATTTCAAGAATTTTTTTTAATGCAAAATTGGCCAAGAGAAAATTATAAAATGGCAATAAAACTAGAAATCTTAAAATCTTTAATGAGACTCAAATGGATTTAAAAAAATAATAGAATAATATTTTCCTTAATAATCAAATAAAAACAATAAAAACTTGTAACATAAATTGATAAAACATTTTAATTAAAAACTTTTTATAATAATTGAAAATATTTTTACCGTTACACGTACATATATTCATTCATTCTTCCCTCGGTTAACAAGATTTCACTTTCATACAGTCTTTTGTTTTGTCAAATTGTTAGACTTGTAAATTACATCGACGTGCATGAAGAAGGAAAGTTTGCAACTTAATGAGATTGCAAACATATAAAATTCGGTTACACAAAAACCTACACAAATGATTCACCAATTCTATTGAATACACCCAACTGTATATATTTTTAGATGATATTAAATTAATTGAACAATCTTTAAAAGCTTAAAAACTAGTAACTCTGTGAATTTTTCAGGAGAGCGAAAAAATGATTTAAGTAGTTGTTTTTGCCGTTTAAAAATCTTATAAATGTCGAGTGAGTGAATTTTTGTTCTATTCACTGGCCACCTCATTCGTACAGTTAACGCCTCTGGATTAATTTTTATGGGTTTGTTTTATACCGACATACCAACAATTCTTGCAGCATTGGAAGCAGATATTCAAGCCATCATTGACATATGCCGGAGAAATCATATTTAAAAAATAAATAAATAAATAAAAAAATAAAAGTAACTTTTGTGTAAAAAAAGACGTTTACACGTCTTTTTCCTCTCATGTTTTAAATAAAACTATGTGGACTGTATGGTTTTTGATGTGCTGAAGTCAAATCCGTTTTCTCTATCACGTATGCCTTTTTTTGGATAGTCATGGCAAAATTTTCCCTTAAATTAGTCAGGTACGAAGACATATATCAGCCTAACACGAGTACGATTCTTCCGATTTTCATAAACTAAACACCAAAAGATGCGTAACAAAATTATATTTAATTTAATTCAACATAATTTTTTTCTATATTTTACTGTTTTGGAATTATTTAGAAATTTAAGAGGGGAACATTTTTTGTTCTTACAAAATTCGTTTATTTTTCCAGTTTAAAAAAGTAATCAAAAAAAATCAAATATTTTATATTTTGCACATTTTTCTGAGAACTAAATACCGCAAAAATAAAATAAGGTATAAATCAAGATTAACAATCGATTAACAAATGCTGATTTTATTCTCAATTTACCGCATGTACCCAATATTGAAAGAATATGTGTGCAGTCAACCTTACATATGACGATTGCATAAGCTTAGCAGGCAGGTAATGGGAATAAAGGACATGGGTATTTTGTATGGTTCTTAGAATTAAAAATTTCTTTGTAATTGATAAAATTTTTTCAGCTTCTCAGTATTTCAGTATTTTTTTGTTATAAAGTCGGGTTATTCGTTCATAAATTGTCATACGACAATTGCTTCTGAAACCAAAAAGATCACGTGTTGTCCGGTGTAAAATAAAAAAAAATTGAAATTGCATCTACTATAAAAGCATCAGACATTTTTATGTAAAACGTGTTATTTCAAAATCGGCAAAAAAAAGACATTGCAAAAACAGGATTGTGTGAACTGCTTAAAAATTCTGGATGAACTTCGACTTTAAAATTGCTGCTCATTGATTGAGCTTCTAATGAAGAAAAACTTTAGAAACAAAACTCTAGGGATGAGAACGGGCGGCACACATAATGGTGCGCTCAGGTTAACTGTTGGATTTCGCAATTTACAGGCAGAGAGATATGACGCCGAGAGACGTAACGTTCCAGAAGATTTCAGACTGCCGTATCCTGATCATAACCGGCAGCAAAACAGCAATAATATTGCTGGTGAATGTATATACAACATCGAACATGCTCCAGGAATGCTATTCTTCCTTAAACAGAATGGTGCATTTCAACAACGCGATTCTTACACGGATTTCTGAACATGAAACTGAAGATGCCAACAGGATCGCAAATAAACTCTGGTAGAATCGGGACTGCAACACAAAATGGGTATGTTGACACTTCATGTGAGTTCATGCTCTCGGCCTGTTGGAAACGTATCGATAAGACTTTGATGCGGACTTATCCTGTGGAGCGGGGAAAATTACATATTCTCGCTTTGACGAGAACAAAAGGATACAGGTCTTGCGATTTCCGATGGTGCAACTGCGTGTAACGTGTTAGCTCGTTGAACGAAAAAGTAAAATAATTAATAAAAAATGGCTGCCAAACACAGCTTCCAAATTTAATACGTTTCCTTGATATCAGGAGAGCTGCAACACTGCTATTCGACAAACAAAAAAACCCGCAAAAGCAGAGTTATACAGATAATGACGCTTTCTTTGTCTATCCAAAAACCATCTGTCATCTCGATCACTATCCCTTTCTCATAGAAGGTAACTCCTAGTAGTAGGCAATCGATGCCTGTGTATTACTTCTCCTTACTACAAAAAAAAATAACGCTAGAGTGCTTAATTCAAACGTTTTTTTTGATCATTTGTGGACGTATTAATTTTCAAGCTTTTTCATTTGTAATTTTTTATTTTACTTTGCCGGTTTACTGTTCAAATACCGACACTGTTAACGCATACACAATTGAAAAAAAATTTGGTCTCATCTGGGATTTGAACAGTGGATCTTCTGATTGCAGAGTAAACGCGCCAACAACACCCGACTTCTTATTACGTATGTTATCGATCACTAGCCAATTTAAAAAAGAAAAAATTTAACTGACGCAAAACTACTGTTTCGGAATAAGACACTGCATATATAACGATGTATCTAACAATAAAAATAATTATGGTTTTTTCTTCGTCCTAATTTAGAGGAGTTACAAATTTCCTTTTATTTGTGGTGTAAAACGAATGATAGATGTAAAACAAACACGCCTACTGCTGTAGGTTTAAAATTTATTCATTTCAACGCACCAGGCATTTTCTATATTTTATTTCTACTCCACTTTAGAAACACGTATTAATTTTAATGAAAATTAAATTAATTAAAAATTTTTAATGTTCACAAAAATATTTTTGCAATTTTAATGATGTCATAAAACAAATGTTGTTTCTTTTTCACACATTGGATTCATTTATAGAATTTATTTTTCTTACACAAGTCTCAAAGCAATTATTCCGCAAGTATGGTACAATTAAGAAGATTTAAGAAATCAAGTATGCAACACCAAAAACAACAACAAAAAACCAACAGTTGCCCAAAAGCAATTGCAAAATCGTGTCCTAAGGAGTGAATTAAGGTGGGCATGACAGGGAATGGAGAAATGTTGAAGGTATTCCCTTTATGGTATTTTGTAAGGAAATTCAACTGATTGTTCTTCAGCTTGTAATGGAAATTACCTGGTACTCAATTGCTATATAAATTTGTAGATTTTATATTTGAACAACAACTTGAGAGAGCAATAAAATTAAATGTGTTATGGTAGACCTTTTTATTATGTTTGTAAAGTACAAGTTCGGCTTGAGTTTAAGTGTTTCAGTCATTGAGAACAGAGTGTGGGTTAGGTTAGGTTAGGTGGCAGACCCTGCCCGAAGGAGAACGCCTTGCTTAGGCCAGAGCTTAGGGCTATTGTGATACTATAAGAAACTCCCAGGGTCTAGGCGGTAATCGAACCCGCGCCTCCAGATTGATAAGACTATTGTTCATGCACTAGGCTACGGAGTGTAACATGCACATCTGTCCGACATTACAGAGAATACATTTAATTCTGCAATTCCCCTGAAGATGCCCGAAATATTGGAATTTTTCCATAATAAAATAAATTAAAGAAAAATTTTTATCTAAAGAGGAGTTTTTATTGCACAGAAAAATAAAATTTTAACAATATAAGTGGCCAAATAATGGATGGTACATTGCTTTGTTGAAGGTCTACCACAATATGTGGTATGAACAACAACTAAATATACGAAATATACAGACATATTTACATAAATAATCGTAAATAGGAAAGTATGGAAAATTTTAATTAATCCTTCCTTGCTCCTAAGAAAAAAAAAATACTACAACTTCTCATAAATTTTTTTTAACAAATGTGGGATATTTTAACACAAACCCACACGCGCACATACACATATACACAATCAAAAGTACGGTGTTGATTATTGCAGTTCACACAAGCTGTTCTCCATTAGAAATTCAAAGCACAAAATCCAATTGAAGGTGAACACACGAATTATCCATTAAATATTAATGCGTTGAGTGGCAAAAAGTAGCAAACCAAATAAGATTTCAGCAAGAAAGAAAACTATATATCCCCCCCAAAACCCTCCTCATACAACTAACACTTGTGTGTTGAAGAATGTAATAAAAGAACGGGTGAGGGAAGAAAGAGAATGATATTCTTGTTAACAAGCTGACTACAATAAACTTTGTGAAACTTACGAATGGAGTAGTGAATCAATGATTGGAAGCGAACTGAATGTAGCCATAAAACACATGAAATATAAAAGTAAATCAGCATTAGAATCGGCAGCTAACAACACGATTTAGGAGACTAATATTCATTCTATCAGTTCTTGCTGATGATAATCACAATAAATGAAAATAATTTCGGTGTTAACTGTCGAAAACCATAAAGGTAAGTAAAAGTGGTAAAGTGTTGTACATTATTCAATAAAAGAAGGAAAAAGAACACACATACATATGTATGTCTATTGAGCATAAATTTATATGTGTGCATTCGGGTAGGGATTGAAACGTTTGTATACTCATTAGAATGAGTTGTACGGATGCGAGATTCAGATTTCGAAAAAGCTGGACATTGCGGTCGAACATGCTGGTCAAATCAAAAATAAGCTGGATATTGAACATAATACGAAATTTTTCTTAATACTTTTTTTTAACCTTTTTTATTATTTTAACAATCTATTTTTTTTTAAGCTTTAAGGTTTTTTCTCTTTTTATTTGAAAATATTCAATTTAATATAATCATTAGTTTTAATAGCATAAAAAAACATTGATTTTGTAAATCAAAAATAATTAATTTTTAAAATTCAAAAAAAAAAGAAATCCTTTATCATTAATTTCCAAAATTAATATTTTTATAAACTACTTTTTCGATATATAATATCGAAAATAAATATAAAAATAATAAATAAAAAGAGAAAAAACCTTAAAGCTTAAAAAAAATAGATTGTTAAAATAATACGAAATTAATTACACTAATTATTTAAGCTGTAGGTCCTTTTTATATATATGTAATATATATTTTTATTCGATATTTCGCCACTCCTTTGTGTAGCTTCTTCAGGAAAATTGGTTTTTGTTTATAATGAAAAAATATTCTTTTAAAATTCACAATACAGAAAAAGTTCTTGTCAATGAAAATACAAATTGAAAATACATATATTAACAGCCATATTCATAAAAATATATTCTCGATTTGAAATAGGTATAAATATTCGATTTTGCATTGAAATTTGTTTTTAAACCTAATCCAAAATACATTTTTACGAATTAGCTACAACATAATAAAATATTTAAAAACAATAACTACAATAATAATAATAATAATAATAATAATAATAATAATAATAATAATAATAATAATAATAATAATAATAATAATAATAATGATAAAAATAATAATAAATATATTTTTTCTATATCTTTTTAAATAATGAACTATATGTTTATAGTTCTAACAATTTTTGTTCCGCCTACAAATGTATTTCTATGTATAAGAATAAAAACTACAAACACAATTATAATATATTCAATCTCTTATAAACTAAATGCAAATAATTTTGAGCAACATTTGCTGTATCTGCCTTCAAATTGAATATTAAACCTACGATAATGACTAAATACATATGTAGATGATTTGTTTTGTATTATTTCAGAGGGTGGGATACATACAGCCGTATTAATAAAAAAAGTCTTAAATAAGGTTTAAAATACATATTAGTTAAAACGCTTTTAAATCCTAAAACACGTTATTTAAAAATTCATATTAATAATCAGTATTTTAACTAACATACGTTTTAAGGTTTTTCAAAAATGAGGATGGCAGCCCTAGATTTTTTATTTACCACTTGACTTCTAATGATGCAAAACCGTGATTATTAATTCACGCAGTAATCGCATCTAAATAGTTTTATTGTCGTGTTTAATATGAATATTGTTGTTTATAGAATAAAAAAAAAAAAACAAGTAAAAATATCGCTTGGTAAGAATTCAATTTTAGTGACTTATTTAATTGCAGTTAAAAGAGTTTTTAAATAACGAGTTTCATACTATTTGTTTTGATTGGTTACACATCACTACTTAGTCAACATTAGTTTTATTTGAAATTTGTGTAACTTTAATAATAATAGAAAAAAACAATAAAAATGGAAAAAAAGGAGCACTGCAAACGCAAACGTTCCGAAAATTGGGTCGAATTTTTTTTCACAAATAACAATCACAATGAAAACAAACACTGCACAATATGACATCTTAAAATAGCTTTAAAACAGGGCAGTGTCGAACCAATTTTAAATTTTCATATTTACACAAGGTTTAAAATGTGCATTTTAAGCTAAAATTCGTTTATCAATGCCATTTTAATGAATTTTGCTTTAAAATGCTTTAAAAATTTTAATATGATATTTTTTTAAGTTTCCCCTCTCCTGTGAAATTTTTTAAATTGGACTTATCTCCTTTACGGCTGAAGGTAACGATGTGTATTTGGCAATTCTCAAAATCGCAGAATTCTAAAAGCAAATTTACTTCTTGTGCTTCAACAAATCTCCTGAAATTATAACAGTCGAAGCTCCAATACCAAGGAGTTCGTACTCACATGTATTTTGTACTTAAATGTTCACCATTTGTTACTCTAATACGAAACGATTTTTGAAATTGTCAAATTTAATGTGAACCCATATTGTATAACATGCTGGGGAAAATGGGAAAATTAAATAAATTAAGTAACAATAAGCGATTTTTTTTTATGTAAAAGTCACGGTTATGTAGCAGCAATAACAACAGCAACATGAAAAGAAACATTAACGAGAAAACGAAAAAGTACAATAAAAAAAGTTAAGAAATTAAAGTTGATGCAGAAAGCATTGCGCAAAAGTTTACAAGCGATGGGAAAACAAATAACTCATTTCTTTTTTTTTTATTATTATTATTATTTGATTTTATATCATCGTGCTTTTTATTAAGATTTCCTTTATTATCATTAGAACAATTACAATCGTTTGAACACATTTCATACTGTACCAGGCCTTCGAGAAGGCCTTACTTGTTAGATACATTGCATACTAATCCAAGCTACCATTCTAAAACCAATGGCGAAATACAATAAATTCAAGTGAAGTAATTCCTAGTGAATTAATGAAATAAGTCCCCATAAAACTTAATGAAATAAATGACAGACAAAATTAAGTAAATCCGAAAATTGTCCACTGATTTTAAGGTGAGATAAATCCAGCACGGAATAGTGAAATAAATCCCAAACGTAATAATTTCCAAAATACATAAGTATATGAAATCAGTTCCAAATTCATATTCGTTTGTATAAAAACTTTACTACAAGAAGTAAATTTTTTATGCCTTTAAACTCGAAGATGTTCCCATCTGCGTTACACATAGGACAGAACCATCAATAATCGCAGCTTTTATTTGAGATAAATACCAGACAGCATTTTTCTGCTGGAAAAAAATAGTTTTTGAGCAAAGCCGCTTTTTGCTGAGCATTGAAAATTATTTAATTTTTTTAATAATTTTTTTAAATAATTTTTTAAAATAATTTTTATTAATAATGAAGTCATTTCATATATTTGGGAGTTATTTTATTAATTTTATGAGGGCATTTCTCTCGGTATTTCCGATAACGGCGGTACCTTTGAAAGATATGCTGCATAGCAGGCCTATGGCCAAGCTAAAATTCTTTCACTTGTATGGTATTTCCAACAAAAAAATCTTTAGTGGCCCACACCTTTTCGGGAAATACCATGCCCGTCCGAAATTCGCCTACGCAGAAAATATTTAATAATGAAAACAAATTTTATGCAATTTAAGTTTCCATGAAAGGAATTTCTTAAAATTTGGTAATAATTTTATATAAAAAACAAATAATAATAAAACACAAAATTAGGAAGATAGAGTTTATTTCCCAGCTCTGCAGTTGCGTATCTATATTAAATTAGTGCGCTACGCTGCCCTCAACTTTCACGTAATTATTGAAAATGAATCCAAAAATTCTTTAAGAAAAATTATTTTAATTTTATTATAAATTTTTTAACACTTTTATTATGCACACACACACCTGCATGAAAATTAATCCATTGAGTACGTACATATTTAAGTTTGTATGTATGGTTTAATTTGTTTGAGAGAGAATCTACTCTTTTTATTTAATACACTCAATTTATCCTTTGATTTATTTTCTGCAAAAAAACACCTCCACGTAAAGCAAAAATATATGTATTTGTTGTTGCTGTTACTTGCATCTTATAAGAAGCGATGTGTTTTGTTTAAGGGTGTGAGTAATAACTGTAAAGTCATATTACTACTAAAGTACTAAACCGATCTGAATAAAATTAAGATTGTGCACATCTCCGCCGAAACATCTTTACAACCATAAATATATTTTTAAAATCGGTGCAGTAGTACGGCTGTAAAAGGGATTACTAAAAACGTATTGGCCTTTTCAAATAATAGATTCTTTAACACTCATGGCGTATGATTGATTATCAATTCATGTGATGCCGGACACAAATATTTTGTATACGCCAACATGTATTTTTATCGCTCATTTACTTCAATAACGTCATAATCAAAAAAATACACTTTTTGAGTTAAAAATGCAGCATAATTCTTCAAATCGGCCTTTACCTTGTGTAAAAAATTCAGAACTCACCTCGTGACAGACGAATATTCTTTCATTTCCTCATTAAGAGGAAACTTTAAGTACGTTTTTTACAAAACTAGTTTCTTTGAATTATGACGTTGTTAAAATAAATGAGTGATATGTGACACGGAAAGTGAAAAGGGAAATATGTTCGGAAACTAAGCTTTGTGGAAAAACGAATTTTAAGTCAACAAGTTGATTTTGATGCTCCTGAACACTTTTACGGCTTGAAACTCGTTACAAGGGGTTTTCGGGGTCGCTGATTACGAATGTGGTGTTAAATTTTCCTAAATGGCCGATGAGATTTTTCAAAATTTATTAGATTTGTCTTAAAATCGTTACTCAAATGTTTTTGCGGTCGCTGATTATGAATTTAAAGTCTGCTTTTTACAATTCAAAAAAGCGGATCCAATTTGGGGGACTAGTTTTTTCAAAATTTATCGGATTAGCTTTTCAAAATTTAAGCTGGATGGATATAATAGAGATATGTATATCCGATGTTTTTAATGAAACGAACAGAAGATTTATAACTTAACTATGTATTTTAAAAAATTAAAGAAACACAATAAATTAAAAAATTTAACTAAAATAAATTCAGCTTCTTGAATTTTTTTTTTAAACTTGGACCAGCACTCAGGAGATGAATTGTGCTGGAAGTAGAGGAAGAGAGAGTAGAGGTACAGCAGGAGAAATAGCAGGAGGTAAAGATTCAATATCTTACAACTCTGCTTTTGCCCGTTCTTTTGTTTTTCTAGCAGTGTTACTTCAGCCATCGGCACCCTCAATATATTCTTTTCTACAATCAAATTAGATCAATTGAAGAAAAGTTTGTCACATCGGATACTTATTTTATCGAAAGTGTATTTATCAGAAAATTAATGCAGTTGGAGAGCTGCGGTTTATTACATTAGAAAGAGCGTGTTCTCTACTATAAGAATGATTAAAAATATAGAAATCAATTTTTTCGACCCATATGTACCTTTTAATTTTCCCTGTCACATATGCATATAAAACGGAATGTGTGTTTGCTTGTTTCTATCTTATAGGAGACCAGACCTCTGGACCGATCTTTCTCAACATTTATACAGAATTTAACTGAGACTCGTAAATGAATTATATGTATTGCTCACCCCAATAATTTAAACGGGTGGGTGCGTAAAATGGGCAAAGGGCACATATTTTATATATTTTAAATAAATTTTCAGTTTCCAGACCAATTTTCAGAACGACAAATATTGTTAGAAAAAAATCATATTTCATATTAAATGAAATTAAATTGGGAATATCCTATATTCGTATGTATATGATTCTTATGTTCAAAATTCCACTAATCAATCGAGAATTAAAATTAAAAATTACATAAAAACTAAAAATTAGGAAGGCTCCACTGATGACCATTAGCGAAATAGTACTTACTATACATATGTAAATGCTTTCCTGTTCAAAATCAACTTAATCGAGTTCGCTTTTTTAAAAATACTTTATCAGAATATTATAAGGTACTAAAGAATACATTTTATATATTATTTCGTGAAAAATCACAATTTTGAAATTAGAAACATATAAAAAATAATTTCTTTCCCAGTAGACCTTTCTGTGGAAATCCCTTTTATATATTTTTTAAAGCTAACAAAAGCTATTGCACATAATTTTTTCCTTATTTTTTTTATGAACATGTTACATTTCAAATAAAAGTTTTTTTTCTTTTTTTTAAGGAAAAAAAAAGATTTGATAAAAAACAAAAAGGCCTTTTTAATGAAACTGCAAAATTAGTTAAAAAAAACAGCACACACCCATACATATGATAAGAAACGAACCGGAAATGTTTAACATTTCCGTTATACATCAAGTGCATTGCATAAGTGCTATTTACTTTAATCTATGAAGAGAAAAAAAAATAAATAAAACGTATCACCCGTTTCTAAATTTTTTATATTTTTAAGGAGAACAATACTGAATAAAAGAAATATATTATATTATTTATTTTGATTTAATGCTTAAGGAAAATAATTTCAACGTTTAATACGTGTATTTATAAATGGGTTCAGGACTGCCATAAACCCACGAGAAATAAAAAATTATTTACATGATGAAGCCAGGAATAAACTTCTTCTGGAATCATGTGATGTGTCGTAATGAAATAACTGGAAAAAAAAAGATTTGATTTAATAAAAATATACACATATCAGTGATTAAATATAGTATATTCTGCATATAGAGTTTTTAAATAGGTTTTCAAATGAAATAGAGTGGAGTGTTGCTAAGTATGTCATATACACCCAGCAAAAAAAAATGGAAATCAACCCGTCAAAATTTATTCAGCTGATAAGAGTAGTTAGCGTGTTGGCGCCTGCAACCAGAAGGACCACGGGTTCTACTCCCAGCCCAGTCAAGTCAACAAAAGTTTTTTTTAAATTTTTTTAGCACCCTCTTTCGTCGGTAGTGGAGCCGAAGTAAGATATAGTAATTATAATGGCTCCCCTTAGCTTGAAAATAATGCAGAAAAATTAACATCAGACACGCGGCAACTTTACTTTATAATTACCACGCAACTGCAGAGTCTCCCTATATTTTCACTATCTCTCTATTCTGTGCACTATGGCTCTCTCTCTCTCTCTCTCTCTCTCTTTCTCTCTCTATCTAATTAGTGAAGCTTCACCTCCAATCCCTTTCCTCTAGTTCCAGCACAATGCACCGTCTTATGAAAGTCGTAAAATTTGTATTATAGTCTGCAACCTCCTTAAATAACACTCTGTACGGTGGCAATGATCACAATTTTTTTTTTTTGGCAAAACATCGCGGCTGCCACAGATTTGCAGCAGCGACCTGTTCTTATTGGAAATCCCTTATTTGTGCATAGCCTTACATACATTAGCTAATACAGCTGCTTTTGCATTTCTGTTTGTTAACATATTATTGAATAAATCAAAGTTACTTTCCTCCGCGAACAGAGTCTCTCAAACAATAAATTTCTACACAAAAGTCATAAAGAGATCCTTTAGAGCACATGTACAAATGCCTTATTCCTGTTTATGGTAAAGTACATAAAACACATGCATTTGCACAAACACGTTTTTAACATCTTAACTAAAAAGTGATAAATTGTATTAATTTATATTCTTCAGCTAAGCAAACAAAAATCCTTCCAAGTGAATAGCAATACTGTCTCATACTTCTGATTTACTCGCATTTAAGCCAATACATCACAACTTGATGATTATACGCCGTATATGAATGTATGTACATCTGTATTTGGGAATGTATTTTTGTATTGTATATTTGTATGCATGAATGTAGAGAAAGAGTTACTGAGGATGGTTTGCCTGAAAAGATTTCCGCAAAACATTGACGAAATTGTGCTCGTATTTTTAAAAATAGGAATCTCATAAAAAGTTATGCTCAATTCACTGCAGACGATTTAAGCAGTTGCGTTATTAGCTGCTGCAAAATGAAAGAATATTTAGAATTTTATATCGATTCGTTAATACGTAAAAGAAGTCAGATATTAGTTATTTTACTACCGCCATACCAAATAAATCAGGCAGTTACCTTCACATTCTGAAATGGGGCCTTCCAGTATTTTAGGGAGTATGCACTAAAATTTATTGATCATTGAGCGCTGTAGAGCCACCGCTGATTTGCAATTTCATGCGCAATGTAGTTAGCAGGACAGTCACGTACTCCTCGACGCGTCGGAAGAGTTAGCGTTGCCGTTTTTGGTAATTTCTCTACAAAATTGGTTGCCCCCCGTTAACGCAACTGAAGTTCGATTGCAATGAGTAATAGACATATAAATTTCCATTGCTTTAAATGAACCTTGATTAATTAATGCTCCTTCTTCTGTGGATTAAAAATACGGTCTCCACTAGCCAGAAGTTTGTTCACTATTGTCGGATTCTTTATTGAAGAGACACAGGTAGATTATATTTGTCATAAGGTACTTGCCAATTGTAATTATAAATATGCATGTATGCTTCAAAATAAATGTATACTAAATATAAATAATAAAGCGCTTTAACTTTTTTCAGATGCTTCCGAGAAGAAGGCTACTTTTAACTTGAAATTTCTTTTTAATTAAACGTATATTTTCCAATAAGCAGTTTTAATATTTGCAATCAAATGTTTTTCTTTTCTATTTTCATTTCTGTATTTACACAATTGTAAAATGCAAAATAAAAATATTTTAAATAACAAGTAAACGAATGCAGAGGTAATAACTACAAAAATGTTTCAATACCAATTTTCATAGTTTGTTAGTTGACATTACACTGGGGCAAGTCATGTAAAGAAACTATACCATTCAGTTGATATAAATATGGTTGTCATACATACATATATGAACCATAGCACACAGGCACAAACACAGACACACACATACACACACATTCACACAAAATATCTATGAATACATTAAGTGTGGCCAAGTGTACATGTGTACACCATAATTACCTGGAAAACAATGTGGAGAATTTAATCCAATAACACTAAAATAGATAAAAATGAATATTGGTACTTGATACTTAGTACATAATCCCTCTTGTGCAAAATCAAATTGTACTACAGTGGAACGCAGCTATAAATGACACGCTGGCTGGTACACAGAATAAATGCTGCAACATTAACTGTGTGATTAAAAAAAATCAAAATTTTTTAAAAAACTTGTGGGAAATCACTGAATCTGAAACGGTTTTTTTTGTTTTTTTTTCATTTTCTGTACAATACGATGTTGTTATACACGGTGGGCCAAAAGTAATCACCCGGGGCATAAGTAATCACCCGATGTCTTTTTGCTGTAATTTCATTTAATAAAAACCTTTGGATATGCATGTATGGTCGGTCATCAACGCTGGCGGCGGTCACTTAGCCCATATCATAAGCAATGCCAAAATTTGTCTTAAAAAAAAATTACAACAAAAGAACATCGGGTGATTACTAATGCCCCGGGTGATTACTTTTGACCCACCCTCTGTATATAGAGTGGAGTATTTTTTCAGTTTTAAAAGAAAAACATAGAAAAAGTAGGGGTTCATTCGTATCAGGGCACTAAATAATTTTATTTAGCATTTACACATGCATTTAACTTCGTTGTAGGAAATGTCAATAGTAAAGCACTACTGATTCAGTGATAGCAGGAGAAATAACAGGAGGTGAAGCTTCACTATCTTACAACTCTGCTTTTGCACGTTCTTTTGTTTTTACAGCAGTGTTGCAGCGTCTCTGATGTCAAGGTAATTTTGATGCTTCGTTTTTAGTAGCCGTTTTTTGTAATTATTTATATTTTTCGCCGATGATACACAATACCGACGAAGGTGGGCGTTCTGATGTGGTTGTGGATTGGGTACAGCTGAAGCCGTTACTGTTCAGTGAACAGTGACTATGCCTACTCCACTGAAACCTTTCGACAACAACAGACACAAAAAAAAAAAACAAAAATGCACATCAGAAAAAATGCGAGCTGGTTTTATGAGTCTGAAACTGGGGTTGAACCCAACAAAAAATTTTTCGTTTTGTACTTCGACCATCGCCACTTGCAACATGCATGGTAAAATCGCAACACAGTACTTGTTGCCAGCAGCACATACAACTATTGCATCAATTAGGAAAGTCCTGTCAATACTTCGTACTGCAGTAGGATGCAATTGCTGTTTGTTATTACAAAGTTTCACTGTGCCAGCACAATTACTACTTTTATGAAATTCTAATGCAAAAACATACAACTATAAAATGATTCTATAGTTACACACAATTATTTGTATGTGTGCAGGTACATGTGCAGGAGGAGAGGAAAAGGAAGCATGAATGAAATACAATTTGTACGAGAAAATTGTAATTTGCAGGGTTTTACAAAGATTAACATATTAATGCCTATGAATATCATAACAAACTTTAGAAATCATAAATTTTAACTCTTGACGTTCTGTTAAGTAAAAAAAAAGCGGCGATATCGTTTAGAAGTGGGTGAATTACGACGAGGAATATTCTTCAGTCAAGTAATGTTAAATATGCTGGACAAACTTCCATCCTGGCGTAGCACAATAGTGATTACTACTACTGTGAATACAGCAGCCGTGCATTGCCGTGGCATATAAATTCCAGATACTGAAATAGTAAAGTGAAGTTTTGTTGGCAACTCTTTTAAAATTTTAAAAATGTATTTAAATAATAATTACAACTGCACAGTTGTTCATATGAATTAATCGACAAAGTTGAATGTGTTTGCCGTGAGTTCAAAAGTGATATTATTTCTAACATTTAAGATGACATTAGAAATTAAGTCAGAAGAAGAAGAAGTGCTTCAGAAGTCAAGCGAACGCATTCAATTTTTTTTTTCTGGGTTTATTGGGTATGTTGATCAGTAATAATATAAGAAACATAAATAAGTTTGGTCAGCAAAAACAGTTATTTATGTGTACACACACACACGTACATTTAACGATAAGTTAAGAACGCCACAACGGATCGAAAGCAACTGTGTCGTGTTCAAAAGACATAGAGCTCACTTAGATGTCGTCACCGATTCAGTTCAGTAGATTTCGAAAAATTGCTTTTTCGTAATAAATTTTAAATTACTGACCTGAGCAGTTAAAAATCTAATGATCTCATAACCTCAGAACGAGGCATCGATTGCTTCCAAAATCGCGTGATTCATTCGAGATATATCGTTGACGAAAAATTTCGAAAAAATCATTATTTTCTAATAACTTCAAGAGCGTTCGTCAACTCGGTTTTATAAATTCTCCGATTTTTATGGATTTAAAAATTGCATCGGATGTTGCAAATTTTACAAAAATTTCCAAAGTGGTTCGAAGGGTTAACAAAACAGACTTAGAAAACCTGCCGATATACAGCATTTTCGTTGTATAACATTTTGAAGAAAATAAAGTAAAATTTGCTAAGAATTTTGTATTAATTAAAAATCTTGAAAAATTTTTATGAATAAACTAAATGGCAACCATCAAGATTTATGCTAGGAACACAATTGCGACGAACGACGTGCTCAACGAATTCTTCGCTAAAAGTTCGTTGCGTAAATTCGCAATGTAGCACACAATAACGACGAAAATATTACAGCTGTCCTAATCAGCAAAGTTGTTTGCTGTCTGTGTTACCGCATACAAATAGAATTATGTACTTGATAAAATTAAACATTAACTGAAAACAATTAGAAAGCAATTTTATGGTAAATAATTGTGTATATTTAAGTTAAATTATTTATTTTAAAAATTAAACAACTATTTAAATAAAAATTAACTTTATTTACTAATATATTTGAAAACTAAAATGAAAAACGGTAACTCTGTATTAATTTGTTCGTCGTTCGTCGGCATATGAAATAGAAATAAATCTCTCACAAAGTTCGTCATGCACAACGAATTTCGTCGACGGTGGTATTGTGTTCATTTGCATATGCACACATGTGTTTTATTTCTGATGACGAAAGTTCGCAACGAATAATTCGTCGTCCGTTCCAATTATGTTCTTTAAATTTATTAAATCGAAAATTGTAGACCAAAAACTGCTCTGATGATGGTTTCAATCAACTGTAATGACAAAAAAAATGTCCTGCTTCATGCTTTCAGAACACGTGATGTGCACGACAACAATAACAACTAATCACCATAAATACAATAAATACAACAGCAATAACATCAAAACAAACATCTTTTTAAAACACATGCAAATTGTGTAACGCAAATGCGATTGGATGCAGTCAGTTACTGAGCAGGAGCAAAGAACGACAGTTCTTACAGTAAAATCTGCATTAAGTAGAACGAATTCGAATCTACTAGTGACCGAACAGAAACAATGTTAACAGACGCATAAATACTACAAATAGCATATGGGAGTACACACCCAGCTAGTATTTGGAAGATTGTTTGAGAGCCGATTGTTGGACAAGTGAATCGTCGTTTACGCACTTCGGCGACTAATAGAAGATCATTAATAGTCAACAATACCACAATCGTGTATCAAGCATTCTGACGGCGATTGAAAGATCGTTATTTTACTGCAATCGTATTTTAATTATGGACGAGCGAAGTGTGTTTTAGTTGTGTTACTTCAACATCGTCATTTATGCATCGTGCATGCTGTTCGCTGAGTAGTCAACGTGTTGACTCTGCAACCAGAAGACCTCAGCTCAATATTCAATACCAGCTCAACAAAAGTTTTTGTGAAGTGTCTATGCTATTTGAGCAATAAAATGGCTCTCTTCTTCTCTTTTTGGCTTGAACAATTAATGCGGGCAGCATAATTTTAGACGATTCTTTTCAGAGCATCGTAGACGATTCATAGAGAACCGTTGCCATTATGATACCGTTTCTTCCGTTGCTCTGAACGTGCACCATCGGAATACGGCATCACGAGCGATGAATTTAATCGGCTGCTCCGATCGCGGAAGCGTCTTCTACGATTGAAAAGACTGGATGGGTAAAAGCACCATATCTCTGAGATATTTCCTGATGATAATGATTGGCTCACTATTCCTTCGCACCGGTATTAAACTCAAGCAGAAATACCAATATATTGGTATTTCGAAAACACTTTCATATTCTAGTTGCATTTTTGGGAATCATTTCAAACACATACATACATACATACATACATGCACGCATTGAATCACTTGCCCAACCTATTTTTGAGTTGATTCATGACGTTTAATTCAGAGTGGCTCATAAAATACAATATTATGAGTTCATTGAGCAGATTGCAGACGGTAGAATGAATGAATGAACTCCCCTTTAGTTTTCTACTCAAATTGGGAGTTACTTCATTATCATGAGTAGTTATTGCACATTAAAGTTGTTGAATTTTTTATTATGCTTAAGACCCCATTAGACAAGATGTATTTCATTTCTGGCTGTGATATTGCCCACTACAAAATACGTACATGTCGTATGGTCCTGTTAAAACATTGCTTCTGTAAAAGTCAGATGACAAAATTTCTATTAGAGCGTGTTCTATTATTGTTTGACAAACCAGCTAGTTTTATTATTGTAATGAAATCATTTTTTTGACATATATGCCGTGGCCACGGCTGAAAGATGTGACGATTTATCGTCAATTTAACGATTTTTGGTCTCGACGAATTTTTCCCACAAAGGCCGGGGCACATAGAATCCGTCATCCGTCATAGTTTACCTTTTTCAACTCAAAAGTAAGTTGAAATACACGTTTTCTTATGAGCTTTGTCACATTCAGTACGTCTCCGTCAAAGCAAAGTACGAAAGTTGGCCAACTTATAACGTACGTTGGGTACTTAGACAGCTATGAACAGCGTTGCCGTTGTAGGTTATTTTCAACAAAAATTGGTTGTTTTTTTTTAAGTTGGAGATGTGAATATTTTTTGCCTAGGTAATAATACCTAAATTTTACTTGTAAAGCTTTAAAATCAGATTTTATATTGCAAAACGTTGTTAACACTCTTTTGTTTTATTAAAAATCGTTTCTGGTGTAACAAAAAATTCAAAAATGCTGCAGCAGAAACAAAAATAAAAGAACACAGTATTTAAATTCAAAATCGATAGGAAATTATTTGCGCGGGTTTGTTTGTCTTAAATTGAAATGGTGTATAATATTTTTATATATTTTTTTTTTTAAATTTGTGGCAAGTATAAAAGAAATTGAAGACTTATTTTTATAAAGTAAAACATATTCTGGTTTTATTTTTTTTTATTTTTTAACGTGGTAACGTCAACAAATTACTCATTGTGCCACTCTCTTCCGTCGGTACGTTAATGTCATTTGAAAAAGTCAAAGTATGACGGATGACGGATTCTATGTGCCCCGGCCTTAATTCTGCATTCATGAAAGAAATGTATTTAAAATATGCATTTCTTTAAGATTTTTCGGAACTGAAATGGTGATTTTGACGATTATTGGAGAATTTTATTTGACAGCCCTGGCCGTGGGAAAAATAGTCAACGGCGGTTGACTGTTTATTGGCGGTAGCATTAGCCGGCTGATGATAATATTTTACAAGGGCTTTTTCCCAACTTTGTCTATTTAACAACAACAATATATCATGTATATTACTTAATGTAAACTTAAGATTTTCAAGGTTTAGAGATGAAAAAACTAAATAACATGATTGAGCCATCAGTAGTACTTCTGCGTCGCAAAGAAAAATATTGAACAGGATTTATTTTATATTTTTTGGAATTTTTTTTTTCCATTTATTGGCTGCTATTTTATTACAAAACGTCAAGGACTTTCTGTAAAAACCGCTTCAATGGGTGATATATCTTCTCAGGTATGCTCGAATGGCATTGTGAAAAGCTTTAGAAATATTACAATTTTAAGCAGTTAAGCCGCTTATAAAATCTTCCACAAAAACCCTCTAAGCTTTCTACATAAATTTAAGTGAGTTTCAACTTGCCAACGGGATTATTTTGCTGTCATTGAGCTTTTTTATTGGCACCTGTTTTAAGTTTTTTTTTATATCCCACTTTGGCTTTTATTTATAAATAAATGAACTTATTCCAGTTCGGCCTTATTTAATTGAGAGTTACTTCAGAGGGTTTTTTTTTTTGTTGGAGCAGTCGATTTCAGAAAATGTATCCTATGTATGGCACCGACACTAGCTCTAGTGTAGAGGTGTACAGCCTGGTGGTGATGTGATAAGAAGTATCTTAATAATAATAAATATAATAATAAAAAAATAATAATAAAATAAAAATTAATAAATGTAACAAGAGCTTAATTATTGCACAACTCTGCAGTGTGTTCAGAATTTGTAAAGCAGAGTTGCTGCGTCTCAGCTGTTACATTCACGTATTAGTTTTTAGGCTGGAAGAGAGTAACTTTTTTTTATATATTTCCCGTCGCCGGTATTTTATTCAAAGACAAAGAACAAAAGAGGAACATTAGGCCCTGACGGCGGGTTGAACCGAGGATCATCTGGTTGCAGATTCAACCCGCTAATTATTCAGTCAAAGTCTTCCGCATTTAAGAGAACATTTTTTGTTATTGGTACATTTGTCTAACAGCGTATCTGAATAATGAATATGAATCTGGTCATGTGTACACATGCCCACCTTGTTTTGTGTGCGTTTGGGTTCCAACATTATTCTGTTGCGGTTGTTGTAGTTGTTGTGAAATATTAATTGACATTGAGTATACCCAAGTGCCAAATCTGCATTATCCATAGTACAACCACAATAATGTTGGTCAGAGACATACAATCAGATACGCACATGGCCACACACACAAGTACAAACTAGTGTACGCTGTTGCACCAAACGCGTATTGTCTTACGTCCCTGCAGGAAGCCTGGGACCCAGACGAGACGAAAGAAGATGAGACGAGGCGGGAAAAAAAGAAGAGCAGAGAAGAAAAGAGAACGTATCATTCTCTTTACAAGTGCAAAAAGGATTATTATTGTAGAGTTTGCTGTGGAGAAAATAGATGCGGTTGCTCTCCGTTTCCCACAAGAACTACTAACGACCTTATTATTATTGACTTATTGACTTCATAGGACCAACAATGACACGCCCATGTTAAATGTCTACAGTAAATTACATTGCCTGGAGTATAAGAAGTGACTAGTACTGATGACTAAGTCAGTAGCAAATCAGCACAGTTTTACTATTGTCATTTCCTGCGGGGGTCCTACATCTGCTTGAATGCAAGTATGTTTGTGTGTGTAAATGTTATTCAGGTTTACCAGTCAATAGTAGATGAGTTGTTAAAATGGTATTAGTTGCTGCATTGTTCAACAGAGAGCATATTGGAACATCCATCTTTTTGGCAACCGAGTGTATGTGCGTGTGTGGGTGTTGGTTTTTACTTTGTTTTAATTGCACAGAGATGTGTGTTAATGGCTGCGTACGGATGTATGAATGGGAGCGTGTGTGTGTGCACTTGTGCATGATTGCAGATTATTCCTGGTAGGACTATCAAATAAGTACACTAATAAACGTATATCTTCCGCATCTACATGGTATACCTGCTTGTATTGTATTTACACTCCCAATGCCTTCAATATATCGAAACATTTACATAACTTCTGGGCACGTTGTTTTATTCTCCATGGTTTATAGTATCTTTTAAACTCAAAATTTTCATGTTCATGTTTAGTTTATGATGGCCGTTTCGAAATTTGGCATTTTAAAGTTGTGGAAAATTCTATAGGGACAGTTACAAATGGAATCGGAATGAATATAAACTGCTGTATTTTTCGAAAATATTTTCGGTTTATAAATGACGGAAGGCATATTGAAACCAGGTACATGCGCGAGAACAACAAATACAGCAGTAGAATAACAACATATACAGGTAACTACCGGAATAACGAACGATATAATGTCAGACCCATTCCTAATACTGAAAAATTCTTCATATCGCAAAGTTTTTTCAAGTTTTATTTTTATTTAGTTTCTTTAAATTTTTCAATTTAAATACGCTGATAGTGATAATTGATACCTTTACAGGCAATGAAAATTACATGTGACAAATACATAATAAGAAAAAAACTAAGTCAAAGACAAAAATTGTAAGTCACACCGACAAACACTAGCAGAACGCAACAAACATGCTGTTTTCGAAGGCTGCTACACCTTCATCTTCGGCGTTCTTAGTGTTTTGTGCACTGTGTATAGTTATCAGTAGATGTAAATTATTAGCTTTACATAATTATTTTATATATTATATTTTCTAGTAATAGAATACGAGAATTATTTCTCTGTTATTTTTGCCACAATGAAGCTCTAAATTTTATCAGCCATAATTTACACTTGTCCTTGGTATTTTTGGGTTAGTTTTTGTTTTTTCGTTCCACTTGAAGCAAACTGTTTGAATTGTTTCGTCAAGTATTTACTATGACTAATGTTCATTCATTGTAATAATAATTGTAAATAGTTAAAATAAAAATCCATAATTCTAAAATTTTCTTCTTTCGTTTAGGTTTGCAAATATATTTTAACAAAGTGTCCCTATAATATTATCCAATACTGTATGAGTGTGAACCAAACAAGTACTTTTGGTTTTTGTTTGCACAACAAAAAACAATAACTGCAAGTTTTGAAAAAGCATATAAACATTTCAGTTCTACACAGCGAGAAAACAATTCTATTTGTTATGCCGATCGTCTGGGAATATATATACGTAAATAAAGAGGGTGGCGAAGGCAGAAGCAGTCTGCACGTTGACTACGAAACCAAAACAGACCTGGGTTCAAACGCATTTTCAGACTAAAATCATAAAAAAAACCTCTCGTATTTTTTCTATTGTGCATTAGTGTGTCTTGGTGTATCAGTTGTTGTCGGAAGGTTTCAGTGGCGAAGGCATGGTCACTGATCACTGAACAATACCGGCTTCAGCTGTAATCAATCCACAGGCACATCAGAACGCCCTCCTTCGGCGGTATTGTGTTGCACCGGCGAAGTCAAATAATATATAAAATGGCTACTAAACCGAAGCTTCAGTACTGCTATACAAAGAGAACTTGCAAAAGCAGAACTGTAAAATAATTAATTAAACTGTCCCTTTCTTATAGTTCCAGCACAATAGTTCGCAGGCGTAGCGGTCATCGCCTGAGTGCTGGTCCCAGATAAAGAAAAAAAAATTACTTAAATATTTGTATCATTTCTTAGAAATGGTTCCTATATATTTTTAAATTAAGTCCACACTTGGACTCCAGCCTGCTAGCTCGGCTTGGGTTACATTTAGAGATGAAAGCATCGAGTCGCCAGAGTATCTACATTTAGAGCCATTTTCACAATTCTGATGGGTCAGTTGAATTATGTGCAGGGTGCAGGCCCAACTCACTACGCCGAGTTGGTGTGCTCTGCGAAAGGCCGAGCGACGGGAAATCGACTACTGCAGATTCTCCTGCACCATCTTATAGACAGTGGCGATGTTTCCGTTGGTCATTTACAGAACCAGTGAACTGAAATTTATCCACCATATTGCGAATAGTCTTCTCGGTAGGACGATTAAGGCGACCGTATAATTAACGAAGCGCGCGGTACGTTGAACAAATACATAGAAGACCCCATATCATAAAACAATTTTATTATTTGGACGTGAAATCATGGCGATTTGGCAAAACAGACTGAAAAATGACAACTAATTTGACAGATGTACCTTCAACAAGATGACCCTTATCAACTGTCAAAGTGCGGAAGTTCCTGTTGGCAGACCGTCTATATGTTAAATTTATCCGTAACATGAAAAGTGCTTCCAAAATCAATATCTTCTATTTTTGCTTCTATTTGTTTGCATTAGTTATCATCTCTGTTAAAATAAAACATATTACAAACTATTAAAAATAATACAAAAGGTTCAATTAAAAAAAAAAGAGTCAGAAAAAGTGGCAAAGGCTTAAAATTGACCCTTTAAGGTCCCAATGGTAACGCTGCATGCAGCTACTCCCCTCAACATCCAGCACATATCGTAAAGCTCAAGAAGACTACACTGCAGTTTTATTGTACGATGCCATCATATTATATTTTTTTCTTTACGTGTTCATACATACATATACAGTACATGATACTTTATAACGATATACACACATACATATGTACGAGTATCCGTAAATGCATATGCAAATATAAAAACTATTATTATTTATGCACTACTCCACAGTATTTTGGCAACTTCTTCAACGTACGTACGTATGTATGCCTGTACTAAGTTGCATACACATAGACACACACACACACACACACACACACACACACACACACACACACATATGCATACTTTGGGCTACTTGTTCTTAATCGGATTTCAGATTTGTTTTAGTTTTGTTTAATTTTATCTTAATCTAAATGTATTTGTTTATAGAAAAGCCCTAAAGGTATGGACACTTGTTTTGTTTCTACGTTTAATTTTGTTAGTCAAAAAACAATTCCAGGGAGTTTAAGACACTTATTCACAAAAACCAAACGAAATATGTATGCGTGTGTGTGTGTATGCATGTGTATGTGCATGTATGTTTATAGTATGTCGTACAGTGGTAAATTGAATGAATTAATTGTGTTTCTTCTTATTGGTTTATTTTGAAAGTATTATTTTAAAACTTTAATTATTTTGGTTGTTTGAGAATTATAAAGAATCCTATTAATATTATAAATGTGAATGTTTGTATGTTTGGATATATTTGTTCCACTATACCGCCTAAGCCGCTGGACAGATTTCTATGAAATTTGTTAGACGGATAGTTTATGGTCCAACTTAAAATATTGTGTACTTTTCTTGGGATAGAAATAGTTCAAAGACCCTGATAATAGTTCAAAAACGTTATTAGGAATGGCGGCCATCTGGCGTCAATTCTACTAGAAATTGAGGAAATAACAACACCTAGAAGAAGACCGTTTGAAAAATATTGGTATTATTATTTGATATTGTCCAACGTTGTCAAATCTAGAAGAGGAAAGTATTTTAAATTATATAAAACTAGAAACACAATATAGCAGACGCCGCAAAATGGCCCCCAACAACTACATAGTTGGGTGTGGTGGTCGTGAAGCGCTTCGGGTTAATCTAGTCTATTGTATTTATTTGTTAGAAATTGTTCGCAAACGAGGAATTATAGGAAATGCAGCACTGCTTGTGATGCACATTACGTTCTAGAAGGCCGAACGTTTGCAACACTACAAATGTCTTGAGTTCTAAATGCAACAGTGAAATAGCTGAGGCGCAAAAAAACATCAAACAAGCAGCACAAAAGCGGCTGCTACAATGGAAGAGTAAGTAATGAATTTTTTATGATTTTCTTAATTTATTTTTTTATACTTTCCTTAGAATAGAAAGCGATGTAAAAAATCTCCAAATTGTTGGCAAGAGTCAGATTGCATATCGTCACCTGAAACAACGTAAAAAGGCGTAACAACCAAAAAAAAAAACTCAAAAATGAGACACACGTCTTCACAAATTTTTAGCTTTCTATTTTTAAAAATAACAACTTTATTAAAGCAATTCATAAGGTCGTAACATCAAACGATTGTTTTTCACATTTCAAAAATGTAACAAAAATTATAAAAGAAAAAAATGTTAGTTTATCAGTTGGCGGTTCTAAGGTTCGATTCCTGGCAGAGACTCTGGTCTGTATCACTACACACGTGAAAGATTTCTCACAACAACAGGTATCACACCAGCACTCAGGAGATAACCCCTGCACATGCAGTGCTTTATGCTGGAACTAGAGGAAAGGAATAGTAGGAGAAATGATAGGAAGTGAAGCTCTTACAAATCAGCTTTTTTGCACGTTCTTTCTTTTTACAGAAGTGCTGTAGCGTGTCTGTTCTCAAGGAAACGTATTAAATTTTTTTTAAACTTCATTTTGGTAGCCATTTTTAATAATTATTTTACTACGACGGTGCTGCACAATACCGACGAAGGAAGGTGTTCTGACGTGCCTCTGTTACTGTTCAGTGAACAGTGACTATGCCTTCGCCAGTGAAACCTTGCGACAACAACTGATACACAAAGACACACAAATGCACATCAGAAAAAATGCGAGATGATTTCATGAGTCTGAAACTGGGGTTGAACCCAGGAAAAAATTTTTCGTTTTGTAATCAACGTGCAGACTTCTTCGACCATCGCCACCCTCTTTACATTTACATCTAGCAACCTGCCGGCCTAACCTAACCTAAGTATGCAGCTCTTTTCTAGAATAGTTCTCTTATTTTTTGGTGCAGAAAAATAAACTCATCATTTTATTAGGATGATATTGCGAAAAAATCATATTTGTAACCACAACGCTTTTCATTTTATTACGTTTTTTCTCTCTGCTGTAAAATTTTTAAAATTTTAGGTGACGATATAGAGGAAAAACATGAAAAAAAAATCAGAAAATTTTTTGGCGTTCGAAATTGTAGGGAAATTATTTAATTTTCGTCGCAGTGATGCAACGCAGTGATGCATTTCCGTACAGGCCCACACTTAAATAAGTTTGAATTTTATTGTAGCGCTGCGATACCAATACAGAGTAGACAGAGCAGTAGAAGATTCGATTGTCAAAAACCGCCACACCTTTGATCGACTATCTAAATAATTTAACAATCTAATAACTAAATTTTATTTATTTAAAACATTTAATTTAAAAACAATAAAATTTCAAACTTCTTGCTTAAGTCTCGTTAATAAGTTTTTTGCCGTTTGTATTTCTTTTTCAGAGAAATGGACTTTTCACAGAATGTGATACAGACATTATTAATGCCTGTTATTTAACAAATTTAATATTGTTTTTATATTTTATTTTATTTTATTTTATGTATTCTCATGCTCGCATGCTTTTTGCCAACATTTATTTATTTCAAATGCTGCTGAACATACATACATATTTATTTGCCATTAAGTTTATATATTTCATTATAACGTATTTATTCAATCGAAACTCTAACGTACTGACAAATACTGACGGTTTGAACTGACAATCATTATTTCTTGGTATTACCAATACACGTGTATAATTAAATTTCATTTTAAGTCTAACTGTTTTCTAAGTATGTGTATGTGTTTCTATGTGTGCGTGTGTGATTGAACGAAGAAAAAATCTAAAGGTAATCGCATTCACTAAGAGGGCCTTTCGCAACATTTACTCAGATGTTGTAAAGCAACCATGTTGGATTCTTGGGGCTAGAATTTTTTGGAGTGGATTTGCTAGAATTTCGTACGTTAAATTTTGTTGATACTCGTAATCCGACTGGGCCGACAATGTCATGTCTTCTCTACTCAGCTGTTGCAAAGCAACCATGTTCGATTTTCAAATAAATAGAAGCCATTCTAAAGAGTTCAGTTTTTTCCCCCCGTGATTTTGTTTGAATTTGGAACGATTTTTCATCATAAAACGTAAAATATCGTTCATAATCGGACCGGCTGCGACTATGTGGCTTGAAAAGGAATTTAGAATCTATTTCGAAGATGGTCAAAAAGGACTGGAACTGGTTCCCATTAGTTCGCCGTTATAGTAACAATGAAGAACGTCCAAGAAGAAAAATAACCAACAAAAGGGTTCCTTCAATAAAACGACACCAGCACATTATTACACAATGTCACAATTTTTGGTAGAGTTACCAGTTAATCGTTATTAATATACTAGCTGGGGTACAGACGATGGCGGAAGTGGCGGTGACAGGGGCTCTGAGAACTTGCACCGCGCAGCCTTGGACGTCATGCTTCATTTGCTGCCGATGGACCTTTACGCAATGTGCACGGCCTGTTGCCGTCCGAGAGGAAGACTTACCAGTGGGATCGGTGACCGTATGGTCACTGCAACATACTTCAGGTACTGCCTGGGAGCTTTCCAACAGTCACGAACTACAGCATTCCATTTCTTGATTTCAGATAAGTATGCAAGGCCAAAAGCCGAAGGTATACGAGAAGATGGTAGAGGAGCAAGTGCAAAACCGATAACAGCGGGCACATCATGACAAATGCAAAAGAATGCATTTTTTAAGCATTTATGCTGCTTTAAACAGTGTCTTCACTGACTTTATTGCATTTCGGTAGAATTTTTTAAGCATTTGTTCCTAAATAAGCAATGTATTGCTTTCGACAGCTTTTAGTGATCAATAACTTTTGTAGGGATATGCAATAGAAATGGCCGCGGAGCAGGCAGTGCGAGTAAGCAGCGGAGAAAACATTAGGAAATTTACTGATAAACAAGCTGCAATTCTGGGCTTGACATTAAGGTGCGTCCACAGAAACTGTCAGATGACTCTACTTTGGGCGTCGCGCCACTGCAATATTAAGAGGAAACGAAATAGTCGACAAGCTTGTTCGTAAGTGGACCCACCCTTAATATACAGATGTCCTGATACCTGATATGTGAGATTACTTGTGATTGTAAAGGGTGTCTGGTAGCAGATTTATATTTTCAAACTTAAATAAAAAACGTAATAATTGACACAAAAAAATAAAATATAAATTTGACACCCTGTATCTAAGGTGTTCGTAAATGGCAGAATGAAGGTGGAGGAGTTTGAAGGTCTGCTCCAACTCAACACAGACTTGGCCGGCCTATAACAGACGAAGAACCGACAATTTTATAAAGATGTCAAGGAAAAAAAATTCCCGTTTTGTGGCAGTCTGTACTGAACACTTGGCAGGTACACCGACCACATTAGAATAGGCGGGAATATACTGTGCAGAAGCTGTTGTGAGGACGATAGTGAGGAATCGGATTTCTATATATTGTGCGAGTGCCCGGTCCTGTGCAGAGGCTGACAAATGAAATAAGTTCCAAAAAATATTCATACAAATGTCGATGTTATTTCATTATCAAATAACAAATCCTATACCTTTGAGATTTATTTAATTTTTGGGGAATTATTTCATTTTTTTGCCTGGGATTTATTTCATGAACTCACTCCGAAATGAAATAAGTCCCAAAAGAAATTCATCTGGAAGTTTTTTGCAATTATTTCCAATTTCTCAAATCTGTTCGCTTAAATCTAACTTACGGTCGCTTCACCAAATGGCAAGTAAATTAGATAGAGCGCCAAACGCATTTGTTAGCGCAACCGGTGTTCATTTTACCACACAGAGGAGAAAATTCTTGAGCCAAGCAAAGCTTTTGCTAGCCAAAACGGTATATTGCTATACTTTTCGTTGAATAAAGTTCATATTCACCTAGTGCACTTTGGTAACATTTTGATTTAATTCTTTATTGGGAGTTGGTTCTTTCTGTTCAGTGCTCCGATTTTGGGAGTTATTTCATTAATTTCTATTTCTATGGATACTATTTCATTTCTTCAGGGTGGGACTAGCTTCATTGCTGGGGGTGCTGATGGCGAGTAGTCAGCGTGTTGGCTCTGCAACCAGAAATACCCAGGATCGATTCCCAGCCGGGTCAAATTAGAAAAAAGTTTTTTCTGAGTTTTCTGTGCTACAGCACCCTCCTTCGTCGGTATTTGAGCAATAAAACGTCGGCGAAGTAAAATAATAAATAAAATGGCTCCATTAGCTTAAAAAAAAAAATAATGCGTCAAAAAAAAAACATCAGAGACGCCGCAACTTTGCTTTATAATTTACACGCAACTGCAGAGTTGTGCAAGAATTAAGCTCTATCTTTCTACCACTTTCACCACCTGTCTATTTCTTCCTATCCTTCTCTCTAGTTCCAGTGCAATGCATTGCATATGTAGTGCCTCTGAGCACTGGTCCAAGATAAAAAAAAAAAAAAAAAAATTTATTTGGGGTTTTATTTAATTGGGAGTTATTCCGCTGGGACTTATTATACTTGAGAGTTATTTCACACAGCCCAACAATATTGATCAATACGATCAATTTAGTAAGCGTCCAGTCTATGAAACATTCGCTGCGATACTTTTGAGTTTCTAAATGACAGAGGAAAGTGTACATGAAACTTAAAGAAAAAGAGAAGAAAAGAGAAGAAAAAAGAAGAAAGGCAGAAAAGCAAAACAAAAAGTATGAACACAAAAGTAATTTGAAAATAGATTTTTAGAAATTTAGGGCAACAAATATTTTATAGACTGGACGGGGACGGAATTGATCGTATTGCGATCAACCAAAGGCGTACTGCAAAGCTTGTAGGAAAATGCCTCGATAGCCTGGCTCTCATTGCATTTATTTTACAACAAATAGAGCCATAAGTGGCCTTTTTAAATATTAAATCTACCGCCTGCTTATTTTAACGTGTATTTGGACAGACAGTTAAATAAATGAGCCAACATAATGTAAAAGTATTTGAGTATTTTTTTTAAGTATTTATATATTTCTGTTTATGTCAGGGCAGCACATCGAATGATATTAAAAAGTAATAGAAAAAAATATGATATTTATTTATTTTTGCCTACAAACTCATACTTGATAAACCAAAGAGCAGAAAGCAGACATTACGTTAAGTCGAATCACAAGAATTGCTGAATATATGTATATAAAAGGAAATATGCATACAGTGGTACACAAAAGTGTTGCAACACATTTTTATTACCATTTTATTCAATTAACTTGTTCATTTTCACTTTATGACACTAACGCATGCTGTACTATCAATGTTAATATTTTATAAGTCCCCGTCCATACTGTGAAACATTTGCTGCAAAACTTTTGAGTTTGTAGATGAGAAGGGGAAGAGGAGTGGAAGTAGGTACTCTCTTTCATGTACATGCAGTTTTTGTTGAATTTCTTATTTGCATCTTTTGACATGAGGTGTATTTGACGTTTCATTTTATTTCTTTTCGTTTGGTATACTGTTAACATCTATCATAATAATAGCTACCCTGTTTTAGTTTACACGTGTTACGTATGTTAATTTTTTGTGAAATATAATCAAAAATATAAAATTATATAAAAATTATTATAAAATTTTTCTTCTTAGCGTCCATTTTGCTTCAAATTATACCTTGTGCTTCAAATGTCTATCCAAAAAAAAATATTCACACCTTCTATCACAGGGTAGTTATTTTATATTTACATTCGGTATTGAGAAATGTCAAAAAAAATTAAAAAAAGAAGATAGAATCGAGGAATAGAAAATACTAAACATGAAACAAAAGATTCATGTATGGACACGGCTGCAGTTTCAAAAGAGAATTCAAAAAACTTTTGCAGCAAAAACTCAACAGTATGGACGGGGGGGGGGGACTAATACATGCATACATGCCTGTCATCAAAGCCTTGGGGGCCATTCCATATATCGGAACATGTCTTCTGTACAATTGTGTAAAAAAGTCACAACTATTTCAAAAAATACATGTTTTTATTTAAAAAGGGAAAGTGCATTCCTACTGAGACCCATTTTACATTTATGACCGACTTCACAAAACGCAAGTTGCAATGCATACACTTCGAAAATCCTTTACTGTCCATGTCAAATGTCCCTAGTCGGTTGGTAGCTCAGTTTGATGATGATGTGCTAATCTTGCATCCATTTTATTTGGCATGCAAAGATAACGTTTAGAAAACGGCCATATGTTTTATGTATAAGTGGCGTAAATGCCCTTTAATTGCGAAAAATATGTCTACAAAACAGAGTTGCATCTCAGACATCACATGCAGTTTTTCGAAAAATGCTTTGCAGCATGTGATCAACAGTCGACCCATAGATTGCTGTTAAATTGAATGCATTCTCAGGCAACAACAATACAAGATTCATTTTCAATGTGTCGAAATGTTTTTCACACTACTGTACAGAATTATGAGAGCTAAATAGGAATATGTGTCGGTGTGGCTTATGTATGGCTACTACCCAGGCGGAAATATTGTCTTTGTAGAATTTTATTTATTTATTTTTTCGTTGCCATGCTCTTTAAGAAAGTCGTTGTTGTGTCCCTGCTTTTAAATATTCTGTGAATTATGGAAGTAAACGGGTCTGGCTTGCTGTCAATGTCGTGTCGTTAGACTAAAGGCAGCATTGAATTATAACAAAAGGCAATTGTTTGCAGATTAAGACCAACTGAAGAGTCTATTTACTGATAAATTTTCGCACCGACAATTTCCATACATGGCAATATTGACCCCTGGCTGTACGAGTAGAATGGAACTTTTAATTTTTCTACAAAAACTGAAAACGATTCGCAAGTACGTTCATACGACGAGTATGAGTATTTCAAGAACTCTGCTTGTGCCCTCCCTAGATTCTGTCGGTCATCTAAGCCAGAGCACCATCCCCAACATTAATATTTAAGTGTACAAAATGAACATTTTATGTTATTGTTGTTCTTGTTCTTGTTCTTGTTTTTGTTTTTTAACAAACACAAATAAAAGAAACTTTATTCAAGTCTCTTGAACTATAAAGACTTTTAGTGTTGCTTAAGCTCGAGCATATTGATATCAAGTTAATATGCATATTTCTATACCCACATACATACTTGCTTACATATACATGCATATCTTTACACACAGCTACGTATGTATGTATGTATGTTGTTGCTTCAATTGTTTTTAGATGAAGACCACACATTTGCATACATACAAACGTACAAACATACTTGTGCAGATATCAATAGACACTTGCAGGGAGTTTTATTTGTCTTTATTATGATCATCGTCTTGCTTTTACTGTTGTAAAATAATTTTGTATAGTAAATGTTTTATAGGTTTTACGCTTAAGTTGGCACCATGATGTTGCAAGGAATTAATTGTCTTCATGCACAGGCGTTTGAAAATCTGGTCTAAGTTAAGATGTTCGCCCATGTTCTGAAAAACGCACACCGCATATCGAAAACGCCAAATAGGTATTCTGTGCAACGAAAATGCTCAAAAATTGTATATTGCAGCGATTTAGTCTACCTTATTGAAACTTTGCACTTCAAAGAACAAATAAAATGATACATACTTTAAATTAAATATGTTTTCTTTCTATTTTAAAGAACATGTTTAACTTTTAATTATATTATTAATTGACCTTTTTTATTATATTTTTTGATATATATTTATTAAGCCTGAGGTCTTTTTAACAAGCTGTTAACGAAATATCGAATAATAAAAAAAGACCTCAGGCTTAATAAATATATATCAAAAAAAGAACATGTTTAACCTTTTTTCACATTTTTAATTAAAAATATATAAATTAAAAATTTTCTGTCTCACGCAAATACGAGGATCTGGATGACATACTCTTTAAAAAATAAAATCCGCATTTCCATTCTATCGTTCAATGCTCTTAATAAAACTTTTTGTCAATTATTAGGTTTTTTATTTAAGTTTGAAAATATAAATCTGCTACCAGACAGCCTGTATTTTGTTGAGAAAACGTATCGACCCCTGTGCGCGAAAATATCGTATGTTACACTTTTCGCAAAATCGACTTTTTTATGCAAACTGGTTTTAAATCCATTAATTCATCAGATGATAAAGTTTTATGGCGATAATTGTTATAGTTATGGAGATAACACTATGTATTTACATTTTATCGTATGTGACAGCTAATGATGTCAGACAAATAAAAAAAAAAAGGAATAAAAACTCTCTCCTGTAAAATTTAGTTTTTGTAACATGCGATAATTTCGCGCACAGTAGTCGATATATTGTCATTGTTCGAATACAACTTCGAAAAAAGCAAAACGCAAGGAAATCGCGGGTTTTTCAGAAGATGCCGATTTGCGTTTTGAAATCGTTGCGTTTATAGACGATTGCTACAGATGATTCACACACATCAAATTCACCGGATCACTTTGCTGTTCAATTTTCTTTTGAACTGCCGTTTATGTCCACGTATGAAAATAGTTTTCTTCACGTGTCGCTAACTTTACCATTTGTTTGGAATCTTACGGATGATGGAATTTTCCCAATTTCAACTTGAAATTCTCAATTTCATTTGCAATTTTCTCAATACTATACGGAAAGAAAAATGGAGTAGTTCCGGTGCAATTTATTGCATATGTATGGGACCTCCCAGACGCACTGGTCGAGGAAAAAAAATCTCCAATAGAATCATGCTTCACGAGTAGCTAAATTCAAGCTTAAGATTCAGAAAAATAAATTAAAAAATTATCCTGCGTTTAAATCTGCTGCAATATGGAAGAAAATCTTAAGTCGACTTAACCAATTAAGTTGCGTTAAGGTGAAAAAGGTATTAAATTCCCTCTGTCAGTGGATACTATAAAGAATTATTCAAGTTTAATTGTGGCAATCAATAGAATTAGACTTAAGCCACAGAAATAATGAAATTAAAAATATTAAATTTTGGCTCTTGAGCTGTTCTCAAAATTCCTGCCTTTCAAATAAATGTTTCCACTTTAAAGCGAAAGACTTTCTTTTTCACATAAACAATGCCACAGTACAAATTCCGATTAAGTAGTTTGTTTTTCTTTTTTTTTTTTCTAGCAAATTTAAATTTTTCTATGGTATTGAAAAGGAAAAACTATTAAAGGACAACCATATGAGTGCAGAAAACTAAAAAGCAATATTTATTTATTTAAAAACTTTAACAATTCTGTTTTTCATTTAGGGTTTTCACAATGAACAGCAACAACAACAACAACAACCATGTCGAATTGATGTCGATAGCAATTTTTGGCCAAACAATTTTCTTCTCTGAATTGGAAATAGACCGCATTACTTTTTCAAAAAGGAAAACCATTTCACTAATTTCATGCAACTTTTCAAAATCCGTTCTTGTAGCCACAAACGGACACCCTTTATTACAATAAAATTGTTTCCTAAAATACACACAGACACTCACACACAGTTATATTCACACACACACACACACATTGTACAATTGCAGTTGATATTGTACGCACACTCCTACACAAAGTCGATTCCTTTTTATGGTTACTGCTTTTTTTCCATCACATATTTTTCACTACATAAAAACTTTAAAGTCGTAACAATTTTAAATGGATTTTGGAATAAAAATACTTTTATTGATATTCAACATAAAAACTATTATGTATTTGGAACGAATTTAGTATCACAAATCATTTGTACTTAAATTAACCGTTATAATCTCTGATTTACTAACACTTTAAAAAGAGCGCCAAAGAATGAAATCAATGTGAAGAGTGGCAAACGATGTCGTCATAAATGCAAGAAGGAGTGCAATTGTGTGAAATTCTTTGCTTTGGGAATGCGCTCGGATTATAAAATGTATTTTTACAGATGAAATTGTCTGCAATAAAATGTTAAACTGGCGCTTTAAATAAATCCCAATATTTATTACTCAGAAATTTTAAGCAATAAAAAAATATTATTTTCGTTTTTCCCTTTTGCACTTTTAAAAGGCGAAGGACAAAATAATAACATGTGGAAGTTCTTAATAAATCATAATTTCAATAGGGCAATTTGAAATTACAAGCTACACACAGACGAAAAAATTCCAATATAAAATCAACATGTTAAATATCTGCAAAAATAATGACCTGATTTGAATTTAACATTGATTCAAAACGAACAAATTTCAAAATTACCTGTAAAGATATTGAACTTATATTTTTCTTAGTCAAAATCACGTTACCCAACGTTAAACACATATCGAAACTTTGGTGTAATACCGTAGTAATTCAAAAAATCGTGAACTGAGAAAAATGCATTTGAAGTTTTGAGCCATCTTTTTGATAGTATTTTCGTTTACTAAAGTTATTTTTTTACAAGTTTTTAAATAAAGAAGCATGTTTTGTAATGTTTTCTGTTTGTAAATTTCTTATCATAAACGAAATATTTCATTATTGCAAATAAATATTGTTGGAAATAGCTGGAGGCAATAAAGACATTCGTAGCTGTAGAATCTAAACAGTTAGAGAAAGAACCATAACCTTTTTTCCTTTAGGTATATATTTCCCCAAAGATCATGTCTGCATATCCAGCTCAAAAAATTCAAATTTTTAGTTACGACGGTATTGCACTAAAAGCTCGATATAACCCCGTTTTGTATTGAAATTAAAATTTCATCACTTTAAATCAACGTTGCATCACTAACTCTGCAACAAAATTTAAACTTTTGCCACAAAGGTAGAGTAATATTAAATTAACATTTGCGGGTGACGATGACTGAAGTAGTCTGCACGTTGACTACAAAACCAAAAATTTTCTGGGTTCAACCCCAGTTTCAGACTCATAAAATTATCGCGCATTTTTTTGTTTTGCATTTGTGTGTCTTTGTGTCAGTTGTTGTCGCAAGGTTTCAGTGGCGAAGGCATAGGCACTGCTCACTAAACAGTAACGGCTTCACATGTAACCAACCCACAGGCACATCAGAACGCCCTCCTTCGTCTGTATTGCTTAGCACCGGCGAAGTAAAATAATTACTAAAAATTGCTACTAAAAACGAAGCTTCAAAATTTAATACGTCTCCTTGACATCAGAGACGCTACAACACTGCTATAAAAACAAATAACGTGCAAAAAGCAGTGTTGTAAGATAGTGAAGCTTCTCCTCCTATCATTTCTCTTACTATCCCTTCCCTCTAGTTCCAGCACAATGCACCGCATGTGTAGGGGTCATCTCCTGAGTGCTGGTCCAAGATAAAAAAAATTAACATTGTTTCATGAACAATTGACAAATTTTAAATCAATCTTAAATCAACTTGAAATTACTTAAAATGGGTTTTTTCTGTTTGTATACTGAGTAATTCTCAAAGACTTGCTTTGAGTTTTTATATAAACACAACTTATCTAAGTGTGTTATATGGTGTAGCTGGTCTATATGTTTATTTCATTTGCTGCTAATACCAAAATGTTGAGTAGGCCTTTAAACAAATTCTCGAAAAAAGCTAAGAAATTCACATGTTTATACAAGAACTCCCAACAAATCTTTTAGAATTAATAAATATATATAAAAAGTAAACCAAATGGCTTTTTTAAAAATTTTCTTTATACAAAAAACTTTATTATTCGATTGAAATGCATTTAATCTTTCTAAACATTTTCAAAGTATATTTTGAGAGTTCTTTTATGGGCATGTTAAATTTCTTAGCTTTTTTCGAGAATTTGGTTAGGCCTACTGAAGATTTTGGTATTAGCGCCAAATTAAATGTGCATATAGAACAGATAAACCATATAACAAACGTAGATAAATAATCATGAGTAGATATTTTTATTTCAGAACATTTAAAAAGACTTCATTTTGTTGTGGTGTGTAATTTGTGTATTGTGCACTTCTATTTGTTTTATGTTATTAAATTATAAAAATTGTTATAATGGATTAACTTTAAACTAACAGTTTAAATTAAAATATGGATTAAATAAATAACTTATGCAGTGTGTTTGTTCCCTTTCCCTTATGCTGATCAAAATAAAATCCCAAAAAAAATTCGTATTAATTTACACCTGCAGTAATATGATGCCAATGGAAACATACACACAAACATATTTATCTCAACATTCAGATTGTTGAAAGTTTTAAAAGAATTTAGAGAGATGAATTACGAAAGTCTCAATAAATGCAAACAAACACATGAATATTCTCTTGTTAAGCCTAAAAACATGCAGCAAAAAAAATATATTTTTAAAGCAAATTCCTTCAATGAGAACCCGGCTTTTAATTGACATGTCCATACATCCATACATACATACATACATACGTTCAAACACATTAAAACTTTGATGTACAAAAAAAAACATACTAAAAGTTACAATTGTATCCGATTTATCATCTCTCACAGACATGGTGTTATTTTAATGCCATTGAGTGAGTGAGTAATGTTTTCGGTGTCAACTTTATGCCACTGTTTTCATACATGTGACACATAGAACGCTATAATTTTTCAAAAGTAAGTGGATAACAAGAAAAAGCTTTAATAGACAGTGGGATTATTGACGGTTATGACATGAAATTTAAAAAAAAAATTGATAATTATAAGGGGGTAGCGGGAGCGTTTACATTTTACATGAAACTTAAGCTTAAGCACTATTGTCAGATTTAACAATATTGTACGATGTGGCAATATGGTGGCAATGCACTCACAATGAAACATTGTCACCGAAATGTAAATGGTCAGTTCAGGATATTGTAAGAAAACCTTACAAATTTCCTTGTCTCACATTTGTTCGACAATAAATTGATCGGGCAACAAAATTGTCAGTTCACACGGTTGTCAGATTATTGTATGGCAAAACTTGCCAGATCCGATGTTAAACTTTGTGTCTTAATATTTATGGGCAGCGTTGCCAATAGAAATATTTATCTGATACTGGTGTTATTGTACGGTGCACTACATTAAGCACATCTGACAATAACAAATGAACGTACATTATCTGGCAATTACTTGCCAATGACAACAAAATTGGGTGTTCTCACGATTAACAAAAGTGTGACAATATTATAGTCGTACAATTCACGGACAGTAGTTACAGTGACAATGTTGCCACACAAAAATTGTGACTTCCCACAGTTGTTAAACATTTTATTACAATTTTCTGTCAATATTGTAATATAGTAAGACAATCGTGTGTACATAGCTTGAGTTAAGACGATATGTTGAACAGTCGCCAATGATGAGCGGCATTCATTGCACCCCACCAAGACAAAAGAGGGCTCAGAAAAGGTGTGCAAAGAATGCCGGAACTTGATAGACTCCATGCAGTAACGAATCGTTGCAGTTCTTAATGCCAAAATTGATATAAGAAAATATTAATTTAAGCTTTTGATATGAAGTTTTTATTTAATTTTAATTTAAAGTTAATCTTTAATTGCCGAGGTGGTGATGCCGTCACACCGTCCGAATTAAAATATTTCAACAACTTGTAGCGTCATTTATGGGCCTTGTTCAGCAGCTGTTTTATTTTCCTTCACATTTCGTTAGTTGGTCGTGTACATGCACCATGTTCACACTTATTTACGCAATTGATAACAAAATTAAAACTGAATTTGAATTTGAATTTAAGAAATGCTTCAAAACCTAAGAAAAAAATAATATGTTAATTTGGCAATTTCACAATTGGAAGTTTTATTTGCAGATGCTTCAGAAAACTTAGTTCAATAAAAAAAATCAAGAACAAAGAACGAAATGAAACTCTTAACAGGGCGCATAGTCTTTCAGACCCACTGTTACCACTTCTTTAAATAAAATATGATGCTTGGAAATCTGCTTATGTACGAGAAAGAATACTTGACAGGCAAAAATATTTTATACTTCAGTTTTATTTTTTAAATTGGCTTAAAATTTGTCAATGATTACGGCATGAGCGATGGGAAAAGAAAATTTATTGTCGATATTTCTTACAATTATTTCCGTATTTTTTTTTTCTTTGTATTACAACTTATTTATTTATGTTTATACGTGTACAATATGATGAGAAAATTCAATAATGACATACAAACAATATATGTATATCGGCAAGCCGTCTAATAAATAATTTATTTTTTGCTATGCTGAAAAACAACTACAAAATAATTTCAATCATTTATTTAATCTGAGATTTAAGTTCATTTCAATTACTTTCTGAATTAAAAATTAATAAATTCATGCTCAAAAATCAAAGCAATACAATGCATCCCATGTATAGGCGTCATACCCTGAGTCTAGAAATACTGCACGTCCCCTCATGCTGCCTATGAAACTGGGCCACCGCATACACCGATCGAAGGATACCCAATTTAATCAAGGCACTTATACCCGCTAAATATTCTATACGAAAGCCTAATGTTAGGACCCCTCATGTATATGCCACAGCCCACTTAAAATGACTCGATTTATATCGATCTTTCTCAGGGATTGCGCTATAATTGTTGTTCACGGGAGATCATCAATCGAGTTCAAGATTCATTCACGGATGCCGCAATGCACCATTCTTTCTCCTACTTTATATCTTAGATTTCTTAAGGACCTTCAATAACAAACTAACAATACAATTCACTCTAATGCAGACGACAGCAGCATTTGCCATTAATATGCATTCAAATAAGGCCAACATCGACTGAGATCGAGGTGTGAGGGAAGGTATGAGTGAATATTGAAAAGTGACCTCACAAAAATATTGGAGTGAGTTCAAGTGAACAGGGTTGAATTTAACACTCGTAAAACGCTGCATGCTGCATGTTTATACAGCGACGCATGCCCGATCACGCTGCTGCATCCGTAATTACGGGTGGTATAAATATTGAGGAGTCAGAAGCCCTACATGTTCTTGGCATGACAATTCAGTGTGATGTTCGATGGGCATTGGAGCCCAGTTTTCAAGCTTCGACTGTTTAAAACGCTGTAGGTCACATGTACTTCACTCCATCTGATCTCCTAACGCTTTATACCACTTACATGCCACCGAAAAGCGGCTACAAATCTTTTTAATGGCCCGGTGCTTTAAATTATACAGGAGAGGGCTAAAAAAAAAAAATTAATTGAGGTATCTTAAGCATCGTCGCAATGTGGCGTGTGTATTTTTTTTCTATCTTGGACCAACACTCAAGGGATGACGCCTAAACATGCGATGCATTGTGCTGTGTTACGTTGTTTTGCCGCTCCAATAATAGGATGGGCTCTAATGAAATCAGGGAACTTGTTACCTAAAACCCACTCATTTCTACGCACAACGCGTTCCTCCAGTTGTAGTTCATTTTGCAACGATTCGCACTAAGCATTACGGAGTACGCAAATTTTTTTGAATAAGGTCCCCTGTCACATTTGACGTGGGACCAAATCGAATGTCTTTAAACACTACTCCTCATTTCCTAGTTACAGCTCAATGCATTGCATGTGCTGCAGTCATACGTGTGTGCGGCCGACCAAGAACAAAAATTCAAAAGCAATACTGCAGAGAAGAGAAGGGCTTAATTCTAAAGTAATCAAAATTAATATTATTTTTTATTTATGTACATACTTATATTTAAGTTTTTCAACTGTTTGATGAACCTCAATACTTTGAGGCAATTTTGGCGTTTGGCAAAGTTATCTGTGGCAACAGCGTTGAGGAGTATTAAAATTGTGACTTATTTATTTCTCTGCTGTGTTTTCCATTTTAATTTATGTTCTAAACTTTGAATTTTTATATGCTTTCAAATGAAATTTATTTCAACACACACTAGTTTTTCTAGATCATTTAATTGGCAGTTAAACTTTGTAGTGGTTGCAGTTTAAAAAGGATTACACCAAGCGAATGTGTGTATGTGCGTCTGTGTTCGGGATTAGTGTCGTGTTAATAAATTAAGGACATTTTGTATACAAATTCTTTATGTTTGTTTTTTTTTTTTATTCTTTCTCTATTCTGTACTGCTGCTATTCTTTATACTGACACTAAGAGTTTCTTTCTATTGTGTTGCAGGACATTTTTAATTAAACAGATTTGCTTTGATTTATTTTGTAAATTTAAGACGCATGTTTTTAGTCCATTAATTGTTTTCATGGTTGTTGGCGTTGAGAGTTAGTGACGACAACACAGACAGACTATTTTATCGCCTTATTTTATATCTAATTTCGTTGCTATTTGCGACAGTGAAAACCCGCTTGACCAGAGATAACTTTATGAGCGAATGTGCACTAAATTCCAAAAATTCCGAAAAAAAATATTTGCTAAAGTGTCGAATGAAATATTATCTTCGCTAAGTCTTCGATGACTGTTTAGTAAATATAGTATGACAATATTGAAAAATTTAATTGCTTTTCCAACATCAAGTTCTGAAAGAGAGGAAGATGAAAGAATATTCACATGAACAAAGGAACCATATTTCGTTTTATGTGATTAAAAATTTAGCTCTTACCAATCAAGAACAGGAATAGAATACGGGAAATATTTGACTCCTTCCTATATATATGAATAAGTTCTGTAAATTTCCTATGAATATTGTCGCAGCTCTTCTCCCTCTCTCTCTCTCTCTCTCTCTTTTTGTAGATGTTAATCATTAAAGATGTGCATTAAACACATTGACGACAGCATTAGTGTATATTACACGACTAGCCAACCACAATTATAGCAGTCGCCAACTTCGGTTAATTCTATTTTTGTAAGCGCTGTTGGGAACGCGATTCAAATTCTCAATCATACCACACATTTTTCAATTGCGTCTGCTCAAAATGTTGGCGAACTAAAATAGAGAAGGTCTCCTTTAGCTTCCAAAAATTAATTTACAAATTCTCAAAAACACGCAATTGCAGACCGGTGCTAGAAAGCTCTCTGTAGTTCTATCTTTTCACCACATCTCTCTTATTGACACTAAACTTTTCCAACTAGTCACGATACATGCAGTGCATACGTAGGAGATACACTTCTCGTGAGCACGTGTCCAAGAAAATAAATAAATAAAAAACAGATTCAGTGTTGCCAATATAACATGAAACAAAAAATTAATCTGAGCCTCAAAATATTTAATTTTATTAAAAACACAATCCAATAAACGTAAAGGGAGTGTACGTAACACGCGTTAACACGGTGATTCGTTTTGTACTTTTGTTCTTTCAACGGTTTAAAAGAAGCAAGTTATACACCACGCTCTTTTAAGGCATCTACTCAGCTGTCAATTGCCCAACTTTTGTGCGTTAAATGTGTTAGTTGTCTCTTGCTATATGGCAAAAGTAGGGCTCCCTCTCGCATCGTGATGGAAGTGGTTGGATTAGCACTTTCTGGAAGATGCTCAGTCCAGATGGCTCAATGAGCCGGCCTGTGCCATCGCGAACACACTATACCTCGATTTGATGTCATGAGATCTGGGCAGCTACTAAAATTTCCGAGGAATATTTCCGAGGATATGGAATGTCAAACCCATCTTAGGTTCATGCGTCTACAATTCAACAACTGTTACTCTGGCTGCAATGATGATGAGGAGGAGGAGAGTGTCGCCTAGTTCCTCTGGAAATTCTTGGCACTCGGGAACCTGCACCTGCGCGTGTTGGGGATTGTGTCGTTTGGTAGCCTATCGTAGCTATCGGAGATCAGGCCCAGCGAGCTGAGCGGATTTATCAGGTACAGCGGCTGGTTGTCGCGCGAGCCCTGCCGCGTTCATCGGCCTCTTCAGTTCATTGTGTTTTCCTCTCCATCGTAGCCTCGCGCTAATGATACACTTTTATTCTTTGAGCTAAATCTATTACATTCTCCTCCCTTAATTTTTTCCTTTCTTCTCTTTACAGGTAACAGAACCGGAATATGATGAATGGAACCCAAAGGGCTGGGTCTTTTGTATTTTCATCGGCGTCCTGCCTATCTAACCTAACCTACGGTGTACTTCTGCTGCCTTTCACATAATAATTAGACGACTAGATGTTGCTGACGGCATTTATAGTCGTGATATTGTTAAAGATTCTCTATTGTCAACGAAGCGAAGTTTCAAAATCGAAAGAATTGTTGACACTAAGAGGAAGAGAGAGAGAGAGGGGAGTATTTGACATCACCTCGCATGCTTGAACATTTCGTGCGAAAACTATTTGTGAAATTTTTGAAAATAATATTATAGCCAAAGATCGTGGTCATGTGGGAATGCAGTGAATGTATATTCTAGTGTACATGCTGTGCGTGTGGATGCAACTAACAAAATGAGCAAATAGAAGCGTCGTAAAAATACTGCTGTATTAAGGAGGAGGAAAATGTTGCGCCTCTTGTTCACGGATTTTCAAGAAATTCCAACAAAAAAGAAACTAAATGCACATGTCACTATATGGGGCAATTTTAATTTGCATTAATCGTGCGAGTTCGTTTTTAAGCGTGTTTTATTATGGAAGTGGAGGAAGTTAAGAGCAAAAAATTGACCCCAAACACCATGCACATGTGTGACACACTCCGAATTTTTCTACAAGCTTTAGATGGCATTGAGAAATTTTTAATTTAACTGCCGGATTTATAAAAATTTGTTTTTTTATTTCAAAAAGATTTATTAGACAAATTTCCATACAAAATTCAATCAATATACCGTCTACATAATTTTACTGTTCTGCAATTAAAAAAAAAATAGTAAAAACTTGGGATGCTCTTTTTACAAACAGCACTGTCATTTCGTAGGCGAGTTCATTACGACCACCGTAAACTAAGTACGTGTTTTTCTTCTTTCAATTGTTTGCTACAGACCAAAACGCGGCAACAAAATTACACATAATGCGAAAGAACAACAGCAAAGTTAAACCGGAAGTGGAAAATTGCATAAAAGTGTCGTTTACACTTTCTAAGCCAATGGTTGCTGTAACTCTTCCTTTTGTTATTTGTTACAATTCCTGTTATTATCCTGCTGTTTGTTACTCGTTCTATTGTTGCTATTGTTGCTGCGGCAAACTATTTCAACGTTTAGCAGTAGAATTGCTCTTCTTTTTTATTCGCTGTTTGTAATATCCGCAGTATTCATTTGCTACGCTTTAAAGTACATTTAACTGTATTCGATTGAAGAGAGTGTGTGGCCACTGCGCTTACAGAGTGTGTACATTATTTTGTAAATATTTATTATTGGAAGAAAAATGCTTGCTAAAATTCCTGGCCTCGGCGTTATTTAGATATTTGTTTGATGCATTCACATGGCAAATTAGTTCTAAAATTAAACTGTTCAAGCAATTCGTTTCAAAGTATCGATTAAATAAACGAAATGAAAACAAGAACTAATTGCATCCGCAACCGACTAATTGGTGTATTGTATGGATTTGTGTACAAAAACCTGCACGTGGAAAATCAATAATATAATTGTAAAGCAATTGGATACATCGATACCGGATAGAACTTATTTATCACAATCCTATTGGTTTCGACTCTGCAATCAGAAGATCTGCGATTCAAGACCCAGTCAGACCAAAAATTTTTAAATTGTATCTGTGCCTACAGCACACTCCTTCTTCGACACTCTTAAAAAAATTAACTGATCAACATGACAGCACCGACGCAGCAACTCAGCTTAACAAATTGTGAAAAAAATGTGCAATTGCAGAGTTGTGCCAGAATTAAGATCTCTTTCATTCACTGATCAGCACTATCCTTTTACAACTACAGGGTACCGATGTTCTCTTGCCAGCAATTTTGTTTGCATTTTGTAAGGGAACATCTTCAAATCGTTCATCAAACTTCTGCATAAGGACAGCCGGAAAATTACCAAATGCGTGGTACATTGTCTGGTCGATATTACGGGCTCCTTGGACAACAGCAGTGATATTTTCAGCAGAACGGCTGCCGGCCAGCCTTGAGAACATCTCGTGTTGACCCAGTCTCCTCAAGGTGAGTGTCTAGTCGACGTACGGGTGTTGCTCGATCGTTTACTGAACCAATGAACTCAAATTTATTTTTTGTGGCAACACTGATTTCGAGCAACTGTGAATTCTCAAGCCAGAATGAGTAGGTAATATTGTTTAATTCTTTACAATATGTGTGTTTAACTACGGGTAAATAAAAGTATAACAAAGCGCCCATGGGCGGCATTTTGCCTCACTCTGACATAAACAGACATGACTCCCATTTGGAAGATTGGAAAAAAAACTAACAGCATTTCTTTTTTCTGTGGCATTCGTTAAAAATGAGATAACTAATGGAAAAATATGTTCATTCCTTATATGGAATGTACGTTAAAGCACGTGTTTGTTATACCAGCCGTCGACTGTATCTTCCATATGATACCAATATTGGCCATATACGTACTATGTTCAGAATTTAAGTAGAGAAACGCATTTACGCATATACGAAAGCTACAGAAGCCAATAACTCGGATAATATGGGTTGCCGCCTTCTTTTTAATTTAATATTTTTTTCTTATTTTTTTAATTTTCTATCACTTCGCATGTTTTTTGTGGAGCTGCTTCATTAAACTGCACTTGTTCCCAATTTTCTATTAGTGCGATCATAAAATAAATAGAAGAAAATGGCGACCACTACTGTTATATTGGCTGCAATTGTACGTGTTCAACTTACTGAGAAGTATTGGTAAGAGGGCAGCTGCCGTGAAAATTACTTGCAATAAAAATCGGAGCAGCAGCAATCAACTAAATTAAGAGTTTCGTTTAAAAAGGTCCTTTTAATTTTTTTCCCCATGTTATAATTGCAACGAACACAAACAAAAGCAAAAAAAAAAAAGTTATAATGGGATGTGTTCAGCTTCATTTGCTAAAGTGTTAAAATGTTTGCACATTTAAACACCTGTACCTGCAAGCACGTTTCATGTTCAAGTGGTATTTGCATTTGACTTAGTGCTGCCACCCACTAATTGCAGCCCAAATTCAATCAGGGGACCAACCCTAACTAAACCACTGGTAGCCTATACCATTTTAAATTGTTTATTCAACTCTTACAAACTTTCCGATATGGACAAACACACGCACACACACACCCACACACGTTCATATGTGCAGACATCCAGGTATAATATCATCATTATGGGGCAACAACCGAACTCACACCAACAAAATTACGAAACGGATGTTGTGGTATTTTACTGTTGGATTCCTTTTTTTCATTTGTACTTTTTCTGTTTTTGCCCATTTGTTTCCTGTTCAACATGAGACCTGTCTACTATGAAGCCGTGTTGAGGTTGCAAGTACTCTCGCTCTTTCTCTCTCTATCTCTCTCTCGCACACACTCCCAACCCAACTGTGTAGTTGTTTGGATGTTGAATTCGGATGTGATTTTGTTGAGGCTATTTTTTCATCACCTGCAAACTTGATTTTTTTTTTCTCTGTCGTCATTTCAGTTGTTGTAATTTCCAGTCCCGCTTTGCTGGCTAATGACAACAACAACAACAGCAACAATAACAACCAAACTATATGCAACAATAAAAAACCCTACATTCGCAAATAAAAATTAAATGTTGCCTACATACGCGTACATACATATCGCTACCTGAAATGCAAAAGGGTCTAACAACCTTAAAACTTAAAATTGAGTTTTTAATGGAAATTTGTACAGCGCATCAAGACACACGCCTTTATAAATTTTTAGCTTTCTATTTTTAAATATAATGGCTTTATTAAAGATATTGAAAAGCCAGTTTTTACTACGTTTTCAAAATCAATGTATTTTGTACTGTTGAGCAATAATAAAACAATAGAAAAATTTTACCGGCTGGCTTTTTTTGAGACATAATTTTTAACGTTGTAAATAAACTCATCATTTTATTTAGATGATATTGCGCAAAATAATCATATTTGTATCCACAAAAGTTTTCATTTCAATATGTTTTTTTTCTCTGCTGGACAATTATTGTGATAATAAGCCCTTTTGCATTTTAGCGGACGATATGTACATATATTAAAAATTTTATAAACTGAAAAAGAAAAAAAAAAAAAAAAATGAAATGAAAAAATAAAATTAACGAAATTATTTATACACACACATACTACGAATAAACAAACCGATAGCAGAGACAGACCGACGTAAACAATATCATATTTTATATGCAAAATTGTGGTGCTTGCGGTTTCCATATTACAACATTGTGTAAATACAATTGTCGCACATAAGAGTTGGATGCGGTCTAAATGTTAGTGGTAAGTGGCAAATATCATTAATAACTCATTTAATTAACGCGCATTCAGAATAATAGAGAATGAGCGAACGAGCGACCGAGCGTGTGTATGCGTGTGTTATTAATTAAGATTTTAATTTAAAATATTTAATTAAAACCCAATTAAAGTACATACACACTACGTTTATATTTATTTATTTACATGACCCCTCAACACCAAAATGTGTTCTTAATTAAAGTTATTTACGCAATCACCAGCAGGCTTGAACTAAAAGTGCTGGACCAGAAATAATGCCATCTATCGGACATGCATGCAGATTTTTAAAGCAACAACAATGCAATGCCCTGGTACTCGGTGGAGAGAGAGAGAGAGAGAGAGAAGGAGAAGGATAGTATATACAACCGATAGAGATCGCGTCGGTGCAATTCCTAATATCTTTCCCTCTGACCCTCAGACCGTAGCAGGGAATAAAAACCCCAGTCGCCTATCTAACCCGGATCCGTTCGCGATATGCAAAGCACGCCTGGACGATTTTCCATCATACCATTCCTGATCGTTGCGTTCACGTCAAATCCCCCCTGTCAGGCAGTGACCTACTTTTACAAGTCTTTCATTATATCGATATGCGATAGTTTTCACTCCAAAAATTAATTGATATATATTGACCAGAACTGTTGAATTTTTGGAAATGCCAATGGAAATTTGAAATGACAGATGCAGCATATAAACTTAACATAGTTTTTTTTTTATCTTGGACCAGCACTCAGGACATGCGGTGCATTCTGCTGGAACTAGGGGAAAGGGATAGTAGGAGAAATGATATGAGGTGAACCTTCACTATCTTACAACGCTGCTTTTTGCACGTTATTTGTTTTCTAGTTTTCTAGTTTTGGTGTCCATGTCGGCATTTGGAAAACTATGGGCGATTATAATTTTTAAATACTGAATTGAGAGACAATTTTCATTGGGCTGTTTAAAAAGAAATTATACGGTCAAAATCATTCGGATAATTTCTTATTCTAAATTGCAAATCGTTGCTCTTTCAATAATTAAATATATATATTCGAATACTTCTTGTTCGTGTGAACGTTTTCGAGGGAGCATATTATTTTAAAAAAATATTGAATACAAATTAAAAACAAAAATACATATCAACATTCGATTATTGATTAATTAATTTAAATGAAAATCAAAGAAATTTCTGATAATCTACCTTTTTGGCACAGAGTATCCTCGGTTAACGCAACCCTGGAACATTTTTGACTCTGTTAACGCAACTTTTAAAAACCTAAACCTCAATTAACGCAACTTTGCAAACAAAGTTAAGTAATTCACTTGCGTTTTGTTTTTTACTTTAGTTTTTTATAAATAAATTCAGAAATATAAACTTTTGTGCATGAAATCTTATTCGGAAGTACAAAAAATTTTTCGTGTTTATAAAATTCTTTGTTTGTGAACCATCAGTACAAATTTACATAGAATGTGTATTTTTAATTTTTTCTAAATATGTTTTTGTTTTATTCTTTATTTTAATTAAATACCCGATTGTCTTATAGTACAAAAATTGTAATAAAATGTTCAACAACCGTGTGAAGTCACAAAGAGTTTGTGTGGCAACATTGTTACAAAATGTATTGTCCGCGCAGTATGACAATAATATTGTTGCAATTTTGACAATCGTGAGAACACCGTTCATTTCCATTGACACATAATTGCCACACATTTTACAGTCATTTGTTATTGTCACATGTGCTTTACTTTTTTTTTTTTTTTTTTTTTTTTATCTGGGACCAGTACTCAGGAGATGACTCCTACACATGCGAAGCATTGTGCTGGAACTATAGGAAAGGGATAGTAGGAGAAACGACAGAAGGTGAAGCTTACTTATTTTTGTAGCTCTGCTTTCGCACGTTCTTTGTTTATACTTTTTTTTTTTAGCAGTGCTGAAGCTTCGGTTCAGTAGCCATTTTTATTATTCCGGTGCTGCACAATACCGACGAAGGAGGGCGTTCTGATGCGATTGTGGATTGCTATCAGCTGAAGCCAGTATTGTTCAGTGACCAGTGACTATGCCTTCGCCACTGAAACCTTCCGACAACAACTGACACACAAATACACACTAATGCACATCAGAAAAATGCGAGATGTTTATTTTTAATTTAAAACTTTTAGTCTGAAACTGGGGTTGAACCCAGGTCTGTTTTTGGATTTGTAGTCAACATGCAGACTACCATCCATCGTGCCATCGCCACCCTTAGTGCACTGTACAATAATACTTTTGCCAGATAAATATTTCTGTTGGCAACGCTGGCCATAACTATTTAGATAATATATCAAACATCGGATCTGGCAACTTTTGCCACACAATAATCCGACAACCTTGTGAACAGACAACTTTTGTTGACAGACAAATTTATTGTGTGACAATGAAATTGTACAGTTTTCTTACAATAGCCTGAACAGATCATTTACACTTCGGTGACGATTTTTCATTGCGAATGCATTGCCATATCCTACAATATTGTAAAATCTGATAACCGTGTGTAATTTGATTATTTTTTGAACATGGTTTTAAGATTATTTTCTATGTAAACGTTTCGAATCAGATACATTTCAATAACTTTCGAAATTTTGCAACTGTTTGCAACAGTTTTTTATTAATGTATTTCGATTCGATTTCGCCAAATAAAAACGTTTCATGCTACAAACTTTGAGAAGAATTTCCGTGTAAATATACTAGTTTCAACAGCAATTTACTGCATTGTTATAATTAAAGCGACATTAGAGAGTCACTTAAATATTAAATAAAACAAGTGTTTTTTTTTTCTAGTTTAATTTTTTATTACAAACAATGTATTTCAATTTTCTGAAGGATGATTAAGTTGGACAACTCATAATGATATTCATAATTAAAGTGCGAAAACAAAAATGAATGGCAATGAATGAAAAGGAAATTACTCAAGCGTGCTGAGCACATTTTGTCGGTTTTTATCACTGACAATTTCATACAAATTCAAACGCATATATACACGTACGCACACACGCGCGCCCTCTAAATATATGACTCTTGCATGGACAAAAACATACCCATTCTTCAAACATACATACGTACAAACAAACAGCAAGTGGAATAAAGCAGCACAGTAGCAAATGCACAGCAGCATGTATTGTAAACATCCATTGTAATTCATTCACAGTCCTTTCCACAATCAGTCTTCTATGACACACATAATGTTAATGCCGCTTTTGCCGAGATTAACACCCTCCAAGGAGCTCTCTTGATGGGAACGCATATAAATCAGAAATTGTATGATAACATAAAAAAGATTATTGCGGTCATAGGCACAATTGTGGATTTCGTTGTCGCTAATAAAATTGAATTTCGGCTTTAAAGGATTCGTACAGAGGATGGCACAATGAGCTTTATTTTGTACCAAGGCCACCGTATCTTTGGCCGAACGTTTCTCTTCGCCAATAATAACGTAACGACTATAAAAGGGACGACCACCGCCTTGAGGTAAAGGCATCAGTTGCGTATCCAAATATACACAAAATAAATGGAAAAGTATCTAAACGAAAAAAAAAAAAAGAAAATTGTATGTCAAATAATGTGGACACCCACACAAGAAAAAAATGCCAAAATAATTGTGTAAGAATTTGTGTATGTAGACACATGTATGGGTACATTTGTACCCATGCACAGTAGTCAGTCATTTACTCGTATTTGTTTCATATACGTACAGCCGAGTCAGTTGGCAAATGTTCATCCCACTTCAGACCATCATATTCAGAGCCAGAATTCCAACGATAATCCGCTATGCACGAACCTTTACCCAGGTCTAATGGTAATAACAGCAGCATCAGTATCAGCAACAAATAGGAAAGAAAAATTATTTATTTGCCTCCCACGCTGCCCAGCCATACATAAATGCCAATCACTTACCCTTGATGCGTTGCACTAAGTACTCTTGATTGCTTGACATCTCCAAAAATGGCACTATCATTGGCAGCATGGGCATATGAAGTGTCACAAATTGTTGACTTTCGACAGTTTTCTTTAGTCGTTCCAAACCAATACCACCAATCTGCATGTCATGAAAACCGCGTTGCTTAAATGATTCGTCAATATTTCCAATTTCTTTTGTTAAACGTTGCAAAATGGTAAAGGAAATCCACTGTTTGTTCCAATATTATTAATGAGGACAAAAATACATAAAAATAAATCAATAAATAAATAAGTAAGTAAGTAAGTAAATATGTTTGGTAGACGGATGAGAACGTGGAATGAAAGAACATGGTGTGGCGTATTTTATTTTGAACAACAAATTGTCGTAAAATCATACCGTTCTTAAGTTGCCCACATATTGAGCCAGTCTTTCCGATGAAATGCGTTTTATTACTTCTGAGTTACTATCAATTATATTTAAGCCTCCCTCCTCCTTTGACGTTGGTTTGTTTTGTGTGGCCGGCGCTGTAGTGGCGTCAAGCATTTATGAGTGAAAGAAAAATTATTTGAGGAAATTATTAATAAAATGTTGTAAAGAAAAAGCAGTTTTTGTAAGATGACAATGGAGATTGTTGCCGTTTTAACGCACTCAATAAATATTTATTAATTTTAAATAAATTAGAAAAAGAGGCTTTTAACCCAGCTGTTAGATTGAAAGAAAATACGAGAATCCTGCATTAGGAAACCATTTGCTCCAAACTACTATTTTCATATTAATTTAATCTTATTTTCATATGGAATTTTAATGAATGTTTTAATGCAAATTATAAACATAATTATAAACCGTTGATTATTTAACTGACCACCCGTTTGGCTCATATTTTTTCACTATCTCTAGCACGCAGCTTGCTTGTGTTGTTGTAGTTGTACTTGTTGTCGGTAGATTCAAAACCTAAAAGCTAAATATGCAATGCCTGAACAGAAGCAAGAACAATGCGTTGTATTGAAGTTGACGGAAAGTTTAAAGGAGCAAAAATGTAACAGGCGACAATTTCGTTACCTCTTCTGATTTAGCAAAAAAAAAAAAATTACTGGAAAGGAAACTTCATATGCAGGCACAGTGCGCCAAAATAAAACATTCATACTTCAAAAGCTGCTGGTGTTCATGGCTGAGGTAGTTCACACGTTGACTACAGAACCAAAAACTCTTATTCGAAAGTAAGTTCGAATATTGGAAATCGTGTGATTTTTAGAACACCAAATTAGCATTTATTCGGTTTTGAGAAAACACTCGTTTCTAAATCGACTCGTTTTACTGAACAGGCGGTGTTATGTAAATTGTATGTGCACAACAATATTCATAATAAAACTACTTAAAATTGTTATTGAACTAAACGGAAAAATTGATTATACACCGATAGCTCGCTATACGGCAGCTTTTTATACGGCATTTCGCTATAACCACGCCCTTCAATTAAATCACGTTTTCGATTTACGGCCTTAAATGTTTCGTTATAACGGCAAAAAATAACTTTCTTCGATGTCCATATATCCGCATCATTCAATTAACTACTCAGTCTCCTTCCTTCCTTGCAACATCCAGTTCATTGTGTGTCAGTCATCAGTCATCATTCCCCTAATCCTCTTTTATAGATGTTCTTTCTAGGAGAAAAATTAAATCAACCAAATCCACGTTTGCAAAATTATCCGCCAACGAGCACTTTTACTTTGAAACGCCGAGGTTTTGACAGAGAAAATCATAACCACAAATTTCCATAAATCCAAATTTCCCTTGGTCCATCTAAGTAGTGGTTTTCTCACTCAAAGTGGTCCGAAGAAACGTTACACCGCCAATTTGCTTGAAAAGTGTTCTAATAGGTTTTTTTCTTCAAACTTTTTTTTTATATTTTCAGCATAAAACAAGTAATACATGCCGCCGTCTTCAAAATTCATAATATTTTTGTTCTCACGGAATTTATGATTAGAGGAATTTGTTCTTATTTTTGCGAGAAAAGTATTTTCCGTAGTGATCGTGATCGTGATCGTGCTCGTTCTCTTACAAGCGACTACGGATTGAACTTACGCACACATTTATGTATGTTCTTCTATGCAAATTTTAACTGGGCAGACTGCAGTCACTGGCCAAAAGTCGAAAAAACTCTCTATCTTAGTTTTCCCAACATCTGAATACTGTTTCAACCCCAACGATTTCATAGCGAAATTGTCATTATTTTGCGTTTTCCGTGCAGCCAATTTAAATCACAGTTTCGATTTTTTCGCGTTTTGCATAAGACACAGTGTTTCGTAGCGTTTCAAGTATTGGTAAATTATATTTCACATTTTGGCAGGGAGCAAAAATTGTTAATAGATGGCAGCACTGTAGCATCTTTTTTAGGCGGTTGCGTTATTGTTGAACAGACGATATATTACAGAATTAATTAATTAAATTTCTACAAATTAATTATGCCTCTCCTTAAGGTGAATTTATTTTTTTATTTATTTATAACTTTTTTTATTTTTCGTGTTTTTTTTATTGTTGAATTTCATTCCGTCTGTAATTTTTATACTTTTAATTTTTAGTAATTTTCGCGTTTATTTTATTTTTAACAATATAATTTTTTTTTCGATTTTGCACTATTTTGATTTCTCACATTAAAACTTCTTGCCGATTTAGTGTTTGACTATTTCATAGGCATGCGTATTTTTTAACCGACTTAAAAAAAGGATCAGTATTCGACTGTATTTTTTAGTACTTTTTTTACGATTTCGATATTCCGGTTTTCACCAAAAAACTTACTACATGCTTAACGAAGACAATAAGAAAATAATCGTCCGGCCATTTATATTGAAAACAAAACGAAAACAATTTGAGTTTTTTTTTATGTTGTTTTCAATATAATTGGCTTCGTTAAACAAGTCTTGTAAATCTTTTTATTATTTAAATCATTTTTTTTTATTATTTATTTGTTAGAATTATTTAAGAGTTAAGAATTTTAAAATATGACCAACCGAAAATTAATCGAAAAACGAACCGATATTTGATTTACAATCAATTTTCATTTACACGGTTAAATTTTTCATGAAAATTTTTTGCATGAAACGATGTTATTTGTTTAGCAATTGCGGATTTCAAATAATCTAATATGTTCTGCCGTTTAATCAAATAAATTTAAAGTACCAATAAACAAATTTTGATACCTCAAATATTTGCTGCTATTTCTGTCTCTAAAACAGATTTTATATGAGAATTTCCCTTCTAAATGCTTTTCTAATTTCTATCTTAAATTTCTGCACTTATTTTTAGCAAAATAATTTTTTTTGTAACGCATTATTATGAACTTAATTAATAAATTGATTATCGTAATTATAAAGAGGTTGAAAAGAAATGAAATATTGGAAATGCGTTTCAACAAATTAATTCCTATCGTGTCTAAATTTAATTCAATAATCACATATTAGATACTGTTAATGAAAACGTTTCCATTTTTGATTTTGTCATTAGCAAGCGTATTTTTAAATCGGTAAATTTTCCATGTCGTTGACTTAATAATTTCAATCAATTTAAATGTGGACTTACCGGGAGACGGTGACAATTGGTACAATGATGTTTTCAATAGATTGGCAGCAGTATTGCAATAATTCCAAAATGAGTTAATTGTACCACTAGATGAATATGTGTGATTGATGTCTGTTATTTCTGTCATGGTGGACTCTTTGCGTGAAACATCTCTAAAATGGAAAATATTAATTGAAATTAATGTGAAGCAAGACAGAATCATGATTTCAAAAATATAAAGAATATCACAACTGAAATTATTTTACATAAATTCATAGTTTAAACAAGAGGAGCTAGTTTTTACTTTAATTAAGACATAACCTTAACTATAATATTCCTGGGCAGAGTAATAAATTTATCATTGCAATCAAACGCAGCGAAGAGACCTAAACTAAATTGTTGAGGCGATAGAAATCTTTTATTTAAATTTTTTTCCTTTTTTTTTTTGGACGGGCAATCAGGGAATAACCCCTATACATGAGCTGCATTGTGCCGGAAGTAGGAAATAAGGTTTTGGGAGAAAGATTGAGGGAGTAGTGTTTATTGACAGTTGATTAAAATTTTCCCACGTCAAAAGTGACTGGATAGACCTCTGCGGGTAGTCCATTCCACATACGTGCTGTTCTGCCAAAAAACGAATTTTCTCTGTTATACGTAGTGCGATTAGCTGCCAAGTCGACCACAAATGGATGCGCTCTTACTGATGAACGCGTGAATGGCTGGGTTTCGGGAATGAGTTCCCTGATTTGATCAGAACATATCCCATTATAGTAACGATAGAACAACGAAACGCACCCCACGTTGCGACGATGCTCAAGAGAGTCAATATAGTTGGCTACCCTACTGTCTCCTATGAGTTTCTTCGCTCTTTCCTGTACACGGTCGAGTAACTTCAAAATAGTATTTGAAGGACCGGCCCATACATGAGAGTTGTATTCCATTTTCGGTCGGATGTAGGCGATGTAAATAGTGAGGAGATCAAATGGGATGAAGTATGTCTTACACCGTCTTAAAAAATCAAGGCACTTGAATGCTTCCTTCGAGACCTGAAACATGTACTCAGTCAATCGAACATCGCACTGAATTCTCATGCCAACAACATCAAGAGCTTCTGATTCCTGGATGTTTATACCGCATAATTACAGATAAGGTAGCGCATGCGTCCATGCTTAAGCATGCAGCATTTTATGCATTTTATTAAGATTAAAATCAGAAAACATGCAATTTGAATAATTTTGACTTTCACAAGGGGACAATTTTTTCTGATATTTGTTGAAACAACAGTATATAATTTAAAAAAAAATGTAAAATTTAGCATAAAAAATTTTTAATACTGATGGGTACATCAAGTAACTAATTTAGCTTTAGAAACAGCATTAATATTTCTGTTGAATGGCATTAATTTTTTGACGAAGTCACTAAAAAAACCAGCTCAATAATGAAATAAATTAGTGGTAATATTTTATTTAAAGAAAAATACACTTCTAAATTCATTCAAATCCGCATATCAGTAAGAATTTATTTCCTAGAAATAACACTTCTAGAATTTACGTTCTATTTAAAAAAGTACATTTCCAGGAACATTCATATTCTTTCTCTATCGCTAATGGACTTTGCAAAACGTAACACATACCGCCTACGAACATACTTCAGAAAACTTTTTAAATAACAAAACATAAGAAACATTAACAGTTTACTTACTTCAAGTAACGCTGCAAAGTAATATGATCTGTAATCTGCTCATCCCTTTCATATTTCTGGTAGGGTGAAACAAACGGGGAACTTGTATCTTCCATTGGACTAACATTAAAAGCTGAATTATTTCTTATCGATGAATTCCACGAAGTATTTTGTAAATATCGTTGTTGCTGGGGAGTCAAGCTTTGTCTGGGTGGTGTTGTCGGTGCATAACCCCAATTGGAAGAATTACTAATACGAGCTGAAAGTAAAAAAGAATAATGAAAATTTTGAAAAAAATCTCTTACCGTCAACAATTAATTACATTCATTAAATGAAGAGTGCCAACTGAGGATAGTATTATTACCATATAAATCTTGATATTTATCCTCAGATTCCTCTCTCTTTTTGGGTGGAGTTGTGATAAAAGAATTATCTGCACAATTAAAATGCATTTATGAATCAAATAATATAATAAATAAATATATATATATATATATATATAATTCGGAAAATAACTTACCATTATCATCGAATTTCATAAGATGTTTTTGCTCACTTGTTCCCTGCACTGGTTGTGTGTACCAAATGAGCAGAAAATACTTTAGGAAGCAGGCCAACATGCTGAGTCCAACAATTGCAGTTGTGGCGTATTCTATATAATACCAGTTAGACTGCACAAAGGGACACTTGGTACTTATATCAAACCATAAAATGGCCAGTATAACAGCGTTAACTGAACCCCATCTCAGATAGTATTTAGCTTTGCTAGCCCTTAGTTTCAAGTTCAAACTTTGTTCTACTAAAATATTCTGTTTTAGCGGTGTGCTGACGAGAAAATCAAAATTTTAACAAACCAATAAACTCTGTAGCAACATTGACAAACTTACCAATGTGAAGTCATGCAATTCATTTTATTATTTATTTATTTAATGAATTTAAAATTGATATTTGGTCAGACATATACAATTTATAAAATTTTGGTGGCCGCGGCGCCTTTTTAACTTCTCAAACACAGATGTTTTAGTGTCACAAGGATAGTGCTACCAAGTTACTCCGAATAGTAAAGATGCCATATTTCAGTGTTCCAAATACTTGGGTCGTTTTTACACCACGGTTAGGTTTATTTCAATTTTAAAACGAGTAATAGTTTATTTTTATTGACAACCACGGTGTATATATCATAAACTACTATATATTCTGTGGTATATATTTCAATTAATGCATATACTTTTTATATTGTTTTCAAATGTCGAAAAATTTCATGTAATTTAAGCATTAATTAATCATTTATTTTCGTTTTTAAAATTAAAACTAATTGGCATCTCTATTAACTGCATATGCATTGTTGAAAAGAAAAAGAAAAAAATTAGTTCGGTTTTCTAAGTGACAGACGCAAATTTAATACGGCTCTTAAAAAATTAACAAATATTGTGGATATTGCGTTAATATTCATTGAAATACAACAACAGTGTGGTAAATTATATTTAAATCACATTATTATTTTTGATGAAAAGCATTAAATCAAATTTTAACAGACAGTAAAATTAAGTGAAAAGCAAAGAATGTTTGATTGTAAAAAAATTAAAATGGTTATCAGCTGCTCTGTTGTCGAAGACGTTAGTACAGCGTTGCCTACTTAGTGATTATGAAAATATTCATAATGCTTTTTGAAATTGTACGGAAATTAAAAATCCACAGGCTAAAGCCGGAAGGAAATGGGAATTATTCTGAAATAGAGTACATGTGTGATACTCCAATGCGAGTCCATAAAGTTGAATAAGGGTTAGTGGGATGAAACTAATTGCTATAAAAATTTAATATATCTATAAATAAATAAAAAAAATATAGAGGATTACTAAAAGTTTATTCAAAAAATAATTAAATAATTTCATAACTCAGAATAAAGGGCATTAATAACGATTCTAATACGGAGATAAAGGCTAATCAGGTAAGTTTTGGTTTATTTAATAAATACATATGTATGTATGTATGTATATTAGAGCAACTTTTGAATGTATGTGATGTGCAAAAGTGTTATATTTTCAGTTCCCCGTTCATTTTCAGATAGATTGGGGGTAAAAAAATAAGTTCTGATGAAAAATCAAGTTCGCAACTTTATTTGTCTATAACTTTTAAACTCAAAGGTTTATATCATTAATAAATTCAAGTTTTTTTGTACATTTAAGAGAGGAATATTTTCTTCACAAAATGTTCAACACCCGAGAGATGGCTACTGGCGCTTTCAAAGGTCATAGTCAACATTTTCGTCAATCACGAATTTCCAATGGCTTTAACATGATTTTAAAAATATGTAGGCATGTAATAGAAAATTTTATGCTGATATATTTTTGGTGTTGTATTCCAACCTTCTTATGGCCAAAAGCTTCCTTCGAGATACAATAATAATATTGAATACCTTGAATACCTATAATATCGAACTCATGTTATTTGGGTATTTATTAATTTCCATATTAATAAGTCAATTCAGAAGGCAGATGAACAAGAGTTTGTCCGATTAGTCGAGTAAAAGTATACAATTATTCAATTAGTCGGTTTGAATATTGAAAGGAAACGTTTTTCTTAAACCTTCTGTAAATCCATTTCCAAGGAATATGACAGTATAGTTAGTATATTTAGTATACGAGTAGTATATTTAAATGAAACGACGTTTTCAATATCAAATATGTTTATGATAAATGTGCCTACTTCTTCCAAATATATTATTCTTTATAATAAGTATTTTTTTTATTATTATTTATTGTTGCATTTTTATAATTGAACATTTGAGTTTTATTCTTCAGTTTGAGATTTTTAAGTTGATTGGATTTTATTTATTGACACGTTTCCAGGCCTTGCGAACTCAGCATCCATTGAATGTTGTCTACATTTTAATACATTTTAAAATTATTTATTTTTTAAATTTTATACAAATCGTTTTGAATTTGAATTAAATAATACATTTTTATTTTAACAATATTTGTTCAATCGTCAGAAACTTTCGCTATAAAATAATTTCATTTACAATACTGATTTTCGAGATTGATTTTTAAATATTTTACACTAGAGTTTGAAAAATACGTTTAGAAATAATTAAAGGCTTTCATGCAATTTATATTTTATTCACTTTTAAATTAATAAAAAGAAATCTATTCATGTCACATAAATAAATTTATATTTTTACGATTATATTTAATTACAATTATTGTAAAATATTTGAACTTAAAGCTATTAATGTTTTTTTTTTAATGTTTATTTTGAAATAATTGGAGGTACATACATTTTTATAATTTTTCATAATTTGTAAAGATTTCATACAGTTTCAAAATACCAGCAGCCACTAAAAGTATTAATATTTTTCTACACTATTTTACATAGAGATTTAATCTTTGTTGTTGCATTCAAATGGTTTAGTTATTTTCGGGAAACTGTTGTGAACGTTTACCCCAGCTAGTTTTTAAATAATTCCATTGAGCACCTTTGGAAGTAGCCCGTTTGCTTGATAAACCTGCAGCACGTTTTCCCCACATTCCCTTCAAATTATTCCAATTTGGTTCTCGTTTACCCCACGAATTTGTGGCTGAAGCGGAAGGTGCAAAATCTAGTTTAAATAAAAATTTCACTATTATGTTGAAAACTAAAACAGATGTTTTTTTTCAAGACTTACCTCTGTTATAGTATTGTCCAGCATTACGTCTTTTCCCCCAGGCAACATTCATTTTTTTCCATCCTCTCTTTTGATTGAAAATGCTGTCCTCGTTTATTTCTCCACTGTCATTGTTGCTTAGTTCTTCCATTATTGCAGGGCTCGTAAAAAATACCATTACAGGCAATACGTCAGCATTCAAATCATCATCTCTGGCTAATCTTTTACTCCAGGGAGAGTACGAATCAGCGTATTCATCCTTTTCATCCTGCAGCAGCATGTATTCGTTTTCGTTATCACTAACTGTGGGAATTTCTGGTGTAACAGCATTGGCACATACCGTTTCCAAATTTGTGCTCACGAGCATCATGGCCAGTAGAATTTGCAGGGCAAACATATAGACCCAGTGTTGATTTAAAAGAATTGACTTGTCCATTGTTCAATTGACGGTCGGAAGAAACTAAAGAAATGAATAATAAAAAATTATAAAACATTAAAAAACGTTTAATAACGATTTTATTTATCGAAAGCCATACGAATATATCATCAGTAGAGCAAAAAATATCAGCATTCATACTCAGATTTTATAAGTTTTTGCTTTTTAACGATTTCTTTTGCCATTATTTCAAGTTTTTATACAATTTTTTTTTAAGTTTCTTTACGTTGTATCTTAATTAACTATAATTTATTGTTAAATCATGATCTTAAGTTTTGCTATCTGTTGCTATGCTTTTTCTTAATTTTTTTATTTATTTTTGGTGGCGCTTCTTGTTTTTTCTGATCTATACTGGGCAAAATTAAAAACTCTTTATGTCAATATGTGCTCTTTGATGTTCAAAGACTTGCTTAAGGAGTTCCGATAATTATCATGGCCAGTCACCAAACAATTTTTATAAATATTTTTAGAACGCTGTAACTTGTCAACCACTAAAGCAATTTTAGTGTTTTTTTTTCAACATTGAATGGACCTAAAAATCTAGCACAATATGGTCAGCCGCACAAGATGGCGCCTTATAGCCGCCTGCTTCCAAAATAGACAATTGAAAGTTATTAAAATTATTCTAATAATGATTGCAGCAGTTTAGTTTTTTAATAGTTCCTGGTCCACAGACATTTGTCTACTTTGAAATCATCAGATTCTGAGTTGGATGATTTTGATGGGATCCTTTAGCTTTTTAAAAAAATAATTATTAAGATTTTTTTTGGGTGATATGTTTTAATTTTCTCCACAACAATTAAAATAAACTCTTGAAAAATAGAAAATTTAATTTAATAAATTAATAACACTAATTATTTAAGATGTAGGTCTTTTTAATATATGTAATATTAATTTTTCTTCGATAGTTCGCTACTCCTTTGTGTAACTTCTTCAGGAAAATTGGTTTTTGTTTATAATGAAAAAATATTTTTTCATTAATTAAATTAAATTAATTAAATTAATTAATTTAATAAATTTAAAAAATGTGCCATATTAATTCAAATTAAATTAAAAAAAAAACGTCTGTTGCCAGATTGATAAAAGACCCATATATGACATAAAAAGGAAGAGAATTTTATTCCGCTGACTAAGGCCGCATGATTCAACTGATATTTTCAAGAATCGGCGGCGGGTCACATAAGTGAAAAGCATTCGGCTGCTGTTAGCCAGCTTGAAGTAGCTCGACTTCGCTCTCTGTTGCAATAGCTGTGATAAGGATAGAATCAAGGCAAATTCATACCAGGTAAACTTACTAATACAACAACCACAAATATTTTTGTACGCTGTTGACAATAATTCATACAATTTTGACATCCAACCTCAAGAAATAGTCGCCAGCTGGGCTAATAAGTTCAACAGATATAAATTCGCTTTGCATAGAATGGACTGCAAGAGAATTTTATTTTCAATAAATAAAATCAAATAATTTGGATTAAATATTATCTGTTGACATTTGTGTCGTTTTTTTTTGTTAAAATATTAATTTTTTTTCTAGGACCAGAGCTTGGCGGATGTCCCCTACGTATGATATGCTTTGCACCAAAAATTAGTCGAAAAGTTGTAGTGTAGAGTAGAGACAGGTAGGATTCCCGTGATAGGAAGGAATAAAGTTAATTTCTAGTGCGCATATTTTATTATCTCAGACCAGTTCTCAGGGGAAGTCCCCTACATAAACAATCCATTGCACTAGAACTAGATAGAGAGGGGAATGGTGTAGAGAATCAACAGGTGATGAAAGTGGATACAGATTAACTGTCGTATTCATAAAAAAATGTTTTATTTATAAAAGGTTTATTAGTATCACTTCTATTTTTTATTTTGACCTTTATTAAAATTTTTTAATTATATTTATTTTTGAGCGATGGTCTTTTTTATGAAAAGTTTTTCAATTATTATTTATTTCCCAATATTTCGCTACCAAATAGGTAGCATCGTCAGGAAATAATAATTTGTATTAACAAAAATATTTTTTTAAAATAAGGAAAAGGAAATATTTTTGAAAAAAAAAAAAATATTGAGAAATAAATAATAATTGAAAAACTTTTCATAAAAAAGAACATCGCTCAAAAATAAATATAATTAAAAGGTTTATTAGAAAAATGTTCATACAAATCGCAATCAATACGATAATACCTTCTATGAATACAAAACATTTTTAAGAATACGGCAGTAATTTTTGCATAGCTCTGCAGTTGCTTGCGTGTTACTTATAAACCAAAGTTGCGGCATCTCTGATATTGATTTTGACGCATTATTTTTAAACTACGGGGGCGTCATTTTATTTATGATTTTACTTCGCCGGGCTCAAATAGCCCTTTTTTTATTTGACCGCGGCTGGGAATCGAACCGTGGTCCTATTCAGATTGCAGAGCCAATACGCTAACTACTCATCGCCATAAGTAACCCTAGTTGCAGCATCTCTGCAGTTATACTGAACGTTTTGCTTAAAGAGGAGAACCATTTTATTTATTTTTTTACAGACCAGCCTAAATTAGGATGCAAAGCGTTGTCTGGCTGTCTAAATGTCTGATGCCCTTAAAAAAATGTATGAAACCAACCAAAATAACGCGGCGTCAACGCTTTACGTTTGGAAAATCGAATTTTGATATCGCGTATAGACGTGAAGTTGGCTGCAAAAGTACTGTTTTGTTTATTTCGTTGAGGTCTATAACTAATGTTGTTAAGTAATGTAACTTTAGCTACTTTCAGGCCAATTTCGCGTCTCTATTTCATCTCTTTCATCTTTATTTCTATTTAGATTTTTTTTATTGATCAAAGTGAGTAAAGATTACGTTGCGCTTAGCGTCATAATTTATGTTGGACTGTTACTTCGGCGACTTTTGCACGACTTGTACATACAATGGGATAGAATTCAATTACCTTAAAATCAATCTGTGATTGCATTAAAGGCTAAACCTTTAATTTATATACTTAATGCCTGTACATACTTTCACACTTGCAAATGTAACACCTGCAGTGATTTATTTATTAAATCTTTGATGATAGTTTCAAATAACAATCAATGCCTATTAAAAATGTTTATTAATATTGAAAGTAGTAGGTTTAAATGAGCCGCCTGCCTGCCTTTATAATTTTGGCACAGTTATTAATTAACATCTCGTTAATGGAAATGCCTATAGAAATTTGGCGGAGAACATTTTATTAACCATGTCATAAATGCTTATAATATAAAGTAGATGGCCGCAAGTGAGTAGTTATGGCATTTAACACGCTGATTTAATTAAGCCTACAAGAACAACCACATGGGAATTCTAATCATTAATTCAAATGCTGGCATATGTGAGCGTAAATAAATGTTTTAAGGTTATAGAAAATTTAAACTTGAAAAGTATTTTCTTCGCAATAACGTATATAAAAGTTTTACAAATGTAAATCGCTATCTTAATATAAAAAGGATCTAACTAATAATTTACTTACACAGTACAGAGGAAAAGGAACAGTTTTCATGACAATTAAAGTATTGTTTATTTCTTCAAGTCAAGCAATTCTCAGCCGAAATACACCAACTTTTTTTTTATTAAATTTTGATTTAAAGTGTTTTCTATATGAAAATATAAAATAAAAACCCGAATTAAAAAGAAACATTGGTTAGGGCCTTTCTGTATTAAGATAGTGATATGTAGTTCGGTATGGTTATTTCAAAAAATTCTTTCAGCTGATAAGAAAAAACATTTATAATTATTCAATATCAAAATGCTAAACGAAAAAGTAAAATAATTCGACTTTTTAATATTGTAAATAAGAATTTATGTACGAGTAGATAAAGCCCATTTACTGCAACAACGTCATAATTCAATAAAACTTGTTTTGTAAAAAAACGTACTTAAAGTTTTCAATTTACATGCCTCTTAATGGAGTAATGAAAAAGTATTCTGCTGTCACGAGGTGAGTTCTGAAGCTATTTGCATGAATTTTTTACACAAGATAAAGGCCGATATGAAGAATTATGCTGCATTATTAACACAAAAAGTGTATTTTTTGGATTATGATATTATTGAATGTAAATCTTGTAATAAATGAATTGTCAATTAAAATTATAAAATTGTTATTTTTGCACACAAAATTGTTGCAACAAATATAATTGAAAACAGTGCCATAGCAAGAGATCTGTGGCGGCGCTTTGATGGGTATTTTAACTCGGCAATTCCTACGATCGTCCATTAGTAGACTCACAGCCGTTTGCATGGCCCATTGGTCCTTCGTCACGCATGCTAAGAAGATGAACATTCTGTTCAATGCTCGGTGTAGGAACTGTGTGGACGCTTCGGAGAAGAAGACTGTTGTGCACTCTCTCTGCGAATGCAAGGGTCCGGCTATTTGGGGAACTTTTCTTAAACCACTTGGAGATGACGGACTTATTGAAAAACGTAAACGGCACAGAGTAGCTGTGACGTCCTCTAGTTTCTACAGAGCCCGCAGGGGGTTCGGGAATCTTGAATTTCTGAACCTACGGGCGTCTGATCGACCCCGCGGTACCTAGCTCAAGGTGCAGCATTACCTTGTTCCTCCCTGAGGATCGAAAATGATAGAAGAGGTGACTCTTCAAAATCTGACTAGAGATTGATGAACGACTGGTTAGTACCAGTTAGATTCGAATCTAGCACTACGGGACCAGCTTAGCCCCACACTCCCAACGATAAGTACGGGTTTAAAGACTGATGTATTCCTTGTGAGTACTTCGTGTCTACCGCGAAAGTTGGATAGTGTGTGCTGGTATGGGTAAGGACTCGTAGTGGCTGTGGTTAATACCTAAAGTTACGCAGGGAGTGGAGTTTTTGGTCTAATCGGAAATATGTGTGAGTCGTAACACACATATTAATGATATGACTTTTACTCTACTAGGTGCTGTTGCCATTCGACAGTAGTCACCGGAATGTGTTTCGAACCAACAGTATTACTGTTAAATGGGTCTTGACGTAAAAACATTCTGATGTGACAAGAGTCATGACAGCTCGAACACCTCAACAAGGTGCATTATAGAATTCAGGGATAACTATACATGATTTGCTACCCAACTCTGGAAGTAGGTGGGCTACGGGCTCATTTGCTTATCAGTGCTCTGGGGGCGCTAGTGAATCGTTTCAAAAATTTACTCGGTGTTAAGACCACCGTCAGATAAGGCCCCATGGCCAGGTGCTGACGATAATCTTCAACGCCATTGTTTCTACGGAGCGAAGGTGAAAAAAACGGGACCTACGGTGCTACTTGTGTCAACCCATATTGGTCGCCTGCCTTTTATCGTTACGTAACCTAACCTAACGATCCGAAAATAGTGCAAATGTGGATAATTTTCAATCAAATTTATATAGGCTTGTTCTTGAGAGATTTTCTCTTTTTTTTTGCACCCATTCAGTGAATCGAAAGCAGTTTTCAATATGATTCTCTTTGGAGAGTTTTATTGATCTTTACTTAAATTTAGCTTTATGTCTTTTTCAGAGGACCATAACTCGGAAGCTAAGGATGCCGCAAATTTTTTATTTAGTGTTTCTTTTTTCATATTCTTCAGTTTGCTGGGGTTATTACTTAAAAACGTTTTGAGATACTTCAACTATTCTTTAAAATATATAGATTGCTAGTCCGTACTCCGCTAAGCTTCAGAAAATATGTTAATATGTATTTGAAGGGAGGGTGGCGATGGTCGAAGTTGTCTGCACGTTGACTACAAAACGAAAAATTTTCCTGGGTTCAACAACAGTTTCAGACTCATAAAAACATCTCGCATTTTTCTAATGTGCATTAGTGTGTGTATGTGTATCAGTTGTTGTCGCGAGGTTTCAGTGGCGAAGCCATAGTCACTGGTCACTGAACAGTAACGGCTTCAGCTGTATCCAATCCACAGGCACATCAGAACGCCCTCCTTCATCGGTATTGTGTAGCACCGGTGAACAAAATAATTACAACAAATTGAATACATCCACTTGTATCAAACGTCTATAGAGATTCTTTATAACATTCGCTGTAAAATGGTCATAACATTGATTTTGCTTTTCATTTTTAAAGTATTTTGTGCATATTTAGCAAGAGATGAAAAATATCGAAGCTTCCTTCAGTCTCTGCAATTCAGCTGGCGAAGTAACCACACAATTTTGTTCATAAATATACTCGTACGTATTTCCGTTTGAACAAATTTAATTATTCTTGTAGCGTTTGTAAATTTAACTAACTGATTATGCCGCAGTTTGTTCTCAATGATAGGAAAACTGGTAAATTACGATTTCCAGTGAAAGAGTAGGTATTTCCTGCTGCGGTTAAATAGTTACAATATTGTTGTTTAACCTGTTGGATTTAAAGTCAAAATGCTTAATAATAACAATAATAATATTTATAATTTATGGTGGGCTGCGTAATGTAATATTTATTTTCACTGCAATTAGCCCGCCAACACTAAAACAAACACGCAGAGATAAGTGTTTAGTGTTGTTATACGTACAGTTAGGAGCAAAATTGTAGCAATTTAATGGTAGTCTTGGAAAATATTGCATAGAAGTTGAAATTTAAGAAAATTAAAAAATCAATTTATTTCAGGTCACATCGTTAGTGGAAAAACCGTTCAAATAACACTTCATTTACTTACGCATGTGTAAGGCGATTAAAATCATTTACATTGGGTTTCGAAATAGGCTAATCAGTATGAAACAATCTTTCCCATGGGTTGTACTCATGAATGGTAAAAAATCAGTAAAATTGTGCATTCATACTTTGTATGAATTGTGACTGTTCAACTACTGTGTGTGTGTGTGTGTGTGTGTGTGTATCTCTCAATATCAATGTCATTGTATTCGTTCATTCATTGCTCTGCGCATTCAGTTTATTGTTGTTTGCGCAATGTAGAGTCACAACAATGAATTACAATATCAGTGAATACCACTAACCACACACTGGATGATACTGCCTTTTAATTGTTTTTTCTATCAGCTGTAACTTACTGATCAGTGTTGCCGTTTCGCAAACACATTGATAAGAAAATACCTCAAAGATTTTTTTCCCGGTTTTTTAAATTAATTTAATTTTCACAAAAAAGCAATAAATTGAAAATTTAATTTATTAGTACTGTTCTTGAATTTATTTATATTGTACACGGTGGGCCAAAAGTAATCACACGGGGCGGGCATAAGTAATCACCCGATGTCTTTTTGCTGTAATTTTATTTAATAAAAACTTTTAAATCTGCATGTATGGTCATCAATTCTGGCGGCGGCCACTTAGCCCATATCATAAGCAGTGCCAAAATTTGTCTTAAAAAGAACTACAGCAAAAGAACATCGGGTGATTACTGATGCCCTGGGTGATTACTTTTGGACCACCCTGTACTAGCTAAAACCCGGCGTGCTTCCCTATACCCATTTAAATAAAAAAAAAGTTCAATATACAATATATATATATTTGTACGGAAATGTGATTATTAATTGCCATATTCATAAACTTTTTTTTATTTATAAATGGTTTAATAGACAAATTTCCATACAAAATTCAATCCATATGCCTTCTAAAAATCAAAAAAAAAATCTATGAACACTGCAGTTAAACTAATATCACCGTATGCAAAAACGATTGTTAAAATTAATGTCTGCTTGAAGTATGAATTGGAAAAAGCGCTTTCAACGTACACTGTAACTTTAACATTCGTTTAACATAAAGTTTATTAAAAAAGAAAAAAGAATTAGAATAAAAATAATTATTTGGATAAAACCTGGTATAAAACATAAAAGAGTTTTATTTAAATTTTGTTCTTAACTTGAGCCCGAATAAGTAGTCATAATTATAGTTTATAATTATCTTAAACCAGTCCGTAAGCATCTTTCCATAGATTCAAAATATATAGGGTCGGCCAAAAAACACGCCTGCGTGTTAAAATTGGAATAACTATTTTGTTTATTGTTATTTTTTATTATTTTTTTTAGATTTTATTCATCGAACATCATATTTTTACACGCAGGCGTGACTTTTGGCCCACCCTGTATATGTATATAAATAAAAAAAAATGTTGGCAAAGTTGTGGCGAAAATAGTCACAATATCATTAACTGATGCGAAGGAGTGATATATGATTTTTGTGATTTTTGATTGAAATGCAACCGCCAAAAGAAAAACAGCTGTTATGCTTCCTAAAATCATTTGCTTTTAATATTTTGCAGAAGTAGTAACCTGCTTAATTTTTTTATCTAGCTAAAATGTGCCTTACTTTATTTCAGCTTTTAAAGCTCCTAAGTCTTATTTACATTTATTTGGCTGGTTAAATGCTTTTTACGAATAATTTAAAATTTTAATTTGACAATTAAACTGTTAATATTTACTTTTGTTTATAAAACATTTGCTGTTTTAATGCTTAATCCTGAGCACAGGCTATCCCCATTCTTTGAACCTTAACCTGAATGCCATATGGTAAAGACTTGATCCAAATCTGTTGGCTTTTTCAACTGCTTTATTCGATTTGTATTCTCAATAATTTTTCTTGCGTATTGGTTTGTCTGCTTCACACACACCAACTACCGAATACATGTACATTGATTTTTAGTCTCATACTGTTGAGCGTAAAATTATATTCATTCAAATCATCACGCCAACGCTTTAGCACAAACAATTCAACATTAATAAATTCTAATCAGCATTGCATTCATACACCGTACTTACCTTTCTCGAGGCAGTATTTATATATATATTAAACATATTCGCTATCTGGTGGTAATTTAGAGCTTTCCCCAGAGAGCACGACTTTCATTTAGTTGCATCGAATATGTCAGATATATGTATGTATGTGTGTCCATATGTACATATACATACATATGTACAAACATACATAAATACACATGGATGTACCATTTTTGTAGCGATCATGTTAAACAAACAGATAGTTCGAGAAAGTGTGTGAACTATTAATTCATTGCATACTTTTGGGGGAAAGCAATAAAAATGTAGTTGTTTCTCTTATTCTCCATTATAAAATTTTTCACTTACTTTTGCAACATTAACGTTTCAACTATTCTGTTTAATACTCCTCATTTAAATATTCGCGATTGTATGCACATAAAGAAATGTTGCCTTTCCTTCCTAGTTCTACAAATATTTTTATCTTACGATGTACCAATAAGAACAATGAGGCATTCAAATGTCATTATTTTTCTAGTCAAAGAATTGCAAATTTATGATTAAAGTTCCTTGATTGTGAATTGTTGTCAGTAACTTATTGTTGTAAATATAAAACAGCTTAAGGTTTTACAAAAGTTAAATGTTGGTTGTATGGAAGAGTTTCTGAGCTTCAAGAAGTACTGCACATATTAAATTAAAAATTTAAGTTGTTGCTACAATGCAATTTAAATTTTGTTTTTGTTTATGGCCATCGGCTTTATAATTTTTAGAAAAATTTTGAAATTAAAAATTTGTTGGAAGCATTTTTTAGCTGGAAATTTAATTGAATAATTTTATTTGCGAATAAATAAAGTTTAACGAAAATGTATTTTTATAAATTGTTTGTGCGTAACCATTCCATAATTTTATAGAAAATTTTTATTACAGAAAGTTTTCTACATAAATATTATCTGTGTAAAAAATTTTGTTTTTATATACTTGACGTGTACAACGTGCTTAGACCTGATCGCATTGTGCCATATACATTAGCTTAAGTGGTAGTTTTTATTTTTATTATTTTATTTTTCTATGTCAATTATTTACTCCTTAATTCACATGTTATATTTCTATATGTACACGAGCATCGTTTCTTCGCAGCGATGCCAAATTACGTCAAACAAAAAATTTAAAATTTTTTATTTTAAAATTTAATTTTTTTTTAATTTTAAATTTATAAATTTTTTAATGCTTCTAGTTTTTTGTCCTTTTTTTATATTAATTATTTAAGCTACAGGTCCTTTTGATATATGTAATATTTATTTTCATTAGATATTTCGCTACTCTTTGTGTAGCTTCTTCAGGAAAATTGATTTTTGTTTATAAATTTTTATTATTTATGTAAAACTGTTGGGAGCGGAGAATTTATTTGTTGTAAGCGAAAATTCGTTATAACCGTAATTCACTGCATTTGAATAAAATCAGCGTTGCAATTTTCACTTAACAAGAATTTTCCGTTTCCGGCATTTATTTTTATTTTCTATGCTTTTGGAAGAAATAAGAGGACGAACATGAAAACTCTTTTTCGTCGACGTGAAATTTATTCGCACACGAACAGAAAAAGTAGAACTGGGCCCATATTACGAACGAACGAAATTCTTATACATTTTAATAAAATTTTGTTTGCAATTTTGATTCGAATCGAATGCCGTAATAATGGCCGCTGATCCGATTTTGCACTACTTGCAGATCCCAAGTTCATGGTCCTATTGAATTATTTGGAATCATTTTCTGCATTGGAAAAGCATATTGTTATAATGATGTTCTTAATTTCACCAAAAAAAATAGGCAAATATTAATTGAGGAATAAATTAATATTGTAAAATTAAATTTGTTACAAGAATGCCGAAACAGCGATCTATCAAACAAAAATTAATTAAACATTTACATAAAAATACAGCACTTGTTAAAAAAATAAATTTACATCACGATTTTATTTAAGAAGGACATGGAAGTATCAAATACATACATAAATATTTTTTAATCCCCCTTATCGTTATATTTTTATATATTAATTTGAAATTAAACGAGTTCTATTACAATTGGTGTCCACTTTTGAAGAATCCCATGAATAATTTATCTAATTTGCATTCTTTTCATTTGCTACATACTCCAAATTTATTAAGCAACATTAATTATGCTTAAAGCGGTATTCTTTTATATTTTTATTTGTATTTGTTTGTGGTTGGAGCTCTTTTTTGACCGGCCTAACTAAATAGAAATTTAAATAAAATTCTTGAATGGGAAAATTGTTACAACACAAAAACGAAAGTCTTACATTCATTGTTCCGAAAACAAAATATGATTTAAATTGATTTCAATCGATGTAATGTGCTTCGTAAAACGCGGAAGTGTTCCCAGTGTAGTTTGAGTAAATTGTACAGTATTTAATCAAAGTGGGAAATCAAAGAATAAATATGTAAATTTCTTTGAAATGACGCTTTTATTCATAATCTAAAAGTTACGAAAACATATTAGCAACTTAAAAGTTTCATTAAATTACAGCAAAGCAAAAAGAAATCTTTTCCAAAAGGTCATGTACCTTTTTCTTTTGCCAGCGATGGTCTTTATGTCTTTCTTTCTTTTTTTTCTAAACCATAAAATCATGCATACTTGTATATAATAATGATATATTTTGCATATTTATTTATCATGTATATGTATATAGATATACATTTTTTTTTAATTTACAATAAAGTTATCATTCTAAGCACGATTTGATAGATTATTGGTTTATTTATACAGTCACTTTAAAATTATTTCTGACCAAATAACAACAACAACAACAAAAACACACAATTAAGACATACAACGATGAAAGTGATGCTGTTGAATACAACAAAAACTCACAAATAATGCCGAATAAATCAGGAATGGAAAATGCTTTGTCCCACAATTATGGTGAAACTCAAAAAGAAATTTTAATATGGCATAATGAAAAAAAAAAAATTTATTTGAGAGGGCTAGAAGCGAATGACTATTGTTCAATTCACAAGCTGGTATTAACGTCGCAGGCCTTACCGCCATTTTTGTACTCCAAAATTAGTGCAAATTTGCACTGGATTCTAATGAAAACCATTCGTTTACACAAAAATACTTCTGAGAGAGTAAAATAAATGGCAGTTCTTTGCTGAGAGTCGGCAAATTTTTAGTGAACGAATTTTTGCCAGTAGAATCCACTGGAAAAGAAAAACATATGATTCAAAAATAAACAAACAAAATTCGGCAAAAAAAATGTTTTTATAAAAATATTTAACAAAAGAAAAAGCTGCATTAAAACTGTAACAAAAACTGAAAATAAAAATTTTCAACGTGAAACAAATTAAAAATGAGCATATAATATTCAGTGTTCCGAAAATTGTCAGTATCGAACGAAGTCATAAAAGCATTTCACATTTTTCTCTGATGTGCATTATTGTGCCTTTGTACGAGGGCGGATCAATAAGTCCGTGACTTTTCGAACTTCCCTCGTAGTTATATGAAATGCAACACAACATCATGTACCGCCTGTAAATAGACTACTGTCAAATTTTGAGCAAGTGTCGTCATTTACTTTGCGTTTAACAGCTGTTCAAAACAGAAAACCTCGTGTATTTTTCTAAAAATGGAAAAAAGTGAATTGCGAGTGCTCATTAAACATTATTTTATGCGAAAAAAAACCGCCAATCAAATCAAGGAAAAGCTCGATAAATACTGTGGGGACTCTGCACCATCGATTTCAATGGTAAAAAAAGTGGTTTACTGACTTTTGTTGTGGTCGCAGAAGTACAAATGCCGCTGAACGTTCTGGACGGCCAATTGAGGTCAGTACACCCGAAAATGTCAAAAAAATCCACGATGTGGTGTTGGCCTATCGAAGAGTAAAAGTGCGTGAGATTGTTGATGCCAAAGGCATTTCATATGACAGAGTGGTTTCGATTTTAAATGATCAGCTCTTTCCTATAGAAGTTAACACCTGGTAGTATGGCAGTATATCACATTAAATTACTGTAAAATACAGTCATTCTTGTAGGGTTAACATCACTGGTGTTTTGTGTGGGAAACAACTAAACACAGCACATAAGAACATCCTGTCACAGCATAAATACAAAATAAAATTGTATTATATTTAAGAAAAAAAAAAATTATTTCAATTGAAATATGAATAAAGGGCGTTAGGTAAATATTGATACTACAAATAATATTGCGTTATTCGTTCCATTAGGCATCCATCCCTTTTTAACAGCGCACTTGTACCGGCTAACACACACATGTGCCTTGGTATGCCTCTAATACACTTGCAAACAATTAAAGAGTGATAGAGAGAGACGGTCCTTTCCGCTAACACACGCCAAATTTATTTAGATATTGAATTCTATAACTTTCATTTAGATAAAATTTTGTTTACTTGAACACTTATTTCCCTTGAATATTTATTGTAAGAACAAGTATTGGCAAAGACGAATTTGTCGTTTAATGTAAATTTATTTATTATGGAGGTTAGAAAATTTTTTCTTGAGTCTTTGGATTATTATCTTTTGTGAATTGTAAATTATTCTGGTGGGCAGTGCGTGGGCTCATCAAATCATCGAAATATTTTACGTACGAGTAAAGTACTCAGTGTTGCCAATTTGTGGTGTTCTAATGCATTGTATGCTGATTTTACTTGTATAAAAATAGATCATAGAGCTTCGCCAGTAGGAAAACTCAGAAGTCCTTCTTTCTTCAGGCCATATTAAAAGCCTGCTTACGCATTTGTTTGACTTAATTACCATTCCTGTCTAACTTATAAATGCCTTCGGCTCTTATATACATATATACGAGTACATTCCACATTCACTTCTATGCGAAGAGAGAAGAGAAATCGCACTACCCATTACAGAGAGATCTCTTTTTTCTCCGAACAGCGCGTATGTGGAATAAATTCCCTGCAGAGGTTTTTCCTGCCACTTTCGACTTGAAAAAATCCAAATCAAATGTCCATAAACAAATTTTTTAATTTAAATTAAATTTTTTAAATATAAATAATTGTATGCAATTAGTTAAAATTTTTAAATTTTAAATACGCTGATTATCTATACCATACAGGCAATCAAAATGACATGGGATAGTTACTCACTAAGAAACAAACTGAATCAAAGACAAAATTGTAAATCACACTGACAAACACTAGCAGAAGGTAACAACATGCTGTTTTCGAAGGCTGCTACACCTTCTTCTTCAGCGTTCTTCGAAGTACAGCGAAAGGCTGACTGACCGTCTTGAGCTCGATGTCGAGATATATTGCTTCAGTGGTTGTTAAGTTACAGCGTTATAAAAATATGTATGAAAACTGTTTCGTGACTGGCCATGATAATTGACCGTAATCAAGTCTTGGAACATCAGAAAAACATATTAATTTAAGGAGGTTTTGGTTTTGTCCAGCGTAGACCAGAAAATGTATATATTTTCTGTTATTCATGGTATTAATTCGTCTACGTCAGCCAGTAACGTACAGTGTGTGTGAAAGTTTTAAACTTTGACCTTTTCATTTGGAAATTTTTTAATCAGTGATTTAGAGTACAATGAGACATTGAGATAAACAATTAACAAATGGTGGAGGAGATACTGAAACAAAAGAAAAAAATTTAAGAATTGGCAAAATATATTCGAGAGTATCGAATTTGTTTGGGTTATTTTTTAAAGTCAAGTACAAAAATAAAACCACTGCCCCATAATATCCACTGCCCCATCAGTGATCTCTATATCTTCATATCATTCATATAAAGTGTCATGATTCACATAAATTTAAGAAAAAAAATAATCAAAATGTTATGAAAGAAAAAAAAGCTTTAATAAACAATTTCCCTTCATAAAATTTCACTTTCACTTTTGCAGTTTCTAAAAAAGAACACACTTTGTAGCAAAATTTTATTCAATCATCCTGCACGAATATTCATTCAGTTAATAGACAATATTTTCAAACGTATCGATTTTGTTGACTAGTCATACCGTATGTCAAGTCACACAACAATTTTTTTTTTGTTCCGTGTGATTTTTTCTGTTTTATTGCAAATTTGCATAGCACAGAATTGGTAACAACTAAATACTCGTATAGGCCATAATGTACATGCTAACATGGACTCCAACATTGTTATGACCATTAAAAAGATGATAACATAACGAACAGAGGTTCCCAAACATTAAAGTTTCGATATTAGTTTGTCTCAAATTTCTAAACGTGAAATTCTAAATTCCAAATTGTTACTTAAGTGATGAACTTTTTTTTCTTAAACCAATGCACAGGAAATGTTCCCTACGTATGCAATGCATTGATATACACCAGATCTAGTTGGAAATGGGTGGCTTAAAAAAGAGACACATAACATTTGCAGCGTGATATAAATCAACCTACCTCCGTCATACCCCAGTACAAGATATAATGTCATTAAATATCGTGTGTTAATCTTTTTCAACTTTATGCTTTATGGAATTAAACAATTTGGCAAGGAAAGTAGCCAAAATTATAGTTAATCTCAGACACCTTGGGAGTCCGCATAAAACAAATTGCAGGTCACGTAGCGATATGCGACCATCCATCGCCTGTCGATACAGCTTTTCACCCTAACGATGAGAAATAAAGGTTTGCAAAGACCTGATTGGTTATCTTATCACACGTTCAGGAAAGTATTAACCGTTTCTTAGCTGCGCTTTTAAAAGTGTTTGAATGGGCATTCAATTAGCCTGCGTATGTATTGGTGGCAATCGCTAAAAGTGTATACAAAATTAAGGAACAGAAAAATATAACAGAGTAATTTCTATAAAACGCCAAGTTCTTAATCAGCAGTGTGATATCGTTTTTCACTTTTTATTGCTGTTGTTTCATTGATATGATTTTATTAGAATGTTTCTAATTGATAAGTATGGTGTTATTTATGTGTGTACGTACATGCATACGAGTACATGCATACGAGTGTGTATGCATTGCTGGAGGTATTTGCTTTTATGTACTTTTGCTTGTTCTTATATGCACAAATATAAATGTATGTTTCTACATAAATATTAATTTATTAGATATTTTATGGTAAAAAATATGGAAATATAGAGCAATTTTTTTTCTGAAAACTGTTCAGAACGTGTTACTTATTTTTAGTTCATTTTAATAAAATGTTTTTCTCGCAATTAGAAATAAACAATATATGTTTTCGTGGTTGTAGGAATTTATCGTAAAACTAGTATCATTGCAATTGTTCTTATACAATTGGGGTATTCACAAGGTCTGCTATTAAGTCTTATTGTCATAATGTTTTAACATTTTAAAATACAGTAGAATCTGGAAAAAGTTAACACGCGTAAAAGTTAATCGCTCGGTTATGTTACCCGAATTTCAGCGTCCACGTGCCGCTCTAAAAAGTTTATTCTCAATTAACCGAGGCAATAGCAGTAAATGGCCGCTAATAAATAAGAAGTTGTGAGCACCGTATATTCCTGGGCCAGTTCATTAGCAATGTAATCACCAATGCTATCCCTGTGTCCTGGAACCCATACAATATTCAGCCTTGAATGTTCCGAAATTTCCCTGAGAAACTATCGTCGGCATTCATGGACGAGGACAGACATCTAGGTGACGCTGACAAAGGTAGTAAAAACAACTGCCCTTAAAAATAAACGCGATTATAAAAATTTCCTAAAAGAAGGCAAGAAAGTTTGTAGGTCTCTTTTAAAATAAGTAAAAAATTACACTGTATTTATGCATAGTGACATTTCGTGCATCTGCAACATTCTCTCAAGAACTTCATCTTTCGACTTTAACTTTTGTTGTCTTCTGTTACCTCAACTGTTTAACAGATATCGACACCATCAACAAAGCTACCGAAATAATAAAGTCGTCACACAGTTGAGGTTGATTCGAACTTTGTTTAAATGCCATGAGTAGTATTAAAATTAAAAAAGGTCAGGGGAACACAAGGAAAAGCTTACACACAAAGAAATATTAAATGTCACACGAGGAACATATGGGGAATATTCAGAAGGTTCTGGCAGCCTTTTGACTACTGTCGCCAAATTTTGCCTGTATAATGACTAAAACGAACATATGCTATTTTCAATAAAATCCACGGTATTGATTTAAATTTTTTTTTTGTAATTTTGCTTCTTGGCTTCTTGTTGATTTTATTTCCACTGACTGCATTTCAATTTATGAAAGCACAGCAGAAAACAAAGAGGGGACTTTTCCCTGTTTGCAAAAGTACTTCATCGTAATAAATGCACTTAAGCAAAATGTTTACCATCAACAAATAAGTTGTACATTGTCCTTTTTAACTCGTGAGCAGTTAGTAAATAAATGTAAGAATATTTTATCGAAATGTGTATTTTTTATAAATAAATTTCAGTGCAACAGAAATGAAATATCTGCAACAAAATGTTGTATAAACTCGTACATACTTAAACTCTATTAGTTCAGGTGCAAAATTCGAATTGTGTTTAAGAAAGTTTTGCTTTTATGGCGTTTTAATTTAAAAGAGCTACATATATCATTAATCATTAATCATTATATGCAAACACTATAAAGTAAATAACAAACTATGCAAGTGCAATAATATGAAGTATACTTTTAGGCATTGACGAGGTTTATTTCTTTAGCGTGCTTTAAGGTGAAATATAATTTAATTTACTTCTCACTTTAATATGAACTATCATTTCGATCATTTTAAATACAATTTTTACTTGTTATCGCATATCTTTTTATGTGTTATACAATGCATATATATATATAATAACGATTCCTTGAAACGTTCAATCAATAACAAATGATATGACATTTTGACACCTAAGTCTGTGAATTTTTCTCCATTAATCATTTTCTCAAGTTCCTTTCGCAAATTTTATTTTTCATATAACAAATTCCATGGAAAATTAATAAAAAAAAAAAATAGAAAATATATGCAGACGATAATACCTTGAATGCCAATTAATACTCTTGAGCTTCATGAATATACCCAAAGTGACAAAAGTCTTGAACCATAACAGTTTGAAATAACAAAAATATTTTTTTAGCTGATATTTAGAGTGAAAACTTTCAAAGTTCAATTTTCAAATGGTCCTCTATTTGCAGTTAATAATTTCATACTAAATGAAGAAACTTTAAAGCAATTTTATTTACCTTTTAATCAGCAATTAAACATTTGTATTTACTTATTTATTTATTTATTGTAAATAAATTAAGCACACTTCAAGGTAACACTTTAGTACTGCTGTAGTTAAAATGCCTTCAGATACAAATGACGAGTATAACGGAAGTTGAATATTGAATCATGTCAATTGAATTTAAATAGATATGCTTTGCATGCAATTGATGCTGGGAGAAATAATACTTTTAAAAATATTGAATCATTTATTTTTTTAACAAACAGTTGATATATAGAAAAAATTCATATGAACATGTACAATAGGAAATATTAATAAGGGGCGTGTTATTTTCCACAGACCTGTGCACCTCAACCATTTTTATGCCAAAGTTAAATATTTCACATTAATTTCCCACTAATAGCTTTCAATTTACTTTTACGCCATCAACAAACTGATTCAAACAATTTATACGTTCTTATGTACAGGGTGTCAGGTTATATTTTTAAACGATATATGGTAGTCTGCACGTTGACTACGAATCCACAAACAGACCTGGGTTCAACTCAACCGCAGTTTCAGACTAAAAAATTTTAAAATAAAAATAAACATCTCGCATTTTTCTAATGTGCATTAGTGTGTCTTTATGTGTCAGTTGTTGTCTGAAAGTTTCAGTGGCGAAGGCATAGTCACTGGTCACTGAACAATTCCGGCTTCAGCTGATAGCAATCCACAATCGCATCAGAATGCGCTCCTTCGTCGGTATTGTGTAGGACGGGCGAACTAAAAACAATAATAAAAATGGATACTGAACCGAAGCTTCAGCACTGCTACGAGTATAAACAAAGAACGTGCGAAAGCAGAGCTGCAAAAATAATTAATTAAGCTTCACCTCCTGTCGTTTCTCTTACTATCCCTTTCCTATAGTTCCAGCACAATGCTTTGCATGTGTAGGAGTCGTCTCCTGAGTGCTGGTCCCAGATAAAAAAAAGAGCATTGAACGATAGAATGGAAATGCGGATTTTATTTTTTAAAGAATATGTCATCTGAAGGATCTGAAGAATATCCTTTTTTAAAATTTCATGAATAATCGCTCTTGAAAGTCCCAGTGAAGCTGGGAAAGTCGCGGATTTTCACGTAAACTGCTTTCAACCAGTTCAATGTTCTTGGGGAGTCTTTGAAGATCTACTGGGTCCTGGCCGTGGGGCATTCATAGCCGAAGCAGTTGTGCGGAATCTCTGCACCCATGAACGAATTAAATTTACATTCGGTCCATCACTTATTCGCCGAATACCAAACTTTGTCAACAAGTAATTACGTAAGAATCATTACTCTTAAAATATGTCTCCACAGGGAACGCGCGATGCTCACTCGACCACTGTGACTGACAAATCCGCACAATCGATAATTCCAACGGCGCTACCCTCCCTCCGCACCGTTTATTACTTTTTGAAATAATCGTATTTAAAAATATAAATTTGCCAGCAGACACCCTGTATAAACAAGAGTGCGGCATTTATTAAAAGAAAAGCTGCTGTGGAAAAATTACAAGCAGACGGAAAATATGAGGAGTTAGAGAAATTTTAAGAGAATTGAATTAATTGAAAGAGAAAATTATTTCTTTAAAATAATTTATGTTATTTACAACATAACACAGACATTTTTAAAATAAAAAATTTTAACTTTGTGGTATCCTGAAAATATATTTCTGTGACCGTTGAACCCAAAAAAAAAAATTAAGTTTTATTTAAAAAATTTTTCAGGAGGGAAAAAATTATTTTCAAATTTTTCAGCAAAACAGATTTTTGTCAGACATTAGACATTGGTCAGGCCCTTTTCTGATCGAATTCGTGGGAATATGTTGGGAGCGATTATATTTTCTTCAATATACCGATATGGCTGATAGATTTTTGACTTCTTTCTTACAGATGTGTCTAAATTGGTGTAGAAATAATTTGAATTTTTCTTTTAATGTCACATGAAAATAAATAAAGTTTTTAGTTCAGTGGAAACTTGCATAAAAGTGATGGTAAAATATATTAAAATAAAATGTGTATGTATGCGAATGTGCACATACATATAACAACAAAATTTTTCTTGCCTTGCTGATTTTTATAATACATCTTATTTGACAAATTTCCATGGCATAATTTTCAAATAAACCCTTTTTAAGCATTCAATATTTTGTTATGAATTTGAGGGTAAGATTCGAAAATGTTCTGCGACACACCTGATTATGAAGGTTTTTGTATTGCTGAGAATTCCTGCTAATAGAAAAATATGTTATTCTACCATTTAATGCAATCAAATAATTTTTCCGTGTATAAAACAGTAGTGGGCGGCATTATAAATAATCGTGGGCGACAGCAAGTCGTAATTTCGTTTTTTTTTTTGTATTGAAATTTATTGAATTCGTGTAGCGAGATGTTAAGGGATACGTTTTGTCAAAATAACAGGGATATCAAATTAAATTTAAAAAAAAAATAATAAATTGCCCTACGATTTTAATTAAAATATATGATTTTAATTTTAAAGTTGTGCTTTTTCCCGAAAAAATATGTGAAATGTATTATGGCATACTCTGAATATTTTATGATATTATCATAAAGCACAATTTTAAAATTAAAATCATTAATATATAAAGAGATATTCAAAAATTAATTCAGTTGATTTTAATTAATTTTATTTGAACGATAAATGAAGAAAAAAAATAAAAATAAAAAAAATACTTGCCGTATGGACGGAAGTTTTAAGGTACTACACCAATAAAAAGCGAAAAATCACTGTGTTTGACCGAAACTTCGTAAAACTCTATCTGGTTGAAATTTGATTTTGACAGATATTTTTTCTGTTTTTTCCAAATATTTTTTGTTCCAAGATTGTGCAATTTTAATTTGAATACATAAACCAATTTTGTATACAACTTGTTTCAAATAATAAATTTATTCATGAAAATCGCCATCCATCTAAAACATTTGCCATCAAGAAGGGATGACAATATAAAAATAAGTCTCACCGTGTAAATCCAGCCATATGTGAATCAATTTAATTATTGATATTAAATTTTGAAAACTTACATTGCTGTTTGGCTTTTATTGATTTTAAACCAATGATAGTTTAAATTTTATTTATTTCGAAAAATATAATTCAGTTATTTTCTTGCAAACGCGACAACTACTCGTATCGACCACAACGAATGCTCGAAATGAAAATAAAATGTAACAATAAAATTTAATTATCCATGTTGATTTCTCTACTCTACCAACAAGAAATCACCGCCATTACATATAAAAACTTATTTGTATATAAAAAAGGGATATAAAAATATAAATAATTTAATTTTGAAATAAAATTCAATTAACGCGCAGGTTTAAATTGCTACACTAAACGCACCGCACAACACAAAAAAAAATGTATGCTTGCAACAGCAGGAATATTGAATTTCGCCAAATGAACAAAAAAAAAACAACAACAACACAACACAACACAAACACTTGTTGCCACTTTCAACACTTTGCACGTACGTACTTTTTTCTTTAAATATTTTTATTCTCTCGTTCCGGGTTGTTTTCTCTGTTTTCGTTAGACTGACTTCAAGCTTTCAAGGCAGACGATGTGCATTAACCTGTTGATTGACTAGAAATGCTTTCAAACAGTTTCAACATCATTTATTTATACCACAATTCTGTAGTATTTGAAAATACTATGCACAAATACATTCATATTCTTGTTATAGAAAATGTCAAAACAAAATCTACGTGTATGATTAGCGGATACGCAATAAACAAACACACTCGTTTATTCGTTCATTGTTTGAAAAAAAAACCATCACGAACATTATGAAGCAGTCACAGTTGTTGAAGATAGAAAATTCACGAAGTTATAAAAACGATTTCAAACGAATACATTTGGCAACACAGAGCAAAAATAAACGGAAATGTACTAATACTCGTACATTCGCATAATAACATACATGCAGCACACACACAATTAACAGATACAGTGGAGAAAATTCTTAAAAAGTCTTCACTGTTACGATTCGCATAAAATTATAGAAAATAAATAATTGAAAAATAACTATTCCAAAAGTAAAAAGAAAATAATTTTTTTGAACACAATTTTACCAACAGTGGTGCGATCAATACCTTCTTTGGAAAGGAATAGGGTAAAGATGAAATTATAAACTAGCAGTTAAATATTGCACAGCTCTGTTGTTGCGCATTTTGTTGGCCGCTGTCCAGCCTTGCAATTTTGCTGAAATTTTTAAAAATTTTGTTTTGCATTGCATTAGTATCAACATTGTGAAATTTTAGTTTTGCAATTTTTCACGTACAATACCAATACGTAAAACTTCAAGTTGAATAGAGAGAATAGAGAATTGCTAAGCAAAAGAGAATTGCAGAACACATGAAACCTAATACCCCTCCCCAATCTCCTTGCATCAATTGCCGACAAACTCAAGAATTGCTGCAACAAAATTTGCAAGTGTGGACAGGGACTTCGTGAGTACAATATTCAGCTTCTTGTATTTGTGTGCGAAAAATAGTCACACATATACGCTCTGCGTAATATTGACGCATATCTCAAAATGGTTTTGTTATTCATCAAAATATTGAAACATCAAGAAAAATTACCAATTTTTACTTGAAGTTTTTCTATTATTAAATTAAATCAAATTATATACTCTGTATAAGATTTTAATACAAAATAATTTAAGAAACACTCCAATATTTCTTCATGTTCTTGTTCAAGTATGCAGATAAAGTAGATGGATTAATAAAAGCACATTTTCACTAAATTCATTAGAAAGATGATTAAAAAATCACTTTTAAATAAGAATAGACATTATTTTGAACAAATTTTCAATAGCTTTATTGACGTGTTGTAATATTGACGTTTAAAATATCTCATTCGAAAGCAAGTTCGAATGTTGGAAATCGTGTGATTTTTTTTTGGACCACCATTTCAGCATTTATTCGGTTTTGAGAAATCACTCATTTTTATATCGACTCGGTTTACAGCACGGCTGGATATATAATTTTATTTAAAGACTTATTTGGTATTTTAAAAAGTCGGATTGTTTTAGTGTCTCCACTTGTTTTTAGCATTTTGATATCAAACATTAAAAGTGCTTTTATTCAGCTGAATGAATTTTTAGAAAAACCACACTAAATTATGTCGCGTTGTTCATAACAGTCATATTTCTTCGTGTTATTATTTTAAAAGTTATGACTTTATGACTACCTAGTGAATACCTCAGAATGTAAAACAGTGTGTTACAAATTTGCGTCAGTGTGTTACCCTTGCGTCTTCTCAATTATACAACTCCATGAAAATTTATAATTTAAATCAAATATTTCGAGTAAATTTCCATAAAATCGTAATCTTATCCCACCGACAATTGAATTGAATCTGTACCACTGTAGCTACCCAGGAAATAGTGAAAACAGTGTTGTCTACATTAAATGCTCGCATTCGTCTACATATTCATATTCGTATTTGTAAAATATATTTGCTTAATATCGATAAAAAAAAAACACAAAACAACAATTAAAAAAAAAAACAACTATTTGTTTTGTTTTTTTGTGGAGTGAGTGAGTGAAAATGACTTTGAAATTTAATGGGATTAAGAATCATCGTATGCGTTTTGTAATGTCTTTTTACAAAATAATAACACAATTACACATGGTAAATATTGCAAGAACACACACACACACTGACAATACATCCTAAAATTGCGAGAATGTGTGGGGTTATTTTTAATTAAAAAAAAAACACAAAAATGGAATTTTAACTGTTTTTATTACAACATTTAACCGTTATTATTAAATACATACTCTTGTTAAATGGAAAATGCTTTTAATAACAATTTCATTTAATATGTATGTATGTATGTCAATATTGCTAAATAGCAAAAGGAATAGTTATTAATAGCAAACAATTTACGCAACCATTATTGCTTAAAGTCTAAAATAGAATTTCATTTGAGACCCAGCTAGAGTGGCGAATAATATTACCGATGTTTAAGTTTGAACAAATGAAAATAATTCTGTTTTTTTTATGTAATTTGATTTAAATTTGCACTTGTGAAACTTATAGAGGATATTTAGTTCTACCCATTACTCCTGTTAGGAGCAAATGGCTTCCACAAAGCACCTCCATCTCACACGGTTTGACACTACTTTTGTTACTACCTCTGCATGTCCACATGCTTTATGGTCAAGCATGATTTCTTACGTCTTGAGAATTCGACTCAAGTGCCATGCTTAAGCTACTACAGTCTACTCTCGATAATTTAAAACTCCAAAGAACCCAAGAAAAAGTTCAAATTGTCGAAATTTCAAATTAACAAGAGTTTATTTGAAAGCAAATCGCATGATAAAAAAAAGCATTTCGATACTGAAGCAAACGATTTAATATTTTGTTTGTTTCCGAAAACAAAGTTTCACTATAACTCAAGAATTGTTTTTTTGGACCCACTAATGCACATACATATGTATGTACAAGTATATGAACCAGATGTAGGGAAATTATAATTTTAAACATTTTTTTTTTTTTTAAATTTAAAAAAAAAATACAATTTTACAAACAAATAACCAGTGATGGAAATATGTGATAAAAATCATTTGGAAAAACGTTGTGGAAAACATTTCAAAAGAATGCTAAGAAAATCGTTTGGAGAAAAGTTCTGCTCAATTTATTAGAGCGGTGAAAGTCCATACCACGCGTTTTTTTTTTTTTTTAAAGACAATAAAAACTCTACGAAGCTCTTAAGCTTGTCTGTAGAAACAACCAGGGTCTAAGCGGGAATCGAATCCGCACCTTCATATTGATAAGACTAATGCTCATGCAATAGACTACGGAGGCATCATCGCATTGTTACGCATTCTACACTTTTTTTATGAATTGCAAGTTACGCTTTCTGTATCCATACTCGTATGTACATATGAATTTTTATACATAAAATATATAGACTTATCAATAATACCTGTTTTTATCAACAAAAAATATTCTTTTTTTTATAAATGAAATATTTACAAAAAATATTCATGTGCTTTTTCTCTCTACGTACGTATGTATGTATGTAGTATGTGTTTTGTAAATACCTTTGCAAACAATTAAATAACATTTTAGTTAAAAGCAAACTTAATAAATGACTGAATAATATCTTTACTAAAACGACAACTTACTGATTGATACAAATGTCCACCATAAATTAACATAAAATGATGAAGAATATTGTGTTTTACCACTTGATACACGCGAAAATAAAAGAATATTAGAGCGGTAATTTAAAAGCCACTTGACATAAAAATATGATATCAAAATTATCCAAGATACCGAAAATTGTGCAAACTATGTCAGATTTTATATTGAATAATTTGCGTAGTTTGGTTATACTCGTGTAATTTATATTATTGGGTATGATTATTATTATTATAATATAATATAATATAATATAATATTTTTATGAATATGACTTTTAATATTTTTATGAATATGGCTGTTAATATTTTTATTTTGAATTTTCATTGACAAGAACTTTTCCTATATTGTGAATTTTTAAAAAAATTTGTTTATTATAAACTAAAACCAATTTTCCTGAAGAAGCTACACAAAGGAGTAGCGAAATATTGAAATAAATATAAAATATATAAAAAGACCTTAGGCTTAAAATAATTAGTGTTATTAATATTATTATTATTATTATTATCATTGGGACACCGCCACCAGGAAGATCTATTATGCAAAGTTCCTCATATTAGACCACCATCTTAAGGCTTCTAAGGAATCCAAGCACTATTTGGAGTCTGGTGTAGCACATCTTGTATGGAGGCACCGCATATTCAACAAGATGCTGAACTCTGTGTGCCGAGTGCAAAGAACGTGTTCAAAATTCAGCGAAACAAGCCTTTTAGAGGTTACTGTATTTAGAATCAGGAAGCGTTTGGCTTGACGCCGGCCGGCACTATTATGACAATGAGCAATTCCATTTCCTCCCAGTTTCTAAGAATTTTCGTATGACCACAGAATGACTCGGGGCCAATTGAGGGCAAAGTTGCCCTCGTGTTGCCCCGTCATTACCCGCATAGCTCTCATGTCTAGGTACCCAACCCAATGCAACGGCGTTAAAGTTCCCCCAACTCATTGAAAACGATAAGGCCTTCACATACCATTTTCGAGGTTATCATGACATCAATACATAAGGGTATGCAAGATGAAAGAAAGATCATCGAATATGGGTGGGATGATGTTGAAAGAAGTAAAAGAAGTCCTATTTGGTGTTGAAATTATTGTTATTTGTTATGCTTTTCGCATTTTTTTATTCTTTTTTTGCAGTGATCCTTTCCGCTACTATTCATAGAAAAAAAAATTTTTTTTTATCTGGAACTATAGAAAGACAGGAGGTGAAGCTTAATTAATTATTTTACAGCTCTGATTTTGCACGTTTTTAGTTTTTTTCAGCAGTGCTGGAGCTTCGGTTTAGTAGCCATTTTTTATTATTATTTTACTTCGCCGGTGCTATACAATACCGACGAAGGAGGGCGTTCTGATGTGCCTGTGGATTGGATACCAGTGACTATGCCTTCGCCACTGAAACCTTCCGACAACAACTGACACACAAAGACACACTAATGCAATCAGAAAAATTCGAGATGTTTTTTTTTTTTTTTTTTTAAATAATTTTAGTCTGAAACTGGGCTTGAACCCATGTCTGTTTTGGTTTTGTAGTCAACGTGCAGAGATCGTTTACGTGATGCGAAAAATTCTTGCCTGGATAATATTAAACAACTTTTGCCATGTCACCTTGCACTGTTCGTATTGGAAAAGGGTTACGTGCAAAGATGTGGAACACTTCTCGAGTTATCTTGATCATGAAGAAAAATAATCCAGGGCAGCATATTAAAAGACCTACCTTATTAAAAATGAAACCATTTACACACTTACAACAGTGTTACAAATGCCACGATAACGAAACCAAGTCTGTAGATTATGGTTGCCTTTTTGCCGTTTGTGTAAATATTTAATTTGTTAAACACCTTGTTATTTCCCATTGCGAAAAAAAACTGTATTGCGTGCAAACAGACAGCTTTATTCGCTGTAATTTATCGAAGGTTTATAAACAAATTTGTATAGAAAATCTTTGCTATAAAACTCTGGAGTGAAATTACGGCGCTCGATTCGATTCGAAATTTCAAAGAAAATTCTACACTCAAAATACTATAAAATTAACTGAAATTGCAATTGAAAGTAAATGAAACTTTTCATTTATTTACAAATCTATGTTTGTTATATGGTTTAGCTGGTCTATATGCAGATTTCATCAAAATTCTTGAAAAAAACTAAGAAAATTCTTTGAGAAGTTCGAAATATACAAACAAAACCAACCAAATGGCTTCTTTTTCTTTATACAGCAAACATTTTATTATTCGATTTAAATCTATTTAATTTTTTTAAAAATATTGATAAACAAACAGATAAAAAATCGTAATTATTTTTGAGTAACTCCTTCTGCCACGAGTCTACTGTAATTGTAATTTAATTGTTATTATTATATTTTGCTGCGATGGATAACTTTCGCACATTTGACTTACTTATGTGCCGTGCCTCTCAATTTTTATGTTTTATAGAAGAATGTCTGAGTTTAGACTGGCGAACATTTGGAAGGGAAACATTTAGTTAGGGAGCATATTACGGATGGGGCAGAGAGCATCGTTTTTGTGTTCGGTACTCGGCGATACACTTTGTTCACATTTTCTTTGCTTACAACAAAAGCAAATAATAATAGTAATAACAATGGAATGTCTCCGGCAACATTTTGGTCTGTGTGAACACGAATGAAGAAACAAAAGAGAATTCCAGAGGTTTTTCTCGGTTTAAACTCGGACAATATCTTAACAAATAGTAGTTCTTTAACAACAACTCTACTTACAATGCATATGAAAAAAAATTAAAATTCTTTTGTATCCACAATACTCGAATTGTGTGTAGGACTTTCTCGGGCTAAACTGTAAGGCATCCAATAAAGAGAATTTCCTTTTCTTTGCCTATAACTGTTACCAATAATAAAACTCATATTTTTGCGTACGATAATAACTATTAAAAACTATAAGGAACAAAAAAAAAAATAGAGAAAACAAACAAACAAACATGAAGCTGTAAAAAAAATAATGAATAATGGAATTGCGACCACTGTTGTTTAGTGTGAGCTGAACATGCCATGTCATGCATGCATCAAGCTTCAAGTCCATATTGTTTGCATATTGCTGCCTGCAACTAAAGAGCTTTCACAAAAACTCTTATTTCACTTTCTTTTTATGCATGTGGGTATACGAGTATGTATGAATGTACGGTTTTTGCAAATATTTTTCTCATAAAAACCAATAGTTGTGCCAACAGGAAGCCAGAAACTACGACAAATTGATTAGGGAAGTGCGAAGCGTTGACACTTGATTGGAAACTTTTTATTGAAAAAGCGATTTGTATATTTTAAAAACAAAAATTAAAAATTTTCAATAAAATGCAGTTGTATATTTCTGTAAAAAGTTTTTAAGTGTTGTAGATTTCTATTGCCTGATGGCTGCCCCCTTAATGACAGCCATATATTTTATGGGCTTTTAAAAATTATTGCCATCATAATTCAATATTGTTAAGAAATATCAATTCTAAAGACAATTGGGCAATAAAAACACAATTATTAAGTATTTCATATGGACACGAGTCGCTATAAATTTGAAACAAAACGATGAAAAGTTATTTGCGAAATGTTGAATGTGTGAAACTATTTTACTTGACACTTCAAATGTAATGTAAATTGTACTTTTCTGTAACTTATAGGCCCTTATTATGAACGCTGTTCATTGTTGGACTGTGGTCGAATGAGTCTATAATTTTGTAGTATGACGGGCATCCGATAGGTGTGAATTTTTATTAATTTTTTTATTTTATTTTACTATTCTCAGCTGCATATAAATAACAAAATAAATTAAACATTATAATAATTAACACAAATGAAACAACAATCTGGAGAATATTTCATTTCCAAAAATTTTTACATACTAGAATTTTTCACGATACGAAGGGAGGATGAAGCCCGTCGGCTGTAGCCGCCGACAATTTTGTTATTTACTTAGCCGCCGGCGAAGTGTCGTTGATCGGCTAGCGGCTAAGCCCATTTTACAATTTATTTCTTAGCAAGTTTTAATTCTGCAGATTTTATCTATTTTGATATAAAATATTTTTTTAACTTTCAACATCGTCACGCACATGTTACATACGTATACTAAATAATAATATGCAATACAAATGATTAAAGTTTTCTCATTTCAGTATATTTTTGATATTATTAAATCCAAATTGGGCTAAAGTTTATAGCGTTGTTAGTTGGAAAGGATTAGACTTGAAGCAGCATTCCTAGGGAACAAGGGAATAGTTAAGGTCAATCAATACCAACCTGCACAGTCTAAATTTATTTCTTATTTTCAATTGTATTTCTCCTATTGGAAACGAACAAAAAATTACGAAAACAACCGTTATTGTTACAAATTCACTTTGAAAAATGTAATGCTGTAAATTGTGATATTCTATTTTACATAATTTCGTTTCCCTCTAAAATTTGATATTTTTTTTTTAACCATAAGGATGACTTTTTTGTGATATTTATGATATGCAGATATGACATTAAATTCAAGGAGTGATTTTAACTCTTAATGTTATATCTAATACTTCCTACATGCAGTCTATACATTTATATGAATAAGTATAACAATTGTTATCATATTTGGTTTAGCATATTCAAAGTGCATCAGTATAATGTAAGTTCCAGCAAATAAAAACATATTAAAAAATATTTAGACTTTATGTACATACATATCCATAACCCCAGTAGGCATCATGACCCATTAATAAGGTCTATGCTGTTAGAGGAGATACATGTGCAACTGTCTAATAATAAATTCTTATTAATTTTTTACAATGCAACTTGACATTGAAACTTTTTTTTCTCTAGTCCTTATTGAGGATCCTTGCCTTAAAGTGTACGAAATAAACACATTGTGAATGCATTTTGTATATTATTTCCTCCCACCATATGACTTTAAGTACTTACTTGCTTAATAATTCCACATTCCTTTGCATGCAAAGATTATAATGGTTTGTTTGATAAATGTCAGATTAGCTGAAAATTGCTCTCAAATAAACTACAGTATAAGAACAAACAAAATGAAAAAGAACATAAAACTCATGTGTGACAGTGAAAGTTTATACCCGCTTGACCTGAGATTCTTTTTAAGCGAATGTTCGCTAAAGCGAAGAATTCATTCTCTCTGTAAAAATATTCGCTAAATTGTCGGAAATTTTTAAAAATATGAACATTTGCAAAAACGAACTATTAGCGATTATTTCTCGGAAATCAACATTCACTAAATTGTCGGAAATTTTTAAAATGCGTATGATACACAAAAAGCAAATATTAACATTTTGGTTTCTATGATGCGACCATTAAAGTATGTACACACGATTGTCATTTACTACAATATTGACAGAAAAATTGTTACAAAATGTGCAACAACCGTGTGAATACACAATTTTTGAGTGGCAACATCGTCGCAAAATGCATTGTCGGTGCATTGTATGCCAATAATATTGTCACAATTCTGACAATCGTGAGAACACCCTTCATTTCCATTGACACACAATTTACAGTCATTTCTTATTGTCGCATGTGCTTCATTTAGTGCACCGTACAATAACACCATTGGCAGATAAATATTTCTGTTGGCAATGCTGCCCATAAATATTTAGATACAATGCTAAAAGTCAGATCTGTCAACGTTTGCCATACAAAATAATCTGACAACCGTGTGAACAGACAATTATTATTGGCAAAAAACTTTATTGTCGCAGAACTGTGTGCCAATGAAATTGTATGGTTTTCTTTCAATAGTGTGAATTGCCAGATGGTAACAATTTTTCATTGTGAGTGCATTGCCACTATATTGCCGTATCCTACAATATTGTACAATCTGACAATCGTGTGAACATAGCTTTAGACTATCAATTGTAGGTTGTGGTTCGATTCCCGCCTGATGAGATCCTGGCTCTTTTTTAAAGGAGAAAATTTAAAAACAAACAACATGATACGAGCAAAGAAGAATTTACTATAAAAAAACAACAGTAAAAAACAAAAAATGAGAGGGAGGATTCTTTTTATTTTAGCGAATATTTAGCGTATATCGTTAACAATAGTCGTTTTCGATATTGTTTAAGATTAGCTATTAATATATAATCGAACCTTCTAAAACTAAACATTTGCTGCCACAAACCGAGCGACGGCTGAACTATAAAAGTTATTTTACCTTTCACTAGCAATCTAAGTCGTTCTCGAATGTTTTATCGGAGAAATGTTTGGAACGGTTGCCTCCGTAGCCTACTGCATGAGCATTAGTCTTATCAATATGAAGGTGCGGGTTCGATTACCCCAAGGCACCCTGGATGTTTCTTATGGTATCATAATGGGGCGTCCTCCTTCAGGAAGGCTCCGTCACCTACCCTAACCTAACCTAATGTTTGCTACATGTTTAATGGTGATATTACTTTAGTCTGCTGTGCTCAAGCGGGTATAGTAGATACATATGCACATACATACCTGTGTATATTCGTTTACATTCACGAATTTTATTTATAAATCTGTGAAATTACAGTTTGTCGAATGCCGCAATCACCTTCCAGATTTTTTAAATTACACGCGTGAAAAAAATCTCCCACAAATTCTGTAAATGACTTACTTACACATGCTCGTGCACACAATTAAACAAGAATAATTTACCTACCGCTAACCTTCCAAAGTCATATCGTAGAAACCTCCTACTGCCAATAAAAAAGAATTAATAAATAAAAACGTTCCAATTATCAATTGCTCGTATGCCACCACATGAAATCTCAACTCATCACTCACTATTGCGTCATCGATAGCCAAGACAATTGAATAAAACAATTTGAACGTGGGTTACAACTTCCCTTTTTTTGTTTTTTTTTTTTATTATTTCAGGGAAAATTATACAGAATTAAAACGTTTATTAATTTCCACTTCGAAACACACTTCAAAATTCTCATGATTTCAAGGAAGATGAATTGCCACTACGATTATAAGCTGGATTCTAGGATTCTATGTAACAACAAATATGTAAATATTTGTAATAGAAAAACAATATGGAAATTTGTTTGCCATAATATGTCCGATATAGAAATAATGAAATTAACGAAATACTATGTATTCGTTTTCAAAATAAAGGAAATGAATAAAAGATCTTCGTACTACACAAGACTTATTTACCAAGTTCGTAGCGTTATTATTACTCGTGTAACCATAAACTATAAATATGCACTTATTTTGAATTTACATAACGATCTAATTATTATATTACTACATATTACTACATTTTTTTTCATTTTGGACCAGCATTCAGGAGATGGCCCCTACACATGCGGTGCATCGTGCTGGAACTAGAGGAAAGGGACAGTAGGAGAAATGATAGGAGGTGAAGCTTCACTATCTTACAATACTCCTTTTTTTTTGCACGTTATTTGTTTTTATAGCAGTGCTGTAGTGCCTCTGATGGCAAGGAGACGTATTAAATTTTGAAGCTTCGTTTTCAGTAGCCTTTTTTTGGTAGTTATTTTACTTCGCCGGTGCTACACAATACCGACGAAGGAGAGCGTTCTGATGTGCCTGTGGATTGGATACCAGTGACTATGCCTTCGCCACTGAAAACTTCCAACAACAACTGACACAAAGACACAGCAATGCATATCTGAAAAAATGCGTGATGTTTTTATCAGTCTGAAACTGGGGTTGGACCCAGGAAAAATTTTTCGTTTTGTAATCAACGTGCAGACTACTTCGACTATCGCCACCCTCAATTATATGCAAGATTGGTTATTTCTGTACATTACGGTTTTATTGTTGTAGCGATAAGGCCAGCTGGTAGCCAAATCGCTTTGCCAATATCATATCATAACAATCCAATCCGAATTCATAACAGTTGAAGTTCGTAGTACAACTCCACAAGCATTTTGCTTTTGTAAAATCATTGCACTTTGTCAAAAACAGTTGACTAAGACGAATAGATAAAGTATTTTGCATTATCAATATTTAATAAACATGGCCTGTATAAAATATCCGGAGGAAAGGACATCTTGTCCAAAGTTCTCTTGGGCTGCTATTTCACAAAATACATTACATTATCATAATCAGTCATCAAACTATATCTATATAGTTTTTTTTAACAATACAAATGAACCCTTGAAGCAATTCGAGTGCTCCATTAGATAGATCTGATAATCGAAAACAAGTTTGTCGGTCTTTGGACGTACTACTTTCACTCTTACTAAGCTGAAAAGTAGTTTTATGTCTGCAAACATTCTATCTCAACAATTAATTAATAATAGTGGAGTGTCAATGTGGTGTACCCACCGTATAGACAACTTCCAAATCAATCAAATAGTGAAAAAATCATTTTTTTATTTATAAATTGTACATATTTTTTTAAATTAAATTCTTAACAAACGTGGCCATTCCATTTACGTTTTTAGACGTAAAACCTTTGAACAGTAAACAATTGTAAGTAACAATACCACAGCATGAATATTCATTTAAAATATTTTTAAAATTTTCACATGAAATTTAATGGAAGAAAAAAAAGGACCAATAGGATTATTCCTTGAACAACATGGTACATCGATACTTTCAGCGAAGGGAACGATAACCATGATTATTATTTGTTTTCTGAATATTGTTACATGAATGTATGTATAACGAGTACAAATACAGTACTTACATATGTATCTACATTATACCGTGCCATGCTACAGGCAAAAAAAAAACTGCTCCGTACACCCCCTAATATGACGTATTTTTGGACGAAGGTAGTGGTCGCCTTTTTAAGCTTTTCTTCATATCTTTGGCATTTGCAGTCCGATCTTAAGGAATGATATATCAATGTTTTTGTCTCGAGAAGGTCAAGATTCTACATCAATGGACATTGACTTCCAAATCTCCATTTCTACCACCCTAATGTTCCCCCTTAATGTCAGAAAATTTAAATTGTCACAAAAAACAATAGGTGTTTGGTAATATAATATGTTATATTAGGGGGTGTACGGGAATTTCTTTTACGGTCCATTGTACATATGTATATACACAAATATTAGGTATGTTTCTTTACTTTTTGTGTAAAGTTCGGTAAAATAAATAAAATATAATTTATTATAGAGACTATTGCGCTTAGTTACAATCAAGTTAAGTTAATATTCTGCTTTACTTAGTTCCCGGAATCACGTTCTTTCATGAAACTGTATGCGTGAGCATATCGCTCATTAACTCAAACAACGTCATAACTCAACAAATATAATTTTTGAGTTAATAATGCAGAACAATTTTTCTTATCGGCTTTATATAGTGGGTAAAAAATCCATAGAAATAGATTCAAATGTCAACTCGTTACAGCACAATATTTTTACATTTCTCTCTTAAGGTGTATACAAATTGAAAACTTTAAATAGATTTGGTGCAAAACTAGTTTTCTTAAGTTATGACGTTGTTTGCGTAAATGAGTAAATATGCAATTGGCATTTGTAATTTTTGACGCTCCATTCCATTTAGTATTTTAATTTTTAATTTTAGCAACGAAAAAGCAGCAGAAAAGAATAATCGATTCTTTTAAAATATTACTAATTTTTGTCAAGTTACATATTAACAAGAACATGTCAATAATTCCAAATAAATATTTTAATAAAAGCAAATTTCATAAATAGTGACTCCTTTTAAAATACCATACAATTTTCTTCTATTTTTGGTATTGGAAAATGTGAACAATTCTCAAACGTATACATCGCCGGTTTTAATTTGTTCACGTTATCGCGAGATCATTGGTAACTTTGTTATTGTTTATTTTTAGAAAAGCTGGTTGCCTAAACTAGCCCGGATAAGAATTTCGGGCTGTTTCGTGTAAGAAACAGAACAACACTGCTGTCTTAAAACATCTCTCATATAGCTAATTTTTGTGTACGGGAGCGCTTTCTGGTAAGACCCAATTTAGAGCAAATAAGCAGACCTATTGTTATTATTGCCAAAAAAAAAACAACATTAAAAATATAAAGTGCTGCATTTGTGTTATTTTATTAAAAAAAACACATGAGCGGCATATTTCGTAATATACATATTAAAGATACATACTTATAAATTATAGCCCAATGTATTAAGTAAGCTATGGCAACTAGGCCTTGACAACTATGTATGTACATACCTACATATCCTATAAGATTTTTTAGTAATAGATTTTCACCCCCACTCATGCGCATTAACGAAAAAATTAAACATTGATGCACGCTAAAAGACCGCACATTTTGTTTTTGTCCCAAATTTGTAAATTTTTTATTTACAATCCACATTTAATTGTCAGAATATTTGAATTCTAATTTAAAATAATGGTATCATAATTTATTTTAATGACTTAAAAAATCTATATATGAATCACCCTGCATAAAAGGAAAATTGTGAAATATTTAATTTGGAAATTTACTAAACAGCTGGTTGAAAACATCTGTTTACATTTTGTTTTACATTCGGCGTCTTTTTCTTCATTGAACATAAAATTTGTAAAATAATTGAGAAATAAAAAATAATTAAAAATCTGTGACAAAACTGCTATTAAAAATGTTGAACAATATGTTAAAATAAATTAAATTATTCAGAAGCCTTTGATCAATGACAACTTAAAATAATGGACGCCATACTACCATTTAAAATAAAAAATGAACAAAAGTTTTACGAAAGTGCCTTAAAAGTGGGCTACAATGAAATGGAAATAGTAAGACATTATTATTTAATATTTTATTTATTTAAGTTAAATGATTTTAATTTCAGTTAAAATTCATTTATATCGTGCAACAAAGTGATTTGGATATATTTCCTAAAATGCATGACGAACGCATTAATATTCTTCTTTACGGCTGGGAATTGTGCGAGGATTACAAGCAAAAACTTAATCCGAATGAATGGGAACTGCCTGAGGAAATGGAGACGGTCATAAAACTTTTAGTGCCATGGAGCATGGATATTTGGTTTAGTAAAGAGTGGGATAAGTCTAAATACCTCCTCAGAAGTGCTTTAATACATTGTCTCAATCGTGCCCGTGATTTGCTAATGCGTATGCCGGATATGATGCAAATCAATTGGGATTTTCTATTATTGTACAATTTAAAGCCATGGAATGTTTTGTATTTGAAAAACCTCTCTGTGACCAGAGAAAAGACTCTAGAGAACGGTGCTCAATGTATAGAAACTGAAGAATCGCCAGCAAGCGATGAGGGTAAGTAAAGAATTTTCAAATTAAATTGCTGGTGAAGATAGGAGTGGGAACATTACATTAGAGATTGTGGGAACATCATTTAACTGCGAATTATGTTAGCAAATTTTGTGGAAGAATGAGTGAAAACAGTTCTCATTTGTATCTTGGAAGACTGTTGTCGGTTCATGTATAATGCATAGCTGAGAATTAGTGTAGAGAATAAAAAACTTTGATTAACTCGTATGTTGAGTGACTGCGCTTTTTTCATTTTATTTTGCTTGTATCAATTTCAAATATTGTTTCATTTTCTTCTACATATCAGCAGTAGTGCTGCTTTTTAACTTCCAATTTTTTAATGTGTTTCACGAATTATATCAATAATAGCCAACCAAAGTAACATAATTTCTTTCATACTTTTGTCGTGTTCTTTTCAACTAGAAATGTATTACATTTCTCGACCGATTTTATCCAATAAATTTAAAAAAACTGCACTTTATTCTTCAACTGGAAAGAAATTTTACAGGAGTTTAGAAGATAACAATAAAGTGTAAATATTTTTTATAAATAAATATACTTTTTGAGAATCGAAATCACTATTCATTATTAAATTCAAGTGAAATTATTATATTTATAAAGTTAAACTGTATCTCTATTTTCTCTACCGCACCAGTACTTGCATTTAATTAGACATTTATACTATTTTCAGATGTAGCATATGTGAAATTGGAACAGTTGCCAACAATCGTGCTACGTTTGGTTAAGATATTTGATCAGTCTTCCATTGACATGGTAAAAACGTTGTGCATGCGCGTTATTACAGCTTGGAATAAAATTTATCAGATCGAATTGGAAACTTCAGGTTCCAGGCGTCCTTATATACCACCCGAAGATAAGAGATGTCTACTCTTAATATGCCACATTTATCTTATGGCAGTTTATGAATCGGATGATGTGAAAGGCTACATAATTGATAATATGGTTGGTAGAGAAATTGTTAAAATTTAGAATTATTTCCTAAATTTCGACAATTTATTTTTTTAACACAGATCAACAATATACGTTTCTACTATCAAGGATTTCAAAACTCTACCCCTCTCTATGGCATGGATAATCTAGAATATACATCTGCTCGTTATATTGCTCTCACAAATTTCCATTTGCGCGTACAGAAACGAGATTTTTTCGATTTCTTCATTTGGAACAAATACGATACTGCACTAGTCAATTTATTCGGTGTTGTCTCACAAGCCTATAAAAGTTATTTGCTTGGCAATTTGCTGATGGAACTGAACAATATGAATGAAGATGATTTTGCAGCGAATACACCGCTTTACAAACGTCTAATGAATTCTTATGTCAACGAACGTGAAAAGAGCGAAGCATTTTTAATGAATGAATTGAACAAAATAGAAGCTCAACGTTACGCTCACAATATCATACAAACAGTTAAAAATGTAACGGATTTCAAGAGCAAAATTTGTAAAGGAAATCGCATGAGTAATATTGGTAATTATGAAAATTCAGATGATACTGTAGCACCGCTAGGTGATACAAAAACTGAAACTAATAGTACTGAGGTGAATGACGGTGAATTCAAAGAGGATGTAGTAGTTTGTGCTGAAGAAATTGAAGATGAACAGGAACGTGTTCGAGTTAAAGAAAATGAACTTCGTTTGGATCCAGTATTTCAATATTTACCGCATAATGAGAGCATTCTTTATTACGTATATGATGTATTGGCCAAAAAAGTAAGTACATTTTATAATCAGTTAAATGTCAACGGATTTTAGTGACATATTTATATAATTTCTCATCTCACATAGTTTTTCTGAACTCTGAAAGTGATGAGATTTTAAAATAACGAAAGATGGGTCTAAATTATTTTATAATACAATTTTAATCTGATCCTATCAGTTTGAAAATCTTTAGTATTATATCTAGTTTGCTCATTTTGCTTTGTTAATTTGAAATAAAATTAAAAGCAGCTTTTTCTTTCTTACAGGACTACACAGGGTGGCATTTTGCTAAAATTGTTGTACTTGTGAAAATAATTGGGTTTGAACAAAACATGATAGAAACTTGGCGTTATCACCCCGGTCTGACTACAGATTTCATGTTAAATCTAGAATTTAAACTCTCCAATCATTATGTCGATTTGGCGAAAATCTTTAAGGATCATCCGTTTTTGGAACAAGAATTTTGGTTGACTGCTTTTTATTTAAATCCTTCGTCCGATATTTATGAAGTTATCAAACGTCTGGGCATGCGTAATAATCGTAAACGAACCGATGAACATACTAAACTAGTGATGAGTATCGACAACATTGACGCCAAATATGGTTTATTGAGTTCAACCATCGATGTGAAGGAGCTGGCGACAATGGCAAATACTGATGATCCTGTTGCAGATTATGATCCATTATTTTCGGCTTTACACTCTTTGCGGGTACCAGATAGCTTGGTTAAGGACATGCTTACTGCAATATTCTTGCCGCGCAATAGAAGTTTTGCGTGGGCTGTTGATTGGGTCATATTGCGGAATCGCTGCAAAATGATTATGAACAGTTCGAAGGAGAAAAAACGTTTTGTAGATCTAAATATGGCAGAGGCGAATGAACGGTTGAAATATTTAATAATTGATTATGAAAAGTATAAAAATAGGCCACAGCTGGACTATGGTACTATTGAGGAGGGTTATGAGAATCTCATGACTAGTGCAGAATTCGATAAGGAGTCTGAGGAAGAGGAGGAAGAAGATGAGGACGATTTTGAAGATGACGAAGATGTCTATGAGAGTAAAAAAAGAGGGAGAAAAAGCTTGGCTGCTATGGCGCGCAAGAAAGAAGAAGAAAAAGTAGAAGGTAAAAAATTTTTTTTTTTTCATAACGCGGTAATGAAAAGATTTTGATAATGATCTTCTTTTGTTTTAGATGACAACTCGCAAGAGGACGATCCATTTCTGATGGGCAAAAGACGTACACGTGCACGTACAGCTGCCACCCTGGCCAGTTTCCTCTTCCAAACTCTACCACGCACTTCTAGACGCAAGAGAAATCAAAAGGCTTTAGAAGAGGAAAATAAAATCGATGAAGAAAAACTTTCTGCCGAACAAGATGCCAATTCCTCAGGTTCAAAATCGCCCATAACAGCCGAATCCCCAATACCATCTCCAGCTAGTAGCGATCAAAAAATATCCAACATACCCACGAAAAATTTAAAGGAATGTCTCAAAGATAGACCAAGCTTTTTAAATACAACACAAGGCTTTCAAAATTTAATAGATATTTGGAATGTTGAAAAATCTGATTTGCAATCAATCGACGAAAATTGTGTTTCTTTATTGGAAAGTGCGAATGCGTTACAAATTGCAGTAAAATTGAAGTCTCTTAATAAAGAAATTAATCCTTCGGGCTGCGATGAGAAAGAATATATCGATGATATAGAGATGATAATACACAATGCGGATTTTTTCATAAAGAAAGAATATGAATTAGAAGAAGACGCAAAGGAGACTGCCCAAAATATTCATGAACCACCAGATGCCATGGAGATTGAAATGAATAAATTAAATGGTATTTACAATTAAATTTTCTTAATGAATTAATAGCAGAAAATGTTTCTTCCATTATTAATCTTTAATTTTGTTAATTTCAGTCGAAGCGGACAGTATTAAGGGTATGGATAGAAATGTTACGTTTGCAAACGTTGAGCAACCTGAAGAAGAAACTCAATTATATGATAATTTAGAGAAATGCCTCATTGAGAAAGGTTGGCTTTGATTAAAATTTTATTTGACCTTTGTTTAATTTATTTTATTATTCAATTATTAAACTCGAGGTCGTTATTCTTTTATAATTGTATTTATTTTCGATATTTCATGGTAAATCATTTATTTCCTGATGAAGATAACAAACTGTTAACGAATTATCGAAAATAAATACAAATAATACAATTATAAAGGAATAACGTCCTCGATTTTAAAATTTTAAAATAATAAAATAAATTTATTTTGAATATTCGGGGCTGTTTTGTTTGTTCGGTTTTGCCTTTTATCGAACTTGCAAACCAATGTTGGTTTTATTTGGTGTCATGAAAACGTATTTCCGAATCTTAATAAAGCCAATTTTCGAATCAGCTGTTTGAAGGTTTTGTTGAATTTTTTTTTAATTCGGTAAATTGCGGTGTGGAAAAATATTGTTAAAAATTAAAGTTTTTAAAAAGAAAAAAGCAAATTATAAGTTCCAATACAGCAAATAAATAAATAAAATGTCCTCCTCCGTTGTAGCATTTATGTTATTGGAAGAAGAACACTCAAAAAAGGTGGCATGACAAATTTTCAGTGACTGCAGCAATCTACTTAAAGTGCCGCATACTGCTTAAGCGGTTCTGCAGATTCCTAGCCTATTAACGTTTAAACAAAGACGCTTTTGGCATGGTGCTTCAAGCAATTGAGGAGCACTTGTCTCATTCAAAAATTCTACCGTTGCTGCAACTAGCAGCTTCGTTTATTTTTTTAGCTGAAGGAGCCTATCAGCGATCTGTGGGAAAAAATTCTAGTATAAATAATAAATAAATAAGTTTAGCCAGAAGCACGGTATCGACAGTTTTGCATGATGTGCTTATATATAGCTACGGAGCGTGTTATGAAACCATTCGCCAAATCTGAATATTTCTTCATAAACTCATAAACATAAAATCTGTCAGCTACCAGCTGCTTTGTCGATTTCCAATATCAAGACCGATAAGATTGGTTTTTGTGACACCTAAAATCGACACCAATTCTAGTTCGAACGTAAAACCGACAACATTTCAGGACACCAACATAATTTTTTGTCGGTTTCAATTCCTATTCCAATAAGATTGAATTCTACGACAGCCTCGATTAATATATTGAAATAATTTTTAATGAGTTTTTTGTTCTGTGTATTCCAGCAACTGGAGGTGAAATAGCTAAAATAGTTCATAATCAAGAAGTAAGTTTTTGAATAATTTTGAAATTATTTTTTTTTTATATTTTGCTTGATTTTGCTTTTATTTAGTGTAAAATAATTAATGCGCAGCGTCGAAATATTAATTTTTTTTTTTTTTTTGGCTGACTATACTGATTTGTTAGCAACAGTTTTATTTATTTGATATATTCCCTTAGAACAATAAATACAACCATAGAAAGACAACAGACAAACACATTGGGTACCTCCTTAGCCTAGTATGGGTAGCCAGTGTGGGGAGGTAGCCTGTTCGATTCCCGTCTAGACCCTGTGTGTTTCTGCAGACTAGCGAATAAGCTTAACAGATTGTGAGCTTTTTTCCTTACTGCATGTTTAACGAAGCCGAGTGAAAATAATCGTCCGGCCATTTGTATTGAAAACAAAAACAATTTGAGTGTTTTTTTTATTGTTGTTTGCAATATAAATAGCGAACGATTATTTTCACTCGGCTGCGTTAAACAGGCAGTTAAAAAGTCGCATTACGCAAGTGCTCATCTCGTCACTAAATTTTCATTAAAATATTTAAAAAAAAAAATCCAAATAGAAATTCTGAAAAAATAATTGAAAATTATCCAGTATACAAAGACAAAAAAAACAGACTAACAACTTTTACGGAAATTTACAACAAACATTTCCAAACGTTTACGCAACACGAATTTACTACGACAATACAACTTTTTTCGAATATATTCACTCCTATCATGAATTTTTCCCTCGAATTATTTCTCTTTCTATAAATTTGAAATCGTGAAAAAATTCGCCCTGAATAATTCTATGAATGATTTTTTGCCCGTGAGTTTTTTCAATTTATTCATTTTATTTCTGCTGGGGAATTGCGTACAAAATTTAAGTAAATTCTTCCTTTCTTTATCTATTTTGAAAAATATAATTTGTTTATATCAAGATCAGTGGAAATAGACATAAATAATAAATAAAATGCAAACCAATTGATTGTGTTTTGTTGAACTATACAAATATATCGCGGCCGAATTTTGGAGTTATACGGAAGAACTTAAACTATTAAATTGTAGGAGTACAATTATTTATGTTTTCTTTAATTTGCACACTTTTGTTGATTCTCGCATTCAAGTACTTTCATTGTTGAAATGGAATACTTTTTATGTGGGTGACGAACTAACTGGCCCCTAAATATTTAAACAAAAACAATTAAAATAATTTTAACACTTAAGACATTTAAACCCACGAATTTTTATTTCTGTATTAAAAGTTAAATTGGTTTGCTTTTGAATTAATTTGTATGTTTTTAAAGTCTTCTTTCCTTTTCTATATTGACTGTGAATGATAACGGAAAAAATTCCACGTCAACTTTATGATACCAATTTTCACCTCAAGGGGAAAGAAATTTATACGTGAATAAAAATTTCACTTTTTATTCCCGATAGGAATGATTCAGGTGAAAATATTTTAAATTTAAACAACAAAATAAATAGACAGTTATGAAAAAAAGTAACTACTACGAGATACACACAGAAAGAAAATTAAGGCGACCTTTTTCTGTTCTACCAACTGTGCGCTTACAGTGACTTTATAAAATGGGCCATGTTATTTGGAATATGTTTCTATCTACACATTTTCATGTCTCCGATAGGCAACGAGAACCTTCACCTGAGCTCTTAAGTCACCTCTACAATATTATTTTAATGTCAAAAAAAAAAAATTTTATCACAGATGAATATTTCGAATTTCACAAATTGAAAATTACACAGAAGAACGTATTAAAGTGCAGATAGAAAAGAATGTAATTAAACAATATAGTTTTTCATGCTCCATAAATATTGCGTAGCTCTGATAATTTTAGAGCTTAAATTTGTTTTATCTCTCATTAATTCCATATTATCCCAAATCGTCTAGAACACATCTTATGTGCGTGAATAAAAAATAAAACAAAATTCAGATAGTTTCAATTAATTTAGCAACAAATTATTGCAATTAAAATGCGTCTTTTTAGAATTTTTAAATTCCTGATCACTACGATTCCCAACTCTAATAAAGCACAAAACAGTTAATAAAAATATTGAAACATTTTTTTGTTCTCTCTACAAAAAGGGAGTGGAAGGGATATTTACATATTTCAAGAATAGGCAACGTCATCAACAAAATGTTCCAGTATATAATTCCATATCTATTTCTTCTAAGAATTCCAACAAATAGTGATACGTTTATCATATTTTTCTTCTGTTTCCTTTCAGATACAACCAGTCGAGGAGAACAGCAACCATAGTATAAATTCGGACGTGTCTACAATTGCTCGAAAAGGTAGCGGAGAAGTCAGTGAATCAAACACAGAAATTAATTCAAAACGAAATAGTTTTAATATGGATATTGAGATGGAAGATAAAATAATGCAAATTGATGACACAAATGAACGCACCGATACAGCAACTGAGCTAAAAAAGAGCACACACTGTACTGGACTACAATTAGCAAATGATAAACAACCGAATAGGTCAGACTTCAGTGAAGCAAATAGTTCGCAATACTTTCAAGATAACAGAATTAAAAAAAATACTGATAGTTCAGATCAAGATAAAGCAGAGAAAAAGGACGAAGAAGAAAAAGGAAAGGAAGTGCATGAAGTAGAAGGAAGCAGAATGTCTGAACAATTATTATCGTTATCAGATGCATCTAAACATATAGATGGGACAAATGTTAGGCAAGCAATTGAAATGCCGGAACCAAAAGATATGAGGACTAGCAATTGTAATGAAATATCGGAGGAATCTAAGAATAACGCTAATGAGAACGAAAGTACGGAAACTGAGTTCGATAGCAGAAATGGCAGCAATTATAATACGATATCAGGAGCACTTAGAGTTGGAGATGACAAAGAAACTGATGGGCAGATATTGCAAGGAAATATTGCCGATAATCATAGTAAAATTTCCGACAAAGCTACAAATCAAAATGTAAATAATGAAATATCGGGAAAATCTAAAGTAAACGATAACAGCGAACAAAATAAAGAAATTCTAATACAACAATTGCAAGTTAATGATGGCAGCAATCATAATAAATTGACTGAAAAAACTAAAGAAAATAAAGAAGTTGTGGCCCAGGGAACGAAAACTAGTGACGAGGACGAAAGCAAAGCAACATTTATAGAGCAAATAATAGAAGAGGAATTACAACTTTTCAAAGATTTACAAAAATCAACATGCAATGAAAACGAACCAATTTATACTGCAGAGAGTTGTGTGGAGTCAGTCACCGAATTGAATGAAAAGAATTCTAATAAAAGTCCAGTTACTATGGACTGCAACAATTTTATGGCAACCGAAAATGTACAAGAAGTTAAGAAAGCAGAAGAACTTGAAATTAATAAAAATGGTTCTGGTTCTGATACAAACTCTAAAGAAAATAATGGCTCTCAGAATTATGTAAATAAATGGGAAAACACAGGAAATGATATTGAAGATATGAAGCAAAATGAAGAAATTCTGGAAAGTGAAGTGGTTGCACAAACAAATAATACTGAAAGAAATAACTTAAGTCAAACATCAAATGGTGGAAAATTAACAGATGATAAAGATTCTTTATGCGAATTACAAACTATTGCAGCAACTGAAGAATTGGACAGACAAAGTGTAACTAATCACGCCAAATTGGAAGGAATTGAGTGTAGAAAGGAAGAAACCACAACAACAGCTCAACAAAATGTGGAAATACTAGAATCATGTGTTGATCGCAAAGATATTGAAGCAACAGATGGTAACGAAATATTAAATCCTCTAATGGCTTTATTAGATGGAAGTAGTTGCGATTCCATTCCATTATTGACACAACACGAAGAAAGCTCAGATGACGAATCAGATGAAACAAAACATCTGAAGAATCTATGTTTGACCAGAAATGTAAAAGTGTATCTACAGAAGTTGAGACCAGCAGATTTAACAAATCTGCGGCAACCTACAATCAAAATTCAACGTATGTCATTTGAGAGCAATCCCCTAGAATTAAGATCTAAACGTAGACGTATAGAAGGAAAAGGTAAGTCATGTGTAACTGCAAATTGATATTTCAATGAGAATTTTTAAAAAGTCTTTTGGCCGCAAACACAACAACACTTTCTCAAATTCCATAAAATTCGAAAACAACAACAATTTAAATAGTTTAGATATTGAAATAAACAATATTCATTTGCACATGTACATGGGACATGTAGTTCAATTGCCTCCGGTTTATCTAAATGGGAAGGAGTAATTGCAATGAAAACAAAAAGCTTATTTTGCTTTTTGTTATTTTCGTTCGCATTTAAATACACCATCAGTTAAATAAGAAAAAAGGAAAAATTCGGGGTGCAAATTATGGCATTCGGCAGGAATCGAAATTCAAAAAAAAAACCCTTCAATTTATAGAAAATTCGATCTGCACTGACGGACCGAAAATAGTATTCGCAGTTGGATCTGGATTTTTTTCAAGGGGCCTTGGCGTGCAGCACCCATACAGGCTTCCAGATGGGTCAAGTGACGGACCACTGGTCGATAGGAAGACGTGCCGGTAGTCTTATCTCCGTCACAATATATTCTGTCACAGCTGTCGGGAACCGGATGAGGAGGAGACGGGTTTTCACCCGCTCTGTGAGTGGCCGATATTGCACATGATGCGTGCAGCGATTTCTGCGTAAACATGTACTGGACGACCTATCGGAGGTGTCGCATCGTCAACGCAACGCAGTGGGTTTAATATATCCAGCGAAAAAAAAACTTCGGAACGGAATCTCGTGATTCTAGTCGAGTGCCTGCGAGGATCCATGTGAACCAACCAACCATAGAATATTCGATTGTTATCAAATGCCGCAATTTGCGCTCAGTTGTTGTTGTTTTTTTTTTTTCTTTCTTAATAATCCACCTTGTTTTTTTTCGCTGTTTCGTGTGGAATTATTTCCACTTTAATGAAGCTTAAGAATGCCATTTATTTTTATATAAAAATATTTATTTTCCATAAAAAATAAAATACAAAAAAAAAATACATTCTTAAATAAAAATAAGTCGTGATAAGTTCAATTTCTAAACTTTTCTAATGGAAAATGTATTTTTCTTCTTAGTTTACATGGAATTCGAAGACAGCTCAAATTCCAACAACAGTTTTGCGACCAACACCACCAGTTCCTTTGAAGCTTACCGTCCACCCAGAGTTAAAAGAAAAGTACCTCTGCGACGATATTCAGTGAAACCGACACATACATCCGAATCGGAAAACGATTCGAACAATTCGGATGATTACAAATTATCTACTATAATGAAAAATGCACGCAAGAGACGTTTAAGTACAGCTTCTACATCCCAAAGTTCCACATCTCAACATGTCACAGGTCCTAAATCAGCACGTAAATTGTGTTCAAAATCTTCACGGCGTCCAACTGGACCAAAATCGTCGAAACAAAACTTGATTGTGACACCGCGTAGTGCGAGTGGTTTGAAGTTACGCATTTCTAGTGCCGAACAAAATCAACAGGACGTGTTGGAAGTAGTGTGCCCGAGACCCACAGAAGTAATAGTTGATGATATTATACAACTGTCGTCATCAAGTGATGAATATGTTCTGAATGATTTAACTGCTATTGAAGAAGTGATCGAAGTAGAGGAATATCCCTTATTTGAAGAAGAAATTATTATTTAAGTTTTTTTTTGTTGTTTCACGTGAAAACGTCAAATCCTATATTGTAGTGAAAGTGTAATTTATTATTCGCATAAAGAAAATTTCATTAAGTTATCAAAAGTTTTACTTTTTTCGAAATCTGTTTGTACATACTTAAATTAAAACTATTAAATATAGTTAAATAAGTATAAAATTAAATTAAGTTTGAAGCATTAAAGAACAAACTTTTATTTTAAAGTAGATTTGATTTTTATTTTCAGATTTAAATAGGAATCAAACGCAAATACAGAAAGTCTTTACAGAGAAATTTCGCCTGAGCGCTCATCAATCCTTGGTTATTTCGGTGCGCTATCAGTCTTAAAGGGTATTTTACTGATTATTTGTTTTTAAACCGTGCAACATTTGAATGCATCTCTATCAAAGCAAATACAATACAAACACACTTTACCAACCAACGATTGCCTACAATTAATATTATTTGGCCAATTTAAAAGTCAAACAACACGGCCACTTCAATTTAAATTGTCCTTATCGAATGAATATTTTACGCAAATTTAATCTAAATCAACAATATCGTCACCACAACAAATTTTAGATAAATAAAGAGAACAAATCTTATTAAAAATTCATATCCTTCAAATGGCTCTTGTCATCCTTATTACACTGAATGTCTGTCTATTGCCAGTCTGTTCTTGCGGTGTCATAAAATATTAGCAAAAAGTAAATAATCCAACACAAAAATGCCAACAATAAACAACAATGGAATAGACGTTTGTTTGTTGTTTACTTAATCGTGTGTCATTCGTGTCGGCTGTATTTCGTATTTAAACAGGCTTGGGACAACGGTACTCGTATAAATTAACGTAGTAGCAAATAAAAATGTTTATTTTGGTGAGTTTGAATTTGGTCTTTTTATGTCAGACATTTTAAATAATTTATTCTTTAAATACATATGTGACTACGAATTAAAATTATTAAATAAATTCAAATTGAAAGAAATTTTAAATTCGCGATATAACAAACATTTTACTAACAGTTTAAAATTCTGCAAAAATTAAATATTCAGCACATAATCCAATCATTGAAATTTCACTTGATTGAGATTTTCACCAAAATATCGAGAAATTACTAGGAGATAATCGACCTTATTCTACCTGGTGTTGTCGTTCATTTGGAGCCAACACCACTTTAACACTACGCCAATACTAATGTCATCAATTTTATTAACACTAAAATCAAAAAATTTTTTTTAAATAATGTGTTTCTGTAGAAATAAACTTAATCTAATTAACTTATGCTTACAAAAAAAAAACTTCGCTACAGAACGAATAGGCCTGACATTATATCAATCGTTATACCGAGCTTTGACTGTAATTCGATTACCAGTGTGTCTTTTGCACAAAAATATTACTTCATTCCGTTAAAACTCTGTACTACACAAGCACAATATGTTCACTTGGAAGAAAAAAATTATTTAAACACATACGGAATGTTTGCAGTAGCACCACACATACGAACGAGTACATACATTTGTAAATAGTAAACAGAAGTCAGTCAATCGCTTGAAGGGAAAAGTCCTTTTAATTCTTCAAATGATTAAACATGATCAAAATTCATTACTGGCTTAACAATGAATGAAGAATGGTGGGTTGAAATATTTGGCATAAATTTTGTAATTTTAACAATTGAAATCATCTGAATTTTATAGTACAAATTTTAGTTTTCTTATTAAACGACAACTGAGGTTCCCTTCGAAAATCCATACATACATACATATGTATTTGTATTTTCTTCTGTAGGGGTGGTTGGACAAAAATGTATATTTCGCATTGTTCGACGAAGGATGCCAGTATTTCTATTGGATTTATTGTATTTCATGCTAAAAATGATGGATGAAGATTTTAAATGGCTAAACTTTTGGTGACCTTTCATTGATTGCATGGTCTTTAAGTCAGACTTGATAAATTTTTTAAATAAATAAAATAGTGAAATTGCAAAGTTATAATGTCAGGGTATTGCACAGATAAGATATACAATTTTATTGTATTTGTAATTCATCATATTATTTGCATTTTGTCCTAAATTATACAATAAGTTGCACAATATTTTCGAATATACAAAGTGTCTGGTGCCAAATTTTTTTTTTTTTTTATCTAGGACCAGCACTCAGGAGATGACTCCTACACATGCGAAGCATTGTGCTGGGAACTATAGAGGAAAGGGATAGTAGGAGAAACGACAGGAGGTAAAGCTTAATTAATTATTTTGCAGCTCTGCTTTCGTGTCTGGTGGCAAATTTATATTTTTAAATACGATTATTTGAAAAAGTAATAAACGTTGCGGAGGGAGGGTGGCGCGGTTCGAATTAACGATTGTGCGGATTTGTTAGTCACGATGTCGCAGTGGTCGAGTGATCATCACGCGTTCGCTGGGGAGACATTTTTTAAGAGTAATGATTCTTTGTTCCAAGTTCCAAGGTATTCGGCTTATAAGTGATGGACCGAGTGTAAATTCAATTTGTTTGTGGGTGCAGAGATTCCGCGCAACTGCTGCGGCTATGAAAGCCCCACGGCCAGGGCCCAGTCGATCTTCGAGAACTCCCGAAAACATTGAACTGGTTGAAAGCAGTTTACGTGAAAATCCGCAACTTGCAATACGGAAAAGAGCAGCCTCACTGGGACTTCCAAGAGCGATTATTCATGAAATTTTAAAAAAGGTTCTGGATCTGGATGACATATTCTTAAAAAAAATAAAATCCGCATTTCCATTCTATCGTTCAATGCTCTTAATAAAACTTTGTGTCAATTATTACGTTTAAATAAATAAATTTAAGTTTGAAAATATAAATCTGCTACCAGACACCCTGTAGTATTTTTTTTTATCTGGGACCAGCACTCAGGAGATGACTCCTACACATGCGATGCATTGTGCTGGAACTATAAGAAAGGGATAGTAGGAGAAATGATAGGAAGTGAAGCTTAATTAATTATTTTGCAGCTCGCTTTTGCACGTTCTTTCTTTATACTCGTAGCAGTGCTGAAGCTTCGGTTCAGTAGCCATTTTTATTATTCTTTTACTTCGCCGGTGCTACACAATACCGACGAAGGAGGGCGTTCTGATGCGATTGTGCATTGCTATCAGCTGAAGCCGGTATTGTTCAGTGACCAGTGACTAAGCCTTCGCCACTGAAACCTTCCGACAACAACTGACACACAAAGACACACTAATGCACATCAGAAAAATGCGAAAAATGAGATGTTTATTTTTATTTTAAAATTTTAGTCTGAAACTGGGGTTGAACCCAGGTCTGTTTTTGGATTTGTAGTCAACGTGCAGACCCTCATGACGCAACTTTCTTACAATTAAAAGTATGTGTAACCTATTGTACAATATTATGAGAACATTTCACAATATATTGCTCGTCTTTTGGTTGTGCTATAAAAGGACAAAGTATTTTGATTTTTGCCAATACATTTTGCCACCTTTAAATATGACATACACATTGGCAATATTATTACACAATACTAAAAATTCCACAATTATATTGCAAATGTGTGGGCCGTTCAAGAGCTCTTTGTACGAAGAACATATTGAATCAGCACAATAACTCTATAAAATAGAAATAGCTAAGGCGACTGTGTTTTGTATTCCTAGGCCATCGGTACATACAGTTAGTTCATTTCTAAAATATAAAAATTATTGTTTTGGAAATAGAATTCAAGAATTACCAGGATTGTTTGTGGGAAAAATTTAAGGGCGAATTAAGTGTATCACCACTAAAACATGCATTAAAATCATTCATTATACAATAATAAATAATATTGTAATTTACCGTATTAAAATAATAATTAATAGCTCAATTACATTCCCGTGCAATAACTTTATAAATTAATTAGAAGCGCGTGTTAATTCCTTCTAAAAACAAATATATAATTTCACAAATAATCCAAAAATCGTGTCCATAACAAATGCAATTTTGACCGGAAGAAAATCTAAAAAAAAAAAAATATATATGTACTCTTACAACAACATCAAGAGCAACAAAAAATAACTGACAAAATACGGAAAAGAACCAGAAACCAAATCATATTCCAGGTGCAGTCACAAAATCAAATAAAACTGCAGGCAGTCATTTAGTACCCGTCAGTCAATAACAATAAATGCCGAGCAGAAAAAGCAAAAGAATAATTATTTTCAAAAAGAAAAAAATATAATAGAGGCTGGCAAAGAGACTTGCTGGCTGAATACGGCTGCACCACACATACGATAAAATGAGGGTGAAACAATGGCAACGAAGTAAAATGTGAAATGGAATAAAAATCACAATTTAAATTTTCAAATATGTACGCTGGCGAACTGTGGATGTAAGAAAGTACGAGTATATCAAGTTTCAGCAGGAAAAAAAAAGTGAATAAAAGAATCCTGCAGCAATAAAACACACACACGCACCAACACGTGCACACATTTGCCAACACTTATTTTAGGAATAAGTAACCATGTAGTTCGTATCACACACATACATACATACATATGTGCATATGAGGTGAAGGATTCCTTCTAATACTTTTTGAAAAGAAATAAAAATAGGATATAGTTGTTAAATAAACACAAGTAGCGCTACGAATTGAATTTGGTGCGGCTTGTTAGAATGCAATTAGCTTTAGGGCAAATTATTTGAGTGAATGAATGAATGCCTGACGACACACTAGTTGACTGAAATGTTTGATTTCTATTACGGGGATGCAGGATATTCGTAAGTTTAAATACGTTTTGTTTTTTTTTTTTACTACAATGAATAAATTATTTGCTTCGCTGGTAGAATATAAAACCAAATACACTTTAATTTTTAGATCATCTCGAATAATGTAAAGTAAATTGCCTTTGGCTTGTAAAACCAGCAAAACAAAAACCTTTTTATTTTCTTTAAGTGATGTTAATTGAGAGAATACAAATATTTTCTTGTCCAAATAAATTAACATTAAACATATTTGAATTTATAGGAAAATATGAATGTACATACGAACATACGTACATCGCTCATAACGCAAACTAATGCAGAATAAGTCATCATATCGAATATTAGTGGAACTCACTCTTCATAGCAAACTGCCGGTGCAAAGTTTGCAGGTGTAGCAAATCTGGCAAATGTACTACATACTGCATCATTCCTTTTTATCTTGGACCAGCCCATTTGGCCGATATTTTGTTCCATACATAATTGAGTAATACCAATATATCATAATAAAATAAAATTACAATAATTTCCTAAATAGTTTGTGTTTTATTCAAAATCAACATCGGCCCTTGAAATTTAACCACCCTTTAGTATACCAAATCTTTTAAATAATTACTGAATTCTTCAACATTTGAAGAACAGTTTGAATAAAAAATAATTTTCTTAAGTCGACCGAAAATGGGCTTATTCTGAGGCAATAAAGAAAATAAACGATTAGAATGGCGATCATTTCAATAGACTAAAATAAAAGTTTAATCTTATTACGTACTACTTCGATTTAGCAAAAAAATTTTAAAGAAATCATCGTTCCACATTGTAATTCTCACACGTAATTACTAGCAGAATCTCTTTAACAGTTGTGATAAGAAAATAAGCACGAACACGTGTCATAAGCATATCATAATAATTTAATTACATACATGAATGATGATAACACAACCGCCAAATGCAAATGCGATTGATACCGCTAATACCAGCGTTAACACAATTTCACGATACAAGAACAACACCGACACATGTCTACACTTATTTATCTATTAACTAACAGCAAGAACAACAACAACAACAACAGCAGCAACAAAATGACAAACAAAACTTGATCTGTGACAATAAGTGAATGAAACCACCCGCTGAAGCACGCCAAATGATAAAATATTCAAACACAAACACATACTCATGCACGTGTTAGATTTGAGGACAATTAAAAAGGGGTTTTATTTATTTATTTTTATTTTAATATGCAAACATACATACATACATATGTATGTACATATATGTATATGATTTGTTAAATGATACCAAAATGTTTTACCACAAGTCTTCGCAAGACATGAAGTCCTTGAGTCAAACGCTTTAAGGAACAACAGGCATTTAGAAGGCAGCACTATGAGGCAGTTAGGAGGAGTGTGTCAACACTTGAAACTCATTTAGTCGGTCATGGAGCAAAAGAAGTAAAAAATATTGCAACAGTTGCTTAAATATTGCAGGACTTAACCACACAAATTATATTGTTAAAACACTCGGTGGCACGTGTGCCCAATAATACTATAAAAAAAAAGTGGCAGTGGCGGCCGCAAGGAATTTTTTATTGTTGAAAATGTTAAAAAAAAAATTTTAGTTTTAGCACGATTGAAGTATTTTTGAATAGTGTCGATGAAAATATTAATCTCATGGGAAATATTTTAATATTTATTTAAGAGCGCTTGTTGGTGTTTTTTATTTTTCATTTCCAAAAGAAGCAACATACATATTTCTTTGTGAAGTAACAAATTTTTTTTTAACTTTCCACTATAGGAAAATTTTTTTTAAATTAAATACGGAAAATAATGTCACTTAACTGACCGCCGTTTTCAGCTTCGCATTTGCGGACTCGTTTTAGAGCATTTGCCACAACATTTTTCAAAATTTTTGGTTTTAGAGCCAGAATTTCAAGGATTGTTCACATATTTTCGCTCCTTCAAATAGCTCCGAAGAAAACAGCCGAATTTCTGAAAATTATACGACTTCCAAAAATTGTATGATCTGCGGGTCTTAATTCTTCTACCCAATGGCACCTTATATGGGAATAATAGTAAATTCTTTTTTAAAATGCGCCGTAGCATCATGTATTGTCACCCAAACCAAACATGGTTACAATGTTAAAAGTTGGACTTATCTGGTTCAAACACAGTTGCAATTTGTTGAAATGTGTACAAAAGAATAACCGAGTCTGTGCTGTCGTATTTTCTACGAAAAACTTAATATATTTACTGTACGTGTTGAGACATTAGGTTAGGCCGGCAGGTTGCTTGATGTAAAGGTAAAGAAAATTGTGTCCACCAATTTATTATGGTCCCATTGTGAGTCTCTGCTAGGAATCGAAGCTAGAACCCCCACCTAATAAACTAGCACACTACTCACTAGACTACCGGGGCAGCCATGTGTTGAGACATTACAGTAGCATAATTTTTTGTCCTGTACAGGTGTGCCCTGACAATTGACTGCTCTACAGTGGGTTCAAATTCTATTCCATTCACGAGGGTGTCAATGGCTGAGGTAGTTAAGACGTTGACTAAAAAGCCAAAAGTTCTCGTTTCGAGCACAGTTTCGGACAGTTGTTGTCGGAAGGTTTCAGTGGCGAAGGCATAGTCACTGGTTACTGAACAGTACCGGCATCAGCTGATACTAATCCACAAGTAACATCAGAACCCCCTCGTTCGTCGGCACTTTTTAGCATCATCGGCGAAGTAAAATAATTAATAAAATGTCTACCAAATATAGCTTCTAAAATTTAATGTGTTTCTTTGATATCAGGGAGGCAATGCAACACTGCTATAAAAGCAAAAGCGTGCAAAAGCTGTATTGTAAAAATAATGAAACTTCTATCTATCCCTTCATCACTTGTAATCACCATCCCTTTCTTAGAAGTTAACACCTGGTAGTAGGCAAGCATTAACTGAGTGTTAATGCTCTTTAACACTATAAAAGTCCAACATTTTTCCGATGATCTCCTGTGTACTTAAAAAGAAAATAACGTGTTGTTGTCGGCATTTGAGCGGTGGAAATCTGAGGGAAATAAACTTGAAAACTAGTGCATAGAACGATTATTAAGGAAAATATTTTTTGGATTTATAAAAGGAATATTGATTGAATTTTGTATTAAAATTTGTCTATTAAACGTTTTATAAATCAAAAAATTTTTTAGGAATACGGCAGTTAGTCTTTATGTTGGAGTGAAGTCTTTATATATGAAAAATCAATATGTGTGTATGTACATATATCAAATGAGATATCTTTATTAATTTTATTTTTTTTTTTTCAATAAAAAAAAAAAATGTAAAAGTTTTCCTACAAAAGAAAACAAAATGAATCTTCCAGTCAACAGGTTTTACAACTGAACAACTTTTTCTTTGTTAATCCGTGGCAATGATTGAGCATTGGCCAAGCATATGGTCTATTGGTACAATTGAAAACATTGTTAAGCTTTTTTCGAAAGACATCACAAAAGCAACAATACGCATTTGAATTGTTTTCGCTCTCTCTTTCTCTATTATTAAAAGATGCAATTTGTGGTTAAGAAAACTTATTTTTGCGATATCTAAACAATGACTAACCGGCAGGCAGACAACCCCGGAATAAATAACAACCTAAAAATGTTAGAACGATTTTTATTCAAACACATACAGCCACAAATGAAAACCAGTCTAAAATGTTTAACAATAAGTCAACAAAATGAATGAGACGCTTAAGTGCGGAATTGCAGAAACTTGACATCATGGCGATGATGTTGTTATTAACATTTATCAATCAGTTTTCGTAGATATTAAAAATAAAAAATACATTTCCAAACAAGTTAAACAAATGAAATGTAATGAAAGTTACCCCTTATGCAAGTTTGTTCTATTTCAGTAAGCCCCGAGGCGACAATAATACAAGGCAATCATTTCTATGCCGAAAAGCTTTTTTTTATCTGAAATGAAAATTATATATGAACATACATACATACTAGAAAATTGAAGTAAGGGAGATTAAGTTAAATAAGAGAATTTAGAATGCACACAAACGGCCCTATAGGAAATTTGTGCCAAAACGACAAAATGATTAATAAATACACTATGAGTCGCAAGCATTTATACACGGTGCGCCAAAAGTAATCACCCGGTGTTCTTTTGCTGTAATTTTATTTAATATAAAGATAAACCTTTGTATCTGCATGTATGGTCAACTCTGGCGGCGGTCACTTAGCCCATATCATAAGCCCCGGGTGATTACTTTTGGCCCACCGTGTACTAAGACTTCTATGTTTTAGTAAATCATTTTCATAAATAATTCAAAAGAAACTTAAAAAATTTACATTTTTGTCAATACATATAAGAAATTGAATAAGAGAAAAGAGAACAAAAATTAGGAAAATTATAAAAACGAATGTCAAAAATTCTCTCAATTTTCCCAATACCGCTCATTAGTAAAATGCACTGTTTTGACTTATCAGTCAAGCCGAAAACTCACAGTGTAAATGGTCTAACATTGTGGTTAACATGTAATTTTCTTCACTACTAGATTTTACAAATACATACTAGAAAAAAATTACAAGAAAAATATTAAATTTTGTATTCGATCGTTTTACCACCACATAATCAAAAAATAAAATTAATTAACACTTGGAGTTACAAAGTTTAATTTTTAATATTCCCCTTCGTACATGATGATCGGTTTTGTTTTTTTTTAAATTGAATTAAACAAACTAAATAAATTATTAAAAATATATAGAGATATTTCGAATTAAATTTAAGTTTATGCATCAGGTACCGAAGAGTGAAACAACTCGTTCGGCCATATATGTATATATTGAAAACCGCAATAAAAAAACTCAAATAGATTTTGTTTTCAATATAAATGGGCAAAAGAATTACGGCAGTTAAACTGTTGATTATTATTCCTAGTGGGTGCTATTGCAAAACGTGAACAAAATCACTTTGATCGTTACAGCTTTCTGATTGGCTAATAGCTGATTGCTTGCCAATGAAAGAGTTTACAATTGTAGCAGAATTAGAGAGTGAGAAAACAACCCTCCGCATTGCAAGAGTATATTAAATGGCGCCTTCACGACCACGACCAATGCACACAGGGTTGGTCAAGTGAGGAACGTTTCAATATAAAATACCAGTAACACCCTTAAAGGCTGTTTAGTTGGTTTATTCACGTGATACGGGCAACAACAAACTGCCGTTGGAAATAAAATAAAACAAAAGCAAAAAAAAATAAAAAAAAAAACAGAACAAAGAAAATGAATAACGCAATGCTACACGATAAACGAAAGTAAAAATTATAAGGAATGCAAAAACGGAAAAATAAAACCGTAATAGAAAGTGAAATTTAAAAGTGGAACGCATTCAATATGTCTTCATGTTATAGCGGTTTTGAAGATCGTTCTTTTGATTTTGCCGACGATGATGATGAGGATGATAATTCCTCATTCGATAGTGGTTACGAAAAAAGTTTTGAAACCTCCGAGTGCCATTTAAAACCTCGTAAACTACGGTTTGATAACTGTGGGGAATATTATAATGATACTCCTGCTGCAAACAGTGATTTGAATGCACATTTGGCAACGGGTTTTAGTGCATTGCCTTTGGAACATTCTTTAATACCAGGATTATTTGATACCAGCAGTAATCAGAGCACTCGTAGTGCACGAACTCTTGTGGAGCATGTAATAAGTAAAGTTCCACTAGAAGATGTGGAATTTACACCAAAACTGGGAGATCAAACTTCTACACCGAGTAAAAAGTCTTCCGGTGAGAGTGGTGATGACCAATCCACTGAACCCAGGCAAAAACGTAAATATGCCGTCGGCAAAAATCGTATGACACGCTCACGTAGTCCTACTCAAGTGGTGCGCATTAAGAAGTTTCGCCGTTTAAAGGCCAACGATCGGGAACGCAATCGTATGCATACACTAAATGATGCCCTAGAACGTTTGCGTATCACCCTGCCACAATTGCCGGAGGAGACGAAATTAACGAAAATCGAAATTTTACGCTTTGCCCACAATTACATCTTTGCTTTGGAACAGGTTCTAGAAAGCGGTGGAACCTTAAATTTAGACCTAGAAAAGTTGCAAAATTTCACTCTAAGTGGAGAAAGGATAACTAAGGAGCTGTTCGATGCCATCTTTGTTAATCCCCAACCGTACGCCATGATAGCGGGCGGAGGTTATATGGGTTTTGGCCGAATGCCTTATACGTCTCATATGCCATATTCGAATCTAGCAATAGCAGCATCACCTGCGACCGCAGGAAATCACTATCCCGGAAACTTTAATATGCATGGTCCAATGACCTCAAATGCAAACCCCGCTTTTACACATCATGATTTCTTAAGCAGCATGCGTCACTACAACGGTCGACAATGCCAGCCAGAGAGTACGATGGATACAAATTTCTCGCAAGAAAAATATGACTTATTCAAGGGCACATTTGAAGCAGCTGCAACAAATACACCAACAATCAGCGGGAATTCAGCAGAATTTACGACTATGAATGCGGGCTTTAATGCCTCATCAGCAGCTTCAGCACATATCACAACCAACTCGCACTTATCTTCGCATCAAGCAGCTGCAACATCTACAAATTCATCTCCAGCTGATTTGGCTTATCATCACAACAGTAGTTTTTATACACACACGCCACCCTGGAAGGATTTTAATGAACAGGTGATTAATACAGGACCTGCAAAAGCTTATGCGCAATATGGAGCGGTGTAGTGGAGATTTTTAATGATTTACATTCGTATGTTGATTTTTGATTCTCACGATCAATCAGCACAACGATTATCAGGGGATAGAATTTCTAGCATTTTTTTTTAGAAAAAAAAACTAAAAGAACGTTTCACAAAGCGTTATAATACATATCGAAAGCTTTTTTCAACAAATAATTTTCTGAGTCAATTTTGGGAATTTTATAAAATGACAGATTTTTGTGCACTATTTTCCAAATTACTTTACTTATTCACTAAAATATTTTTGTTTTAATTTGTATTGTCTCCTGTCTAAAGGTACGGCGATATATGGCAAATATTTGTCCAAAAAAACGTAACTACTGATTTCGGCAACTAATTAGTTAATATTTCATGGGATATAAAAAAGTCAAAATGGATTGAAGTAATAATTTATTGACAACCGATGCTGTTTTATTTAAGATAAAGACCTGTTGCAAAACAAAACTATTTTCAAATAATTTTGTTTTTTTATTTTATTATAACTATTTATATTTAAAGAATTCTTTAAACTGTAGGTCTGTTATATTTTCTTCTATTTTTGTTTTATAAATTTCTCGATATTTTTCTGCAATTTTTAATTTAATTTATATTTTAATTGTAATGGTAATGTAATATATATTACAATATTATTAGTAAAAAATTTTATTGTATTTATTTCCTGAAGAAGCTGCACAAGGTTGCAGCGAAATATCGAGAAATTTATAAAAGAAAAATGTAAGAAAATATAACAGACCTAAAACTTAAACAATTTTTTAAATAAAAAATAGTTATAATAATAAAAATAGTGCATAGAATTACTTGTTTAAGTTTTTTTTTTTTTGGCAAATATTTGCCATATGTGAGCGTACCTTAACAATGTATTTTTTTATTAATGAATTTTGAGTCAATATGGAAGAGTTGCTTAGGTCGGCTTAAGTTGCGTTAAAGTGAATAACATATATAGTCCTTTATTAAAGCGGATACATATGAATATAGTAGTGACTTTAAGGAAAATAGTAGCCTTCAGAATACGAGAATTGAATTTATAAAAATAAACCATTTTGAACGATCGATCGAATTGAACTTAAGCAACTCTTTCACAAGATAAGCAATAACTTTCTTGTTTTAGAATTCCAAATTTAAAACTTCCATTTCAATAGCAACTACAAAAACCACATGTTTTATGTAATATAATTTCAGTCAGTTTTAATTAATTTATTTTCAGAAGCTATTAAGACACATACCGCTCGTTTGCTCCAACAATGTCATAACTTAAAAACGTGCAATTTTTCAGTGTGGTATGTCACCTTTTACCCAGTGTAAAAAATGTACACAAATACTTTCTTAAAAATGTTTAGTTCCTTTTTTGCAAAGAACGCTATGACGTTGTTTGAATAATTTATTTATATATTCGTTGCCTCTACACATTTGATTTTCTTACGTATTAAAACTCGCTTATAACGAACTCCGAACTACCTACTTGCTAAAATATTAGTTTACAAGAAAACAGCCGAGCGAAAATAATCGTTCGCCATTTATATTACAAAGAAAAACAATTTTAGTTTTTTTTATTGTTGTTTTCAATATAAATGGCCAAAAATTATTTTCACTCGGCTTCTAGGAACAGGCAGTAAGCATATCGCTCATTTACTCAAACAAACGTCATAACTCAAAAAATAAAATTTTTGTGTTAATAACGCAGAATAATTTTTCATAACGGCTTTTATAGTGTGTAAACAATTCATGCAAGTAGCTTCAAAACTCACCTACTGACCGAATAATATATTTAAATTTCCCCAATAATGTGCATTTAAATAGAAAACTTTAATTACGTATTGCTTATTTTTTAATGGTCTCTAAATTGGAATTAAAATTATTACATATTACAAAATTCGATCAAGTGGACGCTGTGATTTTTTAAATAGCGTAATCAAGATGTCCACCTGGAATTGCAGAGAAAAAAGTCGAAAATCAATCAAGATTTTGGTCTTTCCCAATTCAAATGCTGTGATGTGCAGTGGTTATCAGTTTATTCGCTGTCACGTTTCGCATTCTATCAGGTAGACTAGACGTCGTGTGAAATTAATCCATTATTTCGCGAAGTCGACCATACGGAAGTAGTGTTCTAGAATTCTCAAGACTTGAAATATTTAAAAAATTGGTTTGTCGTGAATCCATTACAAAAACAAATCAAATCAAACTAAAAACAATGCTGGGTGCAAATTAGGCGATTCGATATCGAATCGAATTTTTCAAAAAAAAAATTTTATTAAAATGTATAGAAATTTCCTTCGATATCGAATGCCGTCCGTAGTTTCTGCCCAGGTCTTCAAAACGTCCGTCAAACAAAAAAGTATTGCCAACTCAAAGATGTAAACGTCTAAAAAACAGTCACTATAAATTAGCACGTCAAACCAATTTCACAGGGGCTAAATTAAGCCCCACATAAAAAAGTAATATTTATGAACTTTTTCTGCTAATTATTTGAACTGTAAAGAGTTAGCGGAGAATTAAAAGTTAATTAAGTTAAGTATTTGATTACTATCGAGTTCGTTATAATCGAGTTTTGAAAAAAACTATATCCAAAAAAATTTTTCATAAATCGTTTGTAAAAATGATTTTCTCGCAAAATTTTTCTATCTGTTTAAAAACTTTTGTTCATAAATAATGTGAACTTAATATGACGAGTATTGAAAAAATCAATTTTCCAGAGTACGGATTTACGAGTGCATCACGTGTACCCGTGCAATTTTCATGTTCGGAGTGAATTGCTCCGAGTAATGAACTCGGATTCTCTGTTGTTCTACATTGTTTTGAAAGAATTTCGTTTGACAATTAGACTTATAAATCGAAAATAAAAACCATAAGTTAAAAAAAAAGTGCGAAAAAATTATTAAATTACATATCGTCACCTCAAATTTAAAAGGGCCTATCTTCACTTTTAAAAATTTTACAGAAGAGACAAAAAACCTAATAAAATGAAAAGTGTTGTCTTTACAAATAAGATTTTTTCCCAATTTCATCCAAATAAAAAGTACAATATAACAATTACACCGTTAAAAATGATGTGTCAAAAAAAAGAGTACGCTGGTAACATTTTTCCTTTGTTTCATTATCTCTCAACAGCAAGAAATACATTGATTTTGAAGGCTTAATAGAAACTATCTTTTGAATTTCTTTAAAAAAGTCGTTATTTTTAAAAAGAAAAAATTAAATATTTGTAAAGACGTGTGCTTAGATGCGCGGTACCAATATCAATAAAAAACTCAATTTTGAGATTTTTATGTTCTTACGCCCTTTTTCATTTCATATGACGATATATATTTCATACTATTTATGAAAAAAAATGTCAGTGTATTTTTAATACTCTTGATGTTTTGTGTAAAATATATTACTGCACAATATTATTGCCAATAGTTTACCTTAACAAATACGAAATTTTTACCTCTAACAATTTCGAAAAAAAATTTGAAAAGCATTTCATAAAGCTGTTGTTTTTTTTAATTTCATAAACTACAGATTTATAAAATTGCTTTTGCCACACAAACAAAAAAATCTCTCATATAAGAAATCTTAAAAATAAGAATTTTTTTAAGTATTTATAAAAATTATTTATTAAAATTCTTAGAAAATATGAATTTTTATACCAGACTGTTTTTTAATCTCCTTAAAGATGAAATAAATTAAGGTTGTTTTAATCACTTTTGTATGTATGTAATTCAAGTACCTTAAATATTTTAAGAATACTATAATATACTATATATTATGTAGATAATACGAAAAGAATATATTTTGTAATCTAAAATAAAATCACGCATATATTTTTATAAACGTTTATAAATTTAAGAAAACAGTCAAACCACTAGTCCAACAATTGTTAAAAAAGAAATCAGGTAATAGAAGCTAGTCATTTTATTGTTCAAAGAAGTTCATCTTGTCAATACAAATTTTAATTATGTATTATTAATTTTATTATATAAATTATAGCAAATAAAATTCCGTTTTTTTAATAAAATAAAGTTAACGACAAACAAAATTATGTTGTTTTAAAAGAACTAAGAAGGTAGAAAATGAAGATAGATGATATCTTTAGATCTCTGTGCAGTTTTATATTTATTTTGATTTAACATCGCTGGGAGATGGCATCAGATATTATGTCATTATATTTTCTTATTATTTCTTATTATATTTTTTATTATTATAATTAATAAAGTAAACGAATATTGTAAATAATTTTAAAAAATACAGCAATAAGAAAAAAATCTATCGATAGCCTTTTGAAACCTCAATATTACGTCGCAAATGCATCAATTTGGTAGCACTGACCAAGATGGATGTCATTGAACTCTCTTCTTTATTCAGCAGTTTCTTATAAAATTTCAATTATTGTGGGTCGTTCTTGCCAATTTAGAAATTGAAATTGAATTTAAAATAGATAAAAGTGCATTTGGTGTTAATTTTTTTACATCAAAATAAAGTTGAAAAATAGTTTTACGTGGGTGCTTTGAGATATTTAAAAAAAATTTAATATTTTGCACTAAAATTAAGTGTTAAAAAGTGTTTTGTTGAAAATAAATTCTTGTCGGCCATGTTTTATTCGCGTGTTGTGTGTGTGACTGTTGTGTTGTTTATCCGCAATTCTTGCAAGAGATTTAGCACCAGAGAAATATAAAGAGAACAAGGGTGATGATATAAATGTAAGTAATTTTAAGAGAAATTTTGTCATTTTTTATTTTGGTAAAGAAAAGCATTTGCATTTGGCTTTTGTATGATCATCAGTGAAGTGGAGTATATTTTTAATATTAAGTAATAATATTTAATATGTACTATTGGATGCAATTAAAAAACGTAAACTTTTATTAGAATGAAAAATCAAAATCATTCCAGCAGGAGAACTAAAAGTAACATTTCTTGCCCAAAACAATTATCCATTTTTAGTAGCAATTCTATACATATATATGTGTACGGATTTTAGCAAATACAATTCCGGACTCCAAGATTGCTCAGCAAATAATTCTAGGCAACAAATGAATGAAATAAATGACATTGTTGTATTGTTAATTCCCCTGAAATATGGAACGGAGCGGAATATTTATTTTATATATTGTACATACTATATACATAAATCATACAAATTTAATATTTATTCAAAAAAGATTTCAAGAAATAATTGGGACATTCACAATGTTTGTTATTAAGTCAAAATAGTTTAAAGAAATTGTTAGTAGCGATGGCACGATGGATGGTAGTCTGCACGTTTACTACGAATCCAAAAACAGACCTGGGTTCAACCCCAGTTTCAGACTAAAATTTTAAAATAAAAATAAACATCTCGCATTTTTCTGATGTGCATTAGTGTCTCAGTTGTTGTCGGAAGGTTTCAGTGGCGAAGGCATAGTCACTAGTCACTGAACAATACCGGCTTCAGCTGATAGCAATCCACAATCGCTTCAGAACGCCCTACTTCGTCGGTATTGTGTAGCACCGGCGAAGTAAAACAATAATAAATATGGCTACTGAACCGAAGTTTCAGCATTGCTACGAGTACAAACAAAGAACGTGCGAAAGCAGAGCTGCAAAAATATTTAATTAAGCTTCACCTCCTGTCGTTTCTCCTACTGTCCCTTTCCTATAGTTCCAGCACAATGCTTCGAATGTGTAGGAGTCATCTCCTGAGTGCTGGTCCCAGAAAAAAAATTAAAAAAGTCATAAAATAATAAAACTTTTCGAGCTGTGTTTATTATTTTGCCTCAAAATAACAGTAGAAATCTGAGTCTTACTCTTCAGTCGGCCCGGTGATAATTTTTACAAGTCGCCGCTACTTGCAACTAATATATGTAAGATTAAAAAATTGTTAAAAAATTGTTCACATTTTAATACCTGTACATTAAATTACATTTTTATAAGTACGAAAGACAAAACCACAATATCTAATGTAATGCAAGTGAGCAACTTTTGTTAGTATAACTTATCTGTCTGGCACCCACTTAACGTTTACCGACTATCCTCCGCCCAAAAAAAGTTATTCTGCTCATATCACTGGCGACAGCTCTTTTCGATTATATTTGTTTCAACAATTTTGTCTGCCCAAAAAACAATTTTATAATTTAAATTAAAATTTTAATTATTACAGATCTTACATATGTAAGATTAAATGCAATATTAAGAAGTCGAATATTATTAGTTTCTTCACTTGTTTTTAACATTTTTTTTATCAAACGTTAATAAGTGTTTTTTTCTTATCAGCTAAATGAATTTTTTAAATTAGCAACCTAAATTATGATGCGTTGTTCATAGCATGTTTGTTCGTGTTATTCCCGCGAAATTGCGGATCCGCGAGAAGAAAAACGAATGCAGAGCAAAAATTTTTTTTGATGACGAGTGGAATATTAACATAATTTTTATTTTTATATTTCTTGCCATTAAATTTTATAAACAAAGGAAACGTTACTCCATCGAGCCCTGTAATCGAATAGTCATAAAATAAAGTACTATTATACATCTATTACCTCATTGTAAAACATAAAACTACATATTCATGTACTTAGTCTTCCATTTGAATCAATATTTGCTTTCTAATCAATGGCAATCAACACACACACACAGCCACAAGCAATACAGACAACAATAAGTAAACTTTTTTATAGCCACTAAAGGAACGTTATTTGGCATGTTCAGAAAACATCAAAAGACTGAAAAAAAAAACAAAAGGAATAGGCGTTTGCAAGTCTGTCTGTAGTTAATTCCCAAATGCTGTGTGTGTAAAATGATGTGATGTAAGTGGAAAGGATAACAATTTGTAACAAACATTATTTTATTATTTGTTTCTTATCAAATCCTACAAATCGGAAATTGTCTGTTCCCTTTTTTTACTTTCCGTTCTGATTGTTTTTTTGTTTTTTGCATAAATATCGTATGTACATATGTATGTATGCATGTATGCATACGTACTATGTACATCTAATGCTTTACAAATTAGCAGTTTCTATAATACAAAAGTAGTTTGAGATATTTTTTCAAGGTATTGATAAAGAAACTTATAGTACTATTTGGGGAAGCAACAGAATTTACTTTTCCGTGGGCATAATTGTTGAGCGATTACCTTTGCAACATATGTACATATATTTAAGTATATTCTGACAGCTCGCGTATCGCATAATATTTGCGACTTCGTCTGGCGAGAGAGGTGTTCTCTAAATCACCATCGCTAGACACATGGCGAATTCAGAGTCTACTGAAGTAAACTGCTGCATTAGGACCAAACTAACCTTTAAAGAAGCAATAAAATTATTTTTTATTTTAGTAAAAAATATTAATTAAAAATAAAATGTTGTTTTGCTTTATTAATTTTACAGTTTATATTGCTGATCTAAATGATCGTATTAAAGGGCATGTTGCTTTTGCTGGGAACAATACAATTTAAGTAACCGATTAGTTTTCCTATAATGATATTTTAAAATACTTTTTTTTAGTACGGCATATTACTGCCAATATGGAATCCATAAGGATTCTGAGCGGGAGATGAGCCAAAGATGGAAAAGAAATCGCAAATTGGAAGCAAAACACATAAACCGAACGTGTAAAATCAATTTTGACAATTTGCAACTCGCATGCAATTTGACAATCACGCGAATCTAATCAGAAATTACAGAAGTAGAAATTCTTTGTGCATTACTCAATGAGTGTCATAGTGATATGATTAATATTATCAAAATAATAAGTTTGTAGAATGTATAACATTTTGGCAGGATAAAACATCTGACACTTAAAATAATTTTTCTATCGTAAAATTATTTCACAGAAGATGAGAAATGTACGAAATGAAAGGTCTCGCAAAAGTCGGTCTGATAAAAGATAATCTTCCTTATGGTTATTGGCGTAGTCATATTACGACAACTGCCGTAGTTGTTGTCGAATTTAAAATTTTATAGTATCGTGTAAAAAGTAAAAGAGTCATAATGAAATAGATGGCTCTAATTTATTTGACTATGAAACAGCCTGTTGTAAAATGGTGTAAAGGATACTTGTTTATACAAGATATAAATGCTGCAAGGAAACAAGGATATTTTACAATAAAAAAAGATGCTTTTAAAAATCTTTAAAAAAAATATTCATCAAAAGGGAAAAGGAGCATCGGGTTTATTTAGCTAGCAACTGAAGAGTTGTACAAAAATTAAGTTGTATCTTTCTACCACTTTCACCACCTGTGTATTCTCAACACTCTCCTTTTTTTTTAACTACACGAAGCTTTTACAGCTTGTTTGTAGAAACACGCAGGGTCTAAGCGGGAATCGATCCGCACCACCATATTGATAAGACTAATGCTCATGCACTAGACTACGAAGGCACACCCTCAGGATTTCCCCTGAGCACTGGTGCACGATAAAAAAAACACGTTACCGTTTTTAAAATCGTTAGAGTTTCGCACGAAAACGCCTAACACAATTGTGGTGAATGGGCGTGACCACCCACTTTTCAGAGAGTTTGGTAAATATGTTCATAATTTGTGGAAAATAATTAATTTTTTTTTTTTTTTTTTTTTTTTTTTTTTTTATCTGGGACCAGCACTCAGGAGATGACTCCTACACATACAAAGCATTGTGCTGGAACTATAGGAAAGGGATAGTAGGAGAAACGACAGGAGGTGAAGCTTACTTATTTTTGTAGCTCTGCTTTCGCACGTTCTTTGTTTATACTTTTTTTTTTAGCAGTGCTGAAGCTTCGGTTCAGTAGCCATTTTTATTATTGTTTTACTTCGCCGGTGCTACACAATACCGACGAAGGAGGGCGTTCTGATGCGATTGTGGATTGCTATCAGCTGAAGCCGGTATTGTTCAGTGACCAGTGACTATGCCTTAGCCACTGAAACCTTCCGACAACAACTGACACACAAATACGCACTAATGCACATCAGAAAAATGCGAGATGTTTATTTTTAATTTAAAATTTTTTAGTCTGAAACTGGGGTTGAACCCAGGTCTGTTTTTGGATTTGTAGTCAACGTGCAGACTACCATCCATCGTGCCATCGCCACCTCAATATTAATTAAGGCAAGAATTTGTATTTTTAACATTTAAAAACAAAATAAACTTTCTAATATCTTACATGCTGGCTGTAGTGTACTTTAAGATGTTATCAAAAAGCCATTATTTAAAAAAAAGAACAAAAAAATTATCATCATCTGAAGTAAATAAATTGATAAAAATCTACCCCTCGGATACTCATAACTTTGCGGGTATTATTTGCAACAAAATGCATTTTATTATAACCCTGCTCATAACCCTGCTACACTTATTCGTATTACAACAAATAATAAATACTTTTGTTGTAGGAAGGTTCTCTTTTGTTTTTTTTTTTTATTTTTTTATTTTTTTTTCATCAACCCCAAGTCGTTGAAGCAGCCAGTAAGTGAAAAAAAAACGAAAAATACTTTTGACATTTATAGTTTGCATTCTTCTTATATTTCGCTAAAATTATTATAATTTTCTTCCGCACGCCAAAACTCATATTTATTTTCGTGCGTGTTTTAGTTTCGTTTGAATTAAAATTCTCTTCGAGCATCCTGCTGGGTATTTACTGCTTTTCTCTATTGGTTTCTTTTTTTTTCATTCTTTTTTCATTTTCATTCATCCGACAAATAAATGATTGGAAAGATAAATCTTAACACCTTCTACAATGCGAGTACGACGCAAACGAGCACAAAGAATGACATTTTTGCGGATTTAACCATTGGGTGTCTGTTGTATTAAATATTTTTGTAGAATATTTTTGCTTTTTTGAGTTTTAAGGGGACGTTTTGTTTGTCTGTTTGACAAAACTAATGTGGATTAAATTATTCTAGTGGAATAATTACTAACAATAATTTCTATAAGCCCGCATCTACATATTTAGTGATTATCTAGCAAAACATTTGAAATTCCTTAATAACAAATATTGAAAATTTTGAAAATTTTTTATAAAAGTTTATTCAGCGTTTCAAATTTGTTCATTTGCTCTTTCAAGCCTTGTGCCTTTTATGGACTACTTTGGAATACATCGAACAAAAACCGCCAATATGTCGGACGTGGCACGATTATCAATTTTCTCTTCTTGATAAAAACCGAAAGCTTTAGAACAGTCGCCTTATCTCACAAAATATCGTAACTTAGAAAAAAAATTCTTCTATAGTAAAATGTGGGTTTTGGTGCTTTTTGTCTTGGACCAGTAGGGGATATCCTCTTCATATGCAATGCATTGCACTGGAACTAGATAGACAGAGGGATGTGTAGAGAATAGACAGGTAGTGAAAGTGGTAGGAAGATCGAGCTTTATTCTTGCACAACTCTGCAGTTGCGTGTTAATGAAGGGGGTTCCACACTATAATACTTTGCATTGAGACATGATAAAATGTGAAGTGTTACGTGCAAGTGTGACAGTGTGAATGCAAATAATAGGGTAATTGATTTGACATCATCGTTTTTAGCAAATTTTCTAAACGTTAAGATTTTTCATTTTATTAAACTTTTAGTATTACAAAAGCAGATAAAGAAAATAAAACAACAAATAAGTCATTTACTGCTACACCGGTTGCTTTATTTCCACTTACACTTTTCATTTTATTTGAAGTGTGATAGTGTGAAAGCAAAATATAATATTTCTTTAGATTTTCTCAAAGATTTATCTCATTAGATTTGTCTCACGCAGAGTCTTATGAAATTCGTAAGATTTGTGTTATAGTTTGAAATGGCCTTTATGAAGCAAATTTGCGACGTCTCTGATGTAAATTTTGACACATTCTTTTTCAGCTAAGAGGAGCCATTTTATTTCTAATTTTTTTATATAAAAGTTATATATTTAGGGTGTTGACGCTACAACCAGAAAATCGTCGGTTTAATCCTTCGTTAAGCCATGATGCATATAACCATCCTTCTGAGCCTGCGATGAATTCATTTCGAGAAATGAACCTGTAAATTGGCCTCTAAGATTGTGCGATTTGACACGTCTCGATTATTTACTGCGCTGATAACAGCAACAATTGGCGCTTTGGAAACCAACAGTGTTCGTATTATTCATGACATGCGGCCAGAAATGCTCGAAAAAATTTCTCATCAAAAACGGCGGCGCTGTGCATATGCCCAATCATTTTAATGTCAATGTATTGATTTTTCGAATAAAAACGTTTTCTAATTATAATTTAATTTTTGGGTAATTTTTTATCGTGCTTAAAAGACCCCTCTTAAAATTTTTTTTTTTTTTTTTTTTTATCTAGGACCAGCACTCAGGAAATGACTCCTACACATGCGAAGCATTGTGCTGGAACTATAGGAAAGGGATAGTAGGAGAAACGACAGGAGGTGAAGCTTAATTAATTATTTTTGCAGCTCTGCTTTCGCACGTTCTTTGTTTATACTCGTAGCAGTGCTGAAGCTTCTTTAGTAGCCATTTTTATTATTATTTTACTTCGCCGATGGTACACAATACCGACGAAGGAGGGCGTTCTGATGTGATTGTGGATTGCTATCAGCTGAAGCCGGTATTGTTCAGTGACCAGTGACTATGCCTTCGCCACTGAAACCTTCCGACAACAACTGACACACAAAGACACACTAATGGAACATCAGAAAAATGCGAGATGTTTATTTTTATTTTAAAATTTTTGGTCTGAAACTGGGGTTGAACCCAGGTCTGTTTTTTGGATTCGTAGTTAACGTGCAGACTACCATCCATCGTGCCATCGCCACCCTCGGATAGAAAGACAACAAATTCGAATCGAATGTTATTTGTATGTGCTTAACTGTTTCATTAAAAACCACTCCCATTTAGCGTTATGCATGACCATTAGTCTTATCAATCTAAAGGTGCGGGTTCGATTCCCGCCTAGACCGTAGGTGTGTCTTGTGGTATCACAATGGGCCTAAGCTGTGGCCTAAGTGAGACGAGATACCTAACCTAACCTAGCGTTATGCTACAATTTAATGCGAAAGGGAGAAGAGCAAAAGCGATACCATCTGTTTGCCAGCCTGGGTGAATCGTCTGCGATTCGAATGGTCAAGGTCAAATACTATGAATACATTTAATTTGCTCATCAATTAGTTTTACATATTTATAAACTAATAAATCCAAACGTAATCAGAAGAGAAACCAAATTAAGATTCAGTTTGTGTAACAACTTAACAAAACGCTGCATGAACAACCAACCAGAATAATAAAAGGATTCGAAAATCTCTTAAATTAGAAAAAAAAGAATCAAATTCCAACCACCCTGAAGAGATTAACAAGAATTACGGAAATGCTTATTGTCAGCAGTGCAGAAATGGGGAAAACAAAGAAATTTAGATTTTGTACCATAAACAAGAAGTGACACAATATACTCGAAATGGGGTGAACAGTTTAATGTGTCCTTTCAGGCAAACTAAGCGAGAACGTAAGAATGCAAACAATAGATGATGATGATTTCGCGTCACCTGCCAAAAACAATGCGTCCCAAACAATATCAAATAGAATTAGAGAACAAATAAATATGAACACCCACCTAGACTTTGAAATGAAGTCACAGAGAGATGCAAGCAGTAGGAAGGAACCGCTCACTCATTGTGTAGCACTTTAAAATAAATTTTTCTTAATACTTTTTTTAACCTTTTTTATTATTTTAACAATCTATTTTTTTAAGCTTTAAGGTTTTATCTCTTTTTATTTATTATTTTTATATTTATTTTCGATATTTCGTTAACCTTCGGTTAACATCTTCAGGAAGTTTTTTTTATTTTTTTTTTTTTTTTTATTTTATTATTATATATATTAATAACTTTGAAGGTTATAAGTTTTTTTAACTTAAATCCTTAAAATATTAAATATAAAGAAAAACTTAAAAATAAACCAAATGAAGAAAAAAATTAAATTAATAAAAAACTATAAAAATTTTTTATTTTATATTGAGTTTTATAAAATCAATTAATTTCATAATAATTTAATATAAAAGCTCTATAAGTTAAACGAATATAAAAATATAAAGTAATTAATGTTGTTATTAATAATCAAAATAATAAAAATAATTGATTATTAATAATTAATAATTGAATCACTATTCATTTTGGAAAAAATCCTAAAAAAGGAGGTAATCCACCTAAAGATAATATATTAAAAAAAAAAAATATTTCAAAATTTTTGAAAAAAAAAAAAAGAAAATAACTGATTGATATAAGAAATATTAAATAAATTTAATATAAAAATTATTCCAAAAGTTAATAATCTATAAAATAAAAAATAATTTATTCATAATATATTTCTATTATTTATTGATATTAATATTCAACCAATATGATTAATTGAAGAATAAGCTATTAATTTTCGTAAAGATGTTTGGTTTAAACCACCTATTGCCCCAACTAATCTTGAAAGAATAATTGAAAAAATTATTAATCATTCAATAATTGTATAAGAAATTAATATTAAGGGAGCAATTTTTTGTCAAGTTATTAAAATTATTACATTTGATCAAGATAATCCTTCTATTACATTAGGTAATCAAAAATGAAAAGGAGAAGAACCACTTTTTATAATTAATGATAAAAAAATTATTATTTTTATCAAATAAAAAATAAAAAATAAAATAAATTGCTGCAAATAATAATATTAAAGATGCTAATGCTTGAGTTAAAAAATACTTTAATGAAGATTCAGTAGATATTAATTTATTATCTCTTATTAAGGGAATAAAAGCTAATAAATTAATTTCTAATCCAATTCAAGCACTTAAAAAAAAACTTCCTGAAGATGTTAACCGAAGGTTAACGAAATATCGAAAATAAATATAAAAATAATAAATAAAAAGAGAAAAAACCTTAAAGCTTAAGAAAATAGATTGTTAAAAAAACTTTAAAATAAATACAGAAATTTAAATTGCTTTGCTCTATCACTTGCAGCTCGGCTCTTTTGCTCGAGTTACTGTACCAATAAAATTAATAAAAAAAAATATAAATTTCATATTATATACAGCATGTACCAGCATGTTACTGTACGGTCACAATGCCATACGCAACGAAAATACTCACAACCAATAATCGGGCTTATTGCGGCTGTCGATGTCGACACCAAAATGTAGCATCTCTCAAAGCGAACATTTACACTGGCAATTATTACGCGTTGTTGAATAAGAGTGAATACCTCATTAAAAATCGCAATTCTTGATCCGGCTATAAGAGAAAGTTCGGTATTTATTGCTTTATTATTGATTTTGTAAATTTTGGAAAAATCTCTGTTATTTCAAAATTGACACCGTAATTCTTAAAGAAAATATAAATGGGAATCTACAAAATCATATCTGTGCACTTTAGACAAAACATCATAAGTGGCGGTAAAAAAATTTCTTAGGACCAATTTTTACGATGTCAATCAAACTTAGTTTAATTGTAGTTTAACCAGCAATAAAATCTAGTATTTAACCCCTAAAGTTGTTTTTCAGTAATAGTTTAAGAAATGTCAAATTAGGTATATCACCTAATACCATATATTGTACGAAAAGTAAAGATATGAAACATTAAAAATTTCGAATAAAAAATTGAAAATATCAAAAAAGAAACAAACAAAACAAAACAATAAAAAGAACGAATAGCATGGAGTGTAAAATAAAGCTATTGTATAGGGATCCTCCCCGGAGTGGTGGTCCAAGATGAAAAGAAAGGGAAGCGTCACTATTTTTACAACTCCGCCTTTTGCAGGTTTCTTGTTTTATAGCAGTGTTGCAGCTCCTCTGATGTCAAGGAGACGTATTAAATTTCTAAGCTTTGTTTTAGTAGCCGTTTGAAGTAATTATTTTACATCGCTGGTGAAACACAATGCCGATGAAGGAGGGTGCTCTGATGTGCCTGTGAATTGGTTACAGCTGAAGCCGGTCCTCTGTAGTGACCAGTAACCTGAAGTCTTCCGACAACAACTGACACAAAGGCACACTAATGCACACCAGAAAAAGTGCGAGATGTTTTTATAATTTAGTCTGAACTGGGGCCGAACCCAGCACTTTTTTCGTTTTGTAGTCAACTTCAGCCATCGCCACCCTCAATAATCGTATATAAAGGAAATGAAAAATTAATCTTCCAACAATGTAAATCACTTTTAAATAAACCATTATTTTTCATTAAGGGAAATTTAATTAGGCTTTGTTGCATTGAACAGCTGTTTAATAGTGTCGTAATTACAGCGTTTTTAATGTTGTGTCGTTTCGGTGTAAAAGGCCGATATTTATTAAACTTTCAAACTATACTAAATTAAATTACTGGCAACAATATTTTAGAATATTCAATACTTATGTTTCCACATTGGTAGAATTATAAGCGGGAAGAATTTGACAAGATACACAAAGTTGGGGGATCTACCGAGAAGTAATAAGATTTTAGCTGGATTTGCATTTTATTTTTATGGAAATTTGCCCATAACAGTGTTTTATAATTATTACACTCCATCGAATTCTATTGTAGACTTTCAATCGGCATCTATTTATTTTTAACATACGAAAAAGCAACGGTATAGAAAGCCTTTTATAACTTATATTTTTATGCACTAATTAACCTTGAAATTTTTAGATCAATAAATCGGAAACCAATATAAAAATTTTTAAATTTGCAGAACATTTTTATGCTTTAATGCGATAACGTGACATTTGGCAGCAAAGAAAAAATATCAAGAGAATATATGTATGAACAAACTCATATAACGCCTGATTAAATATACATACGAGTATATCGGCGTAAATATTATATTGACAATCGCATTGATTAAGAATTGTTCTAACCCTTTTTGCAAAAAAAGCAAAAAACAAATACCACGCAAAAGGCACATGTTAAGACCAAACCGTGCAAACAGACAATGCAATTTTTTACCCGTTTTATTTAGACGGCATCCTTTTAGTGCACAATTCGTTTTGGTTGTGCAGTTACATGTTCCATTAAAAGTATGTTTGATTTTTGCTGTTTTCTAAGCAGCACATGTGTTTTTTGTTATTGTAATGCGTAAAAAAATTAAAATACAAATAGTATGGTCGTTTATTACCCTGCTCGAATTGATTTATCTGTGAAATACGCAAAGACGACCTTTTACAAATGCCTCTTTGTATGCTGTTGCATGCATATGAATGAATAAATGAAACAAACAGCAGTGCTCAAATGTCACAATTCTGATGATGATGTGCCTGGAAAGTAGGTTAAAGGATTTTCACTTATTTCATCATAAATCTTCAACCGTTTTTTCATTTTTTCATAAATGAAACCAACTCTTTTCTTTCCTTCTCATTTCATTTAGGAAACTTTTTCCCTGTTTGAGGTGAAAGAGTATTGTAACCATTTAAATTTCAAACCTTGACACATTTGTATTCGTTTTTTTTCATAAACTTTTCATTTGCACAATTTTTTCTTGTTCTCTCGCTTAATGGAACCATTGAAGTGCATAAACATTGGATAAACAAACATCTTTTAGAGCATATTCGTACAACGTTGGTAGTTTATTTATGTATATTCTTACGTGTTTTCAAATGCGTATTTGTTACTTTATTTAAACCCTTATTGTCACACCGTGCTGTTTTGTTTCATTTACTCCTTTTTTTAAACTTAAAAATTATGTATAGATGATTTTTAATCTGCTGAAATCGCTTTAGTCAATATTTGGAAGGATTTATGTCATTCTATACAAATATTTTCATTTTGTTAGTAAGTGTCTGCGTTATTCCTTTTTTTTAAATTTTAAAACCTAATATTTGATGTTGTCTATTTGCAAATGCGGTTAAACATAACGAAGTCACTAAATTTACAAGGATTAAAATCAAACTGAAAAAATATTTACAGACGAAATTCATAAAGTAACATAAAAAATGATTTTCAAAGTTGGGTAGTAAAAAGACTAACTGCTAACTAACTGGATTTATAAAAGGTATAATAATTGAATTTGGTATGGAAATTTGTCTATGAAACCTTTTATAAATCAAAAAATTTTGTTACAAATACCGCAGAAACTCTTTGCGCTTCTACTATCTTCAGTTTTCAGAAATACAATAGTACCCAAGTTTACGAAAAACGATAACTACAATGTCCTAGAAAGGCTATAAATGCTTTAAAGCACTAATTAACAAAAGACCGCGAAGTACAATGTTTCCTGGTTAATATTTCCAAATCATAAAGATATCAAATTTGATCCTCTATTAAACTGATGTACTCAAACTGGCTTACCCTTTACATATTTACATATACGAGTACGTATATATAGACATATTAAAATTGTCTATCAGAGTGATAGCAAATTTAATAAAATTTGCTGATGCTTGTACTTTTAAATAATTGTATATAGGAGTACTTTGAAATTATTAATGCCCAGTTTTTAACTTGGTATTTAAATAATTTTCATTTAAATTAGATACAGCTTCAGTTTTTCAGTGCTAATCAAATGTTCGTAATTAAATACTAAAAAAGTATGGTAGTACTATGTAATTATAGGTAATTTTTCAACACATCATGTTATCATGTGGCAAAGAACCATTTAAAAAAAAAAAAACCGTTTTGTAAGTGAAAAAATAACAAAACCTTTTTATTGTTTATATAATTTTTTTATTGTAATAAATGTACACTTTCATGTGCGTATATATGAAATTAAAAAATAACTATTTGCCCGACCACATGATGTTTGTGCAAAACAAACACAAATAGTGGAAATCATATGGTAACTTAAATACCCTGTTTAAGTACTATTTAAATGTCATGAAAAGGAGGACTGAAAAACTAAATTACATATTTAAATAGCACTTAAGTATAAATACGATTTACTTACGAAGTCCAAAAATGGCCTTATGGCCTATTTCTGAGCTAAGAAAGATAACTTAAGCGAACGAAAAGCACTCGCTCGAATTCGAATCAATTTGGATTTCTCATTGGCACTCACTTTCTTTCGCACTAAGTTACGTATGTCAATTTTGGTATCTTACGTTTTAATAAGTAGAAGCAATGCCATATCATAAATTATTATATTTCTGTTAAAAGTATTAAAAAATACTACGAAGTTATTCTAAAGCTAATACAACTGCGTGTAAGTGTGATCAGCTGGTGGAAAGTATCAATAAATAAAAGGGTGAGAAAATTTAAAAAAATATTTGTAAATTTTGTGTTTTTTGTTTTAATTTTATAAAAGTGTTTCAGTTGCTGCATTGTTGACTTCTTTAAACTGAAAAAACAATTGTTAAATACATACATTCATATGTATTTCATATGAATAGTTTATACTTACCAATTGTTATCCATTTGTAAATACTTTTTTATTGTACTTAGATTTTTTATTCTTCTTTTTTTATTTACAAGTATGTATACTCATATGTAAATTCTCTTACGAAAGCAAAACCAAAAGTGAGTGATTTTGACATTTCATTCTCACACGTTCTTAACAGAGAAATCGGATTTTATATGAAAACACTTACGTTTTCATTCGAGTTCTAGATCGAGTCACTGTTCGCATAGAAAGTGTGTAGAGAAATCGAAATCAATGTTCTTTCGCATAGAATGCGAATGAAAGCGTTCTTTCTTAAATCAGAAATAAGCCCTTAATATCAAAAAAATATTATAGAAAAAAATTTAGCGGAAAATGTTGCGAAAGTAATAATAAATACAAGGAACGAACTGAATGAAATGATTATAAAAGGCCTCCCATTAAATTTTATTTTATAAATAATTTATATAAATTTATAATAAAAAGTAAATTTTCAACAGAAAATTTATTTATTAACATTTAAAAAATTTCTATACTACAACATATTTTTCATCAAAGTTAAAAGTACAGAAAATTCATTGCTTATTCAAATGCAAAAATGGCATGAAGACTACTTATTAGCAAAAATTTCTTTTTATGCAAATTTGTTTATTTTAAACCTTTCTAGAATAATCTATCGCTAAATAATAAGATTGACAGCACTGAACAAGATTGGTGTCATTGAACTCTCTTCTTTATTCACCAGTTTCTTATAAAATTTCAATTAGTGCGTGTCGTTCGTGCACATTGGGAAATTAAAATTGAATTTAAAGTAGTTGAAAGTGCATTTTGTTTTCATTTTTTTACTGCAAAATAGAGTTCAACAATTGTATTACGTGGGTGCTATGAGATATTTAAAGAAATTTAATATTTTGCACTAAATTTAAAAAAGGGATTTACTGAAAACAAATTATTGTCGTTTATGTTGTTTTTTACTTCGTTCATTTCGTTGCGTATCGTGTGTGCGTGTGTTTATCAGTGCAAAAGATTTTTTTGCAAGAGAAATATAAGAAGAACAAGAGTAACAAAAATAAATCCAAGTGAGACACCTATTTTTATTTATTTTTTTTTATGTTTAGTTAGATGTTTGGATTACAAATTTATAGTCTTGACTACAGATTCCTCGTGAGATGTGCACATTTGTAATACAATTTTTCATCATCTTTGGAGGATCAATGATTGTCAAAGGTAGGTAAAGATAAACATAGCGAACAGAGTGTGAAATTTTTCATACCAAAATGGAAAATAGTAATTCGTATTATAAATACATGTGTACATAAATATTAAAAAGCGTTAACCCGCTGTTTCCCAATATAAGACAAGAAAGGTTAAGTTTTCAATTAAAAATAAGACAAATTGTCTGTTTGAAGCATTTTGCTAGGAAAGACTTTTTCGCATTCCAGCCCATGAAAAACATTTAAAATCATTTTGAAACTCAAGGGTTCAAATTGAGAACATCGGGTGATTACCCCCGCCTTGTATTAAATAGCAAAGTAATAGGAAGATATTATTTATTTAAGAGATCTAAATTTTTTCCTAGTGGCGCACATACATTAATGGAAACTGAGAATGAGTTTTAGCTTGCCTACCGATAAATTCAGTGACAGACTTCTCGATCCTTGACTATTATTACGGCCTGCGTAGTTACTCTGGGATTAGTCAAGCTTTTAAGTGCGTATATTTTTGACTTTTATTTTTTCTTTGAATTTTTTTTTGCACATTTACCATTTCTAAGCTTTGCGGAAAACCAGTTTTCAATTAACTTTAAAATCCATTAAAAAATTAACTCCACCCATTTCCTAAATGGTCTGTTTATATTTATTTGCCTCCTTAACAAACCGTAAAACCGTTGTTTATCTTCAACATTTCCAAATTTTTATTAAAAAAGAAAAGACTAAAGAAAAAAATAACTGAAAAAATAGTCACATACGCATAAACAACCATAAATTACCAATGTTGTTGTCTCATTAATTATTCAAATTATTTGCATACTTATTTTTGCCTGTTTTCTGACTTTCGCTTCATAAATGTCCTTGTTTCTTCATTCGTAATTATTTATTTGACTGGCATATCATGTAGAAAAAAATTCCTCCCTTGTTGAAAAATATAAGCAAATGAAAATCTCGAAATTTTTGAAAATGTCTGCGTATGCAAATCAGTTGATTTTTTTAAAAAATATTTTTTTTTATTTCATTTAACATTTAACAACAATAAATGAAATAAATAATTTTCTTGCCCTTTCTTTTTGCTTTGCCACTTGATGAATTCGAACAACCAGTGAAAATTGTTTACAAAACAAATCACAAGGTTGATTTTAATTGCGAAATGTTGTTTTATACTCGTATTAACGACACTGACATTCAGTGTTAAAAAATACTTTGTATAGTTTTTTCCTTTTCTTGTTGTTATATTAACTGCATTTTGTGTAACAAATACTTTGCATTTGAATCATTTGCATAACAATGATGTTATAAATTATTTGATTTCAAATCATTTAATGTCATATTCGTAATAAAAAATTGTTGTAATGTTTTACTTGCAGAAATCAAATTTTGACTGAATTTTGTACGAATAAAATCACAAAGAAAATTTTTTTCTTGCTCAAAAAGTTTTGAAGGTTTTTGCAAAAAAAAACTGGCAACACTGGCCCCAATCAGTACATAATAAGACGGGTGCTGGGTTAACGCGCCTCTGAAGTCTATGTTAGTGTTTAGAGCTGATTCACACATATCAAGTTTACCTGCATTTGCGTTCATACACGAAAATATTTTTGCGGTAATTTTCGCTGATTTTACGATACTACGGTTGAGAAAAAAAGAGAGAAGGCAATAAAAAAGAAGAGAGAAAGAAATAAACTTGACGGTACCGTAAAGCGGATGCTACTCGATCAATGTTCAACTTCAATATTTGTCATTGTGTGCGTTATTTTATAAAAAATAGTTGCACTTATACGTATATGTGTGACTATGTTTTATAAAATAACGCTCACAATGACAAATATTGAAGTTAAACATTGATCGTGTAGCATTCGATTAAGTCTGTACCCCTTTCCATTCTTTCTTCCCTGTTCATCTAAATACTGAAGACTTGACGAGTCTGACTTGATGTGTGTGAATCATGAGTTAGCTACAAGCATTTGTATTATTATTTCTGCAATTTTCGTGACTACAACATCTCAGTGTAGATCATTGATTTTTAGACGCATTTACGAAATTCTTAATTACTTTATTTTGGAAGCGTTTGCTATAAATGAAATTATTTTATATAATTTTTTTCTTACTAGAAAATATAATTATTGCTTCAAATCCTTATTAGCAACACATGACACATTTTCGCTTACTTAACGTTCGTCATTAACTGAACCCGTATGTGGTAAAAAAATTAGGATTAATTGAAGATTAAAACACTGTTTTTTACTTCTAATCTATTGCTACTGGTAGTTTTATTTTATTCTCTGCTTTACAATTTTGCAGGAAAAAAAATTACTTTTATTCAGGACAAAAATAGCAAAATTTACCCTAAAAAAATTACAATAGAGAATACATTCTTCAACAATTGCAGTAAATAAAAAAGCACTGCTGTGGAAAAATAAAAAAATACTACTCGTAGATTGATTGTTCATATAAAAGATCTAATCATTGTGCCTACAATCTCTCCAAATTTCTTTAGATTTTCACTAATTTTTTCACTTTAATATGGGCTCGTTTACATGTTTGTTAACCATAAATTCCTTTTGTATTTGTAACGTATTTTAAGAATTCATACCGTTCACATATGTATGAATGATTAAGGATAATGATAAAAAAGTAAATAGAACAGGCAAAAAAATATTAAGAAGGAAATCACGCAACCGTTAATTTGTTGCTTGAAAAGAGAAAATAAAAGGCAAAAAAAATATGTATAAAAAAAAGGAAGTTGCAATTGTTATTGCTGCTGGTTTGTAGGTTGATACGTTAATTGTTGTGTATTGTTGGTGTTTACTCTTTGCCGACTTGGCCATCTGTCCAAGTTCGATATTGAAGTCTAGCATTGGTACACAGGACAAGTTTGTTACAGTTGAAATACATACAAACATTTTTCTGGTGCCGCCACTGGCATTCGAAGGGACAATTGTAGTGACAACAAACAGTTACAAGTGTGAATGAGTCAAAAGGATTGTTCAGTAGTAACACGCATTTACGTTTGTTTTACACACCTGCTGCTAAAAAAATAAATTGATTTGTTTGACATAAGTTGGAAAAGCAGAATAAGTACTATATCTATGCACAGCTATTTGCAACTAATCAGAAATATATATTTGTGCAAAGTTAAGGATATTATTATTTTTTATTCAGGGCTGTTCTCTATGTATGCAATTCATTGAACCGGAACTGGGGAAGCAGGTGATGTATAGGAGGAGTTAGTAATGTTTGTGGACATTTGACTTGAATTTTCCAACTTTGCAATTGACAAGTGATACTTCTGCCATGAGTTTATCCCAAATTCGTAAGGTTTCGGCTAAAAACGTAGTGCAATTAGCCGAAAAATCGATAGGAACCCCTCCCGGCAACAAGATTTTTGTACGTAGAAATGTTCGAGTCTCGGGAACGAGTTCCCTCTTATCATTGCACGACATTTCATTGAAGTAGCGATAGAACGGCGAGATACATCCCATCGACGATGCTCCAGTGAGTCCAAAGTGTTGGCAAACTCTGTGAATTTCTTTTGAGACTTGAAAAATATGGACCGTCAAACTAACGTCACAGAGAATATCTTCATCGTCGACAGCTACAGATAATGTAGCATTTTCGTTCATGCGCTTATGCATAAGGATACACCAGTGGGTGTTTCGAATGTTAAAATCGACCTTATTGGTTCGCATTATCCCACTTTGAGGTCGTCACTATTTAATTTTCGTTGAAATTGAGAATTTTCCGAATAATATTGAAAAAATTCCAAATGAATTTGAGAATTTCAAGTTGAAATTGGGAAAATTCCAAATAAAATTGAGAAAATTTGGAATAAAATTGGGAAAATTCTGAATAAAATAGAGAAAATTATAAATGACGATACCTACGTGAAACATATATTTGATTGGTGCAATCGTTACATCAGGAATAATTGAAAGGTACAGTCATAGGGGTTCGTCAATGGAGTTCGAGATAGGTGGGAAGAGTTGGGATATCAGCTAACCGTACTCGTTTTGGTGTACGACAACCCAGGAGGCAGAGAGTCGCATTTCTTGAGGATATAATTAATGATTCAATATCCTGTATAACTACAGAAGATTGCCGTAGAGCTAAACAGCATATAACAAAATTTTATCAAACAGCACTGGAGCTGAATAAAAATATGTTTGTTGGCCACTAAATATGTTAAATACATATATGATCAATGTTATTTATTATGCTATTATCAAACGCGAAAATAAAAATAAATCTAACATACATAACAGTACTTAAATAGAATTATTTAAATCAAATTTTATCAATTTCATTACGAATTTTCTCAATTTTATTCAGCATTTTCTCAATTTCATTTGGAATTTTGCCAATTTCAACTTGAAATTCTCAATTTCATTTGCAACTTTCTCAATTTAAAAGAAAAATCGTGTAGATCCACACTCAGTGTGTCATTCACATTCTTTAATTGAAACATTTTATTATTGTTTAAAAATTTCGTTCTAAGTTAAATTTGACATTTTTATTTTATATATGACCTGTTATTTTTGAAAGTGCAATAAGTCCACTTTTATAAAAAAAAAACGAGTTAACAGTAATTTTATTAATATAAAGACGCCTCCTCTCCATATTTACAATCGCGCTTTCAATGGAGTACAATTTTCTAATACGCTAAACAAAATAAGTTTGGTCATATAACATTTTCTCAAATATATTTATTTTTTATGTAAGTGGCATAAGTCCATTCCTAGAATTTTACGTTTGAAATGAAACACTACACACACTCGCACGCAGCCAGAAAGGGAGAGTTTTATTCAAGTACAATTTTATATTTGCAATCCACCTCTAACGAGGCTCGTTAAATGTTCCAAAGTAAAAACTGTCAACTTTTATTGTCTAAAATGACAAGAGAAAAGTAAAAATAATTATGAAACACCCAAATCTCTGTTTAAAATATAGAAGGACCAAAAATAGGAAAACACGAAAAAAAAACTCATAAATAATAAATGCTAAAATTAGATTTATAATGTGTATTGGTGCTCATTAACCCTGCCTGCACGGCGCACTATTTGCTGCTGCTTTCTATCCGTTACTCAAGTTCAGACACATTGAAAAATGTGTCAAGAATTCTAAGGGATGTTTAACGTACAACAACGCAACAAAAAAAGAAAAAACACAAAGTTATTTGCTCAAGCGAAATTGTTGGTTGTTGCAACAGTAACAACAATAATTTACTTGTGAAATAGAAATCAGGGTTACCCATGCAAATCCATAAATATGGAGTACAGATGACACATCGAGGACTACTTCTACAGATTATTCAGACACATCAAGTTTACTTGATCAGCTTTTGTTTAATTTAATTTAATTTTCTTTTGAAAATTCTTTCTATACCATTCGTGTAAAATAATACGAAAAAGAAAATGAAAAACAAACTTGATGGTACGGTCAAGTCTGTACCCCTTTCTATCCCCTTTTTCTCCTCTCCATCAAAAACTAAGGGCTCGACGAATCAAACTTGATGTGTGGGAGTTTGCAACGGATGCAATAACAACTGATACTGGAAGTTATTCAACGGTTTATATTACTCAGTAGTTAGCGCGTTGATTCAGCAATTAGAAGTTCCTCGGTTCAAGATCCGGCCACACCAACAATTTATATCGGTTAGTTTCTTTTAGCTGCATGAGAACTATCGATACCGATAACTGTGGTTAATATGATCCGGCCACACCAACAATTTATATCGGTTAGTTTCTTTTAGCTGCATGAGAACTATCGATACCGATAACTGTGGTTTAACAGCTGAGCATGTCAAACTGTGTTGACATTTCTGTTCAGTATGTTCAGTTTGGAAAATCATCATGAATCAGCGCTCTTAACAATCGATTTATTGCAACATCAATGTGGTGACAACTTTATTTCCCGAAGTTGTCCTGTTCCTTGCCCCCCTCCTTCATACGATTTAACGCCTCTGCATTACTTTTTATTGGGACTATGTTAAGTCATTGGTTTATTGACGCTGTACGACCATATTTATCAGGAAACGTAATCGAATATTGGACTGAAAGAAGGACCATGTAACTCGTATCCGCGGCTTACTTTTTATTAGAATACCAGTTGAGTAGAACAGATTGTGTTAAATTTTTTATCGGCAGCTGCACTTGGGGATTAATCCTACAGTGTTCTTAACAGCTGATGAATTTGTGGCCCCTATGGGCATAATGAAAGCAACTAGTGACTTACGAAGTACACATAAATTGCAATCCTTATCATAGTTATGCTTGCCTATTTTGTACACCTTGCTAAGTTGTTTTGGGCTGTCTAAACCCGATGTACCATCAGAGAGTTTAACGTCATAGACTTTAACATGGCGGCTTCCATTTAACCCTATCCGAAGACAGCACCCATGGTAACTTACACCAATACAGTCCAGTGTAGGTATATCAATGACCTACAAGTCACATTTATCTGCCAGTTAAGTAGAACATGCATATAATTATTTTATATGACACTACACACGTCTTCAGTACTCTTTGTGCCACCAGAGATACAGTTGTAAAAATATCATCTATTTAACCCGCCAAAGGATAAGAAATCAATACGAGAAATTCCCATTATTATCCACGTACTATATTTCCGAAGACTCAAAGCTTAGTTTTTTCATTATCTACGTATATATATATATAGACGAGACCCGGGAGAAAATAACTTTCAAGAAAATAACAAAGTGTTTTTCAATGCCATTAGCTGAACGGCTGATAAACTAAAAATTTCAATCAGGAAAGACAGTTAAAAGTTGTAAATTTAAAGTCCTTCCGTTCGTGGATTGCTGCCAATTTTTTTTTTTCTATTAAAAATGTTTTTTTATTGAAATAAATATTTGTTTTAAATCAAATTCAGTTAAAACATTTATTTACACACATTGCATTTGTAAATTTTTTTATACTCGGAGTAACATTACACATATTAAATTTTTATACGGGGAGATTTTTGCGAAATTTGCTTAAAATACCACACAATGAATGGTTGGTGTATCTAATTAGTTTCTTATTTTCTTCAAGCATCAGTGCTAATCGAAACGTTTTGCATTCAAAATTATATCCTTGAACATTTCAATACTTTCTTCATCCAATAAATTGTATTCTTTAAATTCGAAGCGACGGAATTCTCACCATTGGTCATCAATTTGTTTAATATTATTCGGATCAATGACATTTGGAAGGATTGTGCTGATTGAGAGATACATTCATCAGCAGGTTTAATGAACAGGAACTTCAATTAATTAAGTCTAAAAGTGCTAAATATCATAATTTAAAAAAATCTCTTTTTAATCTAAAATAAACTTTTAATCTTTTGGACCTCTCCTCTAAAACTTCGAAAAGAAGCTAAATCTTCATATATGGTAACAATGTTTCTCGCCTCTACTAAACAGAAAAACAAAACATTGAGCCTTTGTCAATATTATATTATATTATTAAATAACTAATTCTAAAGATTAAAAGAATATATGTATATCACATAACATTTTTAATTGCAGTTTTACTTTATTATTAAAGCTGTAGAGTCAGGGAGTAGTGTAATCGAATTTACTTTTACAAACTTTTCAAAGGGTGCAATGAAGTGCTGTAAATCTGCAGTGAAATAAACAAGTAAAAATGAAACAATAACGAATAATAATAATAATAATGAACATGAAATGGGAACAGGAATTAAATATACAAAATACTCGTACAAGTGAAAGTGTGCTAAGTACACGGATATTATTGTAACTTTTTAAAAACATTAAAATAACAACAACTTGTTAGTGTTTACTTCAAACCACTACATACGAGTGCAAATGCACACATGCTTGTGTGCAGTGGTAGACGTTTATTCTTGTCAACTCACACTCGTTCACATCCGCCAAATAATTACAAGTGCAATTTATAGAAGGAACAAATTTGTAAACTGTACTTGGCTCTAATTATGCTCTGATGCTCTAAAAATTTCTAGCTTCATGTCTTTTTAAAAAAGCATTACTGAAACACGACGGAAAAGGATTTTAAGAAAATTCCTACCAACGCGTGTTCATCACGACTTTGCAAACAATTTCTCAGCCAAAACGGTCGGTAGCGAACTAATTCTCTCAGGGTTCTATCCCCCTGCGACCAAAAAAAATTGAAGGAGGGCGCTTTGATGTGCCTTTGGATTGTTTACAGCTGAAGCCGGTACCGTTCAGTGACCAGTGACCAGTGACTATGCCTTCGACACTGAAACCTTCCGACAACAACTGACACAAAGCCACACAAATGCAAATCACAAAAATGTGAGATGTTTTTATGATTTAGACTGAAGCTGGGGTCGAACCTGGTGTTTCAGCTACCGCCATCGTTTTTTGCGTTTTATGAAACATTTATTTAATTTTTGAATTGTGGCACCATTGCAGTGTGTTTGCGATATTTCATTCATGTGTCTTTTGACTTAAAATGTGATTATGACATGCGAATTCTTTTCATTGGGCCAGTGCTTAAAGATGTCCCCTTTGTATATAATCCACTGTACCGGACGGTATGTGATTGCAACAGGATGGTACCACCTGCCACACAGCCAACGAAACAATTGCTCTTTTGCTCTCTTAAATTCGATGGCCGTGTTATCTCGCGACGTGGCGAGTTATTTGGCCGTCACGATCGTGTGATTTGACACTGTTAGACTTCTTGCTTTGGGGATATGTAGAAGAAAAAGTGTACGACAATAAGCCAAGACCAATTCAAGAGCTAAAGGATGAAATAATTCGGCACATTGAACCTCAATTATGTCTCAGAGTTATTGAAAATATCGATCATGGAGATGCCTCCTAAGCCGTGGCGAGCATTTGGCCGATAGTTTCTTTCACAAATAATTGTAATAGATCCTTCTATCATATTAAAACAATATCTGAAAACTTTTTCTTTTATTTACAATTAATATCGTACGTTTTGGTTGGACCACCTTTTATAATTTTAACTCGTAAGTTGTTTTAACGGTTTTGCTTAATTTGTCTTGACAGTAACATATGTAATTTTTTCAGCGTTTCATTCTCCATTTCGTCACTATTTCACCATATGCTTTTTATGCGACTTTAAATACACTTCAGTAACATAAATACGACATTTAAAATCATTGCAAATATTTGAATAATGAATGTTTTAAATACTTTTATCACAAACATTAAATACTTTTCTGTTCATTAAAGTATTTGTTTGCTGATATTTAGAAGCACTCAAGTGAGTTCATAAAATAATTCACATTTTAATGACAACCATGCCAAGTGACAGACATCCGAAATTATTTATTACCTGCAAATCTATTACAAAACTAAAATTGTTGCATTGTAAGATAAGATAAATTAATTTACGCATTCGTTGGTATTCATTTTTATATACTCGTACAACTAAAATAAATATTTGCAAAACTTTTGCTTTGAAATTGATGGAAATTAAGGGAAAACTAGGGGTTTCAGGCAAAAAAAAACAATCATGTGTTACTGGACAAAAAAGCTTCAGTAGTGGTTAGAAGAACGTCAAATATGACATCACTATTTTATGACCGTGGCGTTGCTGAGTTTTCTTAACGGGAGTTTATTCTATTGCAACAGCCCGATTTGTAGTATTCGGTTTGTTAGAAGTATTATAAATTTGAATGTGATTTTATGATTTTATATTGTGGCACTGCTGGGGAGCTTTGCTTATGTCGTACATCGTCATAGAAAGCCGAGACGCTTGAATAATGCTTATTTTGAGACCTGGTAAATGGTCCCTCGAACATTACTATTCAATTCTGTCTCAACGCCGCGATCGCAGTCGGTTTCCGTCTACAAGCAAATGATTATGAATGACAAATGCTGCTGTCGTCTGCATTATTTGTCGATTTTTGTCCTCAAAATTGTGAAAGTGTCGATTTGCCGATTTTTGCTGATTTTTTGTTTAAACACTTATAACCAATTAACTTCGTTTGAAAAATAGGCAACTATGACGAAAGGAAGAACAAATTTAAAGCATACGATTCATGTCTTATCGACAAGATTCTTATTTTTTCTTCTTTGAACTTTCATTGGTGTTCACACAATTCATGTCTTGTTGACGACATGTAAATATAGTTTGTGTATCTTAAAATTAAGCATGAGAAATCAAAACGTACTGACAGTACATGAACATGAGTACTCGTTGCTTTTCCCGTCGTTACTCTCGCCTATAAAGTAGCAATCATGTCTATAAAACATGAATCGTATAAACACAGAAGAAATAATTTCTAAGTACGAAGCAAAAGCAATTCAATAGAAATTTCGTTTTCTGCAAATACAAGTATCTACATACTTTTATATTTGAGTTTGAAAATTGAAAATTTTTTTTTTTTTTTTTTTTTTTTTTTTTATATGTTATATAAACATTAGTTAATGGTTTTTTTTATATGTTTATAATTTTATTTTTTATATGTTATATAAACATTAGTTAATGCTGAATTGTTCTTTCCTGTTATTTTGTTAAAAAAAAAACAAGTGCCGATAATGCAGATTTTCCCCCCCAAAATATGCTAATTTTTTATCAAAATCAAGCACCCCTGGGTGCGACTTAAAGTTTCAGAAGAATTGTCATTGAGCAAGTAAGAAAAATAATGGAAGCGGTGAATTAATCTTGAAGTCGTTGGATGAGATTTCATCTATAACAACTTTTATAGCGCGATCACTAGGAAAGTCGATATAAATCGAGAAAATATACAGGGTGGGCCAAAAGTCACGCCTGCATGTAAAAATTTAATAACTTTTTTGTTTATTATTATTTTTTATTGTTTTTTTATTCATCGAACCGTGTTACAGCACCGTACAAAATTTAACGACCGAGCAACGAACGAAAGTGGTAGGATTTTACTTTAGACCGAATTATCTTAAGAAATTCAGAATTCAATTGACCAGAATTAACTGCCCCTGATTATTTTGCATGGGGTTATATCAAAGAACGAGTGTATGTTATCAAGGGCCAAACTATAGAGGAAGAGAAGGGCATTAGAATTTGAAAGTTTGCGTGCAGTTATGCAAACCGCCTGTTTAAGAGCCCAATTGTGCATGATGATGAAAATGCTGGTAATCGCTCTGATATTATTTTTCATAATTAAAATTTAGATCGTACAAAGCTAATTTTATATTTAAAAAAATAAAAAAATAATAATAAACAAAAAAGTTATTCAATTTGTACACGCAGGCGTGACTTTTGGCCCACCCTGTATATCACCGACACACAAGATAACAGTACTCCTTGCCACACTCGGTAAAATGATTTAGAGAGTATGTATGATTAGAAACAATGTGCTTAAGCACATGTTGATTTAAGATTCAGTATAATCTATCGTAAAACATCTTGATGACTCTATCAATTGCAGCAGCTCTATATCATGAGTATCACGAAATGGATATTAAAGTACTCCAGTTTGTATTACTCAACATATCGCTCAACTTACGATAATTTGCCTTTTTACAGTAGATACATGTGAATTTTCAATTAAGCGTAGATCCAAATATAGGAGACGGTGAAAAAGGCGTACAAATTTACTTTAATAGTAGGCCGAGCAACCAATCCGCAGGTAGAGTAATTAGAACAGTGGGAACAATCGAAATATCAGTACAATCATTAATAAATATTAAATCGAAAAGTTTTTTCCTGCAAATATATACAAATGAGTACTTAATAAAAAGTGCACTTTTGGTTGCAGAGGAAACTCCGATAGATTGCAGTTTTGTGTATTTTGAGACCGAAGTAAAGAACACCACGAGTATTTGTCAATTTTCAATTAATTTATTTAAAATATTTCTACTATTTTACTTAAAACTTAGATCCTTAAAAATAATTATAATTACAAAGAGTTTGTTAGTTTTTTTTTTTACATTTAAAGACTTTTTAACATGTGTGAACATGATTGTACGAGTACATTTCGTTGTTTAAAATAAAAGCAATTTAAAAAAATCGAAAAATATATTATAATCACACTGAGAAACAAAGATAATGAAATAAAAATGCTTTTCATTAAAATTTAGTCTTATTAAATTAAAATCACAGGCATATTAAACTAAAATGAAACTGATTATTTTAAATAATATGCGCAGTCTTTATGGCTAGTATTCGATTTTCACTTAATCTTTATATTTATTCTAAATTAAAAAGATTTATATAAAGACAGCCAGTAGCAGCTTAACAGAGAGGCCACGAGCAAGAAAGAGAGAGTGAGAGAGAGTGATAAACAGAGAGATGGAAAGAGTTTTTAACATAACAGGAAACCACAACTCTAGTGCTCAAAAAGGTTTTATAAATTCGCTGCCTTAACTATTCCGAAGCCAAATGACTGGTTGCTACAAGGGTCCATAAATGGGTTCCGAATAGGGCATATAAACTGTTGGTACACCCACAACACCATACGTTTCCGTAGTCGAACGTGACGCTTGCAAACTTCGCTTCGAATGTTTTTTGTACCTTTCGAAAAGGCAAATAGAAGCAAACAGTTAAAAAATTTAATACAAAATAATTTGGGATTAGAAAAACTTACTTTCGCTTTAAGCAGCACGCCGTGCATGCGGTTATTATGGCCGCTAAGCCAATAAATGCTGCTATTATTACCAGCCATGTACCAGGCGAGGCCATAAAACTGGCTGCCATCACTGCTTTGCGCATGGAACACGCTTCCACTTCGCTCACACCATATTCCACATAAATATCAAAGAGTTGCTTCTTCAAAAATTCAGAATTCAGAAGTTTTTGCATTTCGTTCATCGAAATCGCTGAGCCGTTCTTAAACATTTGGAAACACGAACTAGTCGAAGTGAAATCTAAACTATAGTCAGGTCTTGTTAGCACCTGCGTGTCCAATATGTGCAAGTCTAAACTCAAAGGTTTGATTTTTTCCTTCAATTTATCCTGGAATGGTCGTATGTTGTTTTGGATTTCGCTAGCCGGCCGAGAGAAAACAAACTTCAGTAGTGACTTATCGCGTATAACAAATATTTTTAAATTGTCAAAGGCGTGCCGCTTGGCTTTTATGGAGTTATTGGCTCTTATTCTCATATTGAAATAACCATCCACATAATTCGCAAAGGAGCCGCCGGTACGTAATTCTCCGGTGTGGTTATTTAAAGTAAAAAGGTTTTGCAATTTAGTGGTTTTCATACTGCTGATACGCTTATAGAATTGAGGCACAAAAGTAACATTTTCTATTGTTAAAACGATAGGCTCTGCCTCAGCATCTAGATCTTTGGCCTTTATTGTGGTAATTTTACTGTCAATGGGCACGTTGATGCGTATGCCCACTGACATGTCCCGATATTCGAATTGTGGCAAATTGTCATCAATGTCAATAATTTTGATGATCACTCGCAAATGAGAGCGATCGTGACGATCAAAAGCATCACCCAGGTAAGGATATGTGGGTTCCCCCAATTTCAAACATTTAATAGTGAGCGCATAACTATCGACTAGCTCACGATCTATGAGCTTCGTAGTCTTAATAATTGCCACATTATCCTCTGTTCGTTGCACGCTAAAGACATTCTCTTCGTTGCCTTCAGTAATGACGTATTCAATTTCAGCATTTTCGTCTATATCTTCATCTAGGGCCGAAATGTTACCCACTATAGTGCCCTCAGGTTGCTCTTCTAATAGTTTAAATTCTAAGGGGGCTTCATCCTGCAATGTGAGGTGAATAAAGGTTGTTACACATGATGTTAAACAATTTCTTTTCTTTTCGCTATTCTTACCACTTCTCTGCTAAATCTGGGCTTATGATCATCCACATCCAGAACTTTTATTTGCAAAATTCTGGTCGCTGACTGTTTGGGCTGGCCGTTGTCGAAAACTTCCAGAATTATATTATACATGTCCTTCGTTTCCCTATCTAATACCATAGAAGTTTGGATAAGACCTGTAGTTTCATCAATTTCAAAAGCCTCTGCATCGGATGTGTCGTCTAAAATTTTGTAGAACAGAGTACCTGATGGTGTTTTAGGATTATCCGGATCATTGGCTTTAACCTGAAATACTGGAGTAGCGATGGGGGAATTCTGAAAAGCAAATATATCGAAAGGTAGGAAAAAAAACTACAGGATTTTCTTAAAGGATAACTGACCTCTGTTATATTGGCCGTTTGACCCAACTCTGGCTCGAGGAAATATGGTATGCCATCATTGGCACTAACATCCCCTATGAATATGGTGACTCTAACATCGGAACTTAAGGCTGTCTGTTTTGGTATTTGGTCGCCATTATCATGTGCTCTCACACGTATCTCGTATGGGTCCGAACGACCCTTGCCGGTCAACTCTTTTTTCGTTTTCAGTTCACCCGTTTGCTTATTCACCTTAAACAGTCCATTAACTTCTCCCTCGTCGATTATTTCGTATGTTACATCTCCGCCAGGACCATCATCTAAATCTTGAGCAAACAATTTTATAACAAATACATCCTGCCCAACATTTTCCGGTATCACGGCCGTGTATTCTTTTTGGCTAAATATCGGAGCATTGTCATTAACATCGAGGACATCAATAACCAATTGAGCTACACTCTGTTTTGAGTCTGTAGGTCGGCCCGGAGAATCCTCTGCTTTGACTTGGAGATAAATGCAGGGAGTACGTTCGCGATCAATTATGGCTTGCGGAGCCACAATGATTTCACCCGTTGTGCTATTTATCTCAAACAAGTGGGCATTCTCTCCATACAAAGAATACGATATTTTGTGATAACCCAAACGTTCGTCACGCTCCGTTAAAACGGCATCTTTATCAGAGGCTTTGATTCGTATAATTTTTATTGGATGTTTTTTGTTTTCCACAATCGTCGCGTGATAATGCAACTCCTCAAATATGGGACTATTATCATTAACATTTGCTATGGTGACATTGACTTTTGTCACGGTACTGCGTTGCATGTCGGGGGCATTGGCTTTAACTTGGAATTCATATTGTGTCTTGCCCTCCTCCAGAGCCTCATAATCCATTCGTTTGCGTAGAATTACCTCACCAGTTCGCTCATGAATATGAAAGTATTCCAGTGCCGGGGGATCCACTAGTTCAAAACTTTGTATTGGTAATTTTGAAACTGGATCTTCAGCTTGCAATATAAACAAAGTACTCTCTATGGGCATTTCTTCCATAATATTTATTTTAACCATGGGCTTTGAACTGCTCCATCCTGTGTTGGTAAACACAGGGTTTGTATCCTTAAATGACTGCACATAAATAGTGACTTCGGTGGTATCAATTTGGCCTTCAGGATTCACTTCTGCATTAAGATCTTTCACTTCGATCAACAAAACGATTACGGCGGCTTCGTCATGATTTAGTTTTCCATTCACGTAAATTGTACCCGTTTGCGAATCAATACGAAAAGCCTCTTCTACACGATATTTACTACGTTTCGTAATGCCAACTCCTGCCTTAGAGGTAGCACTGGGTATGCCTTTTATTGTATAGTTAAGCTTGGAGTTTAAATCTTTATCAATGGCTCTAACTTTGAGTATATTTTCTCCGATTTCGGTGCGTTCCGATACATAAGCGGCATAGCTGTGTTGCTCAAATTTTGGACTTTCATCGTTAATGTCTTTGACATTCACATATACCGTAGTGGTGGCAGTTTCTGGAATGGGTAGACCAGAATCAACAGCATTCACTGTGATTTCAAAACTATCCATATTTGAGTCACGATCTATACGTGCTTGAGGCGATACTGTTATGATACCAGATCTGTAACCGAGATGAACATAAATAGAAAATTACAGAAATAAATATTTCGCCAAAGCGAATTCATACCAGGTGTTCTGGTCCCTTCAATAACTGAATTTTTTTTACAAATACAACTATTTTATGTCTTGTGTTCGACACTTGAACAGAAATAAGCTGATGCGGCCACCTTGTATGAATTCACCTTGGATTTCGCTTTACTTACGCTTCGTCGATTTGAAAATTGTCATTAGCTCCCACAATGCGGTATTGCAGCATACTGTCCAAACCATCTGGATCGTGGGCCTTCACAGTAGTGACATTATAGCCGGCTGGTGCATTTTCCGGTATCGACACTCTATAACTGGGTGGACCAAGTATGGGAACATTTTCTATATTCTGAAAATGACCCCTGAATATTGGCCTTTGATTACCCGATATACCCACTCGTATAGAAACTTTAGTAGTATTGATTAAATGCGGTATACCGAAGTCTGTAGCCGACACTACCAAATCATATTCGCCTTTTTCGGTATCCATAGATTTTGCCACTTTTTGCAATGTTATTTCTCCCGTCGAATCGTTTATGCTAAAAACATTGCCAGAAATACTGTTTTCTGAAACTATGGCATAACGAACTCGTCCGCCACCCTGAGTGGGACCGTCACTATCTCTAGCTCTAACTTTAAATTCCGGCTCAAAGCGGTTAGTGCCTTCTCTAATAGTTCGGGAATATTCCGCGCTTTCGAACATCGGATAATTATCATTGACATCTATGACTTCGACATAAACTTGAGCATTGGACTCCAGACCTCCGCCGTCGACCGCTACAATCGCCAAGCTATAACTGCTTTGTGTTTCGTAATCCAAAGTTTTCTTAGTGAAGAAACCACCCGTCACTGGATCTGTATAGAAAAAATCTGCTCCAAAGCCTTTCAGGCGATACGTTATAAGACCAAATTTTCCCGAGTCCCTGTCAGTGGCGTTTACCATGCCTATTTGAGAGTTCACCGTAAAGTTCTCAGGAGCCAAGAATCTATACGTTGTATGACCAAATACGGGTGAATTGTCATTGACATCCGTTAAGTAAACATTTACACGGACTTTTGACTTCTCTTCTCCATCCACCAAAGCTAAAACATCGAAAGCAAACTGACGTTTCGTAATATCCTCTACATCATAATCCAAATGTGAAGAATTTAAAACCTTTACCACTATGGGTGTACGTCCTTGCGCATCAGCGGGTGTTACGGCGAAAGTATCTATGGAATTGTGAATATCGCGCAAAGCTAAAGAGTAACGGCTGTTATTGCCCATATCACGGTCAATAACAAACACTGTTAAACCCGGCAACGGCATGCCAGTGTCTAAATTTTCTGGTATAGAGATGTTGAAGACTTCACCATTAAATTCCGGTATATGATCATCGACATCATTTACCACAATGGTTATTTGTGTCGTCGTGCTATCGCTGGGCATCACACCATCTATTAGTTCTGTGGCCCGTACAGTGAATATGTAGACGCCACCATTTTGTAAGATTTCCGTATTTTCGCGATCCAAAGGCTCATCTGTGGTTATCAAGACTGCAGTACCTTCTTTAGCTTGTCCAAAAGGCACCAAATCGAAGTGACCAAAATCTTCATTCTCTAGAGTAAGTACGATGTCACGTGGAATACCTATATCACCATCTATGGCCTTAATGGTCAAAATACTGACTCCTGCTGGAGTGTTCTCGTCAACGGCGGCGGAATAGGGGGCATTTGTAAAAACTGGCAACTGATCTTGCACATCGATGACCGTAATCGAAACGGATGCCTGCGAGGTAAGAGGATTGTCAAAAGCGCCATCTGTAGCTGAAATGGTCATTATATAAGTGGGTCTGCTTTCAAAGTCTAGGGGTTTTCTTAGAGTTATACGCGCTGTATAGTTGCCATTTGATACTTTTTCAGCCTCAACATCAAAAGTGTCGCAAATATCGTTTTCCTAGAACGAAGTAGGGAGTATAATATTTTCGTTATTACAAGCCAGAAGAGCAATGCATATTACGGCATTCAATATCGATCACATTTTCTCAATGTAAACATAACACATGTCATATTTGACTAGTTTTTATTTAAATTGAAAAAGAAATTGTGTGGGCCATTACTGAATGTAAAATGAAATTACCTCAACACATCTTATTTGGATCTCGGCATTAATACCGACGTCGCGATCCACTACCAGAATTGCAGGTTTCAGCTCTAATAATGAACCAACCGTCACGGACTCACTAACACTGGCCAAATATGGACGACCCAAAAATATTGGCCGATTGTCGTTGTAGTCGCGTACGGGAATAACACGTCTCAGGGACACAGTATTCGGCTCCGTAGCATAAATTCCCTCATCTGTAATACTTATAATGACTTCTACAGAATCTTGTATTTCGCGATCCAATTCCTGCCGCAAACGCACTACGCCCGTATCACGATCAACAGAAAAAACTGGCCCTGAAATGCTGTATTTGATACGACTGCCTTCTGGGTCAATACCTGTTAATAAGAGCAAAAATAATGGAATTAATTTCATAATTGTGTTTGAGAATGTGTGTCAGTAAAGCCAACTACATGTATTTAAATTTATGAATATGTGAAAAAAGTAATTGCACTTGAAATCATATTCAAACCGATGTCTTGAGCACGCCACAGATACATTGTATGAACTTATCTACGACTATTTTCCCCCGTATTTCAAACGTACTCATATCTGTAGTGGATTTCTAAGCTTGTTCACTTGTTTGTCTCGCTAATATTTGTAATTATGTTTTTTCTAATCGTGTGAATAATTTTAATTAAATTCCCACAACCTTGCACAAATATATTGTTTTTTCTTTCAATTTTTATGATTTTTTAATCCAATTAATTTTTGTGAAATTCTCCAGTGCAACCAATTTCATTTTGAATTGTTTTCTTTTTCTTTTCTATTTTTCCTTGTGCATGTTCTTCTGCATGAGCTTTCTGATGTTACTTACTGCTTTTGTGGAAATTGTGTTACAAATAAATTGTTTTTCTTGTTTTTCTTGTTTTATGTAGTTCCGCGTCAGAAAAATCTCTCAAGCAGACTGCTTGAGGTCGTGATGTATTTACCTCTTTTCCTTCAAAATTTTTATCTATTTTTGTTGTTGTTTATAGATGTGTTTTACTTGAATTCTTCTTGCTTTTTTATGATTTATTATTTGTTTTATGGCACATATACAGCCGGTGCTAAAACAAGCTGTGTGACAAAATGTTCTTTCACAAATTAAAAATCCTAAAAAAAATTTTTGTGTTTTGAAAAAAAAAAACTAATAGAAGATTTTTTGAATGAAATATTTATTTGGTGGTCTATTCGTGAAATGCAAATTTGGCATCTTTTGTCCAGCATTTCGGCCGATATCTCACCAGTGGGAGTTGTAATGTTGTCTTCCAGGGCTGTCCCTGTAGACGAGAGACTGAACGTATCCACACAAAAAAAATAATTTAGTGAAGTCCATTCGCATGAACTTGTCGATCAGTGGACTGCTACAAAACGTAAGATTAATTGCTCAACAAACCAGCCTCCTAATATGTGCATGGTATCGCGTGCTGTGTGGCAGGTGGAACTGTCTCGTTGGGGGTGGCGATGGCTGAAGTAGGTATTGTGTAGCACCAGCGAAGTAAAATAATTACTAAAAATGGCTACTAAAACGAAGCTTTAAAATTTAATACGTCTCCTTGACATCAGAGGCGTTTCAACACTGCTAAAACACAAAGAACGTGCAAAAGCAGAGTTTGTAAACTAATGAAGCTGTACCTCGTGTCATTTCTCTAACTATCCTTTTGTCCTAGTTCCAGCACAATACATTGCATGTTTACGGGGCTCATCTTCTGAGCACTGGTCTACGATAAAAAAAATGCAGCCACTTTCAGTGACAGCTGAACAATGATATTTGTGAAAAAGACCACAAACGTTGCAGTAAAGGTTTGTAAGAAAATCTGTTGCATAAATTAATGTTTTCCAGAAAGTGCAATAGAACTTCAACAAATACCGATGTTTGGCATCGTTTGCTTGCATCATCTGAACCGCATATAAGTAGTATAAGACGTTAACCTCATCAAAATCTTTTACAATTCGAATTGTAAACTGGGCAATGGGCGTGACTGATATTGATGGAACTTGGCGTGCATCTTTTGTTTATTCTAGAAAGTGTATGTATAAAAACTGAAGTATTTTCTTTCAATAGAAAAAGTTTTATGAGAAACATTTGATTTGGATTGTATGGGCGGGGGCGATTGGTGTGGCTGATTTTTATGAAATAAATTTTTTTTTCTCAATTTAGTCAATATAATGATCTAGGACAACTCCTAGACTCAGAGCTTTTCGTACACATGATAATAAAAATTTTAGAAGGAAAAATTTTTAAAAAAACAATTTATTGTTGTAAGTTAATTCAGCTCTTACCGAATAATGTATAAAATTTTCTTTCCCACTGTACCCAATGTTGGGCTTGTTAAGCAAATTATTCTTGTTTAAGAAACGCAATGACATTAAACTTGTTCACTGGTATTTTAAAAATTTATTCCACATCTTTTTTTGTTTTATATAATTCTGTTGTTCTTCTTCCACTGGGGCAGACTTTTATTGTGAAATTTAATTGACAAAAAGAATTATCCAACAAAATCGTAAAAGTTTTTAATTTTTATTTTAATCTTATATGTTGTAATGTAAATCTAGTTGTGATAAAAATGAAAAAATTATATAAAAAAAATGAAATTGGAATAAATACAGTAAAAGATGTTGTTTTCTCGATGTATAGAAAGTGCCTGAAGTATGGAAACTATAACAGTTTTTGTAGATGTCCTCTCTAATCCTTCTTCTAGTTAATTTCTTACCTTCACAGCAGCATTTCTTATTCAGTCAATAAAAGACTACTGCGTCGATTATGGATTGCCAACGAACTTCAATTGGGAATTTGTGGTTGCCAAAAAAACACTAAAAATGACTGGAACTTAGTTAACTGCATTAACATTTTTAGCAATTGGCAACTAAACAACAACAGTTCGGTTGCAATCCATAATCGAGCCATAAGCCAGTTACACTGATAGAAAAACCATCATAACACTGATGTAATTTGACATCAATGTCTTCGTTTCTAACCCCATGACGCTTTTCATCTGTGTGATGTCAAACTTTACCTCAGCTGATCGCCAATGCTAATAATGACAAATCTCTCATCAGTGCAATTACATACTTTTTTTTGGCACTTTACTTTGATCGCTTCGGTCTCATTCACTTTGATATTGTTGACACATCTGATGACGTATGTGTCACCAATATGATGAAGAGGTATCATATTATAGCTTGCATCAATATTTTGTCTGTGCATGTCTGCTTATTGCGTTAGTTTTTAAAATACTTGCAGATTTTATCATTAGCTCCGTAAATTTTTTAAGTACAAATTACAAACAATATAACATTGTTTACTTTTTGCTTTTATACAAATTTTGAACTTTAATAATATATGTTTGTATAATAAGTTGCATCGTATTGATATCATTCCAGTCATGGAAAACACTCAGAATATGACAAATATCTATGAAGGCGTTTCTCAACAGATTGATATTTATTTCGTTTTATTGATGACATTTGTCATGCCATTGATGTCAGAATTCGATATACACATATATAACTGCAGGAACTAAGAGCTTATCTAATACATATAAATATGTACATGTATTTGCAGCCAACTTCAGCTTAAAGTTAATGACGTAGTTTATATCGGTTTCTATTTCCTCTCCTGCCTCTTTTTTGACATGAACCAAAAATATCCATTTCAAAACTTTCTTAATCTCAATCATTTTTAAATTAAAAGTAGGTGAAAATTATTTATGATAAATGTGAAATAATTTTTCACATAATCATTTCTAAAACATTTAATTATTTGGTTGCATTTCTGTTTTTATTTTATGTAAAATTTCCAAAATAAAGTATGCTTCGCGGAGCATGAAAGCTTAAATACTGTTTTCTGCGTGGAAAAATATGACTAAATAAAATACACACTTCATCAAAACGAACTTTTTTTTTTATAGTAATTTGAATATAATTAGATAAACAAAGAAATTATTAAACTGGCTTTTAACATACATATATAATCCATGAAAATTGTATGTAAATAAGTTAACAACGTAATTAAACACGTAAGCAGTTTCAAACGTGTAAAATAAAGAAACCGTGAAAATGAAAATTCCATGAAGGAAATTAATTGCTGGTTTGCGATAAATGAAATTTCTTACTTCAATTGTAAAATTCAAAATATAAAAATTGTTATAAATCGTATGCAGAACAAAAAAAAATTAAACTTTTCGTTTTAAGGTGACTGCCTTGACAATATTGACATTGTGTGCTGTGATGAAGTGAAGTAGAACTTCGTTCTTACACAACTATTGCACTTTTTTTTCGTCGACCGGCACTCAGGACCCAACACATGCGATGCATCGTGCTGGCACTAGGAAATTAGGTTATGGAAGGAGGGGTAGATGAAGTAGTGTTTATGAATATTCGATTTGAATTTTCGCACGTTAAACGTGACAGGAAAGATCTGTGCGAGTGGTTTATTCCACATACGCGCTGTTCGGGCGATAAATGATTTCTCTCTATAATGCGTAGTGCGGTTCGCCGCTAAATCGAACACAAATTGATCCGAACTTAATGAAGAACGCGTTGTTCGTATGAATAAGCGGGTTTCGGGATCAAGTTCCCCGATTTTATTAGAACACAGCCATTACAGTAACGACAGAACAATGAAACACAACCAACGCGTTGCAACGTTGCGAAGATGCTCAAGAGAGTTGGCTACCCTACCGTCCCCAATGAGTTTCCTCTCCAGTACACGGTCGAGCACCGGCTCATACATGAGAATTGTATTCCATTTGCGGTCAGATGTAAGCGGTATAAATAGTAAGGAGATCAGATGGTGTGAATTATGTCTAGATTCTTTAATATTTATACCATTTATTTTATATTTATATTTATTAAAGCAATGTTGAGTAGACTCATTAATTTTTAGGCTAAAGGAGAGCAACCATTTTGTTTTATTTTTTTTCGCCAACGTTTTTCATTGCCTAAATACCGCCGAAGGGTCTACATGTGCAAAAAGCAAAAATTATTTCTGATTGCCATATGTTTTGAACCCACGACTTTCGACTTTTAAAGTCAAGTAGGTAACTACTTCAGATAAATCCATTTTGTATTACAATAAAATAAAATATAAAAGTATGTATATTGTGCAAGCGATCGATTGCCAGTAGGTTTTCGCCTTCGGAAAGGGTGTGGGAATTTGGAGATATTACTATATAAAACCTGTAAAAGCCGTAAAACCCATATCAATCTTTGGAATAACAGAGCAAGATGGGGCTATAGTGTGTAGTGCGCTAGTTTATCAGATTGGGGTTTCTAAGTTCGATTCCTAGCAGAGACTATGGTCTGTATCTCTACAATACGTGAAAGTTTTTTCACAACAAGCATCACAATGCGACCATAATAATTTCGACTCAAGTGGGTTGGGAGCATTCTTTACCTTCACATCCAGCAACCTGCCTTTAAGCTAAATTTTGATACGTTATTTGTATTGATTGATTGATGATTTGTATTAAGAATTTCCAGACTATTACAATACCATATATGTACTAATATCAAGAAAGATATATCGCGACTTAATCTTTGGAATTCTTTTCATATATTAAGTTAAAAGAAGTGACTTGTACAAATGTCTAAATACATGTGAAGTATGACGCGTTCACCTGCCTGGATTCAAAGATGACAAACATGACCGTAAGTTTGGTAGTACGAGATCTAGTGCCACAAAATGGCTACTTCAAGTACGGCTGATGTACAGCCCTCCCGCCTCAACTTGAGCCAAGTATACCAGGCTACCGCGTCTACCCCACGGGGTTTGGAAAGTGATGACTGAAACGCCTGGCTTCTCAAGACGAAATCCGCAGCATTGCCCACCGCAAAATGTTGGTATTGTGTAATAAATTATTAATATTGGCGGCTCACTACATAAACTACTTATTCTGCTGGTAACCGTACTATTTATATCTTTAGTGTATTCATCCAAAAACCTTTCATGTAGAGCTTATTTCGCTCGAACACGTTTTCGTCATCTCAGAATTTGTCTTGTAGTTTAAACAATAAAAAACATTAAAGAAAATTAACGTTGAAATTATAATTATGACTCCGTTAATGGTCTCAATTGGAAATCCTGTTAAACAACGTGACAGATCACTAAAATACAAAACAGACATTTAGTTTTCTTATGAATTTATTTCTTTTTTCTTTTAATAAACAATTTTATCTTTTAATGTCATAATGCTGCTCTTGCCTATTTTTTTTTCTATTTTATGCGTGTAATTTATTTTTTTCGTTTACTTTTCTGTGGATACGAGTACCAGTTTTTCGAACACATGCATCACAAAGTCGTACAAAACACTACAATTACACATGCGTGCAACTTTCTGTTGAAACAGAAGTTGTTAGTTTGAAAAATAGTGGTTTTTTTGGACAAATAGGAAATGTTTTCTTTTCTTAAATTTTATTGTGTCATAGTACAGAAATTTAGTCTTCCTATTAGGGGGCCTTTTTATGGCAATTGTCGTATTTGTTGATGCTTTTAAAGTAATTTATATGGTACATTACGTATTCCAATTACATTAGAGGAATTTTTGATTTAAAAAGAAAATATCAAGTCGAAAGATCAGCACTACGGCACTTAAATCATCTATCGTGCCTTAAACTAAAACGTTCTGTTCTTGATTTGAAAGTTACGGAAGAGAATCTGCATGAGCTGGCATTTGCATCAACGAAATGCAATGCATAGACTAATTAAACAAGCAACAAATGTAAATTTAATACAGTGGGCCTTAGATTGTATGTGACTCAATTATCCGGGAAAGAAATAGAAAACTTTTTTGCATCATTTAACCGTGATTATTCCTACTTGTACACTCAAAATAAAAATCAATCTATCCATACTTAAATCAATCCCAAGCGCTGTCAAAAGTACTGTAAGTACGGATTTTCTTAAATCAAATACAGAATACGCATTCTTCAAACTCAAAATACTTACTTTTATCCATACTTAATCTGAATCCGTAATTGAAATAACCCGTAAACGAGATTTATTTAAGAAAACCTGGAATCGAATCAAATTAAAAATGCGCCTGATTTAAGAAGTTCGTAGTTCACTTAATACCAAGTCCGAAACCGAGATCGAATCAAGTATAATATGTGCTTGATTCAGGAATTTCTAACTTGTGTATTGGATTAAAAGACTTTATTTAATTTTTTAAACATACTATATACTGGTTGTATGGTTAAGCTAGTCTCTACGTACATTTAAATATTATATTTAATTAGAAGGAATCTGTACGAATTTAATTTTTTTTTAGAGAAAATAATAATAAATAAATAAATAAAAAACAAACTGTGTGACACCATTTTTAAAGAAATCGTCTAATCACTTGTTATCAACATACGTCCACACATATCCTTTATCTTTAATCACTACCATTTCTATAAAGATGTTTAAATGAAACGCCAAGTCATTTACATAATAATAAATGATTATGGTGGGAACTTTTGCTAGTGGCAATACGCAATGTTTAAAGTTTTAATAAAATTAAATCATAAAACAAAGTATTTGCTAAGACCTCAGTATATGCACATGCATACGTACATTTTTATGTAAATGACTCTTACAATTCATGCGATTTTATCAACTGAGTGAGTGACAGCTGACTAGTCACATTTTACATCGTACAAGTACATATAAAAGTAGCTTATGCGTGACTCGCATACTCTTGTAAATATTTATTTTTTATTTACGGGAGTACAAACTTATAACCGGCAAATTTAATTTAAAAAATAATAGGGCGGCCAGCATTACAATAAATATTCGCCATTTATCCCTCTCCGGTTTATTTATCTAATATGGTGTTCGCACTGCCGAGTTTAAACAAGTTTTAGTTGTTTTGCAGCAAATTACATGTGATAAAATAAAAGTTCTTATTTGCTGAGATGGTCAAATATGTTGCATATTGTGCCAGTTATTGGTGCAACATATTTATAAATAAACGTGAACGCTCTCTAGAATGTTACATACTTTTTAGAAAGAAACACAAATAGCGACGAAATGTAGCAGATATGTTACATTTTTATCAGTAAAGAAAACGCCATTAATTATTTCTATAATTTTTATTTCCAAATTTTACCTTTTCCCAAAAAAAAAATAAATGAAATTCACTCTTAAATAGCTTCTGATAATTGCATTAAGTATTTTTCAAAAAAGAAACTCAATCAAATTGAATATGGAATAGTAAAGCATATCCATACAGTACTATTTCCCTAATGCTTAGTTAGCTTATGAGTGGTGTTTTCCTAATTTCCGACTACAAACTTAAGAATTCAACTAAGCAATTGAGAATTAAATAGTTGAATACTGAACATAAAACCAAAAAGTTCAAAGAAGAACCAGTTTATTTTTTTCGCACACATTGACACATGCATCCATTATTCCCACATTTGATTTCTTTCATTAAGTTTCATAAAACTCTTCTAAACATTAGCATGAAATGTTTCATTTGTTATTTTTTTTATTTAAATATAGAAGTAGAAAATATTTTTATAAGATTTAATTTGGTTAAATTAAGCGCATGTCGTATCGATAAAATTACAAACCTGATTAATTGAATACCCTAGTACATACATATGTTCTTTATGTACATACATACATATTATTTTGTGTACCGCCGTAATATATTTATATACTGCGTACTTAAAATTGTAGTCTAAATAGCAGGTTGTAAAATTAAGTAATCAAAACCAGGTCAAATTATTGGCACGTAGAACCCCACCAATCCATTATGAGTTAAAAATAAACAAAGCGAAAGGAAAACAAAAACAAATAGATTTACTAAGAAAATTGTTTTGTTACAAGAACCGACACAATGAATGAACATGAGTAGAAAAACCACAAAAGTTTGACACTTACGCTGACGACAATTTGCAATTGTTATTAAGTATCAGGCAGACAGTAATAAATTATATGTGTAATTTGAGAACTTTATATATATATATATATAAATACATACAGTGACTAGCGTAATTGTAGGAATTTAAACTGTTATTTGAAAAATCCCTAATGTCCTCTATATGAAGCATCAAATATATTAATTTACGCAAAAAAAAATATAAAAAATAAATATATATTATTTTGGGAGCTTTTGCGAATCTCTTCCAAACAGTGTTGCCAAATTTTTCTCTTTTCAAAATCTTCATATCGAACAAAAAAAATCTTTTTTTTTTCGTTAAAAAACTCATTTTATACAAATCCAGTTGAAATATTTATTGACATACATTACATACAATTGTAACTTTGTACATGTGTTTATTTAACTTTTTGTTCATTTATTCATTTGATTGTTCAAACTTTGTGACATTACCATCAAATTTCTTCAAAATCTGCTTAATATATCACCGAATTACAGTGATAATATGAACAGTCCAACATAGGAACACCCCAAAATATGAACACTTTTTCTTTAATTGACTACTCTCAAATAAGAAATATGAACGCCTTATTTTTTGTACTTTTTTTTAACGTGTTTTATCTAGACAGTGTTGCAATCTAAATCAAGAGGGTAGTGGTAAAATTCTGATTCAACTGATAATAATTTGGGGATTTCCCTAGTTGTTTGCTTCTAAATTGACTTCAGCTGTCAATCAAAACTTCTTACAAACACACAAAAGAAAATCAAATAATTTTTCAGATAATTTTTTTTTCAAAAATTATTTGTTGTTGTTCTTCTTAAATAAATAAAAAAATTTAAAATAAAAAGCTTTTCTTTTTTCGGAAAAACGTTTTCTTTTAGTGATATTGGCATTCGCAAATATGAATAATCTCGCCTTGGTCTTAATAAGTTCATATTATCGCGAGTTAACTGTAGTTTCTTATTTTGTTCATATTGATATTGCTGTTCCTATTGTCATTGGCAATATTGCATAAACGATATATTTAACAGCGAAAATTTTCAAATGCAATCGAAACGATTTGCATTTAAAATTATATCCTGAAATGTTTCAACATTTTCTTTACCCAATAAATTGTATTCTTTAAACTTGAAGTGACGCAATTATCGCCATTCCTCATCAATTTGTTTAATCTTATTCGGATCAGTGACATTTGGAAGAATTTCGCAAATTGCGAAATAATTTTATCAGCAGGTTTAAAGGAACTCCAATTAATAGTCGAACAGCACTAAATATCATATTCGAAAAAACCTTTTTTTAAACTATAAAATTTCTACATTTTTTTTGACATCCCAAAAACATCGAAAATATCATAAATCTTTGTATGTGGTAACCCTGCTTCCAATAGCATGAAAAGTGAGTCAGGAGAATTATTCACGAAAACATACGAATCAACGTTATTTTTTTCAGCTTTTGAACAAGAACATTTTTCAATCACATTAGTTGGGATACCTTCCTATAATTTCTGTCGCTTATTCAACATACCAAATAAATATTTTGTAATCGTTGCTTTAAAACAATTTTCATTTTCAACTCAGTAGCTGCAACGGCAAAACTAGAAAAAAAATGTAAAAGAAATCATGTTTGTCTACTGCTTGGCTGCATTAAGTAATTCATCAAGATTTCCTCTACAACAAGTTTGATTTCACACATTATTTTAGATTTTTTATTTAAATTTTATTTACTGTTTATTTTTATTTCTTTGGTAAAATAACTACTACAGTCGACTATCGATAATTCGGAATTCTAGTGACCACGAAGAAGGTTTAAATTATTGAGACTCAAATTATTAAGCATTTAAATTATTTTAGGTAGGTAGAGAGAGAGAAAAAGATGGAGAAAGAGAGAGAGACACTCTCCGTCGCGGTATTTTTGTCCGGTTATGAGAGTTGTCCGCTTAACTGAGGTACACATTTTTTATTTTAAATATTTTCTTTATTTCAAAATGCTAGACTAGTGATTTGTTGTTCAAAAAATTTATTCAGAATAGATTGCTTTAATTTACATCGGTTAAAAAATGGTTCTAAATGTTTTTATATGCGACGAAATCGTTTCTAGTAAAATACTTCAAACTGGCACTTTCGAAAACGCTTCATCTCAAGTATTTAAGGAATTAAGTAAATATAATTTCCATTTTTTCTTTAATTGATAAAATATTTTTTTTGTGCCATTTTGTGACTCTCAAGATGACAGCACGAACTAAGCAAACAAAATTCTTGAAATAAACAGCAATTCCTATGCAATACCCAACACACGCGTATGTACATTCCTGTTAACACGGGAATCACAATTTTCAAAGGCATTAACACAAATGTAAATCAGAGTTATAAAGTGAAGAAATACTACTACGGTTGGTGTGTTTCAGTCAAGGAGAATTAATTAAAATTAAAGGCTTCTGTCCGCTGTCGGCCCGGTCAAGTCAAAAATTTGTTCTGATTTTTCTACGTACACAACGCTACAATAAAAATGAGAACGACTTTGAAATCACAATTATAACGACAACGCCAACGGGAATAGCCACGATTATGTTGATCTATTAATTTTTGGAAGCTAAAGCTGAGCCATTTTATTTAATATTTTACTTCGCCGACATTTTCTCGCTCAAATGCCGACGAAGGATGGCGCACAAGCACAATATAAAAATTGTATTGAACCGAAGATCTTCTGATTACAAAGTTAACGCGCTCACTGCTCCCAAAAATATGCATATATGCTACATACGTATTAGTGATGTATTTTCTTTAAGTATGAAATACTATAATACATACTTTGTATTAAGCCATGTAAAACAAAACTTCAAATATTACGTGCAAGTGTGAGAGGTTATGAAAAACACAAATAATACAGTAACACATTTGACATCCCATGAGACTTCTTCATTTTTAGAATTTTTTCTAAACGATAAGATTTTTCATTTTACATTTCATATTACAAAATCAAATAAAGAAAATATCAAAATAAAAAAATAATCATTTACTTCTGAAGCGGGGTTTTTCTTTCTACTTATACTCTTCATTTTATTTGAAGTGTAATATTATTTTAGTTTTTATTTCATTAGTTTTCTCTCTCACGAAGTATTTTGAAAGTCGTAAGACTTTGATTATTATAGTCTGAAACGACCTTTATTGATATCGTCAATGTAGCATCAAATGGCCACTATAACGTATCTGTCAATTTAGTGCTATAATGACTGTAATTCTAACCGTCAGTGAAAAAAAAAAAAAAAAAACGAAAGTAGAACAAAAAAAAAAAATAAAATAAAATAAATTAGAACGTACATTTTTAACCTGCCTATCTTTTCAAATAATATTCATTTGCACAATCTCACAAGTTTCATGTGCAAACGTGACTTTTTATTCAAAGAAGTTTTCTAAAAGTTAATCAAGAAATATTAACTTAATATTTTGTTTTACAAAAGCACGTTTATTTTTAATTTAAAATTTTCTTTTGTTAAAGCACTTTTTCCAAAATGATTAAAATAATTTTAAGAATAGGAAAAAACGTTAAATAAAATTTTAATTAGCGAAAAATGTACTGTAATCTTTTAATAAAAAAAAAACCTGCTAGTGATTAAATTAATAAATTATACAACTCAGCCCAGAATAAGTGATGTCATGTGTTTCTATTGAACGATGAAAAACACGAATGTAAACGAAAAAACGGAGTTATAAAATATTACAGCTGACCGAACCAGATTATAGACTTCCAAGAAAATAAACGTAATTAAAGCATTTGTCCTCATTTACTAAATACACAACATACGAGTATACGAGTACCATGAGAAATATATTTGTCGACTTACAAAGTCATTGTAGCATTGTATCGGTAGTATTATATACAACAGTGTAAACTTGTTCTTGGTAATTTTCATATAAAAATAAAATACGCTAAAACATTTTTATTTCAAAAGTTTCATATGCTTCCGTGCTCTCAAAATTTGTGATTGCCAATTATTGACAAGAAGAATGCTCAAACAGATACATATATTCTCCTTTTCGGCAGTTGAAAAATTAAAAAAATTACTAGAAAAAACTATAAATGGAAATTAACGTAGATAACTATGGTCTCCACGTGCAATAAACTTGGATATAATTATGTTCGCGACTGATATAAGCTGCTGTCAACACCATATGTTCACGTGGAGATAGCACGAATAATTATTTGCAAATATATTGGGGAAATAAAAGCTCCAACTTATTTTAAAAAAAATTATTATGGCTGTGAAATTAATTTTTAAAATATATAACTCTAGACAAAATCCTCAGCATCTCAGAGAGCTCTGTTAACATATGTAGATCTGTTAAGAATTATTAAACTTGTTTGAGGTTCTTAAAAGAAGAATTTTTAGGAAAGGAACATATGGAAGAACATTGAATTATTTAAATAAAAATGGCATACAATCGTTCACAGCGAAGCTTGCAAGAATCAACAATAGTAAAACTGTACTGCATTGCTACTGACTTATGCTGGGAACACAATTGGGGCGAGCGACGAATTTCGTCAAGCACAACAAATTCGTCCGTAAAAGCTCGTAGCGTAAATTAGCATTGTGGCGATGAAAAAATTACAGTTGTCATAATCAGCAAAGTTGTTTCTTGTCTGTGTTACCATATAAAACAATTATTTGAGCGAATTGAACATTAACAAAAAAACAGTCAAAAAGCAATTTTATGGTCAATAATTGTTTATATTTCACTTAAATTATGTATGTTAAAAATTAAAGAATTATTAAAATAAAAATTATCCTCATTTGCTAATATATTTGAAAAATAGTAACTCTTTACTAATTTGTTCGTCGCCGTAATCTATCGCAGAGTTCGTCACGCACGACGAATTTCGTCGACGGTGGTGTTGTGTTAATTTTCATATGCACAAATGTATTTTATTTCCGATGACGAAAGATCGCAACGAATAATTCATCAAGGGTGGCGATGGCTGAAGTAGTATGTACGATGACTAAAAAAAATAAAAATTTCCTTGGTTCAATCCCAGTTTCAGATTTATTCAGAAAAACATCTTGCATAGAAATGGCTACAAATAAAACGAAGCTTCAAAATTTAATACGTTTCCTTGACATCAGAGATGCTACAACACTGCTATAAAAACAAATAATGTGCAAAAGCAGAGTTGTAAGATAGTGAGCTTCTCCTCCTCTAGTTCTAGCACAATGCAGCGCATGTGTAGGGGTCATCTCCTGAGTGAGTGGTACAAGATAGAAAAAAAATTGTATTCCCAGCATCAGACATCAGTTCTAGAGAAAAGACCATGGTAAAAATAGATGCGGTTGCTTTCACTTCCCCACAAGATTTACCTGCTGCCCTTTTGACTACATAAAACCAACGGCAGTAGTAGATGTTCAATGACACACACATATTAAATGTCTGCATTAAATTACATTGGGGTATAACAAGTCACTGCCGTATTTATAAAAAATTTTTGATTTATAAAAGGTTTAATAGACACATTTTTATACAAAATTCCATCAATATACATTTTATAAATTCAAAAAGTTTTTATGAATACAGCAGTAATTCTAAATCAAATCAGTACAATTTTACTACTGTCATTTCCTGCAGGGAAGCTGTTCACAATCGCAGTTGAAGTTCCAAATTTTTATTTTATTCCTCAGATATCTAGATAAAGTTTAAGGTGACCTGTCACTCATTCGTAAATACTTAAAGTGTTTGCTTTATATGGTCACATTTAAACATTTTTTTTTTCGTACAACATTTAACCAGTTTTTATTCTGGCAAAAGGAGAAAAACTAACTGCATATGCCTTCATTGGCAACAAGTTTGTGGCAGGTAGCTGAGTCATAACAACATACAGTTTTTCATTCATATTTTGTTTCTTATGGGCATCTCCACTGAAAGGTCTGCTGGTATCACATATCACACGACGGTCCTTAATTACTTTATATTTTACAGCGTCTAAGTTTATTTTTTTCTGTATAAAGCAAAAGTTACTTTGTATGTAATCGAAAATAAATAGACGTCACACTTTTCTATTTTTATTGACATATTTTGATAAATACAGTGTGGCGCATAATAAATCTTTCGGGGGCAAAAGTCATCACCCGATGTTCTTTGGCTGTAATTTTTTTTAAATGAAAAACTTTGGTTCTGCTTGTATGGTCATCAAATGATGATGATTTAGTTTCCGCTGTATAATCTTTTTCTTATATCAATATCAGCTATAATAGTGAAAAGATACATAATTAATAAATAAAATGCAAGTCAACAGACCAATTGAGTGTGTTTTGTTAGAGTATGTAAAGATATCGCGGCCGAGTTTTGTTGATCTCTTACGGATTAACTTAAACTGCTAGTACATCATAGTTCCAAGTCTAAGCATTTCATTTAAATTATGGAGATACTCTTTTTTTTATTTATTTTATTTTTTAAATTCTTTATTTTTCACAATTTTGTTAATTCTTGCATTCCGGTACTTTTATTGTCCTTGTGATGCCGGTGACGAATTAACTGGCCCCTGAATATTAAAATAAAAAGACATGCAAACTTACAAATTTTTATTTCCGTATTAAAAGTTAAATTGGTTTGCTATTTAATTAATTTGTATGTTTTTGAAATCTACTTTTTTCTATCTATTCACTGCGAATGATAACGGGAAAAAAATTCCACATGAACTTTATGATGAGGGGAATGAAAATTTCACGTGAACAAAAATTTGACTTCTTATTCGCGATAGGGGTGAGGTGATTACTTCATTTAATAAATTTAATAAATAATAAAGTCAAATGTTTTATAAATATGTAGAAAATTTGTATTGGTAACTTTTAAAACAATCTGCTTAAAAGCGAGAGAATTGCATTATTAATTTTCCCAAATTATCCACAAGAAATTTTTAATAACTTATTTTTCATCTTCCTTACAGATTCTCCAGCTTCAAATTGCAAATGGTAAGTTATGCACTTATACAAACTCTAATAAAACTGTGTTTTAAATTAACTTAAGAAGAGAATTAGTAAAAAGGGATTTTTTTCACTTACCTCTTAACTGATATACAGGACTGCCCACAGGTGTATTTTCAGACAAACTGAACCGTGCCATATCGCCAGAACCGGGTATAAAATGTGGCGGTTGATTCATGTATTGGCATTTCACTCGACATGGCATGAACAGGCCTATGACTATGATACAAATTAACGAATTCATAATTGTTTTAACCAAAAAGTGGCCAGCCGACCAACACCACCAATTTGTTTCAAACATTATAACGTTGTGGCTTTTTGTGCAGTATTTTTATGCCGTTTTTAATTACACAACTTTTTCTTTTTTTGTTGTCTCTTTACCGTTTGTTCTGCGTTCTGTTGGCAATTGGTTATTTTGTGTATGTAGATGTGTACTTTAAGCACACTTTAAGATTAGCGTTATTAAAAATTTAATGCACAATTAATTGTATTGTTTATGGGGAAAACATTTTTGGTTATTGATTTGTTTTTTTTTTAATTTTGCTAAAATATATTAAATTATTTAATGAATTATTTTCTTCATATAGATTTTATTTGCTGGTTAAACTGGTGGTTTCTAAACTGGTATTGAGCACTTTAAATATTGACAGCTTAAGGTTTTAATGATTCAACATCTTGAACTTTTTTTTAATGTTTTACACCTTCAATTATATGTGCTGGTCTATTTGAGATATTTTTTTTTTGCTTTTCGAATATATTGCGTCATAAAGCATTTATAAATGTGTAATAAAAATTCGGATTTAGGCACAATTTTTTTAATTTATTTTTTTAAATATTCCAAAAAAAATAAAATAAATTTTAATCATGTCAACTGAATAAAATATTAGACTTAAGATGAATTTTTACACACAAATATTGTTTAAGTATTGATTTGTAAAATGCGAAAGCTCAGCTGTTTTCGTGTAACCTGTTACTTTTAAACATGTTCAGTTTGGTCTATAATTTAACCATGAATTGACTTACAAATGAACAACGCTTGCGGATTATTTAATTTTATTATCAAAATTCATGCTCGGTTAAGAAAGTGCATGGTGCACTTCTTCCATTTTATGGTCAGTTTGCGCGACCTTCTGAGGCGGCTATTCGGAATCTTGTGACTAATTTTCGCACCAAATTTACATTATTGGACATTAAACCAGCAACACTCATACGTAGAGTGCCTACAGAGGAAATTATCGCAGCTCTATCCGTCAGTGTTGTAGATGATCATGAGTTATCGTTTCGACTGCTGACATGTGGCAACTTGGCTGACATGTGGTTTCAGCAAGAGCGTGCAACATGCCACACAGCACGCGAAACAATGGCCCAATTGAGAGGCGAGTTCGGTGAACAGTTTTTTTCACGTTTGGGGCCGGTCAATTGGGAGCATAGATTGTGGTTTTTAATACTATTTTTTGTGGTGCTACGTTAAAGCTGATCTATAGGGTAAAGCCCGCAACGATTGACGAACTGGAATCTATTCGTGCGATACCGGCCGATATGTTGGAGAGAGTATGCCAAAATTGGACCCACCGTATGAACCATATGAGGCACAGCCACGGTCAATATTTATATGAATTAATTTAGAAACGTTGAATTATATAGATCGTTCCATCGACTCAAATAAAGATTTCATATATTTCCCTAAATTTTTTAAGCTTTTTTTTAATCTAATCCGAAAGCTCTTAAAAAATCACCTTTTAGTTATTAAGTGAATTAGAGAAAACTGACTGGCGATGAATCTGCCCGTCAGACGGAAACACTATAGTGGAAATTAGCATGGGTCTCCCGGTCTGATGGTTACAATGAAACAATATTAAGTTTGAAGAAAACTTTAGTGGTATTGTGCCAAATTTGATTTTTTTGAGAAATGACTACGTTTCAATAAAGCAGCGATATATGTATGTACATATAAGATATATATTCAAAGAGTAAAGAAGAGGTAAAATAATGTCTACAAATTTTAAATTGTTATTGATAAATTCAAGTCAAATTTAATATCTCTCGAATTTGAATCTTTTGAAACTTTGGCATAAAAATATAAAATTCAAGTTTTTCAAAATATTTGTCAGGCATTTATTTCATCAGTGGTGTTTAAGTTATTCTCATACACGTACTTACATAAGTATACATGTATGTATAAATATGAACATGTAAGTATGGCTTTTGCCATTTCGGGCCACTGTGCATTCCTTAAGCAAAAAAAATTTTGCTGTCTGGTGCGAAAAATTTCATTTTTATTATTTCGAAATTAATTTCAAAAACCGCAAACGTTGTTTAAGTACGAGTATCAACCTGTTTTATTCCGAATGTTTGTAGTTTTTCTAAATTGGTTTTTGTAAATTACATAAATCCCCTCATGGTTAGTTGAATTAAATAATGCATTTTTTTTTAATAAAGTTTTTAAATAATCTGTTTTCGGGTAACCTTGAGGTTAAAAACTTGTTACCAATACCAAATGCACAAGATTTAACTAACAGATTTAAGAAGTATCATATTTCTTATGCATTTGGCTTACAATACATTCTATTAACACAATCTTTGGTTTTTTTGTTCACTTTGTATGCTGTATATGTATATATTTTCCAAAGAATGTCTATTGTGTTTGGTGATTTGAAAAACAAAAATATATGCGGCTGCTGGGTTGAATGTGAATGGTTTTTTCTGTTTATTTGTTTCGATTAAATAATGCGGGTTTGAATGTTAAACCCTGTACTATTACAGGTATTAAGGGGGAGGAGATATAAGTGGTCAAGATTAACGTGTACGTGATTGTACTGACGGTCAAATCCACCAACTCGTAGTACCACGAACTAAAGCAACTTTTTCTTGGATGCGTGGCTCTTTTGTTAAGGACGTGAGTCGTAACCAAGTATTATCGTAAAAATAAATTTGTCTGTGCCGAAGAGAACTGGAAATGTCCATGCTTTTAATTTTGTCCAACTTAAAACTGTCAGGATTTAAGCAACACAATACTTTTGTACCGTTTCACACTCGTCAATGGAGAAAATTTTATGAATATCGTTTTTAATTTATTAGTCATTAGTGTACTACTCTATTTTTCCGGTTATTAATATCTGGGTCCCGATTAAGGAAATCGAATCCGATAGATGAATACCCAACAACCAAAATTCCAGGCAGAAGTTTATGGCATCGGTATATGTGAAGGCGAGTGTCTCCGTAGGGACAAGAGGGCACGAAATCTGTATACTATCAGATAGTCTGGTGACTCTTAGTGCCCCTCACTCGACCATGGCAACCTTGAGAATGGTATGCGAGTGCATAGACCTTCTCAACGAGTTAGGTAACTTCAACACCGTTACATTGGGCTGCGTTTCTGGACATGCGAGTTATGAGGGCAATGAGATGGCACAAAACTGGTGGGAAATTTTCCCCTAATTGGCTCCGAACAATGCTGTGGACTTAGAAAAAGTCACAGGAACGGAATTCTTAGAAACTGGGAGGAAAGTGAATTCACTGCCTAAGAGCATGATGCGAACCCTTCTCAGAAGTATTTTTACTGGGAAATCAAATCTCAAAATAGTAAATAAAAAAAAGAAAAATTGAATTATAACTCAAAAGTTTGTTCTTCTTTTAGCTGCGAAAAGCTAATTGAGTAAGATAAATTGAATATGTGTGAAGATTGAATCAGATTGCTTAAATTATCTCAATGAAAAATGCATGCCTGAACGAACGTAATATAATCTGCTATACACCTGGGCAGAAAATCACGTGGTAACAGAGCCATCAGCGTGCCCAAGTTCTCTTTTACTTTCAAACTAATTACCAGAAACATAAAGTTGTCGTGACAGCTAAACTCAAAGGGTTTCTAAAATACAATATGAACATCGGAGAAGCATGATTTTCAATTGCATAACATTGAACTTTGTTTACGAATCCAGGGCCTTACTATTGCCGCAATGTGAATAGGTTAGTCAATCATATTGAAACATTTATAAACGATTTCCAAAACGATCAATTGAAGTAGTGAAACGTCTGGTGTATAAGACATTTGTAGAAATTATGAAGGATAATAAAATGAGAATAAAACTTACAGGTCATTGTAAGAGATGGCTTTCTAGACCATAACTTTTCAAATTGATGCACTTCTTTGTAAAGATCATGGGAGTAGAATTCGAATCCATCAGGACCATATGAATTAAACTATTTTCTATAATTATTTTTAATCAATTTATTCAATGCGAGGCAAAATGAATCTTATGTTTGTCTATATCTTTAAAATTTAAAAGAAGAATTATTTTTTTCGGCAGAGATGACGACGTGTGTTTTAGTCAGCTTTCATGATGCAAAAAACATTATGGAGTGCTGTTTTCTTGCCTTTGTTTTAATTTTGACGTTTTAAATATTTCCCTTCAGAAATATTTCAATATCAGGAAAATTTAGAATACATATCGCTATTTCAATGGAATGGACAACAAACGTTTTCATTAAAAATAAATTGAACAAGAATGGAGGCGTGAGCCACACCACAAACTCATTTCCAATTGTCACTTGTACTTGCACTTATCACGCACATAATCTCAACATTGGGAACACGAACAACTCAGTTAAACAGATGAAGTAAAATAGAACGTGTGAATGTAGATCAAATGAGTTTACTGGTTTTGTGGTACATTTATTCACTTTTAACGAAAAAAAAAATGCAAACACGCTCACGAAATATTCCGTAAAAGAAAGTTGAAAAAAATAATTCGAATGTATTTGAAGGCTTCTAAACAAGTCGTAGACACAATTATAAAAATTCTTTTATATGAGAAAAAAGTTATTTTTAAATAAATATCGAAGGGGTTGGGATAACTGAACGAATTTCTTTAAATTTTCTTTACAATTGCGTAACTACAAAAGTACATATGAAATGCTTTTTATAACTAAAGATTTGCAAATTTAAGCAGGCTTAAAGTAATTGGTGGAAATTGTCGTATTTTGAACAGAATTGTTATGAGAGAAGCTAAAGCAGCTGGTGGCAAAATAAAGTTATACAAGTTTCTAAACATTTTGTTAAATCAGTAAATAAAAATATATGTATAGGACCAGTGCTCAGGGCCTATCCCCTACATATGCAATGCATTGCACTGGAACTGGAGAGAAGGATAGGGTAGAGAATAGACAGGTGGTGAAAGTGGTAGGAAGATAGAGCTTAATTCTTGCACAACTCTGCAGTTGCGTGTTAATTATAAAGCAAAGTTGCGGCGTCTCTGATGTTTCGTTTGACGCATTAAGCATTTTAAGCTAATGGAGCCATTTTATTTATTATTTTACTTCGCCGACGTTTTATTGCTCAAATACCGACGAAGGAGGGTGCTGTAGCACAGAAAACTCAGAAAAAACTTTTTTTCTGATTTTACCCGGCTGGGAATCGAACCTGGGTCTTTCTGGTTGCAGAGCCAACACGCTGACTACTCGCCATCAGCACCCTCAAAAGCACCCTCGTGCAAGTAAAAGCCACGTTCGGTGAAACACCGAAAACTAAAATATACAAATATAAATAATACATCTGAATGGCAGATTTTTTTTGGCAAGTCGTGCGATTTGGAAAACTTGAAAATTGTCATGAAATTATCATTTTCATGGGATTTTAGCAAAACAACACTAAACAAAATAAATAAATAAACGTCCACAGGTCATAACAAGTAATTTTTAATTATACATACTATTATTTATTTAATTATTTGTATAATACGAGTAGTGTGGCAATGACATTTTGAAGTGATTTTTTAAAGTCGGGCCAGACTTCACTATCATTCCCCTGTGAATGAGTCGTCCGATGGTGTAGGATAGTAAATTGGCAATTGAAAAGGCTCAATGAAATAAAAAAAATAAAAGGAAATTTTAAAAAATAGAGTCACTGCAATAATTTAAAACAATGGACGCAGCAGCAACAACAATAAAAAAAGTGCAAAAGAAAAAGAAGCTATCGGGTAGAGTTGTGCGAACAGAAAATAAATGAAATTTTATTACACAAATTGTGCGTTAAAACCAGGTTTAATTAAACTTATAGCGAGAAAGCAATATCAGCTGTTAGTGGTTTCAACGTTAAAATCAGGTTTTAACTTTTGGTGTGAAAACACTATAAGAGATGAAAAACTCAGACACACTTCGCAAATTCACTCGTCCTATTTCATTTGGGTTTTTTTTTTATTTTCCACAACTAATTTCAGTATTTGATATTTTAAAATTATTATATATTATAATTTCACACACCTTCTGCTGGAGAAGAAAATAGCTTTGCTTAATCAAAAAGAAATTAATTTTTATATTGCGCACGCTGTAGGAAAACCACCAAAATACCATGCACAAAAAAAAGAATTGGGTTTTATTTCAACAGCAAAAGTTTGCTTTGAAAATATCTTTTTGTATGTATTTGTATACTTTTTTCGCCAAACGATAATAAAGGAAACTTGTTTTTATTAACAACTAAAAAAAAAATAAAAATAGAAATGCAAGCCAGAGAGATTTGTTCAATAACCACAGCTTTACTAATAACACACCTCAAAGTATTCTTAAAAAAAAATAAATATGTATGTACATACATAACTTTACTACCTCTATAAGAGATCTCAAGCCAAAACAAAAAATTAAAAGTAAATTAAAAGAAGATTCAAAAGCTTGTGGCAAAAAAAAAATTTAAATTTCACCCATAATGATGTTCATGATCATGACCATCAGCGTCATTAGCATCATCATCATTATCATCATCTTCAGCATCATTTGTAGAATAGAAAATATACATGAAGACGGAATTGTTTAAGCCTTTCTTCAATACTCGTATATTATGGTAGCACCCTACATAAGATTGGAAAGTACTTTGCAATCCATTATTGAATTATTGTATTGGTGTTGCGTTATAGGGAAATACTATATATAAAATGTAACTCTCCCTTAAAAAGGGTGGCGATGACTGAAGTAGTTTGCACGTTGACTACAAAACCAAAAAGTCCTGGGGTCGACCCCGGTTTCAGACTAAATCATAAAAACATTTCGCATTTGATGTGTTCTCGGAAGTTTTCTGTGACGAATGCATAGTCACTGGTGACTGAGCAGTACTGGCTTTAGCTGTAATATCTTCAGAGGGGCTCTTCGTCGGTATTGTGAAGCACCAGCGAAGTAAAATGGCTACTAAAAATTAAGCTTCAAAATTGAATACGTCTCATTGACTGACATCAGAGGCGCTAAAACTAAAAAGCAGAGTTGTGTGCTAGTGAAGCTTTACCACCTGTCATATCTCTTACTGTCCTTTTCCTGTAATGTCAGCACAATGCATCACATGTGTAGGGGTCATCGCCTGACTGCTGGTTCAAGTTAAAAAAGAACTTTTAAAAATAAAACAAAGCTAAATATCTCCGTTGAAGGAAGCTTTCACTGTACAGTTATGAATTGAAAATCTAAATGTGTGAATTGCTTGAAATATAGTGTCACTTCAATTCGACCAAGCGCGCAATAAAGCTCCTTATTTGTATGTGTTTACAATTACAAATGTATGTGATACTTTTGAAATGTGCTATAACGCGATCTGTTCAATAGCATTTCACAAGAAGAACAACAGTAATCGGTTAAACTGTAATTCGAGATCGCTTTACAGCTCTACTCGACTATGAGTGGGAACTGCTTTTAAGATGAAGGAAATGTTTTCATCGATTTTAAAGATCAATCATCTTCTGACGGCCTGTGTGTGCACATGAGAGCAAAATGCAGTGCTGTTAGATTTTCTGAAGAAGAAAACTCGCACAATTTATTTATCAGTATTAAAATTTTTTACTTAAACATTAATATCTTTTGTTCTATTTATTGCCTTCATATTTGGAATGTGTTGAAAAAAGATCTTGAATCACAAACCAGGCAAAAAAAGAATTTAATGAAAGTGCTAAATAAGCAGGTTTCTGTGATTTTTTTTCGAAATATGTATGGCTATACGATATACCTATTTTGTACTTCACTTTTTTTAATCTCACTTGAAATCGCATTTTTTGCTTTAATTTTAATTTTAAGCAAATAAGAAAAAAGTTCTTTGTATTAAAATCATTTATTAATTTCTGTAAATACGCTTTTTTTTCTTAAAACACTTTGTTTCTTGACTCGATCTCTACTTTTATTAAATATTTGCACATAAAACAAACACAATTTATATTCAAAAAACTGGATTCATGCTTGACCATTGATGATGGTTTGTGTGTGCGTCACCTTCCCATCTGTCCATAGATTTTTTTCTTATTAAAACTTTTATTTTATTCAGTATTCTTTTGGGTTTCTTTACTTTTATTTACACCTTCCGCCATTAACTCTATACCGTTACGCGTTCAGTCCGCTCAAGACGTCTTTACGTTTCGAAATATTCTCAACTAGTGTTAACCTGCTTGAAAAGTATCTGTTGGTTACCTTTTCAAATCCATCTTTGAGTGTTGTTTTCAAACTTTGATTAGTGGTGAATATCTTCAAGAGAAATCGTTACTCAGAGTGTTTTATCTTTTAAATACAGGTAATTTTATGAGAAAAAAAAATATTCTTACATTCAAGATGTTTGTAAAGTATTTGTTGTGTGCATTTTGAAATTATTGAAATACTTTTGCAATGTCTTATATTTAGTTGCGATATGTATGTGCTTTTCTTGCATTTTACACCAACCTACTGAATTTGATAGCAGTCAGCAGCTCTTGATCGTTGTAAGAAAGAGTTTTTTTTTCGCATAAATAAACTAAAAAAGAATAGAATGAAATACATTATTATAGATTATTACAACCATTAAAATATTCAACGTGCCTTTCGATAGTGCACGTATGCAATTTGCGATTACGATGAACTCACACATGCTGCTGTACTGAACATGTGCTGATAATTTTTTTTTGGTTAATTAGATTTCGTTATGCGGAGAATAAAATATATTGAAAATATTTCTGCTTTGCCTTAAGTTTGAAAATTAATTTTTAATTTGGCCACTAATCACAAAATAATAAACTTTAGAACGACGCTATATTAGATTAGAATGTCAACCTCTATACGAAGTCCATGATAACAAAGCCCAACTTATAAACACCGCAATATTTTCGAAAATTCATTTGCATACGAAAGGACGTTGCGGCAGGCGGTGAAGAACAGCACCTGATTGTCATTAGTCATTGTAAGCCACGCCCATCTTCATTAAACCGGTGCCAATACCTCAGTACCTCTTCAGCACCGCAACCCTTGGTTTCATACAATCCCAATTGAAGCCATTATGATTGCAAGTTTTCTACCGATTTAATGGAAGCCATCAAATACTTCATACTCTGTATTATTTATTAGAAACTCAATATTTTAGGACAGTAATATAAAAAAAATTTTTTTTTGACGAAAGTATTGGTCACCCATTTAAACTTTTTTTTATATCTTTGGCATTTACTGTCGGATCTTAAAGAATGATATATTCTGCTCAATATTCTGCATCCGTTTTAGTATGTATCCACTAGATCTCTGGGATGTGTTCTAATGAAATCAGGAAACCCGATCATTCATATGCACAACGTGTTCATTAATAAGAGCGCACCGCTTGTAGTCGATCTGGTAGCGAAGTGCGCTACGCATTAGAGAGAAAATTCGTTTTTTGACCCAACGGCTCGTATTTGGAATAAACTATCCGCAGAGGTCTTTCTTGTCAATTTTAACGTACGAAAATTGAAATCGAATGTCCACAAACACTACTTCATCTACCCCTCCTCCCATAACCATAATTTCCTAGTTTCAGCACGACGCATCGCATGTGTAGGGGTCATCCCCTGACTGCCGGTTCATGAAAAAAAATTGCACATACATACATATTTATATATTAATGTGCATATGCTTGTAGTTCATGGAGGACTAGATTTTTTATGTTTCTTGCGATTAAATTGCTATTTTTATAATTAATTTTTTATATGTTTTTTTAATATTACATTCGAGAACTTATAAAATAAATAAATAATGGAACAAAATTATGACTTACTTCGCTTTACACGGTCCTTCATGTAACAGTTTAATTTTTTCTCTTAACGGATTTCTCAGAAACGTTTATTTGGTGTAAAAAGGAGGATAGGTGTAATTAAGTTATGAAAATTAACCATAGTATGTAGCAACTCTTGTGCATATGTATGAACTACATAAACTGAAAATACTTTTTAATATATTTTTATTCGTGTAAATAAAGACGTGTTAAAACATGATCAGATTAGTTTTCTAAACCGTGTTATTTCAAAATCGTTTAAAAAAAAACCGTGCAAAAATATGATTCAGTGTATTCTAAAATATTTCTGTTTGAAAGCAAAATAGAAAAGGAGCTTTGTTGAACTCACCAGCGTCATCACAACCATATGTTTACATGTTTGCCGGCTTTTTTTTCTTGTATAGAATGAGTGTATAAAGCGGAATTGGATATAATGAATAATTAAGCAATACTAATTCTTTAAAAGATGAATATAATCATTGCATACCATTAGGCGCTTCATAACATGATAATTCTTCGAAACGCAACACTGTGAATCATTCATAATATAAAAATTATGGAATGAATCACTAAGCTGACAGCACTAAAGCTTTAAAAAGATTTCGCGTGTTTGTGCTTTGTGCTTTGTGCCATAAAGTGTCTTAAAAATATTTTCTCCATTTTTTTAAATAAAATACCGATTGAAATAAAATTAGCAAACTGTTAAACAAATATGTACGTATAGAATTTTGAAATTGTATGTCACAAACTTACGCAGACCCAAAAATAGTCAGCTGACGCAGTGATGCGACATCAGGAATATAAATGTAATTTTCTTAATAACTCAGTGTTGCTATGCTGTCGGAAGCTGCGGGCAAAGCGTCTCCAAGTCAACACTTTTGTCGATTGGTTTTGGTGATCTCTTGATGACATTGTCAAGGAATCGTCTACACTTTTTATTTTTTCTTTGATCACAAGAGAATAGAACATATCTTTCTCTTTACAGATGCAAAAGGATTTTTATTGTCCCATTTTGATTCGGTTGCTCTCAGTTTCCCACAAGAACTATCTCGTTCTTTATTGACTACACTAAATTTTGTTCATATGTGTCGCCTTAGCGTGTTGGCTTTGCAACCAGAAAAACCCGTGTTCTATTCCCGTGGCGCTCGTCAAAAATTATTCCTGAATTTTTATATGATACATCACAATAATTCGGGGAATTCCCCTATCAAAAAAATCTTGAGGTTTTTATCATTTTTTTGCCTTAGTGGCAGCGTTGCCAACTCTGAAGTTTTAACAGTTTTTTGAAGTGGAAAAAATTTTTCCATTTTTTTTTGTCCACAGCATACTAATTCGGCGAATTCCCCTATCAAGAAAATCTGTAGCTTTTTATCATTTTTGCAAAATAGTCCCACATAGCCATTTAAGTTTTATTATAGTTTAGCGCTGACTACGTATAATAAAAACCTTTTGTTTTGGGATGTTAATAATTATTGTTACTGCAAATATATGTATATTGGAGCTACAATAAATAATACTATTGAAAGCAAATTATTTTTTCGTCACTTGTCGTGCATAAATTTCAATTATAAACGCCGTTTTATAAAGTGATCGTTTGTGTGGTGATGAATGATGACCACCACCTGCACTGCAAGCTGATGTCAAAAGCATGCCATTTTAATATTTTTATTTATAACCATTTTTTATAAGACAACCACTTTTGTGAAACCCTTAATTTAGCTCGTGCCAAGCCATCCATCGCCTTTTTCAAACCGTGTTTTTATAGACAATGAATGGATGATGGTTAATGAAACTTTATTAGCTTGTCTAAAGCTTGTATTGATTCTTTGTATCAGAAAAATCATCGATATGGATTTTCTATGGCATTTTTCCTTTTTTTTTTCTAATTAATCATTATGATTTTATGAATACTAAATGATTTATTTAATGCTTTTTCATAATATTTTTCAACAAACGTTCATACATAAGTGAATCATCATATTATAATTGGTGTCTTAATTTAATATTCAATTTGATAATCGTACTGTAAAATGCCTTTGTCATATGTTTGTAAGAAAAATTTGAATTTGTAAACATTTTGATAATAGAATCTGAAGTTATTTCTCGCTAAAATGCGAGCGAAATCTGTTCACTTAGTTTCTTTAATTTAGAAAAGTGAAAAAGTTTGGCCAAAAATTTTAATATTTAATATTTTTTTTTTAATTTGTGGCATTTTCTTGGTGGAATAATAATAAATGTATAAACGAAATGGACGAAAAGTTTTTTTTAAGTATTTAAAACACAGAAAATTAATAGTTGTCAAATCTTTATTGATGTAAACTTCTTTAAAATATTTATTTTTTTTTTTAATTAAATGAAACCATATGAGGAATGAAATTGCTAATTAAATATTTGATACCTTTTCACAACAGATAATTTCCTTAAAAACTAATAATAAATAAACAATTAAAATTTATAAATCTCTCCACCATTCTAAATTCTAAACATTTAGTTTCGGAGAAACATTTATGAAGCATTTTTTTTTGTAAATTTTTAAACTATTTGAGTACTTTTGAGGATTTGAAATTTTTATTTCATAAAAATAATTGAATTTTTCTTTATTGTGTTTGTGTAAATGTGTCTATTTTTAACTTAAATTAAAAAAAAATATATATTTTTGGTCTTCTCATAAATGTTACTTAAACTACGTACATAATTTTAAAATATTCAAATATATAAATAATATTAAATAACAAAAGCAATAAAAGTAATGAATAATCTGATTGTTTTTCTCTTCCTAATTTTACATTTAAAAACATTATTTTTTGTTTAAAAAAAGTGCCTATTTTTGAAGTTAAATCAATTTGTCGGCTTTAGTGGTTCCGATAAAAGGCACTTATGGGAAATTAACATAACAAAAAAACCCCGAAACTGGTCTGTAATATGATACTGAACTTGTTAATTTGAAAAAGTTAAAATATTTTTTATTTTTAAATAGATTTAGACTAGATTTACACGATAACTTTTCTAAGTAGAGTAGTTTCAAAAGTTATAGTCTAATACTGTTATCACATCTAAACTAAAAACCTGGTTTTAATATTAAAACCATAAACAGCTGACGTAAATAGTTCACAGTTATAATTAATTTTTCATAGTTAATTTAATCTCGTTTTAACACACAATTTATATAATTAATTTGTTCAAAATAAAATAAATTTCTTGTGGAAATAAGTGCACTTGTAACAGCAATTTTTTCCATTTTGAATAACATTTATTTGACATACTGTATAACAGCTATTTTATATTATTTCACTCCCACTATAATTTCTCTCTTGTCGTTGTTTTTATTATTTTTAACTTGGTAGCACTGTATTTAGTGCCAAGATTGTTGTATTTACTGAAATGTATTTAAAACAAATTGAAAAAAGGGTTTCTCTGATAAAATCAGCCTTTAATGATTGATTTTAACGTGAAAAAGAAATTCTGCAATAATAAAACCAGGTTTCAACTGTGTAGCTGTGATGGTTCCTATTATATCCACATCAGTTCTAATATAATAAATTTTCATCGTGTAAATCCTCTCCTAAACTCGACTACGGCACTACGGTAGGGGTTAAAAGATAAGGAGAATGAAAATTCCTTTTGCCATGGTAGTAGTCAGCACAATTTGATTTCAAACACTTTTTGAACGGCCAACCAATTCCATCTGCTTCATGCAACCACTTCCGTTGCTCTACATAGCATCATGCACCTGAAATTGTATTAGATCTTCAACTGGGAAACGAAACAGTGATGCTGTTCTGGCCTCCGACACCATTTGTTCCATATTGCCATTAATGTTGCCATTATAATTCGCATTGTTATTATCGCCTCCAAAAGACGTTGTTGTATTGGGCCGACTTTCGTAATAAAACGAGGAAGAGGGGGATTCCGAAGCGATATTTTGTTTGCTACCTATCAATGCTGCAGCCTGAGGCAATTCGCCGTTATCATCGGTACTTTCCGCTACTATGGGATGGTCGAAATCGACCAAGTCATCTTCCGGCCGTAAAGGTTGTATCTGTTGTATACTGTCTATGCTATCGCTGCGTTCTATTTTCGTGAGAGAAGTATCATTGAGAGCTCGACCCTGATGTCGGGGCTCAATGGGGCTCAAGGAAGATTCAGTTTCCTCTTGTATCGTGTTACGTTGTATTTGGGCTACATTGCTGTAGAAAGGATTAGTTGAAAGAGGCGTTGCGGGTTTCTGTTTGGGAAAGACATTCAGATGCACCATAATTGGGTTGGCTTTCGCATTACCCGACTGGGAGCTGGAGCCTGATGGTAATGGCTGATCGCAGTCTATCGGCACGAAAGGCGTTTGATGACCCTGGCTATTAAGAAAATTTGGAAAGAGATTTTGTTGCTGCTGCTGGTGCTGTAGGTATTTTTGCATTTGATCGGGATACACCATTTGCATGTTATTGCTTTGCGCCATATTTATAATTGGATTGTGTGGACCAGAGGGGAACCGTACAGGATTGTACAACGGCTGTTTTTGATTAAAGGGATTGTAAAAATTTAGAGCTGCCGCCGCTGAGGGTGTAACAGGTGTGCTTAAGTATTCCATAAACGGATTTCTTAAGACTGTGGGTGATCTTATGGTGGGGAGTAATCGTGCTTCATCCATAGCGTAGCCGGCAGGAGATTTAAAATGTTTGGAAGGAGGTACTACGGGAAATATATCCAAATTGACCTTGAACGGTACACGTTTGGCCATTTGTAGTGGCGGAGCGTGTGTGACATTAATAGCCATGAATGGAGAATACATAGAGGGGAATATGACCTCTGGGGCAGCAGTGGCAAAAGGATATTGTTGTAGCATTAAATTGCTGCTTGCCAAAGAATTTTTCTTGTCCTTTTGTTTCTTCTTTTGCTTTTTACCCTTCGCATGGGGATTTTTAAATTTCTGCTGCTGTTGCTGCATGGCCAAGAGATTGATATCGCCGGGAGTACGTGGCTTAAAGGGATAGAATTGTTCCATGGCTATGCGCTGATAAGGCTGCTGCATCAGATTAACAACTGCAGGTTGGTATGGATTTGGTAAGATTTGCACGGGTATGGGCATGGGAAATTGCATTTGTATTTGTTTCTTATTGCGTTTACCACGAAAGAAGTTGCCAAGTCCACTGGATTTGAGATTTTTAAATGAACCAGAAATATGCAGACCTGTGGGCATCATCATTAGGGGAGGCATTTTGCCCACACCCGATCCCAAATTTAGTTTCTGCAAAATATCCTGTATATTATGCACCTGAGAATCGGAATCTAAAGCAATATTGCTGCCCTTTTCGGATTGCTGTAACTTTTTAAATTCCTCTGGCAAAGGTCCGTCGAAAGGATAATGGAAGGGTTTGGGCCGTAATTCATCTCTAAACAAACCATTCGGCACAGCAGTCTCACTAAATTGTCTCCTCAAACTCACTGATGGCTGATGTGATGTTAGACGCGGTGGTCGCGGTATTTGATCATGCAGCTCTCGTCTTACAGGTGTCATGGTCGACGACCGCTTAGGTAGTCGCTCATAATGATGATGAAATTGAAACTGCTGGTGCTGCTTACCATGGTTGCCATAAAGATTTTCATCCACTTCTGTGAATAATGTTTGTATGGAAGAGGATGGTTGTAAGTGTGCTGCAGCTGCTGATGTTGTCGTTGTTGCAGTAGCTGCTGTGGCAGCTAATAGAGGTGCCTGGGGTCGTCTCGCTTTCGCGCTCCACGTTCCATATATGGGTTGCTCATGCATACTACCACCACCATCTATACGCTCTAGTAAGTAAGCATTTTCTCCTGTTAATATCGCATGTTGAGTTTGTTGATATTGTTGCTGCTGTAGTTGCTGTAGTTGTTGTTCTTGCATTTGCTGCTGCAAATCTTGTGGCAATTGCTGCTTCTCTTCTTCGTCATTATCATTTTCACGCTGTAATAGCTGTTGCACTTTTGCACGCATATTTTCTGTTGATTTATCAAAATTTTCTTTTATTAAGCCACTCGTGGTGGTTTTAACTTGTTCTGCGTCTTCTCCTCCTTCAGCTCCCACTATTATATTTGTTCGTATTGTATGATTTGTTATTGTCAAATTATCTCTGTTTAATTGCGACGACGAATCACTGCTGTCACTTGAAATCGGTTTCGTTGTTATAAATTCACTAGTTGTCGCCTGAAATTGTGTTAACTTGTTGCTGCTGTCGGCGATTTGATCATTGGCATTAATTGCTGTTCTGTTCTGATAAAATGTTATTGCAGAGGCCTGGACAATAACAAGAGACATCTGAAATTTTAGAAAAAATGTTAAATATGTGTTTAATGGAAAACAAAAATTTGGGCGAAGAAGTAAAAAAAAGAAATGAAATATTTTGGATTTATTTTTTTCCTTTCATTATTTTTTTGAGGAAAGTTTTTATTTCGAAAAAGGTTCACGAGTGGAAAAAATAAGTCATTCATATGTCAGTTTTTAATGCTTTGAAACAACAAGGCAAATTCATACCATGTAAACTTTCACTTAGTACAACAACCACAGAAATTATTGACGCTCTCAAAATAATTCATATATAATAAGTTCACCTGATATGATTTCGCCTTTGAAACACTCACAATGTATGTATTTTTATATAACAAATTATTATTTTATTCATCATCTCTTAATTATTTGTCAAATGTTATCAAAAAATATTGTCCTAAGAAAAATTTATAGTTTTCATCAAGGCGAATTCATAACAGGTGAACTTACTAGCCCTGCTGGCCGTTTGACATTTATCACTGTTAGATGTCAAACTGTATGAATTATTGTGACAACGTACAATGATTTTTGATTGCTGCTTTACTAAGAAAATTTACCAGGTATTCATTATTCAAATGAAAGATTTCTTTTAATTAAAGAATTTTTTTTTTTAATTTTTTTTAAATAGTTTTTCGCTATATTTTTCTTAAATTTTTCTTTCCATTCTGTTAAAACTGTTCAATACTTTTGTGGCACTAAATTGAAATCCTGTATAAAAAACATTCTACTTACAATCAGTAAACACACATTTAAAAGCCTATTGCGCTTGTAGCAAAATGTTAAACTCTTTAATATGTTACGATGCTTAAAGACAGTTTTATATATTCGCGGCTTTAGTCTTATAGAAGTTTTTGATTTTTTATAATACATGTTTTCCTTCGATAAATAAAAAACGAAATGCCGTATATAAAAGGAAATGTTTCGAACGGCCGGACAGGAGTAACCTTTTCGATAGTGATTGAAAGGAAAGCAAGTAATTTTTATATTTTTATTTAACCAATTTTTAAATTTATTGAAACTCCACACGACCTCTGCTTCATTGCGATTTGTAATAAAGACTGTAGGAAAATTAACAAAATTAACGTTTAAAAACATTCAAAATACATTTTCTTGACGAAAACACTAGTAAATGAATAAAAAGAAAGTTTTGTAGAAAATAAAATTTGAAGAAAAAAAAAAGAAACACCAACACCAGCAATTTTTTTTAAGATACTCGTCTAAGAAATTGTTGTAATAATAACAATTAAAAACACTCTAGTAAACACACGCAGATACTCCAGCAGAAACACACACGCACACACACTCATGCAGCAGTAAAATTTGGTTAAAAAGTTTAAGTTGCATGATTAATAATTTTAATTTCTGCAATTCTGTAATACTTTTTTTTCCAATAATAAATGGTTTCAATTAGTTACTGCAAATAAAGTAATTGTTTCTATTTTCTTTTTTCTTCGTCATATTTTTCTTTTTTATTTTGTTGCCATCCATGGCCATGCCCATCCATTAAAGAAATAAATAAAATTATTAAAAAATAGGGCAACCATTTGTTGTACAATATTCACAATTTTCAAAATGTGTTTCAGATTAAAAACAAAAACAAACATTAACTGACAACGGTTGCGGAAAAATTTTTGGTTTTGAAAGACAACAAGGCCATCAAATATGTTCGTAATTTCGAATTTAACGCTTAAATATCTGGTGTAACTTATACCCTAATCCAGTCAACATGTGCCTCTCAGACAGACAAGAGATAAACTTTGAACTATTCTAACTGCTGTAAATGAAGTCGTGGTTCTTGGTGTTTCTGGAATTCGTAATTTGAATTGATTTATTTTTATAGCTGCAGCATAGCAACAGTTCTGTGGCCGTGGAATGATTTGCGTAGAACTCCGGACGTCAAGGACACGTACTCAATTTTGAAGCTTTGTTTTGGTAGCCATTTTTAATAATTATTTTACTTCGCTGGTGCTGCACAATACCGAAGAAGGATTGCGCTCTGATGTGCCTATGGCTTGGTATCAACTGAAGTCGGTACTGTTCAGTGGCCAGTGGCTATGCCTTCGCTACTTTTTTTTTGCTAAAAATAACGTGAATATTTAATTGCAAAATTAAAAAAAAAAACCAATGCAAGAAAAATATATTGTTGATTTAAGCTACTGGATATTAAATAAAACGGTTATACGGTTAACCGTTTAGCATTTAAATCATTAAAATTTATAGAGCATTACATTTTTCTCACAAAAATTCTTGGTGATTTACGGAAACGCTGGTTCAATTAAAATGTTAACTGAAAAGAAATTTAATGACAAATTGTATAATATGTATGCATATATATATTTTTTAAGAGAAGTAAAACTCGGGCAATGTTTGCCTACTACTGGGTGTTACATTCTAAACCAAAAGTATATTGATGATGTGGTTACGTGTTCATGGTTGTTATAAACTTTTTATTTCTATGCTTTCTCCATAAAAGGAACACCCTAACACATGTTGTTTACACCCTGTTAATTTAACCGTAAAGTATTTATTATGGTTTTTTTTCGTTTGTTTTTTTCTCTATTGATAATTAATTTTAAATGTTGATTTATATTTTATCTATGTATATAATATTGGGTTAAAAATTTTACATTTTCTCAGAACTCATTACGAAAGTAGGAAGTCCTACTTTTTGCATTTGTTCACCAAAATCAATACAAAATTATTGCATGTTCAAATACCGATTCATAATTAATAATGTGTATATCGTTTCTGGGGCTTTTTTGTGTTGAAAGAAAGTTCAACACAAATTTTATTAAATAAACATTTCCTTCCGCTATGCTAATTCGAGAAAAATAAAGCATATAAGAAATTTGATGAAACGTTTTCCGTAAAAGAAAATATTCTGCTTTGAAAAACTTCCTGTCATGTTTTTATTTGCTTTTGTTGGTAGCGGGTTAAAAATGAGTTACATTGTAGTGCTTTTTTTTTGCATTCTGAAGCAAAAATTTCATTTCACTTTAAACGTTCTTATTATTATATAATAATAATATTTAAATATTAAATAATAATTATTAAGTAATAAATAAAAGATAAATGGCTTCATGGCTTGTCAATTTGTATTCTGCGTTTGTTCACTTCACAAATATCATAACCGAATTAACATTTGCCACCATTTGCAAAAGTTCTGGCGCTTTTCAATAGCATGATTACTTTAGCCCCTCCCTGTTTGACTGCATTTGCAAATTAAGGCACCATTTTTTACAGCATTTTTTTAAACTAAAATGGAATAATACGGATTTCTACTGGTGGTTGTATTATTTAAATATTTGTGAAGAAACTTTACTATGATTTAGCACGGGACATATTTTCCTACCATGTTTGTAATAAAAATTTGTTCAACTTTTAATTGTATTAACTATAAAAAATTTTCGTATTTATTATTTTATACACATTAATACATATAAATTTTAGGTTTTAGTATGTAATAATTGAGTCGTTGATTTTGAAAGTGATACAACTGCATTCATAAACAAAAACACATCTCAATCATTTAAATTCTTATACATTTAAGATGTCATTTCTTTTTGAAGTAAATTATAAATATAATATTAGAAAATAGGTTCATATATTTGATATATTCTATATATTTATACATATATATGCAAGTTTTCTCCAAATAAGCAACACGACAAACTGAAAATACATTTATTTGTCCAAATGTATATTAGACACAATAATTAAATTTCTAAACTAATATTTTTCTTAAATTTGAATTTATACAAATTAAATCTTCATCATAAAACTATAAAGTTGCCCACACTGACAATTGGAATTTCCAAATGTCAAACCGTTTCAATTTCGGTTAATTAGAAGACAAAGTTGTGCAGGCAGCTTTACTTTAGTTACATTTTTGAATTTGTGGAATCAACATCACACCTATACTCGCTTTGTCAACTCAAATATAAATTGGATAATAAACCGCCGATAATTTGAAATTATATTGTGTTTCTATCAATAAAAGGCTAACTAGAAGACCCAACCCTAATAATTATAAATACTCAATCTCGAAGTAATTATAATTATATCGCCTTTAGATTGGCTTTGCATTTATCCACCCAACCCTACCAACTAATAGGGATTTTAAATACAAAACCCCAAGTATTTCAACATTATATTCTCAAAGATTTAACATTTTCTATAGAATGTTCGAAAAAAATCATTTCTTTATTGACATTAATTTTGTATTGCGGTAGACCTTTCTGTGGAGACATCCAACAAAATAATTTCAAAAACCAAAGATATTTCACATGTTTATATACCAATATTCCCATAACCTATTTGAGAATTACGAAATATTTTGCAGTACCAAAAACAAATCTTAAAATTCAGTAGAAGCAAATGATTAACTGATTTAAACCTTCAGAAATGTGCTCTCTTTCAATTTATTAATTTTACTGTGCAAAAAACTGATAACATCAGCAAAGGACAATTTTGAAAGCTACCGAAATCGGTATTAATGTATCATAAGATTTTTCAATGAATGTCAGAATCACGGGGGATTACTCTCTATTGCGATGCGAAAGTCCTTGCCATATGAAAGCTAATTGCCTTGAGATGCCAATTTGGTACTCTCTATTACTTTCGCAAATTTTTTTTTGAAAAAGTGCCAATTCTGACATTGCAAAAGAAAATATGGCATAGTTTGATAGTAATGAAATGTCAAAATATTTACAACACATCGTTTAAAAAAAAAGCAAAGTTAAGCAAAAGCGAAGTGTAACAGTTTTTAATTAAAAATTAAGTGATGGATTCTGAGCGTTATGGTTTGATGAGGAAAACGACCGTATAAAACGAGTTGCAAGATGAGTCTTCAGAGACCGATATACTCTTTTTAAATGACCGCATGTAAGAAAACAATCTGATGCTTTCGCATTACAGAGTGCGGTGATACCAGACTTGCTGAAGGCAAATGCGCAAACGGTTTAGAGAGTACCAATCGTTCGATTTCGTACAATTTTTCTTTCGCATCGCAATAGAGAGCAACCTCCCAGTTAAAAATAAAATTGTTTAGAAGGTTAGACGATAAATCATTTATAAAATTAGTGAGCGAAATACTTCCTAAATAAACTACTCGTACAGTGCTCATTAGTGCAATAATTTTGTGAGTGTAGAATTTACAAAATTATTAATGTTATTTGGAGCAAAATAATTTGCTCCTGCTTAACTGCTGACCCAAAATCATTAAATAAGTTCAAGCCAATGTTTTTTTTATTTGTTTTATAATTCTTTTTATTTTTCTTAGAATTTCGTAACAAAATAATGCATTTCGTTTCATTTATTAAAATAAAATATGCATGTTACATGCTAGTTTTTTTTTTTTTTTTTGATTCATTAATTTAAATACAAATATTAAAAATAGAAAATTAAAAAAAAAAAAACAATCATCAAATTATTATTTAATTGTGCATAAATAATTAGGGAAAGGGACATTGGGAGGGAAGAACTATTGTAATAATTAAAGAAATTTTTTATTCGTATTTTTATTCTTTGCTTCTTCGCTACTTACAACTTCTATAAATTCAAATGAATATAAAAATGTACAAAATAAAAATAAAACAATATTGTTAAAATGCACTCTCTATCTCACACTTTCTCTCATTAATTAAATTAATTTACACTAGAATGCATTTATGTTTTAATAATTAATATATGCGTTAGTTGAAACAAAATTTCCTTTGCATTGATTTTCATTCAAATTCTTCGTACTTATGAAAGACTTTTTAGTTTGTGGTTTCTCCTTTTCAAAAAAAAAGTGACTAGATTTATCTAGCCCTAGACAACTACTAAATAATTACATATTGGCTTAAATAAATGATTTTTTTAGTTTTCTGGTCTCTGAGCTGTTTTATCGACTTTTTAATAGTGAAACTCGGTTAATTTTCATTAAAAGGGCAGTGATGGTTTTACTTCTAGTAACGAATTATCACCAGTATAGATAATAGCTGATCTAGAGTTAGAAATTGAAGGGAATGGCTGGTTTTGGATACGTGTAGCCACTAAATTTCTCCGTAGGTTCAGGTTGTGGTACTCTAGAAGTTGTTTTGGGGGCACTTGTCGTAGGTTTAGGTGGAGCACGGGTTGTTGGTTTTGGAGTAGCGCGAGTTGTAGCCGGCGTCTGAGGTTTATTAGTTGGTGGTAAGTACGTTGCGGGCACTCTTGTTGCTGGCTTGGGTGTGGTAACTGGGGCACGAGTAGTTGGCTTAGGTGTCGCACGTGTAGTCACTGGAGCCCGGGTTGTGGGTTTTGGAGTAGCACGGGTTGTAGCCGGAGTCTGTGGTTTATTAGTTGGTGGTAAGTACGTTGCGGGCACTCTTGTTGCTGGCTTGGGTGTGGTAACTGGGGCACGAGTAGTTGGCTTAGGTGTCGCACGTGTAGTCACTGGAGCCCGGGTTGTGGGTTTTGGAGTAGCACGGGTTGTAGCCGGAGTCTGAGGTTTATTAGTAGGTGGCAAGTAAGTTGCTGGCACTCTTGTTGCTGGCTTGGGTGTGGTAACTGGGGCACGCGTAGTTGGCTTAGGTGTCGCACGTGTAGTCACTGGAGCCCGGGTTGTGGGTTTTGGAGTAGCACGAGTTGTAGCCGGAGTCTGTGGTTTATTAGTAGGCGGCAAGTACGTTGCTGGCACCCGTGTTGCTGGCTTGGCTGTGGTTACTGGAGCACGAGTAGTTGGCTTAGGTGTCGCACGTGTAGTCACTGGAGCCCGGGTTGTGGGTGTTGGAGTAGCACGGGTTGTAGCCGGAGTCTGAGGTTTATTAGTAGGCGGCAAGTACGTTGCTGGCACCCGTGTTGCTGGCTTGGCTGTGGTTACTGGAGCACGCGTTGTCGCTTTAGGTGTGACACGTGTAGTCACTGGAGCCCGGGTAGTGGGTTTTGTAGTAGCACGGGTTGTAGCCGGTGTCTGAGGCTTGTTGGTAGGTGGCAAGTAAGTTGCCGGGACTCGCGTTGTTGGTTTGGGTGTAGTTACCGGGGCACGAGTTGTTGGTCTTGGTGTGGCCCGTGTAGTTACTGGCGATCTTGTAGTTGGTTTAGGTGTAGCTCGTGTAGCAGGAGTTTGTGGCTTGTTAGTAGGTGGCAAATATGTTGGACCTGCAGTACTTGATGGAGTGTAAGCTACTGTTGATCTCTGCGTAGTTACAATTGGTTTAGGTGTAGTAAATGGCTTAGGCGTGGCACGTGTTGTTACTGGAGCTCTAGTAGTTGGTTTTGGAGTAACACGTGTTGCAGGTGCTCGTGTGGTTGGCTTAGGTGTCGCACGTGTAGTCACTGGAGCCCGGGTTGTGGGTTTTGGAGTAGCACGGGTTGTAGCCGGAGTCTGAGGTTTGTTAGTAGGTGGCAAGTAAGTTACTGGCACCCGTGTTGCTGGCTTGGCTGTGGTTACTGGGGCACGAGTTGTCGCCTTAGGTGTCGCACGTGTAGTCACTGGAGCCCGGGTTGTGGGTTTTGGAGTAGCACGGGTTGTAGCCGGAGTCTGAGGTTTATTAGTAGGCGGCAAGTACGTTGCTGGCACCCGTGTTGCTGGCTTGCTTGTGGTAACTGGGGCACGAGTTGTTGCCTTAGGTGTCGCACGTGTAGTCACTGGAGCCCGGGTTGTGGGTTTTGGAGTAGCACGGGTTGTAGCCGGAGTCTGAGGTTTATTAGTAGGCGGCAAGTACGTTGCTGGCACCCGTGTTGCTGGCTTGGCTGTGGTTACTGGAGCACGAGTTGTCGCTTTAGGTGTGACACGTGTAGTCACTGGAGCGCGTGTTGTGGGTTTAGGAGTAGCACGAGTTGTAGCCGGAGTCTGAGGTTTGTTGGTTGGCGGCAAGTACGTTGCTGGCTTGGCTGTGGTTACTGGGGCACGAGTTGTTGCCTTAGGTGTGGCGCGAGTAGTCACTTGAGCACGCGTTGTAGGTTTTGGAGTAGCGCGTGTAATTAAAGATTCAGTAGGTGGCAAATATGTTGGTCCAGGTGTGCTGCGCACAGTTGGTTTGCTTGTAGCTGGAGCACGTGTTGCTGGCTTGGGTGTGGTAACTGTGGCACGAGTAGTTGGCTTAGGTGTCGCACGTGTAGTCACTGGAGTCCGTGTTGTGGGTTTTGGAGTAGCACGAGTTGTAGCCGGAGTCTGAGGTTTGTTGGTTGGCGGCAAGTACGTTGCTGGCACCCGTGTTGCTGGCTTGGCTGTGGTTACTGGGGCACGAGTTGTCGCCTTAGCTGTGGCCCGTGTAGTCACTGGAGCTCGGGTGGTGGGTTTTGGAGTAGCACGAGTTGTAGCTGGTGTCTGAGGCTTGTTGGTAGGTGGCAAGTAAGTTGCCGGCACTCTTGTTGTTGGCTTGGGTGTGGTTACTGGGGCACGAGTTGATGGTCTTGGTGTGACCCGTGTTGTTGGTTTTGGAGTGGCGCGAGTTGTAGCTGGAGTTTGTGGCTTATTAGTTGGTGGCAAGTAAGTGGAGGGTACAAAAGTAGGCTTAGGAGTAGTTACAGGAGCACGTGTAGTGGGTTTTGGCGTGGCACGAGTTGTGATTGGAGCGCGAGTAGTTGGTCTTGGAGTGACACGAGTTGTAGGTTTCTGTGTTGCACGCGTTGTAGCGGGAGTTTGCGGTTTGTTAGTTGGTGGCAAGTAAGTGGAGGGTACGAAAGTAGGCTTAGGAGTAGTGACAGGAGCACGTGTAGTGGGTTTTGGCGTGGCACGAGTAGTTGGTCTTGGAGTGGCCCGTGTTGTGATTGGAGCACGAGTAGTGGGTTTTGGTGTTGCCCGAGTAGTTGCCGGAGTTTGCGGTTTATTGGTTGGTGGCAGGTATGTAGAAGGTACAAAAGTAGGCTTATCAGGCGTTACGGGTGCACGAGTTGTTGGCCTTGGAGTGGCCCGAGTTACAACTGGAGTACGAGTAGTGGGTTTCGGTGTAGCACGAGTTGTAGCTGGAGTTTGTGGCTTATTAGTTGGTGGCAAGTAAGTGGAGGGTACAAAAGTTGGCTTAGGAGTAGTTACAGGAGCACGTGTAGTGGGTTTTTGCGTAGCACGAGTTGTGACGGGAGCACGTGTAGTAGGCTTTGGTGTGCCACGAGTCGTAGCAGGTGTCTGAGGCTTGTTGGTTGGTGGTAGATAAGTTGCAGGCACACGTGTTGTGGGCTTTGGTGTGGTAACTGGTGCACGTGTTGTTGGTTTAGGTGTAGCACGCGTTGTAGCTGGTGTTTGTGGTTTGTTCGTTGGCGGCAAATAGGTCGGGGGTACTTTGCGTGTTGTTACAACAGGAGCGCGAGTGGATGTAAGTGGCTTTTGTGGTGGGTAAGTGAACGGTTTGTCAGGAGGCGGGTAACTATAGCCTTCAAAGGTTTCACGAATTTTTCTCTAATTAGAAAATTTTTGAAGAAATTAATAAAAAATTTAAATAGTTAAATTAACGTTGAAAATAAAAATTAAATTTCAATGTGACATACCACAAGTAGTTCATCGTGAGTTTCGGCGTATATACCGATGACGCACAGCGTCAACAAAATAATTGTGCTCCTCTGTAAAATAGAAATGTTAGAAATTAAGTGAGGAAAATTAGAAAAGTTGACTGTGAGAGAGGGAGAGAGGGAAGGAGAGAGAGAGAGGGTTGTAACATTTTCTTTATCTTTTAAAAGTCGAACTACAATGCGAACGTATGTATGTTTCGGGGGAAATAATCACATTAAATAAATTAAATTAAAATTTCACCTCGCTATGGACAGCTTCTGCATTTGATCACGTTTGAATACCAAATTTAGTAATTTTCTAGAAATTGTAATGATCCAATGATAGCAATAATACTCTCAGCTCCAGTCGTTATGAAACTTTGGCTATTTTAGTTCAGATCTTTTTTTTAAATAAAAAATAGTTCTAGACAAATAAAGAAACAAGTTATTTTGCAACCGTTTTCTTTATTTTTTTCTCGTATTTTACCAAATTCGCAAATAATAATCATGTCATTATGTCAAGGACTTTGTTTTTAAACTACGGAATTCTATCGCGTTTTCATTCAATTTGCTTTAAATGTGAACAAAAATACGTTTGAAATAATTTATGTATTCCAACATCAAACTTAATGATGATTAAGTTCTAGTAAATTTTTATTTTAATATAAAATTATGTTCATTGAATAAATTTAACAGCCATTTAATTAAATGCCCGGAAGTCATTTATTTTTTTGTTTTTATTGTTGATTATGTTTTGGTGTCGTGTATTAATAACCCTGTGGCAGTTCAAAAATGTAACAAGCGGGGCACCCAGCTAGTAAACCCAATTCGAATACGCTCTATCCAGTGGTGCTTACCGTGTTTTTTTTTTGTTAGCTCTAGTTTAAAAAATAATTAAGATTGAAAATTTTGGTTTAAAGTAGTTAAAAAAAACAATTATTTTCAGTTTTTCTCATTTTAATAATTTTTATATCGGCATACATACGAGGTCTGTTCGAAAGAAAGGGTGAATTTTGAATTTTTTTGAAAAGTATTTATTTATTCATCAATATCCATTTTGTGCTCTTCAAAGTAATCCTCCTCATATATAATGCACTTATGCCAGCGATTCTTCCAATCCTCGGAAGCACTTCTGAAGTGCGCTTTTCGGTATGGCCAGCAGCTCGTTCTTCGATTCTGACTTTATCTCATCAATTGTGGCGAAACGCTTTCCTTTCATTGGTCTCTTCAGTTTTGGGAAAAAAATCTTAAGGAGCCAAATGTGGTGGTTGATGTATGATCAGGGTGTTGTTTTTGGCCAAAAGAGCACGAACAAGCATTGATGTGTGAGCTGGTGCATTATCGTGATGCAGAATCCAAGATTTTTTTTTCCACAATTCCGATAGTTTGAGCCGTATTGCTTCACGCAAACTTTGTATAATTTCCTTGTAGTATTCCTTATTACGACCTGGTGGCACCACGCCAATGTAATCCAAGAAAACAAAATTCACCTTTTCTTTTGAACAAACCTCGTATATCGATTAAAAAAAACATGTATGTATATGTAAACGTGCGTCCGTAAGAAACTTTCTGAAAACAATTATTTGATAAGAAAATGTTTAAGCGATATATGCTCGCATGTACCGTGTGGTCCAAAAGTCACGCCTGCGTGTCAAAATTTAATAACTTTTTTCTTTATTATTATTTTTTATTTTATTGTTTTTAAATATAATATTAGCTTTGTACGATCTAAATTTTAATTATGAAAAATAATATCAGAGCGATGACCATCATTTTCATCGATGCACAATTGGGCTCTTAAACAGGCGTTTTGCATAACTGCAGGCAAAGTTTCAGGCTACATTGGCCTGAGCACAGTGTAATTAAAACAAAAAATATAGGCAAGTTGCAGAAAAATTAAAAACAAAAGTTTGTAATTTCAAAATTGTCCTTTTTCCCGAAAAAAATTATGAAATGTATTATAAAAGTCCTTATGATATTCTCATAAAGTATTTAAAAACAAAAACTCCTAATAAAATTGATTATGGAGAGGCAAAGCATATCCATATAGTACCATTTCGCTAAGGCTCAGTAAGCTCATCAGTGGAATTTTCCCAAGTTCTGACTACAAATTTAAGATTCTTATGTTCAAAATTCAACTAATCAATCGAGCATTAACAGTTGAATACTGAACACATATTTAGTTTTTTTTTAATCTTACAAAAGACTTTAATATAAAAAAAATCTCAAGGTTATATGCACGGTTTACACTATCGCACCCTTCGGTCGCTTATCCTTCGAATGCACAAATGTATTTGCAATAAAATTTAAAAATAATTAACCTTGAAATACAAAATGAAAACACAATTATTTATTCGATGAAAGTCATTGCAAACCGCTTTGCAAAATAAAAAACAAAATCAAGTAAAAAAAAAACCAAACAAACCCAAGACTTAACCGAAGAACGTTTTTTTTTTTAATCCCAACAAACACACCCGTCTAATACGTCTGCTGCGAATTAGAACTTGACTACTGCTCTTTAATTTTCCCAATATTTACGATTTACGATTTACGTTAAACTTTACATTAAATAAATCCTCAAAATATTTTAAGGCAAACTGGGTATTTATAAAGCCAGCAAAAAACTCGACACAGTTGTTAAAGGTGAGAAGACAAACATTACTTTTTGACTAATTGCCTAAATCTGTCAATTAAATGTCAGACTTAATATAAAGTAAAAAAAAACACTGAAATAAAACAACACAGTTTGTTTTTTCGAACAAAATTTACAGCAGAAATGTGCTCATGAAGCATAATACAAACTTAATTAAAACGCCAGACATACACAAACGTTTTTTTTGCCATAAATGCGAATTGTGCAGAAAGAAGAAACACTTATGACAAGTGTCGTAAAAAAGATGAACAGGTCTTAAAAATGTTTGTAAAGATGCACTGCAAAAAAAGGGATACCAAAAAATTTTAATTGTACTGAAGATTTTTTACGTATTTTTTTTATAAAGAGAAGTAACTCCAAGGCAATGATTGCCTAAATCAGGCAACACATAGTACCTTCTGCAGGAAAGGCATAGTTATAGACATTACAGGTGGTGAAGGGATAGAAAAGGAAAGCTTTATTATTTTTTACAAGTCCGCTTTGCACGTTTCTTGTTTTATAGCACTGTTGCGGGGCCTCTGGTTTCAAGCAGACGCATTCAATTTTGAAGCTGTGTTTGGTAGCCATGTTTATTAATTAATTTACTTTGCTAATGATGATACGCAATATCGACGAAGGAGGGTGCCTTGATTAGTGTCAGCTAAAGCTGGTACTGTTCAGTGACCAGTGACTATGTTTTCGCCACTGAAACCATCTTACAAAAATGTACACAAAATCACACTAATTTGCAGGCTAAATATTCGTATGATGCGACATGCTCATTCTCAAGGATGATCTGCCCGCCATACGACTCAGGGCGGACCGCCATACTGGAGCTGCTGTCCAGGGAAAGAGTCTGCATGATAGCGGCGGTGTTGACGGGCCCTTCTCACATCGGTCTGCACGCTAGGAAATTATATCTTCTGTACGACGACTTCTACAGGAACTATGGTGATGAGGAGAAGAAAACAGTTGGACACTTGCTCTGTCCTTGTCTTGCTCTCGCCGTCAAACAGCTGTCTGCAATGGGCTACTCATTTATATAGGACTTTAGTACGGTATCAGGATGCGCAGTGCCTTGGATAAGTCTGTTTATCCGGTACTCATGGTACTTTGGCACCGATTGCATGGGACAGTGATCAATTTCGTTCGGTCAACACAATGGTACCGAGAGGGCCAAAGTGAGCTGATTCTTCGGAATTGGCAGCCTGCTAACCTACCCTAACCCCCCCTAACTAACCTAATATAGTCTAAAGTAGGATTATCAGGAATATTACTGATAACTGCATAATGTCCTTTAGATGCTTGAGCCACTTCTGAAGCTTGTTTTAAGCACTAATAGAATATTGTTCTAAGGGCAGTCAACTTAAAATTCACATATTTTCTGTTTTTGTGTTTTTTGAAATAATATATTCTTATATCACAACTGAAAGAGTAAAAACAATTATATCGTAACTTTCAGAACCCACTCATGTGCGACACACCCCCTTTCAAATCCGTCCCCTGCTTCAGTCGTAAAGGAGCAATCCAATTTTGTTTTTTTTTTGAAGAGAAAACTTCGGGAGTTTCCCTAGGCTGAATTTTTGTTTTTGTGTTGTTAATAAAACAAATTATTTGGATGTTATTAAATCTATTTGCTCAACGTTTCGTTGGTTCTTTTCCAACTTCTTCAGGAGCTTTCTTTATCAAATTAAATTGTTTAATTTTTATATCGGTAAATTGAAAAATTTGTTTACATATATTTTTATTTTAACTGGACATCACAACCATACGATAACTTTTGCAATAAAATTAAATTAAAACTGGACGTCACAACATGAAATAACAACATGTAAAAAATATATATATTATTATCAAATAATAATTGAAGATAATAGCACCAACACGAAAATTATTATTACTTCGCCAAAAGTAAAACTTCTGTCAATTAAGTTTTTGCACAGTAATTTTTTTTTCTTAATTAATAATTTAATTGAATCCCTGTTTATTTTAATTGCTTTTAGTGTTCCCTGAAAACAGTGCAATCAAAATGACATAAAATGGTCAAAAGAAATAAAAGTTGTAAAATATGTTCAATTAAAAATTTAATTATTATTTTAATTGAATCTTGGTTTTTTTTTTATTTATCCTTAATTTTTTTCAGTGCTTTGCTCTACATAAAAACTGAATTTATAAAATTTGAAGGTAACGATATAAGATTTTTTTTATCGTTTTCTGGAAAAAATTGACAATTAAAAAATTTTGATTTATCCTTAAGGGCGATATGGATATGTATATCCGCTAAAGAAGCAAATTTTGATATATTGCGTTACATGGAAAGCACAAAAATTATTAAAGTTCTTAAAAAACCCTGTTATTTTTCTCAGTGTAAATATTTACATTGTAAATTTTATTAGAAGAATTAAAAATTTTTAAGTCAAAAATAAATATTTATATTTTTTAATTATGGTTTTAAACATTAATTAATATTTTCTCCATAAATATATATATATACATATATATATGTATGTATATTTTATGTACATATATATTTTTAAATTCTGTGTTGAGTTCATGATCATCAAGTCTGTGGTGGCATTTTGAACTAAACAAATGGTGTGTGCTTTTTTAATTTTCTAAAATATTAATATTTTTACGGCTGAATACAAAGTTTTTGCTAATTTTATATTATAATTTTTTTTTTTTTTGTTAAATTTTTACTTCATCAATAAACAGCACTCAGTAAACAAATTATAAATGTTTTGCACAACTTTTGTTTTTTTTTTTAGTTTTTTATTTTAAACACATTTTTGAATTTTAACGCTCTTTGACAGTTTGAATTCATTCATCATGCTGTTGAATTTGTCGTTTTCTTTTTTTGTTGTTGTTGGAAAATTGCAAAATTATTGATTTTTTTCCTACATTAACGAAGTAATTTCAGTGATTTTACAAATGTTGTAGTGATTTATTTGTTTTTAGCATTTTTGTGAAGGAAAAAAGTTTGTTTTTTTTTAATTATTTCTTTTTTTTTAATCCGATGCGGCTAAATGTCAACAACATTCATACGTTTGCACAGTAGTTACGGACATGTTCATTTCATCTTTTTTTCTTCTTGTTTGGTTAACACAACTAAAAGTCTTTTATTTGTTTTTCCAATAGTAAAAGTAGGTTTAATATTTTTTTTTTAATTTATAGTTCTCTGATCCATTATTGTTCATTATCAGTTTATGGTTTTGAAAGAAAAAAAATTAAATATTTTTGAAATATTTTTACCATTTTTGAGCACAAGTTTTAATCCAATTTTCAGGCGATTGTTGTTGAGTTCTTATGTTGAGTATTTTCTTTTTGTTTTATCCTTTATTATAATCCGAAACCGTTTCAAAATTCAATTTGACCAATTGAATTCGAACGATAATTCTATTGAAATTATTTCAATATTTCTTGAACACACAAACAACTGCAGCAATCACAAGCAGGCGAATTAATTATAAAAAAAAAATTTTAAAAATGCAAATGCTTTGTGGGAGAAGAAGCGAATAAATTTCCTCTTCTGTTGGTTTTAGCACTTTTTATAAGTTCGAGTGTGGGTTACCAACTAAACATTTAAAACTTATAGATTTTCTATATATACCCCTGGCAAATGTGACGAGTAAATTTTTGGTTTAAAGCTTGGGCGACAACTGTGGCGCTAGGCAAAGACACTTTGACCGATTGAAGAAGATCAACATTAAGCGCGCAAAATCTTTTTGTTGCTGTATATTGTTTTGTTTGTTGGTTTTGGTTTTCTTAAACGCTCTCTTCTTTTGCTCAGATCAGATCAAACTTGCAAACAAGAGTAGCATCTTCTTATTTCATATTTTGTGGCTGGTATTGATGCGATTGCTGCTGCTTCTGTTTTTTTTTTTTTCAAAATCAACAAAGCTTCATAAAAAAATATACTCTGCTAAATAAAAGCTATCAAAGCTGGCTAGTTGTATTTGCCTAATACACACATACATATATACACACACACACACACACACTTACATAAGTCACATACACATACACCTAACAAGCCGCTTATCTTGTCTGAACTTACCAGTTATTTATTGTATGCGATATAAACGCTCTGTATTAACGCATTATGCTCAAAGGCACATGATATCATCAGTTGGTTTTAGGGCTTATAATTATGATATTATAAGCTCTTCATGCCTCATTTGTTTAGAATGCATTCAATATCGGGCCTAACAAGTTCATTTACACGTTTTGCCAAAAACAGAATAATAATTTTTGTTTGTTTCATTTTCGATTTTAAAATATTCAAGAAAAACCAACAACTACAAATCAAAACTTAAACACAAAACTCAAATAATATTTAAACAAAAAAATATGCTCCATTTAATTTGAGAGTTTCTTAGCACAAAGTCTGTCGAAGGAGTCATTTATATAAAAATAAATTTTAATTATCCTTTTAATTAACGAAGGCGTTAAGTACGAACGTAATAATACATGCTCAGAAATATCTGTGGCAATATCGAAGAGTAGCTTAAGTCTATTTAAATTTATGTTAACTAAGTAAAGGCTGGTTCAACCAAAACGCACGATATTAATTGTAAATAAAACAAAAAGTTTTCAGAGAATTATCTTAGTATTTTTTTTATTATGATGGAAGGATCTATGACAATTATGTGTGAAACAAAATGTTGGCCAAATGCTCGCCACGGCTTCGGTGGCATAACTCTATCCGATCGTCGATATTTGGAGTGACTCTGAGACATAATTGAGGTTCAATGTAATTAATGTGTTCTATATAATGCAGCCGTGGACCATGTCATTGAAAACAGCAGCTTATTTTTATACGACAAGTGTTCGTGTTTTTCTTCGTATTTACGGTTACTCCGTTGCATTACAATTATTCTCTGGAAGTACTCCGTGAAGTGGTTACATGATCTAGTTTTTGGGTTAGTCCCATGGTTTTTATGGTCTAACCTTGGGGCATCGTAATGTTAAATAGACCATGTTTACATTTGGGTTAGTCTTGGATTATCCCTAGTTCTGTGTGGACTACACTATACATGAATATGTGGACTAGTCAATTTATTTGCAGGCGAGAGCCATTTTATTTATTATTTAACTTTACCGACGGTTCATTGCTTACTGTTAGGAGGGAAAGAGGGTACTGTTAGCGTAAACACAATTGATTAATTTTTGGTCTAATCGAGAATTCGAATCGCTGATCTTCTGGTTGCAGAGCCAACATGCTAACTATTCACTCAACAACATCGTCATAGCGATCCATTCTCTAAAAATAGATCCAAGTTGCAGTATAGGAGTAGTGATGAGCAGAGGAAGGAGCCTGAAGGACCCAAATCAACCACCTCGCTGCCCTTAAAACCTAACTTAATATAAAAACAGAGACACATATTTTTCAGGAACATTGCAAAGGTTTATTCGCCGTCAGATTGTGCTTGTGATCACATTGGCAGTAATTGTGTACGTGAATAAATTACAATTTCCTGTAACATAATTTTGTTCAGCACAAGTTTATTTTTGACCGACTTGTTACTTGAAAGTCGTGCAAAATATTCATCTAAGAATTTTGGCATTATAAAATATTATAATATTTGTGTCTTATTTTTTTCTAGAAATGTATTAAAGATGTTTATTTAAGCTGTTGCCTTTGTTCTGTGCAGTCCTGTGCTGCTGAAATTGTGCGGATGGCTTAAGTTGTTAGAATATTGACTCTACATCCCGATAGTAATGTGTTCAAACACTTTGCCGGTCATCAAAAAGTTCTATATATTTAAATTCGCAGAGTTCTTCTTTGACAATGACGGATCGACGAAGTAAATATGCAAAAACTTTTGGTTTAAAAATTAGGGGTTCTACACAACACCAAAGATGATGCAACTCTGCTTTTTTCATTTAAAAATTAAGACCAGAACAAGTTTGCTTGTTTTTTAACAACAATCTGCCTTTGCCTTAGATTGTCTGCAGAAACACCCAGACTCTAGTTATGAATCGAACCCGCAACCTCCGGATTGATTAATACCGGATAGACTAATAATCATGCACTAGGCTGCGGAGGCACTAAATAAATTAACGAAATAGGTTAGGTTAGGTTACGTTACACTGGTGTTGTCATTTGTTATAGAACACAATTATCATTTACAGATGGTTTCTCACTCTCGAGTATTCTTCAAAAGTTCTCTTTTATAAATAAAATATAAAACTTTAATAGAAATTTTTGAAAAAAATATTTACAATAATTCATGCAATTAACAATGAACAATTGGTATGTATTTTGCAGAAATAATAAAATTAAAAAAAAAAAAATAGTCAGAAAACGAAAGATTAACATTTCTGAACATTTGCAATATTGCACATAAGACAACAAAAACAAAAACAACGACAGCTACACGAATTACAGAAACATAAAACACTCGTATGAGCACGAATGTTTGTAAATTTCTGCAAAATAAAAAAATTTTATTTTTAGTTTTTCATTTAACAGTGTCAATAACTCTGCAAGTATTAGTGTTAAATGATGAAATAAACGAAAAACATTGTAGTTAATTCTTACTAAGAGGGAAAAAATAGAAGAAAATCCAAAACAACCAGCCAGCCAATGTAACAGAAAAAAAAAACCAACTAAAAGATCATAAAAGTTGGTTGATTAACGTGTAACGCCCCTGACAATTTCTGTTGACCAAAAATCGTCTCAAACTTCATGATGCATTTACACGAAAAGTATCATACACAAGAATAAACAAAAATTATAAATTTAAATTTCAGCAAAAGTTGAGATGAGACTGGTTGCACCGGTTGTATTCATATTTTTACGTTCTGTCACACAAATACAACAAATACTCAACATATGCATTTCATATGAAAAACAACCAAAAAATTATATTAATAATAATACTCGTAAATAAATAATTTAAATTTTGTAGTTTAATGTTAAGGTAGGCTTATCAAACAAAAACAAACAACCGAAACCGATACAAAAGTGGCAAGAAAAAAAAACTTAATTTTATTATATTGAAACAGGCACAGAACGGCCAGCAAGAAGAAGAATAAAAAATAAAATAAAAATTACAGCGCTTGTTCGGCTGCTCGAAAACATGGACATGAACATGGTGTGCATTTTGGATGACCTTTGAATATGTTTTATTTGACACTCACACTCACTCACTCAATTAATCAGCTTCGTTTATAAATCGTTTTTAAAGTGCGAGCACGAAGAAATTGATTTGCGGTAGTGGTATTAATAATATTTCTTTTTTTTTTTTTTTTTGATTAATCTCAACAAAGATGGTTTGTAGATATTTTTTGGTGCTTTCTTCAGCTCTTCAAAAATAAAGAAATAATATCAAACTGCGTTTCAATGCGAAACTCATTATAATAAATATTTTTGCTTTTGTTTGGACGTATTTTATCCATAGGAAAATTATAGTTTATTTAGTTGAGCTTGAGATCTTATATTATTTTGGGTTTTAGATTTAATTTTTTAATAATATATAATTCTGTTATAAAACAAACAAAAATTAATAATAATTCGCATCTCTTAATTATTTCTCGTGTACAATCATTTTCTCGAACAAATTTTTTTTTTTTTTTTTTTTTTTGGGCATCATTTGTATTTTCCATACTGACATGCAATTTAAGACACCCCACGAAATTCGCAAAGAAGATTAAATTCTTAAAAATTTGCAGAAGCCACGTCCAGTTAAAGAAATAAGTAGAAAAACTAAAACACAAGAATAAAAACCATTAAAAGTATTAAATTATTTTTTAAACTCAATGTGACACCAATTTTTTGAAAATGAAAAAAAAAAAACTAAAAATAAAATCGCACAAATCTTGAGTTTTTAGTTCTTCGACATGATTTAGCTGATGGAAATAAAGATGACATGGCCATTTGTTGGAGTATTTCTTGCTTATGGCGTATTTCGTAGAATATGCTGTTGCGGGTAACTGCGGTGGAGGTGGTTGACGTAGCAGATTTTTTAAATGTTATCATAATTATTTATTATTGTTACTGGCAAATCATTTTTTTAAATGCATATTTAATCGACGTAAGCTGTGCTCTAACAGTGGAATGGGGGCAAAGCAATTGTTTTTTTTTTTTTGGCTAACAAACTTAAATAAAAAATCCATTATTGCATGCGTGAAATGCAAAGATTTATTTAGCGTAATGAGACAGCAAACATTCGGGTCATATATGTATAATTTAGTGCGATAACTTTTGGCCATTTTGAAGGTTATTCCATTATTATTGTGGCGTGTCTTGTGTCTGCCTTGACGCTGTGCTGACATAACACAATCCCTGTTCTATTGGCGAATGCTGGCCAATTGTAAGTGATTGGCCCAGGTTTGAGTTCAGAGTGTAGCCGCAAGCCTTCAACTTAGAGTAGTTGATTATACACCTATACTGCTAAAGAGACAAACAGGAAGACATTTCAGACCGTCAGTCCATGGCTTTGAGAATGTTTGCGCCGATCACATCATTTCGATTCTATCGTGGTTCGTGACACGTATAATTTATTACGTTTTTAATTTAACTCTCAACGATTATTTATATATGTATGTCTATAGCAGAAATTTTAGCTGATCCAATCTTCAGTAGACCTTTAACCACATTCTTGAAAAGCTAAGAAATTTCACATGTTTAGACAAGAACTCGCAAAAAATTTCTGCGAATTACGAAATAGCATTTTCAAAAAAAAAATTTATTAATAATCACCCCTATCGTGAATACTTTTACACTCGAATTATTTCCCCTTTCGCCTTGCATTAACGCTTGTTAAGAAATTTCATCCCATAAGAAAATTTATAAAATTTTTCAAAAATTAATTTTTTTTTATCTTGGACCAGGACTCAGTAGATGACCCCTAACATGAGATGCATTGTGCTGGAACTAGTTGAAAAGGATATTGAGAGAGATGACAGGTGGTGTAGCTCCACTTTCTTACAACTCTGCTTTTGCAGGTTTTTTTTTATAGCAGTGCTGCAGCGTCTCTGATGTCAAGGAGACGTATGCAATTTTGAAGGTTTGTTATAGTAGCTATTCTTAGTAATTATTAGTAATAATTCGCTTGTGCTAAACAATGTCGATGAAACAGGGCGTGCATGTGATGTGCATGTGGATTGGGTAGAGCTGAACCCGGTACTGTTCAGCGATCAGTGACTATGCCTTCTTGAAACCTTCCGACAACAACTGACACAAAGTCACTTTCATGCACTTCGGAAAAAATGCGAAATGTTTTTATGACTTTTGGAGTTTTGGTTTTGTAGTTAACGTGCAGCCTACTTCAGCCATCGCCACCCTCTATCAGGAGTATTCAGCTTTGGAAAAAATTAAGGCCTTGAATATACAGACTTTGTTTAATTTACTTCCAGAATTGTGATTTTTATACCAGCTGTCAGGTATGTGTGCAATGAATTGCTTCGGAATTTAATGGAAAAGAATAATGTCGAGAAAAAATAGGCGGCAAAATGATAGGGAAGAATCGAATTTGTTTTTTGCACAACTCTGCAGTTGTGCTGCGTCTTTGATGCATTCATTTTGCGACTAAAGGAGAGCCGTTTTATTTCTTATCACATTTCACCGACGTTTTATTCCTCAAATACCGACGAATAGACATAGAGACATCAGCAATGAAAGCCACGACCTTCAGGTTGTAGAACTAACGCGCTAACTACTCAGCAATTCGTAGGCAATTATGAATTAAACATTTTACTTCATAAACTTTAATTACTTTAAAGAATTTTACCGCAATTCTTGGCAATAGGTTTTCGCATTCGGCTCTACTGTTTGAATTACTGATGATGTTTTTAATCAGTTTTCATTACAAATGGAAATGAGTAGGTAGCTGTTTTGTCATCACAATCATCATAATTTCAATAACACATGGTTAAAATTAATAAAACATATACATACATACATGCATATATAATATCGTCACACAAAATGGAAGAAACCCTATCAAACAAAAAATGCAAATTTAATTTTTTTTTTTAGCTCTGTAGTGCGATTCACTAACTTTTATTACGATAATTGTATCGTTAAAATAAGTGTTCAGTGGTTGAACACTGATTAACTTTTAACGATTCGGCAATTGTTAAATTTATCGACGTTTCACGTTGCCTTGCACTAACGATAGAAATGCGCTGATGAGTGTAACTGAAGTGTCTTGTGAAGATTCCTTTACGACTAAAATACTACACAATTTTCTTAGCTCAGATATGTTAATGCTTATTTTACTTGATTGCATTAAATTTTCTTTTAAAATTTCGCTGAATTTCATTAGATCCCTGTACAGTATTGATTTGTAATGACAAAGTCTGAAAAAGATAAATTGCTGAGTAGCCAAGAGTGTTACTAAAAATAAACATGCTGTCTTTGTTTTTTCTGAAATTAAATATTCCTAAAAGTTTCTAACAATAAAAATGTTTATTTATTTCAAGTGACACAAAAATTTCATAACATTCGTTTTCATTTTCAGCTAAATTTTCTTTAAATGCTCAAGCCATTACATAATATTAAGTTTATATTTTAGAATAAACAAAAAAAGTTAAGTTTTTATTGTTATCGGATTTAGCAACATATCAATGTTTATATTAACCCATAAGGTGCATAAGGTTCCTTTAAACGAACTGTTAAATTTCTCCAATTTACACAGACTCTCCCTTAATTAAAATAAAATTTTCATATTTGTGTGATTGCCTGTTGCCGCATTTAAAGCATTTAAATCAATTCGTGGATGCTAAATGTATAATTGTGTCAAAATTTAAGGACGAAAATATATATCAAATATATAATCATGGTGAGGGCAAGTAAAATTATAAAAAGGAATACCAGAAAAAGAACAATGTTTATAATTTGTTGAATAAATATTTTTCGAGATATACTCGTACATAAACTTGGGGAATTAATTATGAATCATTACACGATCGAACAACGTACATACTGCTGGTGCCTCAATGGCTTTGTTGAGCGACATATTCGGCGAACACATTATTTCGCGCACAAGCGATTTTAACTGGCCTCCACTTTCACCAGATTTAACAGTTCCTGACAGTTTTCTTTGGGTATATTTCAAACAAAGAGTGTACGTTAACAAACCAAGAACCATACTTCAACTAAAGACCAACATTCGAAATGAAATCATGGCCATTACACCCGAAATTTTGCGAAAAGTTATGGAAAGTATGCTAAAAAGAGCACGTATGTGCGAAGCAGAAAATTGACATCATTTACAGGATATAATTTTTCAAAGCTAATTGCCAAAAATTCTTCAATAATATACTGTATTTAAAAAAAAATTATAATAATCGCATAAATAAAAAAGTTATAAACCGTTTAAACCATATAGCTCATTCTGCGCCACCCTGTATAAGTAAGTATATAATACAGTTTTGATCTGAATAATATCATTTTTTTCGTCAATGATAATTTGCCAAACATTGACATTTTTGCTATTTTTCTCTGGACGGAAATGACACGGACCATGATGATGGTCAAGATAAAGGTGATGACGAACACGAAGGTAACGTCAAGCTGCTAAATGCAGAAAGCCAATTGGAACGTGGTGAAAGTAATAGTCACATAATGTAGGAGTAGTCAACACTGCTACAAAGGTTATCTTAACTATTAAATAGGGCGCTGCGAAACAAGACCCCAGGAAATAACGCCCAAAAGTTTGAAATGAATGAAATAAAGCCCCATAGACAACACAGAAAACAAAAGCAAGAAGTTTTTGGGGAGTTTTTTTTGTAAAATTTTTAGGCCTTTCATTTTTTATTTGGTCATATTTTTAATTTCTCGAAATGAAATATAGTCCCAAAATAGAGAATGAAAGAAGGCCCCACAAAATCTTATTATTATTTTTTTTTTTGCTTTTTTCATTCTACAACCCTGAAAATATTACTTAAATTCAAATAAATGAAATAACTCCCAAAAGCAATCCGCTGAACAGAAATGAAAAAGGCAAAAGAAAAGAATTAAAGAACTCTTGAATAAGATTATTGTATATTATATACACTTAGTCACAAAACTCTACATACGATTTCAAAATTTCATTTAATCTGATCGTTATTTTATATGTAAAGTAAAATTTTTGAAAATTCTTACTTGTAAATATTTAACAGGGCACAGTTATTAACTCATTTAAAACAGAAACTATAGCTATAGAAGGGCTTCCTCCACTTCTCACTTGAAAATGATTGATTTTAAAAGACGAAAGGGAAATATTTCCCCCGAAATAACAAAAAATCAATTTTTTTCGATGCCTAAAAGGCTTAAAGTAGATTAAGATGCAACAAAAGGCCATATTATCCATTACATATTTTCTAAATCACACCAAAGTTTTTACGATGTATCGTATGCAGACTTTTGCTTTGATGAAATTTATTTTTTTATTCATTCAATAATATTAAACAGCGTCAATTTTTCTTTTTTATTTTCTGTAAAGATCGTTTAAGATAATGATAGTTTAACAACTTTTTTGTATTTCTGTTAAAAATTTAAATTTATTGAAGAAATTAAATCGTATGTAGAGTTTTGCAACCATGTACTTATATATATGTATATTCGTTTCCAATACTCGTCCTTTGCTAAACTCTTCATTTTGTAGCATTTTGACACACTTAAACAAAGTTTCTTTGCATGATCGGTCTTCAGCCGGGCACAAGGATTTTCTCCTGCAAAAGGACTTTATTTATTGAATAATTGAAAGGCAAATAACTCCCACAACAAACGAAATACCACCGAAAAACGAAATGAAATGAAATAAGTCGCATATTAAATTCTTTTGGGTGTGATTTCATTATGAAATAAATCCCAGACAAAAAAAAAAAAAAAAATTAATAACTTCCAAAAAAATTGAATAAATCCGAGAGAGCTGGGAGTTATTTCATATTGAAAGTATTTAGTCAATTTCGGTATTTTTTCCTAATGAAATAAGTGCCCCAGTTTGGAGCCTTATTCCATTTAAGTTTTTGGGCAATATTTCATTATTTTAAGGCGATATTTCACAAAAGTTATTGGGGTAAATTATCATAATGAAAAATGACCCCATGTTTGAGCTTTTATTTCATTTCACACTTTAGGGCCTTATTTTCTGGACTCAGATTCCACACTGTGCCGCCTCAGGTCTCCAGGCTCAATTGACAAACACTTCGCTAGATTTTTTTTCTTCTCTGAAGAAATACAAAATCATTGTATTGAACAAACCAAAGCTACCAAAAAGAAAATTATAATTTTAAAAAATTAGCTGCCATGAAATGAAGGTGGATCTTTAATGTCAGGCTATTCAAAATATTCCAATAAATGCCGAAACGAAAAATGAACCAAGACTATCGACATACTAACGCTTTTCTGACAATGGAAACGTAATCGTTGTTAAAAGGAAAGACAATAATGTAGTCACTCTAGCAACCAATTGCAATACAAATGAGGTCGGCTCCTGCAAACGATATTCGAAGGGCCAAACTTACTTACTTTGCCTACTTATTGGACGCATCCGTTGTAAATGTATGGTTGCTCATGAAGAATCTCCAGGCCTATGAGCCCAATACTGCCAATTTATTGCAGTTTAGACGATGCATTGGTACATTATATCGGAAAATGTATGGTATACCATCTTTGAAAGCATGTGAAACACTAAATTTATATACCGATGTTCGTTACGATGGCGAGAACCATACAAAAGATTACTACAAAACAGATAGAAGATGTGCAAATTGCGGCAAAAAGGCTGATTTCATTTGAATTATATGCCTGAATGGTCTACTTCGAAAAGACATTTTAAAAGATTAATTTTTCGCAAAGCAACAGTACTGCATGACATCCCTTAAAAGAGACACTTTGCAAAAACCATATGTTTAACTTTATTGCAATAAACAATTTACAAACTGTAGTTCAGTAGATGTTTTTCATCAAATAATGACATAAATAAAAATTTTATTTTCAAAGTTGCTGAGGGACCTTGTGCACTAATGGGTTAAAATATTATTAACAATTCCGCTTTGAATTTACATAAATTGCCTTTTTTCTAGTTTTTGAATTAAAAATTTTATAACTTCTTGATATTTATAACTTGTTTTTTTTTTATTCAAACTTATTTTTTTATGTGGCATTTTTTATGGTTCGCATTAAACAAAAGACTTAAGACACAAACTTGTTTCGCTTACCATCTTCAAAGTTCTTAAAAAAAAATTCGTGTGTTTTTCCCCAATCGGCGTAAAATTTTATTTGAAACAAAATTAAAACTAATAAAGCATTATTAATTATTCCTCAAATTGTATAAAATTTATTAAAAAAAAAGAAAAAAAATTTTTTTTTTGCCACTCAGTTTGCAGTCAACTTACGAATGTTTTTTCTTTAATTTGAATAAATAATAAATTCGTTAAATAATTTGTATACTTAAGTGTTATTAGTTGCATTATTATGACACTTTCAATCATTCGAAAGAAAATAATGATAAATTAAGGTACAAATCTGCACATTTTGTAAATGTGTTGTGAGTGTGTGCATCTGTGTGTGTTTTTTTTTTTGTATAAAATATTTGCCATTTAAATGTTTAAAGAAGAAGTCATGACGACGTAATTTAAATACTTACTGGGGGTTTTAGGTAGCCATCAACACTTGTTATTTAGTCATTTTTCTTTAATCTTATTAAATTTACCAAGTTAAATGCTGATTTAAGCAAGTTTTGCAATGTGAATACCAAACTGTGTCTCATTTTTCCATAGAGTATATTTTTTTATGTCAGATAATTAATGGAGATGAATGCAAAATAATAATAATAATAAGTGTCTGGCGGGTTATTATTTAATTCGATTCGAATCACAACGAATTTCCGATTCGGAGATAAAATCGTAATACGTAATACGTTCGAAATTGCTGCGGAGTTGCATTTGCAAATTTAAATTAAATTTAAAAAAAATCCATGTCGTCAATGTGTACAACCTTGGCAGCACTTTTCATAGTTTTGTGCAAGACTGGAGATTCCCATCCGTCAACGTGAACTCATCCAATAATCTTCTCCTCCTATTTATCGTATTCGGATAGTTGGCGATAAGCTGATCCATAGTCGTGTTAGTGATGTCTAGTCTGTAAAGATGATCGTTGCAGGTGAAATGACCTGTAGAGCTTCTTTGAGTATACGAATGCTTCTTTTATCCAGTCTCGGTCAAATTCAACCTGATTTATATGCCGGAGTCGTGAAAAATTTAACATTTTCGTTGCGCTACACCCATAGAAGCCATGGTGGACATTTGAACGATGTTATATTCCACAGATAATGGTATCTTGCAAACGAATAACAAAATTTCGATGATATCTCACACACACTTTGTTTTATATAAATTTAAAGTTAGAAAGCGCTTAATGTAAGACCCTATACATACTATCTGTTACATTTTTTGTAAATCAGTCCCACTGTGCAATGCTTTATTACTGAACTTAAAATTGTATATTATCACTGGTATAATTTATCATTTATTTGTACATAATGCAATTATTTACTCGTTAAACACCTCAATCGTAACCATTCCTGCTGACCTTAACTGCTGTTTTATTTATCACATTTTTTTGTCTCCTCTTCGACGAAACACATTCATTTCAAGCACGCTTCTTTTGTTCGAAAGTGTTAATTTGGTCGTAGTAAAACATTTGATTCCAATTATAACGTTTTTTAAAGTGTTTTTTTCTTATTATGTTTTTGCGTACAAAAAACAAATCCGTCTATTGTTTTTAAGCCATCTAATCTTTTTATATAATAAAGTTAATATAAAAAAAAAATATATTAATAATGCCGTTTTGGGAATATCAAACAAAATGTTTGACAATATTAAAGCAATTTAAATTTTATCAATATTTTGTGTTGAAAAAGTAATTTATCTCTGAATCAATTGATTAATTCATATTTAACAAACATACATATTTGGAAACAATTTGTTAATCCACTGATACCTACCGAGGGCTTTTGACGTAATTGCTACAAGTGTTTTATTATAAATTTTTAGTTTACATTCATTGTTGGTTTCAATTTATAAAATCAAAAATTTATTTATTTTTTTTTAACCGGCTTAAAAAAAGGAGAAGGTCCTCAGTTCGACTGTATTTTTATATTGTTTTTTATGTGTGTGATATCAAAACTTGTTATTGAGTGAACCGATTTAGATGTTTTTTTGCCCATTGGAAAGCTCGTGCCTACAGTGTGGTCCTATTTGTAGGCGGGTGGATTGGTGGAGTCAGATGCCCTCCTCATAACTTTTTAATGGGTGGACCGTGTTTGATGATTCTATATTCGCTATATATATATTTCCCGCTCCTCAGAACATTTTAGTTGGTGAACCGATTTTGATGATTATTTATTCATTGGAAAGCTCGTGTTTACCGTATGGTCCCATTCAAATGACGGGCGGATCGGGAGAATACACTTCCCCTAGACAAAACTTTATCTCTCTAATAGATTTTATTTATTAAAGGCGAGTCGAGAATATAAAAGTTTAAAATAACAATTTTTAAAACAAAAATTGAACGGACTTCAAAAAGGAAAATAATAAAATTTTTGTTTTGTATGCGTTTTTTATCTTGGACTAGCACTCAGGAGATGAACCTTACACATGCGGTGCATTGTGCAGGAACTAAAGGAAATTGATAGTAAGAGAAATGGCAGGTTGTGAAGCTTCACTATCATACACCACTCCTTTTGAAATTTTTTTTAAAGTTTTTTATCATGGTTGCAGCGTCTTTGGTGGCAAGGAGACGCTTTCAATTTTGAAGCAGTATTTGGTACACATTTAATGAATTATTTTACTTCGCCAGTGATGCTGCACAATACCGACGCTCCCACCCCACGCGCTGATGTTACTTGTGGATTAGTATCAACTGAAGCCGGTACTGGTCAGTGAGTGATCAGTGACTGTGCTTTCGCCACTGAATCCTTCCGACAACAACTAACACAAAGGCACACTAAAGCACATCAGAAAAAATGCTTTAAAAAAATGTTTTTATGACTCAGTATGCTACTAGGCTCGAACCCAGGACCTTTGGTTTTGTAGTCAACGTGCAGCCATCGCCACTCCCCCATTAAACATAAATTTCTTTTATCAGTTGTCAATTAAAAAATTGATGTGAACAAATTTATTCATTTTATGTCAGCTACTTATTACATATTTAAATAGTTAATTTTTTTTTTTACAAAAACGTATCTTTAATAAATTACATAAAAATGAAACATCTTTATTAATTAATTACATATTCAGAAATGTAAATGTTTTTTTCTTCATTTTGTTTGTTGCAAAAACCAGTTTCAGTAATTAACGGGACTGACTGAGTAAAAGTGAAATAATGAAAACGAAAGTAACAGTTTACAGAGTTGACTTGTGTGTAAACCAGGAACGGGAAGTTCTATGCTTTTGTATTTTTACAATAGTTTTTGATCTGATCAGAAAATAAAAAGATAATTATAAAAGAAATTCTTATGTTATATATTCGTAAATATGTTTATGTCAATATAAGGAAGGCAATTAAATTTCGACAATAGCTAATGCCATTTGTCGAAAATAAAAAAAAAAAATTACTGGAATTTTACAGTTCCTCGATAACAGCAAATATTATTTGCTGATGTTTATGAATGGCTTTCCAATTGGGACATAACAACTTTGATGATCCATTGTGAATTCTCTATTAAAGCTGTCAGTTAACTGTGAATTACAAAGTAATCAGTAAATATGACATTTTCGTAATGGTAAATGCCTTAATATTCATCGGACATGGCAGACTGTGCATTCTATAGTAGATATATTTTGATGAATTTGGATGTTCGCATGCCAAAGAAACGCCGTACCTCTCGAAGCTTTAAAATTATCCCTGCCGTGGGTGTATCGATTCAAAATATTTCATTTAAATCAGTCGATTCCATGTCCCTCTCAGGAATTGCGGATTGCTCGAACCTGCCTGCATCCTTGGAACATCAAATGGACTGAAGAACTAAAGCGACTTTTTGTCATTTGACACACCGAAAATTGTCGAAAAGTTCTCTAGAGAACTGATTCAGTCATGCGATCAAATGCTGTGGAATTTCGGATAGCTGAAGTAGTCTGCACGTTGATTACAAAACAAAAAAAATTTCCTGGGTTCGACTCCAGTTTCAGACAAAATTATAAAAAAAAAACATTTTGCCTTTTTCTGATGTGCACTAGTGTGTCGTTGTGTCAGTTCTTGTCGGAAGGTTTCAGTGGCGAAAGCATAGCCTCTGGTCACTACTGAATAGTGCCGGCTTCAGCTGTAAAAAAATCCACAGACACATCAGAGCGCCCTCCTTCGTCGGTATTTTGTAGCACCAGAAGAAAATAATTACTAAAAATTGTTTCTAAAAACGAAGCTTCAAAATTTAATAGGTTTCCTTGACATCAGATGCGCTGCAACACTGCTATGAAAACAAAAAACGTGCAAAAGCAGAGTTGTCAGACAGTGGAGCTGCACCTCTTGTTATTTCTCTAACCTATTCCTTTCCTCTAGATCCACCACAGTGCATCGCACGTGTAGCTACCATCTGCTGAGTAAGACAGTCAAAGAGAAATAAAAAAAAACATATTCCATTTCATCTTTGACTGATTCTAAACTATTGGACAAATTTATACCCACAAAATTCGAAGACTCCCAATTTTCTAAAGCACATTTGGTTGTGCAGCAACACGAATATAAACAGATTTTATACGGATGCGATTTGTCATGAATTCCTTAAACGAAATATTGAAACCAGATGGCCATGTCACATACATTTCATTAACTTTAGTATTTCTGTATGAAGCCACAGACCTTCTAAAGCCATCAATTTCTTGTCATTTGGTAATGAAAATATTACAAAATGATGCAGTAATCAACTATTGATTATTTTCAATAATTTCTTACAAGGCAATGAATTTATTTATCGAAAGATCTCACTTGTGCATAAATATTTGCAATTAAAACAAACACTTGTTGTGCTTTTTTTTCTACTCCTACTTCTGCTTCTTTTGGTTCATACAACACAACGTCTAGATTTACGTCTGCTTTACTCCACGAAACGAAGTTGAAGATCTTTTCGTGTTCGTATTTATACACAGCAAAATATTATTTTCATGAATACTTTATCCACTGACCACAAACATTGTTTAAAAGCCATTAGAGTAACATTTTTTTTTTAGCAAAGAAAATGAAATTATAATTTAAATATTTATTTTTAAGTTTTGCCAAGAAGTACAGCAACAACTAACAGAGTTTGAGGTTTAAATACATTTTAATCAATTAACACATGCGGACAAGTGACCTTTACAAAAAAAGAAGAGAAAAAAAATTATAATCGAATACTGGTACATGGTATCAGTGTATCCATTTGCCAATATGTTCATATTCAAGATGTATTGCCATATTTATAAAGGGTGATGTTTCTCAAGTTTTTGAATTTGAATTTGAAATTGAATTTAAGCAATTCGCCTTATGCCATGTTCAGACGGACAGCAATATTCGTAGTTTGTATCCCAACTATTATTGAAAGTTCTTGGTGCCCCAACCAAAATTCTTGAGAACGAACCATGTTTATTCATTCTGAACCAAAGGCGAACCACTTACTAATTACTGTCATCTGTAATTTAACTGAAAAAAATAATATAACATTAAGTTCACACGGAAGACAATAATCGTAGTTCGCCCTCTCTTTGAGAGCGAACCATGTTGGTTCATTCTGATTTTAAATCAAATAAGAAAATGTTTGTTGTATAAGGAAAATTTTTATAGAAGCTAATTGGTTTGTTTTGTTTGTATATTTCGTAATTCTCAAATATTTTTTGAGAGTTCTTGTATAAACATGTGAATTTTCTTAGCTTTTTTCAAGAATTTGGTTAAAGGTCTACTGCTGAAATCTTTTGATACAAATAACGTGTGGAAAATAACGGCTGATGATTGCAATTTAAAGGAACTGATTCTGATGTGGATTGTAAATAACCCGAAATAAAAAAAGAATGCATACTACAGTTGTTTTTTTTTTTTTATTAAATATTTAAATAATAAATTTGTACTCATTATGTATCGTTTTTAATTGTAATGTATAAAGTAAAGTATGTAAAGAAGCAATCGAATTGAAAAATTTAATTAATATAAAAACCGATTAATAAGTGATCAAATAAGCCATTCTTATTTGGCGAACTCGATGCTCGAAAAGTCTATACATCAGATATTAGATAAAAATCGACAAGTCCTAATGTTTCAGTCTGATTTAATTACGGAAATATCGGTATTAAAACTATTTAAGATGCATTTAGAAACAGTTGAGATTTATTGTATGTACCATAATAAATACTTCTGTATCAAGTGATAATCAGGTCAATACATGACTACTTTTAAGCATTGCAGACGATATGTAGAATATGGTTGGCAGCTGTAGCACATTCTGCAGCTTCTGCTGCGTAATATTACAAAGTTTGTTTATACATGTAATTGTTTATACAAAGTTTGTTTATAATGTAGCAGCAATCCGGCAAATTTTAGCTTAAACGTTGAAAAAAATCACCCAACATATTTTAGATTTCATTCTGTAACTTCTGAAAGACACAAAATTTAAATATCAATGTTTAAATCATATTGGAAAAACAATAAATATGTCTATATGGTGCGTCAAAGCGATTCTTCAATTTCAGTAAAAAAATTACAAAAAAAAAAAATTAGTATAAAAACTTACAAAACTTCATTGAGTTTTCTCACAGAGATTAAGATACACTTATGGACACCTACGCTTCAAAAATGTTGTTTCATTTAAAACTAGCGTTCTTGTTGTTTCATCTTCTTCTTCAGCATATCGAAAACAACTTGATTGAATGCAGTACGGTCGCGATAATTGGCACCGAAGTCAAACCCGATTAGTTGCAATAACCAAACACTAAAGCCCTTGACTGACTCTCCAACAAAAGTCGTACAATTACGAAAAAAAAACGCTCATATAATTCTCCTCTAAAATCGCCACAAAATCTGTGATTGGTTGCCACATTTGTGATGCAAAAGCGATTGAGGGTGGCGATGGCACGATGGATGGTAGTCTGCACGTTGACTACAAAACCAAAAACAGACCTGGGTTCAATCCCAGTTTCAGACTAAAAGTTCTAAAATAAAAAATAAACACCTCGCATTTTTCTGATGTGCATTAGTGTGTCTTTCTGTGTCAGTTGTTGTCGGAAGATTTCAGTGACGAAGGCATAGTCACTGGCCACTGAACAATACCGGCTTCAGCTGATAGCAGTCCCCAATCACATCAGAACGGCCCCCTTCGTCGGTATTGTGTCGCACCGGCGAAGTAAAATAATAGTAAAAATGATTACTAAACCGAAGCATCAACACTTTTATGAACAAATAACGTGCAAAAGCAGAGCTGTAAAATGATTAATTCGGCTTCACCTCCTGTCATTTCTCTAACTATCCCTTTCCTATAGTTCCAGCTTCGCATGTGTAGGGGTCATCTCCTGAGTGCTGATCTCAGATAAAAAAAAAAGTTGCGTGAATTGATGACTGATTTTCAAAGTAAAACCTGATAATTTGGTAGTGTTGTGCAAGCGTCAATATATTCGTGATACTTTGCCAGAATATACTGATCGCAACTGTCAAAAACTGAGCGCATTATGACAGTTCGTTAGTGCTGTTGGGGGTAAAAAATACCCTTCACTACAATTGTTTCATGTGAAAGAGTCCTTAAAGAGACACTCCTGATAGAGACAGCCATCTAACGTGCTCGTTGTTTTAATAGGTGCTTGGCGATTGCAGCCAGTTGCGAATATCGTGTCCCTACTGTATTTCAATTGAATATTGACTTTTCTTATTTTTCGAATATTTTTTTATTTTTACCAAAAAGTGTGGCTGTGAGTGTAAATGGATATTGTTTATTGCATTAATCAAGTTAATAAGATATTAACTTGATTCAAATATATTAATATTTATGATTCTATTTCAGTCCAGCCCCGTACGAGCATTCTGTACCGACAAACAAAAAATAAACCATTTGCATTTGACCGTCTAAATGAATCGACTGCTTATTTATGGAATTATTATCTGCGATATGTTTATATTGTAGATTTTATATCGTTTTATGATCGATAATTTTGTGTAGCGATAGAAAAAAATCTTCAGTATATTTTATTTACCACTTTTTAATTGGCACTTGCTGCCTGCCTGCCACCGCATGAATTAAGGTTGACAAGTTATTGAATGTGCTAAGAGAAAAAGGTCATTGTATTTTTAATTTAAAACCAAAATTATTTTTTTCTTTTTTAATTTTTTGTATATTGAAATGGAATTGGCATTTGTATTTTTAAAGACTTCCGTTGATTATTTTTTAATTAATTCTCTCATTTTTATTGTATGAATTCATATTGAATTTATTTTTAGTTTTCATATTTTGAGGAATAATAAAAATATATTTTATATATATATATATATTTTTTTTTTCCTAATACTTTTTTTAACCGTTTTTATTATTTTAAAAATCTATTTTTTTAAGCTTTAATGTTTTTTCTCTTTTTATTTATTATTTTTATATTTATTTTCGATATTTCGTTAACCTTCGGTTAACATCTTCAGGAATTTTTTTTTTTTTTTTTTTTTTTTTATATATTATATATATTAAATATATATTTATATATATTACAAAAAAAAAAATTAAAAAACGTTAGCTTTTGTGGAACTAATACGTTGAGACTATATGATTATCTGAATGAAGCCGCACAGGCACTTCATATAAAAAATTCATATCAAATGCGTTTTCTATACAAAGTTTTTCTACGAATTCACTTTTCGACGTGCCCTAAAACTGTGAAATTTGAATTTTTCCAACTAGAATTTCCTTCCAGTTGTTTTTCTAAACTTCGTCAACAGCTGCCGCAGGTGCTCAGCTTATTTTTTTTAGAATGAGTTCATGTAGGCAAAGTTGACAAAGTTGATGATGTTATTAACATTTGTAAATTTATCGTTTTGTGTTTTTCTAAAATTTTATACACAAAATGATCTGCTCATCTCCAAGAATGGCAACAAAGCTTGGCTTACGATGTGCTGTGGTGTGGTCCCACAATGTCTTCTTATTGAAAATGTTATAATCTGGCTTATTTGGTTTTGTTTCATTTTAAGTTTCTTTGTACGTTTTTAATTCTCTTTTATTATTGTTGACGATTTTATACAAGAATATGCCATGGACATCAAGTGCTTTAAATCAGTAATCAGGTTTTAAAATATATTATCACAAATTTAACAAAAATTTCAATACACATTTGGCTTTAACGAAACAACATCTCAAAAAAAAAGTGATGTTTTATTTAAGACAAACAATAATTTCTATAACATGAGACTGAATTCAGTCTCAGCGGCATAAGCAAAAGTATCTTCAATATTTATTTGTTAACAGAACGCTGTAGGCCCGAAACTCATTTTGAAACAAATACTTTACTAGAGCATCGTAACATATTTGGTATGTTGAAATAAAAGTTAAAAAAGATTTGTGCATAAAATTCTTCATAAATATTTTAATTTTTTTTTAATTCTGGGTGATGAAAGGATCATTAATTATTTAAGCCGGATCAAGGCGAATTCGTAACGGTTGGCCATTAAGGATCGGTAATGTGATTTACTAACATTAATTGTGACAATCGCATTATCAAAATAATTGAAGCAGCAAAAATTTCTAAATTATAAAATATATCATTATAAAATTCTACACTACTTTTCCCAAAATATGTAAATTATTTTAAAAAATAGTTTTTAATTAAAGAAAACATTGAAATTGATTTAGGAGGGGTTAGCTAGTTCCTATGCGCATTTCACTGTTGCTAATGCTGATATTCAGGAAACCTTAATCCAAATTTTTCTTAGAACAACTAGAGATATTGATATTTAAATAAATAAGAAGTTTGACCAATATCAGAGCTGAAACAAGAACGCCATAATCAACACGTTTTCTCATTTTCTTACTTTCTATACCTTCATAGGCTGACTTTTTTTCAACTCTAATTGTAATTGTAAGAAGCAATTAAGTTCTAATAAATGCAATACAACAACCGCTATACCCTCTATAGAGTGTTGATAAAATATATCATTCATTCATATTTGTATCTTTTATTGTTGGCGGAAAATATTCATAACACTTTAGTATTACAAATATTCCCACTTTACAAAACTAGAAGATATTGGAGCCGAAAGCCCGTTCTCGTAGCCATTTATTTAAAGTGTTGGAGTCATTTCTATGTGTTCATAAAATAATAATAATAACGAACAAAATTAATAAAACAGTAGAAGCTCGAAAATGTTAAGTAGTTTGTTTTGGGTGTGCTCAACTCTTTCGACTTCTTAACTTTTCCGTGATATTAAAAGTACATGTTTACTTATACATTGTACTCGTATATATATTTTTTAATTGTTATTTGCAATCGTACAAAACTCTGCCACGATCGCAGCAGGCGATTAAAATAATCATCCGCATTGTCGCATTCCGACCGTCCATGTTCAGTATAACGGAAGGAACTATGTGAACATGACGAGCTTTCTATATGAATCGTCTGCCATAGTCCGAAAAGAATCGTGTAAAATTCTAAAATTCCTACTGCAGACGGTTCTTGAAAAAACTGAATTAAGAAGAAGAAGAAGAAAGTGTGGCGATGGCTGAAGTAGTCTGCACGTTGACTACAATTTTTTTCAGCACCCTTTTATTTATTATTTTATTGCTAAAAAACCATAAACACTGCAGAAAAACGGAATTGCGTATTGAACCTAGGAGCTTCTGCTTGCAGAACCAACTAACTAACTACTCAGCCAATAGCAGACACATGCATAAATGGCGATTTTCAAGAAACATAAACCGCACTGTTTTGTTTCACTCGTTCAAAGACTCGCAAAAGCATCATTGAAATGAGCAAAATATGATTGTGGTGAAATAACGATCTTTCAAACTCCGATTGTGGTTTAAAATACAGGGTGGTACAAAACAGGAATTCCTTATAACTTTTTTATTATATTTTTTTTGTTTTCAGTATTTTGTAAAGAAGACTTGAGGAATTTAAAATGGAACAGCGTGCCAAAATCGTTGAATTTTATTGCAGAAGAAAAGCATGATTTTATTCAACCAACCCATTTCCAATTGAATGTGTTCGTTAATATGCAAAAAGGTTTACGGAAAGTCCAAGAGTAGTTCAACAGCGAGAATTAGACCCACTTAAGTGTACAGTCGTGGAAAAAGCATCAGCAAGTATGCTTCCAACAGGATGGAGCTACAGCGCACACTGCGAGGGATACAATCATCAAAATTACGCGCAAAATTATCATTTGGAAGAGTGGAATACGATTTCACGCCAATGTGCGTAAACGATGATTCACTCATCCAACAGGCGTCTGGACTTGTTAATCGTCCAAGAATCGTGAAATTATTGCGCTCGTCACACAATCTTTCCAAATGCCAGTTTAGAATCGAAGTATAAGAAATGAAAATTGTTTTAGAAATAGAACAATAAATTAAAAACATAAAATTAATTTAAAAAAAGTTAAGAATCACTTAACTTTCTAGAGTCTCGTGTGGTGACTGAAAGGTGCTTAACTTTTCCGTATTTTTAAATTTTTCGAGCTTCTACTGTAATCATAATAACAATAATAAATGAAGAACAAACCTATTGTGGTATGTATTGCTTTCAACATCTGAAGTAGATTCTACACAAACAAAACGCCTGTTGTTTGTCTAAAATTGTAATTTTTTTTGTTGTTGGATAGAGTCCACCTGGTATGTATTTGCCTTGGACCTGATTTTTAGTGTATATTTCTTTATTCATTTATTTTTTTTTTTTATATTTTTAAATTTTGGTTATCACGATAATGCACTAACAAATTTGTTACTGGTATTAATTCATTAAAAATATCTTTATATTTAATGTTTTTGGCTTTTTGTTTTATTTTTACTTTTGCATTATTAATATTCTTTTTTTTTTGTGGCTGCTTTGGAAATGTCAAATCATGTTTTTGAAGAATTATGCAATAATGAAAATTAGCAATTAACATTAATAGCATTGCAAAACCTTCGTGCATATAATGCTGAGTGAAAAAAAATCTTAAAAAGTTCATTACCATTTAGGGGAGTTTCAGAAACTGTCAGATCAGATGATGGGCAGACCATTGGCTGTCTTTAGAGAAACTGCAAAATTATATGTGTATTTCCAATAAACACATTTGCGTTGACATTGTAGAAACACGCAACCAGTTTTGCTGGATAAAGTAACTTTTCAATGAAGGATATTTTTTCTCACTATTTGTGTCATTCACAGGAATTTAAGATGCTGTAGATATAGATGTCTTAAAAGTTTGGCAACTGTTTGAAGAGGCATTGAAAAATCAATTAAATGTTAATCTATTTAAATTGAACTTTTAGCAGGTCAATTACAGAAACTCCCAGCAGTGCTTTCGTTTCTAGTAACAAATGTGCTCGGATGTAACTTTGAAATCCGTGCAAAACGAAATAAAATCAATGAAATATTGTTTTCATTAATTAATTGAGGGTGGCGATGGCTGAACGGTGCCTACAAAACCAAAAATTTCCTGGGTTCGATTCCAGTTTCAGACTAAATCATAAAAACATCGCGCATTTTGTCTGATGTGTCTTTGTGTCAGTTATTATGGAAGTGTTTCAGTGGCGAAAGCATAGTCACTGGTCATTCAACAGTACCGGCTTAAGCTGTAACCAATCCACAGGCACATCAGAATGCCCGCCTTCGCCGGTATTGTGTAGTACGGGCGAAGTAAAATAATTACTAAAAATGGCTGCTAAAACGAAGGAGGGCGTTCTGATGTGATTGTGGATTGCTATCAGCTGAAGCCGGTATTGTTCAGTGACCAGTGACTATGCCTTCGCCTCTGAAACCTTCCGACAACAACTGACACACAAAGACACACTAATGCACATCAGCAAAATGCGAGATGTTTATTTTTATTTTAAAATTTTAGTCTGAAACTGGGATTGAACCCAGGTCTGTTTTTGGTTTAGTAGTCAACGTGCAGACTACCATCCATCGTGCCATCGCCACCCTCTTTTAAATTATTGTGGTGATTTGACATTGCTGTCTGCATCACAAACAACAGCTGAGCATATTTGTCAAATTGTCAGGAGAACGCAGTCATCACAAACTCCCCATTTCCCCTTCGTTATTTCGAAATCCTTTTGAAACACATTTCATCAGGACGTTACATCACGAATCTTCTGTAAGTGTTTCAGAAGATTTTTACTAAAACTTCTAGCCATCTCTTTTAATAAAGTCAAACGTGTTTTGTTTTAAATGATTGAAATGGCATTGGTCAATGACTTATTTCAGGGCCTTCAAATTGTGGCGTTTTAAATATTTGCTGAATATTATCTGCACTTAATTTAAGGTTTAAAAAATTTTTTTCACACAGAAATGAATATTTTCCTGCAATAGTTTTAAGAAATGACTATCGCCCTTTTACCGTGGGTAATAAAATTACGTTTTCCTTTTTTTTTTATAAAGAAAATTAAGTTGTCCGCGACGTTTGAAATAATTTTAGTTTTATTAAGTGACAACACAATTAAATATTTTAAGTGTCAGAGTGACAAATACCTTAATTAAATGCGTTTCAATAGCAGCAGACAAACATGTTAATTAAAACTAATAAATATGTGTGTGTGAATGTAGGTATGTCTCTTTGAGGCCATTTAAAGCAAATTGTAGGCTCAAGAAATTTGTTATTCAAACCTACGGAAAACAGAATCATATTTTTTCGGTTTTTTGTTGAAAAATCAATAAATTTTTTTTTTAATTTTTATTCTGTTTTCAATAGATCAGCATGCTTAATTAATTAAATATGGCAATTTTAAAACAAAACTTAATTAACGATAAAATAAAGTTTTCGTTGGATTGGAACTAAGAATTTGGTGTGTGCATATGTAGGGAGTATGTTAAGTGGCCACCGCTAATACAGTGCACTCGCGATAATATGAACATCACAAAATTTTAAAACTTTTTGTCTTCCATTGTAAAATATCAATAACTTATGTTCGTATTTTTTAAAGGGTTTTTATTTAAATAGTGTTGCAATCTATTCAAGAGGGTGGTGCTTAAATTCGGATTCAACTGCATAATAATTTGCGAATTTCCTATTTAAATTACCTTCAGCTGTCAATCAAAACTTCTTACATTGCCCACAAAAAAGAAACAGCAAAAGAAAATCACAGAATTTGAATGAATTTTTGTTTTTCTTTTTAAAAAATTAATTGTTGTTCTCTTTTAATCCTATAAAGAAAACGGAAAAAAAACCATAAGAAACTTTTACTTTTATGAGAAAAACGTTTTTAAAGGGAAATTGGACAGCATTCGCAAATATGAACAATCTCGGAAAAGTGAACTGGCTTAGTTTTTTTTTTTTTGTCTGGGACCAGCACTCAGGAGATGACCCCTCCACATGCGATGCATTGTGCTGGAACTATAGGAAAGGAATAGTTAGAGAAACGACACGAGGTTAAGCTTAATTAATTATTTTACAGCTGTGCTTTTTTCCACGTTCTTTGTTTATAGCAGTGTTGAAGCTTCGGTAGGCATTTTTTATTATTATTTTACTTCGCCGCTACACAATACCGACGAAGGAGGGCGTTCTGATGTGATTGTGGATGTCTATCAGCCATTGGCATTTGCCACTGAAACTTTCCGACAACAACTGACATACAAAGACACACTAATGCACTTCAGAAAAATGCGAGATGTTTTTTTTTTATAATTTTAGTCTGAAACTGGTGTTGAACCCAGGTCTGTTTTGGTTTTGTACTCGACGTGCAGACTACTTCAGCCATCGCCACCCTCGTTGAATTTCACAGATTTTGGATTAACTGGGATTTGAACCGCGGATATTCTGGTTGCAGAGAAAACACTTTAACTACTCAGTCAACAGCTAGTAAATTCTATTTGTATGCCTTTGAAATTTAGCACTATTGTAATTAATTTTTTTTGACTTTCGTCGCTTTCCTCATAAACATGGAGCAGTGTCAAAGAAAAAAAATCCTATTTATTGGATTTTTGCAACTTTGAGGCGGTAGTCCACAATTTCTTCAATTGGACGGAAATATTGATTGTTTTTGTTTTTTTTTTTTTCTTGAAAAATTACCTTTTAGCTTCAACCTTGAATTCGAAAATACCAAATTTATATTTAATTTTTTAATTTATTTTAAATAAATGAAACACATTTGTTGTTCTACATGGATTTTGACGTTTCAATTGTTTATAAATATGCAGTTCTTGATTTTCGTTAGATTTATGTTTTTTTCATACATAATTTACATAAATTTTAAAGCGATGGGCAGCGATATTCATAAAAATATTTCTTTGTTTTTTTTTTATTAATCAAGAAACTAGTTTTTCTTTTTACGTCATACTGTTGACTATAAATTTAATTGTCAATAATATTTTGCTAATTTTTTTATTGCAAAAGTTAGTTAGATCAGCATGTTTGACAAGAAAGAAGTGGGAAAATGAAAAAAAAAGTAGAGACTTCAAGCCAAAAAGATTCAAATATTATTCATGTTGTACTCGTAGTTACAATAGCGGAAGATAAAAAAAAAAACACTATTGATAGGAAATATATTTTTTTTATCTTGAACCAGCACTCAGGAGATGACCCCTACAAATGCGATACATTATGCTGGCGCTAGAGGAAACGGATAGTGAGAGAGCTGAGGTGAAACTGAGCTGAGGTGAGCTTAGTGTGAAACTGCAGTCGAACTCAGGTTTTTTTGGTTTTGTAGTCAACGTAACGTGCCATCGCCATAATAGTCGTAGTATAGGAAATTTGTTCCTACAACTGATTTTTTTTTTTGCATTTTGTGTTGCATTGTGTTAGGGAACACTATTTCATACTAATGACTTTCTTTTTTGGTCTTGAATCGGCACTCAAAGCATGACCACTACTAATGCAATGCATTGTGCTAGAACTAGGATGGCTTACAATTTGTAGCACATTTTTGCCTCTATTTGGTCGATGGCTGTTCGCGAATAATAATCTAACGTAGTCAAATCGTAGCCACTCCCAGCATACCAATGCAGTCCATATTTTTTCCTTTAATAAAAATTCATTGAAAATTACATGCGTTGATACCCCCTCAATAACTTGGAACTAACGAATACTAATTTTGTGTATGAAGTTCGATTATTTAGTGAAGGTTCTCAGTCCTGAAAAATTGATTTTCTTAACTCACGGTAAACAAAACAAAGAAAAATGTCAAACTTTATTATGGTGTTGCCACATTTTAGCTCTTGACATTAGTGTTGCCAGCTCCCGAAATATAAAAAGTACCTCTCGTACAGCGGTTCTCGCAGAACCACGGTGGTGTACTGTTGGCATCGCTCTCGCTGATTCTCGCGAATGTCTCTCTTGGATTCTGATGACAGCGTCGGTGACCGGCGTATATTAACGATTAAATATTTATAATCGGTACTTGGGCTACTGGGCTTTTCCTACTTTTCTACGGTCAATACTTTGATATGTGATAAACATTCAGCCGGAGCCGCTGTGTCAAACACTCAATACGAATTTTGTCTTATTCAAAAACCCTATAAAACTTCTAAAATAGTTTTATTCTTTTCCTTTTTTGGTTTTAGACTTGTCATTAGTATTTTTATAATAAATTATTGAACATAATTCTTCTTCAAAGTTTAAGGAGTAAGAAAACATTATGCAAATAGCAACACGCATGTTTTAGAGAAAAATAAAAAAACTTTTTTTTTTATAAAATACAAATTATTTAAATACACATGTGATCATGAACGAAAACGAAATAATTTTTTAACTAAAAATAAAACTTGTTCTTTTCATCAATACTGTCAGCCAAAATGAAGCAACTAAAAACTCGGAAAGATTTTGTGTTTTTTTTTTTCTTAGTTTAACTTTTTTGTCGCCTTTTTTTTTTAAATAGATGTTGATGTGGCTGCTGTAGGCAAACCGACACGTTTTGAGTTTTTATAACTTTAACGTTTTAAAATTTTCGTTTGTGGCTTTGTCGCCTTTTGCGTTTGCATGCTTCTAAATCTACAATAATTTTATTGGTTTTTTGTTTCATTTGAAACTCTATTGTTTAAAATAAAAAATTTAGAAAAATATATGCAATCACGATTTAAATTTGAGGACAAGTGTTTCTCATTTAGAGCTACGAAAAAGTCGTTTAAAAAGTAAAAGTTGTGGCAAAAATGCGAGAAAAAACGAGTTCGTTTGCAACAAATAAACAAATTGACAATCGAATTTGCATAAAAAATATTTATCGAAATATTGTTCTGAATTTAATGGGAAAATTATTTTGAATGTGCCATTAATTATTTACAAAAAAATTGTTCAAATAATTTGACCAGAGTTCACAAAAACAAGTTTAGAAAAAATTCATTTAAACAGGACCGTTCTGCTGGTTTAAATAAGTAGCACGTTGAAGTTTTAAGAGCCGAGGTTCGAGGTGCGGCTTCTTTCCATTAAATCCCCGGCGAATTAAAGCTATGATAATCAATCGGTTCCAAGAAAAAATCAATACGACTACTTTAGACCGCATCATGCTTAACACTGTTTCCTTTAAAAATACACAAAGTCTGCAATATTGTAGTTGCCTAGTAATGAAGACTTTCCAGTCACTTCACGACCTTCACGACAGTATTGTTCATTTCCAATTAGAGGTAAACACAGTTAGTTGAGTTAGTTAGTGAGTTTTTGATGCTGTTAAAGAAGAGCAGAAAAGAGACCTGTGCATTTATCAGTGCATTTATAATGCTTAAAAAGCGCAGTTTTATGTCAAAAAAGCGAGCTTCCAAGTGGGACATCGCGAACAAAAATCATGCCTAGTGGAAGCGCATTCCGAAACAAGAGCCGACTAAACTTTCGCTTATAAACGTGCTTCGTTGGAAGCAGTAGTTTTTGCTGGGTTTGCTGGCATGAACTTCAATTACAATTTTTTTCCCAAAAGTGAGTATTTTAAAATTTTAGTTCCACGCCGCAGATATACGAGTATACTGTCCTTCCATACACGGATTTAAATATGTTCTAAATGTTATACAAATCGGGTGGATAGTTTTGAGAAGCATTTATCCCCGTAAATCCCCTCGTTGTCATATTTAAAACAAAAATTTATTGCCTACGTTCTTTTGTAGACTCAGACGCAGATCTACTCATGTTTTAAATTTGATTAATATCGATTAGAAAGTTTAGGAGAGGCACCACAAGTTCTTCCTATTGCACCCCTGGTGCGAATTTTAAAAAAAAGAAAAACCTTATAACTTTCCTGGAGGTGCACAGAAAAGTGTAGCAAATTTTACGTACAAACAAACAAACATTAATTTTTATAAATCAGTTTGAAAGCAGGTTGTCAATCGCCCAACCGCTACAAATAAGTATTTATGGCACACAACCAGTAAAAAAAATTTTTTTTATTTTTAATTTTTAAATCTATATTTCCCCGCTTTCCATCTAAATTTATATATTAATTTTTGATTTTTATAAAACATAAATTGAACCATAAAATTTTTTAACTGCAATAAAAATGCCAATCGTTTTTTTTAATATTTATTTCAGTTATCAAGGTCTTTCAGGATTTCCAGTATTTAGAATGGAATGAAATACATTTCAAGTCGTTGCTTAAATAACAGGTTGGTCAATAAATAAATTAGAAGTATAAACTGTTTGAGTTTAATCAGGAGAATTAATTAATAAATTTTCAAAAGAAATTTATTTTTTTTTTAATTTTGTTTTCGAAAACAATTCATATCGTATTAATGTTCTTTTGTTTTTGTTTTTGTTTATACCGCTGTGCAGAAGAGGACCAGAACTTTTGCCACTTTCCGTTGAAATTTCAAAATATCGTGTTCGAATATTTCGCATGTTATTTTTTTTTTTTTAGCTGTCAATTTTATACAACCGTTTCTGTTTGAATTAATTTGTTCTTATGGATCAATCGAACAATGTACGATTCGTGTTTGTTTTTAAATTTTTTAAATGCATTCAGACTCGCACACACCCACATGATGGTATAATTTATTTGTTAACAATTTCGTTAAATAGTTAATTATATAAAAAAAATGAATTATAACTGAAAATAGCTTTAAATCTGGATATTTTTATATTCGCAGAAGTTTTATGAAGCCAATAAAGCACCCAACAATTGAAAGAGTCTTCAATAAATAAATAAATAAAAATAAGATGGCAACGCAAAACGCCAACTTTTAAGTCAGAAATCTTTTATTAATTAATTTTGAAATCTGTTATGACTTCACGGCCAGAGAGTTGTTGGTTCAAACACTCCTTCACCCATAATTTGTCTGCTGTGCGTTCCCAGTAAACAGTTTTTAACGACATGTTTGATGTCAGAATTTGAATATGAAACTCTATCAGTAAATCATCCGGATTTTACGAAATTCAGGGTAAGGGAAATAAGGGAATCATCCGACAAGTTTTGAATTTTTTTCATCTTGGGCCAGCATTCAGGGGATGGGTCCTACACATGCGATGCATTGTGCTGGAACTAGAGGAAAAGGTATAGTAAGAGATATGTTAAGCTGCACTATCATACAACTCTGCTTTTGAACGTTTTTCAGTACGTTAGCAGTGTTGCAGCGCCTCTGATGTCGAGGAGACATATTCAATTTTGAAGCTTCGCTTTGGTAGTAATTTTTTTTTATTAATTATTTTACAAAAACAAATAACGTGCAAAAAGCAGTGTTGTAAGACAGCGAAGATTCACCTGCTATCAATTCTCCTACAATCCCTTTCCTATAGTTCCAGCACAATGCACCGCATGTGTAGGGGTCATTTCCTGAGTGCTGGTTCAAGATAAAAAAAAAACCTTTTTCTACAAATCTGTCATTTCCAATTAAATGGCTGAGAAAGATTCATACAAACCTTCACACCTGCATATGTATATGTAAATATGCACATGCACTTACACACATTTACTCATAACCTTAAAATTTTATAAGATTAAAGGTCATACACATTCGATATAAAGAAAAAAAAAAACAAAACGTTGGCCTTGTATCCTTTTGAAAAAATATAAAATCTGAAACATATCTTCATTATACTTGTAGTGCTGAATGTCTTGTATGTAAATTAATTAACACACTTTATCCAGTTTCTTCATGAGAAATTATCATGTTGTAAATTGCATGCAAAGTTATTTTAAAGGATTAATTTCACAGCGAAGAATCCAAAAGATTAAAAAGAAACAACACGAAATTGAAAGAAAAAAGACAATATTTTAATAACATTCGAATACACGTGTTAATAATATTGGAGGTCACCGCACAGAAATTCAAACCAGTTTCACAGAATTTTAGTGAAGTTAAGCAATCCAAGGAAATAAAAAAAGTTAAAATAAAACTGTCGGAAATACAAGAACTTGCTTTACAAGTACAATCGTCGACTTAAATGGTGCCAACTAGAGAAAAATGCGAAAAAGTCCATTTTATATTTGGTTATGATGTCGAAACCAAAGAAGCATCTAGGAGATGAGGATGAGAAGGATGAGCTCAAGGCTATACCAAAAAGTGCTTATGAGAGTTGGAAAAGCGTTGGCATAAGTGCATTGTATCTGTATCTGAGGGGAAACACTTTTAAGCGGACAATATAAATGCTGATGAATAAATGAATATTTTTTCATAAAAATATAAAGGCACCTTATTTTTTAACCGCACCTCGTATAATCGAACCTTCGGAAACGAAACATTTGTTGCCGGCAACTGAGCGATGGTTGAACTCTATGAGTTATTTATCCTTTCACTCGTCCTGCTCGAATGTTTTCTCCGACAAACGTTCGCTAATTGTTTGAGGGCGATATTACTTTCGTCTGCTGTGGTTAAGGGGGTTTTGAGAGTATTAGACACACACATCCGATTCAACATTTTTGTAAAAATAGTTCTTAGACTAGATTCTACTGACTTTAAAATGCTGTGATTGGTGAAGTCTGCAATTTTCGAAATTTCGGGTTGTACTCAATTATTTCCTCTATAGCGCATAGTTAAAAATTTATTTCGAAAATTCATCAAAGTCTGACAGATGCATCTCTTGTGCCACCTAAGAAATAGTAAAAGCAAATGAATTATACATGAACACTGACAAAAGGGCGCGGAGGTGTAGCGCCCCTCCGAAAGGATCGCACTTCTACATCTGTTGTAATTAATAAAAATGAATTTCTTTCCCAGATGATTTTTAGGGCTTCTCAGGCACCAATAAATTGTTGTTGTCGGCTGGCAAGGCGGCAAAAGGTCGGTTGCTATGCATAATCGACCCGCCAAATCGTGTGTGAATTACTGCACACCCTTTATTTATAAACTTTTATGGCCGGAAATATTAAATTCACTCATAATGCCAATAATTTAACCGAAAATTACAACAACTTTCAAGGGGAGGAAACCTTTCGGAAGCAAAAAAAAAGAGATTAATTCATGATTAATTAATATTAATTAATTAAAAAAAAAAATACACAGTTAAGCGCAGATACGTACAAAGTTGTGAACCATTCATTATGTATTTGGCATTAACCATTTGCTGCGTTTTTGTTATTTGAGATCTTAATTGTGGTTGAAAACAGCCTGCTGCCATGCCATCTTTTTGGTTGAAGGCAGTTGACAACTTCATCGCCTTCTCTTTCTCTTCGTTCAACGCCATCAACCGATCGAATTGTATAATCGCCGTTATGCGAATTTGATTATTTCATTATTTGAAATGTGATTTGTGATCTCCATGATCATCACACTGTCGTCATTGGTATTGCTGTTTTGTAGTCTGCCGTTTTTTTAAGGTTAAAATTAACATCAGTTTAATGTTTGTTATGAAAAATTTAAATAATTTAAACATTCAGAATTCATAAAAAGAAATACCAAATCAAAATTAATATCAAGTCAAGTAAGACAATCAAAGTTTAACAGAAAAATTTCTTATGAAATGCAAATTATCTTCATGAATGCAAAATTAATTTTTTGTTTTCAATAACAAACAGAAAACGGTGATGGACAGGAAGTGAATTGACAACCTGCAGTCTACTCGCCAGTGGAACATAATGCGAGGCACCTTATTGAAATACAATTAACAGAATGACTTACTTTTCATTCAGCAGCATATTCGGTCAGAGACTAAAGTTTAAATACGATCTAAAATAAAAATTTACTCTTTGGAAAAATTCTTTATACGAAAATTTTTTTAATGCCACACAATATGCAAAATAACATCTCCTTTTTAAACAATATGAAAAAAATTTTTTTAATTATATTTATTTTTGAGCGATGATCTTTTTTATGAAAAGTTTTTTAACAATTGTTTATTTTTCAATATTTCGCTACCAAATCATCGTCAGGAAATAATAATTTGTATTAACAAAAATATTTTTAAAAAATATTTAAAAAAAAAAAAAAATTATCGAAATATTGAAAAATAAATAATTGTTAAAAAACTTTTCATAAAAAAGACCATCGCTCCAAAATAAATACATATAATTAAAAAATTTTAATAAAGGTCAAAATAAAAATAGAAGTGAGACTAATATGAAAAAAATCTACAGAACCGTTAGGAAAATGTTTCCCATGATTTAGGGGATTTAGATCACGATATTCTGGTCGTAGATAGTCCACGTGCTAATTATTCAGACAACAGCACCTCCGCCCCACACTCTTCAAATTAATTAAGGGGCATAGATAGAAACTTCTTTGACTTGCTGTAGTAAAAATGGGTGGCATAAACATTGAGGAATCAGAAGCTCTTGATGTTCTTGGCATGAAAATTCAGTGTGATGTCCGATGGACTGAGCACATTTTTCAGGTCTCAAAGGAAGCATTCAAGTGCCTAGGCTTTTTAAGGCGGTGTAAGACATACTTCACCCCATCTGATCTCCTCACTATTTTTACCGCCTACATCCGACCGAAAATGGAATACAACTCTCATGTGTGGGCCGGTGCTTCAAAGACTATTTTGAAGTTACTCGACCGTGTACAAGAAAGGGCGAAGAAACTCATAGGAGACAGTAGGGTAGCCAACTCTATTGACTCTCTTGAGCATCGTCGCAACGTGGGGTGCGTTTCGTTGTTCTATCGTTACTATAATGGGATGTGCTCTGATGAAATCAGGGAACTTTTTCCCGAAACCCGGTTATTCGCGAGCACGACGCGATCATCATTAAGAGCGCATCCATTTGTGGTCGATTTGAGGGCGACTCGCACTACGCATTACAGGGAAAATTCGTTTTTTGGCCGAACGGCACGTATGTGGAATAGACTACCCGCAGAGGTGTTTCCTGTCACTTTTAGCATGGGAAGATTTACATCAAATGTCAATAAACACTACTCCCTCTATCCTCCTTCCCATAACCTAATTTCCTAGTTCCAGCACAATGCATCGCATGTGTAGGGGTCATCCCCTGAGTGCCGGTCCAAGTCAAAAAAAAAAAAAAAAAAAGCAGACGAGAGTCACTGGGAGCAAAATTTAAATTACAACCGCCAGACTGATAATCCAGTGCTAAAACATAATTTATTTGAATTATTTTTTTTTTATTAATTTCCTTATTGTATTTTTAGTGTCTTTATTTTACAAAACAATTTCTAGAATTTTCATTTTTGACAATTTGTATGTTAATTTATAAAAACGAGAAGAATTTTTTTTTTATTTAATTTTGCTATTGATTAAACCCGGATATCGTACATATGTATGTGTGTGTGTGTGTGTATATACATCAGTTAAGTTGGTATTTCATTTAAATAGGAAATATTTGAAATATTTAAAACGAAATCATTATTATTTTATGGTGGATTTTCAATTGTTATTTGAATGGAGCGATAAAATTTTATTATTTACAACACTTTAACTGTTAAAACTAGGAATTCAGGATTGTAAAGAATTTCTTTTTTCTGAAATAAAGCTTTCGAAAAGTCATGAACATGTATTAAGTAACATGTGTCCAATAATACATTATTCTTTTAAAGGGTGCTCCTATAAACTTGCTGCTGCCTCACTATGACGAATGAATGAATGAAAATAATAATAAAGGTTTATTTATTTGAAATTACAATTCGAATATAATTTATAGTTGCATTACTAAATCAATTAATCGTTAAATATTTATTTAATTATACATATGTACATACATATGTATGTATGTGTGTGTGTGTGTATGTATGTATTTGGCGAACAATATATTCGCATTATAAAAGCAAATACTCCGATGAAAGACCTTATTAAGGTGTGGCGCAGTACGTAACACAAATACTGCCAATAACTATTCCAAATCTACTCACTCGTCTCTAACAAAAAATAAGAAGAAAAAATTATTTTTATATCTGATCAGAAGTAAAAATCATATGATAATATTTATTTTTAAAAACATTTCAATTTATTGAAATTTTATGAAAACTATTTCGATGGCTCTTTTTTTTTTTTATTCACATCTTCTAAACTTGTTTCTTTTGAAGTTTAGCATTTTCTAGATACTAAGTGATAGACAAAAATCAGGTTCACCTCGAAGATAATAAAATTTTAAGACACATTTTCAAGCAAAATAATAATAAAATAGCAGAAACAAATAATATTTGAAACACATATAAATGAAATAAAAATACTACTTGTTAATAATATTGAATTTATTATGCATTCACAATGGGGCGACAAATAATTCGTACAGGCAAATTTTCCAAGGGAAAACTTCTCTAATTGTCCTGCAGGAAGAATGGGGTGAAGTGTCTTCTTTTGTCACCACTTTTGTCGCCTAAATTTGTGACATTGTCGACAAACCGTCTACACTTTGTAGTTTTGACAGCTAAAAACCTATGCTTCTTATTTTTGGGGTTTTCGTTTGGCGGTGTTTCGTTTTGTTGAATATGTCTAATTTAAATTAATTGCATTTATTTTGGGAATATCTCTTTATATATGATTCTCGGGAAAAAGCACAATTTTAAAATTAGAATCATATACATATAAAGAGATATTCCCAAAATAAATTCAATTAATATACAATACTACATGTGCACGGTGTAGGATTTTAATATTCTTTTGTTTCATTTTTTAATTTTTCATTTGATTCAAAATACATTAGTTATGCTGGCCGATGGCAAGCCCAGTGTAGATGAAAAGAAACATCTAAAAATAGAAATATGTGTGTGTTATAAAAAAAAGTAAACTCATGGATTGTTATGTTTTTGTTTATAGATATTTGGTTTTGTGTTTGGTATTCAACATCAATTCTCGATTAATTAGTTGAATTTTACACATTTAAATCTTCGATTTGTATTCAGAAATTAGGAAAAATCCACTGATGAGCTAAGTAAGCATTAGCGAAATAGTACTATATGGATATGCTTTCCTCCTCAGTTATTGAGTTTGCTTTTGTAAAAAATACTTTATGAGAATATCATAAAGTACGTAATAATAAATTTGACATATATTTTTTAAGGGAAAAAGCACAATTTTAAAATTAAAATCATATGTGTAATTTAATTTTTTCTTGTTTTTTTTTTATCTTGGACCAGCACTCAGGAGATGACCCCTGGAACTAACGGAAAGGGATAGTAGTAGTAGAAATGATAGGAGGCGAAGCTGCACTATCCTACAACTTTGCTTTTGCACGTTATTTGTTTTTATAGCAGTGTGGTAGCGTGTCTGAAGCCAAGGGGACGTATTAAATTTTGAAACTTCGTTTTAGTAGCCGATGCTACCAAAACCGACGAAGGAGAGCGTTCTGATGTGATTGTGGTGTGGTGACAGCTGAAGCCGTTACTGTTCAGTGACCAGTGACTATGCTTTTGCCACTGAAACCTTGCCACAACAACCGACACATACAAGACGTACAAATGCTCATCAGAAAAAATACGAGATGTTTTTATGTGTCTGAAACTGGAGTTGAACCCAGGAAAATTTTTCGTTTTGTAGCAACGTGCAGACTACTTCTACCATCGCCACCCCCCATGCCACTCCCGAGCCCATAGAAAGGAGGAGGGTTTCAGGCAATGGGCCAAACCCTATCGCGAATAAAATAATAAATGCATTCCTGCAGCAACACCGGAGGTTGCTTGCAAGCCTGATAAGTCGAAGCATAAAAAAACACATTATCAACAAACGACAATCGCCAGAAGCTCCTGCTCTCGAGTAGCACTTCCTGATCTATGCTAACTAATTAAAAAATGCACATTTTTAGGATGCTGATTACGTTTGAATTTAGTTCCAATCACATTTTGTTGTTCTTTGCAACAAACAGTAAATTTTACGAATAACTGGAGAAGATTTTTGATAAAAAAAAAACACTAAATTTGCTGTCTGTCGGGTCAATGTGTATTTCTTGTGGCTTTTATTTTATGTCACACCGTAATAGTTCCTTTTTGAATGTCTTTTTTTTTAACATCGTGTTTTGTTTAAAACTTGTTCAAATTTTTATCTAATTAATTGTCTAGTTTAAACTTGTACAACATTTAATATACATCTTAAAGATCATTAGATCGATGTTTTAAGACAAATTTTTATTCCACACTCAAGATGTTTTCTACAAAACTTCATCTTCGAAACTCTTAAAGCTTTCGAAAAAAAATTTAAAAATAAATTTAAACCTTTGCATTGTATTGCGTGGGTTACTTAATAATCACACAACCGAAGATTGAAAAAAGATCATTTAAATTCAATCATTCATTCATTCTTTTTCTAAGATCATGCCGTCAGAGTTTGTGTTTTTAACTTTTACTTTTTCCAACTGATAAAACTGAACAATAAGAAGATCTGTGATTGGCAACATGATGAATTTTGGTATTAAAGATTGTTTATTAAATAAATTAATTAACTAGATTGAAAGATCGCGAAGTTTTTTTCAATAATATTTCGTAGCTTTCTTTTTGAATTGTCTTGAACTGCCACTTACGGCGTGACCCCTTCACAAGCAATGCATTGTGGTGGAACTAGGAAATAAGGACGTTCCAAAGTGAGAGGAAATACCTCTGCAGAGAGTTTATTCCACATACATGTCGCTCGACCAAAAAATTAGAGTTGTCTGTCATGCGTATTGCGATTCGCTGCCAAAGCGACCCCAAATGGATTGAGACTCGAGCACGGAACACATGAACACAAAGCACTCAATTCTATATTAATTCATATTTCAGCGTAACAAATAATTTATCGTTATTGGTACCTAAACGGCCAGCACATTAGATATTTAGAAATATGCCGGGTGTGATAGTCGATGATCACTCTCTCGAGCAATTAAACTGAACGGGTTCAAACCATTCGGCAGCTCATGGCCCCGTTTACCTGCCTTTGATATGAAAACCAATCTGGTGTTCCTCCAATTGGCAGGTATATAAAGCCTGCAAGGTAGGGATCACAGATCCTTGCGTCCTCTGCAGCATCATTGGCAGAATTCCATACAACCGAGGGGCTTTGAAAGCAGAAACAAAATTTATCGCTCAAGCTATTCTGTCTTAATGATAGGATGGACCGCAGAAACACAGTTGATGCCTCTCCACACCCATCCCCAGCTCTGTCAAGACTACTAGTGGTGGAGCTCTTCGGAAAGTGTGTGTCCCTAAGGACCCCCAGAGACGATTCTGTCCACGCCCACCGGACATCCTCGGCAAAGTCCTGTTGGAGTGGTCCTTGGATAAAATCCTACCCAACCTAGCGGAGTTCCTGACTGTGTCAATGGATACGTAGAAGGCCCTGCAGGAGCTCCACTTCGCCCTCCGATTGCCCCTTATACTCCCTCAGAGTTATTCTATAGTTGCGGAAGTCCCTGGTCACAAAACATTCGTTGAAGATCCTCCTGGCGTTCTTCCGGAGGCCGGCAAGATCCTCATTCCTCCTGTTTATTGAAGAAGATTTTTGTCAAAGTTTTTTAAATCAAAAAAGCACTTCACAATTGTAAAAGTTCGCCATCTCAAATGCACAAGACTGTGGAGTATGGGCAACGAAAAGTTCAATTCTTTCAACTACAAAACGATCTTTTTAAAAAGGATAAATGTTTTCGCTCTACAAAATGCACTCGCATTAATTGACAACTTGTTCTTTAAACTTCAACGTAAATTAATTATTATTTTATTTCTTAATTGGTATTTTTTTTTTACTACAACTTTTAAGTTGAATACGTTTAGTAGTTTTACTTGCAGCATTCTACTCTTCGGTTTTTGTTCTATTGCTGTATGGATGACACGTCTAAATAAAATATTTATTCTTGTACTTCTTAATCAAGGACTGTCATATCTTTTGCATGAATTTAAGCTTCTTAGCGATTTCTAAATTTATTAAAATTAAGCTTAAAGTCTTCATCTATTAGACGAATGTCTCTTTGGCAGAACTCAAAGCGATTAGATACTTTTATTTAGTTAATAATTTTTCATTAATTTATTCCAAATTGCCATTTTGTTTGAACGTTTAATTGAGTACACACACACACACACACACACGCACATGTACATATGCCAAACAATACTTAGAACTTGTCTCAATATGCCTCTGGACGTTTATCTGTCAGCCGAATTAATTAATGATTTGTGTTAATTCAACTGAATATTATTTACAAAAAAAAAAGAAATAAAAAGAAATAAATTTAAAATACTTTTTATAGAGGATCTTATTAAATTACAATTATAAAAAATTCTAAACCTGAAATGATAAATGTCAAATTTAATTTCAGCAAAATATGCACATACGGACCAACACACTTGTATGTATGTATGTCGTGTGTATCGCGTTAACTATTAATATAGAAAGGCCTCAACTCATTTGTTCTTCAAATTGCGTTTTTTATATATTTATTTGGGTAGACAAAATAATTGGTGAGTTCCGTCTGAAGACGGCTTTAAGAATTAAAAATAAAACACCGGCGACTACGAAACTTGTTCCTTCTCCTTCGTCGGTATTGTGTGGCATCATCGGCGAAGTAAAATAATTAATAAAATGTCTACCAAATACAGCTTCAAAAATTTAATGCCTTTCTTTGATATCAGGAGGCGCTGTCACACTGCTATAAAAGCAAAAGCAGCACTGTAAAAATAATGAATCTTTCTTTCCATGTATCCCTTCATTGTCTGTAATCTGTATCAGTATCCCTGTTCTAGTAGTTAACACCTAGTAGTAGGCGACCATTGCCTGAGCGTTATGCAAGGAACACAATGGGGCGAACGACGAATTATTCGTTGCGAACTTTCGTCCTCAGAAATAAAACACATTTGTGCATATGAAAATTAATACGACACCGACGTCGGACGAAATTCATCGTGCGTGCCGAACTCTTCCATAGATTTATTTCTATTACATACGGCGACGAACGACGAACAAATCAGTACAGAGTTACCGTTTTTTATTTTAGTTTCCAAATATAATTTTTATTTTTTTTATTTTAATAATTTAATTTTTATTTTAATAATTGTTTAATTTTCAAAACATTCAAAGGGAGTTATAATGAATACGGCAGGAAATTTAATTGACAGAGTTTTGAATCTTAGTAGTAGTCAATTTCATAAGAAAAATTAGGATATAATTATAGATATATTGAGGAAAAATGATTTTCCAACACGGGTAAAATCATAAATTATTGGAAAAATACGGTAAACGGGATGATATTATTGATGATAATAATGTGGAACCTAGAATTTATAAATCTACTACATAAGTATATACCTAATATGTCGGAACAACTTGTAAGATCGAAAATATTTAATACTGAAAAATATAGGATAACATATAAAACATATATGGTACTTTAGGAAAATTATTTAATAAAATGAAAGACAGGGTTAAAACACAGAATTATCTAATTTAGTATACAGGATACCTTGTGGAAGAAATAATTTAGAAAGTTGCAATAAAGTATATGTAGGAACAACAAAGAACAAACTTAAAACTAGATTAGCAGGACATAAGCCAGATCAAAAATACAGACATATAAATACACAAAAAACAGCATTAAGTACACATTGTGCATCAATAAATCATTATCCAAAATTTGAAGACACAACTATATATGAGAGAAAGAAACTAATTATAAACGACGTTTTTTCTTGGAAATGTTACAGATAATTAAAATACCTGCGGACAATAGAATAAACTATACATCAGATGTTGATAATTTAGCACAAAATTATAGATATTTAGTTAATACAATTTAGATTTAGATTATGTATTATATTGTATATATTTTTATGCGGGGAATATAGTTAATAATAGATGGTCATAAGTCATTTATTAAATTATTTTTAATAATTATGTTATATTCTAATAGATATATGTTATTATTACATTGTAGAAATATGTTATTCTATGTACATACATATATGTATATACATACATATGTACAAAAGAAAATAATTTTGAAAACTTGTTGATTTATGTACACATGTACACACATTAATACATGTGTATAAATAATATTTTTAATATTAATGACAAAAAAATTTTCATTTCCTTTCAAAAATATTTTCCTTTCCTTATTTTAAAAAAATATTTTTGTTTATACAAATTATTATTTCCTGACGATGCTACCTATTTGGTAGCGAAATATTGAGAAATAAATAATAATGGAAAAACTTTTCATAAAAAAGACCATCGTTCAAAAATAAATATAATTAAAAAATTTTAATAAAGGTCAAAATAAAAATAGAAGTGATACTAATATAAATAATTTAAGTAAAATTTTTTTAATACTTATTTTTTAACCTTTTTTATTTTTTTTTTTTTTAATTTTATTGTTACAGTAACATTTACATTTCTACAATAATTTAATTTTTAATTTAAAGAGATGAATTCATAATCAAATTTTTCTTCTTAATCATTTACAGCAATTTTTTTTTTTGATATATATATTTTTTATTTCATCATCATTTATTTATTTTAACAACAATCTATATATTAAATTTCAAGCTCAAAGGTTCGTCTTTATGTTTATTTGTTATACTTCGATATTTCGTTAACCATCGGTATTTTTAAGTTTTTAAGTTTTTAAGTTAAATATACACAACAATTTACTATAAAATTGCTTTCTAATTGTTTTCTGTTAATGTTTAGTTTTTTCAAGTAATTTTTTTATACGGTAACACAGACAGCAAACAACTTTGCTGGTTATGACAGCTGCAATTCTTGCGTAGTTATCGTGTGACCCAGTGCGAATTTACGCAACGAACTTTTACCGACGAATTCGTTGAGCACGACGTAATTCGTCTTTCGACCCCCTCTTTTGTTCATATCTCCTATAAAAAAAAACAGTAGCTGGGGCCTTTTTAAATTAACTTAACGATATCTGGGATATTGATTTATTTTATTCTCATTATCTTTTTTTTATGTTTTTTATAAAACTTGCATATATGTATGTATATATATGTATGCATGTTGATAAAATTTAATAAATAATTATGTAGTTGTTCTTAATGGTTTTCTACGAAATAAAACAAATTTAATAATTATCCTTAAATGTATCGATTGCAAATAAAGAATTTAAAAAACAAAATGTTCTCTTAAATATGCTTTTTTATACCTTGTAGGAATGCTGGGACCAAATGTCTCCAAGTCAACACTTTTATCGATTGGTTTTGGTGACTTTTTAATGACATTAACAACGAATCGTCCAAACTTTTTAATTGTCTTTGATGCAGTGTTACCATAGGTGAAGATTTATCTTATTTTTAAAGTTTTTTTGAGATGTCAAGACGATTAAAAGTAATTTTATTTTAAAAATAAGATATCTAGCACCTTTAGACTGTTAATTGAAGTCCCTGTTCATTAAACCTGCCGATATAAGTATTTCTCAATCAGCTAAATTCATCGATATGTCATTGATATGAAAAATCTTCAATAAATTGATGGCGAGAATTGCTTCACTTTAATTTTAAAGAATACAATTTATATGGTGGAAAAAATATTGAAATGTTTTAGGGTATCATTTTAAATGGAAGTATTTTCGATTGCTTCTGAAGCTTTTTCGTTGTTTAAAAAATAATTTAGGCAATTTGTCAATAGCAACAGATAACGTTTAAAGATTTTCGTCTGAATATGGGCAAAATAAGAAATTAATTAGATACACCATTGCACAATGAATGACGTTGTGTGATATTTCAAGCACTGTTAGGAAGAAGTTTTCTTAAATGCAGAAATTTTTAACAATAAAAACAAAGAAATCAATGAAATGTTTATTAAACAATTGTATACTGTTACACCGAGTATAAAAAATTTACAAACGTTACCTATGTAAATTAATATTTTAACTAAATTTTAATTTAAAAAATATTTATTTCAATAAAAATTGATTTTTAATAGGAAAATAAGATTTCTTGGGTTGATATGAAGATTTTTGAAAAAAAAATTTTGGCAACACTGCTTTGATGACAAGAGAAGAAAACATATCCTTCTATTCTCTCTTCAGCTGCAAAACGATTTTTATTCTCTCATTTTGTTGTGGTGAAAATAGATGTTGTTGCTATCAGTTTCCCACAAGAACTAGCTGTTGCTCTATTGACTACATACGACCAACGGCAGTAGTAGATTTTCAATCACACGCACACGTTAAATGTCTATATATTGACTTTATTATAATTACTTAATTAATTGCAGCCCACCAGGCAAGGTAACAACCATAATAATAATAATAATTTTAAATTTATTATTATTTTTTCATATATGGAAATTTAACATAATAAACTCGAGTTTAACAGCCTATTTCTGAGCTAAGAAAGATAACTTAAGCGAACGAAAAGCACTCGCTCGAATTCGAATCAATTTGGATTTCTCATTGGCACTCACTTTCTTTCGCAGTAAGTTACGTATGTCAATTTTGGTATCTTACGTTTTAATAAGTAGAAGCAATGCCAGATCATAAATTATTATATTTCTGTTAAAAGTATTAAAAAATACTACGAAGTTATTCTAAAGCTAATACAACTGCGTGTAAGTGTGATCAGCTGGTGGAAAGTATCAATAAATAAAAGGGTGAGAAAATTTAAAAAAATATTTGTAAATTTTGTGTTTTTTGTTTTAATTTTATAAAAGTGTTTCAGTTGCTGCATTGTTGACTTCTTTAAACTGAAAAAACAATTGTTAAATACATACATTCATATGTAATCATATGAATAGTTTATACTTACCACTTGTTATCCATTTGTAAATACTTTTTTATTGTACTTAGATTTTTTATTCTTCTTTTTTTATTTACAAGTATGTATACTCATATGTAAATTCTCAATACGAAAGCAAAACCAAAAGTGAGTGATTTTGACATTTCATTCTCACACGTTCTTAACAGAGAAATCGGATTTTATATGAAAACACTTACGTTTTCATTCGAGTTCTAGATCGAGTCACTGTTCGCATAGAAAGTGTGTAGAGAAATCGAAATCAATGTTCTTTCTCATAGAATGCGAATGAAAGCGTTCTTTCTTAAATCAGAAATAAGCCCTAACATTTCAACATGTTACATGTGTAAAAAACTACAAACACAGCATTTAGAATGCATTAATAATAATGCCATGAGCACTACGTTAACAACACTGTTTCTGAATGCTCATGTTCTTTGATAATGTTCTGCTGCACTCGCTATGATTAGTCCCCGTCCATATTGTGAAGCATATGCTGCAAAAGTTTTTTGAATTCTCTTTTGAAAGTGCAGCAGTGTTCATACATGAATCTTTTGCTTCATGTTTAGTATTTTTTATTCCTCCCTTCTATCTTCTTTTTTTAATTGTTTTTGACATTTCTCAATACCGAATGTAAATATAAAATAACTACCCTGTGATAGAAGGTGGGAATATTTTTTTTTGGATACACATTTGAAGCACAAGGTATAATTTGAAGCAATATGGACGCTAAGAAGAAAAATTATATAATAATTTTTATATAATTTTATATTTTTTTTTAAATTTTTGATCATATTTCACAAAAAATTAACAATAAAACAGGGTAGCTATTATTATGATAGAAGTTAACAGTATACCAAACGAAAAGAAATAAAATGAAACGTCAAATACACCTCATCTCAAAAGATGCAAATAAGAAATTCAACAAAAACTGCATGTACATGAAACAGCGTACATACCTCCACTCCTCTTCCCATTCTCATCAACAAACTCAAAAGTTTTGCAGCATATGCTTCACAGTATGGACGGGGACATACGGTTTATTTTCTTCATTCTGATGTTTTGTTTTGATTTGTACTATAAAACGGAACTCAAATACTGTCAACCACTACAGCGAAAGTCTCTTCAAGTTATGCATTGCTTGTTTTGTTTCGAAATGTTCTATGAAGTGCTTGAAACTACTGCACAAGAGTGAAGTGTGTTCATTCGTTTATATAGATATGCATGCATATTTCTATTTCTAACTATTTTTTAGATAATTTCACATAAATTTTGTATTTTTTCTCTTTTCAGGTTTAACAAATGGGTGCATGGTGTTTTGGAAAATGACGGACAAAAAGCCGATAAAAAATTGCATGCGAATTATTTAGAAATCAATATTGTATTAAAATAAAAATTATGTTAAATAAATAAACTTACAATGAACATTATTTGCATTTTATTTCACAGTGGTAACAAACGACACAAAGATTAACTATACGCGGACGAGCAATAAATCACTCTTTGGAAGCCGATGCTCTAAAAAAATGCTTGGAAAAATTTTTAAAAACTTTACTAAATTGCCTACTTACTCAGCTAGAGCATGGAAAGTGCATTCTATGCCTCCAACATCAACTTTTTCTCAGATATTAAAATAATTTTGAAAAGTATGTCGAGTTAAATTGCGTATTAAAAAAAATTCAACGGTTATATCTCCAGAACAAAGTAATAATAAAATTAGTTAAAAGGAAAACTATTGTAATAAAGTAAATAAATAAATTTGTTTGTGGCCTGTGATAAATTCGTTTGTGTAATGAAATACAACACGATAAAAATAGTTCATTTTACATACATAATTTCATATGTACATTAATTCAATGTTGTCATATGTGTAGAGGGTATCCTAATAAGTTATTGTTGGAAGCGTATACAACAACCCGTTTAGCAGGCGAGCACGCTGACCCTTACACAACTGATTCTGCGCAACGACATTCCAGCCGACATGCTGAATTCATAAAGAACCTATACTCGTTGAGGCCTGAGATTAAGGTCTATGTCGTTAAAAGTAGGCGGGCCGTCGAGTTATAACCATATACACGTTATATGTGCCTTCCAAAGTCCACAAATTGTTGAAATTTTACGCCTAGCTGAATTTATAATAGTTTTTACGTAGTTTTGATCTGGCGGCAGTTGTTCTCCGTAAAAAAAAAGGAGCACAATTGTTGAAAAAAAAATAAATAGAAAGAAGAGACGACAGACACAACCAACCGTAACGAATAGTGAGTGAGTGAAACAATGGAGAATGGTTGATGGAGTGTCGGAAGAGGGTGGTGGGGGTGAGTAGTAGTAGACCGACCATCCGCGGAGAACCACACATATTTATTAAACACACACTAATATTCGTTAGACACTCTCCACGCACTCTCCTGAGAACCACACACAACAGCACAACACCCTTGTAGAAATTTAAGTCAACGTAAACCAATAGCACCAACACACACATCACACAACTAGGCACCGTCCATCGCACTGCACACAGCAACATGGAATTGAGATAAAACGCAACACAAACAACACTACAGATACAAATTGCAACACAACACAACACGAAACACAATTATCACCACTTGACTATTAATATTCTACAACCGATATGTTGTAACGTTACAAAATTCCGGCTATATATACAGAATAAAAGAAAAAAAAAGAATACGAGTAAATAATAGTGTTGATCTTAAAAGTTTTCATGGTGAAATTAAATTCACCACCATCGATGATAATTTACATATTTTTTCCGTGGTGTTAAAAAAAAAACAACTACTAAACCATTCAAGTCTGTGGTAGAATACGAACTTGGGATTCTTGGCTGCTAGTCGTGTACACTACCTATCGACAGCCTATGGTGGCATATAATGGAAATTATTTTATGTGTGGTGTGTGGCGGTGTGTTTTTATTCATTTCTTTTATTATTTTTAACATTGTTTTTTATAGAAATATATTTTTGGTGACCTGCAAAAATCTAAAAAAGTAAAAAATTTTTTTTTGCTTTTCTTTTTGCGAAACACCAGAGGAAGAGGATTTTGTAGCTGGGTATTTTGGGCAGCATAATTTCTTTGCAAGAGTTATAACATCTTTAACGGTTAGTGACATTTTCATAATTCTTGCACGCGCTACTACATTGTCAAACCTTGGCCCGCCTGGTGCCAGTTTAAAATTCAATTGGCGTATATTTCTGAATTTTTATTGTTTGGCATAATGATAACCATTATTTCAAGCTTTTATTTTTGGGTCGATGATGTTTGTTGTATTGCAATTAAATTTAGCAAATGTTGCTTTGGCTTAAGCCAGAATCATATTGTTTATTTTTAAGTTAATTCAAGAAATAATTGTTGTATCTGCTGTTATTTTTGATAACGAAGTACATACGAAATACCTGTTAAATATGTCGTTATGAAATAAAACCGCAGATATGTATATCAACAAAAAAATTCAACTTATAAATAATCGTTATTTGGCAACCAAAAAAACTTGAAATTGTTCACATGCATAGCAGGTATCTGTGGTATCTGTCGAGATAAGAACATTTCTTAGTATTTTACCGTAAAGGAAGCTTCACAAGACGCCTTGTCTCCACTAGTCAGTACCTTTCAATGAATTGTAGTTTTTCAGATATCACACAAAGAGTAATCAATTTATCGGGACTTGTTGTTGATTTAATTTGTAAGATTTATGAAGTGAAAAATAAATTTAAAAAATAATTCTTCCCACATTTATAGCTGGGAAAATTAAGAAAAAGAAAACAAAAATTGAAAATTTCTTTCCTTTTTTCTTATTTTTATTCAATTCGATTCGAGAACAATAAATTCTCCGTGATTTTATATCTATAAATATAATTCTTATTTTTTATTGATTTTTATTTAAATCTACAGAATTTGGTTTCTAACATATCTCTTTAAAATTCTTAGGTATTTACACAAGCAAAAATTTGTAAAATATATAACATGCACTAATAGTAATGGACATAATTACTTTAATTTTTATATTAAATTAAAATCATAATAAATGCTTAATACAAACACACATATACACGTACGCACAGAAGTAGTAACTACAAAAAAAAATAAAAATATGATGTATTGCGAAAAATATAATTTCTATTAATAAGGGCATTCACAGCAAACACATTTATGGCAATAGTTGTAAGTTGCTAATGTAGTTTAGTGTTTGTTCTCTACCAGCAGCAAATACCCTTAACAAATAATTTAATGCGTTGGTTTTTTAAATTTCGAAAAATATTCGATGCAAATTGAATAATTTTCTTTTTAATTATTTACATACAGTAAAATTGCATTTAATTTTTATTTTTCTTTTTAATTAAATATTTAAATTTAAGAAAAGTGATTATTTTTATGAAAATAAAGTCTTGTGGTGTAGAGAATATTTGGGAATGTAGTATTTACTTATATTTGAATATTTGGATTAATAATTAAATAATTACAGTTTGAATTCGGTTTTATTTAACGCCTTTAACACAGTCTTTTTTCTAAGTGTTTTTAGTTGCAAACATTTATGGGTTTTATTTTTTAAATACGATTGCGTTATGCTTAATTATTCATTTAGGTTTTCCATTTATTTACAAAAAAAAAAAAAAAAGAAAAAAAATAGAGAAAAAATCACTAGATTCGTTGTGTTATTTTGTCTTTTTTGAAGATCACAATTCGGTAGAATATTCTTGAGGACTCATGGAAAATTTCCGCCAACAGATGTGATCGCCATTGACATCGGCTACTGAGGGTGTGGGTTTCGAAATATTTCTATTATTTTCCATTTTGCTGGAACTCGAAGAACGTTTCACGTAGTTGTTGGCATTGCCATGGGATCCGCTAGATCTGGCCATGGGATTGCGGGTGGGGGCATAAGATATTGATTCGTTTGAGGGTGTAATTTGAATGCGTGTAGCATGCTGGCCCTCTTCCGAAGATAAACGTCTAATGTAGACGATTTCTCGATGTTTGGTGTTTTCTGGAACTGAATTGCGTAATTCTACTTGGCTGCTGTGATGTTGATGTTTTTGTGAGGCATGTGTTTGTTGCGGCTGTGCCAATTGGTTGCCAGTACGGGTGTGATTGCGCATTCTGTGAGACGAATCTCTAATCGCTTTATTATTTGATTCATTACTATTATGAAATGGCACAAATTGCTGTGAAATGCCTGGAAACTTGTCAACGCTAATGTCTTCTTCTATGGCCGAATCGCCAAACACTGAACCGCTGTAATTCGGTGAACTGTTACCTGGTGTAGAGGATTTCCAATTATGTTGAGTGTTGGCGTGACCCGATACCCCAACACCGCCATTGGCGTATTTATTAGATGTGGAATATTGACCTTTTTTAATGGAATGTGTATAGTCTCTGGTTCCACGGCGTCTTAACGTAAAATCCCTTTGGCCAGTGTCTTGGCACACGGAACGCCATTGTTTCCAGGCATGCCGAGCCAAAGGATCAGCTGGTCCCCATTCTTTAGCCGATTTAGAAGCCTCACATATCATGCCAAAGAAGTTGTATTCCACTTGTCTAAATATCTGTATGCAAGCTATAATTATTATAATAAACAAAACAAACAATATGGGCGCCCATCTAGGCATTACATGGGCCAATACATCAAACTCGTCATCATCGGAACACCACCACACCAAGAGTCCCGTCAATATGGCGGGGCATATACACCACAAACCCAACCACATTTTAGAAATGGGTCTGCCGATGGAAAATTCCAAATCTGTATAAATATTTTTCACGCCATAAATCCAAGTCAGTGCAATTAGTTCAAACACCAAAGCTGTTACAACCATAGTGCCCACAATGCGGGAATCCAATAGTCTAGCTGTGTAGAATTTTGGAGCAGATAATGATATTATCGATGCCACTAACCCAACCAAACTTATAACGTAATTCGGATGGCGCGGTACTAACCTTGTGCATGTATAAACACCCACTACTATGGTTATGAAACAGCTGACCACTACCAAAAGATTCAGCAAAGAAGGTAACAATTTAATCCCCAACTCATAATGGGGCTTATCGTATAAAATCCGATCGTATATGCTGGTCAATGGTTTTAACTCCTCTATAAGATATGCTCCGTTGGCCGAGTGATCGAACTGTATCATAAATAATGTTACAGCTATTGCATTCACTAGCAGATTAAAACATAAGTACACCACAGACGTTCTAACAGCATCGCCTTTGTATAAAAATTTTCCCGTCATCATGGGTAAAACGCCAAAACCACAATTTAACGCAAATATCACTTGCATAAGAGCACTAAACCATAAATTACTGTCGGTCAGAAGCTCTTTATCGAAACCATACAAAGGTGGAAAATAGGGTGTATGTTTGTCCAGAGAATTGTGTATCTCCCAGCCGGTAACACAGCAAAGAAGTAGAAAGCCCATTAAACCAAAAACAAATAGAACTCGTCGTAAGACACGGCCATTATGAGTGCTAAAAAAAATTCAAAGTAAAGCATAAAAGTGTTTCTCATAGAGTATCGAAAAAAAAAATTGTTTTTACCACAACATAACAACAGCCCACAAGCCGATCAACCCCATCGATAACAAGCCAAAAAATAATGGATTCTCCCAGAAGGGTGTTAGAAATGTTTTGTCCATACATTCCTGTCCACTGATATTGCTTAACGCATAACCATCCTAAAAACAAGACAATAAATAATATTTTAAATATTAAATGTTCAAAGGGTTTTAATTTTAAACATACCGCAGCCAATTTTAAATTACCAAGACACTCTTTAAATGGAAAGCTATTAAATGAAAACATGCCAATGTAAGCTAAAGCAATAACGGCTTGCAGGGAGACCCATATGGTAGAGATCCAAGATGCAAAGCGACTAATAATGCAGGCTCCTGGAAGGGAAAGAAAATGTTATTAATAAATTAAGTCGGATTTCTTTTATCGGCATTGAATCAGAATCAGAAAAAAATCTAGAGAATGAAGCTTTTTTATTTTAATTAAAATCAAAATTTTGGTAATCAAACAATTTATTTATTTACTTGATATTAAAATTATATAAATATAATATGAATATTTAATGATAAATGGCTGCTATCAAACAATTGAAATTTAATATTTCTCAACAATAGAACAAAAACCCGCAATGTTTTCGCTACAGAGTACAACTAAAACATAAAATGTGAAGCACACCCTTAGGAGTGCCTGATATATAAAAGCAATGAGAAAAGTCAAGTGGCAACATTTTCACTGTATGCAAATCATCAGCGTTGCCAGTTTAGCACTTTCAGTGCTATATTAAGCATTAAGAATTTAGAAACGTTTATAACGCTACACAAATCAATTGTTATTATCAGATTTTACTTTGCAAAGTTAATGTACAAAATGAAACTGCATAAAATACGTGACCATATGCTCAAGATGGTATTAACAGCAATTTAAAAATGTTTTGTGGCTGACTTAAATCGATCTATGCTTTAGAATAGGAATCAGAAACGTTAACAACGAAGCCACAATGCTACAGTTATTTGTGACAAAGCTATCAACCAGTGCGACAGAGGCGTAAAACTCTCGAAGGCCAAAGACCAATCACAAGACTAAGTAGTAACTGGAAGGGTTTTGATTGCTAAGAAAATTAGGAAAGACAAAATGGCGTTCTTATAATTCAAGATAGTGGCGCTTCAAGATGCTTAAAAATACTTTTCCTAGCCACCAACACGGTACAAGGATATCAAATATAATGAAAGAAAATATATCTCACCTTTAAATATTGGCGATGCCCTCCAGGTGTGTGCTGCCCCTTGCCCCAAAAACTGACCCACTGATATCTCTAATAATACAATAGGTAAACCGACTAGAAATAATAGCAATAAATATGGAATCAAATACGCTAAGCCGTATTTGTCCATTTCTCGGGGAAAACGCACAACATTTGCATAAGTGATATTTAAGCAGATACACAGTACTAGACCACGAAATACCGAACATTTTGTCTGTAACGAAAAATAATTATAAAATGTTTCCAATTAAAATAAAACTATATATTGTTTTAAACAATTAAAATATAAATATAAAATAAAAAAATATACCACGAATGGGCTATCTAATCGAACAGATGTCATAATAAGCGCTTTAATTTAATTCTACTTGAAAAACATTTTCATTTGCTAAAATCATTAATTAAGCAACTGAAAGAACAAATTTCTGATTGTTTTTTTGGTTCAAGAAATTAATGAAATGCACTGTATATATTATCCATTATTTTTTGTAAAATAAAAATAATTATTTGAAAAAAAAAGTATTTCTCTTAAAAAGTGTTTTTTTTTTTCCAATTGCAAGTTTTTCTCAAAAATGGCAATGCCGACAGCACGGCAAAAAACCAATTTGTTTGATTTTTCGTACAACCGAGACACAAATAACGTAGCAATATCTTTTACAAACTCTTAAAATTGTGCCAACCGTTGTATTGTGTATGGATTGCTTTACAATGGAGTATTGAAGGCTTTGTTTCATGCTTTAAATATATTTTTCTATAATAACGTAAAGTGAACAATACATCTACGTATGTACATACATACATATGTATTTAGATGGTTACGCTTATTGAGTTAAAAAAAAACATAATCCCTGCTAAAACATGCATACTGATCACTTGTAAATATTTAATTCGATTCAGAAAAGCCTTTCCATTTTTTTTTGGCTAAAGCTAAATGTGCTAAAACAAAATTTATTTAGTCACATGACAGAAAAAATAATTAATTTTTTATTTTAAATGAAAATTAACGCTTTTTCGATATGGTCTCAACGAAGCAAATGTAAGTTAAAAAAATTAAGTCATTAGAGACGACACAGCGAGACTAAAAAACACAAAATATTAACGTACATTAACCCAGTTTATTGTTAAAGAAATATTTCTATCAAAATATAAGAAAATTGTGAAAACAAAAGAAGTAAAAAGAAAAAAACAAAGAGGGAAGATAACAACAATTAGCCAGTTTTTAAATACGGAAATTCAAAAGTAAAACACTTACAATCGAGTCACTCAAAATCCAATCAAATAATGTAAAAGAGTGGTGTTTTGAAATTCTTGTATTCGGTAAAAAGTATGAGAAATTGAAATAACTTAGACAAACAGTGCAAAAAAATATCCAAAAAAAAAAAAACATTGTGACTGTTCATAAATAATAAACAGAAAAATACGAGCATTTTACAAAAAACATTTTTCGCTAACCCAATTTCTGCTATGAAATCGGCCAGCACATGCGAAGGCACAGCACTCTACTTTGTTCCTAATTTACAATTAAAAAGGTAGTCGAGATGGAAATATCTTGCACATTGTGTTTGTCATATATAAATTAATGCACAAAAATTTAAAAATGCTTATACAAGGTGGCACAAAAAGAGCTATATGGTTTGAATTCTTTATAACTTTTTTAAGTATTATTTTTTCTTTGTGATTTCAGCATTTTGTGAAGAAGACTTGGGGAATTAATTATGAAACATTCGAAATGAAATCATGACCATTACAGCCGAAATTTTTCGAAAAGTTATGGAAAATATGCTAAAAAGAGCACGTATGTGCGAAGCAGATACAGGATATCATTTTTCAAAGCTAACTGAAAAAAATTCCCCAATAATATACTGTATTAAAAAAAAAAAAATTATAATAATCGCAGAAATACAAGAGTTATAAACCATTTAAACCATATAGGTCCTTTTGTGGCACCCTGTATTTATATATACGTATGTATGTATATGAATCTAATTTGAAAATTGTGCTTTTTCCCGACAAAAAATATATGAAATGTATTATTATTTTATTGTTTTAAATAAACTCAATAAAATTGATTATGTAGTAGGAAAGGCAAGTTCAAAATTCAACTAAGCAATCGAGAATATATCGAGCCTTTGGTGCAATACCGTAGTAACTCAAAATTTGAATTTTTGAGCTGCGTATGCAGAAATGATCTTTGGGGAAATGTATATCTAAAGGAAAAAGGATTATGGTTCTACCTTTAACTGTTCAGATTCTACAGCTGGAAATGTCTTTATTGCCTCCAGCTATTTCCAACAATATTTATTTGCAATTATGACATATTTCCTTTATGACAAGAAATTTACAAACAGAAAACATTACAAAACATGCTTCTTTATTTAAAAACTTGTAAAAAAATAACTTTAGTAAACGAAAATACTATCAAAGAGATGGCTCAAAACTTCAAATGCATTTTTCTCAGTTCACGATTTTTTCAATTACTACGGTATTGCACCAAAGGCTCGATATGTATATACTCTGTGCTGTTTGGGTCCAAATTGCGACATTCGATATCTAAAGTCACTTCAAGGCATTTGAATGGATTTTTTTTTTAATTTTGATTTGAATCGAATGCCGTAGTTTGCAACTCTTTTAAAGCAACAACGTTCGAGTCATTTAAAAATCAATAAATTCAAAAAGCTCAATATGAAAGAACTTTAAAGAATTCAAGAGAATTGCAATCAGGTAAGCACAAACTAATAAAATCGTATTTTGCAAATTTCCAAACACTCCACAAATTTTAATTGACTTGAAGAAATTTCACTTAACTAACGCAGTGTATGGCACATGTTATTAAAATAGAAGAGAAAAAGAAATGAAAATAAAACTCCAGTTCGTTAAACTTGAGTGAAATAAAATTATTATGTATTAACAACAACAGGAACAACCAACAACATGCATCACCTCTCACACATGCAAAACCGCACCACAGCCACAAAGCACTTCCCTTTCGAAGGACATGCATATTAAGAGATACAAAAACGCTTCCATCAGTGATGTTAACCGCACAGCAAACAATTATGTAGTATACCAGATTTTGCCGCGTATGAACATACAAATAATAATTTTGTTAATCTAATGTCAATTTATTTATAAAAAATAATTTTTTAGTAACACTTAAGCCAACGATCCCCAAATGAAAGCACTACGCAACTTTTCAGATTGTCCGCGGGAAAAAATTTGTTTTGAAAATTGAAATTATTTTTGATTTTTATTCCACATACTTCGTTTTATTTTAAAGCATTTGTTTTAATATTTAATGAGTAAGTGTCATAAACTGGCCAATACTAAATAATGTATGTATATATTTAAAATAAATATAATGATTCTGCTGACCACATTGTTTTTTAATCTGTAAGGTATCACGATTTATAGTATCTTTTTTTAATAAAAATTTAGTTTTTCTTATTACATTTGACAGTTATGCACACAATATACAATTATTTAAAAATGTATATTTTCACGTTGTATGAGATTGAATAGTTTCAGAGTGCCATATATTGCCCCATACACCCACTCATGGTTCTATTTTTTTTTGTTTTCATTTATAGACGTTTTAGACTAGGAATATCTACGTTATAAATTTCATAAAAATCGGTTGAATAGTTTAAGTCCCCTCGTGGTCGTAATTTTTGATAAAATATATAGCTCATTTGTCCTTGTTGATGCTGACGTGAATGAGACATGAATTTAAATATCATTAAAATCGGTTAGAAACTTTGGGAAAGGCAGAAATTTATTATTATCATGATCCGTGTCCAATTGTTCATTTCAAACAATAAGCAGAAAAATTATCGAAATTGATTCAGCCGTTCGCCGATGATGCCCTTAGCAATCCATATCATTTATATAAATTTTACTTCGCCGACGGTTCATTGCACCCTCTATGAAGAAGGGACCTGGTAGCATAGACATATCCATAATATATTTATCAAGTAGACTCAACTAATCAGGTGATTTTTTTTGCTCGTGTATGTTTTGCACAGCGTGATTGTCAAAATTTGTTTACATTTTAAGAGCGTCACTGTTATTTAAAATCATATGTTTACGTTTTTTATCATTTGTTTAATTTGAGAGAGCACGCAAATAACATTTCTACTCATTTCACTCATACTCATTCAATAAAGAAAAGAAAAAATAAGTTTATCTTTAACTATCTCTCCCTCTCTCTCTCTCTATCCCCTAAAAAAATTAGAACTAATTACATTCAACAAGGTAATCTCAGTTCTACAACAAAATTACCACACACAAAAAAAAACACGGAATTTTTTGGAATAAACATTCAGAGTTATGGCTACAGGTTTTGAATCTGGTCTTCCTAAAATAGCCATAATATACGATAATACTGCAGCCTATAGCAACTATTTAGCTTCGTATGAGTATAATTATCTACCGTATTGTAAATGTAGCTTAAACGACGATAATTTCTTAAAGACTTTAACAGTGATTTGAAATTCAAATAAAAAGAAGTTAACATCACTGACTGCCATTCATAATTATAGGCACAGACACGCATTTTCATCCATAAACTAGCACGCACTCAAATATATGTATAAAAATACGATAATACGAGTATAACTTACAGTTAAGGGGTTAATTGATATTTGAACAAGAATCATTAACAACTTTTAAAATAAGTCACGAGATATTGAAATAATTTCTATAATTCACATTTCTGGATTAAATTTCCTTATAGGGTGGGCTGGACTTACTTTGCGGTAGTAACGGAATGGCACATCCTCGTGTACAACATAAAGATAATCTGCTAAATATTTTGTGGTTGGTATTTCCATTTTCGGACAGATTTTATAACGTTTATGATCAGTCGAGCATAAAAAATTGTCATTTTCTTGCATTTGGTTTTTGGGAAAGTGTCGCTTTCTGTGTGTTGATTTTAAAAATTTTAACAAAAGTAAGGCAGCAGCAGTGGATGATTAAATAGAAACGCGAGAATTTGTTTAGCAAATAAAAAGTTTTTATTTATTTTTGTATTTTTTTTTATTCATTTAAATCTCCCACTATATTTTTCAGTGTTATTTCTGTGGAAATGTTTGATTTGCTGGAACATTTTTTATTTAAATTTTACATGTTTTGTTTTTTATTGATTCATCATTTAAAAAGTGATTTTTTTCAATAAAATATTTAGTGTTGCAAGCATTTCATCTTTTTCCCACAAATTTGTTGATAATTAATGCCTGCACATAATCACATTTAAAAAAAAAACCGGAAATATTTCTGATAATTTTTATGTTTTTGCTTTCGTGTGTTTTATAGGTTTTTTTGGGTTTTTTATTTTAATTTAAGCGGATGTTTGAACTTTTTTCAATGTACATATTGTTTTATTAAAAATGATTTTGTGTATTTTTCTTATTTTATTTGTACACACATTAATTCATAAAATTCTATAAATAAAATCGTTGTTTTGGTCAATATTTAAATGCCAACTTGTTTAAAATTTTAACATGCATCTTAGAAGAAAACCACTTTTGACATTAAAATATCGAGAACGATTTAAATTGATTCTAAAATAAATTCTCGACACATTAAGATGAGTATAGATATACACGTACAATTGCCGACACATGAACAGACACACTGCCTATTAATAAGCAATAAATGTTTTTTAAGGTAAATTATAAATAATACTCAGATAATGAAGAAAAGCCTACTCTACCAAAGCTGACATTGTATGATACCTTCTTTGCACAGGGATAGAGTAGGGAAAAGCCAGTTGATGAAGTGCTACAGTAGTGAGCGCACGCGTCTTTTCTTTTTAAAGTCACACATTCTGTGAACCTTGTCTGCAGGAACACACAGGGTCCAGGCGGGAAGCAAACCTGTAACCTCCAGCTTGCAGTGTGCTACGAAGGCACCTCCAATGGTTCCGGCATTTCTAAGTGAAAGTAGTTTATTTCGGTGACGTTTTTATGGATCAAACACCGACAAAGGAGGGCGCTGTGAAGAACATACATTACCATGGATATGCGTGCCGTAGAAATTTTTGATGGCTGGAGTAGGGTTTTAACCTACGAACTTCTGACAGTACTGACAAGGCAGATTAATATTTTTTTTAAGGTGAAGAAGATTTTTTTAAATATAGAGCAACAAGATAAAATAAAATCAGAAAACTTTCTGAAGACTGGAGTAGGGTTTGAACCCACAACTTCGGGGCGTACTGTCAACTTCAGCCAAAATAGGCTAAACTAAACCAATTTGCAAGTATTATTGTCATTTCAACTTATGTTGATTTGCCAATAGACAAGGAAAAATGTCCGCTTGTCCGAAAAGCAAATGAAGTGAAAATTAAAATAAAAATTAAAATGCAGTACAGTGCAATCTTGGTAATCCGGAGAGATATAGTTTCACACTTTTGTCCAGATTACGGAAATAAGAACTTATTTTCTGCTGCATCTCTGATCATGACTAATTTATAATGCAGTGACATCTTGCACGCTGGACATACTTTTTCATAAAAAAATTGTATTTCCTTCATTTTGCAACATGCTCAAATTTGCTGTTTCTGTATTAACAGCGATAAAATCGTTGGTAAAGAAAATTTTATGTTTTCATATAAATCTTTAGAAAAAAGTAGATCGCTAATGAAATACTAATCATTCGCTCTAAAAGCAGTATATCAATTATCATTCAGCATTTATTGAAAAAGGCCATAGTTTCTTTTTTTTTCATAAAAATTATTATAATTTAATGAAGTTTTGTCTTTAAACGGTCAGTTTGACCCACAACGATTTCCTAATACGCTGACATTTCCTTATCAATATAATATAGCAACACTTAATGTTTTGCCCACTACAATTTTTAAATGAAATTGAAATTAATAAAATAAATTTAAAGAAAAAACAAACATACAAAGTCAAGAACGTGTAGATAATTCGAAGGAAAGAAGGAAAAACAAAAACAAAAAATCGAAGCGATTTGCAAAAAAATAATTCAAAATAAATATTTTAAACATACATATCGCACCCTAAATACAAAAGCGGCACAACTCAAAATTCTCAAATTTTCAGGAGAGGCAAAAAACTGTTTATGCAAAAATGATTGTAATATTTAAAATAAAATTGGTTCCATTATGAAAGAAGTCTATTTCGAAGAAGGTTTTGCTAAAATTTTTTTAATTTTATATTATAATATAATATTATGTGTAACAAAAGTAATCAGCACTTCTTGAGAACATTGACGCAACTAAAAATAGGTCTTTTTAGTCGATCGTGCGTAAGCAATGCAATTAACATAAAAACAGACATAACGGTATTTTTCCAGTTAAAGAAAACAGTGATGAGAAAGAAATTTTTGAAGTAGTTAGAGATGTGTACTGTGAATTATTTTACGGAAAAAAGTACATTTTGGAAAATTTTGAGTTGTGTCACTTTTGTATTTAGGGTGCGATATGTACATACATAAATGCCAAAAATAAGAACACATTGACAGTTGTTTTTTCAATCAAATCCAAACATTTTAATATTAAATATTTTTAAAAACTAAAGAAAACGGTATCTTAAACATGCATGTATGTATGTACATACATATGAATATATGTAAGCAAAAACTTACATATGTATGTACAGTCTGAGACGTTAGTCATCGTACATAGCCAAATTTTCGGAAAATCACTAATCCCAAAGTATACGAATAAAAAGGGATAAATTTTTGGAAACGAGTTTTGTCTACCGACGAAAGTAAGTTTAAATTGTTCGGAAATTATGGTCGTGGAAAAGTTTGACACGAAAAGAACTCTGCACATGAACAAAGGAATATTGTTTCCGCAGTGAAACATGGTGCTGGCAACGTGATGGCTTGGGGAGGCATAGCGGCATCTGGCGTTTGTCGGTTATTGTTTATTGAATTCCGCTCCCTAAACGCGTTTGCGATATTTTTAAAAGAAAAATTGGACGTGTTGAAGTAACCAATAAGGATTCTTTAAAGCACGCTTTACAAAGATACTGGTCTCAAATTACACCGGATATAACCGAAAATCTGGTTTCATCTATGCCAGAACGTCTACAAGCTGTGATTGATGCTAATGGTGGCCCCACAAAATATGAATTTTATTTTAAAAAAGATTGAAAAGTCACTTATTTCTTATCTGTATGTATAAAAAAAGACATCTGCTGTGTATGAACACTTTTGTTATTTCATTTTTTTGTTTTTATTGAATATTTCGTTATTTTTTCTGATGAGAATTGAAACTTTTAGGTTTTTAAGGCTTTATATGTATGTAAATGTAATAAAGTACTTTTGACATAAAAACTTTTTTCTGATATTTTTGGATTGGCGATTTTCTGAAATTTTACGTACATATGTATGTATGTATGAAGACTTAAGTCTTACACTGTATATATGGTATGTATGGACGTGTATGTATGGCTCGTAAAATTTTAAATATGTAATTCTATAGAAATGACAAAGCAGTTTAAATGTAAAGCAATTATTTTAAAGCTCAGTTTTTTTTCTGCTTAGAAAAATAATGAATCATATGGAAAATATTTTTATTTGGCATATTTATTTGCTTTGCTCGAGATAAGACAGGGGTCATTGTTTTTTTTTATTATTATTTTTAACAAACACTTTTGTTGTTGCTTTTATTTTTCAATTAAGAACTTGAAAATAGCGGAGCATAATTCTTGACATATGAACTCGATAAAATAAAAATGCAAATACATAACTCTATGGCTACGTAATGTAGCGTCGGTTTGCACTCAGGCTTAAGCACACACGACCGTTTCATTTCAGTTGGATACAAGAAAGAAATTTTATATACACCGCAAGTGCACCAACAGTAATGAAATTTTCGTATTTACACTTGCGCAGTCAGCAATTGACTGACTAACCGCACCAGAAATTGAACTTGATTTGCGAAGTTAAGCAACAGAAAACAAAAATACCACTTTAAATATTCTTCTTGAAACAACAGTCAAATTAAGGCAAGAAATGGCAACAACTTTATAAATTAAATTGGGTGTCAGCGCAATAAACACAACAACAACAGCAACAATAACGATACGAATAAAACAACAATTTAACAAAAATAATTTAAGCCAAACTTGCTTAAACACGTCGTTTATGGTTTATAACCCGCAACAATGTGTACTATTTTTTTCTTCAATTATATTTTTATTTTATTTCATTTCATTCCATTCTTTCTTTCCACCTTTGTGTTATGGACTTTTCTTTTATTTTTATTTTATTGCTTAAATATTTTTTCTTATTATTTTTTTTATTTGAAGACATTTATACAGTTTTCATAATTTTTTTTTTTAATTTCAACGTCAATTAATTTTAATGTAACGATTCCGGTAAATTTATGTTAATTTTTCTGTTTTTTTATTCATGTTTAAACAACGTTAATTTATAAAAAAAACCAATTTGTTTAGACAACCCCAACCCGTACGACCAACTCACATTCTCTTTAAAAGCAAAACTAAATGTGCGTTTCAAAGCAAATCGAGCTCCAAGTCTAGGATTTGATGAAAATTAAACAATCAGCAACATTAGCAAAACCAACAATAGCAACAGCAACAAACAACAGCATGAAAACAATCAAAATCACTTCACATCATATCAAACCGATCTAAAGCAGCACACCAACACACAAACAGTCAAGACGCTGTAAAGCAAAGTTTTGTTGTACTTTTTGAGCCAACAACGAAAGCCTTATTTATTGTTCTCTTGTTGTAAATTGTTGTTGCTTTAAATAACGCTCCCTCGATTCGTGTACTCAACATAAGTTTAACACTTTGTGTTTTTGTTTTTTTTTTCTTTCTTTGATGGTGTTGGCGTTTGTTGAAAACTTATTCATTCATGCATTTATTCATTCCGTCATTCACACATTCGTTCACATTTACCTGACTGAGTGCGCTTTAATGTAACGAAATGAGTGCACCAGTACTTTTTTTTAAGTTTCGTTAATATCTCAGCTTCAAAAATCTAATGTTTGCTTTAAAGTTTAAACAAAATATTATTAATTGAACAGTGAAGGCAAAAAGTAGTGAATCAGCAAGGGACACCTAATCCTGTTTTTACTTAATTTTTTTTTTGCCCGATTATGAAACTTGTTCTGTTTTCATAACGCTTTTTTTTGTTATAAGAACAAAATTATTGCTCCTATTATGATTCACAACTCAACTAAAAGTTGTCAATATGCGCGTTCATAAGACGTACTATTGAGCAGCTATTGACTGTTTGTCTTAGAAACGCATAGTGTTGTGCTCAGCTCAACAGTTGAGTACTTTATGATATTTAATCCTTATACACTGTAATAAATAATGCAATAAATAAAATAGTTTTTATCATAGAATATTCTTTTTTATCTATGGTTATTTTGATTTTTAGTTTATTATATTTCTTCATCGCCAAGCCGTTTCTAAGACGTAACTGTTGAGTTCAGTTTGGTAGCAGTTGAGCTCAACATTTGCATCTTATGAACGAGTCCAATATTACTACTCAACTCAACAAAATTTTTTTTTATTGTATCCACAACCAATTTTAGTTATATTCGTTAAGCTTTTGTCATGTAAATCATAATAAAAGTAACAACTTAACGAAGACAACTGAAGTTAGTTATGTGCCATAATACAAAAACTTTGGTGTGGCCACAATAACCTGACACCAAAAACGCATAAGTAACCTTGGATTTCGGAACCCAATTGAATGTCCGAAAGTTGAATTTGAACACTTCCTCTGTCAATATCCGGTTCTCAGGCCTTATATTGCCTTAATTCTTAGGGGTTAAATTATGAAATGCTTTGTAGAATTGCATTAATGTAGAAGATCATTTTGTTTTAAACTGTGAATCACATTATCTCGCAGTTTTTTTTTTTTTGGAAACTACGAGTATCATTTTAGTTTTTCTTTGTTTTTATACCTTGTGTAGGTATTGATTTGCCTTTTTCGTCGTTCACTGTGACTGCAGCCACTTTAAAATCGCCAAAGAGTCTAAAATAGCTGAACGAGTAGAAAAATTGCCTTTGTTTCTGCTCTGCAAATCATCATGATTTTCTTCTTTGTTTAATTTCACTTCATTTTTATTTTATTGTATCTTGGCGAACATTTTTCAAGCTGTACGACTCTATAATGTTTATTATAAAAGAAAATACATATGTATAACTTTATGAAAATGATTCCATTTACATAAAAGTAAAGGAAATAACAAGTAGGCAACACGTAAAACAAAAAGTTTGCTTTATAGGAGTACACTAATGCCTTGATTCACTCGACTATATGGAAATATTGTCCATATGCATTTCAAAATAAAACCAAAATACAAATAATACAAAAAATTTATAGAGTTATTTGAGCACTTGAATACTTCGCGAAATTAAATAATTCATAAAATGGTTTCATAATTTAAAACATTATTGCGCGACTATTCTCCTAACAAAACTGGAGAAGCAAATCACTTCATCACCTGCGTTCACTGCAGTATTCCACTCCAAAAAAAAAAAAATTGTTCGAACCGAGGCGAATTCATATCAGGTGAACTTATAAGCCCAGCTGGCGACTATTTATCATTGTTTGATGGCAAAATTGTATCAATTATTTTGACAACGAACAATGATTTTTGCGGTAAGTTGTGCTAGTAATAGTAAGTTCACCTGCTTTGCATTCTCCTTGGTTCGAACAATTAAATTCCGGTCGGAAGCAAATTTAATTCGCGCGTTTTAAAACTTCTGCTAGTAAATTTAAAATTAAAAACTCACGTGCATAACACGGTGTTCAGACTACACAATATAAAATTCGCGAGCCCACAATAAAACTTGCAAATCACGTAGGAATTGCAAGCGAATTTATTGTTACCTACCTTATCTTTATACTACATTAAAAATATTTTTAATTTAAAATATGTTTACATTTTTTAAATTTTCAATCAACAGCTCACTTTGACGTTCAAATAAAACTTCCAACTTAATTTCACATGACAGCGAAGCGAGTGATTTGTGATCGATTTAATTGAGACAAATTGAATAGTAAATTTTTATAGAAAAATTGCTACGACTCTCTTTTTTATTTATTTATTTCTTTTTTTTTTTTTTTTTTTAAAAAAAGAGGCGATCAGCGAACATGTTCCACATTACTTTGATGATATTTTTGACCCGCTCTATTTTTATTGTTATTTTTTGTTTTTGCCACAAATTTCTATGGTTTTTCTTTTAGTTTTATATGGTTTTTGATTTGAGACCATTTTTTTTTTTTAAATCTCTCGCTCTTTTCCTCTCCCCCAATTGAAGAACATCATGTATTATAGAAAGGATTTTGCTCCCTCTGCTCTATGCTACTTACACACATCTATTGACGGAGAAGAGATGAGATGATTACTTTTTATTCATTTTGGATGTTTTTTTTTTATATTCCATATAGAAAGCCGGGACATTTAAATCAAATTTTTCCGTAGTTCTTTTATAAATTGTATTGTATTCAAGTAGTTTGTTGTTGCAATTGTTTGGTATTAAAATTCATTTTGACGAAAGTTTAAATTGCGTTTAAAAGTGTTTATATGTTTTTACACAATTTCATCTGGGGATGTGTACAACCTAATGTCAAAGTGGACCATCAGACCGCCGTACTGTTATAACAACTGAAACTTGTATATATATTGCAAATGTTAAGGAAAAAGAATATGAGAATTAGGAGATGAAAGAATATGAAGGACTAGTAAAGTGGGTGGTAAAGAGGCGATAGTCATCTATGCAACATGCGTTGTACAAGCAAATGCATTTAGTTTAAGGAAGTAAATGCAAGCTCATTGTTAAAAGCTTTTATGTGGGTTTTTTTATGTGCAATAAAGTTGAAGCACACTATAACAATGTTGCCAAAGTAGGTAACATGATAATTGCGAAGCAAAAATTTTCTCTCCAGTGAAATATATAATACTTCGAAAATGGATTCCCATATCTTAAAAGGAATGTAATAAGACAAGGTTATTGGATTCAATAATTATATTTTACTAGCTTCTACCCGAAACTTCCGTCAAGTGCAATTCAGAGCAATATTCAATAAAAAGTCGCAATTCTATTTTTGAAAAAGTATAAGGCTCATCTGTGCAGATCTTTCAATGTTTTAAATTCCATCACTATCGGCCGGATAATTTTAAAGAAGCATATCGACCCCTGTGCGCGAAATTATCGTATGTTACACTTTTTTCGAAATCGACTTTTTTATGCAAAATGGTTCGAAATCCATTAATTCATCTGCAGATAAAGTATTATAGCGATAATTGTTATAGTTATGGAGATAACACTATGTACATTTTATCGGATGTGACAGTTACTGCTGTCAGGCAAATAAAAGAAGACGAATAACAACGCTCTCCTGTGAAATTTAGTTTTTGTAACATACGATAATTTCGCGCACAGGGGTCGATATATTGCAACTCTCTTTAGTTCGTGGTCATATTTTAAAAAATATGTATATAAGCCTATGTTTTCTTTTATAAAATATGAAAATATTAAATCTTTCACTAATGTGTTATCGATAAAAAATTAGTGGCTGTGAAAAAAATTTTAAAATTTTCTACTTAAAATTAACATTTGCAACTTGAAATCTTTAATATGTTGCCCACTTAGCGGATATTGCAAGAATTCTGCGATTTTTACCTTAGTTTCCGATATTTTTTATTTGCTTAGCGTTTCTAAAAAAGACGAAATATAAAAGTGTTGTTTACAGTTTTTATATTTGTTTCTTTTTTGAAATTCCATAAAATGGAAAAATGAAATTGAAATAAAGCGTCATAAGGGCTTTATATTTATAAAATTTTCATTTCTTTTTTGTTCTTTACGGTAACCCTGACTACACATCACTAGTTCTATCGGTTGTTTGTACAAAAGCTTTTCCAATGTGAGCACAGGATGCTGCAGTTACATACATTTTCATATAAACACACGTACATATACTTTTACTGAACAACAAGTGCATATACGCAACCTTTTAGTTAAACTCAATGGAAGGGTTGCAGTGGTATAAAGATTTTCAAAGTGTGTATTTTTTTTAATTATTAAATTAATAATAATAATAATAATAATAATAATTAATGCTAGCACTATTAATTGGATTTTCTTTTAGCTTTAACCCTTCCTTAGACCTATTTTGCATCGAGTAAGACAGTTTTTTTAAATTCTGGAAAAGCCTTTACCAATTTTGAAATAAGTATTTTTAGTTTATATTTTTTATCTTGGACCAGCACTCAGGTGATGACCCCTACACGTGCAATGCACTGTGCTGGAGCTGCACAAACTGTGCTGTAAGACAGAGTTGCTAAAATTCCGTACTTGGTTGGTTGGTTACCAGTCCGTCTGACGCGAATGTTGAACTCACTGGGACCCATTGCGATGTTTTTTGTCGCATTATGCTGCCCGAAAAGCAAGCCCGTTGCCAGCATCGACGGTGTCAAAGCACCCCGTAGACAGTATAAACGAATCTATCGTCGTTTTCGCACCCCGATACCTCCCCAAGACTGTGCATTGTTTAACTACGCAGATGAACCGCCATATTTTCGCATATGGCTGTGCAATGGCAGAGACGGTGCCCTACTGTTTCCTCCTTCTCCTCGTACTATTCCTGAGAACGCCTACACAATGCATTATAAGACAGACCGAATCTCCTAACATGCACAACTATGTAGCAGTGCCCTGTTAACACCACCACCAGAAAGTGCAGCCGTCGCCGAGACTTCTCCACCTATACAGCAATCATAGCAACGACATGCCTACATCGACGTCGAATAAGTGGCCACCCACCACCACCTGCTCTATGGGATTCCCAGTAGCTCCTGCCGAACATATGTCGTTCAGTAGCTCATTGAGACACCTACCGTGAGGTCAGTGGTCCGTTGGAGCAGTCGGGCTTCAGCCCTAGTTTAAAAACTTCTATGAAAATCCTACAACAATTATTTGAAACATATTAATTTAGCGATCGTACTTAGACTTTTGTGGCATAGTATACTCATATATATTTTTTTTAATTTATTTTGTTAAAAGATTGATAAATTAAAAACAATCCTTTCTTGCCATCAATTAAATTAATTGAAAAAAAAACAACAACAAAATACTTTATTTTGGTTTCGAAAATGGCAGCAAATTTTCTAGTATTTTTTTCATTTTCGAAGAAATAATTTTTTGTTTTTTCTTAAAAAAGCAGTCATATTTTATTTTAAGCAAATGAATTTTCAAACTATAAAATATCCAAATATGGTTCTCAAATTTACAGTATAATATATGTATTTCAAAACGATTGCATTACTTCACTTCACTGTCGCCAATTTTCTTTAATTATTCTATTTTTTTATAAATAAATCTCACGTTACTAAATATAACGTTAGACAGAACATGTGCAAAAGGAAATAAAAGAGGAAAATATATTTTTTTATATAAAAAGATTAAATTTGAAGAACCAAAGACATGCAATAGAATTCTGAGTGTTAAATTAAAAACAAGTAGGAGGTACTTATTTACTACAAACCAACATACAAAATTTCTATTCATTTTTCTTTTTTCTTGTTTTTTCTTCCAATTTATAAAACATGTTTATAATGATGTATGTATGTATGCGGTGGTAACGTCTTCTTTAAGATACAAACTACAGTTAGAAATAGTGCATTTCAAAAACAAAAACAAAAAAAGTTAATTATTAAACGTCAAACGGAATACGTAAAAAATATGAATTAAAACTGAAAAGCCTACTGCAATTATTTTTTTTTTTTATTTTATTTTAAAAGAAATGCAATAAAAAAATATAACATTCGAAAAAAATTACTCTTGGTTTTACAGCAAAAAATGTATTAAATAATTTATTGAGTAACTTGGCTTCAAGCGCATCTGCCTTTGATGGCCACATTAGCAAACACCGGAATATATAAAATTTTTAAATCAACAAATACGGAGTGGCTGAGTCTCGCTGGTAGACAGCAAATATTGCGAATAAAGTATTTGACTTTTTAATAATTAACGGCCATTTTCACATTGTCTGATTATTTTACTTTTAACACAAAATTAACTAACTAGCGGTTTGCGCTAAGAGGCAGTATTTAATTGACTGTTAATGATTTAAGTTTCACCATCCTTCAATTTTCACGTAAAACTTTTTGCTTTTAAATTTTTTTACACATACTGCTTCTTAAAATTCATGTGTATTGATAGCTGTGACGTAGGCTGCACGCAAGTTTTGAGCAATTTGAAAGCAAGTTCATTTAAGATAAGAATCAGTGATGTTAATTTCTTTTGAGTTCCGTACAGCCCTAAAAATATTACCGTTTCTTAGGCAAAATTACCGTAGATACGCAGTCTCCTGAAAAATAATATATGTATATTTAACCCCCGTCTAGACTATTAAATATGTAAATTTTTTACAGGATAAATTGTTTCTCTCGAAAAGAAAACACAATTCGAATAAAATTGTAAACAGAAACCATAATTGGCAAACTAAAGAATCTAGTTTGTGCAAGTATTAGTACTTCACCCCCTGTCTCTTTTCTATACTATCCTATTCTCACTAGTTCGGATGCAAGCATTGCACACTAGTCCAAAAAAAAATTGTAACCGGACCATTTATAATTTCGCTTTGCTGGCCGAACGTCAATGTTTTGTTACCAAAACTTAACGTATTGTTCAATTTGTATGATATAAATAGATTTTAAAATAATTATAGCAAAAAGCTATTTATTTTTCATTTTTATTATTATAATTATTAAAGTATTATAATTATTAAATTATTCACAACCAGTTTTCTTAATTTTTTCACAAAAGTAAACAAGTTTTGACGTTTGATCTCCAAAAACGTAAAAAAAAAACGTTGAATCAGCTGACGGCCGGGATAGCTGACGAGTTTGCCTGGTAATGAATTTGCATGGAACAAGACGAAAGCATGGTATTCAATAAAATCAGAGAGACTCTCCTGGCGATTTTTGTAGTCATTAATTTTTAAGCTAAAGGAGGACAAACTTATTTGTTATTTTACTTCAATGACGCTTTAATTTCTCAAATACCGACGAAGAAGGCCGCTGTTAGCGCAGACACAATAGAACAATTTTTGAACCGCTCAGCCATCGGCACATCGGTGTCTTTCTAATTATGAAACAAGAAATTATTATTAATTCTCCACTCCAATCAAGTTCCATTATGTGCATATTAGTGACACTGCTTGCGCAGCATGTTACCAATTAATCTTGCAGAGCTCTTCCAAAAATAGTGTAGCGTAACATAAACGTCCAAAAAGAAGTATCAATTACATTTGCTTAATTTTTGACACCTCTTTCCTCTCACTTTTCATTTTTTGTTTTTATGCGAAAACTACTTTGACAAACTCTTTGGCAGTTCATTGCGCATTAAAATTTTTTCATAAGCAGCGGAAATTTTTTTTTTTTTTTATTTGTATTTCAGAATTGTACACTTTGTTATCTTTTAGACTTTTATATTTCAAACTGGCTCAACATAAGCCATTCACTTTGAATATGATATGCAGACCAAATAAGCAAAAACTTAGAAATTAATATTTTATACAAATAAAAAATTAAAAAAATAAATAAAACACAGATACGCATTGGCTCAGTACATGGCACTTAGATATCAGAGAGCTGCAACGACACATAAGCCTTTATAAAATTCATTGGAAATGATACAGATTTGCAATACTTCCGGAAAACAATATAGGGATCGTCGCCTTCACTTCTTTGGAAGTTCTCTTTTTGCTGGATCTGTTTGATGTAGTTGCGCAGTCACGTTCGATTTAAATCTTGTTTCGAACACATGTGTGTCACTGCTCTTTTCAAATAATTTTTTTTCCATCTTGAACTTCTGTAGAGCATTTTCTATTTGGAAGCTTCTTCATACATGTAAGTATGTGTATATGTACATGTACTTACATGTATGAATAAAAAATTTCACAAACATTTGATGATAAGTACTGTTTTTGTTTTATTAGTCTCTTTATTGGTAAGAATTTAGTTTATTTTAATTAGTATATGTATATGTATATGTATTAGTATATGTATTGCAACTCGAATGAAAATAAATTTGCCTAAAACTCGGTTGGTCTGTACGAGTATTACTATATTAAATGACTCGATCCGACTTCTTGCAGCTCTCTGTTAATGTCACATGTACTTAATACATACAAATGTATTCAGTTACAAGATGTAATGTCGTTGCGTTAAGACAATTTTTTTTTACTTGCTTATGGCCAACAATGAATGACTGAATAGCTAAACTCTTAAATGTATTTTGTTTTTGGTATCAATTTGAAATTAGTCACAATAATTGCTAAATTTGTTGAAACTCTGTACGGCGTTTTTTTTTTATTGTTTCAATTTGCCGGTTTTTGAACTCGTCGGTTCTCTGGAGTATTTCATATTTATGTATATCCACTTATTTCTATGGCCTTTGATTATTAATTGCTTAAAGTCTCTTTACGGCTTATCTGTTTACATGTCATTTACGATTTATGGTCAACTATTGCCGAAATGTAAATAATGAAAAGCAAACGAAATGATTGAAGAACTTTATGTCGGATGTCTAATGAATTTCATAATATGCTTTATGAATTTTAAACTGAATTTGACAGTTTGCTTTAATGGTAATCGAAACTCAATTTATTCTTAAGTAATTTGCCTTGAAATAGTTATAAATTCAAAAGTAGTTTTGTTTATAACATAATGGGCATTTAATTTCTAAAGGTGAGTTTCGCACAGTTATTAAAATATGCAAACTAAAGAAAAAAAACCATTTTATGTCATTCGAAATTTTGAGTTGTGATAGTTTCATAGCAAACGTGTAATATGCAGAACATACAATTAATAATTCTTAAGGTTTATATATTCTTTTTATTTTTCACATAGAAACTAAAAAGCCAAGTCATACATAAAACATATTTGTTTATTAAAATGTTGAAATCATTTGAACGTTCAAAAATGTTGTCGACATCATAACACTACTTAATTCTTAGCCCCTTATTGACTTTAAAATATGGTTTAGATATGTACATAAAAATTTATTAAAGTTCAACACACTCGAATATTTAAATTTTGCACGAGGAATTAGTGTCGTAGTAAAAAAAAAATTCAAATAAAAATTTAACACCGCGTTAAGTGTGCTAAGCTCAGTTTTGTGATGTGCTTAATTTCACCCATGTTTCTCATAAAGACACAACGTAAGAAAAGTATAGAATTTAAAATGTAACAAAAAATTTAAATTTTACGAAAAAACTGCTAAAATAGAATTAAAAAAAGCCACGTGAAATCTGTAGCAAAATAAATGCAAGAAACAAAAATTTTAAATAAATTCTCTACAAGACAACAAAAACATATTAAACAAAAGTTTATCAAAAATAATAACCATAATCTCAAAAAAAATTCACACGAAATTCAAAATTTTCCATCACAAGAAAGACATGATTTCCTCCTTAACTGAAATTCGCACAAAATTCATATTTGGGGTATTCACATGGTAGTCATAAAGTCATCTGTTTTAAAATACTAACATGAAAAATATAACTGCCGTGAACAACCTGTCATAATTTCCTGTACCATTTTTAAATATTCATACAGCTGATAACAAAGAAAAAAACACTTATTAATGTTTGATATCAAATTTAAGGGTGCTCATGGCGAGTAGTTAGAGTTAGCGCTAAAGTGTCTGCAAACAGAAGGACCCTGTTTCGTCTCCCAAGCCTGATCAAGTCAAAATAAGTTGGCATTTGAGAAATAAAACGTCGACGAAGTAAAACAATAAATAAAAAAGCTGCCGCAACTTTGTTGTGCAAGAATGAAGCTATATTTTCCTATCACTTTCACAACCTATCCATTCTCTAAACTAACCCTCTCTTTATCTAGTTCCAGTGCAATGCATTACATACATGTAAATCTGTTAATGATTCCATTTTTAATTAAAATTATAAATGTTTTCTTTTCGCACACAAAATTGTTGAAACAAATATAATCAAAAACAGCTGTTGTAAGTGATATGAGCTGAACAATTTTTTCGATGGCGGCTAGTGGATAAACGGTAAGTGGCTGCCAGCCAGATGACTTACGCAAACATAATTTGTTCACTTGTATGTTATTAGATATTGTGGTTTTTTCTTTTAATTGAACGTCATAAGTAGCGGCGGCTTGTAAATGTTATATACGGCTCGACTCAATAGTTTCAGCGTACGGCTCAGATTTCTACTGTTGTTTTATATCAGAACAATAAACATAGCTCGAAAAATTTTATTATTTTACGGCTTTCTTGTTTGAAGCACAACAACAATTTGTAATTTGTTTAAGCTATTTGAAAATATTAAATATGACTGTGGCGATAGTTTTGATGCCAGTTTTAGACTAAATCATAAAAACATCTCGCATTTTTCTGTTGTGCATTTGTGTCAGTTGTTGTCAGAAGGTTGCAGTGGCGAAGGCATGGCTACTAAAACGAAGTTTTAAAAATACGTCTCCTGGACATCAAAGGCGCTTCAACACTGCTATAAAACAAAGAACGTGCTAAAGCAGAGTTGTATGACAGCGAAGCTTCACCTTCTGTCATCTCTCTCACTATCAATGCATCGCATGTGCAGGCGTCATCCTCTGTGTGCTGGTCCAAGATAAAAAAGTCGCTATGACAATATGACGTAATAACAGAGATTGTGAATCCCCCAATTAATATTAAAAAAATAGAAGATAAGCCGATATCCTAGTGCTTTCATTGTATATTAGTAAGATTAAAAAAATAAATAATAAAAAATTAAATGGAAAAACAACAATTCATCAACGAGGGGAGAAGAAACGATGCATTTTGGCACAATTTTTTTAACATGTTAATTACTTATTTACTAAATTTAACTATTTATTGTTATTATTGTTACCCTTTTTTAGTTCTTTAATACAGGAATAGGTATTTTCTAATTTCTACTAATTTACATAATGAAAAGGAAACATCAACGATCTTCCATTCAACGCATTGAATGCCCATCCATTAATATTGAATTGAATATCATTGTTTATTAGAAAGTGTTTGCAAAAACAACACAAGAGGAATAAAAAACTTTAAAACAAAAGCGAAATTCAATAAATAACAAAATATTTAGCGAAAAGTTATTTTTATGAATTATAATTATTGCCCCGATTAAATTTTTATTACCCAATGAAATTTTAACTTGTAAACGAAGTTTATTTTAATAAAAACTTAACAAGAAAAATTTCAACCACAAAGAAATGAAGTATTGGAAACGGATCTTTAAAAAATTCATGATAAAAAGGAGAAAATAGTTATGTTTTTTTTACCTTTTGGGTAAAGTTAGGTAAAATGATAGTAAAGTATAATTTATGGCAATAAGCAGAGTTGTCAACTTTTATTTTCTAGCCCGCATCAAAATCGAGAAAAAAACAAAGAAGCGTATTTTCGGAAAAAAGGCATAAATTTAAAATAAAAGCTGTATCAGTAGGAATGCACTTTTTACACTTAGTGTAATTTTTTTTGTGGAAGTGGCAACTCTGAAATTTGGTACCTGTCCCATATGTTTATTTCCATTATTCAAAATGGAGCACTTTACGAAAGAATAACGCTAGATAATTGTGAAATCTTTTTACCAAAAGGGTATTCTGCAAAAACTTTGAAGAATTGTCGATCGAGAAAGTGAACCTGATGTGTCAACCATTAAAAAAATTAGAATAAATTCGGTTGATTATGTGCATCAACGTACCGGGCGGTCTCTTGAAAACATTGCTGCTGTAAACGAGAGTGTCGCCGAAAATATTAATTCGGCGTCGTTCTCACAACTTCAAATTTCACGAAGCACTACGCAGCGCATTTTGATAAAAGACCTCCACTTTCATGTCTAAAAAATTCTGCTCGAACCAGCAGATTATGCAAAGCGTTAATAATAAATTATAATAATAATGTTCTCTCCAACACTTCCAAAGAAATAAACTAAATTTAAAGTTTTCTTCTATTGTGTTGCTTTTGTCCTGCACACAACTGTATGTAGACGAAGCTTGGAATTAACTCATTTAAACCCTTTGACCTAACTGACCGATTATAGAAGTACCGTATCACAGAAATGGTATCAAACTTGTTATGATTTTCTTACTTGTTTCTTCAATTGCAATGCATATTCGCCACTTATAAAAAGAAGCCAGTCAAAATAGCCAAACAAAAGAGAGAAAAAAAATAACGTTAATTCCATTAACTACAGTATTTCAAAAGTTAGTACACATTACATGGTCGTACAGACTATATACATACTTATGTATGTACATATGAACACTACATACATGTGTAAATACATGCACTTACAAATTGTAAGTTGTTACAATATCCCATGGTTAGTGTTCAGTTATTTGAGTAGATATCAACAGGGGCGTGAAGGTAAAAAAGACTTATTAGCAACAGCAAAAACAAAAAAATCAAACAACAGCAACAAGAAGATTTAAATTTCATTAAAGAAATGTACAATGATTTCAACATTATGAATTAAATGTAAAACACTTCTGTTGGAACCGAAAAAGGCAAGAAATAATTAAAGACAGACTCGCCGGTTTTGTTACAGAAGCATGGAATAACGACAACTGGCCTACGAAAGTACGAGCATCAAAAGAAAATGTTTAAATATTGTCCCTTTCACTAGATACCACAGACTCACACACATATATCAATATTAGCCCTGTAGGAAGCCTGGGACCAAGTGTCAGCACTTTTGTCGATTGGTTTTGGTTTTGATGAACGCTTTTTTATTGCTTCATTTTGTTGTAGTTGCCTACCAGAACTACATAAATTTAAAATGTTGGTTTTGTATTGCATGTAATAAGCGAAGGAACGATATCGTTCGACATCGTGGAATAGGCCGTGACTCAATTTAAAATTTGATTAAAAAGTATTATACACTTTTACTTCATATGTTTTTGAGAAGCTGTATTGGCTTCCGTGCTATCAAAATCATGTGAATGAATTGAGAAGCAGAATATTAATATAAGCATATTTTCCTATTGGTAGACGAACATTAAAAAGGAAATTAATAACAAAAAATATAATTGGAAATAAAAAAAAACTACATTTATTTATTTGTGTAGATACCCATTTGTGAATAACTATCTTGTTTTTATTCGTTTTTTGATATTTAAAAAACAATATAGATACGTTGCTACAATATACAACAGGTGTTCACAGGCAAATAAACAAAAAATTTATTTAATACAAGATACACGATACACATTCTTGTGAATTCGACAACAATGTTGCCATTGTTAGAAGGCATATAAAATCTGTTACTTCTAAAAAAATGTTTCATTTGAAAAGTAACCGTTGTTGAAGGTAAAAATAATTTTCGCTGAAAAACTACCGATGGCATTGTCATGTAATACAATCAAAAGTAAAAGTACACTTATTAAGAGAATCAGAATTTAATATGAAAAGAAATCATGCAACTGTTAATAGTGCTAATATTTTTGTCGACACTGTTTTCACTTTATTCTACTCTATACGTACTGAAGTTAAAAATATTTTTTGTATTATTACTGTCATTGTTAATTGTTGCTGTTTTTTCCACTTTGCCATTTTTCACACTCTAATTTTTTTTGCTATTATTTGTGCCGGTAACCTGTAAATAATTTTTTGTTTTCATTTCAAAAAAAAATTTCAAAATTATTTCCTCTTTCTATTAATTAATCCAAGAAAGAAAAAAATTATATAAATAAAGACAGAAATTCATTTGACCAACTTAGTGATTGTCAACTTTAAAATGCAAACATATAAAAAAAATAAATAAACAAAAAAATTAAGTGATGAATAAATAATAAAGCAACTAACTTTAGTTATGAAATCGTTTTTATTTCTGCGAATTACAATGAATAGTATCGCGTTTGTTTTACTGTGAGAAAAGGTAAAACATTTTAGTTTTGTCTACTCATTTTTACTCGTCACTTTCTCGAGAACTGTGCACAAAAAATTACCGACTTACAGATTTATTTACAAATTATTCATAAAAGAAATAGAAAACTGAATTGAAATTAAATAGTTTGAAGATGATAGCATTCCAAAGCAATTAAAGAAAAGTAAAATTGTCAACAAAATGGAAAGAAATCATTAAATTATTTAGACAGGCTGATGAAGAAAACGCCTTTAGAAATTAACAACTTTATAAATTGAAACACTTAAGATACATATGTACGCATTCAGGATTGTCAGATTTTACAATATTTTACGATATGGTAATATGGTAGCAATGCACTCACAATGAATAATTGTTACCATCTGGTAATTTGTCTGTTCAGACAATTGTAACGCTACAGCCACACGTTCAATTTTTGCTTTCAACATTTTTACATTAATAGCTGTGACGTAACCTGCACGCAAGTTTTGATCATATTAAAAGCAAGCACATTTATCAAGATGTCTTCACTTTCTATAAGAACAGTAATCAGCTGTTTTCTTGTCTTTAATTTGAAGCAAACCTTCCCAAATAAATTGAAAGCAAATTCGCATAAAATTTTAAAAGTATGAGTGTGTATTAGTAAAAAAGTGAGCGAGTTTTAATATTTGAAAGGCTAAAATTGAACGTGTAACCCCCAAATCAGAAAACCTTACAATTTCATTGCCAATAGAATTATATATCTGACAATGGTGTTATTGTACGGTGCCCTAAATAAAAGCACATCTGGCAATAACAAATGAACGTACAATATCTAGCAATAACTTGTCAATAGCAATGGCGGGTATTCTCACCATTGTCAGATGTCTGACAATATTATTGTCGTACAATGTAATGACAGTGCTTTTTGTGAAAATGTTGCCACACAAAAATTGTGACTTCACACGGTTGTTAAACACATTATTACAATTTGTCTGTCAATATTGTGATATATGACAATGGCATGTACATGCAGGTTTATATTGAAATAATTTTAAAATTCCTTCGATATCAAATGCCCCTACAATTTCATCACTGATATAAAGCCATTTGTTCCCGACACATTAGCATTATTTAAATAAAATGACTAAAATCCAAAATTCAATAACCAGTACGCGGCAGTACAAAAGCTTGTTTACAGTTGAAACTACGTTCACAATTAATTATAACAAAAAATTTCAATGTGACTTCAACTCAAGGTTCATTAAAAATCTTTCATTAGAAATACGTCTGTAAATACATATGTACATACATATATACATGTATGTATGTATGTACATTCGCACATACACATGCCTTTCAAAATTTACAACGATATCTTACAGACGCACAAATTATTCTATAAGATAGTTTTGAAGCAACTTAACAAAAAAGTCAATTATAATTATCAAATGCCAAAAATAAAGAAATACATATTTTAAAAATACACGATATGAAAAAGCATTTCATTGCAATTTCAATTGCGTTTCTCAAACAAAATATTGTTATGTATTTGCATATTTTGCTTAGTGCAAGTCATCTGCTTACTGACCGCATTAAATAAAAAACTGCAATGTCTGCACAAGCAATTGAATAAGCCACAACAGCACTTAATAAAGCAGTAAATATGTAAATATAAAAGTGTGCACACAGCACAATAAACCTGTTGCGTATTTGTCGCGCAATTTAAAAAGAAAAATACCTACATAAACAAATAAATAAACGCAAGTAACCAAAGTGGTGACAAATATTAGACATACTCATAAATACTGCATAACCACTCAATATTGCTTATGCAAGTATGTGCATACATACATACATAAGGATGTATACACACCAGTAAGTATAACTTTGTTTATAAAATTTGCAACAGGAAAAAATGTCCATCGACTTTGACGTCATTATCGGCCACAGGTAAAATTAACTAAATTGTTATTATGATAACAAACGACACCAACATTGAATTTAGCATGAAGAGAAACTTGATTTTATAATAAGAAAAAGATATAAAATTTAAACTGAGCGCTATTAATTATTTAAGAAAAAAAATTGCCAACTGCTGCTGTTAAGAAGGCTGCAGGCGAGCAAAAATAAATTGAAAAAAAAACCATTTAAGGTTTATTAAACTAAACTTATTTTTCTTTGTTTAATAGAAATTAAATTTCACAATAATAAATCCTCTAATATAGAAAAAGCAAAACACTTTTCTTATTTTTTTTTTGCTCATTTGATTTTTGAATATTATTAATATTACTGCAGCTACCACTTAGGTTAAATTTAGTTTTTTTTGTGTTCAATTACCGTAACAACATTTTCTTAATACTAATTTTAAATTATTAAAAAAAATGCAGCAAAATGTTTGTATTTCCCCTTATAATTACGATTTGCATGCACATGCACATGCACACTAAAAATAAACGACTTAAGCAACAAACTTCATTTTCTTTAAAGAACTCGAAATAACACGCGGTAGCGCTTTGAAATTAGTTAAGCCGTTTTTTTAATTATAAACAGAACATAACAGAATTAAGCAAATTATAATTTGACAATTAGATAAATAAAAAATATTAACGATTACTATGCATTTTATTGCTGTAATCAAGTCTTTTAAAAATTAAGGCATGAGTTATAACCCAACATAGAGAGTTAAAGGTGGTGAGTTTTGTGGCAAGCCTGAAAATATGCTTTATAAAAGTTACTAAAAGCAATAACTTTGAAAGTGGTGTATTTCAAAAACGACATTACCAGCGGAAAATGGAAAACTCGGAAAAAAAAAGCTAAAAAACTGAATTAACAAGAGAAAACATTTTTGAATTATTTTTTTGAAATCGCAAAAAGTTGGCATGAACAATTGGAACATTGTTTTAATTACATTGTTAAAATTATAAAATCTTGTAATATTATTTGCGAATTAAATTTGTTTTAAAAGAAAAAAAATTTAATTCGGCTCATTTTATTCGTATTGAATTAAAAACCAACTCTAAAAGCAGTTTAAAATAAGTTTTTGAGCTAATAATTATTTTAATAGGTAATTTAGTACAAAATTATATTTAAAAAGTGTGTCTTAATTTGAAAGGGACGTGCATTTGAAAATACAGTGAAACCTCGGTTATCGCACTCCGCAACACCCAATTCTTAACATTTGTAACTCTGTTAACGCAACTTTTAATATTTATAAATAAAGCACGTGTTTGTTATATCGAGTTTCGACGGTATAAACACTTTTTCAAAAAGTCCCTGTTTCTAATGGAACTGTTACAAAAAATACATATGTATTTAAAAATTTTACTTTATAAACTCGTATTTAAAGATGTACATTTCTCAAAATGACACTTTTTGAAAAGCTTTTGCATTAGTGTCCACATTATGCAATTGCAAAGCAAAAGAGAATTGCAGAACACATGAAACCGAGTACCTCTCCACAATCTTCTCTTAATTGCGAGTATTTTTTAAACTTCTTTTTATCGACATATTTTTAAATATTGTCTAATAAGTTTTAATAACAATTTTAAGTAAATACACCCAGTATAATAAAACATGTTTCGAAGTGTGAAAACAAACTACCAAACCTGACTTTATAGCGAAAAGGTAAATTTAATATCAAAAGTAAAACAATAAAAATTTTATTAAGGTTTGCGTCTACTTTTATTGCGTCAGTATGCAAATGTTTTGGTATTAATAGACATACATTTCGCATCTGTATCTGAAATACTGTTTTCTTATTATTGTTATTTTTTTTTCCTCACTTATTTTAACAACGACTTTGACTTTGAACAGTGAAAAAGTGTGGAAAAACAAGTGCCATGAAAAGGGAAGGAAGTGTATTCATATGCACTTCTATTCAATACTGTACGTACATTTAATACTTCGCTATTTGCAAAATAATAATAAACAAAAATTTGCGGTAAACTTGAAAACAAATATTATTTAAACTGTATAAAACTATTTCTCGCTCATAATAGAAAAACTATAAACAAAAATAAAGCACCGCAGTTGGCAGCAGACAGACAAGCATTGGCATGCGACGCAAACAATTTCAAATTTACTGTGAGTGTTAAAAATGTTTTACTGTATTATTTTTCTGGCAAAATTAAAAAAGAAAGTTTTTTTTATTAAAAAGTAAAAAAAAAATACAGCTGTAAGGAATAGGACACATCTCAAAATAGCCTTTCCATCTCAAATGTAAACTTTATATACTCACGTGGTGCACTCTGTGCCCGCAAAAGAGGCTCTGACCACCTCTTTCTGTCCTAGGTAATGTCTACAGACAAAAGTGTCGAGTGTGACAAGTTTACGTACCACATATAAAATAAACTAGCCGATGGTAGCACTCCTACCATCAAGGCTGACAACCTATGATTCTCGACAACAACATTATCAGCAACAAAACAAATAAGATAAGACATTAAAATCAAAACATTATTAATAATCAAGATTAATGATTCAATATAGTGATATGAAGCAATTTTAGCACTGAAAGAATTAGCCGCTTTTTTTTTTGTTTGGACAGAAAAAGGATGTATTTATACTATAATAAACAATAGCTTATATTGTTCAATTGAAAGCTTTGCGGATGATATTGAAAAAATTCCAAGTTCAACTGATATGTAACACATATCAAAAAAACTTAACGAACACAACTAAAATTGGTTGTGAATTATAATACAAAAAATTTGTTGAATTGAATTGTAACATTGACACAACTCAAATTAGTTTACAAATTCATGAAATGAAGAATAAAATTCACCCGCGAAACAAAGAAATTCCAGAATTTTTCGTACTATTGCTTCTAGAAAAGCAAAACAAATATATTTAAATCTTCGAAAAAATCAATACCGCGTAAAATATGTACATTGACGTAAAACAAGTGGTCGTCAAGCCTAAAAAATTTGTTTTGTTGCAAGATGTTTATAAATTTTACGCATCAATGGTCGTTCAGTCTATTAAGATGTATAAAACAACAAAACAAACAGACAAACAATAGAAAAAAACCCAGAAAAAATAGACAAAACAATTAACGCAACAACATGTCAATCAAATGTCAAAACAATTTATTACAGTTATTGCGAACAATACTCGTACCGATAATAAATACGGTAGCAACAACATTATGTCTGTTTATTTTAGAAATTAAAATCCCAAAGAGAACAACTACAACAAATATTCATACAATTTGTTTGTTAATTGAATAATTTAAATTGTTTGTTTGCAAGAGCATAATGAACGAAAAAGCAGTAGACCAATCACACATGTACAGACATTTCAATGACAATAAATTGCAAAACTATGAGAGGTATTCACGAATAAAGTTGCAAAATTTTAATTTATAAAATTAATGTAAACTAGCTAGATGATTGCAAATTAAAAGCATTGAACAATTTTAAAGCTCCTTTGGTGACAATTTCAATCGCGAGAGATTATGTATTCTCAGTACACGTAATCATTTCAGCCTGCATGCCAAATTCACTGAAAGCCTTCGGCTTGAAGTGAACCCGCGACCCTTACACTAACAATCTGGCGATCTATCTAGCAGTTGCATTCCTATTGTGCACCGCCCTTCTTAAGCTTCACTGCATATCTGTGTGCTGCTTCATTTCAATTGTAAATTATTACATGCATATCGTGCTGTAATAATTAAACTTCTCAATTGGGGCTAAGTGGCGTGGACTTGATGTCTGATTATATATTTAAGTGCTATTGTTGTACGATTAAAATGACTATTTGTTGTTGAGTCAAATTTATAAAAGCAACAACAGCGAACGAAAAAATATAATTTTAATAAATTGAAATTTATTTTCACTAAAGAGTTCAAACTCCTTTTCTCGAGTTGCAGATAAAATTAGTGCAATTGAAGACCTAAACCGAAAATAAAAAAAAACTATTTTTGAACATAATTTCCAACTGTACCCAGTAGGTATGAATTTGAACACATACATATATCTGGGAAATCGGCGATCTTTCACAAATAAAATATGAATAAAAATATCAAGTTCAACAAGTCTGTTTTATTTTTAAGTAGCAACCAGACTGCTAGTACATCTGGCATCACTGGACGGTATTTCTGGAAAATAAGATATGAAATGCCTGGCTCAACGGAGCCAGAACCCTATGACCCCACTATGATGAACGGAGGACTCGAAAGTTACTGAGGTTCAATAAGAATCGGTTTACGTTATTTGCTGCAGTGGTAACGGCTAACTGCATTATAGATACTCATGCTTTGAAGTTGACTCTGATTTGCAATGACTATTGCAGTACCTACAATCATCTCGAAGAGGAGGATGCAGTAATTCATTTCCTCTTCTAATATCCTGCACTGTATAAGACTAGCAAAAATCAACTTCGGCTCGAATACCTGGGATCTGAAGAGGCTCTTCATCTTTCTAAGAGAATATAGATGGTTTAGAAGGCAGCGGGTCCTATGGTGTGATCCTGGTGCGGTGTCGACTGATCGCAGGTTATCTCCAAAGGACCGAACTGTAGGGACTGCCATTGTAACATAACATAACATAGTGATATAGTGTCAAGAGAAGGCCGCAAAAAAAATACGCTTGTTGTATGACAAATTGGATAAACGACCCAAAAAATGTTAACGAAAATGCTTCAAAGTCGTTTCAAAAAATAAATAAATAATTTACAGCATTAAAATAAATTTTTGTGTTATCACTTACCTGCTGATTAGATTCGTCGTCGGTGGAAGCTGTTAACAATTTTGCTGTACTGCCGTTGGCCAAATTAAAACTACCATTCGCAGAAGAATGATGTTGCTTCATTGGCGAAACACCAATGCGTGAAAAATTGTGGAAATCACTGACAGCGCCCACATCTTGACTGTGATAATCTGAATGAATATCATTCAGTGTGTTATTGCTACCGCTGATGGTAGTAATACCACTGGAACTTATACGTCCTGAAGTGGCTGTAGTACGACCGCTTATAGTACCCACACACCCACCACCGCTACCGCCCACATCTCTTATACCGGAGCCTGGACAAACTCCATTAGATGACATTAGTTCGTTAGTTGTTATATTCGATATATAACTGCGTGTCGTTTGTGGTGAGGGTGTTATAGGTGGCACCAGACTACCACCACTCCTACTGCCTGCGCTTATGCTGCCACCAGCTTCAGCTCTTTGTCGCATATTTACCCAAGACAGACGATGTTCTTGTTTGCGATCTAGAGTTGTGCTGTTGCTCGCATAGGGATCTCGCATGTTCGAACTAGTGCCCCCCATAACATAAATGCTGGTGGCCGTGGAATCACTGCGTACACGCATTTGTTCCATGGGTGGCGGTGGTGGTGGTGTCGGCGGAGTGGATTGTCGTGTTGGCATTTTCGGCGTTGCGTACAATTTATTTAAATTTTGTTTTTTTTGTGCCGTTGAACTTTTCAACTGCTGCAAATGTTCATCCAGTGCCTCGTTACTCGTTCTGGTTTTAAAAGATGGATTCATTGTGATGATAATGATGGCAAGGAAATGTTTTTGAAAATTTTTTAGAAAAGCAGATTAATGGTCATTTGACGTTTTTGTTTTGATCTGTAAATAAATGAATTTCAAAGAAAGATGATAGACAGACAAAACTTGGTAAATTTTGAAACGTAATAAAAGATTCAAACAAAAAGCCTGAATCACTAATTGGTTGTTTTTGAAATATTACGTACTCATAGAATTAATTTCTTTTTAACAATTCAGAGAATTTTTGTGTTAAAATAAAAATAAAGTCTTGGGTTTTATTATTCATTTGAAATTTAAATTAATCGGAATCTTATTAAAGTGCCAATGATAAATTAATTCAAATACAGCCACACACATATTAAAAAATCGCCAAACGTATTTGTGAGCGAATTTAAAAAAAAAAAATAAATAAATAAAATAAAATGTTAATCGTCGTCTAACGCAAATCGGTTGGATAATATTTTGTAACGGCACAATATAATTTGCATATTCAGAGAGAGCTAAAAAAGATTTATATTTATTTATTCGCATTGTTACAATCCTTTGTTCATTCGTATTGTCTTTGTATATCTCGATATGACCTCTGAATATCGGCGTCAGAGGTTTAAAAAGTTTGTCTGTGTGTAGCAACGTACCTCCTAAAAGGGAGACAGATTACTAGAGATTTAAATGCAATATTTTTGAAAGTACCTACAGTAAAACCGCGATAATTCGTACCCCGTTGATTGAAAAAACTCAGCAATTCGAAATAAACGACTGGTCCCTTGAGAAAAGCTGTTTAATTCGTAAAAATTCCATACATTTTGGTCCCCTCCCCTCTCGTTAATTCATATTTTTTTTGCAGTTCAAAGTCTGAGGAAATCCTGTTCAATCGCACTTAATTGTTAAAAACCTCTTATAATTCTTACGAAAATCAAAATCCAATGTTTAAGAAAATAATACAACTGTTTCTTCAATAGTTTTTTTAAGCAATAACCGGAATTTTGTGTGTGTCTTTAAATTAGTTTAGAACATTGCCATTATAAAGGGTGGTCTAACAATAAGGCGCGATGTTAATTGTGAGTCAGACCTTAACGTCAAGTTGTTTGCCAACTTAATTTGACATCTTTTGCCTCCGTAGTCTAGTGCATGAGCATAAGTCTTATCAATATGGGGGTGCGGGTTCGATTCCCGCTTAGACCCTCTCCTCTTGTCCTTCTTTCTTTGGTGATATTTAAAAGAAAAAGTTTACGTCAATAAGCCAACAACAATTCAAGAGCTAAACGATGAGATAATTCAGCACATTAACGACATTGAACCTCAATTATGTCTCAGAGTAACTGGAAATATCGACCATAGAGGATAGAGGTATACTACCGAAGCCGTGGCGAGCATTTGACCGATATTTTGTTTCACACATAATTGTCGTAGATCCTTCATCATAATAAAAAAATATTACGAAAATTCTCTTAAACTTTTTGCTTTAGTTACAATTAACAACATGCATTTTATTTAGACCACCCTTTAATTTTACAACAGAAGTTTATCAATTGATAATAGAGAAAAGAAAATTGTAGTTGCTAAAAAATTTGGTATTGCTGCTTCATCGCTTTCATCAATTTTAGAAAAAGAGAATTCATAGTGGAAACTTCTTTCGATAGTAAAGTAAAACGACAAAAAAAAAGCCGAATATCTAGAACTATAGAAGCGTATTATTTTATGGTTTGCGCATTTTAACCAGTCCAAACCCTTGTAAATGTTTTAACGCCGCTTAATCAAAATCCCTTTATTTCGAAAACTCGTGTAATTCGTAAAAAATAGCTGGAGACTTCAATTACGATTTAACGCGATTGTACTGTACTACACACAAACATACATATGAATATGGACAGCTATATTTATATACAAATCTTATATTGAAATAATTATTAAAAATGTAACCATATTTTACCATGTAAAATTAATTCCCGATTAGCGACACTATTTGGAAATAAAATTTTAAATATTTCAATGAAGAGGTCAACTTATTTGATTTCAAAATAGAAACACATTACTATTTCACATTTTAAAGACACATACATATGTAGAATACATATGTACATACATATTAAGCATACCTTCAAAAATAGATCTGGAAATTCGTACCAAAATGGCTTTCATTTGATGTGAAGTACCTTTCGACTCAGTAAATGTAGAGGCGAAAAGCCTAATTAGTCTTTTCTATAAAAACAAAAAAAAAAAAACTAAAACACAAACAAAACGTTTTAACATAAGGTTGTGAAAATGTTAAAAATTAACAATTGAAAAAGCAGCTCTGAGCTGAAGAACATCGTTCGTGTCAGCGTTTAGCGTTAGTTTTGACAAATATATACCCTTTGACGCATGGTTTAAATCTATTAGAAGGTTTTGCGCCTCGCTAGCACTGGCTAATTGATTTGACACAACTAAGTGTGAAATGTCATTATTAACCACGTTGTTACTCCATATGCGAAGGCATAGGTCATTCTAAGTCAGCTAATAAAACATTTTCAAATTGCTGTTAATAACAAATAGTTGTTACTGTAACATCAGTATTTAGATGCCAATAAATGTATCACAAGTATATAAAAATTACTTACGCAACTGACAATGACAGTGACAGTGTGACATAGTTATTGGTCGTCTCTACCATTTTATCATATCATATTTTAAAGAATGTGATTAATTTCCACGACATCATTCCAATATCCCACGCGTTTTTGTTCGAAGAAAATATCCAATGCCTCTGCCACAATAGTCCGGTGGACTGAAAGAGATGGCATGTAGGTCTGCTACTTTAATGTCACCTCCATAGTATATTTATCAATTATACTCAACTAGTCAGGTGACTTTTTTTTGCTCGTTTATGTGTGTCGCACAACGTGAATGTCAAAAGTTGTTTATATTTTATGCGACCCAATATCAGTTTTATTCATTTGTTTAATTTGAGAGACCGCGCAAATAACATTTTTACTCATCTCTTTATTTTGAGAGCGGGTTGCAAAAGCAATTAAGGCACACGTATACTGTTGTGTTTACTTTTGAGAGAACAGTGCAAAAACTATCAATCCACATGTAAACAAAATTTAGTTTAGTCATCTGTTATTGACATTTTCATTGTGTTTTACAAAAACAAAACGCCTATTATTTTTGGTACCTCTTGTTTTGTTGTAGAGTTGCGACTACTTGATAAATATACTTTGGTCACCTCTAAACTTTCATACAAGTATGTATAAAGATTGTACAATATTGTAGGATATGGCAATATGTGGCAATGCACAACGAACAATTGTCACCGAAGTTCAAATTATCTGTTCAGACTATTGTAAGAAAACTGTACAATTTCATTGTCACACAATAAATTTGTCTGTCAACAAAAATTGTCTGTTCACACGGTTGTCAGATTATTGTATGGCAAAAGTGGCCAGGTCCGATGTATCTAAAGGGTGCTTTAGATTGTCCCACAAGTCGTACGACATGTCAAATTTTTGTGTAGAAGAGCACAAGTCGGATCGTCTAAACGTAATATGTAATCAAAGTATAAAATTTTGAGAGAAAATACGGATGAAAATTTGACAGTCGTATGGCTCTCTTGATTTTTTAAAATTTTTCAAAAACCAACACACACCATTAGATCAGGGATGCATTTTTATGTAAACAAATGTGAGAAAGCCAGGGAGGGAAAACTGGTTTCATAAATTTATACCAATTATAAAATCAAAATGTACATTTTAGACCACGACAGCACAATTTTATAAAAATATACGTATATTTTCCAAAAGTACACTAAATATTTTGACCACGAAAATAACATATTCGAAAGTAATAAAAATATTTTTCAAGGTTAATAAAAAAAAAATTCAATTGCACAAGAACTTCATCCCTGCGGAAAACAAGTAAACAGCTGTAGTTAAATTAAATGAGTATGTTTTCATCTTACTTGATTTTATCCATACCAATGGTGTAAAAGCCAGAAAACAACCATTCGATTTTTACTCTCTTTTTTTGAAATACGGATGGAATTTCATTTTATTTTCTCTCTCATTTTACGTACGACAAATCTTATCGTCTAAAGCACCCTTAAATATTTATGGGCAGGGTTGCCAAGATAAATATTTATCTGCCAATGGTGTTATTGTGCGGTTAACTAACTTAAGCACATGTACCAATAACAAATGAGTGTAAAATATGTGGCAATTACGTGTCAATAGAAATGAAGGGTGTTCTCACGATTGTCAGAATGCACTGCACGGAGAATACATTTTGTAACATTGTAAAAAAATTTCCACACAAAAATTGATAGTTGACACGGTTGTTGAACATTTTAATACAATTTTGCTGTCAATATTGTACTATATGACAATCGTGTTATGCTGAAAAAATATGGGGCGATTAGATGTTGCCATAAATCATGCACACCAAAATGTCTGTCCTTACAATATCTATGATTTACTGTAGTTAATGGATCTGACTAATAGATTTGTCAGAAAACTCCCAATATTTTAGAGATCAACCTGCCTTTATTGGAAAAGCTGTTACAAAAAAAACACAATTTGTTTATTAATAATAAAAGTTATCGTATTATATTTAAATGGGTTGAAATTGTTTAAACAGTTGGCTTCCTTAAATATAAAAACATATTCCAAGTCTTTGTATAGAAATTTCAGGTTCTGTTTATTAAAGAAGTACACGGGGTGGAGTAGACATTGATAAATGTTGATATTCACATGTATTAAGGAAACCAGAAAATTCTGTTGGAGAATAATGAAGAATTTTAAAATATCTTTTAGCAGTTAAAAACCAAAGAAAAGAATATAATTTTTATAAGTCGCCAGTGTTGGCTGGACCAAAAGACATACATTTACTAACATACATTTACTTTTATTTGTCATACGTCAAAGGTTCCTTGCCAAAATTTATTGGAAGATGTTTCTACGCTTTTAAAATTGATGAAAATTGTAGAATAAACCATTCAGTAGTTTAAATATGCTGAAGACTGAATGTAATCAAATGTTTTTGCTGCACGCTGATATTAATTTTAATCAAAAGAATACTATAATTTTATTGAAGCCCAAAGTACAGAAAATTATTTATATTTATTTTAATGCTTGACGCCAAAGGAAAAAATTTAATAGTCTGCTTTATAAGCAATTAAATGAATTTATAATTAATTTATACGACACCAATTACACAAATTATTGTCGAGATAAGATACATGACTCGCACCAATGCAGAAAAATTCGAGATGAATAAACAAAAGTTGCGATACGAAACTACTGCGAGAGTTGTATGAATCATAATTTTAATTTCACATCAGCATTTTTTGTCAAGCTTCAAGAAAATAACTCTTTGAAATTGTTATTTAACTGAAACATTCATTAAATATCAATTTTCCTCCACTGTTTAGCAGTGTTTGGAAAAAAAATATTAGGAAAATTTGACTGCAAAGCATTACGGGTATATTCGGCCCTATTCCCGTTGATGTTATCGTTATAATTGTCGTTATCGCTTTCATTGTAGCTTCGTTCTTAAATTGGTATTCTTGAAATATATTGAAACGAAGGCGAGATGTTACAGAAAACAGAAATAAAAATTATGAAAGTGTTAAAATCCACAGTTTGTACAATTTGCGAAGCTTTTTAGCGTTTTCATGAGGGCCCTTATTATTTTGTGGAAACTATTTTTTCTATGTACGCCTGCTTCTTTGTTTATTGTTACATATCGTTGGCCTGAACTAAAATAATTGTAACTATACAGAAAGAGGGTAAAGCATAATAGAACCTTTTATTATTACAATGTCCTTATAAAATTGTAAATGCCTGCAAAAGCCTTATTTTTGAGACTTTTGAACTAAATTATCGCAATAAGGCGTATCACTAACGAGGTAAATTCTGAAAAAATGCGAGTTATGGCCTTTCAACATGACACCAACGATACGTATGTGTATACTGAAACGTGTGTGTGTATGTGTGTGTTTTCAAGAACAAATTTTTGGGTGAAGAAGTTGTTTTAACGCTCTTTACCAACTAAATAACAGAACAATAACCTGTGACTAATTGGAACGTTCCATGAACATTTTCAACTTGTTTTTATTGTAATTTTATTAACAACCAACAGTCATACTTGTGCACCTTTCGACCAAGTTACTCGTATTATTACTTCAACTTTGCAAATGTTTACAAAGAATATTTTCCCAGAACTTTATATTCAGAAGACACATTTTCTAAACTTCCTGACCTTATTTTACCCCCCGAAAAGTCGTAAACTTAACAGACTGTAACACTAACACTTTTTTCTTCTTGTTCAGTTGCTAAACTTCTGTTGCAAATTACTGCAAACTTTTTGGTATATTAAGTTTTAATTTTGAAGTGACAGCAGTCAGCATTTAAGGGAAACCAACCAGCAGATAAAAAAACGTGTTTTATTTTAATGTATGTGCGAATGTTTTAGGAATAGGGTACGCTTTCGGTAGATGTTAATTTAATATAAAACAAAAGAAATAAGAAAATAACAATGTAAAGTATCTGGTAACAAAAAAAACAAACACAAATGAGGGTGCTCTTTTAAACCGGTACGTCTTACGTGTAGATGAGTACATTTTTCTCTAGCATGCAGATAGAGTCGGTTTAATGCATGGATTCGATCACTTAATGGAGGCTCAGATGAATGGGAAAATGATTTTCCTTGCACTTGATGATTTGTCTGTGATTAGATGCATGCAAAGGACGATTCTGTACTCTGGATTGGTGGTGGAGATTGTCCGTACACAGATGAGGTGTAGCTCGATCAATGAGCTTACACTGAAGTGGGTCTGGGGACACACCGTCATTGAGGGTGAACCAGACGGCGTGGAGAATCGCGAAGAATCGGCGGCGTCATTCTGTGGATTTTCTCTGGAGCATGGGATGATCAAGACTGGAGTCATACGGTGTACAACACCGTTAACCGTAACTGATGGGTGTAGTTTCCCAACATGTAGTAGGCAGGCTCATATGGTACTTCATGGGGCGACCGATGCGTCTTGTACTGGTATATTACCGAGGTACCTTGAACTAGATGACCACGGCGGTAGTAGAGGGGTATGAACACTTCAAGTATCATCTGAACAGGATTGGGTTAAATGAAGGTGATATCTGCAGACTGTGCCTGGAGGAACCTGATACGGTGGCGCACATATTGTTAGTGAATGTCCAACTTTGGCCTATGCCAGACTAGTTGCCACTGCCCGTTCTATTCACGTTGGTCTTTTTTGGAGCCGATTCACCTCCAACTGTTTGGTTTCTAGTGAGTTGAGGTGAATTTATGGTTATGAAACAGCGCAAAAACTCGTTGCGATGGAATAACACCAAACACTCCTGCAAAGTTGTCATACGATTGCGTTTGTGGTCGATTGTGAGCAAACGCGGCAGCATTCTAGCCGAGAGCTTTCTCCTACCCAAGTGATTATTAAAAGTTTACACCACTGACCTACGTGAGATCCTGTGACTTCCTCGATCTCATCCACTTAAAAATCATTAATCGACCAATGCCAAACAGAGAATTTGTTCAATCGTTTCGTATGTGGCGACGTCAACTGGGCGGGCAGAATTTTCGTCATCTTCCGCGCTTGTACCTCCACAACGAAATTCAGTAAAACACTGATGGTTTTTTCCAAAAAATTTTGAGCACACTAAATTCAATTTTCTACTCAAATCACGTTGCTAGCAATGCTTCGCAAACATAAAGTAAATCATGAGGCTTTTCCAAATTTCGACAGGACATAGCTGACAGGTGTCTGTCTGTTGATAGAAGCGGGAGGGAAATTCAAAAAGTCATTGACTTATATACCCGCCCTTATTCATACGCTTTCCATAGTCGAGATCATTGAGCTGCACACTTAATTATAATTTAAAAGAGTTTAACACAATTTTGCAAAATCCTCTATATTGCATTACACAGATAACTTAATGAGCTTCTTCAAATGAAATTTTCTTTAAAATTCTACAGAAAACAAAAAACTACTTTTTCTAAATATTTACATCGCCTAAACACAATATGTTTCGCATGAACAAACTAATTTTTTATCTCAACAACTGACGTTGTTAAAATAAAACCAAAGAAAGAAAAACAAAAAGCGAAAAGCGAAAAATGTTTTAAAATAGAAAAGCAAGATTAAAAGCCCAAGTGCAACCGTGCATAAAACTTACGATGATTAATAATGAAATGGTTTCTTTTAAGCCAATTCATTTCGTTTTTTGCCTGCCGTGACCAGCAACAAGTGTTTAAAGTAAAAACAACCATAAAAATAGATAAATTCGGAAGATAATTTATAATAATGAAGTTGAAAAAAAAAGTTTTCAGGGAGAACAACACATAGAAAGAAAGTGACATAAAATTTTGTTATTGAATTGTGAAAGGTTCATTGAAAATAAATATGTACGTTGAATCGTACCACTGTGCACTGTAAACTAACATCGAATAAGTTGTTTCTTTCCAAAATGTATTCGTACGTGTTGTTGTTCTTTCAATGGAATCTGCACGTTTTGAATTCCATTAACTTAATCGAAAGTAAAGTGAATGCCATTTTCTCTATTAAATGTTTGCAGCAGATAAACAAATTGTTTATCTTTTAAATCGTGTAAATTTTTAACGGGTATGCAAATTTGAGGTTATGAAGTTCACTTTTTGCAGCAACGAAAACCGGCAGTCGTGCTACCGTCATGCCTGGCCAGAGTGTGTCTAAGATTAACGCCCACTATCGCCACTTACGATTCATATTGGACATGGACATGTATGGACAGGTGTTTCTACTCGACAGCGTACAGGATAGGGCGTAGAGTAATATTCGAGTACTTAAGTATATTGACTCGCTGGAGCATCTTCACTATGTGCCCTGTGTTTCGTCGTTTTACCGCGATGGAATTTGTCCCCGTAACTCGGATATTTTTACGTACGATAACGCTGTCTTCAACAGAGCATCCTTTTGTGGACGACCATGCAGTACAGAAGAAATTTGATTTGTAACCAAAGTGCAGAAGTCCTTTCTTTCCAAGTCAAATGTAGACAAATACTACTCCATCTGCTCTTCTCTACTGTTCATTTCTTGAGACCCATATTCAATGTTCTCATTAGGAGGCAGTCTCATTAGCGGGCGGCCCAATTTTAGGAAGTGAATGGTGAAATTTTCTACTTTTTTTAATAAGTTTACTTAATGAAGATCTTTGCTTTCGATGGTAAATTTTTTTAGTCGGCGAAAACTCATTACTAGCAAAAATCTGAAACCCTACATTCGGCATAATGCCGATTATGGGATAAGGCGAAGCAGATTTAACTAGGTAGTAGCGTTTGGTGTTGTTGTACTAGAATACAACAAACAGACGCATTTTTGTTTGTGTGAATTTGTTCTCTATATCAAAAACATGTACTTAAATAGAGAAGTAGGTGGGTTTTGACACTCTCAACAAACAACAAATAACAAAATATAACTAAACATTGATACGCAGTATGGACGGGGACTTAATGCTTATCTTACAGCTAGAAAGTTTTGATGGCCGGCTAGCAACGCCATTAAAGTTCGCCTGCCATATTAGTGGCATAAATGTGTGTATTTATTATATACTGTATATATACTATTATATACTGTATATATATTTTAAGAAATTTTTTTTTATACTTTAATACTATTGCGCAATTACGAAAAACGTTGTTTATTGAAACAAATAATCTTTCCAAACTTTTATTCACATCTCATTCTGTTCCTAGTGTAATTAAATAATATCAGCACCATAATTAAAAAAAAATGTTCTTCCCGCTAAAAAAAAACTAAACAAAAGAAGAAAAACAAACGTTGCCAGTTGTCTGTTTTAATGTTAGAATGAAAAATTATATAATAAAAAATTCGCAGATGCTGAGGTGATTATTTTAAACAACACTCAGAGAAATTATTGCAGTAACTAATCAAACTTCCAATAATAATGGTTATGGAGTGCTGTTGTCAGAACAATTAACGGGTAGTAGTTATCCAGGGAGCATAGTGGGTTTTCTGTCGGGACACCACTACCTGAGGTATCACCTCAATAAGTTACAACTCTTAAAAGAGACGGAATATCGGCTGGTTCAGATGGAGGACGAAAGCATAGAGGATATTTTGTGTAACTATGTTGCGCTAACCAGGACCAGATTGTTGGTTTTCAACCGGGATCAATCAGACCTGTTCTTATTAGGGATTTGCTCGACTTCTGTCGGAGAATGCTTGTACGCACTAAAAACATCACCTTTTTTTCTCGAGCCATTCCTCGATTCCGATACCACTTTCGAATTACTTCGGAGTGGGGCTGCTCTTTTATTACTATCGAACAACCATGGTTGTACCTACGTGTAGGTTACGTTTTTTCTTTCGCAACGCACTGTTCCACATAAGTTGCTATAAGCTTCCAGTTCTCCTCGTTCTCCATCATCACCTCCATAATGTTTTCCATAATGTTTTTATGACCCGATTAAGAAATTGCTGAACTGAACAACAGTTCAGTTGCCAATTGCTAAAAATGGTAATGGAGGTAATGCAGATCTTAACTGTGTTAACTGCATTACCTCAAGTTGCCTAAATTCCCATGCCTTTTAGTGTTTTTTGACAACTAGAAGTTTGTGGTCGCCGTCTGGTAACGCAACGGAAGTTAGGTTTCAATCCATAATCGACTCATTAGTCACCGACTACCAGTAATAAGTGTTTTAAATTTGTAGTGCGTACCATGTCTGCGGTATTACAGTTGCCGGCCATGGGTATCTTTTTGATTTGCCAAAAATATTAAATTGCAACATATTTTTTTCAAGTGTTGCATTGCAACAAGTCACTTGCAGTTTATAACAATACATTGAAATAGCGTGCATTAATTTAAATTTTTCTATTGTTTGAATTTAATTTATTTCTTTACAAATTTTATTTCACATCATAATTTTTAATAAAATGATTTTAAAAAGTATAATTTAAACTTGACCCGGTAACTTTTTTTAACTTTTAATGAAGATGTCAAAAAGTGAAAAATATTATTAACGTTTATAAATTAATTACGCCAAGATGAAACAAGAAATAGAACAGAAGGGGACACATGAAAAGCCAGTGGGTCGTCAACAGTCGTATTTGAAAACATTCATTTAATTACTTTTTTTTACAATTTTATTGAATATACTTTTTTTCTTCATCTAAATTGTTTATTGTTAATTCCAAGTGCGAATTAAATAAACACTTATTAAAATATGAATAAATTAAGTAGATGGGTACTTATGCCTTCAAACAGTTTGACTTTTGACACTTGACAGACACCATTCTAGTCAAATAAAGAATATACAAATCAGATAATTAACTTGAAAATTAACTTTCAATGGATATTTTCCAGACTTTAAGTAACTATTCTTCTATTATGTACTTGTTTTTATGAAAACTTAATAGAGTGTAAAATACAGGGCGCTAAATGCATTCATTGCACTGACTCAATTAAATAACTGAACTTTTTATTAGTTTATGCAGCATTAAAAAAATTTATAAAGAGGTCAACTCATTAATTGAAGCAATGTAATGCATTTTTAATAAAATTAATTATTAGAAAAAATAATATTTTTGTTTTCTTCTATTTTCTGTTCTTCGAATCAATAGAGCGTTCAATTAAATGAGAATGGGAAGACCGAAATTATCTTAATTTAACGTGTTAAACTGTGAAATTAGCTTTTTATTTTTGAATAGAAAATTACAAAGAAAGTTTTTTTAATTTGAAAAAAAAAACCGCCATGAGCCACTAAAACAAAAAAAAAAGATGGCATAATAAAATTTGTGCAAAGAGCAAAAAATACTCCGATGTGGTCAAAAGCTGTTAGTTGGTTAATCGATTAATGACCGGTCGACTAACGAATACACTTTTGCACAATTGCACAATTGCACTCAGAAAAGAACTGTCATCTGGTCTCTTTTGTAAACTTTTTTTTATGTAAACGAGTGCATTTCAGTGAAATCCAGTACAAATTTGCACAAAATTGCACATATTTGGGTAAACGAATACAGCTATAAATATTGCACAAACCAAACGTTTACAAAAGATAACACACATACGTCCAATTATTTTGGGTTATTAATTTGAAAATCGTATTTTCTAACTTATGATGATGTTTGTGCAAATGAGCCATTTATTTGTATGGATGAATGTATGTACAGCGTGATATTTTTAATCCATACATACTATTTGATGTTAAAAACTGGATCACGAAAAATTATCTTGTTTGATCTGTGGGAATATTCATTAATAAACAATCCATCAAATTTTTATAAAAAAAAAAATTACGAAATATAAATGTACCTTCCTTTTTGATTGTTTAAAACGTAATAATCTAAACATGAACACACACATATCCATATGTACATATATCGTATTCTTATGTATTTCCATTCACTTATGAACGAAAGTAGTAGGATTTTATTTAATATTCCCTTACCAGTTTGATTTTGATTCAAGCACTCCTTTATGGAATTTTATTTCTTCATATACATACATACATAGATATGTAGGTAAGTAAGTATTTCTCAATAAAATTTCAATAAGTTTCACACACATGTGTACATTATGTTTTTTTTGTTATAAACGACAAGAAAAATACCCTTTTTATTTTAAAACATTTGTGGTATTCCTGGAAACCGATATTTGTTTTGTGTGAGTGTGTACGTTTTCCGAACAAATTTATTTACCAACACTTATTACGCTCATATTACGAACATTATTCATCTTTGATTTAATTAAACATGTTTTATATTTATCAATTATTTATTTGTTTTTTTTTACTCCTACCGGTTGCACGATTTTTCTGCATTTCTCAAAACCGTTTCAGAAATAGAACTAAAAGCAAGTCGACAAATTTCAAGCAACATCACCTGCACAACAACCTCTCGATAAACACGGCTACAACTAAAACAAACAACAACTAACAACCTGCTCATTTAATGACCGATAATTATTAAAGAGAACAATGAATGAAACAGTGATGATAAAGTCAGTACAATAGTACTTTATTTAGTACAATTTGCATGCAAACGTACTGTAGTGCTCTAATTTTCAACATATGCAGTCAAATTTAAAATTTTGTAATTACATGCTTTACATCGTCAATATACATACATATATTATTATAAACCTCCCTTCGAACAAATATTTGTAGGAGAAAGTTTGCAGCCATGTGATATAATTTTTTTGTGATTGAGTTATTGCACGTGTACAGCTTGATTATAGTAACATACCGTCCATATGTGCAACTGTTTATCTCTTAACACAAGCAATAACTTCGGCAGAATGACATACACGTACATTATTATTAAATAAAATTTAAGTTTTCTTTAATACGTACAAAGATTTTAACTTGCCGTAATTTTTTCTGTGATAAAAACTAATCACCGAAGAAATTGCGTTTAATTTTTCACCGAATGATTTTTCACAAATGATACAGACAAGTTTATAAAAGAGATAAATTATCATTTCTGCAAAACCGTTAACAGAAGGAAACAATTTGTGAGTTGGTCTCCCGAATTTTGAAGCAATAGAAACGCCTTTAATAAATTTGGAAACAAAATCTCAATATCAAAAATTTAATTTCATTTTATCTTTCTGTTATTCTAATAATGAAACTTAACACAACTTTTTTATGTTTTTAGTACAATTGGAGTCACAAAGTACAATTTTTACTTGATAAAGTACAATTTCGAAGGTGTCAATTAGCATCCCTGAAATGAAATATTAATTAGATAGAGCGAAGTAGTAAGAGAAACATTATAAAAGCAAGAGAAAACATATATTCCACGTGGCAGAGATGGAGATTTTAAAATATTATTAACTATTTGTTCTCAGTTGCCAAATTAAGGCGGCTGCTACACGCTGCTACCGGTCGTACAACGTTGATCGTTCGTTGCACAGGCTACAATATTTCAAACAACTTTTCATTAAAGTTCATTAACTGCCTGTTCATAGAAGACGAGTGAAAATACTCCCTCACAATACATTTTGTTTGCTGGCGATTTCTGGGCAAACATGTACTAGACGACCTATCGGAGGTGTCCCATACGGGTATAAGGTGCCATATACGATACCTGAACACACCGGAGTGGGTTTAGTACATCTCTCCGATAAATCCAGCAAGGAATCTTTCACAAGGGTTACGACACGGAAGAGTATGTGGTATCTTGGAAACGGAATCGCGTGATTCTACTGGAGTGCCTATGGGCAGTCACGTGCACCATTCATCTCCTTGACAACTGAAGGTAACGTTCTAATTTTTATTTAAATATTTAGTAATTTTCAATATAATTTTTCATGCAAGGACTTCACATAGTAGTAAATTAACCAGCTCTGTGGCAAATATGAAACACATTATTCTCTTTTCCCCTCTCTTCTAAGTAATAAAATTACCTTTTTTCAATGATTTTAAATTAATTTTCCGATATTTTTTTCACTTTGTTTTTTATTCTATATTTCATATCGTTTCATTAAACTCGCATTACACTTTCATGGTTTCCTTAAAACTTCGTTTATTTATTATTATTAACTTTATTTTCTTTTCTTTAATTCATTTTTGTTTTGCTCTTGCCACTAACAAACACTACAAAAGTTTAACATTTGAACAAAGAAAACGACATTGGAAACGCAACTTGAGTTAACTTGTGAAGGGACAGGAGTTTAGTTTTCCTTTATGTGTTTGTTCTTTTGTTAAGGGCAAAAGACCAGAAAGAAGACTAGTAAAATGTCGTGCAAGTTAGATGAACTAGTAGGCGGAGACGCAGTTAAAATCATCCATAAAAAACAAGAAATAACGTCTGTCTATATTTAAACAAAAAATGGCAGTTGCGTTTGGTAAACGGAAACAAATGTCATAATGTCTTAAAAAAAAAAAATTATTTATTTACGGCCAGTGTGACTGAAGAAAACACCAAGGCACACATAAGCTCAAAAAAATATAAAAGAACTGTGGAGAATTTAGAATATTTACTTTCTCATACTAATGCTAATAAACACAATTACAAAACTAAAATAATAATTTTAGGCAGTGGCAGGAAACATAAGATTTTGAGTGCAGAGGTAAAGTGTGTTTCATTTAAATGACCACGTATTAAATTCATCCTGACTCCGATAAGAGCAGCACTAGAAATGCCATAGAATTAGTAACGAAGACTATTTGCACTTAAGAAAGGATAGAAGTGTAGTGAGTTCGATTCGCAATAAACAGATTTCTATTACATTAGCATACTAGTAAACCTGAGATCATATGTATATTATGTAAATAATAAAAATTTAAATTAATTAATGCACAACTTTTGTTCAAATTCAAGTAAAATATACTATTCAAATTGTGTGACTATTTTTTATAAAATAACGCATTGAAGCTGAACATTAATCGTGTAGCATTCGCTCACACTTTTGTTGAAATAAATACGAATTCTCCTAATCGAGCAACAAGTGACGGAGAACTGACGTATTCGAATTGAGAACTTTCATCTTTGCTAAAAATTTGAAGCAACGGCAAATTTCTTATGAAAAAATAACATCAGATCTATTAAACAAATAACTTTGTTTTTAACTTCGTCTGGCAATTATTTGATTATAAAAGCCTCACGTGCTAAACATTAATTAACAAACTCCCACAATTTCATTCAGTTTGAGAGAAGAAAGTCTTGACCTAATGCTTGCGGATATTTGTTGTTAAATGAAATTAAAAACGAATAAAAATTAAATATTTTTCCAATTCAATATTTATACTGGGATTAACTGAAAGTTGTCTGGTTGTACGTATGTATGTCTTGCCATTCATTGTTAATAAACAGATTTATCTCAATAGACGTGACAGTGCATTCGAGTAAATAAGAGTCAAGACAAAAAGCAAATATTTAAATTATTGACATAACAATTTGTTATTATTATGTTAAAACATTTCAACGTCAATAATAAGAATTTTTTTTTTGTGTTCTATATGCCACAGATTTAGCGCCAGTAGTTAAACCTTGATTTTGAATATACAAATTTTGCGATTAACTGGCAAATGCACGGATTGGGAATAAGAGAATGAAAAAACAACGAAGTTGCAATTAAAACACACCTTGCTCTATGATCTTGCAACGAAGTTAACAACAAAATAATTAGAAGCAAAATATTGAGAAGTATTCAGATTCTTCATCTTTTACGATAGTCAATTATATAAAAAAAAATATATCTACATACTACATACTATTTATAAAAATGGGATTCTCACAACTAACGAACCCAGAATTTTACCGTTTTAAATCTTTTTAGCTTAAGCGCATGGATTTTTATTGAGCTTTCAAACTTTGTTCATCTTTTAGAATATCAAATTTAAATCGCGCGAGTTAGCGACGCTTACCCTTATACTCATATATGTATATTTATTTTGGTAAACAACAAAGAAAACGATAATATTAAGATAAGAAATTACATATCCTTCATTAGCAATAAAACCATACGGAACGTCTCACTGACGCCAGTATGGAAATTACGTATCCTTTATTTCATAAGAAACAAAATAACACTTGTAATTTTATTAATGATAATTAGCAAACCACATGTTGGAAAATACTTGAAATTGCAAAAATAAAGAAACAAATAAATAACACATTAATATCTAACCACATGTTGGAAAATACTTAAGACTAAGGAAACAAAGGATATTTTCTAGATAAGAATTATGTAACAATAAACTCTAGGTTAGTTTAAGATGTTCATATTTAGCACTTAAGGTTTATCTTGAAAATTTTATATTCAGTTTTGTAAATTATCTCGCAAGGAACACAGGCGCATAGTTGTCAATAAAAAATTATTTTTTTATTTAACGTGTGAACAAAAGTGTTAGTTCGCGTGCACAGTATGCATTGGTTGTTCCGTTTTGTGGTTTTTAGCGTTTCCGTACTTTTGTACATTTTTGACTCTTATTCAGATACATTATACTTTACTCTCATTTTACCGAACTTTACGGGAAACGTTAAGAAACAAACCTAGTATGTATATGGATAATATTGGGCATTTTTCGTAATCATTTCTTAAACTTTGCCGGGTTAAATAAATGATATTAATGATTTTACATGTACCTCGTCATTGATACAAAGAGTACTGATGACGTTTGTAGTGGCATATAAAATATGCATATACGTATTCTACTCAACTTGTGTGGGACATTAATTGTTTTTTTTTTTCCTTTATTCTAAATCAAAAGTAATTTTCACAATATTGTGATAAATTAACCCTTTATTGCATGATTTTTTCTTTTGGAATAAAATAATTTTTTCTAGATATAAATTGATCTTATAAGCTCAAAACAATTACTAAAAAAAAAAATCCGGTGCTAGATTTCCTGGAAAACACCAGTTTCCTTCCGTTGCAGATCTGCATCATCATGCATTTATGTACATATAAAAAAATTAAAAACAAACATTTTAAATTTTGATACTATATAAAACTTTTTTATTAATTAGAAATATATAAATGAAGTTTTTAGTAAAAATAAAAAGGAATTCAGTCTTAAAAAATTTTTACAAAATAAAAATAAATCTTATTACAAATTTTAAAAAATAAAAGTTAAATTTTTATAGCTTATTTATGAATGAAAAGTTAAATATCCGCATATACCATTTTCGCGATTTTATTTTTGTTCGATAACGTCCAATGAGGCTGTCTATTAAATCCACACCACCCATGTGCATGTTGTATTGCTTAATAATATTTGGACAGTCTATTTCAATATGCTGCATTTTGGTTTTTTCATATCTTTTTACATTTGAAATTGGATCGGCACAAACAAATGTCGATAGCAAATTAACTATTTTATTGTCCTTCCAACAAAGAGAACATATATCCACATTATCAATGTTGGCAAAAAATTCAACATACTTTCCTCTTGGGTCGTTTTTTAATTATTTTTCCGTTGGAAGCTTACAATTCGCCAGTCGATTTCGACGAATAGTGCCAACAGAGTATATTCCTTTTTTTGCCAGCTCGACAACTAAAGGAATAGTGGTATAGAAGTTATCAAAATAAATTTTGTGTCCAACATCTTTCTCAACACAACGAGTTAATCTTGTTACTACATTAGCACAAGAACCTAGGTATGGCTCATCTAATAAAATATTTTCATCCATTTCTTTACCTGTGTAAATTTCAAAATTGTATATGAATCCCGAAACACCACTCAAAACCCATAATTTATAACCCCACTTGTGGGGCTTTGCAGGCATGTATTGTTTCATATAACTACGAGCTTTAGTTGCACATATCTGTTCATCTAAAGATAAACACTCCTCTAGTGGGATCGTTAAAAATTTCTTAACCAATTCGGTCAAAAGAGGTCTAATTTTATGTAACCTATCGTGTTTAGGATGATCCCTAGGCAACATGCTGCTGTTTGTATTAAAATGCATATATCGCCGAATTTTTTCAAATTCATTTACAGTCATAGTGTTTGCAATAGTTTCATTTCCAACAATAGGGCTCCAATAACGGCGAATATTAGGCACTTGAACCACTGACATTAAAATGCATATCCCAATATATTTTCGTATGTGATCAGGCGATATTACCACAAAATGATTTGGATTTTTTTCCGTTGCATACAGGGCTGATTCTGACACAATACAATTTATTATATCGTCAGAGAAAAAGTAATTGAAGAAACTTAGTGGCGTGGATAGCTGGAGCAATGGCTCGGACAAAGAAGAATCACCTTTAAATTTTGTTCGTTCTGAATCGAATTTAAAATTATTCTGTCTCCACAATACCTTTTTATACTTTTCCTTAAGTTCACAAAGTTCTTTTTTAAATTCTCTCACCTCAGCAGCAGATGAAGTTGATGCTGGCTCTTCCGCAGATAAAATATCCACATCTTCTCGATCCACTGCTTCATCATCTAGGTTTTTGCCTTCGATAAATTTGGTAGCAATCACCAGATCTTCATTTTCGAGCATTTCGTCGTCACTTTCATCAACAAAATCGTCTTCACTGTCAACCCATTCATCCAAAATCCTCTCCAATTCTTTATTTGATAAAAACGAAGGCATACTGAAAATCACATTCAAAAGCATATCTGCATCATAGTTTATTTATAGAAAATTAAATGGTTTTCTTGATAAAATATGAGCATTTTAATGTTTTTACAATTGCTAGATATATAATAATCTAAAAAAAAAATACTTACCTGGAAAAAAATTGTTTTAAATTAAACTTTTTATCAAAACACTCACACAAAAAATTAACTTTATAAGCGTGCGCTTTTTGTTAACTTTAAAATGATTTTTTTTGACTTGAACGCAGTTCCAAAAAAAAAAACAGTTAACTTATAAAAAACATAAATAAAAGAAAACAAATAGAGTAAAAAAAATATAATCCGTTATTTATTTTCGTAAGTAGACACATTTCAAGAGTATGATGCAGATATGCAACACTATGCAATAAAGGGTTAACTATGAAATTAAACACAACCAAATATGCGTTCATTCATTTGTAGTAATGATTCTTTTTTTTAATTCATCAAATGTATTTCATGGGACAGGAGAAACACTTGAAATTCTCGATCGATCCAAATTAACGAGTTTAAAATTACTGAGAGTTAGTTGACTGTATAAATAATACGAGTACTTTTGACGCCGCATCTGTGCAGGGAAATAAATGTTCGAATATATTTTTTTTTAACTTCTCTTGCAACCGTAATTGTGCCTCATCAAGAGTCAAACTGATAAATAAGTAGAAATACCTTAAAAAATTCTGTATTTACCAATTCATTTGTCTCTACTTCTTTCTATAATACGTTTTCTTTTTCTTCCTCCATCTATTGTAATTACAAATTTAATTGTATGCTACGAAGGTAGCAGGTAATTTAATGTTTTAAATCGGCCCTTACTGTGATTTGTTGGATTAAGTAAACTAGCATAACAATAAATTAATAAACAGATAAAATAATGTAAAAAAAATCTTTTGTGTTGTGTTCTCCAAGGAAATAAATTCTTTTCATTCGTCATACACGTTTTAAACAACAGTTGGGAAATTTCGATTTGCGCAATTCTCTCGAAATGTGTTCATTTTGTTCAATTATTTGGAACTATTTTTTGAATTTGTATTATTTTCAATGTCTTTTGTTTTATTTGTTAAGATTCATAAATGCGCGGCTATTTCACACATTTTACACAGTAAAACTAAAAGAGCCAAAGGTGTTTTCTCTTATAAGATGTTATTGCTTACAAGTTTTAACTTGTTTGAAGAAAAAAAGAGAAGAAAAAGATTCAGGATAAATATTAAATGTCTTGGTTGGTTTGTTGTTATATTTATATTGGTAGAAGACACGTACGCGATCGGAGAAGGCATTCGATTCGTTCATTGCCTACAATGCCACATTCCGATCATGCACGTTCGGCGCAAAGAAAGAAACAATATGAATCGCCTATGCTGCTCCGAAAAGAATCATGTAAGAATGATTTGAAAAAAGTAAAAATAATTTGTTCTTTGAAGTTACATAAGTGAACGCATAAAATTTTTGAGCCATTTTGAGACGGCATTGATCATTTAACCGAGTCCATCTATCATTTTCAATCGTTGAAGGCTCTTCCGCGAACGCAGCAGGCTATTCTATTCATCGACACCGCAATTTCGTAATGCGATCATACACGTACAGCGGAACGAGAGAAATTGTCTCGTGATGATGACTGTTCCATATGAATCGTCTACGGTGTTTAAAAAAGAATCGTGTAAGATCATTATATTCCTACTGAGTTTAAACGAAGGAAGAATAATATCTTGGATGTCGGGCGCATTAATTTTTAAGCTGGAGAAGATGTCGACAGCTGAAGTAGTCTGCACGTTGACTACAAAACCAAAAAGTTCTGGGTTCGAGCCCAGTTTCAGACTAAGTCATAAAAATATTTTTTCTAATGTGCATTAGTGTCTTTTTCTGTCAGTTGTTTTCGGAAGATTTCAGTGGCGAAGTCATAGTCACTGGTCACTGAGCAGTATCGGCTTCAGTTGCATCACATCAGAAGGCCCTCCTTCGTCGGTATGGTGTAGCACCAGCAAAGTAAAATAATTACTAAGAATCTACTAAAACAAAGTTTCAAAATTTAGTACGTATCCTTGACATCAGATGCGCTGCAAAACTGCTGTAAAAAACAAAACTGTAAAAGCAGAATGAAGCTTCACCATATGTCATCTCTTTTTATATCCCTTTCCTCTAGTTCCTGCACAATGTATCGCATGTGTCCCGTGAGTGATGGTCCAAGGTAACAAAGAAGAGCTACGAAGATAACATATTCCTTTGAAGTAGCGATAAACCCCACATTACGACGATGTTCCAGAAACTCAATAGAGTTGGCATCTGTCGCAAAGCAGCTCTGGGTTGAAGAACAACTCACGCGTCATCGTAATTATTATTTAAGTGCGGTCAGGCCTGTTTTTGTTGTTTGTCCTTCGAGCGTTTTGCGTCTCACTCGCACTGATTAATGGCTTTGCCACGGCTAACTGTATCATTTACGGTTGTTGTGGCTTTTCGTTATTAATCAGTTGCTGTTACTGGTGGAGACCATCAAACTCAGGAAATTTATATATAATTTAACTTCCTATGTGAAGGCATAGGTCGCTAAAATTATATTGTGTGGGATACCCTGGCAATTTGCCTACTTGCTTCTGCCATCTGCCATATGGCAATTAATTGATAGATACAAACAGAGTTGGCACCTCTACTGTCACCGATAAACCTCCTCATTCTCTCGTGTACCCCGTGGAGTAGCTTCAAAATAGCCCCGGCCCAAACATGATTTCTTGATATCTACACCATACATGAGGCAACACCTAAATAAATAAATGATTAAATGGTTGATCCGAAGATTCATAAACCTGATGCCAAATTACGACATTCAATTTGAATCAAGTGTCGTAGCTTGAGCTCTCATATTTTGAATGTGCCAAAGTTATTGATATTGCAAGCAGCACCGTGAATTACTCCAACCAAGGTTTGTAAAATGTCTTCAATCGGTTCGAAATCTCTACTGATTTTAAGACAAATTCCTATAAATACTAAAAAGCATTACAAATTGCAGCAAGTTTGTTTCATTTTTGATGTTTGATTAGAAATGCAATTTGAAATTCGCAATCGATATGAATTGAGTGCAGTGGAGTTAATGAACATTAAATCCGCAACCGGTGTACAGCTTTTCAGTATTCTTGTTTTTAGGAAGAATTATTATTAAAGTTACGAGCAGTTCTAGATACTTATGGATAGTATATATGTATGTACATACATATGGACATACTTATGTATGTATGAATGTATTTAGAACCAACTATTGTACATACTAGTTTTAAAGAGGAGAAAAATTAAAAGACTTTGTTCTTAAATTGCACCACTTTCCATACTGGTTTTTGTTTTTTTTTTCTCTCCTATTTTTCTTCTACAATATATTAATAACTTTTGCGTGCTTTCTTACTTTTTTCTAACGATTTTCAAGTCTAATTGTAATATTCTTGTTCTTTATGAGAAACAACTATTGTGTAGATGGTATTTAAAAAATCTGATTTGGTAGAGCTGGTATCTAAGTTTTGATAGTATTGTTAACTAACGTTCATATAAGTAATGGGTCTTTCATTAAGCACTTCCTATCTTTAAATTTAAATAAAAAAAAGTGTGTCTGAGATACATATAATCGAAATTTTCTATTCGTTTTCAAGACCTACTGATGGCATCATGTGTGGAATATAACATCGTTCAAATGTCCGCCACGGCTACTCTGGGTAAGGCGTATCCGAAATGTTAAATTTTCTATGACTCTGGCGCATAACACAGGCTGAATTTGACCGATAGCATGGGTTATGCGACTTAAGAAAAGAAAAAGTCTAACGGAAATCGCACGATCGAGGTGGCCAGTTCAATTTTATCCACCACATTGTGAATGGTCCTTTCGGTAGGACGATTATGGCGACCACAAAATGGGCGAAGTGCGCTGTACGAATTGAACACCCATTTTGATAAAACAATTTTATTATTATTGTACGTGGTGTTGCATGCTATATCGGTCCATGGTGATTTGGCAAAAAAAAAAAAAATGGCCATTATCAACTGTCAAAGTTCGGAAGTCCCTATTGGAAAACCCTTTATATAAGAGGAAGAGAAGAGTTCCAATACTCGTAGTAACGCGCGAATATTTTCTTTATAGCGTTTTTTTTAACTTTATTACAACCCGTAGTTACGCCTGCAGTCTTCAGACGTTATCGAATTACAGCCCAGTTAGCATTTGGAATATACAATTTTCTAAAATCACCTTAAAGAGTCTTCTTCGAGTACTTGCGACGATCAAAAATTGATTAATCACTTACACGTTTAAAAACGGGCTCGAACATGACTCGTGTTTAAGATTTAAAAGTGTTTGATTATAAATAAAGAGTCGGAAATGGCTCAAAACTAATCAAAAAATTAATCACAAATGACTAATCAAGAAGAGTCGCGGGTAGGGTACCATTTTCTCCCGCAAAATTATCTTTTATTTCGCTTTTTTTAATCGTGCAGAAGATTAAAAAAAAAAATTGAATTTGATTAATAATTTCCAAAAATGCTGGCTGGGAGATTCCAAAAGCACACACACTCACACACATCGGAAGACATTTCCTCGGAAAGTTTCACAACAGAAAAATTATGATTTTTTAAAGAAATTTTTGAGAAGAAATTAAAGCACAGCAATGTGGTCAACAAAGTCGATTTATGCCGCCTTACAAGAGTTAAAAAAAAATATTTGCTTTTGACAAAACATACGATATACAGTGGTGGAAAAAACTACTTAAACATCATTAATTTTTAGTATTAAGTTTTTTTTTTTTTAATGAAAAGCTTCATAAAATTGCATCTTTGTTTAGAAAATAAAAAAAACATTTTTCTGCAATTAAAATCAAAATTTTATTTATATGAAACGAACAAAAAACATAAAATTTCGTTAGAATTCATCACAGTTTAGAGAAAAAAAAATATTAAAAACAATTTTTGTAAAATATATAAAAATTGGTATAAAATAAGTTTTTAAACAATTGGGGTATTCGCAAGGTTATCATACAGTTATGTTTTAAAATAATAATACGAAAAAATGTTACACCTGTGAACAACCCGTCATAATTTGGTGTGGTATTTCAAAATTTCATTCAGCTGATAAGAAAAAATCATTTATACATAAAAATAAATATATAAAATAATTCGACTTTTTAATATAGTAAATAAGAGTTTAGAAGTACGAGTAAGTCGTGTAATAATTCCATTTTTAATTAAAATTACAAAAGTGTTCAAACAAATATAATCCAAAATAGCTGTTGCAAGTGATATGAGCTGAATAATTTTTTTGACGGCGGCTGGTGGATAAACGTTAAGTGGCTGCCAGCCATATGAGTTACACAAACAAAATTTGTTTTTGGTTTTTCTTTCTTTCTTTTTATAAAAATAATTTAATATAAAGGTATAAAAATGTTTAGAATTTTTCAAAAATAATTTTATTGTTATATCATTTATAAGTTGCAGAGGCTTGAAATATTATCGCCGGCTCAACTGAATTGATTTAGTGTACGACTCAGATTTCTACAAAACAATAGACATAGCTGGAAAATTTTTATTATTTTATTACTTTTTTGTTTGAAGCCCAACAACAAGTTGTTTAAACTATTTTAAAATATTACGACATTATGGCAATATAGCTTAATAACACTCATTGTGAATCCCCCCAATGTATATCTTAGTACTCAGTGAGTCAAATTTCATTACTACTAATTGTTAATCTTATAATCAGTAATATATGTTTGTTTTTTTTTTTGCTTTATTAAATTTGTCATAACAATATCCTTGCAGAGCTCCTTTGTTCACTAGTTCTACACCAATTTTTTAAATTATTTACACTCTCAGTGAATTTTTATAAAAAAAAAAACCACCTTATGTACACACGTTTCAAATTTCGCTTAAACACTGCGGAAATATGATTAAGCGTTTCAAATTTCACACAGTAATGAACAAAAGTGCACGGAGAATAAAAATTGCTTAAGTAACATGGGATTCTCCTTTTTTTTACTATGTGTAAGTCAAATAAAAGGTATAACGATATTTTTTCAGAGTTAAAAACAGACAAAAAAAAATTAGAAATTGACGGTTCTAATTTCAGGGCATGCAATATATTAAAAACTTTGGTTCTAATTTCTGAAAGATTTGAATTTCCGAAAGTTCTATTTCACTGAAAATTGTGGCATGAAATTTTTCTTACTTTAATGAAACATCCACATGCATTTATGCCTAAATAGATACAAACGATTTCTCATACTTATGCTTTGTGTGTGACACCATACTAGACCAGAACCAGAGCCTTAGAAAAGAATTGAAATCAAATATATGTAGTCATTTTCATATCTGAATCATTAAGCTTTTTTATGGTTAAAAATTTCACTTGTTGCTTGACAGACGTTTGTAGCGTTTTTTATGTTCTTTGTTGAATCCGCACATTCTATTGTATTTCATAAATGTAAGAATTTCAAAAAGAACATTTCAGTTAATTGAAGGTTGTTGCATAAGTCAGCACGTTTTTGCTGATTTTTCTTTTTTTTTAATTGCAGATTTATTTTTTAAACAATTGAAATGTATCGCTTATTTTTACAGCTTTTTGCTAGATTCTACTGAAAACTTTTTTTAACTACAAAATTAAGCCATTACACAACAATTACTGGCGTGTATGTATCTGTGTACATGATGAAAGTAAATATTTCTTTACACGAAACATGTCGCTTTCAATTTGTTTACAAATGAATAAAAAAATTAAAATAATAATAATAAAAGAACAAACCCATTTGTAAACATTTGTACGTGTAAAATTTATTGCAAAAATTCAAATATCATTTTGTGCATTCAATATTGTTTATAGCATTCGGTAAAATGATTTTCTATTATTTTTACAAATTCATTGACGTCGCAAAAAATCACGTAATTTTAGATGATTTTTATTTATAAACAAATCAGATATAATTGATACGGGTATCAATATTTTCCTGCTGTCTAATTGAAATTCTTGATTTGTTTAATGCGATTTATTTATCACATTGAATAATTTTCATATTATAAATTGTCAAGACTTGTCGCCATAACTAAAAGTTAATGACTTCGATGACAGAGTAATTCAATTTCGTTTTGACCTGATGTAGTGAAGTTCCTTTTTCCTCAAAATTATGTAATTCTCGTTTGTCTTTTTTAGAAGAAAATTAAGTTTGAGATATTGCTTAATCTTAAATATTTTGCTAATAAATTTTCACTTTCTAATTAATGGAAAATAGATTGCTCTTTTTATTACAAGGCAAGTGATTTTACGTTAACAAAATCACATGTCACTTACATGTAGCAATAAAGATACATTTACACACCGTGTATTTTATATTGTGAACGTCGAATTTCCCATTTGGAAATGCTTACATGTTGTGTAAGAGCTAAAAATCTCACTGCGTGTTTATAGGAGACGGGTGAAAATACTCGTTCGGCCATTTATATTGAAAACAACAAAAAAAAAAGCTCAAATTGTTTTTGTTTTCAATATAAATGGCCGAGCGATTATTTTCACTCGGCTTCTATGAACAGGCAGTCAATTTACATTTCCAAAGTAAAACATTTCAATTAGTGTGTTAATTGAACTAAAATGCATGCAGCATCAGCTGTTTTGTCAGTAAATTTATTTGTGGTTTCGACAACAATGTTTTGTGATTGAGCATAAAGATATATAGGGTCTATCCATTTAGTGGTTTCAAAACTGCCGCTCTGGCAAGGCTGTCAACTGCATAGATTTCCATTAGCTTCTTCATATTACGAACGGTCATCTTATTTTACGCCTCTTTTAACGAATGGTACAGAAAAAACAAAACTAAAGACGTTACATAGACAGGGTTTGGTATTGAGCGCGTATGTTATTTAATTGTATGACTTCCCGAAACGCGTATGTGTTATTTATTTCTCTTTCTTTATCTATGTAATTTATTGTAATTTAACCACCGAAGACAAATAGTTAACACTCACTGTAAAAATGTGGTGTTTCAAACGTATTCACTTTTCGACCATTAAGAGGTGATTATGATCGTCATAATCGATCTACTGTGCAAAGAATTTGCAAAAAAACATTTTTAATTAGAGAACCATTTTACTTATAATTTTACTTACTTCCAGTTAACACTACGAAATTTTTATTTCAGAAATTCTGCGTTTATAAGAGAGAGCGGGAGAAGCATGTGAGACAACTAAATGCTGCTCTCCCGTCTCATCTATAATCCCAGAATTTATTAAAGAAAACTTTCATGGTGTGAACTGGATGTTAGTCAACGTTGATTGCTCATATACAGACGGAACAGGAAGCAGTTAGCATAGACATATCAGAAAAAATTTTGCCTTGACTGCAAATAGAATTTGCGTTTCAGTCAACAGCAATTAGTCTCGTATGTACTTGTTTTCATACTTATTCGCGCGTTTGCTTGAACACTCAAGATTTTAAACGATGTTTCAAGCACAATTAATATGTTTGTTCTATAACTTTTTTTTAACAAGTCAACACATTCACCATGTAAAAACTAAACCACGTAGGATTAAGAGTGGGTTAAAGCAGCTGTAATGCCGTCATACTTTTTTCCATCCATTTCAACAAGCTTTAAAATACCCATTTCGTAATTACAAATATTTAAATTCAGTACTTAATTTGAGGACGTGGACGGATTTTGCGGGCTCCCTCTCGCGAGCGACCTACCGGCCTCACCTAACATAACCTAATATTTAACTTTTTGGAGAATGAAATCTACTGCACTACTGATAATGCTGGTCTTTTCCTAACTGTATTTTTTCAACATTTGCTTAGTCCACGTCCATATTGTGAAACATTTGCTGCAAAACTTTTGAGTTTGTTGACGAGAAGGGGAAGAGGAGTGGAAGTATGTACGCTGTTTCATGTACATGCAGCTTTTGTTGAATTTCTTATTTGCATCTTTTGAGATGAGGTGTATTTGACGTTTCATTTTATTTCTTTTCGTTTGGTATACTGTTAACTTCTATCATAATAATAGCTACCCTGTTTTATTGTTAATTTTTTGTGAAATATAATCAAAAATTTAAAAAAAAAATATAAAATGATATAAAAATTATTATATAATTTTTCTTCTTAGCGTCCATTTTGCTTCAAATTATACCTTGTGCTTCAAATGTGTATCCAAAAAAAAATATTCACACTTATCACAGGGTAGTTATTTTATATTTACATTCGGTATTGAGAAATGTCAAAAAAAATTAAAGAAAGAAGATAGAAGGGAGGAATAAAAAATACGAAACATGAAGCAAAAGTTTCATGTATGGACACTGCTGAAGCTTCAAAAGAGAATTCAAAAAAGTTTTGCAGCAAATGTTTCACAATATGGACGGGGACTTACAAACGACAAAACAACGGCTGAATTATGAAAAATATGCTTTACATTTTGTTGAGCGTTCGTTTTGATCATACTATTTTAGAAGTATTGAAATAAGAAACATCACAATTTTCATAATTTCGCCTTTGAATCGATTGAAAATGGCATTTGTTGGCAAACTATCAAATGTTTTCGCAACTAAAATAGGAACAGATTTGCAACGGCAAAACTGTTCCTATAATTTCCCATGAGCTGTAACCTGTTTAATAATTTGTATAAGAGTTTATCAACCGAACGACATCAATTTTAAAAATTTAATTAATATTCTGAGAACTTCATGCAGTAATGCAGGTACCACAGTATCAGTGTTGAGAACATTTCCATCCATCGCTGTTCATTCAAGTTCTGAAATTATTTTGTGTTTATTTTCTTTTTTAGTCGATTAATAAATAAATTACTGCTAGGTACATGATAATTAAAATGTAGTTAAGGAAAAAACTAAATTATGTTTTTAATAGGCGTTTTTCAATGATTTTAAAAAGCATCTTTGCGCCTATAACATTCAGTGAACTTCTTGAAGGGCAAGTCCAAGGGCACAAAAATAAATCAACTTTAAACTGATAAAAAATGAGTGAAACTATAATATGCTTAAATTAGTTGGTATGGCTAGTAATGAATAGTAATGTAGAAAAAGAAAAATTAAGCAAAAATCGCCTTTAATAAAATACATTGATCTTCATTTGAATGCACACTGGTGCATAAAAAAACAGACGAGTTTAATAAAAACAAACAATTCACAAAAATCAAACTGGTTGAACTTGTTTAAGGGATCCACTGCCAAGATAAGTACGAAAAACAGCAGTTATAATATAGACAACAACTATAACACAAACAACAACAACACCAACAAAAGAAAAACAAGTACGCAAGCAAAAATTAGTCAGAGACACAGAAAATGCAATTCAGTGATGACAAGTTGTTGATTTGTGAACACAATCGATTTCTCCTATTGCGATTTTGAACATGATTTAAATTCAGTTAATTGAATGTTGTTTAGCTGAATATGATTAATCACCCCATTTTGACAAGGTTATCATCTGCCAGATAGGATAAATAAGTAACAACTCGTAAGTAGGTATTGTCATTTATTCATACATTGGACTTTTACTCAGCAAGAAGGTCACAAATTATAGCATTCGATATCGAACCAAAATGCTATAATTTTTATATTTTTATCATTTTTTGTTTGAAATTTCCTATCGAATCAAATGCCGTAATTTGGCCCCTGGTTTTACAAAGGTCCAGAAGAAAATTGTTAGCAAATTAAACAAGTAAAAATCACGAGGGTAAAATATGAAATACGAAAAAAATTTTAAATTTTAAGAATCAGAAATAAAAATCGTATCGCGATCTGTGTGAATATAATAGTTATTGCATGGGTTGAAGCTCAAGAAAGCATGGGGGTGTGTGTCATTGGCAAGCAGGTGTTAATATTTAACAAAACAACTCATCATTTAAATGAGTGCTTAGAACTCATCACTGTTCCATGATTTAGTTACGTTTTTGCACGGTTTAATAAGTTCTAGTTCTTGTAACACATTTAAAAATTCTTTTAAATTATAATTGCAACTGCTCAGTTGTTCATATCAATTATTAGCTAGAGTTAAATGTGTTTTCCATGAGGTCAAAAGAGATAATCTTGTTGACATTTAAGATGGCATCAAAAATGAATTCCGAAAAAGAAGTGCTTACGAAATCATGAAAATACCAATCATAGAGAACGCATTCACCTTTTTTGCTGGGTTATTAATGTAAATATGGTCTGAAATACGAGTTCATGCAATACAATTAGTTGGAAAACACCATTTTTTCATCCGACATCAATCATTCCAAAAATTAAATTTTTCTTTTAGTTTCCATCAATCAACAAATTTTCATTATCGTGATTGATGAATATTTTGTACTGTCTGGACCATTTGAACTTTGCCTCAAGCACAACAAAAAGGTGGTTCACACACATCATGTTTGAGTCGGCAAAATCTTGAGCGTTTAGGAGAGAACGAACAAGAGAACGGAAGAGGATGCAAAATGATCGAACAATCAATTTTATTTTTTCCTGTTCTTTTGTCATCCGTAATATTCTACATAAAAAATAAAGCAAGCAAGTAAACGTGATCACTTGTGTGCGAACCAGCTGTACATTTTTTATTTCAAGACAATTGTGCAGTATTGAAAATTAATTAATATTGACAACACTATTTTCACAAAAAAACGGTAAAAAAAAATTACGTTCTTTTGCTTGATGCTTCTTAACGTTACCACTTTTAAATTTTGTTGAAACAGGAAGCAAAACACAAAATTTGAATATTGTCCTGTAGCCTACACGCTAAAAATTTTATATTAATAAATTCTTTTTTGAACATATAAAATATGTATGCACACATATGGATATACAAATGTATGCATACGTACATACATATGTACTTACATATCGTCACAGCAAATGCAAAATTCGGTAACCAACAAAATATTCGAAATTTACTTTTTTCATTAGCTCTAGGCTGTTAAGTCCAATTACGTCATATTTACATATATATTATTACCCGAAATGGCGCAGCCTACTAAAAATTTTTGCAAAGCTCGTCTTTGCCCGACCTTATATTTAATTCGTCTATTCAATTTTAGTAAATTTTTAAAAATCGTTACGATAGGTCATTTCGCATTTTCTGTGACCATATAACGGTATATACATATGTATGTTTTTATTTTCTTATTTAACACAAATTTTTACACTTAAGGAAATCACTAATTAGTTTTACACGCATCCACCGGTGGATCGATATTTCAATTTATAACCAAAACTTATTAAATTATTTAAAACACGATAATTAAGTTCTTAATTAATTTTGCTTCACTTCAAATATTTTTTTAAAAATACTACCGCGCCACACTAAACTTTTACCCGAATTAGCATTCCTCTCACTTAAACAATCAGAATTGTACTGAACAATAAACAGAAGAAACAGTGTAAGAGAGATCGTGGCTTATTCTCCATCATTTTCAACAAAAAGAGAAACTTTTATGCTCTTCAATAAAGCTTTAATGTAGCCAGATGAGGAAAATATTAATACATTTTCTTTGCCGCAGAGTAAACGTAAATACTAATAACATGATAAATAATTGTAACGAATTTGGAATAATTGAAAGAATACTTACATAAAAAATCAATTACAAATATTCGCACCCTGTAGCAGTGTGCTTTACATGGATTTCGTGCAATGCAATCTTTTACTTCAAAAACTTTTGAGCGATAATTTTCAACAACAAATTCTCATAAATTTTTACAATCATCAAAATTAAATCTTTTTCTAATTTGACTAAACACTTTTATGTAAAAATTTCAAAAATTGTCATACGTTACAATTATGCAATGAAATGTGTACGCCAAAAGCCAAACGATAAATTAATAACAAAAACAAGCTTAATAAATACAAAGTTGCATACATGAATACATTTTATGCCAAATGAAAATCATGTCGTGTGTTCAGAACATAAAAAAAAAATTGCTCGACTGAAAATAAAGCTCGTGTGCGATGATGCTTATTCGTTCCAATAACCGTTTTCACACAAATTGCATTGCTTGTACGCAGTATAATGATGCCATACTTTAACAATGCATTATTTCCGGCCGTATGCGACTTAATAGATGACGCACAATGGCGTGGAAGCAAAAATATAAATTTATTTTGTAAAAGTTTTACTGTCGTATTTATAAAATTTCTTTTTTATTTACAAAAGTTTTATTAGAAAAATTTCCATACAAAATTCAATAAATTTTATATAAATATGATGGCAGTTAATAAGCAAATTTCCACACAAAATACAATTATTATCCTTTTATAAGTTCAAGAAGAATGAATACGGCAGTTATTTTGTAGTCGCAACTCTGCAACAAAACAACAATACGAAAAACAACAGGCATATGAACACAATAGCAAAAAAAAAAAAAAACAATTATACCAATAAAAATGCATTAACCCTTTATTGCATGATTTTTTCTTTTGGAATAAAATAATTTTTTCTAGATATAAATTGATCTTATAAGCTCAAAACAATTACTAAAAAAAAAAATCCGGTGCTAGATTTCCTGGAAAACACCAGTTTCCTTCCGTTGCAGATCTGCATCATCATGCATTTATGTACATATAAAAAAATTAAAAACAAACATTTTAAATTTTGATACTATATAAAACTTTTTTATTAATTAGAAATATATAAATGAAGTTTTTAGTAAAAATAAAAAGGAATTCAGTCTTAAAAAATTTTTACAAAATAAAAATAAATCTTATTACAAATTTTAAAAAATAAAAGTTAAATTTTTATAGCTTATTTATGAATGAAAAGTTAAATATCCGCATATACCATTTTCGCGATTTTATTTTTGTTCGATAACGTCCAATGAGGCTGTCTATTAAATCCACACCACCCATGTGCATGTTGTATTGCTTAATAATATTTGGACAGTCTATTTCAATATGCTGCATTTTGGTTTTTTCATATCTTTTTACATTTGAAATTGGATCGGCACAAACAAATGTCGATAGCAAATTAACTATTTTATTGTCCTTCCAACAAAGAGAACATATATCCACATTATCAATGTTGGCAAAAAATTCAACATACTTTCCTCTTGAGTCGTTTTTTAATTCTTTTTCCGTTGGAAGCTTACAATTCGCCAGTCGATTTCGACGAATAGTGCCAACAGAGTATATTCCTTTTTTTGCCAGCTCGACAACTAAAGGAATAGTGGTATAGAAGTTATCAAAATAAATTTTGTGTCCAACATCTTTCTCAACACAACGAGTTAATCTTGTTACTACATTAGCACAAGAACCTAGGTATGGCTCATCTAATAAAATATTTTCATCCATTTCTTTACCTGTGTAAATTTCAAAATTGTATATGAATCCCGAAACACCACTCAAAACCCATAATTTATAACCCCACTTGTGGGGCTTTGCAGGCATGTATTGTTTCATATAACTACGAGCTTTAGTTGCACATATCTGTTCATCTAAAGATAAACACTCCTCTAGTGGGATCGTTAAAAATTTCTTAACCAATTCGGTCAAAAGAGGTCTAATTTTATGTAACCTATCGTGTTTAGGATGATCCCTAGGCAACATGCTGCTGTTTGTATTAAAATGCATATATCGCCGAATTTTTTCAAATTCATTTACAGTCATAGTGTTTGCAATAGTTTCATTTCCAACAATAGGGCTCCAATAACGGCGAATATTAGGCACTTGAACCACTGACATTAAAATGCATATCCCAATATATTTTCGTATGTGATCAGGCGATATTACCACAAAATGATTTGGATTTTTTTCCGTTGCATACAGGGCTGATTCTGACACAATACAATTTATTATATCGTCAGAGAAAAAGTAATTGAAGAAACTTAGTGGCGTGGATAGCTGGAGCAATGGCTCGGACAAAGAAGAATCACCTTTAAATTTTGTTCGTTCTGAATCGAATTTAAAATTATTCTGTCTCCACAATACCTTTTTATACTTTTCCTTAAGTTCACAAAGTTCTTTTTTAAATTCTCTCACCTCAGCAGCAGATGAAGTTGATGCTGGCTCTTCCGCAGATAAAATATCCACATCTTCTCGATCCACTGCTTCATCATCTAGGTTTTTGCCTTCGATAAATTTGGTAGCAATCACCAGATCTTCATTTTCGAGCATTTCGTCGTCACTTTCATCAACAAAATCGTCTTCACTGTCAACCCATTCATCCAAAATCCTCTCCAATTCTTTATTTGATAAAAACGAAGGCATACTGAAAATCACATTCAAAAGTATAACTAAATGCATAGTGTTGCAGATATGCATCATAGTTTATTTATAGAAAATTAAATGGTTTTCTTGATAAAATATGAGCATTTTAATGTTTTTACAATTGCTAGATATATAATAATCTAAAAAAAAAATACTTACCTGGAAAAAAATTGTTTTAAATTAAACTTTTTATCAAAACACTCACACAAAAAATTAACTTTATAAGCGTGCGCTTTTTGTTAACTTTAAAATGATTTTTTTTGACTTGAACGCAGTTCCAAAAAAAAAAACAGTTAACTTATAAAAAACATAAATAAAAGAAAACAAATAGAGTAAAAAAAATATAATCCGTTATTTATTTTCGTAAGTAGACACATTTCAAGAGTATGATGCAGATATGCAACACTATGCAATAAAGGGTTAATTGCTTTTGCAAAGCTCTCTCAAAATAAACAAATGAGTAAAAAAGTAAACAACTGATTTAAAATATCAATGGCGCTCTTAAAATCTAAACAAATTTTTACATTCACGCTGTAAAACATAAACGTGCAAAGAGCCACCAGTCACTATGGTTTTGTTAAACAAATCCCTCGGATTTTTTCCTTTTATCTTGGAGTGCTCAAGAGAAATCCTCCATTTATATGCAATGCATTCCACTGGAACTAGAAAGAGGTATAGTGAAGAGAACATTCAGACGGTGAAAGTGGCAGAAAGATAGAGCTTAATTCTTGCACAACTCAGCTGTTGCGTGTTAATTATAAAGGAAAGTTGCGGCGTTTCTGATGTTAGTTTTGACGCATTATTTTTAGGATAAGGAGAGCCATTTTATTTATTATTTTACTTCGTCACCGTTTTATTGTTCAAATAGCAACGAAGTAGAGTGTTGCAGCACAAAAAACTTAAAAATAACTTTTTTTGAATTGACAAGACACTAGGAATCGAACCCGCGTCTTTCTGGTTGTAGAGTCAACACGCTAACTACTCCCGTCAGCACCCCCAGCGATTCCATTTAAATCAAAGTTATTATTGTTGTTCATCTCCTTCATAAAAATAAAACATTTTAATTCATATACACGATATAACAATAAAAATAGAAACTTTTCAAGTTTATGAGTTATGATTATGAGTTGCTATAAAATTTAAATGGCTTAATGGGAACGTGCTATATCTGAAAAGAAATTCAAAATGTCTTGTATATTAAATTCTAAACTAATCATTGAACCGGCATAACATTTTTGTATACGTTCTTCTAGGAATTTGTATTGCACAATGAATTCCTCTTGCATGGCGTGCCATACAACTTGCAAAAGATTTTCCTCTTCGCACAAATGTTTCTCAACCTTTTTGTAAAGATTTTCCAAACCTTTTTTCACTTCACGTGCCGGATATTGGCTAATTACTTTACGTAATTCTTGCTTCGAAAATGCCATTTGATAACTGATTTCTGTCTCCTTAACGCCCTGGGCAATTTTTTGCTGTACTCCTTCAAAGAACAGCTAAAGAAATATTTTAATTATAATATTAATTGTCTTTGTTATTTAGAAAGTGTTAAACAACAACTCACATTCAGCTTTTCCAGTGGCCGTCCAAAATACTGTATAACATAGTTGGTTAATGCTTCGGTATATCGGGACTTGGCTTCTTTCTTTAGTTCATCTAAACTGGGCACTTTTAAGCGTGCCAAAAGCGAATAAATATGATGATAATTTTCCATACGAACCACTTGTACGGGAGTTTTTGGATGATCCTTGGCGTGTGCATTAATGCTTTCGAAAATGGCATTTATTAATTGTATGTACTTTTCGCCATCCGTACGACGTGTTGATTTTCTAAAGAAATCCTCGGTTGTCTGTGAGAAGTATTCGAAATTTTCAACATACGGTAATATGCCGCATTTCGAACGTTTCGGTAGTTTTGCATCGCGTATTGACTGCAATTGCTGTTGCATGAAACGATCGAAGTTTCGCTTGACATGGACTAATACTGAAGCAAAGGTCATGCTTAAAAAGGAATGTGTATCTTGGGCAGACATAACATGTTGATTTAAACGTTCCAATACGTACAGAGAATAGCTAAGGGCAAAAATTAATTAATTACACACACAAAAACACAAATAAACGTAGAAAAATGTGCTGCATTCGGCAAAGGCAAATCTTGAACTTTGTTGAAAACAAATGGGAGAAAAATTAAAAATAAGAATTTCTGAAGAAATGATTAAGACCTTTTTTTTTAAATAAATAGAAACTATGAGTTTCTTTTATACGGAATCTTTGGCGTAACTTGAAACGCCAATTTTGATCCTGCCTACTACTACCGTATTGAAATTATAAACTGCAAGAGTAATCCTTCGGAATTTCATAATCTTATGCAACTGCTCCTCATTTATTATCCTTCTTTGCAAATGTAGTATTTTTTTCCATTTAATTTCAAGTTATTTTTATATTTCGACTGCTTTTGGGATTGGAGTAGTTTGTTAGAGAAATTTTGAGCCCGTTCTCCTAAATTTCCATTTCTGACGACTTTTTTATTTTATTTATTTCTTTTATTATAACTTTCCTGTACTTTAATTATGTTCGAAAGGGATTTTCGAAATTTGGAAAAATCCTATCTTTTAATATTTTGCTACCATTCTGCATTTCATCTTAATTTTAGCGAAATTTTGTGTCTGTTCTGCGAAATTTCCATTTTACACGATATTTATATTTAATTTTTTCTTCTAATCTTGTTATATATTTCTGATGTTCGAAATGAGTTTTCGAAATTAGCTGTTTTTTTTTTTTTTAATTTTGAAATTTTATGTACGTTTTTCCTCTTTGAGTAATATTTGTTCAAATTGAATTTATTCTGATATTTCATGTGTATTTCCAAATCTTCCTATAACAACTTTTTATATAATTTTAGTAATAAATACACGTTCTCCCACTAAACGTGAATTTTTCTTCAATTAGTTAACATTTTTTAATTTTAAAAAGGTTGATGATTGATAACATACACGCAGTCAAAATTACATGTAACACTTACTAAGAAACAAACTAAATCAAAAACAAAATTGTAAATAACACTGACAAACACTAGCAGAACGGAACTGCATGCTGTTTTCGAAACCTTGGCATTTTTGATTTTGTTTTCATTATTTGTTCTACTTAAGCAAACTGTTTTGGTTTAAATCTTCAAGTATTGTGTATAACGAATTATATTGCTCCGAGCTCATAGCCATTATTGTATATCAGTTGTTAAATATTTTCTTACTTTTGTGTAATTCTATTCAGCAATTTTAACAAATTTTTTATATTTAAATTTTTTAGAATTAGTGATATTTTTTTGAAATACGTTTTCGAAGTAAAAATTTTTTTTTAATTCTGACAGAAACTAAAATTTTTCCGTGATCTCCAATTGTTTACTAAGTACATTCAATATTTTTTTTACACTTAAACTGTATTTTAATTTGTGAATTATCTACTTTTACTTTTTAAGTACGGATTATTTTTTACTTTCTGCAATTTTATAAAATTTTTGATTTTTGACTCCCGCAAAAGTGCGAGGTTCTCAGGTCGATTATATATATTTTTTATAAACGTTATTTAATTTTATATTATTCAAATCCGCTTTTCGCAATATGTTAAAATTTTTTTTCGAATCCAAGGTATTCGCTATCAAACGAAATTGCAACAAATTTTAAAATAATTTTGTTTGAAATTTTATTTTATTATTTTAGAAAAACATCATATTTTTAAATTTTACTATTTTATCAAGTTCCACTAATTTTGAAAAAAAAATTAGTCTCGTTGTCATAATTTGAAACTCAAAAATTTGAATCTCGCGATAATTTGAATTATTTTCCATGTCCCTTGAAAAACATTCAATATATTGAAAAAAATTCATATAGTACCGGCGGTAATTTAAAATTATTTGAATGGCATCATTATCGCCGACACGCTGTAATTTGAATATTTTTCTTCTACGGTTTATAATTTTAATTATTTTAATATACTGTGTTTCATGCAAAATATAAAATAAAAACAAAATAATCATTAATTTTAGTTTAGTTCAACTTGTAGTGTGAATATATTTGTTTTACTTTAGTGTAAGAATGCTTTTACCATGCGCTTTGCTTTCAATTAAACGCTTATTAATTTTAAATCTCGATTATTTGAACTTTTTCTTCGGTTCCTTGAATTTCTAAATATCAAGAGTAGACTGGATTCGAAAAATTAAAATAAGGTTCAAATAAATGTTAATGTTACATATTTAATTTTAAAAATCCTATTTATGTAATTTAATTTCAATTCATTTATTGTCATTGTATATTTGTTATGTAGTCCATTGGATAGCCACATTTGCTTATTGTAGATAGATTGCAAATAATTATAAATTAAAAAAAAAATCCTATCAATACTCCAGCACTTAGACTCCAATGCAGCTTAATAAATATATTAAATAATAATTTGAAAATAAAACATTTAGTACTTACAAGCAATCAAAACGTTCAAAACTTTGTATAAAATTAATGAGTTCTTGCTCTAGGCTGCCAAACAATGCATTCATCAATTTACGAACTTCTTCATTTATTTGACGATCGATTTTCTTTTGGGGAAATTGTGCTGCAATGTGAAGAATATGAAATCAAAGTGTTACATGAAAAAAACAACTTGAAATTACTGCCATCTCCCGCTCCGGTAGTTGGTGAAGGTGACAGTAACAGAGACTGTGACATATCGATACTCTTTTCCATCACATCTAAATTAGCGGCTCTGTTTGTTGGACTTATAACATCCATTTGAAAGAAATTAATACAAAATTTCTGTTCCTGCAAGGCAATTGGCTCTAATTCAGCTAAAACTTTTTCCAAGACCGCATCAAAACGTTCACGATCGGCTGAATCTACACCAGGTCCCCACTGATCTCTATTTACACCTAAAGTACCATGGGGTAGGGATGTAACAGCATTTTTTTTAGATGTTGAAGATGTCAGTAAATCCAAATCTTCTCGGGAATTACGCAGTTTTTCCGAAATTTGTAATTTACCCTTTGAAATATTAAAATTGTTATTATAATGAATAATTAGAATAAAACCAGTGTGCACTCTCACCAATGTGAAAAAGTTTCGAATATCACGCTCATAAATTTTACTTAAGGATTTTGTATATACCGCCGTAAGACCATCATACTTAGCACGATCCATTGCTTTTATCCAATGCATTAATTCTGTATACGGTGTTAGTTCATGATGAACAGAAGAATGATTTGGTAACACCAGCTCCGTGCTTGATAATGGCATATCGCCAATTTCATTCGATAAATGTATGAATAAACAATTTAAATGCTTTATCACAGGCACTAGAAAATTCTTTTTCCAGCTTTCAAAACGCTTCATTTGATCTCTGACAGCTACCAGACGTTGCAGAGAAGGATCAATATCACTATTTAGAGCCTGTTGTAAACTTTGCGCAGCTACTATTGCTGCTTTACGACCTTCTATCGTCTTTAAATCGGGTGATTGCAAAATTTTTTGATAAGCAACTGGAAAATCTAACTGGGACTAAAGAACGAACGTTATTCAAAGAATTGTTAATGTAATTTTTCATTGAAATCTATTTTTAAAAATCCCGGTACCACAAAATCAGATTTTTTTTTAAGCTCGAGAGAAATTTCAAGAAAAAAACTCTACTAATATTTAACATATTTCATTCTTTTTCGACATTTTTCGGAATTGTTCTTGAGTTCAAAGCACTGCTCACTGTAGCAGCCAGTGATGTTAGCCGTACAATTCCCTACTTTAAAGAAATTTAAACTCCCGTACCCCCATACAACAATTAAATAATTTAAAACCAAGGTAAGGACATTCCACATGCCTTCTCACAAGATAACGAAGTTGGAAATGAAATTTTACGCATTTATGGCACCACTATTTTATGAATATAAGTAACATTAAAGTTTTTCTAAGGAAATGTGTGGTACACAGGTATATGATGTCAATCGATTTTAAAACAAATCGTCTGGAAATTAAATTAACTTTCGAAAGATTTCCAAATAATATTTTTGTTTCGCAATGCCGAAAATACAGCGCAGTCGGGATATAGTGAACTATATCACTTGATCGAGAAATTCATTATAAAAAATATTAAAAACTAAGCAATTTTTATTCATTTAAAGTTAAAAAGGTAAAAGAGACTTATTACTCGAACATATATGTATGTATGACTATATGTATAGGCACAGTCATATCAATATCAAGTCATCTAAGTTAATAGTTATTAAAATAAGAAAAATTTACCAAAAAATATCACTTGTTTTTGTTAATGTTTGTGTAACAAAATGTGTTTACTTTACACAGGTTTGTGCAGATCACTGTTTAGAGTAACTAATGTAAAATATAACCAGTTAATTATACCGAAGAATTTGAATTACAAAGTGTTCTCTATATCCCGAATGCACTGTATTAGAAAAGAATTTATACAAGAAGTTTGTAAAAGGTGAATTCATATATGAAAAAGTTTTCAAAGAGTAACTTAAGAACATAAATGAAAGGAATATAATTGAGCACATAGAATTTTTCGGTTTTGAATCGTTTTGTTTTCGGAATCGATTACCATCACATTCTTGAATGCTGTTAATGTTAAAACACAAGTCTATCAAAGCAAGTCTTATAAACTTACAATTATTTGACTTAGTTCCTCTTTAAGTTTTATATTATTATTGTTGGCGATTTTAATCATTGCATTTTTACCACCAATTTTTTCCATTGCCTCTTTAACATGACCTAAAATTTCTTCATATGAATCTAAACGTTCTTCATATTTGTCAGCTTCACCAATAGCTTCATCAATATGTTCCATTAAACTTAAAACTTGCTTCTCGGAAGCTAATACAGATTGCATATTTGCCTAAATTATATAAAAATTGTATACAATAAAAAGATAACTAGAATCAAGACTGTAATTAATGTTAAAAAATAATACCAACTAATTTATGGGTATGAAAAAAACATATGTGAATTTAACAACTTACGCCATCTAAATCATGCAACTCTTTCGATAACTTTTCAATTAACAAATCAGCATCCTTAACAGCATAATCACACTCATTAAACAGTTTTGACAATTCCGTTGCCTCTTTATCGGTCAAAGCCGTAAACTCGGTGAATTCCATTTCTTCTTCATCTTCAGTATCGCCACCATTCTTACGCAAGACTTCGTGTCCGCTAGTATCTTGACCACCCGAAGAACTCCGTATACTGCTACGACCAGTCCCATCCATAGCAATTATTTTTTCCGGGGATTTATCAATTAGCCAAGCCGTTGGTACATTACGAAATTCTGCTTTTGCACCTCGACCATACTTAAAAATTTGCTTATACAAAACGGCAATGAAATTTTGTCGTTCGTGTAAATTAAGCGCATACCATTTGTAAAGCTTTTCAACTTGAACATCGAATTCATGAATATCAAATTGTTCACTCCGACAGTCTATCCACTTGATTTCGTCTAATTGCCAAACCCGTTTCTTTTTGTAATCACCATCTTTTTGTTCAGCCTGCTTGACTAGGCAAACCGTAACTTGTGGTACAGGTGGCGGAGTCGTAGCAACACACAAATAACAGGCTCTTTTCTTTTTATACGTTTTAGTTACCGTCACCACAGACAGTAGCCGCTCAGAGCACCCATTAAAAAGTTCTTTTTGTAAAATATGTTTAATGTTGGCAAAAGACCCAATCGATAACATTATGTTATTAATGTGTTGTATTTTATAATTTTATATTTGTTTATATGCGATATTCTCTTGACGCCTCTAAGAAAAATTAATCATAAATTATTCTTTCTTTATCAATGTTGATAAACGCCAGCTGTTGCCAAAGTTGCCAATGTCTTTTAAATAATAATAATAAAACAGCCAGCGAGAAGTAAAAAATGTTCAAATAATAAAATTAATGCAAAATTAATACATATTCTAATATAAATGAATACAAACTTAATTTACTAAAAAATTTAATTGGTAAAATGAAAAAACGTTATTTGGTTAATTACAGCAATCTAACGAGCAGTTTGCAGCCAATCACTTCAAAATGATGCCTTGTAAAATTTTTCGAGACTCGTTCTTCAATATGTCAAAACCTGCAAGTATTGTTTTTCATTTTGGGTGTATCGCACGTAAGTTTTGGCAAACATTTAATATTAAAAGTTTTCCACTTACAAACTGAATAAAATTTTATATACATACAGTTACCAAGAGAACTAAAGAAAAATGTTGGTAAAACATATTGTGAAACAAGGTCTCTTATTAAAGAATGGTGAGTTACGAGGAAAAGTTGTCCTACTAACCATACAAATTACATAACTATAAACATGAAATTAGAAAAAAAATTGGCTTATAAATAAATAAAATATTTACACGAAATTTTATTTCTTTTTAGCTGGTGGATTGTCCCGTTCTTATTCTTATCACGGCGGTCCTGTCGTTAAAGTGACCATGAATGATTTGCCCGTTCCTAAGGGTGATTGGAATGAACGGTACTACAACAACAACAGAACATACAACGCCATTTTAGCTACCGGAGTTATTTTTTTAGCCAGCACTATAGCTTTTGTAAATCAATTGTTAGTTAAGAATATTGTTTCATAAATTAATCTATTCCTTTCTTTAGGTTAAATCAACTGGAATCATTCATTTTAATTTCAGTCCCCCAAAAAGCTTGGATTAAGTGCTTCAAAAATTTCGTACTAATTTAATGTGTCGATGTTTAAGATAAATCTAATAAAAATGCTTCAAATGGTTTTGAATGAAATCTGAGCGAAATAAATCACCCAACCTTTATGGTTTCCTTTTATTTTAAAATACAGGACCATCGTCCAGGTTATCGTCTTCATCATTGTACGATTCTCCGTTATCGAAATAACTGTTTCCGTAATCATTTTCGTATTCCATTTCATCGGCTGCCACCTCTTCATCTTCTACTTCTTCAGAATCAGAATCATTATTATTTGTAGGTTCTTTATCATTTTCCTTGCGCTCTTTTTCCTCCAGTTCTTTCAAACGATCTTCTATATTTATCTTTTTCACATGTTTAGCCTTTAATTCACTTTTACGCTTTCTGTTGGTCATTTGTAATTCCGGTGGCATTAATGACCATTTAAATTCAGCTTTTGACTTCAACTTTGTTGCTGCTTCCGTATCGTTCTAAAAAGTTCAATTTATTTAAATAGAGTTTTAATACGATAAAATTACTTACTGCATTTTTCTGAGAATAACTTAGAGTTGATTGATTCATGCTATTACTTTTTAAAGTCTTTAGAAAGTACGGCGAGTCTCCCATATGATTAAGAAAATCCTCTTTCCATAATATTTGATAGCTTTGTGCGGGAGTTGTCTAAATTGTGACTATTATTAAAGTAAAGTGATTATTTTAATGGGCTTACCTCGAGAGTTACAGGTTTAGTCATTAAGGGTGGATATGTTGGCGGAGGACCCGTTTGCATATCCTTGTCCACACATTTAAAAGACTGTATTTGTTCTCGTGTAAAAGATCCTGTTTTCCCTCTTCCGGCCATAATTTATAAATGTTTACTGTGTGGCAAATTAAATTATATTGAATGAGTGATTAAATCCATGCTGTTTTTCCATGGCTTTGTTTATTTTAATTTTGCAGTAAATGGCATTTTTTGGAGTTGCCACATGAACAAAATTTTAATGTTTTAAAATTTCTATAAACTTGAATTAAAAATATTACAACAGCTCCTAATTAGAAAATCAAGTAATTTATCATTATTTAAATCCTATATTTAATCGCTGACAACTAAATCGCTAATTGTTCAATAATTTTACAATCAAATATTTACGACCAGTATTTCTCACTTTTAATTTTTTTAGTTAAAAATAAAGAGCAGAAATGAAAATGCAATTAGAAACAAAATGCACGTACATTTAAACAGTTGCTTGTAAAAATTTCGCACGAAAAAACGAATATTTGTGATTTGTAATATATCGCATTAATATTTTTATTTCCAAATAATAAAAAAGAATAAATATTATTTAATAATACAAATAGTATTTAATTATCTTTTCAAATTTACACTTATCTGATACGCTTACATTTTTAATTATTAGTTAAACATACATATACAATTTTTAAAAAATACTTATCAAATAGAAATTATTGCATTTATTTATTTAAAAAATGTATGTATGCAGTTGCTTTCAAAGTACTGTACTGTAAAATTATATCTTCATTTTATTTTGTGAAACTTGGTCATTCGTAATCACCGTTTGTAGCCAAACCCACTTTTTCCATTAGTTCCGTTAATTTCTGAGCTTTGCGATCTTCATTGTGAGCGATAACTGTGCAAAGGTGCTCTGTTAAAAGTTCTTTTTTTTCGGCGGCAGTGTGTAAATCCATTTTAGCTTTTAGAAATTGAGATTCTATTTTCATATAATGTTTTCTTCAAAATGATTGCAGTTTGTAGAGAAATAAAAAAAGGTAAAAAATTTAAACTCATCTGAACTCCTCTCTTTTTTTGTGGGACTTACTCAATAGTTGCAAACTGTATGCAGGCAGTGTCGATTTGTTTTCTTAGCAGAGCTACATCCACTGCAAGATCATTATCTAATTTGGCAAGTTCAGCTTTTATTTCTTCAATTTTACGAGTTTCTGCAGCAGTTTTTTGAGAGCTTTAAGAAAAAGCATTGTTATGGAAGTTCATTTTTAATGTTTGAAAATAAAATAAATTAATAAAATTTCGTAATGTCGGCAATAACCTGACGTAGTGATGCCACCTGTTTTAATTATGTCAGCTGATTGTCGAATTTCGAAATTTATAGATACAATGCTTCAGAATTTTTCACTGCCAAATGCTCTCATAATCTTCACGACTTTATTTTCAGAACGTGTAAAAACAGAAATACTTAGTCAGAGTTTAGACGAGGAAGAGACATTTGGAAAGGCAACATTTAGTTTGGTACCACACTACTAGTGGGGAAGAGAGCATTGTTTTTGTGATCGGTATTGGGCGATACCCTTGTGCACATTTTCATTGTTACAAAAATAAAATTAACAATGGAACAATTTTAACTATAATGTCGCCGGAAACTTTTTTCGTCTGTGTGAACGCGAATGCAAAAATGAGAATTACAGATGTTTTTCGTCCAAATGTTCGCCTATCTAAACTCGGACATAGTTTTTAAAAACATCATAATTTTATGTTTTCATATTTATATAAATATTTAATTTTTTACTTACTGCTGTTCGATAGCTTTATACAACATTTCCTTCTTTTGGCGATTTTGCTCTTCTATCATTTTGCGATGTGACTCAAAATCTTTCAAGGAAATACCTTTAAAAGGTGACTCCACATTTAAAGAACTGCGAGCAATTAAAGCGGATTTTTTATAACCATCACTTGGTAAAGAACTTAATATCGATGAATTCTCCACACTATCTGTACAACTCGAAGAGGAAATTTGGCTATCCATTTCGATGCTTAATTTTAATATTGAAGAATCTTCAGTAGTCGCTTGATGTGTGCACTGTGTAGCCACATCATTAGCTGATCCATTTCGTTCCACTTTACATTGTAAACATTTTTCTACCGTGGAAATCACGTTATTGTCTACTTTTTGCAGCTCCTGCTGGCGATTTTTTAGTGGCTGGTAAAACAAAGCTTCTTCTAATGATTTTGACATGCTGCTATCAAAATTTATATCTTCCAAAGAATCATTTGATTTAACCCTTTTATGTTTATCTGAGAGCGTATTATTGTCATTTACAATAGTTTCAGCTACTTGGATATGTTGTTTCGTTTGAGACATTTTTTGTTTTCGTAAATATTCACTTTTGTCTGGCACACGTCTGATGCCACCGTGTCCACGAAATGTAGCTGGTTTCACTACCATTAACAAACACAAACACAAACAAATTTTAATATATGTAACAAACAACTACTAAATTATTCTAATTATCAACTTCATCTCATTTATTTAATATACATATGAAAGAAAAAAATATTTAATATTTGTACTCACACGCATCCACGGTAGAAAGTTTTTTATGTTTAATACCGGACATTCGATTTATTTCATCTTGACTAAATCCATTAAATTTATCACCCATTTTTAACGTTTTGTTCTATACTGTTGTTTTATATTTTAGTAACTTATGAATTTTTAATTGAAATAAACAAAAATTAATTACAAATGCAAACAAAACAGAAAACTTTAAAAAAGAGCAACAAAATAAATTAAAGCAGAATTCGGTTTGAGAGCAAAGAATTCTATTTGTAAATGTCAAAATGATCTGAAGTGCTACCAACTGTTTTTAAAATAGCATGATCACTGTAGACAGAGTTGTTATAAACAATGAGAAACATTAGCATTTAATTCTAGTTTAATTTAGTAATTCGCAGTTCTTTTCGTATCTCATCAATGTCTTGTTCCCATCGTTCTTCCCAGTAAACAGGCATCAGTGGTTTGGCTTTTTTTCCATTTTTAATTGCCCATGGCAAGAATTCCTCTTTGTATTTTCTTCTCTGTCTAAAAATAATGATACAAATAAACTAACAATTATTAATTGTTAAAGATATACATATTTATGCAGTGAATTATTTCGAAACTTAGTTTATGCAATTATAGGATGATGATCGATAACACAGGCGTCAAAATTACATGTGTTTTTTTAATCTCACTTACCATAAATATTTTGTGGCAATAAATATAATAATTTCAAATATATGTATCTATGTATTTAAATATACATATACATATACATATATGTATATAGCATTTGCGTACTTTAAAAAAACAGATTCTTTTTGTCCAACATATGTTTCCTGTTTCATCCCAAATTAACTTTAAAATTCATCAAATTATTTCTATATTATATAGTATACACTAGCTTTTACCCGCGGCTTCGCACCCGTTATTATCTCCATCGGTTATACAGTTTCGGAAAGGACCATCTTACCCCTACGTCGCCTCCTGGTTCTATTTAAAAAATATATATGTATGTATGTAGCATATGTGTACTTCTAGACGCAAAAACATACATAAATACATTTAAATTTCATTAAAATCGGTTAGATGGTATCGCTGGTGTGGAAATTGCCCCTAATTTCCCTCGTGGTCCTAGTTTTAAAGAAAGTAATATCCTATAACATTCCCGGAGTTGCACATTTGCCAATGTATATTTTAAACTCATATACATCCAAGTTTTAAAGATCATCAAAATCGGCTATGTTGTTTTAGTGAGGCCGAAATTTTCCCCCTACCGCCCTCTTGGTCCTAGTTTTGAAAATGTACGTTACCTATGAGCATTTTTAGACGCAAATTTATCTATGTTCTAAATTTCATTAAAATCGGTTTGAATGTTTCGGAGGGGTAGAAATGTTCCCTGTAGCCCCTCTCGTGGTCCTATTTTGAACATTTTTAGTAGCTATTATGCTATCCTGAGCAAAGACGAATCCAAAATGTCAAAATTCGTTCAAATCGGTCCAGCCGTTCGAGTTATAAATGGTGTAACGATAATGTTTGTCTTTTATATATGTATACAGATAACTAGCTGACCTCGCAACGAGTTGCTATAGCTGTTATAATAGTTCTGTTTAAGAAATATATGCCTTATGTGTCCTTTATTGAAATCGGTTACTTAGTTCCGTAGACGCGGAAATTGCCCCATACCACCCATCGTGGGCTTATCTTTGCAAAAATATATAGTCTATATGTCCATCAAAATGGATACCTATATATGTTTTATCTCCTCTCCCTACTTTCCGAGGATCTACACGTATACTCAATTTCAGCACTCTGGCTCTATGAATAGTGGATCAAGTCATTCGGACCAAAATGTGAAACTTTAGCTTTAACCGTTCTCAAGATATACAAAAATCTTTATTTAATTTGTATACAAGGTACTTTGTCCAATTCCGCCCAATTTTCGACTGATGATTTGTACTGACTGTTATGTTATTCAGACCTAATACAGAAACATTAACTTTAACCGTTCTCTAGATGTAATGAAATCAATATCAAATTTAAATTTCATAGAAGTTATAAAAATTGATTTGTAAATTTCATTAAAATGTAATTTAGAAAGTATTCATAGTTTTTTTTTTACTAGATTTTACAAATCCAAAATGGCGGATCCAATGAGTTTTTTTTTTAAATTGTTAGATGTATTGTAAAATCGTTACTTAAAGGTTTTTGCGGTAGCTGATTACGAATTTAAAGTCGGATTTTTAAAATTCAAAAAGGCCGTTATAACTTAGCGGACTTAGCGGATACGTTTTTTGAAAATTTATCGGCATAGCTTTTGAAAATTTAAGATGGATGATTACAATATATATATATCCGATGATTTTAATGAAACGAACTATTAATTTTGAAAATCATAAACTACAATAACTTAAAAAATATATAATATAATAATAATCATAATATATAATATATAGAAAGAAAAAGTTGAGTATGTTGTTCTTATTTAAGATAATAAAAATAATAAAAATGCTTAAATCTAGCCAACAATTTTTTTCCAAGATATGCTGTTGTGATATATTTTGAGTGGCCTATGAGCCCATAAATAAATAATATAATTGCTCTGATTTTAGGCAACAACTTGAAACTTATACGAGCTCCGTTGAACACTTGCCTATTAGCACCAAAATAAATGTACATATAGACCAGCTAAACCATATAACAAACATCGATAAATAATCGTAATTAATTTTGGGTTGCATTGAATAAAAAAGAAATTAAAAAATTAGATTCCAGCCAAGCACAACAATTAATACATATCGTTACCTTCAGTCGTCAAGTAGCTAAGTCCAATTTCATAAATTTTACAGGAGAGAGAAAGAACTTTTCTTAATTTTTCATATTTAAAATTTTTTTTGGCAGTTTTTCTTCAGCATTATTGGACTTAGTACTTTTACATATGTATCGTTGCAAAACAACAACTAGAAAACAAATATTAGCAACTATTTCTGCAAACGATGTATTTTTGCAAAAACTGAATGAAAAGAAAATGTGGTCTAAGCTCCTTTATGAATGAAGGTAACGATATGATGTTTCTCCTACAATACTGAAATACATATATGGTGCTCTTTGTTGGTATGGCTTCTAATAAAGAAATTTTAACACTTACTTTGGTCTCAAGCGCATGGCCCCAAAGATTGCACCGCCATAGCACATAGGTAAGCCGTTATTTAAAGCTTCGAACCACTTTACTGCCACTTCGCCCAGCATATTCGTTGGCATATCGAGTATGGTATGAACTAAATCGTGACATTCGCGATATCTAGTCATAATATAAGCCAATTCCGGATCATCCATGAAACGAACTTCCATGCGAGAATCTGGGGTGACTTTCTAAAAGTTTACAAATTAGCATTGCGTCTACCCTGTCATAGTAAAATCCTTACATTGTCATCTAGGAATTTAACATAAGCTCGTCCAAATGTATTTTCTGGCAGTCGACGTAATCTCTCGATATCTACTGCCCGAGTATTAATACGTGGCTTAAGTTGCAATATTCGCTGCCCTTCAGCGTTAGATTTCATTGTGTGTAAAATATTAAGTAAAGCTCTTTCACCAGTCGTCTCACCGAGACAAGCAATCATATCGTGTCTGTGGAAATGAAAAAATAGAAAGAATTATATTGTTTTTTTTTTACTTCGAAAAGAAGTAAACCTTTTGGGATCCACTAATGCCGCAATTGATGAACCAGCCGCTAAAAAGTACTTTTGAAATTTAGTTAACTCGATACGATTTTGCATAAACTCTTTCGTAAACTCATCCCATTGCCGCTGCGGTATTTCTTCCGACGCATTCGTGTAATCACCCTGATTTGCCTTTTCGTTACTTCCAACTGTTTCCGTTGTATTAGATGATGCCAACGTTGCAAGATATTTCGTATACTGGTGTGTGGTAGATAACAGGAACCTTCTTGTGCAAATCTTTTGCAGCATTTTATTTGCTGCAATTTAATTTCTGGAATTTTTTAGATGTAATGATTTTTTCGAAACTTTTCATCAAAGGATCTATCGATTTAAATCATACTTTAAGCCAATATTGTTTTTTTGAGTTGATCTGCCAACTATACTTTGCTTCGCAGACAGAATACAGACCACTTTTCAAGCAACTTGATCATTTTAATACCATAACGAACAAAAGGTAATACTTAGTGTCACTATTCATGGCCTGAGTATTACTGCTCTTAAAACTGAAATTCTCCTACTGACACACTATCGCCCCAAAAGGCAGGCACCATTTTGGTGCGCTTCAAGACGCGATCAGTGAACCTATAGAATTCACAATTAAAAAGAAGCATCAAAACATGCTCGCTCATGTTCGACATTATCATCACGTGAAATCTGAACCGCTTACATGATATGGTATTATATTATTTCACTTGTATATGATGAGGAGCGCGTAGTAGTCATTTATTATGTTACATAATAAATGATATGACTGTATATGTGCATGTTAGAATTTGTACAAAAAAAAAATATATTTTTCTTAACACTTTTTTTTAACCTTTTTTATTATTTGAACAATCTATTTTTTTAAGCTTTAAAAATAGATTGTTCAAAAAATATATTTATTTATAGTCTTATGCAAACTTAAAGATATAATGGGTAACTTCATGTATTGAGATATTTTGCAGAACGAAAAGCAAAAAACTCCAGACACGCGTTATGCGGTGTTAATGGGGACCGCTGAAATGCGATGCAATGCGAAATGACTTAAAATGCACATTAAATGCACTGATTTTTTATTACTGGCCTAAAAATTTGAAATTTTAAATATTTTTGATAAAAAAAAACTCAAATGGACACGGTCTCATTCTATTTATTTCAACACGTGGGTTTAATTATTATAATAAGAATATGTATATATATTTTTTTAAATATAAAGAAATAAGAAAAATGTATGCTCTGCTTTTATTTGCTTTTCTTAAGGTATTTAATGACTCAACTCTTCACTTGTAATGATGAGGATTCTGTTAAACAAAATTCAAGCGTATGTAGGCATGTAGCGACACAAATCGGAAACAAAACGTCACAAAGCGATTTGACCAATATTGTGAAAAGCAACGCAAATCGAAACGGCGCAAATCGGGGTTCTAGTGCATTTTAATTGCTTCAATGTTGCAACCGACAATTAGTAACTTTTTCTGTAACATTATTGAACTTTTTCTTTAGCAAAACAACTAGAAATTAAATAGTAAATTTTTTCTGCAAACGATGTTTATATGTACTTATGTACATATGCATGTATTTTTGATTAACCTATTGTGCTGCATCAGAAACTGAATTTTTAAAAAAATGTGACTTTAGCTCTTTTACGACTGAAGGTAACGACATTTTAATTCGAATTCATCAAACTGCAATAGGATATTCGTATATTTTGAGTTATGACACTGTTGCACACAAAGGCCGGCAGCATTAATATTTTTTTTAAGCCTATTATGCCAAAATAATATTTCCAACCACTTGTGAGTAGACGAATGAAAAAGAAAAAACAATAATAAATTACCACCAAAACATACTCGTATCTACAAAATTATTAAACATGCTGAACACAAGATAAAAATAATTATGTAAACATGATATTATCATATAAACAATTTAAATCCATACATAAAAAACATTTTATTATCTATAAAAACAGTTCATATTCATATCGCTCTTTTCTTCCAAGGAGTCTTAACTAGAAATAAAATCTAACTTGACAAAATCCCATTAAAATTTTAAAAATGTAGGCTCTCTTCTGCAATAACTTCGGTTGAGCATGAGGTACATATGTATGTATGTACATATGTATATGACTGATTCTATTTTTACATATGCAGAAGGTGTAAGGTAGCACTTTTGTTTAAGTAAGTTAAAAATGAAATTGTTGATACTACTCGCGATACTACCACAAGGCTCCATTCTCTCTCATACCCTATTTCTTATTTTTCTTAATGACCTTCTATGTCAAACTTCCAACCCTATCCATTCTTTTGCAGATGACAGCAGTATCTGCTATAGAAACACAACACACACTGTCAAATACATACTGACATCATCGCGAAAATAGTCAGGACCTCTAGCATTCAAAAATTATAAAAAACTAAATTTTCGAAATTTGGGATAAAATCAGTTCCTTCCTATAACTGGAAATTAAAAAAAATTACGAATTGGAAAAATATGTGTAAGAGTATAGATTTTGTTAGCTAGAATTCAGATATATTTTTTGTCGCAACTGTATGAACAGAAGTTTTTGTTTGATTTTCCTTCAGTTATTTTTTAGTTTCCCTCTTGCTCAAGAACACGATAGACTTGACTAAAAAAACTCTTCGAGTAAACATTCTACATTATAAGTTACATGCATATTTATTTATTCAATTACTTACTAGCACTTAGTTTGAAATGTATTTGCCTTGTGTTTTGTTTAGAAGCTGTTTCAACCTTGAAAACTATACGTTGAAATATTCTCTTCAAGTGCCGAAAGAACAACTATCAACCGGTTTAGTTTGTTCCCATGTTGCATACATTTTTATATTTTATTGAATTTACAATTGTAAAAAATTTCTTATAATTTTAAAGCAAATATTTTACTGGAACAAGGCCTTATTTAATTCATAAATACAGTATTTCCCGCTTAATTAATTTTTCAAAAATGCATGGTGTATGATGTAATTATCCGTGGCAATCGTACACACGATACTATTTGGTTTGTTTTGTTCATATATTTTGAAGTTCTCATAGATTTCTGGGGAGTTCTTGTATAAACATGTGAAACTTCTTAACTTTTTTCAAGAATTTGGTTAAAGGCCTACTGAAGATTTTGGTTTAGCACCAAATGAAATGTGCATATACACCAGCTAAACCATATAACAATTTTAGCTAATACACACTTTACCTATTTTACAAATAACAAGTATGTCATGTTTTAACATGTCAATATCTGTTGTTGACATCAGGTTTTTTTTAAAGCAAAAAATAAAAAATTTGCAAATTCTCAAATTTTCATAAAAATTTTTTGCTGACAAGTACTACAAAAAAGTAGACAAACAGCAATTTATTCTTTAACCTAAGCGCCTGCAGGATTGCGTGAGTAAAAAGTAATGTGATCACGTTAATCGCTTGGCCAATGCGCATCTCGAAACTGTACCATAAAGCATTATTTTCTTAAATCTAACCCAACGTGTCATTTTTTTGTGCAACAATCGGTTTGAATAATACAATTAAACATACTTCGTTTTTTTCTGTTTCTAATTTCACATTTATTAAATGTATCGTTTTTCTTTTATGGCATTTTTATAATTTACAAATTGGTCTGTACATAAAATTATTTATGAAACTTAATTTATAACTACAAATACCGCATTAAAGCAAAAATAGAAATTCATAGATTAAATTTCTTTAAAATACACATTACTAAATTAAATAAATGACATACATACAAATTCCCTTCATATTCTGTATACGTTTTACATATGTACTAAATGTAGTGTTTTTGGCGACGAAAAGAAGCAAAAATTCTAAAGAAACTTAACTAAACAGCTTGACTTCTATGTGTTGTTGGTATGAGCAGTTCCTTATCGGGTGCCTGTTTCCGTCTAAATGTTACGTATGTATATAAAAGGCTAGCAAATACACTAATATTAATGCCGATACAATTCAACCATGAGAAGATGTAGTCACCACCAATAAACATGCCTAAATACGTGACACATATGTTCTTCAAGCAACCAACAATCGTGGTTGTCAATGCCGAATTAAACTGAGTACATAAAATTGTACTATAAGATAATATAAATCCCATGAAACAGCTGAGTAGGAACTGCACCACAAAATAGGGATTGTGCCAGTTTTCAAAAGCCAGCGATTGATCTAAATCTCCTGTTACATAGGTTATCAACAACGCCGGAAGAAACATGAAAAAAGAATTATAAAACATAAGACCGTATTTTCCAATTTCAGAAGTATCCAATTTCTTTTTGACAAACACGCCATTGGCTGCCGTAAGAGCATTTGTAATCATTACAAAAGTATAACCGTGCATATTAAAAGACAAGTCATTGGATGCAGCCAACAGGGCGCCGCTTATCATGCCATACACGCTGATTTGAACAGCAACTGATGGGCGAACTCCTAAGATTTTCAACTCCAACAACATGGTCATTAAAATAGAAAAACGCCGCAGAGCTGCAAACATGGGCAAACTTAAGGCTTGTGTACCGCCTAAGCCAAACATCATATTGCCCAAAAATATCAAAGGCAATGGAAAAATCTTTATAAATGTATTACGTTGTAGCGGTGGATAGGTGACTAGTTTAAGGCGCTTGCCCATACTTAATACTACAATGCTTGCAGCCAGCTGACCCATGCTTAGGAAAAGAAACGATGGAAATTTGTATGACGTTAGTACTGTCTTATTAACTACGGTTATCATAAATGATGACAGTCCATAAAAGAGGGCACTGGAAATTTTCTTAACATACATGGTTACATCTTCTTTTTGTTGGCGTAAATCTTTGGAATCTCCACTTGAGTTACAGTCTCCAATATTGCTACTATTGCTTAAGTCTAGAGCAATTATGCAATTTCCTGCGTTCATAGGACGAGCTTCCATTGTTGAGTTTTGAAACCAGATACTCAGACGCTACTTTTAGCACAGCTGCCCCAGCAATGCATTAAATTTTGGTCAATTCCACTGAATACACACACGATTGTGTAGGTTATTTAGATAATGAAATATTCTTTCTGCTTTGTTTTATTTACTTCCGCACATGCAGGCTACGTAATTACACATCGTTTTTCTAATATTTATTTAGGAGTTGCTTATTCATGGCAATAAAATTTGACACCATTTATCAATTTTTAATTAATTTAAATTTTTACTATTGCCTTTAACATTGCACAATTGTTTCTCTTTTATTTGTTTTAATTAATTTTTTTCACTGGAGTAATTTAACTATACGGCAAAATCTCAATAAGAAAATTTTTACCCTCAATTGTTTACTTGATTACGATTAGTACACAGCAACTCTTTTTATGAAATGACCCTAAAGTCTGTATATTTTTTCTTCTTCTTTTTCTAATTTTTGACGTTATCTACTGTGTGCTTATTCTTCCACTAATTATAAATTTTAGTTTAGACCTATGTGAATTTTAGCTTAAACTCCTATAATTCTGTGAGTTTATTTGTATCTACTTACTCGTATCTACTTATTGAATTAATTTTTTTATTATTAATTTTTGATTTTTGCACAAATATAAAATAGAAGTTTTCCACTTGCTGTTAAGAAAACAGCTGCTGAAAAACAGAGTGGGTTTGTCAAGTGACAATTCACAATAAGGCTTAATTTCCAAAAGTGGATTCCAGCCCATACCTGGAAAACTTAGTGTTCTCTACTGCAAAATTAATTTCGATTTTTTTTTGTGTTTACAGGGAAATTTATTAATATTCTTCTTATGGTCTATATGTACACTTTTTTGTGCTTATACCAAAATCGCCAGTAGACCTTTAACCAAATTCTTAAAAGCTAAGAAATTTCACATTTTTATACATTTATATATATTTGTTATTTAAATAAATTTTTTATGCTTTTCCCTTGAAATGTTTCTAATGTTAGATAGGGATCCATGCATTTGCTGTGATGATATATAAATCAGATTTCTTAAAACCCTTATAACACTTAATTTTTTCTATATTTTTCAAACTTTTGGAGAAGAGCGCAAATATATTGTTTTTGTTTTTGACCGTATATTTTCCTTTAGGGTTTTTGTTTTAACTAAAATTAAAAACAACACTAAAAAAATGTAAATATTATATTGTATTTGTTTCTTTCTGGTTTCGCTGTCTCTTTGTATAAATTTTATATTAATTAATGCAAAATAAATGTAGTGTCATACGCACTTAAATATTCTTTGTCGTTGTATCGTTTGTGGCGGTGTTGTGTTTTTAATTCATTTGCTTACAAGCGTACAACTCTGCACAAAGTTGTTACCATATAGAGCCAAGCATAGAAGTGAGTTGTGAATTTTATTGCGGTATTTTTGTTATTGCTGTGTTTTATTTTAACAAAATATAATTCATTGTCATTTATTACAATGCATAAAAATAAAAAGAAATTGAAAACAGCAAAACTGCCGAAACCCATAAAAGTAAAAAAAGAAAAGTCAGATGAAGAGCGATTGCCACAGCCCATGACACATTATCTCGATGATAGGCTGGAAATGATAAAACAAATATTCAACACCCTTAAACCGAAAACAATTATAAATTTAACACCACATTTCTTAAAGGTAAACAAACCAATTAAATTATTTGAAAAAGGAAATAAATTAAATATATTCCACTATATATGTTTAATCCTTTAGACGCAGGCATTTGAGGAAATTGAGGAGGCCTGTTTAAATGAACTTTTATGCATTTCAACAAAACGTTTGAAATCCATTATTGGGGCAACAAAATGTCCCACAGACACCGAATCTTCAGATTCGAATGATTCTGATGTAGAAAGGCAAGAAGGTTAGCTGATAAGCTATGAGTTATGGAACTTGTTTTTACAATTTACTTCTATTACAGAACACATTTCATTGGAAGAAATATCTTCAGATAGTGAAATAGAAGGATCTACTTCGAAAAAGGGTAAGACGATCTTTATTTTTATAGCTGGTCTGGTAAAGGGCCTGGTAACGCTGTGGTGGACTGTCTGGCTAAGACGAACCCGAGCGCACCAAGGGGACATGAACCTTACGGTAGGTGTCGCAATTAGTTGTTGCAGCACGTGCGTTCAGCCGGAACTATTTTGAATCGCGCAGACCAGATGGTCAAGCGAGTTTACCTGCCCGACATCGAGGCTGACGTGCCCGCGCTATGATTGCGATAGATTTTCTATCCTTGCAGGTGCTTAAGAGGCACTACTCTATAGGTGTGCATACTAAGAGATTGAATCTATGTTTTTGTGGCTTCTGTCCCTGTCCGGTTCTCTCAGGAGGGGCCGCATTTTGTCTGGCTGCTATTACACTTCATGGTATCGCAGATATGTTGGAATGCACCGTCAGGGCTATAGGCTCATTTATCCGGGCTACGGGGTGGTTTGACCCCGAGGATGTTTAACCGGCGACACCATCTTCGAAGTCAAATATTATCATACAATTCTATATATTTTTAAGTATAAAAGACACCGCTATCTTCTACCGCTCAAATGTTCGTTGGCGCCAATAATGCTTCGACGAATGAATGCTAAGAGTTACCTTGTCGGACGTAAATTGTAACACGACGTGTGTGGCCTACCTACCTATCAAAAGCATTTTTTTCACTAATATTTAAACGCCACTTACCTTTGATTTTTATTGCATCAAAAGGACAATTAATCTGCCACTAATTTTTGAATTGCTCTTCTAAATTTATTTAAATCGCTTGATTTGTAAAGTACAATATTACTAAAAGCTAATGCATTACTGATATTTTTATTTAAACTTAAGTTTCATTCAATACTAATTTGGCTATAATGAATTTATTATTATTTTATCTTATGTGCACGTAAATGTCTCACCAATATTCGATGGTGGCATATAAATAGTCTGCATCAAAACCGTGTCATCATTCACTCCCAGTTGAACATGTCCATCGGCACTTTCTTTACCTACTTCAAGAGTAATTATAAAATCCCCCGTTTCGAAACAACCACATTGACGTACGTATTCAATACCATAATCAATTGGTTTATACTCAAATTTGTTCATATCTTTACTGAATGGTATAGGGCGTAGATTTTTTCGTAGGTTGAGATTTTTAGTAAGTTCTATAAGGCAATCAGTTTCCTGTGGAAACTGCTCAAGGGCAATCATTATGTAGACGGGACAATAAATATCAGTACGACTTAATGCAATAGCTATCATTTCACATTTAGTATGAAGAAAAATGGCTTGGCATTCAATTGAATTGATTGCACGTATAATAAAATGAACCATGGATGATAAATTATAGAAGCTGTGATGCTCTGTGCTCTCTACAATAGTTGCACCGTAATTTTTAATTGGTAAAAGTTTCTTAACAATTAAGGGATATTTATTGCACCACAAACTTTTTTCTACGAACATGCAATCAATTTTCCATAAAAATTCATGATTTTCGTATAATTTAAAATCATTGTAACGCTCCAATGGTATCGAACCAATAATAGATTTCTTCAAGCTCCTGGCCAAAGGTATGACATCTTGAATTAAATTTCTATTTAATGTTTCATCACCGCTAAACAAATTTGTCAACCATACAAAGTCCAAATTTATAATAACATCACTTAAATCTGACATTTTACGTCTAATACATTCGCCATCAATGCAGCCCATCAATTTAAATTTGTATTCAGTTAAGAGTTTAGTTTTTAAAAATTTCAGCGAAGATAAGCAGCGTATATATGGCAAACAAATAAAATCCACTTGCAATTTTGTTGCCAATTCTAAATCTTGACGAAAAATATCGTTTAATGCGGCCACTTCTACATTGTCGCAATGATTAGGTAGTTCTACCAAATCATATGAACTTACAATACCGATATTTTCTATGCGAATGACTACAGCTGCTTTGAATTTTTTAATAACAATGGCCCGCACTTCATGGCCAATTGAAATTTTATCGTTTATTTCCATGTATGGCAAATAGTGTTGCAAATTTATAACGAAGACGATTTCCTTAAAGCTGACAAATCTATAGGCCGTATCGGTAGTCAGTGTCATAGTATTGCCCCGATCTAAATCAAATGGACAATTGTTACGAATGCGCCCAACTCGGCAATACCGTTTCTTACGGCGTTTACGTTGATGTTTATCGTGAACTAGACTTGTCTTTTTAAACACGAGTAATTCCAGCGGATCTTCCAAATCTTTTTGCTCATTTAATATAATTTTAATTTTTGTTTCATGCTGATGATTTTCAGCTATTATATCGGCCTTACTTTTAATAAAATCATTGTAACAATTGTTGATCATGTATAATTTATAACTTTTCTCGTTTACTTGTAGAAAGAAAAAAGAAACTTGTGAAAAACGGTGCGGAAACTAAGACAGCGAAAAAGGATACACCCAGCGCAGATATGGAAGGTATGAAAACGATAAAAAAAAATATTTGTGTATAAATTCTTGCCGGTGGATAAAATTAATTTCTGGAAAATCTGCAAATTCAATTACAAACTTAAAAAAAAATTTAATTTAAATAAAGAAATGAATTCCTTGCACATACATACTGGGTTCGAAAATTAAAAAAAAATAAATCAGTGCTCAGACCATGACATAATGACTTATCAGGTGCTATCAACAACAACTGAGCTATATTTTTTACATAATTGGAGCGAGAATTGTCAATACTTTTATATTGAGAAAGATACGTCAGTTCTTGTTGTAGTGTTGTACTTGTTGTTGTACAGTCATTATACTATGCAAGTTTCAGATTGATTTTAGATGAAAAAACAATTGGAAGAAAAACATCTTGAATTCTCTTTTGCTTTTTCATTCACGGTCACACAGACGAAAATGTTGCCGGCGACATTCCGTTATTACTATTGTTCTATTGGTGTTGTAATTTTTATAAGCAACGAAAATGAGAACAAAACGTGTCGCCGAGTACCGAATACTAAAACAATGCTCTCTTCGCCACCGGTAATTTGCTACCAAACTAAATGTTTTTCTTCCAAATATTTCCTCGTTTAAACTCAGCCTTATTGATAAGATTCTAACTTATTCTTCTTAGAGCCATCTTTGGCGCATTCACTCAATGCAAGTCTTACTGCTGACGACATGTTTTTTACGTTCACTCGTAGTTGTGTGTACAAATGACAAAGCAAAACGTATTGATAGTACATCATCCAGTGCAGTCGATACTTTTTCCCTTGTCTGTCTCTCTCCCTCTCTCTCTCACCCTCTCTCTCCCCTACGACGTATCACACTTATAAATAAGACTTGCATTGTCTAAGGATTCGAATCTTCCTTTTAAATTAAATATGATTCAATTTATACTGAAGTTTGGTTGTTCGAAATTTGTTTTCCTGTTTTCAGGCGATGGCCATATAAGTGTTCTTGAGTTGTTGGAATTACAAGCTCGTGCTAGAGCCATTCGGTCGCAATTGGCCTTAGAACCAGTTACGAAAATTGAAGTTTATTCCGATGAAGAAAAACGTACTGAAACGGACAAAAGCAAATCTTCCAAAAGAATTGATAAAGCGAATATAAAGGAACGAAAATGTTTTTCAAGTGAAGGCGAATGTCGCGCTTCAGCTAAACAAAGTCGTTTGAATGGTTCAACGGAAAGTTTAAATAGTCAAACTGAAAAGGATTCTGAAAAAATCAAGTCCAAAAGAGTTAAACTGAAACGTAACTATCGAGGTATGACTAATACTGAAGTCGAAGAAAGAAGTCAACAAAACCAAGGCCTTGAAACAAATGAACAAGACAAGGAGAAAATCGAAAAATTAAAATCAAAAGAAAACTCAAGAGAAAAAGAAAAGACGAAACCGAAAGAAAATCTATTAGCTAATATTAAGAAAGAGAAACGAAGTCGTTCGCCATCCCCTGATGTTATACCAATTGTACCAGAACCAGAAACTCTGCTTATAACTGATTCAGAGGAAGAAAATGCTGCGGCAAGTAAAAAGGAAACTATAGCAGCTGCAGTTGTTTTAGCAGAATATGATACAAATGAAGCTGCACCAAAAGCTGCTGTACTAGAAGAACCTAAAAGTAGTGAAAAAGAGCCCCGGGAAGTTGACAGCGATGAAGCCTCTTTAACTGTCCAAAAAAGCAATGACGAAGAACATTTAACAGAAATTTCACAAAATGCAGACAATACTCAGGATTCTCAGTGTAAACTAAGCAAGAAAAAATCGAACAGCGAGGAGAACAATAGTAAAAGCAAACATTTGAAAATCGCAAGCGGCAAAGAGAAAGCGAAATCAAATGACGGAGCGAGTTCTGTGAACCATTCGGACGATGAACAAAATGAAGATGTCATATCGCTAGGAGGTGATTTGGAAAATGAAATGAATGAACAATTGGAAAATGAAGTGAGCGCCATGCAATCGCCCTACAATAAAAAATCCACAGAAGATTCGTCCCAGGATAATAATAAATCTCAAGATGAAAGCCAACCTGACGATATAATTTCATTAGAGTCTAGTGATGATGAAAGAACGAAAGAGAATCAAGTAAGTTCTATGATACGACTACATTTACCTTCTTACACTTCCTTCTTTTTCTTATTTCAGTCTTGGCATTCACGATATCTGAAAAGTTCTAAAGTAAACAAAGTATTGGCCACGTCACGATTGGGCAAACGTGTGAGGGATAAAATTAAAAAATCCAAATATTCGAAAAAAGGAGTCTCGCATGAGAATTCAGATGTAGAAAAAGATAAATCCACAGCCATATTTACTTCCAAGCACGAGGATGGTTCCATTGAACAATATAAAGAACTTTTGGAAATGCATCAACGTAAATCCTCGTAAATTTATTATATTGCTGGTATATATTAACTTAATAAGATCTTAATTAAAGTTAATTAAAAAAAATATGTATGAAACAAACATTTGTATATTATTTGACATATTCTCTATAGCGCTGATCCAAGAAACTATGTATGTCCTTTTAACTACAAAAGCTAACCTAATGTATCTAAAATAAAAACTTGTTTTCGACTTTTAAAATGTTTTTTAAAACAAATTTTCGTTAATCAACCGTATTCATATACTAAACCTCTCATACAAAAAGGCGAATTATTGTACAATAACAATGCAGTATGTTTGGCTTGCAGTTTATTTCCATCTAACATTTTGAAACAGTTTTAACTTATTCGTTTCCTTCTATTGAATAAAGTACCAGGTACGATCATCAAATGGATTCTGAGTAGGCTAAGATCTAGGACGATCATTATTGAGTTGGGAGATACAACTAGGTCTATTAAGGCCACACGAGGTTGCTCTGAGCGAGGAGTTCTATCACCTCTTCTGTGGACTGTCGTAATAGATGCACTTCTTCACAAGCTTAACGGCCTGGGTTTTCCCACTCAGGACTGTGTTGATGATCATGTAGTGTACATGAGGGGCATGCAACAAACCCTGAATCTGGTTAAAGAGTGGTGTGCTGAAAAGGGACTTTCCACCAACCCGTCCACAACTACACTAGTGCCGTTCACTAGGAAGAGTGGCGTCAATCTCAAATGCCCAGCTATGGATAGAATGATGTTACAATTCTCCGGTGAGGCGAATTATCTTGGCCTAACTGTGAATACGACGCTCACCTAGAACACAAATCTTGAGAAGGTTACCACAAGGGCATTCTTTGCCTGTACGAGACTCTTTGGTAGGACTTGGGGTCTGAATCCCAGAATGACTTTCTGGACATTCAATTCGGTGATGAAACCCATAGTCAACTATGTGTCTTTGGTGTGATGACCGATGGCCATGCGAAGGCGTGCTAGGTACGTGATGGGTAAGCTGCATCGAACCATCTGTGTTGGTATCACGGGTGCAAGGAGGACTTGTCGGACGCATGCTATGAGTGTGTATACCGCGACTTTCGATCATTGTCGAGAATGAGGCACGCTCCGATGCTCTGAGATTGGAGGGTATTTCGGAGGTAAAGACATCAGGAGGCGTTGGAGGGTTTTGCGGGACTATTTACATACTTCGATTATCCACAGAGATGTCACAGCGTCATCTGGAATGATTCTGGGTAGATATAAATTACCGCGAGAACTGGAGGACCAACTCTATCAGCTTTAAGCCCCTGAGATATCCAGGCCGTTCCGTCGATCATGAGAACCTCGACAATGCGGCTGCCTAGACCTTCTTAATGAGTTGGGGAACTTTAACGCCATTACATTGGGCTGGGTTCATGGAATATCTGTCTAAAAGGAATGCTATTTTGCCCCGAGCCTTTCTATGAACCTACAAAAAGCCATTAATAATAACAATATTCATTCCTTAAAAATATTATGATGAAAATAACTTTTCTGTTTCAGCCTTTACAATTCGTGTATATTGCAGCCCAAAATATTCTTCATGCAACACTTGATAAGACAAAGTTTAACAGACCTAAAAGAAAAGACTTCAAGAACTTTATCTATTCATTTTTTTGCCTTGTAATGTTAAGGTTGATGGAGCACCACGGAACATGCTCCACTAAATCAGTAACAAACTGAACTACAATAAACACTCTACTAGCGGACATCCACACAAAATATATATGAATGTATGTATGTATGTATGTAGATTTGTACAAATACATATTTATTAGGGGGTGTGGTGTTATCATGATGGTCTTAACCCATAAATATTAAAAAAATTGTAAAAATTGTTTTTAAATGGTTCCATGATCAAGTTAATGAGACGACTTTGGTATTTTTAAATAGAAACGCGTACTGCATGTACATACACATGTGTGTATGGATATGTAAATACTTAGCAGATCAAGAACACACAACAAAACTAATTTCCTGTTGCATATACATATGTATCTACATACATACATATATATGCCTATGTATACATAATAAAAAACTCAAAACATGGACTATATAAACTTGGATGTTTGTAAATAGTGCATATATGTAGGTATGTATGTATATTCATATGTATGTATCTATGTACAGTCGTGGAGGATGCAGATATTTAACTTAAATAGAAAATGTAAAATTTAAAGAGTTAGCGACCAAGGGCTTAAGAATACCAATAAATTAATTACTTTTGTAGTTAAAGAGTTTTCCTAAAGACGCAATCATTAAGAAATGGCACGAGTTAAAACGATTAGGGCGCCTCTGCAACCTCAAGCGTAACATTTGCTGAATGTGGTAGGCAGACATTACGTGAAATGTAAATGTATGGCAAATAAAAATTTTTAATTAATGCTTTTCAACAGACAGTTCTTTAAAGTTGTCGAAACATTTATATGAACACCTGTAAAGAAAACATTGCAAAACATTCAAGAACTGCATTAGAGAACAAATCATTATTGTGTTTAATTGGTAAAGAGTTCATTTGTGCTTGATTGCCCATTAGATTGGCCAAAAATAAAGGTGTATCTCTTCCCATCAAAGATTTTTTAATACATTCAATTATTTTCTTTCGTTAACAACTTCACATTTGACATTTGAAAAATTGTTTTTGCAATTTTCTATTGTTTTCTAACACACCAAAATTTAAGCACATTTAGTTGATCAGATTTATTTTCATATTAATTAATTAAGCAATTAAAAAAAGTTTAAACTTGAATTAATAAAAAGGGTTCCAATTGTAGTTATTGCGGCGTTATTAACTGTTTGTAAAATGAGTTCGCCTCGGGCTCTACAAACTACCGATTTCAACACATCTTTCACATTTAGCAAAGATTATGTTATAGTAGAATGACTTAAAAATAAATTCTCCAATTCTAATAAAAAAAATCCCTATTCACTGCCACCTGAAGATTACAAAAATGTAGTTTCATCTAAAAAAATTAAACTAACTTTTATTTTTGTTATACAGTTCCTCATAAATACATACATATGACTATTTATATATTTACTTTGAAACAGAAAATGATAGTAATTGTGCCTTTTAATTATAAAACAAATTTTCTAATGTTTACAATTAGCTACGTAATTGTCACTTGACCCCTAATACTAATTTATATCAAATCTCTTCATACAAGCAAATTCTAATTGAAGTGGTAACTCTATAAATTTGGCAAAAATTTTAGTTCTCACCGGGTCAGCATTGCAAACAGTCGATATGAATTGTCGTTCGTGTTAAATTGCATATAAATTTGTGTAAAAGTGTTTAATAATTGCGAAAGTGTTAAAATATTATTTATCTAAATATAATGAAGAAAGAAAATGCATTAATAATGCAATTAAAAGTGTTAAAATTGTTCTTTTTACAAAAGTAAATCAAAGAAATGAAAAAGTATTGAGAATGAAATAATTTTGCTAAGTGTTGTTGTTGCAAATAACGGCATTTTATATTTTCTTTTGGTGGCTTCTAGCAGTCATTCACAATGTAAAGCAAGGAATGCTGGTTGGGTGTAGTATTGTGCATTGAAATGTTTTGTTGTTGCTTGTAAGAATAGCAAGAGGAAATGAAAAGCAAATTGCAGTAGCAGCATTGAATGTGTGTATGTTTTGTTTACAAAAACAAAGCATCAAAAGTTTCTTTTTTAGTGATAATGAAGAGTTGCCAATTCATATTTAAATTATACGTAGATAAAAAGCAGAGCAAATGTAAATAATGTGTGTGTGTGTAAGATTTGTTTATAAAAACAAAACATAAAGTTGTTTTCTAATGAAAAATTGGCAATATGTGATTGCATTTAATGTATAAAGCGAAATCGGCAGCGCCGTTAAAAAAAATATATTAAAATTAAATAATACATTTGAGAAAAGCCAACGCACATACATCTGTATAATAAATCAAGGTTAGTTAAACAAATGAATATTGATATAAGTACAAATAATGAAATTAATACATATTATGCATATTTACCTATTTATTTTATTCAATGCAAATGAATTTTGATTATTAACTTATTAATCTTGTGCTTGTTATTTGTTATTTGTTAGTTTAAATGTTTAATTTTTTTGGGGCTAATGCCAAATTATTAGTAGACCTTCGACTGAATTTTTGAAAAAGTTGACAAACTTCACAGTTTTTTATAAATACATTTTAAAAATAATTCTAAACCAACGGCTAACTAAATTTAAAACGTTTCTACACATGAAAAAAATTCAAAAGCGAATAAAATATATTTGTAACGCTTCTTTCGTGTGGATTATACATGGTATATACATACATACATATATATATCTATATATACATATATAAAAAAGGATCAACAAAACTATTTCTGGAAAAAATTTAAATTTTGTCAGTTGAATTTTTTGGACAGACCAGAAGTCAATTTTGAATTTTTAAAATGCTAGTTAGGGCTTCTTGCATTTTCTGTGACGATATGTATATTAATTAAATAATTACCTAATTCACGTCACGTCATGCCATGTCGAAACTTTGAGTCAGATAAATTATTTTAGTAAGGAAATTTTATAGTACTATCCAAATTGGCTCGTTGGCCGATTATCGATTCTTATATAGTAGTACTATAGCATGTCAATTGGCCTTGTGTATTTTGACTGGTCGTATGGTTGACCAAACTTGAATTTAAAAAATGTATACAAAATTTTTCAATATCAATTCGGGTAGTATTCCAAGCACAGTTTGTAATAGGGAACATAGAGTTTATGATTCATAGCATACCTACTAGTATTTAAACGTTTTTCGAAATGTTTAAAAAATAACCCAGAATAATTTTGAGACGTGTTACAGTTAAAATGAAATGCCATAAAATTGCGACGCGTACAAAGTCGACTTTTTCGGAAGATATCAAACAATGTTTTGGAAAATATTTATCATTTCTGAGTGGGTTTGGTGCCGTAAGTTTGTATATTGTAGTTATTTGTGTAACATATTGTCTAACATATTTGAGCGATATTTTCGATAAAGTTACTGTGCATTTGTTTGAGTGCATTTATTGCATATATGCAAGTTATTGTTACTGTAATACTTTTTTATTACGTATTTCAAACAATACAAGTAACAAAAACTTATTCAAAATTGTTTGTAAGTTATTAAGCTGAAATTAGAAAAAAATATATGTATCAAACCGTGAAGTGATAATAAATTAATACAAGAGAAAAAAAAACACTAAAATAAGCTGCTACTTTACACACACACACAGTAAATATATGTATGTAATATTTACATCGTCAAGTGTGCACAAGTATTACATTAGGGTGGATCAAATACATAAATATTTATAAGTTGATAATTAAAATCGTATGTTCATTTGGAGATTTATTTGCAAATGGATTAACTCCACTTTGAAACTCTTAACTAACTCTTAATTTCACAACATTATTTCACATTATTCTACTTGTCAACGTCGACACATAAACTTAGTGTCTCTCAAATTGATATGCGATTGTTTTCACGTGAAAGCAAAAAAAAAAATTGGCATTTACTAGGAGCGTTGAATTTTTTAAAATAAATGAAATTTTAAATGAAACCCATGGTGCTCTAGCAAAGGGTTTTTTTATTTTATTATCTTGATCTATTTCTCAAGTAAAGCATCTGCATATAGCAAATTTTATTAATTATTTTATCAAAAAAGCAAATTAAAAATTTTTCTAATCTTGAATCTTGATGTCAATTGTCTCTAAGTCATCACTTTTTTTTGACTATTTTGCGGTTTTTACGGTGACATTGTTAACAAAGTGACAACACAAGTTTCTGGTACCAGTACATGCAGATTCTGCTGCGAAAAAGACGAGTCCACGGAACACTTGATATTAACCTGCAAAGCATTGATGCATAACAAAATCAGACTGCTCGGCTCACACATACTAAACAAGGAGGATTTTCCAATGCTCCCACCGATATGTTTCACATATGATTTCAAAATCTTGATGGCGCAGTAGAGGGTTAAAAGTAGGTCTCTATATTTCGTTCTTTATGTATTCCATGTATCTGAGTATAAAATGCAACTTGTTAGTGTTTTTGAAATTGAAATCACAAAATAAAATCTAACGCTCCTCCCTAATGCACATGAAATATTGCATTTATTAAGCACTTTTTAAACAGTACGAGGAGTATTAACTTAAACAACCAGTATGAATGTGCATTGCGTACTGTAATTCTTTATTTATTTATTTCTTTTTTGCTCTCCCTTAAAAATATTAGATAAAATTAAATTATTCCAATTTGTACGTAATAACGATTGTAGAAAGTACAAGGCAATTTCTTTGGTTGTGGTAACTTATCACGAGTTGCATAAACAGAAAGAATATTTAGTAGGCCTAATTTTGATTTTGTTCAACGTTCAACGCGCGGCTTCGTCAGTTGAAACAGTTAACAAGCTTAACTTACTACGCCACCTGTGCCAGCGTTTTTTTTTGTCTTCGTTTTTATAACGTCCGCTCAATTGGGCCATTCGTTTCGATCGAGGTTTTGTTGTTGTAGGTTAACAGCAACAAAATCACTGAACCATCCACCAGTCAGTACCTAAAACTACACTATAAAATCAAACAGTGCCACACCACCACCACCACTACCACCATACACTACCACCAATTTATATGTACTATCGCCGCTGCTGCCACCGTAAGCCAGCATAGGCGACTGTATAGTGTGTGTAACTTTATTCCACTTTTTGTTTAATCACAGTAAAAAGTAACGACTTAAAAACTTTAGTTTTTAAACTAACAAACATTTCTTATTTCACTACCTTCCATAACACAACGTTTGTTCTTGAAAGCCATTTAAATTGAAATTGAATCGAAATTTGTAAACTCGAGCGAAAAGTTGTCAACAATCCTCAAGTATTTTAAATTGTTGTGAAGTGCGGCCAATTGATGATATTGTTTCCAATCGAAGATGATTTGCTCCAGCTATTTAAAAATTCAAATCTAATAAATAGTATATAATTTTAATTAGTTTTCTCCACAGAACTAAAGATATGTGCATAAAATTAACACAAAACGCCATCCAACACTAAAAAAAAAAAAGAAACCAACCAGCTTGTCATAAAAGAAATGTTCATCTAACTTTTTTTTTTCAAAGGCACGTGCTCATTGTAAAATGCATAAATTAAAATAATTTTCAACTTCAACCAGATTCAGTTGACAATATTGTTTGCTTAAGATGTGATGTTATCTTCGTTTTACTTACATGGAAAAAATACAAAAAAAAAATATTAAAAAAAAACCAAATAAAATAAAAAGAGAAATTGTTGTAAGAAAAGTACTTTAAAAAATTATAAGCGTGAAATACCATAATACATACGAGTAAGAAAATGCAATGAATAACAAAATAAAAAGTGCTCAAAAATTATCCATAAAATATCTTTTACATGCAAAGAAATAAACAACATGCTGCTGTTTAAAAGGTTTTACAGAAAGCAACAGAACAGCAATCGATCAGGTGAATATTTTCAAACTTAATTTTTTTATTAACGAAATCTATATTTGAAAACACCAGCGCACGACTTGGCATATTCGATTGATAAATAATTATTTTCGCATATTTTTGGGAATAAATGCATATTTATATGTAAACAGTTTCATTTACATATGTATGCATGTACATAGCTTGTCATGTATGGAGTGTGACCACTTTCTCTCTATTTCCATTCAGCTTTTTTTGGAATCCCATTATTATTTTCTTTAATCTGCCATGACCCCTAAACATGCAATGCGTTGTTTTAAGGGGGCGATAGACAAAATTGTGTTTGTGAATATTCGATTTAATTCTGCACACGTTAGAAGTGACAGAACAGACTTCAGCAGGAAGTTTATTTCATTCACATACTTATGTGCTGTTCGGTTAAAATGCAAACTTTTCATTTTTTTTCTAAGACCAGTGCTCAGGGAATGGCCCATACGTATGAAATGCTTTTATTCTGGTTAGCATATAGAAGAGACAAACGTTTTTTTCGAGCATTTTTAAAGCAGAGTTACTGATGTTATGTTACCGCATTAAATTTTTTTTTTTATTATTTATTTAATTCAACAGTAATACATGTGACCTGTTCTGACCAATAAACAATTATAACGCCTACATAAGCGATGTATTGTGCTGGAACTAAAGGAAATGAATAGTTAGAGAGATAACATGTAGTGAAGGGATAGGCAGAGTAAAGCTTCACTATCGTACAACTCTCCTTTTGCACGTTCTTTTGTTTCTAGCAGTGTTGCATAGCCTCTGATGTTAAAGAGGCGTATTAAATTTTGTAGCTTCTTTTTTAGTAGCAATTTTTAGGAATTAGTTTACAATACCGCCGAACGAGGGCGCACTGATGTGCCTGTGGATGGGTATTAGCCGAAGCCGCTGATACTGTTCAGAGACCAGTGACTATGCCTTCCTCTCTGAAACCTTCCGGCAAAAACTGACACTAAGGCACACTAATCAGAAAAATGCGAAATGTTTTTATGACTTAGTCCGCAACAGGGGTCGAACCCAAGACTTTTTTGGTTTTGTAGTCAACGTGCCAGCTACTTCACACATCGTCAGCCTCTTTATTATTTTCAGAAAAAGCATTTAATTAAAAGAAAAATAATAACAAAAAAACATAACGATTATTTTCCAAAACTATAATATAGAATTAATATATAAGGAACAAGGCCTTCGAATTTCAATACTAGATGAAATTTCGGCATTGGACTCAAATTGTGTAGCTAATGGCACAATATCATTTCTAAATTTATACTACTGATATTATAAATGCAATAATTTAAAGGATTTGGATGAAATGTGACAGAAGGATAGCTTATGGTCCAATTTAAAATATAGAATACTTTCAGAAGAGTAAAAGCGGGTGAGGAAGGGGAGAAGGCAATTTCGCCATCTCTGAATCTTTCCAAACGATTGCAATGAAACTTCAAACACAGATCGATCTACCCAGCAAAAAAAATTGAATGCGTTCACTATGAATTGGTATTTTTATGACTTATTAAGCACTTCTTTATCGGAATTAATTTTCATAACAAGTCATTACTTTTTAACTCATGCAACACACATTGAACTCTGCCGATTAATTCACATGAACAACAGTGCAGTTGTAATTATAATTGAAGTAAATTGCTAAAACGTAACGAACTCATGGAACATTCATTGGTTCTAACCACTCATTTAAATGACGAGTTGTTTTGTTAAATCTGAACACATGCTCGCCAATGAAACACCTGTCTTAAAATCATGCGTGCTTCAGCTAAGTTGAAACCTTTCATTTTCGATAGAATGCAATCATTAACTACTTTTTTTGCATGCCTTTTTTGGCTGGGTATAATGAAACATATGCGTAATGTTTTTCTGCAAACACAATATGTCGTACAGCGTAAAATGTCGGATCACTACTTTGTATACACCTCAAGATATGGATATCGAATTAAAAGAATTTTCAATTTTAGTTTAAAGAATACAATTTATGGGGTGATCAAACATTCAAATGTTTTATATCATTTTGCACGCAAATCGTTTCGATTGCATGTGCGAACATGTTTCCTATTTCCATAAATTATGTTTGACAATAAGTCAGTGATGTTAACTCTTTTAACCGATTTCCGTACAACCATAAAAAAATTTTCGTTTTTTAGGTAAAATTACCGTACGCAAAGTCCTCCACTAAAAAAATAATATTTTCTTATAAAACTTGCTTGTATATATGTACATATATATGTTTTTTTTTTAATCTTGGGCCAGTGCTCAGGGGAAATTCTCCTACATAAGCATTGTTAAAAATTAAAATTGTTTGGAACAAGATAGAGACAGTGTAGAGAATAGACAGATGGTGCAAGATAGTGCTGAATTCTTGCACAACTCTACAGTTGTGTTTTAATTATAAAGCAAAGTTGCGGCGTATCTGGTGTTAATTTTGAAACTTTATTTTTGAACTAAGAGGCGCCTTTTTGTTTATTATTTTACTTTGCTGACGTTTTGTTTTTTCAAATACCGACGATTGAAAAGTGCTCTAACACAGGACATTCAGAAGAAACTTTTTTTGACTTGATCGGGCTAGGAATCAAACCCGCGTCCTTCTGGTTGCAGAGCGAACACTGTAAATACTCAGCTATCAGCACCCCAAATTCAATATAATCATTTAAAAACAACAGAAGCGCTGAGAAACAACAACATATAGTATTTTGCCATAATTGGCGTTATTTTGCTCATAATTTTATGGTTTGTTTTTATGAGAAATATGTACATAAGTTATGTGTAGATATATTATGTGAAAACTTTTTAAAATTACCGTACAAATATAGAAATTACCTACCTACCTACCGTTCTAGGGTCTAAAGTACCGTACAATACGATAATTACCGCACGACTAACATCACTGCAATAAGTTGTTGTTGTCGAAGATCAAAATATACAAATGTAAATATGTATGTATGCTTGTGCGTATTTGCATGAAAGTAAAAGTGCGGACTCTGATATACTGCATTTTCAATAAAATTCTTTTAGGCAAGAACAAAAAAGCCAGTTCTCTCTGTATCTGCAATTAAAGTGGTCGTGTCGTATGTTCGTATTATAAAGTGCTCTAATTAATTACAGTTTTCCAATATTAATTTCCAATTAAGAAAGGGGTGAAATAATATAATATAAAAATTAATATAAATTGAAATCCAAATTAAATATTTGAAATTAATTGTTTATTTGTAATTTTTGAAGAACTTATTAGTGAAATAGGATTTGTGTGTGGCTGTATGTATGTAAAAAATGTATACCCCAAGTAACGGTTCTTTTTGGTTTTTGTGTTTTCTTCTTTCTTACACCCTTTTTAAACGTACGTATGAAAGTTTGTGTACGATTATGGTGTTTTGTACCCCAAAACAAGTGTAATACAGAACGATCAACGTATTTGCCTTCGACTGCTGTTTTTGTACTTGGTGCTGAAAATTTTTCCTTTTTCTTTTTGGGGCGTTTGACTACTTGTATATTCGCCTGTACTCTTTTTACTTCCTTTTCGTGGTTTTTTAAGACATATTCATGGTTGATGAAAATGATGTTGAAGTACGAAGACGAAAATTAAAATGAACGCTTTTGTTGCAAATGGAAATGCATAGTGGGGATGAAGAAAGGCAAATTTCAAAATAAAGTAAGTGGATGTAGGTACTGTTGACAAGTTCAACTTGTTGTCCGTCGACTTGTTTTCGTTAGTTTTTTATTACATTTAGGATGTTATATATTTTCGATTGGGGAGATTGTTGCCGCATTTAATAATTTTTTAAGCAATTTTTTTTTATTTACGCCCACTCAGTATATTGGAAGGTGAGTTGTTCAAAGAAAATATTTTAATTAATAATGTTGTGTGAGAAAATTTAAATGTATTAATTACAGTTTATTAAATTCAGAAGCATTTATATGCGAATATGTTTTTAATTACTCAGTATACGCTATACTGACGTTCATTCTGTTGCTATAGAGCTTTAATTTTATGTATCACAAGATGAAGCATCTTTTCTGCATCACGACCTGTAGTGCACCTTTAACACTATTATGAGCATTTTAAACAAATATTTACGTTCCACTTGCATTCAACCCGTCATTAAAACTTCTCTGCGAAACAATCGAATATATGCTATACAATGTTGAAACATTCTCCTTTAGAGCGTTAGAACGGTGTATGATAACTCTATGCAGGTTTCTCCGAAATGGCCCTTTTCATGAAATTACCATAATTTTTTTATGCCATTTTTTTCCTTTTATTCGGCACCATGTAGCACGTCTCCTTATCGTCCGAAAAAAATACTGCTAACAGTTTTATAATCTGCTCTTAATAAGCTTTCCATAGATATAAAATAACCGTATTAAAATGTTATGTTACTCGAAATACAAGATTGCATAAAATATGCCTACAATGAAGCTTCTGTAGCATCTGCCCTGAGAATCAATTGAATATACCAAAGACAGTTTTGAAATTCTTGAAGTACCAGATTTCAGAAAATATACCACAACACCATGCAGCTTCTCTGGAAGTACCTACTACATTTAGGGCCATTATTACAACTAAGCAATAAAGTTGCTGATAGCTAAAATTAACTTTAGGTAAAATGAATAATAAAGTGACCTTTAACTTGTTTTCATTATTACGGCTGTTCGATAAAATAAAATTAATATTTTTAAAAATATGGTAGTACCAGTGTAAATACCGACCACTTTTGACAAACAAAAAAAGCTAGTGGGAACGACAAGATTTTATTTTTTTCTTTATTTAAAAATTAATTTGTATACATTTATACTTCCCATGTTGCCATATTTAAAGTGCATAAAATATGGCAGCTTCAAATGCTTTAGTCCTCTTTAAAAGTTACAGGTAGGATGAACTTTCCGTTAGCTTAACGGTCACATTATGTTAAATTCAACTTGTAATAACGAAAAACTAATTATTTGTCCGATAGCATCCCAAGTTTAGCTATCGGCAAGTTATAATAATGGGCCTTAGTCTATTACGATAAGGAAGTAAAATTTAAAAAAGTAAGAAGAATGTTGTGTTTTCTTAAAATTTTTATAAAAATAATTTGTAATTTCGTTTTTTATTCAAAAATGAATGACTTTTAAATTTAGTTTTTTTTACCAGTGCTGAGGAACTATGTGTGGCAGGTATTTAACACACGAATTTATCTTCACACTATCGATTTATTACGGTTACTGCAAAAACTTGTTGGTGTAAAAATACAATTTCTATGCATTTAAAAAAAGTTATGGAATTTATGTCGTAGTTTTTGTTCAGTTTCAGGTCATGTGGGTAATTCCAATAATTAAAATCTCACAAATATGTCTTGTACGTTGTGTGCAAAATTATGGAATTCTTAATTAATTTATATAAAATAAGGTTTGGCGAAAATAAACGATTTAGCAAAACAGTCTTTCTTGCATTCTTCAATCGAATTGTGCCATTTTTTTCATTGCATCACAAAATCCAAGAAATAAAAACTGTGACGACATGGAGTCTCTTTAAAGACAGTAACAAATATACAATACTTTAATCGATTCCTTCTAATCAGGTGTATAAATCATTAAAACAAATACACAAGAATTCAAATAAAATTGCCCCATAAAATCACATTTGAAAAGTTTTTTATGAGCTGTTGCTATTCCCTCTACAAACCTGCGAAGGAATTTCAACGATTAACTCGTTAGACATATAGAAACAGCACTTTAAATTTGGTTTTGTGTTCAATCAAAAACATAATTTATAAAGAGAATTAAGAAGAAAATGAAAAAAAACAACAAGATTTAAAGAGCAAATTTAAAAGCGATTAAATAAAATACAAGAAACATAAAAATGTGTAAAAAAAGGAGAATTAAAAAAAGTGTTTACGAGTGCCGAACCATTAAAAATAACTAGAAGAAACCTCGCGCAACAAATGCCAGTGTTATGATCAATTTTCATTTGTCTCAAACAAAAGCAACAACAACAACAATCACAACATCTACAAGACTTTTGTCGAACTAACGGACAAACTAACTGGCAATCAATGGATCGATCAAACGACTGAAGCTAAAGCAATTTGACAAGGAGTATCAACCAACCAGAAAATAGTGTAATTCTTAACAGAGTTTAAAAGAATGAATTGTTCAAATAAGAGTCGTAAATGGAAAATTATATACATATTTATACACAGAAAAAAGTTAAATCAAGATTCAATTAAAAAGAAAAAACAAAAACGAAGATACAATTAAAATAATAATTAGATTTCAATCTATCACGAAAAACGCAAGATCAATTAACAGTTTTAATTGGAAAAAAATTTTATTATGACATTTTGATTGCACTGTTTTGAGAGAACACCAAAATCAATTAAAATAAATGTGGATTCAATTATTTAACAGTGTCATTCCTCGACGGCATTTTAGCAATGAAAACGGCGGTGAAGTAAAATAATAAAGGAAACTGGCTAAAAAAGTTATTGCGTCTATTTAACAGCAGAGATGCTGCAACTCTGATTTACATATTAATAAACCCCACCGTGTAATCACGCCATCAAGGTAACTGCCCACATAAATTTTAAACACGTTTTTATATATCAACCAAGTGCTTAATCTGTCTCTTCTCTACAATAAACACGTATGTAATTTCTCTTAAGAAAAAAGACCACATTTTCCTTGTCATCAGCTTCACCAGAAATTTCGTCATACTAATTTTTCAATACCAGTTTTCATTAGGTTATGTTAAGTTCCAAAGGCGGTGACGTTCGGTCTCTTGGTGATGCCTTGGTTATACCCGAGAGCAAACTAGGATCATTTCATAGGCTCCGCTGCCTCACTAAACTATTCAGATTCCCTGCGGAATCTAAACAGCCTGGTAAGCTACATTCCTGATAGTTCATTCGACACCACCAGGTTAGATGAACCAAAGTTCTTTCTGGAAGTGCAGGACACTGGCAGAAGAGGTGGAGCAGAGTTTTCACTTTTCTCGATATCATTACAACTCCTGGAAAAGTCGTTTGAACTTAGACCCATCCTTAATCGATCCTTGAAATCGATACTTACTGAACAACCGGCAACTAGAGCTGTAAAAGTATTGAACATTTTTTGTGAGTACTCGATACACAAAAGTAGTTACTCAATACTTTCAGGGTTGTATTTTCCAGTATAATCAAGTCTAAAGTGAATACATCACAAAAGTCAATAACAAAATTGTAAAAGTAACAGTAAATTTTTTATAATATCGATGAATTTTTCAACTCTATTATTATAATTTGAATTTGTTATAAAAAAAGTTATTTCTAATTCTGTTCAGGTATAAAGAACAACATTCTCGAGAAATGAAATGGTGCCCTGTTGACCGAAAGGCTACAGAACCTCTAATACGATTTAAATTTTCTAAAAATATCTACTCACTATTTTAAAAGTCTGCCTGACATGAATATAAACAACAGACACGCAATCGGTCAGATAGCGAAACCAACCTGTTGTCATCGTTTTACCACTTTTCCGTTGAACAACACATTAAGTGTTGATGATCACTGCCATTAACATTAAATAACCACAATTCACATTATAATAAATTCTTATGAACTTTAGATACGAAATCAAAGTGAAAGAAAAAGAATTCAAAAAAGTAAAAGTAAAAGAAGTTGACGGTATTGGCGCATTAATTATACCCTTTTTCTGACATTTGAACAAACAAGTGTTTGTATATTCAAATTTCTTTTTGAAATTCTTATCACAACACTTTATTAAACTTTATTTTGTTTTTCTCCTTCTTAACGCATTCTTAAGTTTGAAATTAATATCGAATTTAGGAAGACAAGCAATTAAATTTGTGTTTTCTTTCTAACAAGCTCGTGCTTAATAAGAAATAAATAAATTTCTTTAAAATGATTTATGAGAGACAATTCAATATGATTTACATACATACGAGTATATTTTTATGAATACGAAATAATAATAATGGTGCATAATAAACAACATGTTGAATGTCATTTGCTCTCTTCGATTAAATAAATTTTAAAATAATTTTTCGCTTAATAAATTATTAATATCTGTATTTTGCATAAATTTTACGAAACAAAGTCTAAGTTTTGGCAGGCTAATTATCGCCGTACTAATCAATCGGTGTTATGTTGTTGGTTCGAATCCTATAAATTACCTTGACTTGTTTCACTAGTGCAAGTAAAGTTCTTTGTTACGTAGCTATGGTTACTACAAAATTTGTAATTGTATTTGTAGACTTCTAAATAAATAAATAAAAAAATAGTCGTATATTAAAATTTCAACACGGGCATAAGGTCGACTTTTCTTTACGAAAATTCGAAATGTATTTGGCATTTTTTCATGTTATTTTTTTCCTCTTGAACTGGCATTAAGGGAGTGACCACTACACATGCGATGCATTGTGCTGGAACTAGGAAATTAAGTTACGGGAGTGTGTATAGAGGAACTGCTGTTTACTGACATTCGATTTGAATTTTTCTACGCGAAAAGTATATTTATATTATTGCGATTTAATAACGCAGAAAAACAAGGCGAGAATAAAGCCACTATTTGCAAATAAGTTGTGTAACGTTACCACTTGATTGAAGAATTTCAGTTTTCTTTGTCATCAGGTAGTTTTCTAAACATCTGTCTGTGTCTAAACACACATGTAAAGGTTTTTCATGTTGCCATACAATTAGTTATTTGCCACCTGACTGAAAAGTTGTTGCTGCGTCGAATCTTCGTATAAACAATGAGTTCAGTGTTTGCAAATAGTGTTGTGGGCAAATATCTCGTACGTACATATACACGTAATAATAGACGACATAATGTTTTAATGCAGGTGCCACCGTAGTCTAGGCATGAGCATTATTCTTATCAATATGGAGGTGCGGGTTCGATTCCTACCTAGACCCTGTGTATTTCTACAGACAAGCTAAAAGAGTTTCGTACAGTTTGTGTTGTTAAAAAAAAAAAATATCAAATTACTACATAAAGAACAAAAATTTTATTAAAGTGAATTTATAAATTTTTTTCAATAAAATTGAGACTGCAAACGAACAGCGTTGCATGCGAAAGTCACTAAAGTCTACCTCTTCGTTTTTAATATTTTTATTTTCACTTTTTGTTTATGTTTTTTTACATATTCATTGACATTTCGTAACGAACTTTAATTGTAACTTTTATTATAACCATTTTTTTAGATTCGTACACACCCTGGTTTGAGAAAGCAATTGTTTTCTTAGTGTAGGGTGCTACTTTGAACAAGAGCAACATGAATAAGTGATAAATTAAATCGAAAATGAGTTTTCTTGGTGGGATTTCATAAAACAAAATAAACATTGTCATTTCGTTTATTTAATCGTATAAAGAAATGTGTGCACAGACAGTTAGCCAAAAAGTCGGACAAATACCTGTGCGTTGATTTAAAAAGATGAGCTTTTGTTTGCCACAAATGGAATGGAAATGTACACTGCAAAAAAGAAAGAATGTAAAATTTCCAAGATATGATTAGTGAGTGAGTGAGCTAGTAGAATTCTCTATTTATAAAGAAGTACGACAACATGCTCATACTTTTATATTATTTTACTTGTTGAGAAGCGCGTAGAAGTCACTAATAATTTTAAAGCGTTGTGTAATGCCAATATAACTGTAGATATACTCGTATGTACATGCATATATTATTGTGTTACGATTTGTTTTGCTTTTCATTAGTTGACAGATTAAGGGCGAATAATTGATTTCGTATTTAGATGTCATGTATTTTTAAGTGATATTTAAATAGCAAATTCGTAAACTCGTTGTATAGGGAACGTACGATTGAGAGAAATACTCGATCGGGGGACGGTAAAAATTTTTCCATAGAGAGAAGCTTTATTCCGATTTGATATTGGATGGAGGAAACTTCGTAAATTTCGTGTGATTTGGACATAATAAAGCGCAAAATAAGTAAAAAAAGGCATAAAGCATGTGTGTTTACATATTACGAGTGAAAAAATAAGGATTTACAGGGGTTTGAACTGTCAACACTGCGTAAACCATAAAGTGACGTACTTCTATAGGTCTAGTTATTCAGCTTCTTCTTGTCGTTTTACTATACTATCTAAAGATGTTCCCACTATGAATTGATGAAACCGTTGAAGAAGCGATACCATATCTTTTGGCAACTTCAATTTTCTCTTCTCCATTATCAATCTAATCATTATCATTATACTAATCTAAAGAAACGCAAAAAATTCCGGTTATTGTTAAAACAGCTGTTGAAAAACATTGGTTTTATAATTTAAATTTTTTTTTCTCATTGAATTTTATTACGAATATGAGATGTTTACAAAAAATTAACTACGATTTATAGGGGTTACCTTAGACTTTGAACTGTTAAAGAAATGCGAATTAACGAATTGTTGGATTAATTCGAGCTGTGGAGGTATTCGAATTAAAGGGGTACGAATTATCGCGGTTTCACTGTAGTATGTCAATTTCATTACCAAGCCAACAATGCAAGGATAGTTATAGACATTTATAATGAAAGTGGTTCGGGGAACATCGGTTGAATGGTTTCAATATCTATATCCGGATTTAAACCCGAGTTGAAAACAGTTTTTATGGTTTCGACTCGGTTTTTGGTTGAATATTTTTGTTGACGATTTGGATCTCTTTTTGGTACTAGCAGACACTCGAAACAAGTTCGGACGATATTTGTTGTGTGGTCTATAGCCGCTTTTAAACCCGGTTTAAAACATGAAGAAGCTGAGATGAAAAAAAGGCTAAAAAAAACTCCGAACATTTGCTGCAATTTGTCAGCGTTGGCGCCTTTTGGCTGTAGAACAGTGGTAACGATAAAGTTTTTATTTTTTGTCATTCAGAGAATTTGGAACAAAGAAGTCAGCCTGTTATCGGTAAAATTCGTAATAAAATGTTGGCAAAGAAACTTTAGTGCATTTTTATAGAAAAAAAAAATTAAATGTTATGCGATTTGCATCCTTCCGTCGTTTTCGTCTCATTTACCTTGTACCGATTAACGAGGGAAATCGGGACTCTAGTGTATTTCTCTCCACGTTGTTCCGATGCAAAGCACTGTTCGACGAAAGAAAAAAAAAACAAAAAAGAAACATGTAAACAACTCCGTCATAAATTAAATACTATTTTTTTTATTCAAGATATAAGAATTATTAGTTCAATTAATTTAAATAATTTGATTTGAAATGCACAGGAATGGCGTGGAATAGTGTGTAAAATGTAGTTATGAGAAGGTCTAAGTGCTTTTGATGATAAATGGCGGCTTTTAAAATAAACGGCTCAAATAACACACCTTCGTAACTTGCTGTTTATCAAAGTTTCTAAAGCTCGACTTGCACTAAAACGATTTCAATCGAATACTCCATAAATTAGTATATTTTTCTTGTCATGTCTATTTAAATTGTATTTTAAATTTCTTAAACTCTCTTTCTGGTAACTTTTAACATCGATGATCACGGGAGGTCGTTATTTTAAATTGACCAAAAGACCAAGTGTTGACATTGATTTATATAAATTAAATTTCATAGATTCCAGCCAAAATCCTATAAATATGGACTATAAGCCATACACATACTCACTCGTATTTAAGCACAAACAAAATGAGTTAGTTAACCCAATATAATAATTCTACATAACAAACATGGCAAGCAGATAGAAAACTCTTTAAGCAAGTCAAGAAAATCATAGAAAAAAAAAACATTAAATGCATTATTAATGATTCTTACTGCTTTTTATAAAGAAGCTTCTAATTTTTTTCTTAAATGTTTAAACACATTTTATATTTAATTATGCAAATGGTATGTGACAGTTTTCCTTATAGTTTTTGGCTGAGTGTATTTCAAATACATAAATTTATTTTCGGTGATAAAATTTTAATTTATTGTTATAGTTTCTCTTAAGTTCTTTTCTCTCATAATAATTATATTTGTGTTATTAAAAATTCAAAATTATTATGATTTTTTTAAAACAACATAAAAATTTATGACACCAAAATATTTATGCCCTGATGGAGTTTGTGCAAAGAGCAGGTTACTGCAGTCGCAGTCTGCGTATTGAATATTTAATCGATACTTAAAATTGAATTTATTATCAATAGTTATTTGGAAATGTTGAAATAAACTTTTAAACCAATAAAAAGCGAAATCTGTGTGGAAAGAGGTGATAATGCGCAAATGTGAGAAAGGCAATAGCGAAAATTATTGCACTAAATTAAAATCATTTTAAATGTATAAAATGTATCTGTTACGTTCCAAATACAATAAATGGTTGTAATAAATAAATTATCATGTAAAAATTAAGTTCCCTTTAAAGAGGATGCTGTCATAAAGCTGCTTTCTATTTGTGTAAAATAAAATAAAATATTTGGCAAAATAATAGTGGCACTTTTAGCAGTCAAGAGATCTATTACGCGGGCAATTAATAGATTTCGGGAATCAAACCCGCACCTCTATATTGACAAGTCTTATGCTCATCCACTAGCCTACGGAGGCACCCGGCTATATCCTGGGTGAGAGTGGATTGGAAGAAGTTATGATTAAAACTCCTTTAACATTACAAGGCGTTTTCTTTTCTGAAAAATGGAACATTTATTTTTATACATTTTTTATCTAGTTCACGTAGCCGTAGGTTCCACGTACTTGTAAATATTTAAATCGTGCGACAAAATGCCTCAAAGTTGTTCCCAACATGTTTGCACATTCAACAAGCAAAGCAATTATAGAAATTTTGCTTTAAAAGAAATCTCTTTATCAATTTCTGACATTTAAATAACTTACGATTATTCGTTTTATTTTTAATGATTTTGAACTCATTTTTAAATTCAAACGGTCTTTTATTTAACTTTCAGGCAAAATGCTTTAATAATAAATGAAATTTTAAACGACGAGTCACTTACCAACCAACAAAAAAAGATTTAAAAATAAAAAAAATTATGCCAAAAAATAAGAAATATGTAATTGGTTAAGCACGAGAGGGAAAAATTCGTAACCAAAAAGAAAGAAAATCATTCACGCAATAAGAACAATAATATCCTGGCAAGAACAAAACACCAGCAGATAACTGAAATTCCAAAAAAAGAAAAATTAATAAAAATACACATTCCACATGAAGTTTTCAAGCACAAGGAAAAAGGTCGACAAAAATTATACAAATTTATAAAAAAAAAACAGTGTAGGTACTCCTTGAACAAATAAATATGTTTGTACTTATACGGAGGACAGCACTACTCGGTGACTGGTGACTGCTGCCCAAATGAAATGTAATAAAAATACTTCGACAAAAGAAATCTCAAGGAATGTTGAGAGATTTTGTGAATTATTATCTTGGCAACTACGTTGAACAGTTCAGGTCACGATTATCGTTCGTAGGAAAGACCATCCATCGATCGATGGATCGATTGATGTAGTGCACTTTATAAAATTTAACTTTTTTTTCGCATCGTGGTTGTTGCTTTTTTAAGATATTTTCTCGTTTTTTTTTTTTTTAATAGTGTTGCGGGGGATAATGACGACTGTGCGATGGCGATCATTATTATCATCATCTTGTTGATTACTTTAGTTTATTCGTGGTATTTCACCAAAAAATCTTGCGTAAAATATAATGCAATTTATTTGTTATGCTTTTAGTTTTGGGGGTCTATTGCACTATGGGCAAGAAATAAAATAAATTATGTCTAAATCATGTCTAAGCCGAGTTCTTTACTCTCTTAATGCTCAGACTGTTTAAATACTTAAAACGTGTTCAACCTTTTTTTTTTTATTTTGGACCAGCGCTCAGGAGATGACCCCTACACGTGGGGCACATTGTGCTGTAACTAGAGGAAAGGGATAGTAGAAGAAATGATAGAAGGTGAAGCTTCACTATCTTACAACACCGCTTTTTGCACGTTATTTGTTTGTTACAGCTGCGTTGTAGCGTCTCTGATGTCAAGGAAACGTATTAAATTTTGAAGTTTCGTTTTTAGTAGCCAGTTTTTAGTAATTATTTTACTTCGCCGGTGTTACACAATACCGTCGAAGGAGGACGTTCTGATATGGTTGTGGAATGGATGCAGCCGAAGCCGTTACTGTTCAGTGACCAATGACTATGTTTTCGCTAGTGAAACCTTTCGACAACAACTGACAGAAGGCCACAGAACTGCATATCAGAAAAAATGCGAGATGTTTTTAGGAGTCTGAAATTGGGGAACCCAAGGAAAATTTTTCGTTTTGCTCATTTAGCCAAACATAACGTTGATGTAGTTGCATCAAACTATAACGTTTGATATATGAACACCTATAGAAATGCTTGTCTGACCCAAATGTCACGTAACTGTAATGTCAATCTGTATAAAATAGAATTTTAATACGACGTTACGTGACATTTTAAAATATTTCCATAGGTTCTCTTACATCAAACATGATGGTTTGATCAACAGGCTCAATTAAGGTTCATTTAGCGAAGCGTAATATATGTGTAGTTGCATCAAACCGTGATGTTTGATGTATGAAAACTCATGGAAATTCTTGTCTGAGCAAAATGCCACATAACTGCCACGTCTTCAATCTGTAGAAAATAAATATTCATTACGACATTACATGACATTTGTAAGCATTTCCATAGATTTTCATACATCAAACCATTTTAATATATATTTGTCGAACCACAAACACAATTCACCTGCAAAAGGGCTGATATCAGATGCTTTGTCATTTGAAAATAGAACACGCTTTAAATCAAAAGTATCGTATGTACTGCACATAGAGAAATAACACATGCTATTGTTTAAAAGTGTTCTCACCCTGTTAAAAAGTGACATTCCATATGACAAGAACATATAATATGAATACAACTAAGTCATAAAAATACGACGGATTTTTTCTGATGTGTCTTTTCGTCAGCTGTTGTCGGAAGGTTTCAGTGGCCACTGGTTATTGGACAGTACCGGCTTCAGCTGATACCAATCCGCAGGCACCTCAGGATACCCTCCTTCGTCGGTATTGTGTAGCACCAGCGAAATAAAATAATTACTAAAGCAAAGCTTTAAAATTCAAAACGTCAGCTTGACATCAGAGGTGCTGCAGCACTGTTATAAACCAAAAAACGTGCAAAAGTATAGTTGTGAAATAATGAAGCTCTACTACCTGTCATCTGCCTCACGATCCGTTTCCTTTAGTACCAGCATAATGCATCGCATTAAGGAGGTCAACTCTTGAGTGCTGGTCCAAGATAAAAAACAAGTTACCGTGCACAGAAAAAATAATAGTTAAATTTTTGCCAATTAAAGCTTTACTCAGTTAAATATGTTTTCTTAATGAATAATTTAATTGAATAAACGTTTATTTCAATTGATTTTGATTTTCTCCCAAAACAGAGCAATCAAAATGCTTAAAAGGAAAAAAATTCTAAAATTTTCTCAATTAAAACGGTTAATTGATTCTGCTTTTTTCGTGATAGGTTGAAATCCAAAAATTATATTAATTGAATCTTCGCTTTTTTTTAAAATAGAATCTTGATTTGAGTTTTTTCCGTATAGAGTTAGCACGCAATGTCAAATGTTATTTAATTGAGCACTATTCGGCTTTACCATCCCATAGTGCTGCCTGCACATGGTAATCTTTAAATCATTCAACTTTATATAATAAACTAATTTTGATGATCGTTATTTTTCTTGAAGGTCTTAAACTTAACATATAAATTGGCTTTCATTTAAAGAAACTTGCAAAAATAAATAAATGTGGGAGGTGGTGTTAGGGGGAGAGAGAGAAAAGAAAAAGTGATGGGAGAGAGAGAGGAGGAGAGGAAGGGGATATGAACCACAGATTAAGATTAAGGAAGAGATTGAAAGCAGCAAGAATAAGAAAATATATGCTGAACAATTTGTTGATCTGCCAACTTATAAATAAAATGATTTGCAAGGTTTCTCGTCTGTTGTTGGCTGTTGGTGATGTTGTTATTAGGTGTGATTACGACCATTATAGTTTTATGACTTAAACTCTTCAATCTTGTGATCTCTTTTTACTTTTTTACTTTTTTCCTGTACTTTATAGATCAAAGTACAAGGCATAACATATCGGTTTATGATAGTGTGTTATGATTCTTAATTTTTTTCTGCTTTTAGCTCAAAACATAAATTTCTTTCTTCTTGAATGTTGGCAGTTGATAAAAAAAATCTACTTTAAAATATAATCATGACCTTAGGGCCATTTATATTCATTTCGTTTATTCGATTTAACAGATAAACGGTTACTTATGAAATTTTATAAGAACCAACAGCAAACGAACTAAAAACTGTAATTCGAATGTAATAAACTGCTGATAACAACATGTTTTAACTGTTTGTTTCGTCTGTATAATTTTATCATTAATTTCATTTGCCATTTCTCTCTCTCTCTATCTCTCTCTCTCTCTCAAGTTACCAAAGTTATTTTCTAATGGCATAAAATAGAAATTTGCGCCAAATGATTGATTACGAAAAATATGGTTTGTCAAATATTTCTGTAATGAAATTGATTGGCACGACCGCAAGGAATTTTACATTTTTTTTAATGTAATATTTCTCATACTATCAATACATACCTTTAACGTTCTTAGCCAGTCTACGTTTTTCAATCGTATGCCCTGTCTTAGGCCAGTTTTTAAAACTTAGTAAAAACAAAAAGTGAAAATGATTTACAAAGCAGATTCCATTCGAGATCAGAAACAATATCCAATAATAATAAAACAAAAAAAAAACAAAAAAATTATATAAAAAAACTCCACCTGCACGCCCTATCAGGTGTTTAAACATTTAACAACTTAAGCCGCAAAATAAGTTCGAGATTTGACATCTTAAATTCATTCGCAACTACGAGCCATACTCTTAATCACAAACACAAACACTACACTACGTACACTCTACATAAAGGCACTACATGCGTGCTTTAACTGGACTCCCCTTCAAAAAAAAAAGCAAAAAGAAAAAGATCTTTGTTAAGGAAAGAGGGAAAAAAAGTAGAAAAAGTATTCGCATGAGGCGAAAATTTAAGGCGGTTACAGCGTATTAACTTGAGAGCACCACAGGAATGAAAACAAAAAGAAAAAATGCACAAATCTTTGGCATACCATATGGTTATGGACAGGCAGACGGGCGGACGGATGGATGGATGGATGGACGGACAGAAAAGCCTACATACATACATACGTATGTATTCACAAAACGAAATTATAAGAAAAACATAATCCAACATCAGCAACCTCTGACCGAATTTAATTTTTTTGTTGCAGATAACTATCGGTTGGCGTGCAAATATGCACCAGCCTAGGAAGGATAATTTATTTCTCTAGTACCCTACAGCTGGAACAGTGAAAACTGTTCCTTGAGTTGTGAAAGGAAGTAAACAATTTAAAAAGAGATAAGGAATTTTTGCTAGTTTTCCGCGTTCTGTTCTTTCATAAATTATCGAAATAAACTTTCTATTCACCCTTCTGTTTTGGATAACAAATGGCATTTCAGTACCCTACAAGTGAAAATTAGTAAAGGAGATTTCCGTTGAATATTTATTCATTTTATAATTAGAAATCATCGCGACTGCCAGATCTTTGAGTTTGTATTGTATATTACCTCCTAATCGACGTTTAAAACTGCATCATGCATCATTGGCAGCCTCTGAGCATATCTGTGTATTAGACAGTGTCCGGTGAACACGGACAGTAATAATGAAATCATAAAAGCCGTCTCCTCCATTTTCAAGCAACTTCATAAATGCGTGATGTCATTGCATGCAGTCCTTGTGACCCACCTCCATGAGCGAGGAGCTGTTAGCTGAGTACTTAGCGCGTTAGTCCTACAACCGGAAGATCGTGGGTTCAATACCACGTCAGATGTGTCTATGTTGACAGTATCGTCCTCCGTCGCTATTTGAGCTATAATAAATAAAACTACTCTATTTCAACATCAAAAATTAATGTGTCAACATAACAGCAGTGCCTAGACCTACTCAACACGTTGAGGAACTTTAATTGCCGTTATATCTGCTCCCCAACAGATAGTGGTTGGATTCTTTAGGGGCCTTAGGATGAGTGATTAATGTAACGATCTTTGCACAATAGATCTTCATTGATCGCGGTGCTTTCTGGTAATAGTAATACCAGTGATGCAGCAACCCTGCTTTATAAATACACAAAACATGAAGCTCTCTTTCCTGCTATCACTTCACGCCCTGTCTCATTTCTATACTATTCCTTTTCAACTAGATCCTTTACAATGCATTGCATACACAGAAAAAAATTAAACACAATTTTCATTAAATATTTTGTAATACCAATTAAAAATTTATTAGATTTTCATCTGTAAAGAAATTAATAGTTGCAATTAAATTAGTTGTTGAATTAATTCTATTAATTTTCAATTAAATTTTTAATTATAATATTTTTAAAATTTCAATCAAATTTTTAATAGAAAAAAAAACATTTGAATTCAATTCGAATGCTTCTTGCATATTAATTTCTATTTATATAAAGAGTATTGCATATACGAAACATAAGCATTCATTTTGTATATTTTATATCAAAAACAAAAAACAATTATTTATTTATTTTTTTTAGTATTGACCCCAAATTTAATTGAATTGACTAACTCAGTTAAAAAATATATTTTTCGAATTAAAGTTCTTAATTAAATATAAAAAAGTAAAATTTTTTTCTGTTTACGTGGGGGACATACATTCAGCAGTTGTCCGAGAAAAAATTCACTTTCACAAAAAGAACACTTTTTGAGAATTCACCGCCACAGTTTTGTTGAGACCAATGTATTATCACGTCAATTTATCCCCGAATATCATCATCACACCATCAGTTGTTTGTGGTTTGTTCACGTAAATCCGGTCTTTTAAATGGCCCCGGAGAAAATAATCCAGCGGCGTTAAATCAAAAGAACGAGGCGTTCAATTGACAACACCAAATCCAGTAATTTCGCTACCAGGATATTTCTCGGCTGTGCGGTATGTGGCGCCGTATTGCTGGAATCAAAATTCACTGATGCCAAATGTGGCCTCAAAAAATTGGATATCGTGGTTTGGTAGCGCAGAGAATAGACGCTGATGGATTTTTCTTGCTCATTTTCGAAAAAATACGGGGCGATTATGGCGCCTGACCAGAAACCGCACCATACGGACACTTTCTTAGGATGTAATGGTTTTTTGAAGACTGTTTGTAGATTTTTTGAGCCCCATTTGGGACAATTTTGTTTGTTTACATAACCGACTAATTGAAAATGGGCCCCATCACTAAACATGATTTTGTTAAGAAATGCGTTGTTTTGGTTCAGTTTTTGAAACAGCCAATTCACAATAGTCGGCCGGCTTTAATTCCTGAAAGAGTTGAACTTTATAAGGGTGAAGATGCAGATCTTTATGCAAAATGTTGCGTACAGTGCATCTGGTGATGGCCAATTGTTGCGAACGTGGGCTCATTCTAAACACTGCACTGTACAGCGGCTTTGTTAACTTCACTACAACCACTACGAGCGTATCGCGTTGCTCAACAGTACCTCGAGCCTCTAATTTAGCGATTAAATTACGCACAGCGGTCTTAGAAGGAGCCTGAATACGAGGAAAAGCTGTTCGTATTTTATGAAGTGATACAGTAGAATTTTCACCATTTTGATAGTAAATTTTCACAACTAAAATTCTTTGTTCAAGAATGTAGCGTTCCATGGTTAAAACTTTCCAACTTTTTACTAAATAAATGTCAAAGGAAGACAGCTGAATTTTCGACATTTCATCATTTGAGAGCCAATTTACTTCCTAACTTCAAATTTGCCCACCCTGTATTAAAAATTGTTTGAAAGTTTTTGATCGGCCAACAATTTCCCTATAGGGTCTACCCTACCCGGATGTAGCTCATTAAGTGTCCGTCTGGAGTCTCCTACAATATATTTTTTCGTGGACATGCACATTTACCTGAATTGTTTGTGTCTTTGTTGATTGTTCTTTTATTTATTTCGTTTCGTACATTTGTACAACCAAAATATTTAACAAAATACCACACATAACAATAACAAATGAACACACTGAAAGCTGGTCTTAAAGGCTATTCTTTTTTTTTTAAATTTTTTTTTGGTAGTTGTTATGGCCGCAGTTACCACAAGCCCTGGGAAATATTGAGGGCAAAATCTACTGCAGTGTGCAGATTTACAAGACCAAAAACAAACGCACAAACGCACAAGCCCACTCTCAAACTCACTCTTCAAATAACAGCTAAATTTATGTATATTAATTTTCGAGTGTTAAATATTTTTTAAGTTTATGATGGCAGGCCAGGATATGATGATGATTGTTGTTGGTGCTGTTGATAATGACGTTGGCCCTTGCAGTTGGTGGTGGTTCGTGGTGTAATGTGAAACTAATTAAATTAAAAAGAAATTTATTTTAACATCTTTAGCATAAAGTTTCTTCCCCCTTTTCTTTTTATTTTTTGTTTTGTTTTGTTTTCAATTTTCGCTTTGTTTTGATGCGAAAGAAGGTTGATTTTACATTTCAGAGGAATTTGTTGATAACGATACAAATAAAAAGATACGCATATACTCCTGCAGTTACAAAGCACTATGTGCCCAAAAGCCGACATTGCGACAAAAATTATTTCCAAGTGATTTCCGATCATAAAACTTGCTGCAGAGGTCCTTCTTGCTAAACTAAGCATTTTAAAAAGACGTTGCTGTCCACCTACATTTTTTTAGGTATCTCACTTCCTCTCCACTCAGCCAATATTTTCCAAAATGTTTTAAATTTGTACATGGTCTGTTCAAAAGAGAAGCTGATTTTTGTTTCTTCGATTACAATGGCGTGGTGCATAATGAGTTCTTGCCAACAGGTCGTACGGTTAAAAAGGAATACTACAAGAAAGTCCTGCAACGTTTGCGTGAAGCAATACGTCTCTAACGATCGGAATTGTGCAAAAAGATCAAGGATTCTGCATCACGATAATGCACCAGCTCACACACCAATGCTTGTTCGTGATTTTTTGCCCCTAATCATACCTCAAGCACCCTATTCAGCAGATTTGGCTCCCTGCGAATTTTTCCTATTCCCAAATCTGAAGAGACTAATGAAAAGAAAGCGAGATAAAGTCAAAATCGAAGAACGAGCTGATGGCCATACCGAAAAGCGCATTTCAGAAGTGCTTCGAGGGTTGGAAGAAGCGCTGGCATTATATCTGAAAGGGATTACTTTAAAGGGGACAAAATGGATTTTGATGAATAAATAAATACTTGTCAAAATAATACAAAATTCTCCTTTTCCTTTGAACAGACTGTGTATGTTCATGGGCAGTTCCCACAAATGGCATTTCTGCAAACGATGGTCAAAACACACAACAAACAAAAACTGTAATTTCTATAATACCGAAGACAAATAAACTTTGTCGCAACTGCACAAATAACATGAATTAATAAAAACACAAAATTTGACAAATAATACCAACTTTAGGAAAATATTGTCATCTTTAACAGTTAATTTATCACAATATTGTGAAATATTACTTTTGATTACAATAGTGGTAAAAGAACAATTAATCTCCAATACCAGTTGAGTAGAACACATATGAATATACATATTGTCTATGCTACTACACACGTCATATGTACTTGTTGTGTCAACAGGTATGTTGCTGTAAATTCATATCATCTATTTAACCCGACAAAGCTTGGGAAAATGTATACGAGAAAATTAGTTACTGTTCACATTCTATTAAAAAAGGTTGCCAGCTTTGTTGTTTGCTGTTTTTAGTAAAGGTCATACTTCATATATTGCCAAAGGTTAAAGCTCCTGTTTTTAGTACAGGTGAGAATAAAATTACCTTTTTACAACTTTTTTACTGTCTTTCTTTATTAACATTTTTGGTTAATTAGCCCTCCGTAGCCTAGTACATGAGCAATTAGTCTAATCAATCTTGAGGTGTACAATTGATTCTCGCCTAGACCGTAGGTATTTCTTGTGGTATCACATCGGCCCTGAGCTCTGGTCTAAGTGGTGCGTTCTCCTTCGGGGAGGGTCCGCCACCTAACCTAACCTAGCCCTACATCGAACCGCTAGTTATTTTCTCGTATCATTGAAAGACTAACTGTCGTAACTATCATAATGTCATCGAGTGAAAACCTCCAGTATTGTAATCCATTTTCTTAAAATTGTAATTATAAGTAATTTTTCGAAAAAAAGACTATTTCCTTATAGCAATTTTTTACCACTAAAAGAGTTTGAGAATTTAATTTGAAAATTGTAAACATTCACAGCTGTTTATATTTAAACTGAGTGGCCAACTGGCACAAATTTTTGGTATTTATGTCGTCCAAGTTTTAGGAATTGAATCGTGAATTTTTCCTTTTTTTTTAAAAAAGCGAAAGTTAAAAATTTTAATTTTTGCCGCTAAAGTTGAAATTGGACACACAGTGCAATGTTAGGAAAGATGGCCATGCAGAGTGCTTGGCTATTGATTGATAGACATTCAAGCCAGTTTGTGTTTATTCATTAGGCACTAATACTCTTTCTATGCTTGCATATAGTACATAGAAACATACTACATACTTGTTAATGTGCATGTGTGCTTTATACGAAAAGCCGTTTTGTATGCATGTCCCTCTTGAAATCGCAATTTCCAATTCTATTTTGAATTTAATTCAGGGGTTGCATGTCAAGTATGTGCATATAATATTTACGCAGGGATATGGCTTCCTGTTTAAGTATGTAAAATAGGAAACACTCAAAAATCAATTAAAATTGTAACTTTAGCACGTGCTTAACGAAAAATGTAAAGAAAAAGAAAACACAAAAAGTAAATTTAACTTAAAGTTGCCTCGGAAATATTTTGGTTTTAACACAAAGTTTTATGGCCAGAAGCCAGTAAATTTTCTTTTTTTTATTTTTTAAGAAGAATTTTAAATGTTAAATGTCTCGTTTGAACTTCAATTAACTACGAAACTCTGCAGTGCTTTTTAAAATATTTTCTCAAATTCATTGTTTTAATTTCAATTTTGCTAATATGCGTTGCCAATAGAAATACACTTTTCACAGTTTTAATCATATTTACAATTTATTGCAACTTCATTCCTACAACGCAGCGATAGAGTTCTTGATAGTTAAAGTTAACTTTAGCTAAAGTGGTCGCCATAGTGGATCAATTGTTTTCATTATTACAACTCTGCTATAAAGTATTCATTATAATTTTTAAAATGTGACAACTCTGTAGTAGATAGTGACTACTTTTGGTTGTTACAAACACGTAGTGGTAACGAATAATTTTCGTTAACAAAATTGTACAATTCCATTGTTTTTTACTCGTTATAGGAAGTTTGCTGACTTTGCCTCAATTTCCGAAAATCGAATTTTTATTATATTTGAACGTTTCGAGGTCTTGGGAATCGCAATGATATCAGTAGGGATGTAAGTGTTTTTTTCTTGCTGCTATACGAGGTAGCGGCAGGGGATTTTTCAGAAGATATTGGTAGCCCGGGCTAGCCAATATGAATGATTTGGTGAAGCGGCTTATAAGGCGCCTACATACTAAACTCCACCTCTTTCTTTATTCTCTCATCCAGTTATTCTCCGGAACCACAGCCAAGTATTACTTCAGGGGAGTGGTGATTCCACGAAAGCTGCTCCCTCTTTCTGCACACATTTTTTTCTCCGTTATCATTTGCCGTAGCAAAATTTCTCTTGTGACAGCACGCACAGAATTTCAATTTTCAGTTGATTTTAGCATCAAATCAGCAATGTTGTCGGGCGTAATCTGGGATCGGATTGTCTTTTCCAGCCAGCACAGACGGTTTCTATATCGCGGGCAATAAAAGAAAACATGCTCCGCAGTTTCCCTTATATTAGGTATTCCGGGCACATGGGTGTGAGTGTGCAGGTGTATGTGTGTATGTAAACATCTCATAACTTGAGAGCGCTGCAGCGCATCGGAACAAAATGCATTGCATTCGAAAGATATTGAGTTCACTTAGATGTCGTGTGATAATGAACCGATTCTGTGCGGTAGATTTAAAAAATTTAATTCCTTAGTCGGATCGATTTTTGATACACATTAATATTTCTGAATGTAGAAACCTTGTCGAAATCTGGAAATTTGCTTTGAAAGAGTTAAAGTTAGGGGCAGGTTTCAGGGATGGCCTACAAGATATGGGAATCGGTTAACCTATTATTTTTATTTTATTTATTTATTTTTTTTAACCAGAGCTCAGGAGAAGACCCCTACATACGCAAAACACTGCACCGGAACTAGTTTAAAAGGGGTAGAAAAGAAATAGCATGTTGTTCCGTTCTGCTAGTGTTTGTCAGTGTGACTCATAATTTTTGTATGTGACTTAGTTTCATTCTTAGCAATTATCACATGACATTTTGACTGCCTGTATGTTTTCGATCATTAGACCATTTTAATTAATTACATATGTAAAAACATTTTTATTGTTTATATAATTTTTATATTGTAATAAACGTGCGCTTTTACGTACGTATTAATGAAATTAAGCGATGGCTGAAGTACTCTGCACGTTGCTTATAAAACGAAACATTTTTCTTGGGTTCAACCCCAGTTTCAAACTCATAAAAACATCTCGCATTTGTGTCCGTCGTTGTCGGAAGGTTTCAGTGGCGAAGGCATAGTCACTGGTCACTGAACAGTAACGGCTTCAGCTGTATCCAATCCACAATCACATCAGAACGCCTTCGTTCTTCGGTTTTGTGTAGCATGATCGGCGAATTAAAATAATTACTGCAAAAAAATAGCTACTAAAAAAGAAGTCTTAAAATTTAATACGTTTCCTTGACATCAGAGACGTTTCAACACTGCTACAAAAAAAAAAAAAAAAAAAAATAACGTGCAAAAAAGCGGTGCTGTAAGATAGCGAAGCTCACCTCTCTTCATTTTCTCCTGCAATCCCCTTCCTATAGTTCCAGCACAATGCACCGCATGTGTAGGGGTCATATCGTGAGTGCTGGTCCTAGATAAAATAAAAAACAAAAAAAAAAATTTCTTGGGTGCAACCCCAGTTTTAGACTCACAAAAACATCTCGCATTAGTTCTGATGTGCCTTAGTGTGTCATTGTGTTGTCGGAAGTTTTCAGTGGCGAAGGCATAGTCACTGGTCACTGAACAGTACCGCCTTCAGCTAACATCAATCCACAGGCACATCAGACCGCCCTCCTTCGTCGGCACTGTGTAGCATAATCGGCGGAGTAAAATAATTAATAAAATGGCTACGAAATACAGCTTTAAAAATTTAAGGCGTTTCCTTGATATCAGAGGCGCAGCAACGCTGGTATAAAACAAGAAACGTTCTAAAGCAGTATTGTCAAAATAATGAAACCTTCTTCTATCTCTGCCTTAATCACATGCAATCTCTATCACTATCCCTTTCTTAGAAGTACCTGAGTGTTACTTCTCTTAAAAAAAAAATATTCAATTACCACTGAAAAACTTAAGCTGAATTTAAATACAACTTAAAATTACATAAAAATTAACTAAATACGTATTTAAATACCAAATCAAAAACTGGCATTGCCTTGGAAAACCAAAATTATGTGAATGCATTTGCAGCATATCACGTTGATTGCACATGAAGTCCGATGCAAATAACTTTAAATGATAAACTACCTGAGTTTGCGAAGATTCACTTCATTCTAGATTCTTAACAACAATAATAACATGATTTGAACTTATCGTTCAATTATAAGATCATAAAACGAATTTTAAAATCGATTTCTCAAATCCATAAAATTTCAACATGTTCAACACCTCTTTTTGGTGAAAAAAAAACTTATTCTTTCAAACCTCAAATAGAAGAAGGCAAATCATAAGACTAATTGAAATGAAATATGTAATTTTGCAACAATATTTATTTGTGTATTTTGTGGTTGCTGTTATTGTTTTATACCTTTTTGGCAAAACAATGTTGAAACTAAAAGTTAAATGCTCTTCAAAAATCGCAATGCCCCAGAAGAGTGGAAGGGAAAACATCACGCAAATCACGATCAAACGATTATAAAAAAAAAGAAATTTCAAACCGTGATTGATTGCGTACCTCCAAACAATAAAAAAAGGATAAGCAAAAAAAAAATATATAGATTTTGGTTTGTGTTTTAGCAGTTTTTATTTTTTATTGTTTTTTAATGCCACGACCAGAAACAATGAGCCAAATACAGATAAATTGTGGCAGAAAACAAAGTGCACAGCGTTATGGGAAACCCGAAGAGAAAGAACTCAACAAAAGAAAAACGATAACCATGTTGTTCGGCTACACCCGACGACACAACATTGGCCGAAGCCCCAATTAAGGTACCATTGCCACCAAAACACGCCCCAAAAGCTAAAGCCCATACTAACGGCGGCAATGGCAAATCCAGTTCCTTATTTTGACTTAAATTAACCACGATTTTAATCATCATGGTCGTCACAGGTATGTTGTCGAGGAAAGCGGAAGCTATGCCCGCGATCCACAAGATTATCAAAATGGCCACTAGCAAACGATTGGGCGGATCAGTTTTAAGTATAATTTTAATGCACAGTTCACCCAGGGCTCCTATTACTCCCAATTCCGTGAGAGCTTCCATCAATATGAATAAACAGGCGAAGAAGAGTAAAGTAGACCACTCCACACGAGACAACACGGCTTCTATGTCTGTGTCAGCCAATATAAAGAGCAGTATAGCACCCACCAAAGCACTCCAACCCAAAGAAAGCTGCAGCAGATTTGGCACCGTATGCAAGGAGAACAATACCAGCACAAATGCAAAAGCTATGGAAGATTTTATCAGCAAAGCTTTACTGCGTATGGGGTAGGAGGCTTTCATCTGTTGCAAAGTTGTTTCGTAATCCACCTCTCTATATGTACTTTTGGTCTCCAGTTCCATAAGATTTTCTCTCAAAACCTGGGCCTTTTTCAGCAAAGTGTTGCGCACGACATCCTCATCCGTGGTAGTGGGCTGCATATTTTGAGCGGCCTTTTCCCACACCTGAATTTCATGTTTCAAAGCTTCAGCTTCTTGAGATTGTTCATTCATGTAGCCCCGGATCTTGGGATATTTGAAATGCAAGAAAATAAATATCGTCAGCATACCGGCGACAACTCCTGGCAGCATATGAAGTATAAAATTGCCGAAATTCACGCCATGACTCTGCACATATTGATTGGTCATAATAATGACATTGGGAGGATCTCCTACTGGCGTCAAAGCCGCTCCCACATTGGAGTAAATGACCATACTCATTAGCACGGGCACGGGATTTAGATTCGTTACCTCGCATAAACGTATGGTCACCGGTGTCATTAGCAGCATCATGGTAACATTGTCCAAAAAGGCCGACAGAAAGGAGGTAAAGAAGCACAAAGTATAAATCAAAAGGAACAGTTTACCTCTGGCCAATTGATAGGCCAATACGGCCAAGTAATCGAAAATACCCGACTCGGAAAGTATGGCCACCAAAACCATCATACCGAACAGCAATATCAACGTTTCCACATCCAGCCATGTTAAAATTTTCGCAGTAGATGGCCTATCATTCAAGGCCGCCAGTATTCCTATAGCCAGCACTGAGGCGACTATCGAGGCCAAGGTGCGATTTATAATTTCCCATATAATCAGTATATACAAAAACAACAACACAAACGTGCCATAGACAATGCCCAAAGCCTGGTCTACCGGCGTCATATTGCAAGCCAATTCAACCGTTAAATCTTTCTCAATATTTGTTTGCATTCTCAGAAATACTTTTGCTTTTGCAGCGTATTTGCTCAAGTCCTCAGACAAAACCATATGTAACTTTTGGGGAATCGATAAAACGTATTCCAGTTGTTGTGGCCTGTTAATTAACAAATCCCTTTCCGCAGAGATAATTGTCGCTTCGCCATCTCCCGTAAACATAATCACTTGGAGCTTCAAATGCGGTTGAGTTTCTTTCGACTTTTCCTCCATATTTTGGTCACTTTTAAAGGGCCCCAATAGCAGAAGTTCTATGGTCGATTTGGTCGCTGGTTCGGCCTCCAATTGATAGAGTTTTTCCCCTCTTGTTGGTATGACTAGCAAAACTGGTTGATGAATTTTCTCCTCATGGGTTATAATCGGTATGGTGTACACGCACCATATTAAAAATAAAACAGCAGCTTTCGCTATATGCTTTTTGCTTGCCTTCCAACGGATTTTATGCGTTAAGCTTTCTTCAGATAATGGCTCATCAAAGTGTACTTGTGCGGTGGCAGATTCCTCAGCTGCATACTCAACACTGGGTAAATCATCTTCCCTTTGTGGGAGCTCTATGGTATCATTTTGATCAGATCCAGCCATTAAACGTTTCAAGTAGGCATGTTGCGGTATCGTTTCACTATTTACATTGATTTTAGAGCTGGGCATCTTGGACATTCTTCTTTCATGTTTTTCTCTTTTAGGCGAGCGAATTAGAAGTACATATACATTTGTAAATAAAAACAATTCTATATAAAGCTTAATTAAAATTAGAATTTTATTCAAATAAAAGTGAATTAAAAATCCAGGGCTTGTGTGCCAACTGAATACAAGGCACTCCTCGAAGTGAAGACTGTAAAACTGGGCCCATGATGCAATAAATAATTACTGAGTGCGCCGGTCTAGTGAGTAGTGTGCTAGTTTATCAGCTGGGGGTTTCTAGGTTCGATTCCTAGCAGAGACTCTGGTCTGCATCACTACAACACGTGAAAATTTTTTCACAACAGGTATCACAATGCGACCATAATATATTGGACAAAAGTGGGCTGGGACCTTTCTTTACCTTTACATCCAGCAACCTGCCGACCTAACCGAACCTAAACAAAAAAAATAAATAAAATAATTGGATCCTGTCTGTGACTTTCAACTAAAAGTTGCCAATGTCTAAATATCCACTTTTGAGAACGCTGAGGGTGGCGATGTTCGAAGTAGTCTGCACGTTGATTACAAAACGAAAAATTTTCCTGGGTTCAACCCCAGTTTTCGACTAATAAAAACATCTCCCATTTTTCTGTTGTGGATTTGTGTGTCTTTGTGTCAGTTGTTGTCGGAAGGTTTCAGTGGCGAAGTCATAGTCACTGGTCACTGAACAGTAACGGCTTCAGCTGTATCCAATCTACAGGCACATCAGAACGCCCTCCTTCGTCGGTATTGTGTAGCATCGGCGAAGTAAAATAATTACTGAAAAAAATAGCTACTAAAAACGAAGCTTCAAAATTTAATACGCCTTCTTGACGTCAGGGACGCTACAAAAAAGTTACAATTGAAAGACATTGACCCACGCGACAAAAATATACAAATGTGTTGCACTGCCATACATTGTACTGCCGGTGATAAAATTGTCGATCGCAGTATGACAGAGCCATGAAACATTTCCCTGGATTGGACCCCAAAATCAACACCAGATTATAAATTATGTCAAACTGGATTTATCCCACAACAACTTATGTAATCTCGCCAACTTTTGAATATATATTGTCACAGTTACCAAGCCATCAGCACAAAATTTGGGTGGCGAATGAGTTTTCTTACTTTTTCGAATGTCAAACATAAAGGTTTGAATGGATGGAATCAATGATGAAATGAATGGTTTTGAACAGTTTTGGCTAATTTCGAACGATTGCAAAAATTATTTAAAATCTTAAAAATGGAAACAATATAAATGTAGGATGGGTGGATGGATGGTGGGTTGTTTGTCTTGACACTGACATGAAGTGACTGCCGCCTCTGTCTGGAGGAGGAAGAAAAACAAAATTATAAAACCGGCCATAATGCACACATCAAAAAGCTTTTTTCATATTAAAATCGCTTCGTTTTGTAAATCGATTTACATATCGTCATATGAAACGTAAAACCATGTAACTACACTTTTTTAGATTTTAAAGGAGAGGGAAAAACTTGTTAACAGTGTTAAGTAACCTACCTGAAAGAAAGTTTCTTCAAAACTCGCATTTAATTAAAAGAATCACTTATATTTTGATAAAATACTCGTAGTTTATTTTACATGGACATGCATTTTTACATGGTACACAATGGTAAACAATATTCAATAGAGAAACCGATTTTTTAAATTTTGTCATTTACATGGTTTTACGTTTTATATGACGATATGTATGGATGTATGTGTATATTACAAAATAATTATTATTTCCGCTCTTCAGTACAGTGTGGCATGCCTCGCCATGTTTCATATGAAATTTCTAAAGCCTTTCGCTCACACAAAAAAACCATTTAAATTTTCTTTACAAAACCAAACTTCAACCCACACCACACGTTTTATTATGAAATAAATTCATATAATTAAACTCATTTACCACCTAAAATAGTTAAGTGTTTAAATTTGAATATTAAATTCCTAGAGGAGGTAAACCACGGCTTTGCCACTGTAATTAAAAGGGGATGATATGAAAATAAACCAAACGAAACTCATGTATTTGGCTGCAACGAATTTTATTAATACTACACTTTATTATGCCATAAAAATAAATATTTCAACAATCTATTTTTTTAAGCTTTAAGGTTTTTTTCTTTATATTTATTATTTTTATATATATTCTCGATATTTCGTTAATACCTTCGGTTAACATCTTCAAGAAAAAAAAAAAGTTCCAGAAGATGTTTTTTTTTTTTTTTTTTTTTTTTTTTATTATTTATTATTTTTTATTTATTATTATTTTGTTTTTTATTATTCGATATTTCGTTAACAGCTTGTTAACATCATCAGGAATGATAGGAAATTATAATTCTTTGAAATATAAAAATATTTTTTTTTTTTTTTTTTCGATTAATAATATAATTAAAATATAAAAATTATTGTTTGTTTGTTCGTATTTTATGCACGGCCAAACCGCTTATCCGATCGCCATGCTGCTCTTAGTCTGTGCAACCGCGGGAAGATTATAGGGTATTCATTTTTTAAAACTATATCCAGGAGATAGATAAGGGGGAAATTGCTGCCCCTCCGAAACGTTCAAACCGATTTTAATGCGATTTAGAACATAGAGAAATTTTTTTTCTCGCTTTAATTTATTTATTTAATCTTAAATATAATTGAACTAACAATAAGTATACAAAGCTTAGATCTAAAAAAATAATAATAATGTACGCCCAGCCTATGCTAGACAAGAAATTATTTGTCACAGTTTTAAATGTAATTGCCTTACGTCTCGTTAATTCGGCTGATAGTAAGGGCATCCTTCCTCTTCAGACGAATATGGCCTCTATGATATAGAATATTGCGGACTAGTGGGTTAGGGTGTAACTCAAGCTTCTTTACGCAAGCTTTCACATGTTTAGAAAGTGCAGTCTTTACCATCAGTACATCAAGATCTTTATTCATGATTCATGAGTTTTTAACATACCAGGAGGGAGCGGCTTTAATTGTACGAAGGATTTTATTTTGTCCCCTTTGAATCTTCTCTATATTGGACGCCATAGTTGAATTCCGTAGCATCAAATGGGTTTTGAGATGGATTTGTATAAAAGAAGTTTGCAGTCTAAGCTATGTTTAGAGTTTCTGCCGATAAGCCAATTAATATGGATGGCTTTTAGTTTCATCTGTGTCACTTTGGATTCTATATGCGATCTCCATGTTAGACGGCGGTACAGGGTGCCTCCGTAGCCTAGTGCATGAGCATTAATAGATAGGTTTGCGTCTAAAAACCAGGAGGGCGATAGGGGAGGAAATTTCTGCTTTTCCAAAACTATCTAGCCGATTTTGAAGAACTTTAAAACGTGGATATATTTCAGTTTAAAAGACACATTGGCTATTGCTTTCTTTTTTTGAAAAGTACGACCGCGAGGAAAAGTAGGGGCAATTTCCGCGCCTCCGAGACCATCTAACCGATTTTAATAAAATTTTAATCTATCTATGTTTTTGCGTCTAGTAGGACACATATGCTACATATATATTTTTAAATATAAGCAAGGGGCGACGTAGCGGTAATATACGTCTCTACGCAACTGTATAAGCGATGGAGATAATTACGGGAGCGAAGTCGCGGGCGGTAAAAGCTAGTGTAAAATAAAAACCAAATTCTAAAAAACCTACTGCTTTTGTTTTAATGGTTGACTGCCAAAAAAAGTCCTGGGTTCGAACCCAGTTTCGCACTAAGTCATAACAACATTTCGCATTTGTTCTGACGTTCATGTTCAGTTTTTGCCGACTGCTACCAATCCACAGGCACATCAGAGCTTCTTCCCTCATCGGCGAAGTAAAATAAATATAAATATAAATGGCTACTCAACACAGCTTCAAAATCGAATGCGTCTCGTTGACATCAGAAGCGCTGCAACCACTGCTATAAACAAAAAAAAAATACGTGAAAAAGCAGAGTTCTTATATAGTGAGTTTTCGCATTCGCCACTTGTCACTATCACTCTCACTATCCCTTTCCTACAGAAAGTAACACTTAGCAGTAGGGAAAATCATTGTCTGAGTGTTATTTCTTTATTGCTACAGACAGATTCCAAAATTTAAGTTGCGTTAATATTGTAAAAGAAAAAAATAAGGTCTATTTTTTTAATTATATTTCTTTTTTTACCGATGGTCTTTTTTATGAAAAGTTTTTTTAATTATTTATTTTCAATACTTCGCTACCAAATGTTCATTGCAATATTCTTTCTGCTTTATTTATAATTTGTCTCATTTCTGTAATTCTTGTGAGGAATTGTAGAATGGATTACATCAATACGCTTTAGTAATACTGGGCCCTAATTTCGGCATTCGGTATCGAACGAAATTTCTATAAATTTTAATATTAAGAATAGAATAATAACACTAATTATTTTAAGCCTAAGGTCTTTTTATATATTTTATATTTATTTCAATATTTCGCTACTCCTTTGTGTAGCTTCTTCAGGAAAATTGGTTTTTCCAATTTTCCTGAAGAAGCTACACAAAGGAGTAGCGAAATATTGAAATAAATATAAAATATATAAAAAGACCTTAGGCTTAAAATAATTAGTGTTATTAATATAAAAAAAAAAAAAAAAAAGGTCAAAAAACTAGAAAAATTATTAAGAATAGAATTTAATCGAACTGTAGTTCTTACATATTACAGAAATTTTGTCGTATACAGCTAATTTATCACAATATTGTGAAGAAATTACATTCCTGATATGAATAAGGGGAAAAAAGAACAGTTAATCTCCAACACTAGTTGAGTATAATGCGCATCTTTTATGCCACTATGTCAGTACTCTTTGTGTCAACAGGGACGTAGTTGTAAAGTAATCAATATCATCTATTTAACCCGTCTTTCTTTAATATATATACATTTTAATATAATTTTGTTTGAAATTTCGATTCGAATTGAAATCAATAATGGAGCCCCTGTTTTTATTTTTTTTTTGTCTGAACCAGTGGCAGGGAAGACTTCTGCAGGGAGTCTATTTCACATACGAACCGTCCGGTAGAAAAACGAATTTCCTCTGTAATGCTTGCTATATGTAAAGAGAACGTGATATTTAATTTTGTTAATTTATTTAATTGTTAATTAAAGGAAGTTGTTAATTAAAACTATAAATTTTTCCAAAAACCTCATGATATTTTTCACTTTTTGTTAAGTGAAATTTTCGCACAAATTACAGAAACTACTTACAGATTTCAATAGAAATATTTTATTATCCTTTGACTTGTGTGCTGCTCATTTTTCATTTAAATACTTGTTTTAAATAGAAATAAATAATATTTATTTATTAGAACTTTAATGTTTTTCATTTCATTTCATAAAAACTTGAACGAAAATTCAATTTCACTTTATACTGGGGCTTTTGTAAAGATTTTGGAGCATAGACGCAGAAGACAACAGATGTGTGAAATAGTTTAGTTATTAAAAAAGCTTGTCAAAGTATTCTTACTATTAAAGGCTGGAACAGAAAATAGTTATAGCGGTAGCCAGTTTTGCCAATTTTTTTTTTTTTAATCTTCATATCAACCAAAAAAATGTTATTTTCCTATTAAAAGATTTTTTTATTGAAATATTATTTTTTTACATCCTATTCAGTTAAAATATTTATTTATGTACATTCACCACATTTGTAAATTCTTTGTAGTCGGGGTAACATTATTTCATTTCGTTACCTTCCGGCGTAACGGAGTTAAGTCCACTTTTTTTGAAAATGCACATAAGGCATATAATTATATATGTTTTTTAATAAAACTATTATAAAAACTACAGCAACGCGTGGCGGGGTCCTGGTGGTCCTAATCCGACTGAAAAAAAAAACTAAAACAAATTTCACTTAAATTTCTATAGGCCCCATTAGACGGCATGTTTTTTACATCTGACTTGTCTGACTTTGTCACTCATATGTAATTGTGCTTATCTGTCAAAATTCTTATTTTACGGAAGATTTTTAATATTAGCTTGCAAATGTCTGACATACGAGTTGTTAGTTTTGTTTAACTATTCTTTCAATTATTTAAAGTGGTTTGTTTTGTTTGGATATTTCGGAATTCTCAAATATTTTTTGGTAGTTCTTGTATAAACATGTGAAATTTCTTAGCTTTTTGGTTAAATACCAAGAATTTGGTTAAAGGTCTAGTCAAGATTTTGGTATTAGCACCTTATGAAATGCTGCATATAGACCAGCTAAACCATATAACAAACATAGATATATAACAACAAATTTGATTAAATTTGGTTTTTCTTATAAGTTTGTTTGTGAAATGGATTTAAAAACTAACACAATTGCAGTGTGCAGTCAAATGTCAGTTGCTATGTCAGATGAAAATAGAACGCGCTGTAATTGAAATTTAATCCCTGACTTTGCTTCTGTAAAAGTCAGATGACAATCTACGTATTTTGCGGTGGAAAATTTGACAAGTCAGATGTAAAAACATGTCGTCTACTGGGGGTTTAAATTAGTAACTTTTTTCGTTATGTAAACTAGAAATATTTTGCCCTTCACTGTAAAAACAGGCAAAAGGCTTGTTTTGAGCAACTTGTAAAGGTTTAGCGATTTCAATTGAAGTTTGTTATATTTTATTTTATTTATTTATTTTTTTATTTTTGTTGTAGCAGTTTACAATTTGCTCTAAAACAATAATGCCAATTCGTTAGCATCTGCTGGCATTGTGGGTCTATAAAAAGATAAGTATGCGAAATGCGGTCTTTTATGTATTTGGCATTTTTGTTAAAACGCCTGCCTGCGCCCTTTCCCATCGACCGGTTAAAATTTCATTAGTAGATTTTATGGCAATTTTCTATTTCGAAAATCAAAAGGGTCTTGTTTCAGCCTTTTGAACTTTTAAGAGGCTTTTTAATGGCAGCATAGCAAGAGTCAGTCAGGTATTTTTTTAAATTTATATTTCATACATTTTTTAGTGTAAAGTATGAGTTCATATAACCATAAATTATTGCCTTTAAATTATTGTGAAATAAACAACAACAAGTTGAACTGAAAATGAACGCCTTCACTTAATTGTTTTAATAACGTCTAATTTTGGCTGCGTAAGCTTTTATTTATGGTCTTATTACAGCGATGGCATTTGCAAGGCAGAGCAAAGTACAATAAGAATAAATATTCCAGACAGTTTTATTGCTTTGAAGAAAGCAACAGAAATGTCCTTTTGAGCCACATTTTAATGACCTTGAAGTCTAAAATTATATTTTCGTTACAGAAATAACAAGGATTTTTGTTGTAAGCGAAGATGTGGTGGCCGTATAGTTGGGTGTGCCGTCGTCCTTAATTGTAATAAAATGTGTGCATTTGAACAGAAAATTTATATTCATTGTTGCCTTGTAAAACAACCTAGAAATTATTTATTTGTGCAAATGTTTTGGCCCGCCCATGTTTAAAACAGCAAAAAAAAAACAACTACAATAACTCGTTATAAACATGGACAATAACAACAAAAACAACAACAACAATAATAATAATAATAATAATAATATGAAGAACATGATGATGTACCATATTACACTTTGATTACAAAATGTGTAAAATATTTGTACATGTTCTTCCCTCGAAACACATAGAAAGAAAATCATAAACAGGAACAGGAACAGGAACAGGAACAGGAACAGGAACATGCACAAAAGCAGTAGTAACCTCAGAAGAAATGTGAAAGGGAAGTTGTTTAAATTTTTGTTTCAGGCTTAGTCTGCTGGCAGTGCTTTGTACGCAGTAATGATTTTATTACAGCAACATGTTGAAAGTTGTTATTGTGTTATTTGTTTTTATTTTCTGTTGTTTACGCAGACATTTATTGCCTGAAGGTGAAAATGAGCGGGCAAAGGTGCACGAGCAAAAAAAAAATGCTTGCTAGTGGTATGGAAAAGCAAGGAAGAAGTTCTCATGACATCGCCGTGCAGTTGTGCTATATTTCATTACGGCTGGGAACTATTCTTATTTGTTTAAATGAGAAGTTCTCCCCAGCAAATAAACAACTTTTAATTTTATAAAACAAAAAGAAAAATATAATTTTTGGTGGCTAATTTCATTAGGTTAGGTTAGGTAGACAGGTCGCCGCTGAAAATAGAGAGCCCAGCCCACTTGGGTTCAATTCATCATTGGGGTACCTGTAAAGAATGAAAGATGGGAGATAGAATAGAAGAGAGTGGAAGAGGTCAGGGTATGCGACAGAGTGGGAAGAGTCCATTATGAACCGAAGAAAGCAACGGTCCGTTGAATGGGGTGGTGTCAGCGCGACAACCAGCAGGTGCTCTCAATAAGCAGGCTCAGTTCTCTTAGCCCCATCTCGGACAGCTCCGATTCCATTACTGTACCATGAATTTAAATACATTTTTTATGTGAATACGGTAATATGTAATATGTACTCGTATTTTGTTTCCACTGCGTCGATTTTCATGGAATTCTGTATGTGTATTTATTAAATTGGTACATTTTATGTATAATTTCCCAGCTCTGTAAATTTTTTTCTGCGTCCAGTGCTCAGGAGATGTCTCCTGCGTATGCAATAAATTCTCCGGAACTAAAGAAGGGAATAGTGTTAGAGATGACAGATGGAGGAAATCTTCAATATTTTTATAACTCTATTTTGGGAAGTTTCTTTTTTAGTTTTAGAGCAGTGTTGAAACGTCTCTGCTGTCATTTGGAAGATTGTTTAACGATTGCGATCATTCCGCTGGTCCCTTTTTAACGAATGAATTGTTGTTTACACGCTTTTGCGAGCATTGGAGCACAGTGGACCATATTTTGAGAAGACGGCCAAAAATGATTTTTTTGTGATTACTGATTTTAAAATTATGTCACTCATTGGAAAGCAAATACTAGCAGACCTTGGGAGCCCCCTTTCGACTATATCACAGCAAACAGGGTGATTCAAAATTAACTTTCTCAGTATTTTCTTAAAATTAAAAACTTCTTTGTAAATTTGAATATGAGATATTAAAGCCAAATAAATTTAGTATAATTTTGCAACTCATAGGCTACTAGTTCTAGCAAAATTAAGGTTTTGTGTTTCTTAGAAATTTGAAAATATTTTAAAAAAATTCAAAATTGAGCGAATATATCCTACTTTAATACAGCATGACTCTTTCCCGTCAAAAGATGTCAAAGAAATCGCTTACTAATTTTTAATCCGAACCGTACTCTACACTCTTATAGCCTTTTGTATATCGGCCAGGTTTCGGTCGTGTGATCGTACCAGTTGTTCTGACCCAAAGTCTGATATTTTGTGCAAAATTTATGAATTCAATACCAAAATAAAGAAAATAGTTTTATTTTCTTATTTGCAATGTTTTTTTTTTTGGAGTAAATCGACCTTCCTAACACAAATTCGAAGACAAAAATGGTTTTTGAAATTGCTGTTTGGTATACAAGTTATACAGGGTGGTTGATGAGTTTTACTACATTAAGAATAACTGAAAGACCTTTTTATGAAATGAATTGAATTGTATTAAAAATAATTGAATTCAAAGTTGAGACTGCAATGGCTGTTAAAAAAGTTATCAAGTTTTATTTTGGTAACGCTTTTCATTAGCCCCCCAGGAGAAGGATGAAACTTTAAAACGCCCGTAAAACGAATTCTAGACGTAAACATTTAATACATCGATACACGTATATCTCTTCTTAGTACCCCCTACTAGAATCAGTAGGCAAAACACTGTTATAAGTGATTTTTAATTTATTAATGGCTGTACATATTGTAAAACATAAAAACCATAAATCGAATTAAATCTTCTTGTAGGTGTATTAATGACTTTAAAAGAAATGTTTGGCTTACAACTGTACAAATTTTATGGCCATTTACGGTCTTATGAAAGATAATAAGAGCTGGAATTATCTGCTTCATACGACGCGTCTTCTAATGCTTTAATATTTATTTAATTTGATTATTATTTTTCTAATAAATTTTTATTGCTTTCTTTTTATTTACAGGTATGTACTAAATAAATATACGAGTATCATACAACATTTCTCTAAAACACAAGTGTAAATTTGGTATGTTTTATTTGATTTATTAAATACATTTCGTCGTTGCTCCGACAAAATCAGCTACAGTCGACTCTTGATAGTTTGAATCTCGCAATAATTTGAAATGTTTTCCAGTAACTTTTACCGATTCGTCCATTGTTAAATTCATCGAGACGTTGCACGTTGCTTGCACTAACGATTGTGCGATTCTGCACCTTGATGTTAACGATAGTGCATAAACATTCAAATCAAGTGGCATCTCTGTGAAAATATACAAAGCCATAAAGAGGAACATGGAAAAAACAAACAAATGCTTCGTATTTAGAAGGTGGCGATGGCTGAAGTAGTCTGCACGTTGACTACAAAACCAAAATAGACCTGGTGGGTTCAACCGCAGTTTCAGACTAAAATTATAAAAAAAAAACATCTTGCATTTTTCTGATGTGCATTAGTGTGTCTTTGTGTGTCAGTTGGTGTCGGAAGGTTTCAGTGGCGAAGACATAGTCACTAGTCACTGGAACAATACCGGCTTCAGCTTATAGCAATCAACAATCACATCAGAACGCCCTCCTTCGTCGGTATTGTGTAGCACCGGCGAAGTAAAATAATAATAATAAAAAAAAATGGCTACCGAAGCTTCAACACTGCTATAAACACTGCTTCATCTCCTGTCGTTTCTCTAACTATCCCTTTCCTATAGTTCCAGCACAATGCATCGCATATGTAGGGGTCATCTCCTTAGTGCTGGTCCCAGATAAAAAAAAAATAAATAAATAAAATCTTATTAAAGCAAATTATAAATTGTAGCAAATAAAAGAATACACGTTTTAAAGGGTGAAACGTAACATTTCGTGTTTTTTATTTAACAATCACTCACTCAATTTAAAATACACGTTTTAAAAAGGTAAAACGTAACAATACTCGTATGTATTCGGTTTTCATGGGTCCTGAATTCCTTAACTTGATGCCCCGCCTTCCATACTTTAATTAAAAAAGAAATGCTATAGATATGTATTTTTGTTTCCAACGTTATCCTTCCCTTTAATTTTATTCCTTGAGGAAACTTTCATGCAAAATATTTGTTTTGTTTTCTTCGTTCTAAGTAAAAATTATGACGCTACTTTCATTTTATTTTCTCTTTTTATTCCTTTCATTTGGTTACTGTTTTATATGTTACAAGGAGTTTTTCTGTGAAATTTATGTATTTGTTTCGTTACAGAAATTATAAAAAGATTTTCCTCTCAAATTCATAACATGGTGCATATTATTCGCTTTTTTCCATTCATTTCGCTATCTTTCTTAACGAAATAATAAACAAAAAAAAGTTGTTGTATAAAATTGTTTCACTATACGCTTCTTCACACATGCAGATATACCAGTAGTTTCATAAGAGTAACTTGTACTTTTTGCACATGTATAAATAGAGCAATTTGTATGAAAATTTGCTTTTATGGAAAAGAGATTAACTCCAATTTTTTTTTTTTATATCCCTTACACATTTAAAATGTCAACATTCTGAGTAGAAGAAGGTTTTTTCTTAAGCAAATTACGAGCCAGCAATATCACCGAAATTTCTTATATTGTAAATTTTATAATTAATATATTTCCGGTTAATCAGGCTAAATTTCGTAACATTTTAGTCAGCCAGAATTATATATTATTAGACAGCATTCCAAGGGGAGAAGAAAAAAAACCAACATCAATCGATACCAACCTACACAGGCTAAACAGAACGCGTTTGCGAAAGTCGCCAAAATTCCTTCATCAGTGCTCTTTATGTGTTTTATACATTTCTTACATTTGTGTATATTATACATTCTAAGTAAATTTGAAGGAATACAACAAATTCTTTCACAAAACTGAATACGGGAGTTTTTTTGTTTCCAACATACACAACTGTTACCAACTTAAATTGTAAATTTCAAATTTGCCATCACTTTTAGTTAAGAAATTTTGTTAAAGTAGCGATAGATTTTCATGATGAAAATTCTTTAAGATGCTGATAGATCTTTCTTTCGGATTTTCGTTAAGTTAATGAGATTTTTTTTTTATTTGATGATTGTATTTTTCGTTACGAATCATTTTTCAACCGACTTCAAAAAGTCATTGGAAAGATCGTGCTTACCGTGTGGTATCTTTTTAATGGCGGCCGGATCGGAGAATACAGCTTCGCCTACTCAGAACTTTTTACAGAGTGGACCGATTTTGATGATTATTTTTTCATTGCAAAGGTTGTGCTTTCCATGAGGTACCATTTAATGGCGACGGATCGGGCAAATACTGCTCTTCTTAGAGAAAAATTAAATTTTTTAAAGAGTTAAATGAAATGCGAGTCAAGAATAAACAAAATTTTGAAAAGATTAGGTTTATGACACACTGAAAAGTATAAAATAAAAATTAGAAAATAAAAAAATTTAACCGACATTAAAAAGGAACTAGAACAGCTTGAAGTCGGTATCAAGTTTGAAAGACAATATATCAGAAAAACATAAAAATATTTTATGCAAAAAAAAAAAACAAATGTGGCTAAATCCGGAGAATATGCCGGATAAGGTACCAATTCGTAGCCCAATTCATAGAGTTTTGCTTTTACTTTTACTCTTCGATCGGCCAACACCATATCGTGGATTTTTTTCGACATTTTCGGGTGTACTGAGCTCTATTGGTCGTCCAGAACATTCAGCGTCATTTGTACTTGTGCGACCACAACGAAAGTCAGTAAACCACTTTTTTACCATTGAAATCGATGCTCCAGAGTCCCCATAGTATTTATCGAGCTTTTCCTTGGTTTGATTGACGGTTTTTTTTTGTTAATGAGCACTCGAAATTCACTTTTTCCATTTTTAGAAAAATACACGAGGTTGTATGTTTTGCACAGCTGTTAAACGCAAAGTAACTGACGAAACTTGCTCAAAATTTGCCAGTAGTCTATTAACAGGTGGTACTTGATGGTAATAGTGTTGCATTTCATATACCTACGACGGAAGTTCGAAAAGTCATGGACTTATTGATCCGTCCTCATATTAATATTATAGTAAATCAGTTCCTGAAGGCCTGTTAAATAAAACGATTATTAACTTAGCACCGACTTCAAGCAGTTCAATAGCAACGCATATTTTTTCATTTTTAGTTAATTTTTTTTTTAAGTCGGTTACATTCTTTTTTTTTTTTACATTTTTATTTGAATGTGACATTTGTTCTTTTAGAAAATTTGTATGTTCTTGAAGTGGCGGAGTAGTTACAAATTTAAAAATCGATTTAAGGCCTTTTTAAATCATGTACCCAATAAAAACTAAGTGGAGTAACATAAATAAAAAAAATTAAGAACTCTTCTTCTTCTTCTTGTCTACTAACGACACCGTAACACATCATAAATTTTCATATAGAAGATTGTTGGCCAAAACGTACAAAAAACATGGCTAAACTTAAGTCATCTGCTGCCTTTTCCTCAAGTTTGCGTTTAAATAGCGTTATTCATTTACTAAATGATTTCATATTCAAAAGAAAATAAGGGAGAGACAAAAGGAAAATTATGAACTTTTTATTTGAATGGAGAGAAAGAAAGCTGTTACATTTTATTTTAAGAAGCTGTATTATACCATACATTCATTCATTATGAGAATATTGCATGAAACTATTTATCTGTTTTTATTTTTGGCTAGAATTTGTTTGCTCTTGTAGGGATGTGTAAATTATAAATTTTTTAAAAATTAATTCTGTGTAAAATATTTTACCACCGTTTATGTTAAATGAATACAAAACTTGTTAAGTGAAAATTGTGGGCACACGTTTATTTGGTTTATTATAAATTATTAGCATATGTTGGAATTACATACACATTTAAATTTGTTTACACATGAGATTTAGTTAAAGTTTTAAAATTTACAAAGCTTTAGGGAGTTAAGCTTCAGTTTGGAAATCGCACACAATTAATTTTATAATTAAATTAATTCAAATAGTTCAAAATAATACGGGTTAATATGAAAACGCTAAATATTGCCATTTGAGTACTGGGGCAATTATGAGAGAGTCATTTTATGTAACCGTTATTTGCATTAGGTAGGTATGTTTCTTTACTCTAAATTGTGCGCGGGTCACAATCTTACGAGAAAGCGTTCCCGCACACAAAAATTCTGTAAATGAGAGGCGTTTTGCGAGAGTAACTTAGCATTTACACATGCAAGAGCAAGTCCAAAAAATGCAGTACACTTAAACTTTCTCACCAATACAGTTACATTTTTCGGATTTGAGAGTCTACTTACAAGAAAATTGTTTTGCAAGTAACTTTTTGGCACTTGCCGCAAGTAAAACGCCAAATGAAGAAACACTGTTACCAAGTACAAGTTTTCTATTAATATACTAGTACGTATTAAAATGAATGAAGTGTTGATTGATTGGATTTGATTGTATTTGTAAAAAAATAAGAACACAACTACACAAAAACATCTCCTAATGGCAATTTTAAACAATAATTTAATGGTTTTAAAAAAAATAATTTTGATGATAATGTTGTTCTCAGATATTGCCAACACGACAATACTGAACTCTTATAATTATTTAGTAAGTTTTGAGAGAACTTACTTGTTGACAACATTTTTGAACGGACTTACACGCAATCTGACATTCGATCTGTTTTTTACTTTTTTTCGACGATAATACGTATTTAATGTTTGCAAGTAATCACTTCCAAGTGTAAATGTACCGTAATGTTCTTGCACGAGACAGTCTGCACTTCTTTTTCGGGCTAGTTTGGGCAAATAAACAAGCAATCAGCTGTTTCATAAATAAACAACAACAAAGTAACAGAATTACAGTGCACTCGGGATAGCGTGAACCAATTAAATGCGTAGGTCTTCACGTTTGCGAATTGTTCACCTTTTCGAATAATAAAAATAGCACAAAATTTCATTGTAATTTTAATACGAATCCATATTTATGAAATTGGCTTTTAATAAAATATGTATTTGTCACGCCAAATTATATAATAATTTGGAATTATTGACATATGGACGTACCATATAGGAAATATATACATGCAAATGTTAATTGTTCACAAAAATTGATTAATATTAAAAACAAAACGATTATTCTTTTCCAAAATGTGTATTAAAATCCTAACTGAAATTGATAGTCATAAAATACAAATGCCAAGTGCACGCACACAGTTTTATGAAAGAAAGTGATTCGCGGACGTAGGAAATGCAGAATATTCGCATTTCAACTTATTTGGAAATTCGTAATTTCGCCTTGAAGTTATTTAACTTCGCGCCACGCTGAACGGACTATAAAATTTAAAAAATTTGTTTGAAATTATATATGTTCTTGTAAATCTAAAAATTGGATTTCTGTTGCATACATATATCCTTCATAGATTAAATGAGAAATACTTTCGAAAATCATTTACAAACTGATTCAATGAACCTTCAGAAAGAAAATATAACTCAAGAAAATTTGGTGTGAAAATTCGTGTGAAGTATAAATAAAAAAAATAATTCTTGTACTTTTAGATACAGAAACCCTCAATTCCATTCATGAATTTAAAAGTGATTTCGTTCCGAATAATTTTTTCATTTTCTGAAGCACGAAAATACGGACTGAATTCCATTTCCAAACGAATTCAACTCTGTGAGACGGCTGAATGAATATGTATATAGTTTACGTTTGTTAATATAATTGTAACTTAATACAACTGCCCCGGGAAAACTAGTGTACTTTTTCACACAGCAGCGGACTTTGACGTTCATATAAAAATTCGAACATAATTTCGCATGACTCAACAGCAAATGATTTCCAGAACAACAAATATTCATTTGTTTAGTTTTAAGTATTTCTCATTCTTGAAAAGAATTCACTTTATAGAACGTGGCCGAAGAAGAAAATTTTTAATGCAGTAGTGCTTTGCTAGCGTGCTTCAATCGTGTTCACCATCTCTACTACTTATGCACAATATTATTTAGATTTTAAATGCTTTGTTACACAAATTACAAATGATATGATAAACTTATAGACTCATTCCTGCTGTGAAGGGTATAACAAGCGATTACGACCTTCCCGCCTTCTATTTCCATAAAGAAATAATTTTTCGGCACAATAAACTCCATTTAAATATCCAGTAATTTATGTAAAATATACTCCGGCGCAATAAAAAACATCATTATTTTCAGCATGACATTTTAGACATTTTTCCGGTAATTATGCTACAATTTGTTTTACAATCGCTACTACCTGTGTTTTTTTTTTTGGCAATCTCTTGAGTTAAAAATGAATAAAATAAATAAAAGCAAATCGTAAGATAAAAACTCATCAACATTGAATATAAACATATGCCAATAATGTTAGCAACATGTTGCAAAATCTGTAAAAAATGTTAATGCTGTTGGCGAACATGTGCAAGTGTCAGTGATTGCTTATGCACTCACTGCATATGAGCAAACAGCACGTGCATGTGTATGTTAACTCGGGGGGATTAAGCTTTTGGCGCGCATGGTATGCGATAAATGAAGAAAACAGAAATAATGAGCAAATAAAAAAAAAAAAAAGAAAAAATATTTGAAATAGTTTTCTTGTTGTTGCATGTTGTACGAGCAGCCGCATTTGTACAATTCAACATCTTATTTTTATCAGCATTTAAAGGTTTGTTCGCCGGCTGGGATATTTCAACATCAGCCTCAAGCACCGCTCGTCATCATCATCATCATCGTCATCATCTTCGGTGTCAGCTTGACCAACCACATAATCACAGTTATCATTATCGTCATCACTATGCAAGCAACAACAGCAACAAGTCTAAATGAAAAAGTCCATGAAACCTGTAAATCGAAAGCTGAACATTTTTGGTTGTAACAAGTTGCCAGCTGCTGGGCCACATTCGTACAATATTTTTTTCGTTTGTTCGTTCGTTCTTTCATACTCGTCCTACCAAGGTTGTTGTTGTTATTATTATTATCCACATAACAGCTTTTTAACACACATCTTGCCGAGAGTGTGTGTTTAGTGTAAATAACTTCGTTGCTTATACGGCCAAAAGTTATTTCATATTGTCGTAGTACTTTTAAACTTAACAGAGATGTGAGGTCAGGAAAATTTTATTTTAATAACTTCGTTAATCATAGCGAAGGGAGTGGTACTTATTTTTCTTTATACACGTTTGTGTGTCCGTACTTTTAAGTGGATTTTTCGTATGGAATTTTTTAAAGGATGGAAACAGGAAATATTTCATGAGTACAATAGTGGGACCGATTATGGCCTATTAGGCTAGGTCTTTTTGAAAAGAATTAATAAATGAAATGAAATGAAATAAAATATTCTTTAAGAAATATTAAAATATATTTAAAAGTGGTTTGCTGGCAAATAAAGGGTGTCTGGTAGCAGGTTTATATTTTCAAACTTAAATAAAAAACGTAATAATTGACACAAAGTTTTATTAAGAGCATTGAGCGATAGAATGGAAATGCGCATTTTATTTTTGAAAGAGTATGTCATCCAGATCCTTCAGATCCTTTTTTATAATTTCATCAATAATCGCTCTTAGAAGTCCCAGTGAGGCTGCTCTTTTCCGCATTGAAAGTCGCGGATTTTCTCGTAAACTGTTTTCAACCAGTTCAATGTTTTCGGATCGACTGGGCCCTCGCCGTGGGGCATTCATAGCCAAAGCAGTTGCGCGGAATCTCTGCACCCACGAACGAATTAAATTTACACTCGGTCCATCACTTATTCGCCGAATACCGAACATTGAACAAAATTGTCGACGAGCAATTACGTAAGAATCATTTTTCTTAAAAAATGTCTCCACTGCGAACGCGCGATGCTCACTCGACCACTGCGACATCGTGACTGACAAATCCGCACAATCGATAATTCCAACGGCGCCACCCTCCCTCCGCACCGTTTATTACTTTTTGAAATAATCGTATTTAAAAATATAAATTTCCCACCAGACACCTTGTATATATACATATATACATAATATATCTGTTCAATATATATTTTTTTTTTATCATGGACCAGCACTCGGGGAAAATAAAACTCAAAAAGTAACTATTATTTTCACAGGAATAAATTAAACTCAAGAAATAACTTTTGTTATCCACTTATTTCCTAAAGAATACCTACCGGACTTTGTAAATAACTGGCTGTTCATAGAAGCCGAGTGAAAATATTCGTTCGGGCATTTATATTGAAAATAAAAGTAATTAAATTTTTTTTGTTACTGTTTCAATGTACAAATCCAAACGACAATTTTTATTTTATTTATAAATGAACAACAGGCAGTAAATAAAATTCAGAAATGATCGGTAAAGTTATTTTTTAAAAAAATTCTCAAACAAATAAAAATTAATACAGCTAAAGGTAGTCCATGTAGCCAGGATAATGTCGGTGTTTCCTTATGCACGAAATACTTCTCTTTTCATCTAATTATTTTTTAGTTGAAATTTTAAATAATAATAGTTGTTTGCGGTGCCTGCAAATTTCACTTAAGATTTGTTTTTGAGGGTTTTCAAAATCAACTTTTATAATCTGGTCACAATATTCATATGTCATGAACAAACTTTAATTAATTTACAGTGTGAAACCTGACATAAGCTGTTTTGCAAGTCAATAGTTTGTGGCATTATGAAAACCATGGATTGGACATGTCTTAAGATAAATTTCACAAAGTTAAAGTTTTGTAATACGATGGCTGAAGTAGTTTGCACGTTGACTACAAAACCAAAAAGTCCTTGGTTCGAACCCAATTTCAGACGAAGTTATAAAAACATCTCGCATTTTTTCTGATGTGCATTAGTATGTCAGTTGTTGTCGGAAGGTTGCAGTGGCGAAGGCATAGTAACTGGTCACTGAACAGTACCGGCTTCAGCTGATAGCAATTTACAGGCACATTAGAACGTCCTCTTTCGTGGGAACTGGGTAGCTTCAAAATTCAATACGTCTTCTTGACATCAGAGGCGCTACAGTACTGTTATAAACAAAAATCCTGCAAAAGCAGAGTTGTATGACAGTGAAACTTCATCACCAGGCATCTGTCACTCTATCCCTTTCCTCTAGTTCCAGCTCGATGCATTTGTAGGTGTCATCCGCTGGACCAAGATTAAAAAAAAATATGTTTTTATTTTTAGTATTTTACGAAAGTGATAAAAAAACCCACATATTCGAATATTTTACTAAACTATTCCCCGCAGTATTTTATATATAGTTTTACATATATGTAAATGTAGTGAATACGAATCATATGTAGGTCTCTTATGCTGGTTCAATATAATAATATGGCCTTTAGAATCAAACCAGTTTTATATGTGTGTAGATACTGCTGTATTAGGATACTCTGTCCAGACACCAGCTAAATTCGGTCCAGTGGTCGCAGTGGTTAACCGTGTGGGAAAAAATCACTGTTACAAATTGTATTATTTTTATCTCTTTTACTACTTGCCGGAATCCTGTTGTACCATGTTGACAAAGCAATAAGAATCAATTGGTTCTCTGTCTGTCCCACGAAGGTCAACCATAGTGTTCACACGACTGTTCTTGCTGCATGTTGGCATTTCTTTTTCACAATTTTCTTGTTTTTTTAATTTTTTATACATAAGAATATGTATATTATTTATTAATTTTGCAAATGTATTTATTTATTTTATTTTATTCATTTATTTTTTGTTTTTTGTTTATTTTATTTCTATTTTCTTTTTTTTTCAGTCAGTTCATATAAACTGGCGATAATTTGTTATCAAAATTAGAGATAATAATTCGTGGTTCGTACTTGGTTCAGAATGAACCAACAATGTTCGCTTTAAAAATTTTGTACGGCAAACCAAGTAGTTTCAATCATGGTTGGGATGTGAACCACAAATATTACTATACCTGTGAACATGCTATTATTTTGTTTTATAGTTTAATTTATGAATATGCATCAATATTTATTACTCCAACTCCTCGGTCACCGACAAAAGTTCAAGATTACAATATTGTGTTCACAAGAGTAAAACAAGAAAGATATTTGGCTCAAATGTTCGGTTGAAAATAAATATTTGTAATTTCGAATGAATTGATTTCACGTAAAATGCAGAAGAGATCCCATTACACTCTCTGTATAGTGGACAAATTATTTTCCAAACTTTCATTTCAAGAGATTGTTTTTTGGTACTTTTTGCGTTTTATAAAAAGTACTATTTGTGGATTATGATTTTCCTTATGCAGCATCTCCGCTATTTACTCGCGCACTTAAAGTGATCCAAGAACTTTGGTTTAACTATTGAATTCTTATTGTTGTTTGTTGTGTGAGTAGTAAAAATCTTTTGGATACGCGTTTGTTTTCTTTTACAATGCGTTTTTTGTTTCTTGTTTTTTTTTTGGTTTAAACATCTGATGTTGGGTGACTATGGAAACGAGGCGAAGTTGAGTTTGGCGACTATGACTACAGGAACATCGTTGAGTGTGTGTGTGTTTCCCATGTTTTTCATTTGTTGCCAGAGTATTTTGTTCATGTTGTACGTTTGTTGCAAATCTTTAACCTGTCATTTTTATAGATTCAGTCTTCGTTCGGCATTGAATGCGGGTGGTTCATGATAATTTTTCGCACTCGACGAAACTTTCGCAGAATAGTAAAATTTTTAAAGCAAACTTGACAAATTGTTTACGATTTTCATTTGTGAATATTTGCATGGCAGTAGTTGTGAGGAGGCAGTGTGTTTATTTTTTGAATGAATGAATAATGGAAGTGGCCATGGCAGAGGAGTATTTTTTTGCTACCGGCATTTTACTCATTTTGTATTCTTTTTTGTGTGAACATTTTTAATTGTATCGTTCGTATGTTTAATGCGGCAAAGTAAAAGACTTTAAGAGCACACATACACACACAAGTATGTGTGGAATTGAGCAAGCATGGGACTGTGCAGTTGTGTGAGAACCAGAAACGGAAATAATTTCTTTTTTGTTTTCTTTCAGCTGTTTTGTTTACTTTTTTGTGAATGCTTACTTTTGTCATATTGTTTTTCCTGTTCAATAATAATAAAAGACCCTTTAATTTCCATTTTTAATTTCAGCTAAATTTTATTTACAGTGTGTTTTGTGTGTGTGTGTGTGTGTGTGGCAGTGAGTAGCGTAAATGTTGTTTGCGGATAAATTTGTGTGAATATTTAATGGAAATTGTGTTAATATGTTGAGTTGCTGTAATTATTAAATTCCATGTCCTTTTGATACGGAATTTTCCTTTGGCAGTTTTCATGGTCTTTCTCATTTCCATTTATTTATTTATTCATTTATCTTTTGTATACTTAACTGTTTTCATTTATTTTTAACTGGTATGTCTCAGTGATCAAATATTTACCCTTCAATTCAATGTTAACTCCTACAACAACTCCATTGCACATGAAAATCAGGGCCATAAATCTGTATCTTGTTGCTCGTAATGTGTGTTCAATTCAATAAACATTCAATATTAATGGTCGTATTGGGCATTGGCCAAAAGTTTGCATCTTTTTCAAGTGAAATCTAATTAAGAAGCAAAAACCTATAAATATTTAAGAAAAGAAATAACGAAAACCAATACAAAATAATACAAAATACATATACAAAGCACGTACAAAAGAAATTTGTATAAATAACTTAATAAGGGATAAAAGGATATTTGCTACATCAAAAGGAAATCATTGAAACTATATTGAAGGTAAGATGGGAGAAAAATTGTTTTATATTTACACAAATAGGTGTAGTAAACATTTTCTTAATAAATCTATTCGTACAAATATTTTTAGTAACAAGCAAAAAAAAATCACAAATGTCTTCTCCAAATTAAAATTACTTTTCAAGATTATCTTTCTTTTATTTTTGTATGGAATTTAATATAAATATAAATCAACTCCAGTATTTTTCGTAAAAAACTAATAGTCTTCTTGATTAAATTGCTAAACTAAACATTTATTGAAAATATGCTGTAGAAAGCAACAAAATTATGCGCACATTGAAATACATTTATGAAATATAATACAAAATATGCAAATACATATCGCTCGTGTACTTAAACAACTCCATAACTCAAAAAACATGACAGACATGTCTACGACTAATAATGAAGCAAACAAGAACGGCACGACGATTGTAAATTAGTTGTGGTAAATTTGAGCTTAAATAAAAAAATAAATAAATATTCGGCAAAAAAAAAAATCAAACTAAAAGAGTAGAGCTAATCCTGGGCCCCAATTACGGCAGTCGTATACGACCGAATACTTTTTCGAATGAAGCCGAGCAAATCCCTAATAGAAACAGATCTAATTCCCCCGGTCCAATAGACATAAGTTGCAATATAGTAGAGAATTTCGGTTGAATATGGTACAGTATTTCTGTTACTATTTGTATATATCGTAAAAACATTCGTAAAATTTCCTTTATGCAAAAAAAAATTTGGAAAATTGTGTTAAGTCGATTTAATGGCGTTAGCACTTCAACCAAAAGTGCATTGAATTTCTTGCCCGATTTTGGCCTTTTATTTTAAAACATTTGCACTTTATTGTTACACTATAAAGCCATTTTACAGCACATTAAAAAAGAAAAATTAATTGCAAATATTTTTAAAATATTTTATTTTTTAAATATATTCATTTATTATACAAAATTATTTAGCACAGGCACATCTTTTTCAATAAACATTTTCCGCTTTAAAATTTATATTTCTTTCTGGAAAAGACGAGTGAACATAAAATGAGGCGACTACCCGTAATCCAAGATTTTACTGCAAAGCACGAATTAATCTCCAATTTGCTGCCTTTTAGGCCGTCTAGTAACTTGAAAGAGAAATTGATATCATTGAGATAGACATAAAGCATTAAAAGCAATGTTATTTACTTTCAGTTAATTAAAATTGGTTTAACACTCGTCATTTTTCATTACACAACTTTCAATGGAAATTCTTGAAAGCAAACCAAACGACAGAAGCAGTTTTTCATTAAATGCACGAGTTGCAAAAGGACCATAAATAGCCAAATGCTATTGCTGCCACTGCTGTTTCTATTAACTTAAATTAATTCTACATACCACTACCATTCTACTGTTTCCATTTCCACACAGCTCAATATGTGCATTTGTATGCATTATACTCGTATCACCTAATTTTTAATAAAAGTTCCTTTGAAATGCAAACAAACTTAAGCGTACGACAGAAACACACACACACACACACACTAAAACACAAAAACAAAAACGGGAGCCCAGATACACTTTTCCAACTTAAAATAATTCTATCCAAATGCATGTGTAAATTAACACACACAGGCATACATACAATACATATCAGCGTTGCCAACTGTGCAGTTTTATCTGGTTTTTGAAGTGCAAAAAGGTATTGCAGTTTTTTGTCCAAAAAATAAGTTTTTTTTTTTTTTTACCATTATTTCAAATTTTTACAGTTTTCTTCTTGCCATTAAGTAATTGTTATGAGTTTGTGGATTCATACACGGCCAATATTATTTATACATCTTTTGTGAGATCAAGATTCGAATATGCTGCTGCCGTTGGAGTCCGTATGTATCAAATCATATCACTCGTGTTGAGAGAGTTTAACTCGTTTTTATCAAATTTGCTACACGGTGACTGTCATATTTAGACCATGTTTGTTATGATACAAGATGCTTGCATATCGGCCTGCGTACCTTATAATCACGTAGGAAAATTCATTTAGTCCTACTAATACTTGATATTATTAATGGCCATATCTGCTTCATTGTATACGATTTTATGTATCCCCAGGAATCTTAGGGTTAGTGAACTGTTTGATGTGTCGTTTCATCGCACTAAATATGCACGTAATAGCACCTTAACATGTGTCCTAGTTCATCTAAACGATATTAATCAAAAAATGTTTACTGAATCTGGGTAATTAGTTTGTAAGTGTTTATTTTGTATATCACAGTCTGTAATGATCTTCCCTTATACTGAACCTAAATAAACAAATAATTAATAATCACCCTTATTGCAGTTGTCGATGTCGATATCGACACCAAATCGTAGCCCCTGTACGTCGAAATCCTGCGGTTGTTGTATCAGATTTAAACTAAAAAAATTTACATTTTCAGTGAATATCAATTATGATCTTAACTGAAAGATATGGCATGTCGATTTAACAACTGGTATAAGGCTGAATATATTTTTTTTTGGTAATTTCGTCTATATTTTCTTTGTGCAACGAATAACACATAACAACTTGAAAAGCTGGTTAAATTAATGCAACAAAATTCGTAGATTTCAGTGAAATTTGGTATGTCTATTTGCTACTTCAGAACGAAGACATTCATGAAACGATTTGGAATTTTTTTTTTTCATTCGACTGGGTTCATAAATGATGGAGTTCTGAAGTTCGCGAATAAGTGAAAGTTCTATTCTCCTGCTGAATGCAAGAATTATCAAAAGTGTAAAAATTAAAGAATTTAAAAATAAAATAAATAAAAATGTTTAGACTTGAAACTATGAAGTACCAGCAGTTTAAGTTAATCCGTAAGAGAAGTCCAAAACTCGGCCGCCATGTCTTTGTATGCATTGACAAAACACACTTAATTGGTCTGTTGGGTTGCTTTTTATTTATTATTTATGTATCTTTCCACTACAATAACTGCTCTGGATATTAAAAAATTTATATTTATTAAAATATCGAAATAAAAGAATTTACTTACATTTTGTGTGCAATTCGCCAGCAAAAATCGAGTGAATAAATGAAAAGGAAAATTGAAAAAATTTACTCTGTTAACGCAACTTTTCAAAAAACATAACCTCAGTTAACGGAACTTAGTTTTAAATTTACGTTTTCATAAATAAAAAATATGTCATCTAAAAAAACACAGTCGAAAATTGCACTATTTTTTCCTTAAAAATATAATTCTTCATGTTAATAGCAACCATCAGCACAAATTTACATAGAAAGTGTATTTTTTATTTTAACAATCTATTTTTTTTAAGCTTTAAGGTTTTTTCTCTTTTTATTTATTCTCTCTTCGATATTTCGTTAACCTTCGGTTAACATCTTCAGGAAGTTTTTTATTTTTTCTTTAAACTGTTAAAACCCATTTTATTGAATTTTATTTTCTTCAGCTATATTTTATATATATATATATATATATATATATAGATTGTTAAAATAATAAAAAAAGGTAAAAAAAAAAAAAAATAAAAAAAAAAAAAAAAAAGTATTAAGAAAAAGTGTATTTTTTATTTATTCTAAATATATTTTTGTTCTTATTCATTATTTTAATTAAATAAATGCAGTTGTTTTAAAAGTTAACCTTTGTTTATTTGGTTTAAAATAAAATTTTTAATCGAAAAACAGGCATAGATATTCTTTACTTGGTTTTCGCAACAACCTCGCTTGGGTTACACTACATTTTGAAAAAAAAAGTTTTTCCCCTTAAAAAAAGTTTTTCTTTTTCCAATTTCTCCAAGTTTTTCTCAAAAAAAAAAAAAAAAAAAAAAAAAAACATGGCAACGCTGATACGTACTCTTCTGCAAACTAATTTGTAGATTTTTTCACACATACAACCGTTAAATAAACACGACTGCCTGCCTGAGTTTGAAAAAAGAAGAAACAAAAACAAATGTTGTGACTGACAATCATGATTAAATACGTGAATAGCGATGGCAATGATGTGTTTGTCGTGTCACTTTATAGTCTGCCATTCATTCAGTCGCTCAGTCTGTCAATACTGTTAGTGAAGTTAAAACTAAAAGCATCTACACTGAGCGATGATATTGCTGATAATTATGACGACGATAATGATGGCGATAATGTTGTTGATAATTGCGATGAGAATAGTGTTGATGCTGGTGACACTAATAGTGTTTGCTAATAAATTATTCATAAACATTCTTCTACTCGTATGGTTGGCTACAAATACCCGCACCAAACAAGCACAAATGTATTTATGAAACTACTCGTACAAAGAAAAGGAAACAAATTGTAGAAAAAAAATTTAAATTAATTTTAAAACACATACTGTATGTACCTTAACGATTTACCAAAATTTTCCGTCTGTGTTTTAACAAAAATAAATCGAAGGTGCTAATAAGGCCTATGAATCCGATTATTCAGATTATAAGTCTGTTTATTTTCCCTTCTTGTTAGAAGTTAATGTGCTAATTCAATTTGCAATTATATGTGACATCGATGCGCGGCAGGTGTATTGTTTGCATGGCGACATCTATTCCATTCAGTGATGCTAACTTTTTATAGCAAACCGCACTGTTCGTTCATAAAAAACACACCAACACTGTTTTTTGTTTGTTACCCCTGACCTAAACTTGTTTATCCGGAAATAGTGTTCGGGGGAAATACCATACAAATAATGTAATGCATTGCACTGGAACTAGAAAGAGAGAGGGTTAGTGTAGTGAATAAAAGGTGGTGAAATCGGTAGGAAGAAGGAGTTTAATTCTTGCACAATTCTGCAGTTGCGTGTTAATTATAAAACAAAGTTACACCGTCTCTGATGTTAATTTGTGACGCATTTTTTTAACCTAGGGAGAGTCATTTTTTTTTATTATTTTACTTCGTCGCCGTTTTATTGCTCAAGCACCGACAAAAGAGTGTGTAGCACAGAAAACACAGAAAAAACTTTTTTTGACTTGGCCCGGCTGGTAATCGCACCTGGGTCCTTGTGGTTGCAGAACCATCTCTCTGGGAAAAATGGTGCCGATCCATTCATCATTTTGGCAAAAGTAAGGTGGTGGCTCTAGATATATCTAAAGCATTTGCTTTTGGTGTCGGTGATATCATTTAACGAGTTCAAGAAAAATTCAGGCGTACCGCAAGGCTTTATTCTTTCTCCTACCCTATTTCTTATCTTTCTTAATGACCTTCTATGCCAAACTTCCAACCCTATCCACTCTTCTGCAGATAACAGCATTATTTACCATTCATACTCATTTGATCGTAGGCCGACGTGGACTATGATCGAAGCGATGAGGCAAAATAAAAATGATTCGGTAAATTGTCACCTCAAGAGAATATCGGAATAGAGCCGCGGGCACAGGGTCGAATTTAATGCTCAAAAGATCCAATGCTGCATGTTTGCGCATCGACGCATGCCCGATCACATTCCCTCATCTGTAATTATGAGCGGTATAAACATTGTGGACTTAGAAGAGCTTGATGTTCTTGGCATGAAAATTCTATGTGTTGTTCGATGGACTGAGCACATTTTTCAGGTCTCAAAGGAAGCATTCAAGTACGTCGGCTTTTTAAAACGCTGTAAGACATACTTCACTCCACCTGATCTCCTCATTATTTATACCGCTTACATCCGACCGAAGATGGAATATAACTCTTATGTATGGGACGATGCCCTATTTTGTAGTTATTCGACCGTGTACAGGAGAGGGCGAAGAAACTCATTGAAAACTCAGCGACTCTCTTGAACATTTTGTGTGTTTCGTTATTCTATCGTTACTATAATGGGATGTTTTCTAATGGAATCAGAGAACTTGTTCCTCATACCCACTTACACCTACGCACAACACGTTCATCATTAAGGGCGCATCTATTAGTATTTGATTTGGGTGCGAATCGCACTAAGCATTATAGGGAAAACTCGTACAGCGCATATGAGGAAAATACTATCAGCAGAGGTCTTTCCTGTCACTTTTGATATGGGAAAATTCAAATCGAATATCCATAAATACTACTACTTCTCCCCTCAGTCCCAAAAGCTTATTTCATAGTTCCAGCCAATGCATCGCATGTGCAGGGGCCATACTCTGAATGACGGACCAAGCAAAAAAAAAAATACTCGCCATCAGATGGATCTCATTTCAGATACTCGTATTATTGGTACTCTTGGAGATAACTGCCCGAATTTAATCATTCTGTATCAACGAAAGGTCAAAACATTTAAATAAAATTAAGTGGATTTTTATTTTTGAAATTATGAAATTTTGTTTGATGTCGATTGCTTTAACTCGTGTTAAGATTTAATTGTTTCACAAAAGATATGTTCTGCTATTCACAAGATCCGATAATTTTTGTTGGAAAATTTTCTTTTGTATTTAAATAACGTACTTGATATAGCTTTGGAAAAAATATGACAGAAACAAATTAAATTATTTTTAATTCGATATAGCAAAATTGCATTTCTCTTATTTGAAGTTCAATGCAGATAAAAAACATTTACTACTCATTGTCATGCAAGGCAAAAGAAAATAAATGAAAATAAAACAAAACATCAAGCAGACTTCTGCAGCCAACTTCAGGTCTAAAACTGAGACTGGTAAAATAAAACGATTTGTCTGTACAGAAAGCCCCAAGACAACTTTAATTCGTTCTATTCTACTTTATTTTTTATTCTTTAAAGGGTTTAAACGAGGCCAAAGTTTGCAGAAGAAATTATAAATCGATTTCATCACACGTAGTGTTTTAATTGGGACAAGATATTCGCATGATTAGAAAAAGTGTAAAGTGCAAGAAACGGACATGATTATTTTGTTGTCAAAAGTCGCGAAATGAATTTGAAATGAGCCTGTTCAAGCTAAATTTTTAAGCTTCAAGTAACCTCCATACACCTCCGACACTCTACACTTGTATTCTTTATTTATTTATTATTTTTAATCCTTAACAAAATGTGCTTTTAAATTTGCAGTTGTCTCTTATCTTTCTGAACTTTTGTGTGTAGTAACACACACACACACACACACACACACACACACACACACACACACATACACAAATATGACAATTTTTATGATCGAACTGCATCCATTCATGTCATAAAACACAAATCCACCAGCATTTCCTTTTCATTTAAATTTAAATGCAGATACTTCGATATATATGTATGTGTATGCATGTGTGCATATGTATCTGCATGTGTGTATGTTTGTCCACAAATCTCAATCTATATTTCCTTATTGATAAAGCTGCTGGAATGTGTCATGATGAATGTTAAATGTTCGCAAGTCATGCACGAACCTGCAGCTACACCACGAAAATGCTGTCAGTTGTAAATTGAACGAATTATGGATACGGTGCGTTTTACAATTGAATATGCCTGCTAATTGTGATCAAAAACATTTAATTGCTACTGGTGTTTTTCTTTTTCTGTAAATTAAAAACATACAATAAATAACTATTAACTTAAGTTAATGTTTTAATGTTTTAGCTTTTGTACTTTTTATAAGGCTCTTAGGCAATAATCTGATTAACTGTTTTGGGCTTCAAAGCATTAACTGGTTTAAGTGAGCAACTCTTAATTTGTACAACAACTAATTAAAGTCCTCAATTTTTTGCAAACACTGACGAGCATAAATAGTTGTCTAAACGGTGTTTGGTCACTCATAAATTGTGTTTTACTTTCGTGACTAAATGATTATTATTAAATTATATTGGTTGTGAATTTAATCTTTTACATTTAAGAGGATGTGTAAGCGATATGCCGTTTCAAATTGAAGCATTAACCAACACTGTATATATTTTTCATCAAAAAATCATCGCCTAAATTTTTTTTTTTGAAACGGTACGAAAACCAAACTCTACCCGAACTTCCAAATACAGAACGTTAAAGTTCCATTAGACGCGACTTATGTGGTGACTATGCAGAGAAGGTGACTGTTGTGCACTTTCTCTGTGAATGGCCGGGTCTGGCAAGATCGAGGCTGACATTCTTTGGAGGGCTTTTCTTAGACAACTTGGAGTGTGCCTTCTGTTAGGCCTAACGGATTTATTAAAGTATGTGAACGGCACAGGTTGGCTGTGACGTTCTCAGGTTTCTACGTGGCTATGGTAACAAAATGGCACCTACGATGCTACATGCGCGCCTGCCTTCTAAGCTAACCTAACCTAATCATAACCATATACAACAGCAATTCAATTGGATTTTAAGATTTTTGCCGTAACCTTAAACAGCAGACGCAGAGCCAGTTTTATGGTTGTAGTTCAACCGTTTAAACGTGATTTAAACCTAAAATGCTGTTTGTAAGATGTAGTTTATTTTGGTTTTATCTTATTTTAATCGAGTTGCTTTGCCCGTTCCAATTTTTGGTTCAGCAGTCAAAACATAACAGCTGTTAAGCAATACGTAGTCCATACACAAATGGACACGGTAGTTAACACGTTGACTACAAAACCCAAGGTCCTGGATTCGAGCCCAATATCCGGCTGTCATAAAAATATTTTTAGCATTTTTCTGATGTGCATTAGTGCACGTTGATTACAAAACGGAAAATTTTCCTGGGTTCAACACCAGTTTCCGACTAATAAAAACATCTCCCATTTTTCTGTTGTGGATTTGTGTGTCTTTGTGTCAGTTGTTGTCGGAAGGTTTCAGTGGGGAAGGCATAGTCACTGGTTACTGAATAGTACCATCTTCAGCTGTAACTAATCCATATGCACATCAGAACGCCTTCCTTCGTCGGTTTTGGGTTGCACTAGCAAAGTTAAATAATTACGAAGCTTCAAAATTTAATATGTCTCCTTGACATCAGAGGTGCTAAAACACTGCTATAAAAAACAAAAAACTTGCAAAAAGCAGAGTTGTAAAATAGTGAAGCTTCTTCTCTTGCCATTTCTCTAACTATCCTCTTTCCTCTAGTTCCAGCACAATGCATAGAATGTATCGGAGTCATATTCTGAGTGCTGATCCAAAATAAAGTAATTTCGAGATTTTTTTATTTTCGACCAGTGTTCCCCCACATACAATGCACAATTGCACTGAAGCTAAATAGAGCGAGAAAGGGATAGTGTAGAGAATACACAGTTGGTGAAAGTGGTAGAAAGATAGAGTTTCATTCTTGCACAACTCTGCTGTTGCGTGTTCATTATAAAGCAGAGTTGCGACGTCTCTGATGTTAATGTTGACGCTTTATTTTTATTTTACTTCGCCGCAGTTTTATTGCTCAAATGCTGATGAAAGTGGGTTCTGTAGCACAGAAAATCAGGAAAAGAATTTTTGACTTCACCGGGCTGGGAATCGAACCCGGTTCCTTCTAGTTACAGAGCGAACACGCTAACTACTCAGCCATCAGCACCGACAAATTGCCACGCCCAAAATCAACCGGAAATTAAATAATTATGCACACATTTTGACATATTCTTGCAACCCACAAAGACACTGTTTATACTTTTCGGAAGCGACAACTCGTAGACTTTCAGCTTAAGTCGTTACTTATGAAGAACTATTTCGGAACGGTTAACTATGTTTTTGGTAAAAGGTCAAAGCACATGGTGAAGATAAAGTCCTAAGGAGGAGGGGAAAAATATATAAAATTATATTGCTCAACAGCTTGTTTCTGTTTCAAATGCTGGCCCAAATCGTTTGGCTAAATTAAATTCCCTCTTAAAACAAAAAGAAAAATATCAGAAAAAAGACAATTGTAACATTAACCCTGTAGTTCAGTAACACAATGAAAAGAAGAAAATACAGATACTTCCTGCTTTTAAAACAAGGAAGGACAAAAACGTCACACTCTTTCATTTTCTTAGATGAACTGACGAAGTTAACTGTCAAAAGAAGAAGAAAAATATTGTTGTTTATTTCCCTTTGCATTATTAAATATCATTGATATAAATTGCCTAGAAGCTGTATGTCATACTTGACCATTAGAAATTGTCACATGACAAACATTTTCGTGTGAGCGTTGCGTTTAATACAGCGCTTGAAAAGAACGAATAAAAAGTTCACTCGTGTTGAGGGCGGTAAACTAAATTTTATTTTGTTCTTGTTTACTGCACTTTGTAATATGTGTGACTTTGTTGTTTTGTATCGTTGTTGTTAGTGTTGTTAGTGTTGTTATTGTCAACATATGTAAAGGTTTTAAAGGTGAAAGGACTTTGCCATTAAGATGACGCTAATATTTCTGGTATTCAGTTTTGTTTGTTTCTCTGCTCATCAAAATGTTCCAGACAATAAGACGTCACTTGAAAGTAAAGGGTGGTTAAATTTCAAGGGCCGATGTTGATTTTGAATAAAACACAAACTATTTAGGAAATTATTGTAATTTTATTTTATTATGACATATTGGTATTACTCAATTATGTATGGAACAAAATATCGGCCAAATGGGCGCCGCGACCACGGCGGCACAATTCCATCCGATGGTCCAAATTTTCGATGACCCTGAGGCATAATGGAGGTTCTATGCCGTTAATGTGCCGAATTATCTCATCCTTTAGCTCTTGAATTGTTGCTGGCTTATCGACGTACACCTTTTCTTTCAAATAACCCCAAAGAAAAAAGTCCAACGGTGTCAAATCACATGATCTTGGCGGCCAATTGACATCGCCATTACGTGAGATAACACGGCCATTGAATTTGTTGCGCAAAAGAGCCATTGTTTCGTTAGCTGTGTGGCAAGTGGCACCGTCCTGCTGAAACCACATATCGTCCACATCCATATCTTCCAATTCGGGCCATAAAAAGTTCGTTATCATCTCACGATAGCGAACACCATTCATAGTAACTGCCTGACCGGCCTCATTTTGGAAAAAATACGGCCCGATGATGCCGCCAGCCCATAAACCGCACCAAACAGTCACTCTTTGTGGGTGCATTGGTTTTTCGACAATCACTCTTGGATTCTCATTCGCCCAAATGCGGCAATTCTGTTTATTGACGAATCCACTGAGGTGAAAATGTGCCTCATCACTGAAGATGATTTTCTTCGAAAATTGATCATCCACTGTTGCCGTAGTCGCGGCGCCCATTTGGCCGATATTTTGTTCCATACATAATTGAGTAATACCAATATATCATAATAAAATAAAATTACAATAATTTCCTAAATAGTTTGTGTTTTATTCAAAATCAACATCGGCCCTTGCAATTTAACCACCCTTTAGTAAACAAGAGATGAGAAAAAAAATATGTCACAGTCGTAATACTCGTACCTCGTGTCTCCACTGCTGCTAAATTTAAATTACTACGAACCTCATACACATACAAGTGGTTAGACGTGGCAATTCGAGACAAATAACGTTTGGTAGTGTTGACAAGTTGTGCTAAGAAAAACGTATACAAAAGAAAATATTTATTTATAAAACGGCATCAAACGAAGTATTCATCTCAGCATAGATTTAGAAGAAAATCCTTCCGGAGGTGGGAGTTGTAATATTTCTTTTTTACTCCAATAGATATGCATTTCGTCACAAAAAATTAACAAGGCGTATCTAACATTTGGAAAATTTTACAGGAGCAGCAAAAAAAAACGACAACCAATTTATTTTTGGAAAAAATTTAAACTTTGCGGGGTGACTCATTTGAACTTAACAGACCAGAACTAAAAAGTAAATTTTGTATTTTTAAAATGTGAAATAGCATTTTCTGTGACGCTGTACTTTATTTTTGACTAATGCGCAGAGAATGTCCTCTTCGAATGCAAAGCATTGCACCAGGAACTATTTGGTGAGGGACAGTGTTAAGGATAGACATGCAGTGAACTGATAGGAAGAAATACGGCTTAATTTTTACACAACTGTGGATGAATGTCTCGCAACATATCCGGCATTCAACCACCACCATGGATGTCGAGTAGGTCCCATGTATAGCCTTTAAATATTCGGATATTCGAGCCATCTCGATAATGCCCATATTTTTATGCGAAATGTGGAAAGAAAACTCGATGGGAACATTTATATTTGTTGGAAGAGAAATTGGCAAATGAAATGTGGAGTATACGCTGAGACATTCGATATCTGTATATTTAAACTGCTTACGGATTTACAAGTGTAATATTCCCATCTCTGTAAACAAGCATTTAATAACACAAACGCCAGCATAGCAATTCTACAGTTGCAAATACCCAGCTGGCATTTTCAATCGTAGACGACTCTTCCGCGGTCGGAGCAGGCGATTAAGTTCATCGCCCACGGCATTGTATTCCGATCGTGCAAGTTCATGGCAAGTTATGATAGCGGCTCTTCCATATGCATCGGCTACGATGCTCCGCAAAGAATCTTGTAAGATTCTTAAATTACTACTGCAGATGCAATTAAAAAAAACTGAGTTGGTGAGACAATATTGAACCGAGGTATAGGAGTAATCTCGCATAGGATTGGGCCAACGACGTTGCTTCCTTTCCAACCTCACTTAACATATTTTTTCACTCTACATTGCCATAAATGAATAAATTACGTAAAGTTTGTCCATAAAATTATAAAATATTTTGCGTAGAAGTAGGATTTCAAGAGCCGCGATTTGGCCATCTCTGCTATATTCTATGCGTAAAAATACATACGAGTACATTTACACTGGACTGAAATCTAGCGGGTATGATCTGAAATCTATCTCGAAATCTAGACGACTTTACACTACACTTTTTTCAAATTTAGCTAGATTTCATTTATATATAAATTTCATTATGATTATACATTTCTCAGTACTGTGCTTGACATTTACTTGAAACGAACCACATGTATCAGTCACGCTATCACATTAATATACATACATATGCACCCTAAATGGTTGTATTTTTCGGTATTTTCGTAAAAAACCATAGTTGCATTTCAAAGTACTACTAGATTTGAGAAGATTTCGTTCAAATCTAGTGAGAAAGTAGGTATCGTTTCGTTAGGGAAATCTAGTCAAAATCAACTAGATTTGCACGAAATCTCGCAAGGTGTAAATATAGTATAAGATAATTTAAAAATCACCGAAAAATTGCTCTGAAATTGTTAAGAAAGCAAATTAATTTTACAAATAAATTTTCTTTCAATATCACCAGCGTCTTCATGAATAAATGAAACAAATTTAAAATTCAATTTATTCTAGTTATTTATTGATTTTATTTCTGGTGTTCGCTTTCAATAATAATGAGAGATTTGTAATGGCTAAAAAAAAATGTGTGAAAAATTTTGATGAAATACTTTTTTCTTATTTCCGGTTTGGAATTGCAGAAAAATTCATTCATTTTATTTTATGATTGTGCAGCAGTAAATTTTATTCTTATTTAGTTTTTTTTTCGTTCATTCGCTTGATTTATATTTTATTTTCATGTCGGTTATTTACTTTAGAAGAAGAATATATTTTCATTTTGATTTGTTTATTTAATTCTGTCTTTTGTTTTAGTTTCTTTTTGTTCTTATTTTTTATTCATTTAATTTATTTCGGTTTTTTTTCGTTTTTGTTTTTTTTTTGATGGGAATATTTCACTTGGCATAATAATGGCTGCAGGAAGATATCCCTCCAGTCGTCCTGGTCTTTCGCAATTCGTATGGCAGAAAACCAACCAACCAAACTGCCATTTCTATTAAATGGAGCACGTTCATTTTGCATTATTTAAAATTTCTATTTATCTGTAAATTGTAACCGTGAGAACAAAAAACATTTTGCCACCCGTTTTCTGTTATCGTTGTTAACTGAAATGAATATATACACATGTGTATGTATGTGTGTGTGTGTGTGTTTGGGTATGAATAGATTAATTTCGTTATAATAATGTGTGACACAAAATTGCTGTGGGCAGTGGCGAGAGCAAGTGAATATGGAAATTTTGACCTTAAAAAATGGCACCAATATTTTGTCACTCGGTGGTGTGCTGATGTCCATATTTCGGACAACAGTAATTTTTCGAGTTACGTTTTTACTAAAAACAGTTATCTAATTCGCCACTCGTTTGCACGCAAACCCAGAAAAAAGACATGCAAAAAAAGTAGTTAATGCATGGGTTTAATTGCAAATGAACTGCTTCAACTTAAGTGAATTGAACACAGGGATGTCACTGGAGAGCATGTGTTCACATTTTTTTTATCTCTGGACCAGCACTCAGGGGATGACCCCTACACATGCAATGCATTCTGCTACAACTAGAGGAAAGGGGGTAGTGTGAGAGATAACAATTGGTGAAGAGATGACAGAGGAAAGTTTCACTACCTTACAACTCTGCTTTTACACGTTTTTTTAGTTAAAGCCGTTTTGTCAAGGAGACGTATGCAATTTTTAAGCTGTGTTTTTTTGTAATTATTTTACTTCGCTGGTGCTACACAATACAATACTGTGCCTGTGGATAGGTATCACCTAAAGTACTTCGCTTTATTTGGTCCACCCTGTACTAACGTTCCTGCCTTCGTCGTCTTTGAAAATGTATGATCCAGCTGCGATATTTTCCTCTGTCCTGTGTTGGCGGTTTAATATCCAATAATGTAAATTTCGTGCGAAATTTAGTCACAAGATTACGAATAGCCGTCTCAGAAGGTCGCTCAAACTGACCATAAAATGGAAGAAATGCACAAACAATGCACTTCCTTAACTGAGCATGAATTTTGATAATAAAATTGTTAACATGTTACACGAAAACAGCTGAGCTAGCAAAAACAGTGTTGCCAAAAAGAAAGTTATAAAAAAATCACCATTTATGAATCCAATTTCAAAATTGAATTTTTTCCCGAAAGAAATATATGAAATGTATTATTTTTTTTTTAAATAAACTCAATAAAATTGATTTCTGAACATATCCATATAGTACTATTTGGGTAATGGATTGATTTTTCCTAATATCTGACTACAAATTCAAGATTCTTATGTTCATAAATCAACTAATCAACCGAGAATTAAGATTCGAATATTGAACACAAAACCAAATATCTATAAAAAAAACATAACAATCCATGCGTTTACTTTTCTTTCTACACACACATACATATTTTTATATTTATACAGTTTTAATAAACTGGTTGTTAGTTTTCTTCAAAGTTTTCTTAAATATATTTTTCTCTTTTTGCTACTTCATGTTCGTGAATAAACTTGAACAAAGTGTAGTTGCAATTATTTTCAAATAATGCTTTTTAATTTAATTTCTTCTCTTAAAGTAACTTTTAACTACAACTAATACCATTACTTATCCTTGAAACATATTGAAAAAAATATAAAAAAAAAACGAAACAGAAAACAGAAAAGTTAATTTCCTTTAAGGACAATTTAATTAAACTAATTTCAAGGGAAAAGTTTTCCAGTGAGTTTTCCTTTCGCCAATGACTTTTGGCAGAATTCATTAAAAGAAATTAATAGGGAAACCACACAATTTCATAATAACTCAAAATGAAAATTAATTTTCCAGAAAACCTTATAAAGCCACTGAAGAATCAAAAAAAGAAAAAACAAAAAGGAAATGCTAAACAACGAACTATAAGATGCTTCCTGAGTGGATAAAGGTAGTCAGTCGTATTGTCTAAAAAAGCAAATGCTTGATGGAAATTTCATTTAATTTTTCATGTTTTTTTTTTTTTAATTTTTAACAAATTTCTGAAATGTATTCCCAGCCAGTCTGTGGGGATATAAATATTTTGTAAAACGCTACAACAAAGTATACACTGGCAAAATAATGGCAGTCTGTTAACAAAGTATATTTCACTTTTCATTATAAATAAAAGTAAATCCCCACACACAGTTTTTGATAGAAAAAAAAAACGAAAACAAAAACAAAAACAAAAAAAGTTTCACTACCAACAGCGTCTAAAAACATACTCCTCATTGTAAATAAAGCGTGAATAAAAAACACCTGCTGTGGTACAAATTCAAAAATTTGTTCAAGAGAATAAATGTGCTACGAAAAACCTTACAATGTGCCTGACCACTTTTGGTTTGGTTTGGTTTGGTAGTTGGCTGAAACGTCTAATGTTTAGTTACAATACCGACGGCAGCAGTTTCGTCTGTTTTGGTAATCAACAGCAAATTAAGCAAAAACAAAAATACAATACAAATCTGGGATGGGAGCGTGAATAAATTTTTATACAACGTTCATTCACGCCGGCGAGTAGGAAAAATTTATATCTAGGCGGCGCTGAAGGGGTGTTTAGAATACAAAATATTTTTTTCTTCAATATTTTTAGAGATGGTGGTGTGAGGAAACTTTTACTCATCGTTCATTCACGCTCGCCCAAATTACTTTTGGGCGGTTATGTTTAAGTTTACTACACATTTACTTTATTATTTTAGGGCAAGAGAATGTGAAGCTATTTTTACTCACCCATAAATCACGTTAGTGGTTGAAATGAAATTTTTTTTTACTCAGAAGATAGCCCTCCATATGCGAAGCATTGTGTTGGAACAAGAGCAAAAGGGGATAGTTAGAGAAATGACAGGAGGTAAAGCTTTAGTATCCTACAACTCTGCTTTTGCACGTTTTTTGTTTTTATAGCAGTGTTATAGCGCCTCTGATGTCAAGGAAACGTATTCAATTTGAAAGCTTTTTTTTAGAAATTATTTTACTTCGCTGGTGCTATACTATACCGATGAAGGAGTACGCTCTGATGTGCATGTGGATTGGTATCAGCTGAAGCCGATACCATTAAGTGGCCAGTAAATATGCCTTCGCCACTGAAACCTTCCGACTACAACTGACACAAGGTCACATTAATGCACATAAAAAAATATGTGAGATATTTTATGTATGATTTAGTCCGACAATGGGATCCAACCCAGAAAAGTTTTGGTTTTGTAGTCACTGTATACACTACTTCAGGCATCGCCACCCTCATTAGTTCAGAGGGTGTTTATTTAATGAAATTTTTTTTGCAATGTTCGAGTTTATACAGGCGAACATTTGAAAGAAAAATATCTAGAATTCTCTTTTTTGTTTTTTCATTCGCGGTCACACAGTCGAAAATGTTGCCGGTTGTTATTTTGGTGAACAAAGAATATGTGAACAAAGCGTATCGCCGAGGACCGAATACAACAAAAACGATGCTCTCCTTCCCTTTCGTAATATGCTACCATACGAAATGTTTCTCTTCCAAATGTTCGCTCGTCTAAACTCAGACAGTTACTGTGTTTTCTTTTCAATAAAAAGTGCATTACATATCTTGTCCAATTTTGACTTATTCGTTTAAAACGTTTGCACTTTATTGTTCCGTTTTAGAGCCATTTTATTGCACTTTAAAAGAGAACAATAAAGTTAAAAATATTTTTTAAAAATAAATAAGAAAGTGCAATGCACTTTTTGAGAATCGAAATCTCTGTAAATTTTTTTATATGAAGGAAAATAGTCATAATAAAAGCCTACAGAATTACTGAAATATTTTCTCTATTTTTAAAATAAAAACTTAATACCTCTCTGACAATAATGCACCAATTCCAATTTCTATTTGCAAGTTTTGCATTAATTTTTTAATTCTTCTTTTAAATTCTTAAAAGTTTTAATAAGAAAACTGTGACACGAATATAACAGTGGTCTTGATGAGTGATTGATTTTTCTTCCTTATACTGTTCAAACTATTAACCACTAAAACAACGTGAGCGCTGACCATCTCTGCTATGCTGCCAGTCAGTATAACAAAAAGAGCATTCAAACATACTTTGTTGATGATTTTTATCAATGATCGGTAAATAATTTAAGTCTTCAATGGGATGGGTAGCCTGATTTGTTTGCATATAAACGGTCAATTCTCAACCGTGTGTACAAGCATACGAGGGTTTGTACAGTGAAGGTAGGAAAGTATAATAACATAAATCTGATGAAATTGGCATTTTACAAATTCGTATTGAATGCATTGAAAGCCAATTTGCTCATAACAACAGCTTTTCAGTTACGATTTAAATTTTTGTTCTCGGATAGGAATTTTTAAGTTACAATTTTAATTGAATAATTATTTTAAACATTTCCGAAAGCTGGGAATACAATTGAGATGAACGACAAATTTTGTGTTGCCAACTTTGGTCATCAGAAATGAAACTCATTTGTGCATATGGAAATTAACACAACACCGGCGTCGGACGAAATTCGTCGTGCGTGACGAACTCTGCGATAGATTTATTTCTACTTCATACGCCGACGAACTAATTAGTACAAAGTTACCGTTTTTCATTTTAGTTTTCAATTACATTAGTAAATAAAGTTAATTTTTATTTTAATAAATGTTTAATTTTTAATACACTTCATTTAAGTTAAATATACACAATTACATTATTTCCCATAAAATTGCTTTTTAATTGTTTTTGGTCAGTCTTTAATTTTTCAATTAATTTCTTTTTATATGGTGACACAAACAGCTGTAATTTTTTCGTCGTAAAGTTGTAAATTTGAGCGATATCATTTTCCAAACGAAAAAGAATACGAGAATTCTTATGTCTTTCCATTGTGTGCCATATATTCCACTGCAACACAAGTAACATAATAAATCTATTTATATGAAAGAACTGTACATGTTTTGCAAAGGCAAAATATTAAAACGGATATTTGAGCACTTCAGTGCGGTATAAAAAAAAATGTGCGTAAGTGGTTAGGAACTGTCAGTGGCCAACATAATTATTATTTCCAATTTTGATAACTTAATTAAATTTTTATCTATGCAAAGTAATAATATGTCCAGGTAAGCCAAGTTTCGAGATTCATATGAAAATTAGGAAACTCCCAAACATTGTTTCCCCATTAGGAACGATAGTTCTTAAACCGATTGGTTAAGCAGGATTGTTATCATCGACATTAGTTTCGGGAAGAAAACCAATTTTTTGCCACAGTGAGTTTTAAATACTTTTCGTTGCAGTATAGAGTAACAAGTCTGTTGACGTCATGGGAGCCTGGATATACTTGTTTTACTTTAGCTAATAGCCAGTGTTCTGGTGAAACTCGTTCACCTAGTACCAACACGATGTCACCAATTTTTGTTTCCAACTTTCTGGGATTTCATTTTGTCTTCGGCTGTAATCTGCAAAAGTATTATTTAGACTAACGCTGCCAAAAGTGTTTAATAAATTTTTCGATTTGCTTCCAGCGTGGTAAACGATATATTTTAATATCAAGACGATCTTCTTTTGGAACAGTAGTGATTGGTTCTCCAACTGAAAAACGTGCGCAGGTGTTAACACATTTAGGTCCGTTGGATCAGATGAGAATGGGCAAATGGGCCTTGAGTTTAAACAACTCTTAATTTGTCTTAGAAAGTCAAGAAATGCTCTCTCATGATATGACGTAGTCAATTTGACAGCAACTTCCCATAAGCCGCCAAAATGTGGCGAAGGCAGGGGAATAAAGTGCCAGTTAGTGCCATCATTGCAGAGAGTTTCTGCTAACTCGTTGGGGAGCGAACTTATTGAGCGATTATGTGAAATGAAGAAAATTGATGATTGTTCAGTATCAGTTGCTGCCAAAGCTGTGGTATTGCTGAACCTTTCAATCGGTCATGTTTGCTCCTAAAAGTGGGCCTTCCCACCAAAGTACCTCAGAGAAAGGCACTGATTAAAGTAAACGAATCGTCCTGTAAAGATTCTTTTATGATTAAAATACTAAGAAATTTTCTTATCTCGAGTCAAGAGCCCAAAGATTTAATGAATTATGTACGTTTTATTGAAATGATTATTTAGTACGAGTATTTGTTTATAATTTCTGTTTGCATAAAACAAAGAATATTTTGTACGTTTTGCAGAAGAATTTTCTTTTATTTAGGAAACATAAATTTTCTAATAATCCCAAGGAATTGGATTTTTATTTCCCGTTTCCCGACAAGTCAAAAAGTCCACAAAATCCCAAACCCTAATTCAGGCTCAAAATCTTTTATTAATTTCGCTATGTTTTTGTATTGAATAGAATTTTATTTCATGAAAAAAAAAAATGTCCCCATAAAAACTCCTGCCTGCATACATGTGCTTCTTAATAAATTCCTTCTTCATAAAATAAAATTCAACTGTATTAATAAAATGTAAAATAATGAAGTGTTTATATAAAAAAATTCTATGAGATTTATCGACAACGAATTTATTATTCACGAAATTTTAAGACTTCAGATTTCGCTTTAAAAGTTTAACATCTACAAATTCTCTTTTGTCATGTTAAATTTAGTCCTGCATGATTTATGGTTGATTTAAATAAAATTTCTTCGATATTGAAAATCATATTTCAACGCCAAATTAATATTTAAAAATCGTAACATGCTTTCAAATTATATTTTCATTTTTCTCTTTTTTGGAAGAATGAAAAGAAAATTGTATTCAAATGGCATGACTTTGTTGTTTTTATTTTTATTTTTATTTTTATTTCTCCTGCTTCTTGGCCTAACAAACTTAATCTTTAAGTATTTTGTTACTTGATGTTATCACCCTACTCATACTACTCCACCCACCCACCCACACTCTCACTCCTCTGGTGCTTATGAAAAAATAATTTTCATACTTCAACAAACAGCACAAAATGTAATAAAATCGTTGGGAATTTTGCTCCTTCATACTTGAGCAGCTGTAACCTCCTGGGCCCTTGAAAGCAAAAAAAAAAATACAAAATAAATGGCAAATAGGACCGAAGTTAGATAACTGAAAGGAATAAAAAAAAGGAGTGCAATAATAAAAACAAAAGGAATATAAAATAAAATAAAATAAAATAAATACTTGCTCCATAATCATAACAAAAATTTCTAAATCAAATAACACTAGAATGGCATTTTCATGTTTGTCTTTCTCCCTGTTTTTTTCTTTTCTTTTTTTTTTCTGTGTATTAGAAAGAAATTTCATTTAATATTTTCCAAAGGAAATAAAAAACAAGGCTTTCTCTACTATTCATTTAGTATGAATGTGTGTGGGTGTTTGTGTGTGTGTGTGTGCTTCAACATGAAAAGGCAGTTTTCACATTTTCATTTTTATTTCTTGTTAATTTTCGAAATCAATGGGAAAATGAAGATGTCGTTTAGTTGACAAATTTCAAAGGCTTTACAATTCGGGTTTGCTTTTTATTACGCCAGGTCTTTAGGTAACATTGAATGAATGATTTGGGGGCGAAATAAATCCTCTTAAACAATGACATGTTTAAGAAACATTTATAATTTCGAGGATAAAAAGTAGGCAGGCAGACACTGGATGGCAGGCAGTCAGGCACTCGCTGCCAATATTGATAGGAAATCTACTCGTATTTATTAATTGCGGGAAAGATTTATTTTGCCAACTTAAAAGCGGTTTTGTTTAATTTGGGCCACAGTTGCCTTCCTCTTATTTCATTTTCATTGTAACCTACACAATAACTACAAGTACATCTGGTTAAAAGAACACAATTGAACGTGGCTGGGCTGATTTAAAAAAATATAAAAAAAATAAGAAATATTATAAATTATTGTACGCCGTATTTCTATACAGTGGTGAGCATAAATATCACACATTCAACCGATTTGATAATAAAGTTGAAAAAGTTGTCTACGTGAGTGAAAAAAAACAAAAAAAATAAAAATAAACAAAACAGGATTAACTCTTTTTTTTTCAAAGGCGATTTTTGCACTGCATTCAATTTTTAGTTTGGAATTTAGTAAAAAAATAATATCAAAAATAATCTCTTGGATGGAGTAGTTAGCGCGTTGACGCTGCAGCCAGAAAGTTGAGAGTTCAAACCCTACTACAACCATTAACTGACTATTCGCCTATTTTATAATATTCATATTTGTATTTGCCAAATTCAACCGAATATTTCACAAATATTTTGCGAATACGTTAAAAAAAAATACATAAAATACACAAAATAATATTTATTCTTATGAAAATAAAAGTTTGTCGTATGCAATAAATTACTTAGCAATGTAGGTCATATTTTTATAAAATTTTTAGTTTTTTTATTAATAGGTTTTTTCGATATTTCGCTAACTCTTGATTAGCATCATCAGGAAAAATAAATTTTTTTTAAATAAAATTATTTAACAAACATAAAATCAAATGATTTTATATTATTTGAAAAGAAAACAATTCTTATTTTCTTTTTTATAAAAATTCAAAATAACTCAAATTATATATGAAATATTTAACAATTATAATAGAAAAACTTAAAATTACTATTATATTAAATATATTCTCCCTATTTCTTATTAACTAAATATCTATAATTTTGAGCTATCTTATCTATATCTGCCTTGAAATTAATATTGGTACTTTTATTATCTCTAATATTTCTCACATATAACGACGTTTGTAATTATCCACTCTATTCAATATTACTACTTCAACAAATTTCGGAAAGTGATTCAAGTTCGCACAATGTGAAGTTAGTGCAGTTTTTTGTGTATTAATGTGTCTGTATTTTGGATCTGATTTATGGCCTGCTATTCTAGTTCTACGTTTGTTCTTTGTTGTTCCTACATAAACTTTATCACAGTTTTCTCCACTATTCCGACCACAATTTTCCTTTTCAAACTGTGTGTGTGGGCACAGTTTTATTAAAAAAAAGTAATTCCCCGATGTTAGAACCGCAGAATATTAATATTATTCAACTTTCTTGTAACTAAGCGCATTGTTTTTTATTGTTCAAGTTGCCAAGCTTTATTTCTAAGTTTATTCATCTTTTACGATACTTAATTACAAAAAAAATATATATGTATATCTACGTACATTAAACACATTAATTTTTGTTGTTCATCTTTTAGAATATTTAATTTAAAAAATGTTGTTCACGTTATCGCGAGTGTACTGTATATACTGGCATTTCCATTTTGTGTTTTTTTTGCGTTCCCGTACTTTTGTACATTTTTGTCTCTTATTGAGATAAATTATAGTTTACTCTCATTTTACCGGAAAAGTAAAGAAACAAACCTATTATTCGCAAAATTCTTCGAAATACTCGAATCTCTTGCCACTATATTTACAAATGCCACTGCAAGTTAATTTTAAAAATGCTGTCGGTGCGCCAACACAAATTGCGTGAACGTAAATTGAGAATTTTTTCCCACTCGCACCATCATAAATTCATAGGCCTTGACGTCTGTATAATTTACTCTTCATATCCTACAGAAGTGGGTGTGAACGCTACAAGTTCATTAATTTTTAAATATTTTCGTTGCTAATTCTTGCTTCCTTTTCAAATTTTTGTTTATTTCTAACCAAATAGAGTTACCACGTTCATTATAAAAGAACATTTGCTTAGAAAAGGCAAACATTTGTTACTATTAATATTATTTTAATAATATTAATTTTTTTTTTAATTAACAACCTTTCATTGTATGTGTTTAAAAGATAATATTTTCAATTTCAATTTTACAGTAATACAGTGAATTTTTATTAAATTTGCAACAGGGTTACATTGCTTATCGTTCTGTCATTTATTTTGACATTTATTCGCCTGCCACTAATCGCATGCAAATTTTGCTGCCACTGTAGCTGCCATTGCAAAAAATTAAAATGTTAAAAATTTTTTAAAAAATTGTGAATGTTTTTTTAATGTTTTTAGAACTGTTAGTGTAAACGCTACGCACAAAAAAGAAAAAGAAATGCAGAAGAAATAGTTAATGCATGTGTTCTATTGCAAATGAATTAGTTAAATTTAGCTGAAGAAAGCATGATTTTGACACAGAGGTGTCATTGGGTGGGGGCATTCCCTGAATGAAAACAAACAGCAGCTCCTTACCGTGCTAAATACATCTACATCGCTGTATTTATTTTGCTTCCCCTTCCTTCACTCTTTCAATACAACAAACAAACACCCATTATGTTGTCTACTGCACTGCTGAATTTATGTACGATTTTATGGAGCAAAGGCGAAGTGCAGAAAAAAAAACATAAAAAGACCCCAACCAGATGTTTGCTCAAGGGCATGTTAAATTCGGATTCAGCCATCAACATCAGCAGTTTTAACAAAACAAACCTTCACACACTGTTAAAATTATCGTTGGCAGGCAAATATTTGGCCAGGATAATGCAGAAGTTTTTCTTACCAACACTAGCGCATTTGGAAGTCGCTGTCATATCACACGCATACATATGTACATACACACAGCCACACACACACCTGCACATAAAACTTAAAAAAGCAAATACGGGCATACAATCAGCAAGAGAGAAAGGGAAAGAAAAGGAGATTCATTCAAATATAGACGAAATAAAATTTGTTTTTTTTTATTTTAAATGATGTTGCTAATATGAAGTTGAAAACGAGGGTTGATTGCTGAATCTCTTGTGTTTTTGTTCAAGGCTATGTACTCGTTAATCGTGCCACACCAACTTGACTTTAGTAAAAGCCAACAACACTCGTATCCAATTTCAGCTCTAATTTTAAATTTTATTGTTTTAATTTCTATTGTTCTGCTTCAGAATTTCATTTAAATTTTAAATTGAAATTATTAAAATTTTTAAAATTATTACTCTCGTACAATAAATATCAAAAATTAATGAAGAATATTAAAGAAGTCAACTGTTCTACTTTCCACCCTACGTTTGTATTTTCCACAGCGTTCATTTGTGAATCCTTTCAAGGATTTCCTGAGTGTTTGCTATTGACTTGTTTTTTCTGGTAACGTGCACAAAATTAGATTAAACATTCTCATGTGCGGCACATGTGTTGCACACTCACTCGCAAATCCGTACTCTCATGTTAAGCGCCATTTTTTGCGGGTATTTGTGCAATAAAACGTCAGTGAAGTCGGTACTGTTAGTGAGTTGAATCTACTACCAGAAGATCGCTTGTTCAATCCCCCCTTAGGCCAATCATTTTTGTAATGCCTCTATGAAACGTCGGAGATGCCAATGCTGTTGGCTCACTCGTTAACGTGTTACAATATCCATGCAAAAAAACATGTATGTAATATGTAAATGTAATTTTACGGCACATCGTAGGTTTTAAGCCAAATTATTTTTCTTTTTTTTATGGCAACCGAACTTCAGTTGCGTTGCCAGTTGCCGAATATGAGTTTACGGATAGCAAGACGCAACTGAGAATTGTAAATTTCTGTTGCTTTTTAGTACTTTTCTGGCAACTACATATTTCTGGCTGCCTGCCTGCAATGCAATTGATGGTGGCGAAGGCCTAAAGACTCTGCACGTTGACCAAAACAGTCTGTATGCAGAGTTGTATGATAGTGAAGCTTCACCTCTTGTCATTTTTCTAAATATGCCATTCCTCTATTTACATCTCAATGCATCGCATGTGTAGGAGTCATCTCCTGAGTGCTGGCTGGACTGAGTTTAGTCGTCATTGATTGTCGTAATTTCCCATTTTTTCTTTCAGCTGTAGGGTATATACGATTCGGCACAATTGACTTTTGAAGTTATTTATTTTTAAATTTAAAATTTTCGACTTAATAAAAAAATTCATTTGATAATGGCCTCGTTTAAAATGTATTACCAATAAATTCCACAAATATCCATTTTTATTAATAGCAAAGCAAATTTATTGTCAAAAAAGAAAAGAAAAAGCAATCAAGGAAGCAGTAGAAAATATTGAGGAAAAATGAAGCGTTGTGCTTCGTTACACCTCAATAAAATATTACAAAGTGAAAAACATTTCGGTCGTCTTTTAGTAAAAAAGCCAAATAAAAAAAAAAATAAAAAAGTCATCTTACGAAATTACAACGACATAAAGTTAACAAAGTGGAAAAGTTCGTACTCCCAATTTTATTACACTTTCTAGTTATTTTTATAGGTTGGGAGTGCGATGGGCGAATTCTATTCCTTCGAAAGTTTTACTGAAATGTTTTTTTCTATTTTTTTTTCAATTTTATTTAATTTTATTTTAAGAAGCGTACGCGCATAAAGTTTTTGACCATGAAGTTTGATATTTAACAAACTAACAGCAAAATCAGTGTAAGAGGAACGAACCTTCAATTCTAAATTATTAAAGTCAACAAGTTTGTTGTTTAATTTTAGCTCCACAAGTGCTGTTTCACCAAACTTGGCCACAATATGAACACAACAAATTTGTGAATATAATGTGCCATACGCAAACTTTATTGGCAGTTTAAGTAATTTTATTGGTCTGCGTTTTTTTGTACATCCTTCAATTCCTTGCTTAACAAAAACCATTGCTTGAGTAGGTTTCGGTTTCGCTCAGGGGTGCCAATATTGGGGTTTTACCATCCCATTTCATTTGAAGATATGGGATTTTCTTGGGAATATTCAATAAATATTGTGGGGATTTTCTTGGGGATGAAATTCTTCAGAGTGATATTTATTATTGATAATTTTGTATAATTATTTTTGATCAAAAATTGGTAAATTTGTTTTGAAGTTATTAGTTATTATTTGCTAACTAAATAATTGCCACAATTCTCCATAATATAAAAGTATTAGTTTAATAAAAATGCTACATTTAACGAAACAAGAAGTAAATTACAACCGCTCTTCTGTGTACTGTGAATGAATGAGTTTTGGTCAAATGTGTGTAGTTTCCATGATGCTACGGGAACATTTCATTAGAAAGAAATTGCCGAAGCAGTACTCAATTGCTCAGTTCACAAGCTCAGTCAAGTTTATCATTTAGAAAGTAAGAGTGCTTATATTTTTACTCACCCTTCACTGCATTTCATTAGAAAGAAATTGCCGAAGCAGTACTCAATTGCTCAGTTCACAAGCTCAGTCAAGTTTATCATTTAGAAAGTAAGAGTGCTTATATTTTTACTCACCCTTCACTGCCCCACCCATATTCGTCTAAATTTCTGCCAACTCGTTTAGTAGCAGCGAATTTTTACCCAATTTTTGGATCTGGTCTTCCACAGCACTATGTAACTTCAAATAGCCAACTCAACGAGTAAACCAAATTTCAACGAAATCGCTTCAACCGTTCATGTGGACCTGATTTTGACCAATTTTTCGAGTTTGGTAACACAGACCAACTTTTTTATGTCTCCCATAAATGTCTAAGTGCCTATTTTCACATATTTGTATTGATTTTCATTTAATTGGTTCCGAGTTTCATAATTTTAGCTAAAAAAAATTATTTTTTCAATAAAAATACCAATTTTTTAAACCAGTTTTTATTAAAATAAAATTATAACAATTCATGAGAAAAACGTAAAAAACATAACAAAATAATAAGATTAAAGTTAAGGATAAGAAATTTTTAGTACACATTAAAGGTAAAGTCAGATACATATTAGTATAAGGCTATAATGGGGAATCCCCTTTTTCTGTTTTAACTTTGTACAAACATTTTCATACTAACGACGCAAATCGAAGCCACTAACGACGTAACTTCGAAGCCATGTGATTCAAACTGAAACAAAAAAGACGCAACTTCGAAATCACAGAAATTTTAAAAAGACGCAACTTTGAAACTACGCAAGAAGGGGATATTGATATACCTGGCAACCCTGGTTTGGCTTAATAGGCAGGCACACACATATTGTACAGTACATGGTTTTGCAATGTAAATAATATTAGACTTAAATACATCAGTCCATCAAAAATTCTCTCTCACAAAGTGAAAACAGAGCAACAATTGATCAGACTCGAGTTCTTTTTCAAGAAACCTAAAAATTAAAAACCCAAACCTTGCTATGCTCAGTATTAATTTTTTATGTGTAATGCAAGAGTGCTAAAAGTCCATAAATGTAGTCAGGCTTAAGTTTCAGTTCTTTCAGATTGCAGCCGAATATGTTTTTTTCCATGGCAAAAAGCAAATAACAGAATAATTTTTCAAATCTATTCCATGGAAACAATAATCCATGCGATGCTTTCATTCGTTGTGGCAGCAATTACTTGACAAACTGTATATTAAATGTAGTTAACTACGGCTGCTGATTCTTTAAAAACTTGTTGCCTATTTTATGGCTGCTAAATGAAATGTTATTTGATTTTGCTTTGTTTTATCGGCGTGGATTGCTTTCTTCCGTCTACCGGACAGGCCATTTTTTTCTTTTAGCCAGTGTCATTATTATATCTTTTACAACTTAATTACATAACGATTTGGCTTTTTTAATTTATGCCAAACTTAACTACCAAAATACGCTCTTTATGTCTTTTAGCTCATTAATTCCGCTTTAAAAGGTTTTATTTTATTATCCCTCATACACTCGCACTGACAACAAAAACCAATTGTAATAACAATGTTTTTTTTATATTTTTATTACACTTTGTATTCGCCCAAAAGTTAGAATCGTTAAATTAAGCTTTAGATTTGTCTGTGTTAGTTTTTCCCATATTTACTAATGGAGATGTAAGAACAGACTGTTGGATTTGAAAATTTTTCTTCAAAGTTTCTTGCATTGAGTTGAGTATATTTTGAGAAAAGTTTTTATGATTTTATTTGTACTTGTATGTCGTATGTCTTATCATTTCACTTGGTAATGGATTTTTATGAGGGCTGCTTTAAATCGGAGTTAAAGTTAAATTTAATACAAAAATAAATAAGAGGAATAATAAAGTTGTGAAAGTTTTCTACTCTTTGACTGTACAAAGAGACATTTGGGAAATTCTTTTTTTTTGCGATATCAAAGTTTTCTCGTTTATTTGTTTTAAATCTATATTAAAGTTATAATAGGTCTGTTCCAGGTGCATAGCAAAACAGTCCGGACTATTGAGAGTAAAAATAAAATTACTCTCTGACTAATACAAAGTTGCTTAAAATTACTGGAACGCAGACAACCGTAATTGAAAATCTTGAAATACTAGTGCTGCTTACTTTCTCAAATAAATTTTATTTTAGTGATTTTAGACGCTTAAAATGCATAATGTTTTAAAAGCAAAACATTTGCATCATTGGCAACTGCTATAAAATGTGAAAGAAAGTAAAACCTATTTTTGTATTAAAGAAAGTGATAAATATGCTTCAAACTTCAACTTCAAACTTTTTAATAAATTTTAAATAAAAACTTTCGTCCGTTATTAAAAAAATTTTTGATTTTAAATATAAACAGAAACCAGCTGCTAATTTAATTCTAGTCCGAACTGACCTAAAGAAAAAGTTCGTACAACTTTGTTCAGAAAATTAAAAATTTTACTCTCCCATTTTCTGTCAAAATTGCACAAAAATTTTTATCTGGAATGCATTGTTATCTGGAACGCTTTTGGACTAATTTATGCGAGTGCGATTGCTTTGTTATGCACCTGGAATAGACCTATTATATCGAAATGTTAATAACAAATATCTGCGTTATTTTTTTTTTAATAAAAAAAAACTGTCTGTATCTGCAAAGATAAACTGTGCATTTACCCAGTAATAAAGATGTAATACAGATGTACCAAACGATTTTTTAGATATTTTCACAATTAAAATAATTCACAATGCACTCGGCCGTAGGACCACCTTTGCTTTTGGGCTGCAAGGGAAGATTATGAACTGGACGATATGTGGTTTCAACACGACAGTGCTACGAGTCACACAATACGGCGGATTTTGGCTTTATTGCGTGAGAAGTTTAAAGTACGTGGAATTTCACGTTTTTGCGACGTTAAGGCCATGAAATTTGACGCCGTTGAACTACTGTTGAATTGTGGGGCTACGTCAACGATCGTGTCTACGCAAATAATCCCCTAACATTGGAGCATTTGAAAACCAACAATCGGTAATTATCGCCGAATTACCGACTGAAATGTGCAAAAAGTGGTCTAAAACTAAAACCTTAAAAGGGTCGACTGCTGCAAGTAATCCAGAGCCGGTATTTTTTTTATCTTGAACCAGCACTCAGCGGATGACCCCTACACATACGATGAATTGTGCTTGATCTTGGAAATTAGGTTATGGGGAGGACGATACAGGGAGTAGTGTTTATGAACATTTGATTTGAACCTTCCCACGTCAAAAGTGACTTGAAAAAGGTCTGAAAAAACCGAAGCACTAGAATGCTTCTTTTGAGACCTGAAAAATGTTTTCAAACATTAGCACTAATTTGGCTAATACTCGTGGAATATATCCTCTGAACTATACAAGTGAAATATAAATTATATTGAAAGAATTTTGCCTTTTGCTACAGTTTAATTCAATGTACGAATTAATTTCTTTCAAACTTTTGCACAATCTGTGACCCAATATTTGATCTTCCACGTGAAAAACAAGTCCAAAACTAAATTTAGTTTTATTTAAAATATTCATATAAAAAGTACTAAAATTATTCTTACAGCGGCATAAATGTTTCTACGGTATCCTTTAGCGCACAGTGGCTTGCGGTATTTTCAAGGCAACCTTCAATGGGGCGTTCTCTTCGCTCTTCGAATTGTTACTTTGCACTGGAGTGATCGAAAGCTCGTTTGTCTGGAATTTAACTTCAGCTTCAGCTCCACTATAAAGTTTACGTTCTTTACTTTTCGCATCAAACTTTATTGCAGGAATTGGGCTTCGGAAAATAGGAATATATAAATGTAACACTCCAGTCTTGGCAAATAATTTTCCTGCTTGAGGTGTATTGTTACTGGTTGGCGGCCAAGATTTTGAACGATCGAATGTAGCATTCACTGGTGGAGTGGTATTATTAATGGGAACATCATTAGAACTTGTAGTGCCATCCAAAAATGGTGATTTTCTTGTTTGTGCAGGAGTCGCGGCGGCATTAGTGAATAACGGTCGGATTCCTATAAGGCGATTGGGAGCAAGGAGAGAGCCTAATCTTATCATCAAGTTAATGGGTAACCTGAAGAGGCCGAAACCGAAAGTACCTTGTGTCTGGTTGGTTACAAAAATCGGGGTATTTAAGGGATTTGTGATGTATATTGGAAAGGGTGGTCTATTTTGAAATAAACCGGGTCTGCGAGTAGGTCTAGAGGGTCTTGGTGTAGGTGTAGTCGGTATTTGCTGAGTAGTATCGAGTTCGTTAATGTGTGATATGGCTGAAGATTCTGTTGTGGTTTCAGGTTGGGCGGTTGTTGTAACAACATTGTTTGTCATAGCTCTATGTTGTTGCTGCAAAGTTTTTATATTCTTCAGAACGCTTTCGTTTCTTTTGAAATACTTTTCTGTTGTTGTTGTTGTTGTTGTTGTTATATGATAAGGGTATTCGGAATCGTTGGAGTTATTTGAGAAGTTTTCAGCGAGAATTTTTTCCTTATCAGTTGCTTTTGTAGCAGCTTCTTCGAAAACGGGATTACCTGTTGTTGCTTCTGAAAGCCATGATTCCGAATTATTTTCGGAGAAGATTAAATTCTTTACATTTCCATAATTTCTACTTCCTAAACTTGATATTATTTTATTTTCCACATTATTTATGGATTTTTTATTTTTTTTAACACCATTTTTATTCTCTTGAGTTTGTGTTAATTTTACGGAGTTGAATATTTGCGTTGCATTACTCGCTTCTTTTTGAATTATTTTCACCGGGTATTTTATTACCTTTTCAACACTATCGAAATGATTCACTATCCTCAGACTTATTTCATCTTTAGGTTTAAAATTATTTGCACTTGTTGAATTTATATTTTCGGAGTTTGACGATTCCTTTTGTATGTCCTTTGTACTCTCCGTAGTATGGATTTCTTTGTCTTTATTTACTTCATTCCCAATATGTTTAGTCTCATCTTTCAAATTGTTTTTTACTATATTGTAATTTTTATTTTCACTTATTGAATTCATATCTTCTTTCTCCGAATTATTAACACTGTCCGAGGAGTTTGTGGAATTATTTTCAAAATTTTCTTGCTGTATTTTTTCAGTTTTACAATTCCTTTTTGAAAATTTTTTTTTTCGCATTTTAATTTTTGTATCAATCGCGGCAAAAGTATTGGTTTCTTCAGGCTGAACGGTTGTTGTTTTCGGATTGGCTTCCTCAATTCCCGAGTTCTCATTTTTAATTACAATTTCATTAAATTTCTTCTCCTTATCAAAGTCTACAACATCATAGGGTGGAGCTGTTGAATTATCCGAATCTTCTGCTGGTGTTTGTACAGGTTCGATAGTATATTTTTGAGGCGTCTTTAAAATTTCTGTAGTTTGTGGAGTCGCCGCCACTTCATGCTTGTGAATGTTGCGTTGTTCGCTTAATGAACTTAAACTTAAAAACCAAATCAATTTAAATGTGGTCAGGAAATCCTAAAATGATGTTTTTATTTCTTCAATAATTTAATTACGAAGGAATATGAAAGAAATTTTGCTGCAAATGAACTTACCATGACGTTTTCTAGATAAATACTAAATGGTAAAAGTCATTTTAGAACTTTATTTATATAGTACGAAAAGAGAATTCTCGTTTTGATATCTTGTTATTGAAATATTTGGATTAAATGGTTTTCGACGAAGGACGGGTTTAAGTTGAAATAGACTGACATTGAAAGACCCTCCCATAAACGATTGCTATGCCAGTCTGGCCTGTGAAATATTGTGAGATTGAGGCATAAATGGGTATTAGGGTCACTAGTGTAAAGTAGTGTGTAGCACGAGGATTTAAGTGTCGTATTTGCGTTCTATATTTTTTAACCGAGTCTGTCTTTTTTTTCCAGGACTAGTGCTCACGAGCTGTCGTCTTACGTATGCCATGTACGCACCGGAATTATGTACATAAATGGATAGTGTATGGAAGGGACTGGTGGTTTCGAGAGGGATAGTAACTCTAGTACAACTCGGCCATAGCATGTTTTTTTGAGAATTGGTACAGCATTATTTTACTTTGCCGACTTTGTATAGAAAAAAAAAATTATTTTTGTCTGATCGGTAATACGAACCGTGGATCTTCTGGTTGCAGAGCAAACAGCACCTTCCGCTTTGTTTGAAGAGTCACTCAAAAAGCAGTACTGTAACTGTCTTAGAATGTCTCCTAATATTTGGTGAAGCAAACACTTAATTTGATAATAAAAGTTTAAAATAATTTGAACGAGTTGTCAAACAACAGATTTCACCTGTACCTGGCTTTATTGGAAATCCCTTTACATTTGAATATAGTTTAATTGTTCTAAATCAATTTGAATTTCTTTCGAGTTCAGTTGATATCCATACATATTTTAATATCTTTTCAATTTTGTTTTTAACGTGATGCTCATGTAAAATTTTAATTTGTAGGCGCATTTGTGTTTTTTATGGGGAAATTATCATCACACTGCATTTATTATAAGGCACATTTAAAAAAGGTAGACTGTATTTTAATGGTCTAACGATAAGAACTTGACCCGAAAAGCTGTAGAAAAGTAACACAAATGAATTTGAAACATTTTCAATGCATTTAAAAATTTCACTCTTATTTCATAAAATAGAATTTTGAAGCATCATATGAAATTCATTAACTGATAGTGTATTGAACCGCATGACCTATAAGATTTATCAAAGACGTAGCTTTTCATGTAATTTATACCTTTCACGAATTTAATTTAATTTAGCTGGTACGGCGGCGCAGTTAGTCAAAAATTCTTTAATTTTAAAACATGTTGTTCTGTAGGCTTGCCAACGTTTTGATAGATTTCTGGAATTATGTACTTTTAAGAGAGCGAATCCAAAGGTAAATGTTATAGATAGAAGGTAAAAACAATAAAAACTGTCAGCAAATTTGACTTCCGCGGGGCGTCACTCTCCAATTCGAATCGAAAGAAAATATTACCGTATACCAATGTAAATAACATGCAAATTCGAATCATTTTCTTCTGGTTTTCGAAATCTGTACAATGGCAAACCAAATGTCAAAACAGTAAATAAAAAAGAAAACAGAGAAGACCCGCTAATTATACTTCAAAACGTTGTTTTGATTCCAGCTGTGAAATACTAATTGAGAAAGCTAAATTGACTAAATCAAATATGTGTGAACACTAAATTAAATTGCTTAAATTATATCAATTAAAAATGCATATCTGAACACAGTATAAACTGCATTATTATTATTTTTAAGTTTTAAAGAATATCTATGCGCTTACTTTTTCCCGTCACTGTACTTTAAAAATTCGCCCACCAGTTATTGATTATGGAAAATATTTTTGGTATCGCGTAAACCTGAAAATTGTTTCTCAATTCAAAATTTTGAGCACCTTAAGCTACACAAGAGGTAGCGCGAAATAAAAACTGTGTTCTCTTTCGCAAGTTGTTCTGTTATTTCCAAAATAAATCTTAGAAATATTAGCGTGATTAAATAAATATGGAGTATGCCACGTTATTTAATAGAAATTTAAAAAAAATGTCCCTCCAAATCCTTGTAAAACATGCGATAAGCAAAATGTTTTGCAACCAAACAATTGTCAAGTTTTTTATTAAAAAGAAAAGCAAATAAATCTATTCACATTGAGAGAAAAGAAACCAAACCGCAAAAAAACTCATTAAAAAAACAATATGGTCAATACCGAAATCTTCATAAATTGCTATTATTTCTTTTCAATTTAATCATAGTTCATTCACATCCAACGTAGACTTTCGTTAAGTCGTACCTTCATCTAACAACAGTTTAAAATTTTGGTACAACGATAAGAAATAATAAACATCAATTTCTCCTCCTCCCAGCGACCCTCTCCACCATATCCAATCGAATATGAAATTTGAACAGCAGCAATCGAAAACAAGCAAAAATTTAGGTTGAAGCAGCAGGCATCCATATAAAGAGTGTACTATTTAGAGCTTTCGTTTTTCAAATAGAAGAATTTATGTCACAATCTTGAATACGAAACGAAAGAACATTATCGGACATTTAGTTTTCTTCAGGAAACTACGCTGTAGCTAATTTTTGTTAACTCTTCCATTTCATTGTTGAATTTAGTTCGTGATTTACGCATGTAGTACGTAATTTCGGCCAGTTCGCGGTTGAGGAGGAATAAGAAATACACTGCATACAAAAAGATTAGAAATGTAGTTGATTGCAGTCGGTGCCTTGTAGTGGGTTACTAAATTATTTTGAAGACGGCAACTGCACCATTCTTTCGTTTTCCAAATTCTTGTAGATCATACAAAATTTTGTTGTAGAACTTCATCTATTTTAATAATGTTTTTCTTTTGTTGCCAACAAAAATAGAAATTAGTGTAATTTGTTGTCGTCAAAATAGACCTTTTCATAAAAACGTGTGTATTGTATTTTTGACATCCTGAAGTCGGTAACTTGGTGTGGCGAATATGTTTTAAGCTTCAGACTCGTTCATGCGGACTTTGGGACGGTTTGATACCGGAGATGATACTAACGCGTAGCGGGAACATGTTTGAACCCAAATTGATCGGCCATAACCTAACACTGCCAAACAATAATCTGACAACCGGGCGAATTGACAATTTTTGTTGGCAGATAAATATATATAATCGGACAACTGTGAGGCAATGAAATTGTCAGGTTTTCTTACAATATTCTGAACTGACAATTTATCTTTTGGTGACAATTTTTCACTGTCAGTACATTGCCATATCCTACAATATTGTAATATTTGACAATCGTGTGTACTTAGGTTTAGTTTTGAAGACACCGACGATGATACCGACGAAAGAGGGCGCTATTAGCATAGACACATTAGAACAATTTTTGGCTGGAGGTGGACTGGAAGGCACGATGTTCTGACTGTAGAGTTAGCACTACTAATCAGCCAAAAGCACTATGCTTCTTTGTCACAAACACGCCGTGCATAAAGAATACTTTGCAGCCGCTGTGGGACTGTAAGTCCTTTCCTGTTTAATTGTCAGACCATAAAAGCAGAAGAAGACAAGATGACCGAAGAACACTAATCACGGGTGATCTGTGAAGGAAAATGATACAAATTTCAAGTAAAAACTAGAAATGTATCACCCCATAGCAAGCAAAAGTCCCTTTTCATTAACGTAACCATACTTCCGGTAGTTTACTTAATAATACATACTTTTTATTCATACATCAATAAATAATAAGGTTTATTTTCAATAATACAAATCGTAAAAAAATCATAAGAAAAGGAAAACGGGAATAACCATACGGTAAGAGGAATAATAAAGGAAAGAAAAAATATATTTCAATATAAAAAACGAGATGAAAGCGATTTTTCATAGAAACTAATAATATTTTCCATGCTGCTGCTTTCCCAACTGCCTTCATTTGGCCATAAGTATAGCAAATGAATCATTTACGTAATGATCCCTATGTAGGACACAAACGAACATACGATACTGCAAATAAATACTCGTATCAAATGAAAATGTAACTAATTACGTATTCATTAAACTCTGGAACTACAATCTATGCTACTCAACTCGGTATTCATATGCCAGGCCATATGCAATGAAATATTGAAACATTCCCCCCATGACCATGGCATACGGTAATTAATTTATTTCAGTTTAGGCCAACTACATCCATTGTTGGCAAATTCTTGAGACTTGAGAAGGGCGTCATAAAGGTTCATTTTGATGTTTGCCAGGGAAGTCAGCTGGAATCCACACTATTCCAGACGTTATTTATAAATGATCTCTCTTCCGCCTTTTTTGACATTCTAATGTACATACTTATGCAAGCAGATAATGTCAAAATATTCAAGAGTTTTAATCAACAGCTTTTTCTACAGACTTTCACAATGGTGTACAATTAATTTAGTGGACCTGAATATTAAAAAATGTCAACATATTACATTCTATCGAATAAAGAAATTGGATTCTTGCTTTCTTCTGTTAATGGAACAACACTGCAAAATGTAGATAACACCATGATGCAATGACAAGATGGCATTATTATGGCAACAAATACAACATCACAACAAAACTACGGAATTTTCGTTTGTGAAAAGACATGGCTGATGTCAAAAATAATGAATGCATTACCCAAAGTACGCACATTCACTACTTAAAGAACGCTGCATTTTGCACACACAGACAATAAAGAATATTAATTAGGAGGGTAGTTTTGATATAATCTTAGGGACACAAGGCAGCGCAAAAAGTCGTCATCTAGCGTAGTAATGTCACCCAGTTATTGCATCACGGGTAACATTATTGATCTGGGCTTTTTGTTCGATCACAGGTTTGATTTTCGTGATCACGTTGCCGTAACTGTCAAGAAAGCTAATGGAGTTCTTGGTTTGAAGTCACTTCGCAATATTAGAACTTTTAAAGGAGTAAACTTTTTGATCCTTTTTTACTATATTGTGGCAATTATCAATATATTTTTTTAGTTAAACAAGTTTGTTTGCTTCTCTGGTAAAATATTTAAAATGTTAGATGTAACGATATGTCATTGAATCTATTCAAACACAGTTTTTACTTCTTTGTCTTAGATATATATTTATATATATTATATATTATCCTTCATATTCATAAAATTTAAAACGTGAGATATATTCTGTTTCAAATTTTTCATACAAAATTTTCTTAAAATAAATTATAATTTTTATGAATAGAAGCATATCGGTCATTTACTTCAACAACGTCAGAATTCAAAAAAACTAGTTTTGTAAAAAACGTACTTAAAGTTTCCAATTTACCTGCCTCTTAATGGGGAAATGAAAAAATATTCTTCCGTCACGAGTACAGTTCTGAAGCTATTTGCATGAATTTTTTACACACTGACTTAGTGAGATACGTGAAAGGCGGCTGTGACGTCCTCTAATTTCTACGGTGCTAGGAGAACAAAATGTCACCTACTGTGGCACTTGTGTCGACCCATCTTGTTCGACTGTACCCTAACCTAACCTATCTTTCTTAAGGACGTTTCAAACTATAATACAGCTCTTACAACTTTCATAAGATTTCAGTTCAGAAGTAAATGATTTTGTTTTTGTAATTTTTTTATTTTCCCTATTCGCTTTTGTAATATTTTAACCCTGATAAAATTATTTGTCATTTTCATAGCACATTGCCTTCACACTATCGCATACGTACGTACGCAATACATGAAATTTTGACATATTGTAATGCAAATTATTATAGTGTGAAACGCCCTTTAATGACCTTCTGTTTGAAAATTTCCAGTCTTCTTCAGATGTAAGGCAGCATTTGCATTCATATTCCTTTACACTGAGTTAAAGTAACAGCCAAAAAATTTCCGGCATTTTCTTTTTATAAAAAATTTTAATTTTATTTTTGCAAACATTCGCTTATGAGCGAATCTGTGGCCAAGCGGGTTATAAGAACACACAGTTTGTTGTAGTTGCTGTTCTTGCGGACGACAGGAAGTAAAGGAAAATTAAGGATAATCAATATGTATTGTATTCTTTATATGAAATGAGAAATTATTGTAATCGTCTTTACAGTTCTGATGAATGTATCTGAAACTGTATGTGTTTCATTTCATTTCTATATTAAACAATTCACAGTGGAGCTGCCCGGAAAGTAAATGGTGATGAATAAAATAAGGGTTTCAAGCGAAATTTTCTTAAATTAAAATGTGAATAAATAATTGCCACAATTCACAAGCTCGTTTAAAGAAAGACAATATGTTTGTAGTATCGTTATTGTTATTTTTACTTTTATTTATATTTCCTTCTTTAAAAAAAATTTTACGTTCATTTCACTTTTTTCAATGGAATTAAACCAGGTATGGAAGTTTAAATTTTTTACGAATTGGTCTCAAATAGTTGTAACATGGAATTAAAATTAATTATATATTAAATATATATTTCTCATTAAGAAGAATTTAATATCTGGTGTTATTTGAAAGATTTTTACAAACTTATTCAAAAAAACTGAAAACAGACCTGCCCTCAATACAACTATTTCAAAAATATATGAAATATATAAAATTCAATTCTACAATCAGAGTAAGAAAATTAGCAACAACAAAAATACAACACTGTATAATAAAATGCATACGCCGTTTTATAATTATACAATGGATAATGTGAAATTGTGCAATTGAAAAAAAAAAAAAAACTAGAAATGGTGAAAAAATTTCTTAATTTTTTTTAATTGAATGTCTCATTCACTTTTCGAACACTTCTCGTCCTTTTATGGCGGTAATATAAAGTCAATTCGGTTTTGACATTTGCGAAGTAAACAAACGCAGAATACAAATCGACAAGCCATTAATCGGCTTGTTCCGCAAGAACGCGGAATAATTGCTTCCATTTTTTGGCACAACAATTCGTCGGTTGTGTTTGCGCAGCGTGAATTTGGTCGTAGATTTCCTGGCCGTGCGACACCAACTGGACAATCACTGCGGCGTTTGGCCACTCGCCTTAAAGAGACTGGGACAACATGAGATGTTCCCAAGGCTGGCCGGCCCCAGAGCTGCCGTTCTGCTGCGAATATAGTAGTTGCTGCCCAAGATGTCCAAGACGAGCCCGTAACATCAACCAACGTGCCACGCAATTGGGAATTAACCGGCAGTACCTACGCATAAGTTTGGTGAAAGATTTGCAGTGGTTCCCTTACAAAGTGCAGAAAACAATCACAGCAAAAGAACATCGTATGATTCCTTTTGTTCCTCCTTGTAGTTCGCAACAATGTCTTCCAATATGAAATCTAATTATTATTTTAATTGAATCGTGATTTTAATTTTTTTTCTGTGTAGAATCTGACGATGTTTCGATCAACAGTATTTATTTTCGTAAATTTATTACTATCAATTCGATGAAACAGCCCACTGTACTCTGTATATTGTATGAACATATTGTGGAATGAGCTAAATAAATATTAAGATATAAATGAAGGTGCAATGCTTTTTAGGGCAAATATGGGGCGTTTGATTTCTATTCATTTCTCTACTCAATAATTAATCAACTTAACAAATTGGCAATAAATATTTTCTTATTTGCAGAACTTGTGGTATTTTGTACAATTAATTTGGGAAATGCAGAAACTTATTTAATCACATTTGTAGGGCGTAAGAAGAAGTATCGATATCAACAAATAAAAACAATTGGGAAATTACAAATATAGTGAAAGCTCTATTAGCGGGTAGCTGCTTCCTATAAGCCAACATCTTCGATAGATGTGAAATATTGCTGACGATAGAAACTGATTTCATTTCGTTCTAAGCAAAATACATCTCCGTCGAAAGGGGGCTGGGCCTGAAATGATCTTCATGATTTATCGCCTCGTGGTGGCAGCAGGACTGGTTTCCGGCGCTCACGTTTGGTGGGCGCTGTGGAAATATCAATGTTACTGTGAGCTGCTAGACAGGGTGCACAGATAATCAGCTGATTTCCACCCTGCTCCAACTAAGGCCTTATTTTCTATGCTTGCTTGGATTGCCTCCAAGACCCTGAGATCTTGGTGGTCCAGAGACACGAACGGGACGACTACATGGTCCTTTCTTTATAGAATATTTGACTTCGAGTTTCCAACTAGAGACGCATGGTCTGGGGATCCGGGGGTTATTGACGGTACCGAAGGCTACAGGATACTCGACAGAGTGGGCTGTGGTATATACATTCTAGGTCCTAAAATTAGGCTTTCGTATAGGCTGCCTGAGCACTGCAGTGTATTTCAGGCGGATGACATGGCCATACAGAAGGCTGTGCAATGTTTATTGGATAGTCGGACTTTCCCTAAAAATCTTCAGATTTACTCGGGTATTCGGGCTGCAATTAGGTCCCTGGCGGGCTTCGGAACTCGTCCATGAATACCTAGGTTTTCTCAGAGAAATCTCGGACTATTCCAGGGTGACTCTTGTATGGGTCCTGGGACACAGGAATATCGTTGGTAATTGTGTTGCTAATAGCTTGGCCTAGGTGGGCACAGAGCTCGCAATTTCGTCGGTTAAACTGTGTATGGTCGGCGTATGTGCAGGACCATTTTCGTTGACAGTATGAGGGGACTAGCAGTATTGCTAGACTCTGCTGGACCAACCTGGATAAGAAGAGGACTTGAATCGCATGGCCATCAATCGCACTGTTGCAGTTCTCACGGGTCATTGCCTCATACTCATTGAAAGATATGCCAATAGACTCGGCATTCCCTCTCCGAATTTTTGCAGCATCTCTGGGTGTGTGGTGGAGGAGGAGACGGTTGCTCACCTCTTGTGCCTGTGCTCCTGCCATGAAACGGCGAAGGTTCTTCTCCTCACATTGACTGTCAATATTAAATTTGCACATTTATAAACGTCAACAAGGCACGGTTTTAATTAGTTGACGTTATCCCTACCGCAATGTACGGATAAGAAAAATTTCTTTTTCTTGAAGACTAATGCATGGTTCGAACCCAACTCCACGCTAAGTTAAGTGCAAAATTTTTCAACTCTGAATTTTGTTCGTCTTTTTTTATTTCGGTGACCATAGCAAATCTTTTAAAGATAAATCATTTTAGATAATTTTTACTCAGGCTTATGTACGAACACCCAAACTACTTACGATCACGCGTGATCAATCTACTTACATACTGTATATTTTTTTTGCTGGTACAATAAAAAATATACTGCCAAACTTAATACCCTGTTTATAGAAGGCGAGTAAAAATAATCGTTCGGCCATTTATGTTGAAAACAAGAACAATTTGAGCTTTTTTTTAATGCTGTTTTCAATACGAATACGGCCGAACGAGTACTATTCACTTGTTTTCTATGAACAGGCAGTAAATCTTTTATAATTTTCGAATAAATTTTTTATTAATATTTTGAAAATTTTTTCTTTTATTAAAAATAAATGTATCCTTGAATTTTCTTGTAGTTTCATGTTATGCGCTTGAAATATTTTGTGACAGTTGCAAAATGCTATTAATCATATTTTAAGTAGTTCTTTTGCAACAAAGCAAACATCACATGCTGTCTATAAAAAAAAAGAAGACAAATTGTCTAGAAATTGAGATAAGAAAAAAATTAAGTCACCTGTATGACTTGAAAAGGAAATATTTATGAAAACTCATATTATGTTTATGCACATACAGTTGTGGCCAAATTCGAATCGCATTAATCGCGTATGCGTGACGCTTTACCATGTTCATTTTATTTTTACTTTTGCTAATGGAAGTTTACCTGCGACAAATAGCACGAATACGACTTTTATTTAAATAATTTACAAAATCCGCTCAAGAGTCACTATTTCTGTTTGACAAAAGCAAATGAATGTTATACAGAAGGGAGTAAATATACATATGTATGTTAATGGCTGGATTGAGAGCAACGCATCGCTTCGACTGGGAGTTAAACAAGTCTTCTTATCGTTAAAAAAAAATGTCTCCTTTATATTCTCAAAAAGCATAAAACTTTCAACTGTGCTATTATTTTTGGCATCACTGTAAAATGCATCTGTATTTAAAAAGTTTCATACCAGCTGCATTTGCTTGCAAATTAATTACGTACAATTAGATTAAGAGAACACTCAATCAAAATAGTTCATTGTTAAACTTTAAACGATTTAAACCAGATACTCGTAATTGAAATAATTTTAATGAAATTAAATACACGTAAATAAGAATGTGACGCGTTATGTTAGCGTTTTATGTTCGTTTTTTCAGGGTGTCAATGGCTGAAGTAATTAGCACGTTGACTACAAAAAAAAACATGCTGAATGTTTATAGAACTTTGATTCTATGAATCTACGGGATTAGCTAACCCAGCTAAGATATTAGTGAAATTCCCTCTCATTCTTATAACTTCTAAAATCACATATATACTGCAGTCTTTGGGTGTCGACATATAAATGGACCTTGTGGTCAATAAAAGCAGAATTAGGAAGCTGATGCATCGCCTTGAACTTCCCTGAGTTTGAAGATAATAGAAGAGGTGGCTCTTCGAGATACCACCATAGATTGAATTTAGATAGCTTAAGTGTTTAAAAACCGTTGCATATATTCTGGTTCTACGGGCAACCAGCGCCCCACACGACTCCATACAGAAGTAAGGATTTTCTGACTGATGTACTACGATTTGCTCCTGGTGAGCAGTTCGTGTCAACCCTGTAAAGTTGGAGTTAGTGTGCTGGTTTGGGTATGCATTCGTGGCGTCTGCGGTTACTACGTAAAATCGAGCGGGTAGAATAGTTTTTGGTCTGTTCAGGACAGATAGGCATTTTTATGACTTGTGCCCTGATACACCTTTTACTAGTCTAGGTGCTGTTGCCACTCAACAGTAGTCACCGTAGGGTGTTATGGTTAATGTAGGCGCAAGTTTCCCAACGTGATCTATCTTCAGATAGAGTCTTGGTGAATGGAAGTCTGCATATAAAGACCATGTGACATCGGGGTTTACACAGCCCGAAACACCTTATCATAGGCAAGGAAAACTATGATAATGGATTGAAAACTATGAGCACTTTGTAAGTCACTAGTTGCGTTCCGTGTGCGCATGGGTGTGGTGCGAAACATCACGGCATTCACGCGAGAAGACGCATACGCAGGAACACAATCTACTCACGTATGTATGTAGATGTTCAAATGGATTCTTTCGCACTTAAATTAGGTAGCAGTTAAATCGGCATCACAAGTGCCAGGAGGAGGAGAAGGGTGTGGCAATGCGGAGAGCAACGTTTTGGCTGTGCTGTAGATCCAAATAGCGGGGAAATAATTTCGATCGGTGTGGAGTTGTATTGCAAGCCGTTGCCGAAACCCTTAGATCAGAAGGAGTTTTAGATAGCCTCCACTCTAAGGGTAGGCCTTTTTGTCAGGTATTCACGTACCCATTTATGCAAAAATAAACCTCATCACGAAACAAGATTTTAGTGCGCCGGAAAGGACAGGTAAATTTCCACAATTTGCAAGCGCGGCTGGACGGTAATATTGGCAATTCGTTTTCTGTGTTTGGATCAGTGCTCATGCAATGAATATGCAGCAGACTAGTTCGAAAGAAATAGCGTAGGGAAACTAGCAGAAGGATGGATAGAGCTTAATTCAAACACAGCTCTGCAGTTGCGTGTTTTACACATTTTTTTTTAGCAGAGTAGTTACTTCTCAGTTATGGAATTTCTTTTATCCTGCAATCCAAAGGAAATATATTTGACAATTGGTTCAATTCATGGGTGGTCAAGTCTTATTTGATGTAGGGTTCATTGAAATTCGACTTATTCTCCATGTGGTATGACAACGGACAAATACAAAGTGATTCGTGTGTGTGTGTTTAGGCACTGAGAAAATAATTATTTAACAATTTGCGCTTTTTATTATTTTTAACAATAAATAAATCCTCTTTATATTTTCTTTGTTTCACTCGCATGATGTTTGCATGATTAAGATTTTATGGATGTCATGTTGAATTATTTCATCTGTTGTGATTTGCATGAATGTAGGAAGTTTGTTTAACAGATTTTCAAGTTTCTCATTTACGTTGGAATATGTCAGTTGTTGGTTTTGGGATAATCCATTTTATTACATCTCTATCCGTCTGTCTAAGCGTCTGTCGGTGTGTACTTTTGAATATTTCTGTTTATAATTATTTCCTGCAATTGTTGAAGATGCAGCTTTCTATTTCTCTCTCTCCCACCTCTCACACATTTACTTTTTCTGTGTTTGTGTGTATTTGGTTTAGCAAACAATTGCTTACAAGGGGCTTTAACCAGCGTTGTCAATTCGGTGCCTTTCGCACCGTTTTTGCAGTGCTTTTTAAAATGTTCAACGCGAAAAATGCTAAGAATGTGCTTTTAATTTTATTGCTGGGATTTGCGCAAAATATAAAATAAAATATAAATTAAAAATTATTTATTTTAGTTTTTATACAGTAACACCTCGATTATTCTTAATTCGATTAAGCCGCAACATAAATTATGTGGGAAAAAAACCAAAATTTTTGTGAATCGATTTAATTTTTTTTTCATTGATTAACCATGATTACCTTTAATATCTGGAATTATAAGTCTGTGTTTCGACGAGGAAACATTTAGCTTGCTAGCATACTACGGTTGGGAAAGAGAGCATCGTCTTTGTGTTCGGTACTCGGCGATACGCTTTATTCACATATTCTTTGCTTACAAAAATAACAATAACAATGGAACAATATTAACAATAATAATGGAATGTCGCCGGCAACATTTTTGCCTGTGTGACCGCGAATGAAAAAATTAAAGAGAATTTCAGATGTTTTTCTTCTAACCTCTTCTTATTGAGGGTGGCGATGGCTGAAGTAGTCTGCACGTTGACTACAAAAAACCAAAAATTTTCTTGGTTCAACTCCAGTTTCAGACTAAATCACATCTCGCATTTTTTCTCATGTGCATTACTGGGTCCTTGTGTCAGTTGTTGTCGGAACATTTCAGTGGCGAAGGCATAGTCACTGGTAATGAACAGTAACTGCTTCAGCTGTAACTAATCCACTGGCACATCAGAACGCCCTCCTTCGTCGGTATTATGTGGCACCGGCGAAGTAAAATAATTACTACACACGGCAACTAAAAAATGAAGCTTCAAAAAATTTAATACGTCTCCTTGACATCAGAGGCGCTACAACACTGCTATAAAAACAAACAAAGAACGAGCAAATAGCTGACTTTAAAATAGTGAAGCTTCACCTCCTGTCATTTCTCTTACTAACTCTTTCCTGTACTTGCTCCACAATGCATCGCATGTTTAAGGGTCGTCTCATGAGTGCTGGTCCAAAATAAAAGAAAAAAAAGCTAAGGAAAGCCATTTTATTTATTAGTTTACTTCGCCGATGTTTATATGCTTAAATACCGACGATGGAGTGTGCTGTAGCAAAGAAAAATCAGAAAAAATTTTTTTTATTTCACCGGACTGGGAATCGACCCTGTGTTCTTCTGGTTGCTGAGCCAACACGCTGACTACTCGCCATCAGCACCCCCATGTAAACATAAAATTACATTGCTTTAGTAACACAAAGTTTTTATCATGCGCTTTGTATTCAATTAAACTCTTGTTAATTTGAAATTTCTATTATTTGAACTTTTTCTGGGGCCCCTTGAATTTCAAATCATCGAGAGTTTTTGATTAATTTTGTAAATATCTCTCCAATATGTAATAACCACTACCAGAAATTAAATTCGTCTCAATGATAAATATATCGCACTTCATTAACAACTGGGAATTTACACAAAATTTTTAAATTTGAAGTAGAGGCCAAAAACTGTTTGCTGAAGAAAGTGGAGAAAATGTCAGCGGCTACCGTCAGTAGTTCGGCTTCGCTTTCTAATTGACAGCTGTTCGTTTGCAATTTTTATATTTCAAAGAAAAATAACTACTTGTAGTCTTACAAATGTGCAAATCTATAACCTTTGTCAGTGTAGAGCAAAATTATGCTCGACCATGTTGCAAATGCTATGATGCAAGATCATTTGCACAAAATTGTGAATTGGGCTAATATTTCAAATTTAGTATTTTTTTCCGAAAATTCACTTTTTTTTTGTCTTTCGATTTTGAGGTGTTTTAAAATTTAAAAGTTGACTACGCTGGCTGTAACGTTTTTCACAATTTTATTTTCTCTAAGAGAAATTGTCACATCATTTCATAAATTTGCACAGTGCAATTTACCCACATGTGAGTGCAACACTCTATGCAACATTTGTAATTATCATTCCTTGTAACGACAATGCAAAGTTTCTATCAGAAACATATGCAATTTCTTAGGAAATTTATTGTACAAGATACATTTTGATGGCGTTTCACCTAATTTATTTTCTAGCATTTAAGTTTAAATAAAGTATTATAAATAAATATTAATATTAAATAATTAAAATGTATAAAAACAAAAACATGTATTTACTTTCCCTTTTCTTTTGTTACAGGTAAGAGCATGTGTTTTATAATTGGCAAAATTGTTATTCCAAACTCCAAGTGGTAGTAAGTACGATAAAAAATGGCTGGATATATTTTTGTGACAAAATGCAAACTATTCATTTAATGAGATAATTTTGTACACTATTATTCTTAAAAAATATTTACATTGGATCATTTGATGGAGACTTCTGTGGAAGGGAAGAATATTCTCATTGCACTTGACAATTTGTCTGTGACGCATGCAAAGGACGAACGTGTGCTCTGGATATGTGTTTGAGACTACCCGGCGACTCAATAGTTATAGCTAACACTGCTTTGAGTTAGGGGATACACGCATTAAGGGGAAAGAAGCGGCAGATAAACTCGCGAGGGAGTGATCCTTGGCAGCGTTCTGCGGACCGGAGCCCAGATTTCCGCTGGAAGATCGGATGGTCAGGGCTGGGATCTTCCGGTGGTTGGACGGAGGTACCTTGAGCTGGATCATGGCGCTAGTAATTGGGCAGGGGAACTTCAGGTACCATAGAGGAGAATTGGGGTCGTAGGGTTTATATCTGCACACTGTGCCTGGAGTAGGCTGAGACGGTTAATTATATTATGTGTGAATGTCCAGCTTAGGCCTATGCCAGACTGTGGCCCACGGGCCGTCCCATTATCGAAGGGGCCGCTAGGGGGTCTTATAATTTAGCGGATCTCAAGGGTTGATGACTGTGCCATTTGCTGGATACGAGCGGATAGAAAATGCATCACAATGCAATAATAAAAGCATTTCGAACCGTGAAAACTGCAAATATTTCTCAACAAATAAGATTTAATTCATCATAAATTTAAAAAATTTTTTTTCCGTATAAAAATTTATTGTTTCTGTAATAATTTGGGAATTAAAATTTTCCTTTGTTTTTTATTTCTTCAATAAACATCTATTTTTGGGTTTAAAAAATATAAACAGTTTCAAACTGTGTATACGGCAGCATAAAAATAGTTTTTAATTTAAAAAAGTTTATAAATTAAATTAAATGCGCATATGTGTGTGTGGAAGTAGATTTCGTAAATATTTTAAAAATCAGTAACATCCCAGCAAACCAAAAGTTTCTACTTTTTCTGAAGTAAAATTTGTCGTAACGAATTCATTAAGACATTTCGGTAGTTTATCTAAAATCAGAGTTGTCGCAATGAATTCGTTAAGAAATTTGAGTTGTCGTAACGAATGTTTAAAGACATTTTGACAGTTTGTCTCAAATCAGAGTTGGCATAAGGAATTTATTAAGACATTTTGATAGTTTGTATGAACAAATTTATATGTTTACATTTTTTTTTAATCTTGGACCAGCACACAAGGTAAGACGTGTTGTGCGCAGGAATGAACGGGTTTCGGGAAGTTCCCTAATTTCATTAGAACACATCCCATTATGGTAACGATAGAACGAACAAGGGAGTTAATAGAGTTGGCTACCCTACCGTTCCCAATGGATTTATTCCCCCTCTCCTGTACACGGTCGAATAACTTAAAAAAAATATTTGAAGCACCGGCCCATACATGAGAGTTGTATTCGATCTTCGGTCAGATGTAAGCGGTATAAATAGTGAAGAGATCAGATGGGGTGAAGTATGTCTTGCACTGTCTTAAAAAACTTGAATTCTTCTTTCGACACTTTTTTTGATCTTTTGAGCATTGAAACCGACCAAAGAATCACACATATTCTTCCTGAGAGCCGCGAATCATAGTCCAAGTCGACCTACGACTAAATAAATATGAGTGGATAGGGTTAAGAAAGATCAGAAATAGGGTAGGAGAAAGAATGGAGCCTTGTCGTACCGCTTAATTAGCTTGAAATCGTTAGATGATATCCCGACTATAACAACTCTTATAGTGCGATCCCAGAGAAGATATCACCGACAACAAAAGCAATAAGTTTGGACAAAAGTGTCGTGGCATTGACATTATTATCGAGGAAGTAAAGCATCCAATTAAAATGCCGAAAGAAATCGTTGAGCTCAGCCCCACATGCCTTCTCGTAAATATATTTCAAACTTTTCGTAGATGGACGTGAAACTTTACGAAGTTCTGCAATCGAAAAGGAGACAGAATGGTACAGTGCTATGAATTTCCGTGAAGTACGCTAACGCTCATTTCATACTTTCACTGAATATAAAATTCGTTAATATTTCTATTTCGAATCATTTTTCCGACCAATCGCTGAAAAATTATTTAGGAAATAATAACATTTGGTTTGGTGGGATATTTTATGAATGCGACTCTAAATTGGTTTTTTTCTTCTGTGGAACGCATTTCAGAACATGCATGCACATGCTTTTGTTGTGTATGGCGCAACTGTCTGTGACATGGCTGCTTATAAACGCCTATACACTGATTTTAATTGACTCTTTTTTTTATGATTTAAAGGCGGTTGGATTAAAATTGTTGCGATGGCGGAAGCCCTTAAGCGGTCAATTTTATTTTAACTTCAAAAAATGTATTTTCTTTACTTTTTAAAATACAGGAAAACCTTGATAATGCGATAATCGCTAATCCGGATTATTCGGTAATCCTGAGAAAATATTCCATTACATTGTGTACTCTATAGTCGGGATTTATTGCAACTTTACAATCCGTATTGCATGCAAACTGTTGTGTAATGTTAATCTCTATTAATTCTAATTCGGAAAACATAGTTTTGGCTCCTCCTTAGCTGGAAAATTAAATTATTTTGCTACGAAATTCCATGCTTTTTGTTGGGTCATCAACAAAATGTTCAGAGGAAAATCGTGTCGACATTAAAAAATGTTAGTCCTTCACAAAATGCGTGATTTAGCTTTGGAAAAACGTTTGCTTTGAAATTTTTATTGTGACGCACTGGAATTTTTAGATCTTGTAGCTTTAGTAAATCAATACATTTTGTTGCTGTTGCATCTACAATATATTAAAGGACTGTACTACGGACCGCGAATTCCGCTATCATACCATTCGATATGCATTTCAAAAGCATTTTTAATACAAGACTAACATATTTAAATTTTTATTCGGTAAACCGGATTATGGTCAGCAATCAATTATTCGAATTATCAAGCTTTCACTGTACAGCCATTTTTGTAACACTTTTCGACTGCCCGTTTTTTTTATTTTTTCTTCAAGAAAAAAATTTCACTTTAAGAAACTTGTATTGACAACAGAATAAAATTAAAATTTTTGTTTATTGTTTTCTCTATAAAGTTTCACAAGAACTTTTCTTTCGTATTTAAAGAAACGGGCAGTGCATTTACAATCAAGAAAATAAACCGAAAATAACTTTTTACGAATGTGCTACAGATCATTTAATTGGAATTAAATGAAGTAATTAATTTTTACAGCATCAATTAAATTAATTCCTACTTTAACAATTATTTATATTAAAAATTAAATAACTTATTTGTAAAAGAAAAAGGAGAAACTATAGTGAAGTCTTAATTATTGATTTGAACTTATCATTGCACATTGCAGAACAGAAGTGTGTACCTACAACTAATTCTCAATTACTCCCATTCATCGCCCATTTCGTCATCTATTACCTCTTCAATATCCGGATAATCTTCTTCATCGTGCCTGGAGAAATGATTAAATATCATATCGCCGCCGGCGCCGACCTCACCACCACCGCCACCGCCGCCTGTATGAGGTAGAGACTCTTCGCAATTTAAATAATCGTCATAATTCATGTCGTCGTAGTTATTGTGGCCACCACCACGATTATGACGATAGTCATGGCTGTGACCGTGATGACGGTGATGATGAATTTTAGTTCCGACCCTGCTGCCACCTCCACCAGCACCACCAACAGCTAGACCTCCACCATTAATGCCGCTTCCCGCTGCTAAGCCCGTGTGGCGTGTAGAATAGCCCATTATTTTATAAATAGTTTGCTTGGAAGCTTTTCCACTGTCTTTCCCGCTGTCCTTGCCCATTCCATGCATTTGCGTGTACACGGTGTGTGTATGGTGATGGGTTCTTATCTTTATGGGCACATGTATGACGAAATGTTTTCCGTGCACCATTTTTGTCTTCAACACACAAGTCGGCAACAGCGATGAATATAGAATTATTAAGAGAAACGATTTGATCACATTGAATTTGGCGTTGTAACGATCATGATGTCCCTGCAAGATTTAAATTCAATTTGATAATTTTTTAATTATTTCATCAACTTAAATTTTAAACATTAACAATTGTTTTCTTTTTATATCTACACACACTTTAAACATTTTTATTTTGTATATTTTGCTGTTTGTATCCTTAAATGTTACTCTGGTCCGTAAAAACGTTCAACTGCTTATGATTCGTTACGTTTGAGGAGTTTTATATGGATTTTTCATTTTTCCCATTGCAACTGCAATGAAAATTATGAAGAAAAATAAATTCAAAAATTTTAAATAGTGTTGGTTTCTAATTAAGTAATTATGCTTTCAAGTATTATACGATACGAGCACTTTACCTGCCAATAGTCCATGGGTATTTGTACACCACTTAAGCATATTTGTGAAACTGTTTATTCCTCATTTAATTAATTAGTTGTTATTGGGCGTTGTGTGGTAATATTTTAATTTTTCTACGAGGGTGGTTACATTTATGTTACCTGAGGTTGTAATTCTGTTGGCAACCATCAAACAAATTCGTGTACAAATTTTCTATATTTGAATATTTCTAATCGAAAATTAAATAACAGCAGAGTGAACATAATTTAAGAGTCACTTGAAAGTCCGTCCACATTTCACTGTTTATCTTGATTTTTAAAATTTTTTTTAACAACACAATTTCTACAAAGCTCTTCGGTTATCTGCAGAAACACGCAAGGTCTAGCCGGGAATCGAACCCCCACTATATGAAGAAGTCTTAATAAACTCAATAAAATATTTGCAAATAAAATCTTCAAAACAAACAGTAGTACAATGGTAACTGTAACACATCGACGGCAATAGCTGACGAAACATCAAATTAATGAGTCGTTCATAACGTCGACTGATTAGCAAATGGATATTTTGTATCAACGTGCATAACAAATGAGTTTCATTACGTATCTATCCTCTTGATGCTGTGAGAGAAAATGAGAGCGTATACTTTATGCTGGGAACACAATTAGAACGCATAATTATTATTTTGGGTCATTGCTAATGAGTTCTTTGAAGTGGAATGAACAGCAATCCAGGAACAGTCGATAGATTGTCGTAAACAGTATTTAAGATAATCAAAAAATTAATACTTAGCGTCGAGATGCTAGGGATACCCCTCGTAGCTGGTCTTATAATGTTTCTTTTGTCTTAGTTTTATTTTTGTTATAATTTTATTTACCACTTCCATAACTTTCATTGATGATCTTATAATTTGCCAAATTGCTTCTCATTTAAATTATGGTGGGGAAAGTACACCAAGGAAATATTAGGAAAATGTGTTCCACAAGCACTATTCAAACATTTCTATTAAACAATTACTGTAATTTGGAATGTTTGGGTATATTTCCAGTTGCATAGAAGTTTAACTGGGTCCTAAACGGTTGCCGAAAACAATTGAAAATGGCCACAACAGAAATAAATTTATTTTTGAAATTTGTCACCTCAGCTACTAACATGCCATGTCAGCTACAGATGTACATATATGATACATGAAGAAAGCATTTTTGTAAGGGGGACAACACAATGGAATCACTTCGCGCTGAGACGCTTAGAAGCATTACAAATGCACAACAGTGCATTTTTTAAACATTTATTCTCCTATAAACAATTGTAATCGCAGGAACTAGAGGAAAGGGATTGTGTGAGAGATGACAGCTGATGAGGCTTCACTATCTTACAACTCTGCTTTAGCACTTTTTTGTTTATAGCAGTGTTGCATCGCCTTTGATGTCAACGAGACGTATTAATTTTTGGAGCTTTTTTTTAGTAGCCATTTTTAGTGATTATTTTACTTTGCTGCTGCTATTCAATACCGATTAAGGAGAACGCTGTGATGTACCTATGGATAGATTACAGCTGAAGGCAGTACTGTTCAGTTACAAGTGACTATGCCTTCGACACTGAAAACTTCCGACAGCAACTCACACAAAGGCACACTAATGCACATCAGACAAAATGCGAAATGTTTTTATGACTTAGTCTGGGTTCGAACCCAGGACTTTTTTGTTTTGTAGTCAAGGTGCAAATAATAAATTCAAAAGTCCCATCAATTTACCATTTTTTATTCGAGATAATCCACCAGTTTAGAAAAATGTATGTCAAGGGCACAAAATTTACAAAATGAATTCAATGAAAATTATCTAAAGCAGTTCGTTCACTGCTTGGATTGTATATTTTTAATGAAGTCGCATCGCATCAACGTTTTCTATTGAAAGAAAACTTGCAACGTGCTGCCATGAACAGAATGTTAACTTATTATCTTATATATAAAAATGACATGTTTGTATGTATGTGTGGCTGCGCTTTATGGACTGCTAAACGGCTGAACCGATTTTCTTGAAATTTTCACAGTATCTCTCTGTAAATATGGAAGGAACTATTTTTTTCCGGAAGGAACTATAGGCTATATAAGTTTAAAAATTCCAAGTGAACGTTGCCACGCCCATACAAAGTACATATTTATTTTTGTATATTTTGAGAGCGGTTGAAGTGAAAGTTTCTCAATACAGTCCAAATTACTTTTTATTAAAAACAAATCATCAGTCAAAAAGTGGGCGGATTGAGCAAGTGAGCGTGGCTTAAGTTATAATCACATAAATTCAATATTTATTTCAGGAAAGCAAAAATAAAAAAAAAATTATATGTACATATTTTCATGAACATATTGAACTTTAAATAGGTGTAGCGAAGCACGCCGGGTTTTAGTCGGTAAATCGCGTTTATTAGTGGGTTTGAAAACCAAATTAAATCTCTAAATTGCCAATGTTTGAGTCTGGTAATTTATTCATGTATTTTGAGCTGTACTTGATTCAAACTTTTAAAGTTTTCCAATAGATTATAATAAATTGAAACCAAAACAGTTATTGTGATTTAAAGATTAATTTAAACTTTTGAAAAGATCGAATATTTTTTTTATTTATTTTAAAAGTTTATAAAAAATAATTTTTAATTGTATTAAAATAAAAATTTAAATTTAAATATTTATTGTTTTTTATATCAGTTTTTCGTCAATATTGATTGGCTTTCTTCAGGAAATTAAATTTTTTTCTTTTTGATTATAAAAATATTTAAAAATTAATATGAAAAAAAGTGCAAATAAAAATAATTTTTAATTACATATCTACCAGATTTATGAAAGTTGTGAAAAAGTTGGTAATTGGTTGGTTATTGTGAATTAAAAATGAAGTGTAACTGAATAGAACAACTATGAGTAAATTTTAAGAATATTCCGTGAATTCAATTTGCGATTGGGTGGCTTCTTTTAATTTAACCAGCAGCTGACATTCGAATGTATCTTTAAACAATCGGTAAATATTGCAATCTGGAATAAGGCTACTAGCAACTTTGGGGCAACGTTGTGTTGTTTATACGCCTCTAAATACAATTATTTGCCTATATGACTTATATGTTTATATGCCTCTAAATACAATTTAAAATTTTAAAATTGCGGATACTTCTCATTAACTTCAGTCTTCATTTCCATATCGTTAGATGGCACGATCTGGCCAATGTGTGCCCTCAACGTCATAATAATAATTTTTTTTTTTTTTTAATTTTTCCTATAAAAACTAATTATTTATTGTACTCGTATATAAATCCAGCACGATAATAATACCAAACAGACAGAGCAAATCGTTATGCACTAGTGCAATGATATAAACAAACTTATTTTTCCACCAACTTCCTTCCTTCCTGCCTGCCTGCTTGCTTGCTGACTGTCTTTTCAAATAAAAACTTATAAACACATATTGCCAACCTCATTAGCATTTAATTTTTTCCTCCTAATATTTGATTTCAATATAAAATTTACAAACTGTTGATTGTAGCACAAAATTAAAACAAAAATATTTATGGCATGGCAAAGTATATGAATATGCATTAAATATGCATAAAATAAGCACATTTTTAATCAGTATAATGACGGTTTGAGGATTTGTTTAATTTTGGGTGAAAATAATGCAAAAAAAAACACGACTCAAACAAACTTAATAAAACTACCGTTTTTAAAAGGTGGCAACAAATGTGGCTGCGTATTTATAGCCAATAAACAAACAAAAAAACAAAAAAAAGAAATAAATAAAAGAGTTGGCATGTGGCAAGTTTAAAAAATTATATAATGATTGCTATTATTTTATTTTTAACACATTTAATAGTATTTAAAACATTATAAAATTTTAACAGACACGCAATTGCAATAAAATAACATTTTATTTGTATTTAGAAGTATGTAGCACTGAATATACGAGGGCAATATTTTAATGTCTTTTTTAGCTGTTTCTAAATTCTATGCAAATCCTTTCTTTAAAATTTGTCTATCTTAGAATGTTTTCACACTTCAAGATAAAATTCCATTTTAATACAAAATTTGGTTTTAACGCTAAAATCAATTAATATAATCTGGTTTTACAATACAAAATAGTTTTGTTAAAACCATCTTAAAATCTTTTTTGAATTGGTTTTAAGTAGATTTTATAAAGTACAAGGTTTTTTTTTGCCTTTACTAAATTCAGTGCTACCAACTTAAAAACTAACCAAATGTTACCATAAAACGTTCCCGTACACAAAAATTGTGTAAATGAGAGACATTTTGAGAGAGTAATGTTCTTGTTCTTCTTCCACGAAAGAGCCCCTACTTTTGCTTCGTACTAGTTTGGGTTCAGTTGGCAATCAGCTGTTTCATAAATAAATAATAACAAAATAACCAGTACAGTACAGTGCACTCGCGATATTGTGAACCGGCGTTCATCACGTTTGCGAATTGTTCACCTTTTCGAATAGTAAAAATATAATAATAATTGTATTGTATTTTTCAGGGACCAATTATTATATAAAAATCACAATATAATTATTATTTCTTGATTTTTATTTTTTTTTTGGCAGAAATAAAATTTCTCACTGATTTTTCACAGCACTTTGAAAGAGAACAATAAAGTGCAAATATTTGTAATAATTAAAGTGCAAAGTGTAATGCACTTTTTGTGAATCGAAATCACTAAAACTATTTATTTCATAACTTGGAACATTTTGACGAAGCCATTTTTAAACAAATTTTTTAACTACATACATACATATTTATTTATTGTAGAATGAATGAATAGTTATTCATAAATTTTTAATTTTGGATTATACAACTGGCACTTTGTTTTCGTAGTATTTTAGCTTTTACTCTCGTATTACCAAAAATAAAACACGAAAAAAGTAGGCATCACACACATGTTGCAGGCCACAAACAAATGTAATTTTTGTATACTCGTACACAATCATAAATTTAATTTAATATTTTTGCTTTTAGTAACAACATCTTACCGCTCAACCACAAATAAAATAAAAACTCCATCCATATTCGTCCATCCATCCATCTGTCCATCCACTTTGTTCGCTTACTCGTTCATTTGGATTAAAAGGGAGTGCTTGCAAATGTATGCGGTTATTTTAGTTGTTTGTTTTATATAAAAACCACATTTAGAAAAAATAAGTGTCATTTTAACCATGAAATTACCATAAGATTTGTCAGTATTATAACCAAGTTAAAACGATAACAGGAAAATCTACACCGAACAGTCAGTCGACAAACAGTCAAACACATATGCCACTCTTCTTATTACAGCCGGCCACAGATTCAAGCAACCAACCAACCAACAGCAGCAGTTGCTGGCTGCAGAGCGCAACACAACAAACATAAAATTTACTAACATGGGTGACCGACCACACACTGAAATTTAAAATGACAGTTACTGCATCATAAGCGTATTGTATGCAGGTATTTAATAAGTGGTGGTGCTAGATACTTATTAACTAGTGAGTGGATTTTGTTTTTCTTTCCTTCCGGACGGAATTGGATTGTGTGACGTTGCGAGTATGCACTGCACTGTGGTTTAATTTGGCAAGAAAAATATTCAATGTGTATGAAAAACTGGCTATGTCGCGTGTTTTAAATTAATTTATAAAGCTTAGCAATGGAAGTACTTATCGTGGAAGAACGACATTTAAAGTAGAGCACATAAATGTTTTGTTCAATCACCCGCTTACCGTGACAAGTAGTGCAAAGAGGGTCCGTTTTTTGATATTCGCGAATACGAATATGTGAGGCTATTTCCGCCAATATTCTAAATTTTTAAAGACGTTTATGTATCTACGTTTCGATTTATGCGTTTGAACAATGAAATATTGAAAATTTATTTTAACATTCTTCGTGTATATTAGACTCAATTTCTACAAATGACGCCAAATTTTTACTCATTGAAAATGTGAGCATTTCATGCATTTTAATTTGAATTTCCTTGAAGACCGTCAAGAAGAGTCATTATCAAATTCCCGGGCAGATTATAAATTTTTTTTTTTTTTTTAAATATCAACTGTGAAATGTACCGTTTGAATTTTATAGAGAAAATAATTTAGACACATGTACAGCTCAGAACCAAAGATCTACGGAAAAAACCCCCAACCGTAACATTTGGCTTTTACCGCTTAAGTTTTTTTTTTTGTCCTTATAACAGGTCTTGTCTTAAGAGCTGTAGATTTTATAGAGTAACTACAAATGATTGTATGTAAATCGAATGGCCCTGTGCTGTAAACCTGTTTTGCTAACATATATATCAATTGATGTATAGATGCGCCCATCCTACAACCTCGCTGTGGTGCTGCAAGACACGTTAATGTAAGAAGGCTTTGGGGTGTCGGGCGGTGTTCGGCGAATTGTGACGAATCCTTACATTCTCACAGGCTATGAAGTATTCTCGTAGGTAGTCTTTTGATTACCTCACACGCTATGGACCCTAGGCCAACAATTATTATAATAAGGAAGGTGATGCATCGCCTTAAACTATCTCAAGTTTGAAGATGACAGAAGAGGCAACTTTTCGACATTCCACTAGATATTTTATCATGAACTGTTTCTACACATTCCGTGTAGAATACTGTTTTGATCTTGTCTAGTACTACGGGTAACCAGCAAGCTTAGTTGTGTAGTCTTGAGAATATTATATACGTTGAATTCAGAAACGAAAAAAGAATATGGGAATTGTGATTATTATTTCACTATATGCAAGACATCTGCAGATTGTACTTTCAATCAGTTAAAAAAAATAAAATGGAAAACATATCAATGACTTATCTCAATTGCATCTCATAAAACAAATTTATTTACTGTTACTTTGTCGCCAACTGTCCCACTGTGCTATGTTTGCTTGACTTAGAGGCGCTGCTTATGTGTTAATGGATTTAATACAATGTATGGTATTTCTAACTTAACAACCCAAACAACATGTGTCACATGAATATCAAACATTTGAAACTGACAAATAAAAACTATAAAATTATGTTTTCTTTCGAAAGAAAAAGCTGCTGTTGCGGCTTCTTGCTGTCGTGTATTCCTCTGGATAAGTGGAAGAGGCAGTTTGTCTCTTAAATGTAGCCATACAGAAATATTTTCTTCAACTTAATGCATCTTTGATTTTCATGAACAGAACATTTATTTTGAATATAATTTTTCTGTTTTATGTGCCTTAAGAAAAAAAAAGTTTTAATTTCGATGCTTTTCATTTGAGATGACTGTCAAATTTATCTTCTGGCTTTTATCTCAAGTAAAATCTTAATTTTTGTATTCTAAGCGTAAATAAGTTTTTCATTTTATGGCAATAATCTGTAAAAAAAGAACCAACCTAATGACAGCAAGAAAAAAATTGCTTTTAATAAAAAAAAAGAAAGAAAAATTATGGGTGGTCAATATACTAAATTTAAAAATGATTGCACAGCAATGTGAAAATTAATACTTTATAAGGGAGTTTCATAGATGAAGAGCTACTTAGCTTGAGATTACAAAGAATTTTTAACTATTTTTTTTCCTACTTCAAATTGAATGTTTTTGGAAATAAAGCACATCGAACTCATTAACTTTTTTTAACGTAATAATATTGCATGCTATAAATTTATGACTTTCATTTATATTTTTATTTTTTTAACATTAAATGTTATTTGAAGAAAAGTTATTGGCATTCCTAATGCAATTTAAATATTAATAGACTTTTAAGAGAGATTTTCCTAATAATGTCGCACGCGACATATATTTTTTCGTATTATTAACATGTTGTTTACTAAATTTCCGCCTCTTTTACAATTTGTAATTTTTAACAAACAAATTGGTAGATAATTTCTCTTTTTTAATATATTTCGGTACTTTGGCTTTGTGTAGCTTCTTGAAGAAAAAATATTCTTTACAAATAATTTGAATTATTCGAGAATTTGAACTACGTGAAAACAGTCAAATATATAGCAAAAAAATATTTTTCAACTTTCAAAAATTTTCAGACCAGGGTAGTTAAGAATTAGGCACGGCAGCAAACACAAAATTCCTCAGTTAAGCAATTAAATCTCGTTTATATACAGTAAAAGACAAAAACTCGCCACAAAGATTATCAGCCATAGGTCGTTATGGTGCTGAGATCCCAAACTGTCCAACGTTGGTAGGACAGATAGACCACGGAAACAGTTGATAGAAGCTCATTTCATGCGCGGAAGATTGGGTTCGGAGGAAATTTGGTGAGGTTGATTATTTCCTGACACAATTCCTCTCGAGACAAGGGTACTTCCGGAAGTACTTGTACCGCATAGGCAGGACGGATGGTTTCGGTTCCATTTACTGCAGTATGACTGCTGATGTTGCGGAACACACTTTCTTCAGCTGCATCAGATGGCATACTATGGCGCAATATGTAGAGTACGTTTTACGGAGGAAGAAGAGGGACCTCGACGAGTTGTTGCAGAGCGAAGACCCTTCTGACGTCGACCTGGAAGGCCGTGCCGGTTCCGTGGTGCTGAGTACAGAATTGGCGGACCCAGACGTGGGTGAGTAAGGGCAGTCCTGATAGGGACGTCGCTCTGGGCCGCCGTGAGGTAATGCAGAGGAGGAAAAGGGAATGTTTTAGTGTTAACAGGCACTTTTATTCCTAACTCACAAGAAAAAAAATAGGTTGCAGATTCAAATCCGGCTCGAAGGACCATGAATAAAGTTGGACTTATTATTACTAAATTAACGAATGGAAACTTTTTTTTTTTTTTTAATTAATTTTATATATAAAATAGTAAATTGCTGTGGGTAGACAATTTGCCTGGGAAGTAAATGAGCTAGAATAATGGAATTTCTGGTCTTGTTATTTAAATAAAACAAAACATCAACTTAAACACAAAAAAAGTTTTAGAACCTGCAGAGCAAAAATTTAAGTTGTCGCGAAAACAACGCCGGCGCGATAAATAGTCGCAAAAACCGATTGTGTACTGTATGTTAATGCTGGTCCGGTGTTAGAAAATTGTTCTCAGGAAAAGAGTTCATTAGAAAAAAAATCGTTTAAACAAGTATTCGATAAATCAGCAATCTGGCACTTTGTGTTATTGTTTACATTTTTATGAAAAAAGCAACTAAAGAAATTTGTGAACATTTTTCAAGAAAAATATGGATAAACCTATTTTTCCCAAAATTCCAATAAATAACTTATTGGACTGACTTCGTTATCTGATGTATTATTTATTTCTATTTATTATTTGATTTATTCAAACAAACTTATTTTTCAGACGTTACGAATGTGGTGTACCACTTTCTCATAAATAGTGTTCCTTTCTCGTCCAATAATAAATAGCAATATTACAGTGCTGGTAAGACATTTTATACATGTGCATTTCAACATGGTATTATTTTTGTGGAAGAAGAGAAATCACCATTAATTTGAATAGGCTGCCATTTTTATATGGCGCCAAATGTCGATCCATGGCATTAAATTCCCATACCAAACATTTCGCGTTGCTCTAAAACACCTTAATGATCTATTTAGATTTTATTTTCCATCTTTTTTTATTCCCTTCCATTTAAATGTTTAACTTGAAAAGTTATTTCGTGAAAACCTTTTACTGCCAGTAAATACGATATTCACACCCATTATTCTGCTTATAAAGCAATAATAAATTTTAATTGCCTAATTACTTAATAATCATATTTAACTTGTTCCAAAAGAGAGATTGAAAGTTGTTATGTAAAAAAGAACTGAAAAACTCAACAAGAAAACTAATGAAAAACTTATCTTTAATATCTTTAACACCGACATGGTCTGCTATAGAAATAACTGAAATCTCCAACCATCATAAAAGTTCATAAAATTCCTACTCCATTGTTTTCAAGTACTTAAAAGTAAAACATTTTTTTTTTTTTTGATTTGATTTCTGTACGAGTAGTTTGTTGATATGGACGAGTAAGGCTAGTGCAACTACTACTGCAACTGATGTTGATGATTTAAAGCTGCTGATGCTGATGCTGCTGGTGCAATTTGTTAAAGGGAAACAATTGCAACCCTGCAGCAAAAGTATGCACAACTTCAACATTATTTACCCGTGTTCCCCAAGTCGGAATACTGCAATTTTTAAGCGTAGCAGGGGCAAAGTTTTCTAAAAAAAAAAAAAAACAAAGAAAAAACGATAACGAAATGAAATTGTTTAGTAGGTAAAATTTTTCATCGAAAAAAGTTTGTAGTGTGATGGTGATGGGAAAGGGTGGTGTAAGGGGAGATGTTATATAAGTACAGTTAAAAAAGTTTTGTTCTCTATCCCGCGCAGATTAATAATCAGAAAATTACGTTTTTTAACAGAATGGAACAGAGGATGCTGCGAGCCGCTAAACCCAACTGTGTTCCAGCACTTTTTTAAGTGTACTTTAAATCGGTAGTTCGTGAAAATTTTTAATTAAAAGTGATGATCTTTGGTGAAAACGAGTTTTAATCAAGTCCTGATTATACATGGCCGAAATTAAATTAAACAAATGAAAGCGTAAATGGTCACGAGCTAGACTCGTTTATCCGGACAACGGGGCGGTTTGACAATGGGGATGATACGAACGGGTAGCTTCCACCACTGTTTGCCTATCGCGCGACACAATGGCACCAGGCTTTGGACCCAACTAAGTAGGACGCAGTATGTCTGACGGCACGTGATACCTAATCTAAGCGTAAAATCAAATATTTACGGTGTTTTCTTTTCAACCAAAAAATGCATAATTTTTGTTTGAAACGGGCAGTTTGGTGTTTGTTACTTAAAAATGGTTTACTCTTAGAAAAGTAGTATGTTTTATTTAATAAAACCACCCGTAGTAATGGTGAAATGAAACACACTTTATACCCCACACAAATCCACAGTGTTGAGAAACTTGAAACTTTAGTTTTTTGTGTATTCAAATGTAAAAAATCTCTCATCTCCTGGCCAGACTTGCAATTCTTGTAGCTGCAATTTTAAAAAATTGTGTCCTCAAATTGCATCAGTATCATGTACCAAAACCAAACTTCAAGTAGAATAGTGGGGAGTGCAAAACAAACGAGAATTACATAATACATGAAACCGTGTACCGCTCCCCAATCGTATCATCATTCTCAAGAATTGTTGCGACAAAAATTTCAAGTGTGGACGGCGACTTAGTTTAGCAGAACTGTTAGTGAAGAACTTTACTTACTAAATAGGAAAAATTACGGTTATTTTCTTAATTTTTTATGGAATAAATGTAAGAAAGTATTACATTTTAAATGCTGCTTTGCCAGTGTTATAAAATATAAGTGGTTGTGAATACGATCTGTCGATTTAAAACTTTAAAATTTCTATTATTAGACTACCCTGTACAAACGGAAAAAGCAAATGTGCAAATGAGAAAGTTAAAGTTTGTGTGAGAATGTGTATGAGATTAATATTTTCAACGATGCCAACTTTTGGAATGCAAACGAGCAGAAATTGTTTAAAAAAGAGCTGTTAAAATTAAAAGTGGGGAAAAAGCGCAGAAAGAGCCACATTTTAAAAGGTCTGTTTGTGGTAAAAACAAAACAAAACAAAAAAATATTTGTCGATGCTGATACGTTTTTTACATCTGACTAGTACGAGTATAAAGCAAAATTTACAGTACCTGTGTAATATTAATACACAATCACAAAAATATACAAGCCACCCTATTCTACTTGCCGTCGTCAATAAAAGACAACACTGTTTTTTATCTTTTCCAACAAACCGGTATTCCAGTTGTCAATATTACCGTTTTTTGATGACTGTCAATGTATGTTTGGTATTCTGTAAAAAAATGTGGCGTTGATGTTGCCTTTAATTGGCTTTGATTTTGTCGTCGCCATTGTGTTCTGTCGTGTTCAAAAAAAATTTAAAAAAAAAGAAAAATTACAAGATCAGGATCTAGTCCTGTTTATTTTTACATACGATTGGAATAAATTAAATTATATTACTTTCCGACTGTCTTTGGCCCCTCACACAGTGTTGAGTTTCCGTATATAGAGCGGACAAAAATAGAAAGAAATATGGCACACATATTGATAAAAGGTAACCAGATATAAAATTTAAACATTTCGGTGCAAGGATTTGCATCGTTCTCGTATATCCTGAAATGAAATAATGTCATAAAGTATTGAAAGAAATTAGATTTTCATGACGCTTTGCATAATTATTGAATTTTATACACAAAACGTTTGCCCAAGTTTTATTAAAATCGAAGCAAAGATATGTCTAGCTAAAAAATATCCTTATTCACAAAATTAATAAAAAGTGCAACAAAAATCTTAAATCTATTACATACACGAATCCCATAGAACATGATTAATATTTAAATTTTTTTCCATATGTTTGTACCATATTTTCAAGTATATAAGCCCTGACTGTTTATCCGCCCAAGACAAAGTATAGACAAGTGCTCCTGTTGTGAACATTGGTAAGTGCTGATCATTGGCATAGAAAGTGAAGCAAAGTCTCCTCTTAATCATCCAATTCATTAGACATCCTACACTAGGCATTGAAACTCAGATTCATTCTCACTGCAGGAGTTCTTATATTCCATTGGGCCGTTTGTATTGCCATGAGTAATCTAATCTAGTCCTACGTAAACCCCAGTAACCTGCGATATTTCCATTCATTACAATGTATCTGAAGGGTTCTATTTAAACGTTTATGTATTTTCGAAAGCAATAGAGCTTTACTAAAGAAAAGAGAAGAAAAAGAAAAAATAGTATATGAAATAAGTATATTGTATGTTTGGGATGTAGTAAATAAAATATGCTAAATCTAAAGTTGGCATCACTGAAAATTGCTTTTCATTTGAAAACTCAGTGCATAAGTGTGTGGCCGTGTTAATGGCATGAAGGATGTATAAATGAAAGATTCAACAGTGTTGGATGCATAGGTGGTTGCAACTATAAATTGACGGGTTGTTAGATGAAATGCAAACATTTAAAATTTTCTTGATAAACTTCCTGTTTGGGTGGCCTGCTTAAAAACTGAATTCTGTGAGTTTGAATGTGTGTGGCTGTGTGTACGTGTGTGTGACTTAAGCTCCATATTGTCAGGAGCATAAGCACAAGTGTAAAATATTTTCAATAGCATTAGGTTTTTTTCGGCAAACTTACACAGAATTCAAACATATTCATTTTCGGAAGATTAAAGAAAAAGATCCTTTCGCAACACATTCACTTCCGCCAAAACGAAAATACAGAACAAGACAATTTTCTTTTAAAGTTAAGAAAGTTTAAAGTACAAAAGTAAAACAAACACACACACACACACATAACTTTGTGAGGGGAGAATAGAACTCATACATAAATTAAAAGTTCATTGCTGTCAGTAAATTTATAATGGGGACTTTGTCATTAAAAAAGGATCTTTCGTATCAAAGAGTTTATTTTTTTTATCTTGTTTAAAAGTGAAGAAAATCTTTGTAAAACTTGAACAATGCAGACGCTGAATGGGAAGTACTAACTTATTCCATTTGAAATTTAAAATAGTTTTTTGTTGATTGAAAAAACAAAATGTTTTTTACTTTTAATATTTTTGGTATTTAAAAGGTCAGTTACACATGGTTTCGTATTGAAAATGTAAATTAATAAAATTAATTAAATTTTAAAGGCGAATGCCACTAAATTTTATATATTATATGCATACTGTATATATATATGTATATGTATGTATATACGCTCAGAAAATTATTACACTGACGGACGGTAGCAGTTTTATTTTGAACTCATTCATTTCATTTAAAAGACTAAGTACACATTAAAACGAATTTTCGGTGGCTTTCAAAATTGTCTTTTGTTTATGTTATACGTTTTTGGTGCATTAAATAAATAAAATAAAGTAGAAAAAAATTGTTAAGGGTTTAAACTTTAGATTTGTTTTTGGTGTATATTTCGTAATTCTCAAGTAGTGTAGGAAAATTTTTATATAAACATGTGAGCTTTTTGTAAAAAAAAAATTCCATATTGCCCAAAGAACAAACATAAATTAATAATTAAAAAAAATATATATTCTTACACTACTATTTGATTTGTTTTTTCCACAGTTAAACTATAAAAAACAAAGTAAAAAATCTGTTGTTTTTGCCGAATTTGAGTTAAATTATTTGGTGCTAAAAATAGCAGAAACAAAGGAAAAATCTTTAATTTTAACGGAAGTCGGTATTTGTAAGTTAAGATAAAGGCAATGACAATTGTTTTTACGCTTTTCGCTATATTTAGAAGAAAAATAAGTAGACGGGGATTTTAAGTGAAGTTTCATTTATTTTAAATCGCAGTTTTAGGTAATTTTGACTGCAGATTTGTTTTCTAAAGTATCGATATATATATATATATATTATCGCCTGCTTTTTTAAATAATTTCCTTGTGCTTTTAAAAATATCTTTCTAATGATGATGATGGTTAACGCGAGTTCAAATTAATTACGATTATTTATATACGTATGTTTGTTAAATGGTTTAGCTGTTCTATATGTACATTTCATTTGGTACTAATGCCGAAATCGTCAGTAGACCTTTAACCAAATTCTTAAAAAATTGCTAAGAAATTGCAAATGTTTATATGAGAACTCCCAACATATTTTTAAAAAATTACGAAATATACAAGCAAAATAAACTAAATACTATATTCAAAAATTCTATTTATACAATAAACATTTTATTATTCTAATTAAATCTATTTAATTTTTCTGAAGCTTTCTTACAATTAGTCAACTTTCGATTGAAAATAATTGTATTTAAATCGTTTAACAAACAAAATTAAATAAACAAAATTTACTTTTGCTGTTAAAACTTTTGTATATGAATCAATTTTGTTTAATATAAACACTAATTTTAGTGAGAAATCCCACTCTACAAAATTTCATTTACCTTCTTGAAAAACTTCGTAGTTGTTGGCCTATTTTTAAAGGGTATATTGTTCGTGCACCTTCATATCTCGTATCATGTGTTTGGATGAATTTTTTTCGTATGAGAGATCTTGAGTTCTTCTTTTATACGAATCGGACTTGGCAAATCAAAGGCAACAGAAACATTAGCAAAACAGCAATTTTATATAACGCCCAGTTTTGCCTAAAAAAAGTGGGCTTGTTAAAATTTTTTTATCGGTTGCTATTCCATGTCTATCAGCCACCAAAGTTTGGTGCAATTATCTCATAAAACATGGGAGTTTTTAAGAGAAACACAATATCATCTTTTGATTTTTCACTGGGTGCCTCCGTAGTCTAGTGCATGAGCATTAGTCTTATCAATATGGAGGTGCGGGTTTGATTCCCGCCTACACCCTGGGTGTTTCTACAGACAAGCTATAAGAGCTTCGTAGAGATTGTGTTGTTAAAAAAAAATAAATAAAAAACAAAAACTAAACTAGAATTTAGCAGTTTTTGGAAAATTCTTCATGCTAAAACAGAAAAATAGTGCTAAAATGGCAACTCTGCTACCAGTGCATTGTAATAGTAGATTGGTGCGTATGAATGATTTTTCACAATGATTCTGATGTAATTTGTGTTTTTAAAATTTGTTTTATTTACATATTTCAGCTTCTTCTTCTCTCTCTCTCTCTCACACACTCTCTTTATTTTTCTTTCTGCAACAGTTGTTAAAAGTCCCTTGATTTCCTGCATTGTTTTTAAGACTGTCACCCCATGCCACTGTATTACGTTTTTCTTCATTTCATTTCGCTTCTTCTTATTTGTATATTTTACTTTTTCCACCAAATTCTTGTTCTTGTTGTTGTTGGTGTTGGTGGGCATTTTTTTGTTTTTGGAGATTTTTTTTTGTGTGTTTGAACAACATCTTTTCAAATATTAAAATTTTATTCATTGTTTGATACCAACGGGAATGGTAGGCGGTGGGACAGCTCTAATACAAATAACAAACAAATAAAATGTAAAACTGCTGAAATAATAATTCATTCCCATTTACAAAAGCTCCCAAGAGTCTTACCCCAATTCCTTTTATTTATTCTTATTACTGTAATTTTATATGCCTACTTTTATTTCGTTAAACCAATACGTACACATGCGTAATATTGGATATATGTATATGTGTATAGTATATACGAGTACATACTTGCAATTGTACATACGCCATTACATTGTAATTTTTATGAAGACAATTGTAGTGGTTAACAAACGACTGATATTCCGTTATTGCATATAAATAATTATCATGCCACATTTTGTAATGCCACAAAAACAAAAAGAAAAGAAAATAATAGTAACCCATCTCACACACGAGTATAATCGGCGCTGTGAAATAAATCCCAGATGCAATAAGTCCCCAGTGCAGTAACTCCCAATGAAATAAATTCCCAAATAAATGAAATAAATCCCACACTGAAGAAATCAAATAAATCCGAAAGAAAATGAAACCGTATCCAAACCGAAAACTCCCATTATTTGGGAGTTATTTCATTTTGAAATAAGTTCCACTGAAATTAACAAAATAACTCCCACAATCGGAGCACTTAATAGAAATGAAATAAGGCTCAAAAAGAAAAAAAAGAACACCCAATAAGAAATGAAATCAAAACCTTAACAAAGTGCAGAAGATAAATATGCAGCCCTACATTTTCCCTCGAAATATTACCACTTTCCATAAATTTCAAATCGTGAAAAAATTTCCTGTGAACAATTTCATGTCAAAATAAAATTCCTCTTATCCTTAATGATTTTTTCCCGTCAGTTTTTTTACTTTTCCCTTTAATTCATTCACTTAATTTTTGCTGGGGAATTGCACACGAAATGTAAGTAAATTATTTCTTTATTTATATATTTTGATGAATATAAGTTTTTTCTATCAAGATCAGCTATTATAGTGAAAACATACATAAATTTTATATATAAAATGACATGCTTGTATACGAGTATATGTATGCATGTGTGTTTGTGCCTTATGGACAGCTAAACCGATTTTCTTGATATCTGTATATCTGAAAGGAACTATAGGCTATATAAATTTAAAAAATTCCAACTGGGATTTGCCACGCCCATGCAAAGTAATTATTTATTTTTGTATATCTTCAGAACGGTTGCCTTTGCAGTTTAAGCAAATCATCAAATCATCAAATTGGAAGGGATTGGGCAAGTCGGTGTGGTACCTCCCATACAAACTAAATATAGATTTCATTACATCTTCGGAACGGTTAAAGTTAATGTTTCTGTATTTGGTCTGAGTAACTTAATAATCAGTACAAATCATAACTTAAAAAGTGGGCAGAATTGGACAAGTAGGCATGGTATATTCCATACAAAGTAAATATTAATTTTTGTATATCTTGAGAACGGTGAAAGCTAAAGTTTCTCATTTTGATCTGAATGACCGATAGTAAATTGTTTTTGCTTCGGGCACCTTCACTATATAGCTACAGAGCTAAAATTCGGTATACTTGATAGTAAAAAAATGGGAAAAATAAGAAAACTTGCAATTTTTATCAGGAGTACTAGGCTGAACGTTTTTTTTTTGCTTGTGGCATTCACATTTGATGTACGGGTGTGCACTCTTCATATAGGCAGAGAGCTGGAATTGGGTATATGTGTAGGCACTCGGAAGGTTGGGAGGGAGGTAAAACATAGAAGGACACAGGATTATATATACGACGGGTGGTAGGGGGCAACTTCCGCGTCTCTGAAACTAACTAGCTGATTTTACTAAAGGACATATAAAGCATATAGAGTTTTTTTTAAATAAAACTTTATAACAGCTACAGTTTTGTCAAAGTATACAAAGATATCGGGCACCAAATTTGGACTTCTCTTACGGATTATCTGATTATCATAGTTGCAAGTCTAAACATTTTATTTAAAATGTTGAAATACTCTATTTTTATTTATTTTATTTGTCACAAATTTTCTACTCCATGGCATAAGGGACACTGGCTTCTCTAACAAAAGCTTTTGGCGCCCTATCTTGCTAATAATTTAAAATGAAATAACTACCAAAAAAATTAAATAACTCCCAAAGCAAATGAAATAAGACCTAAGAAGAAAATAAAAAGAAATAACTCCCACATTTGCAAGAATATTTTACTTAATCTTTTTCTTGCGACTTATTTCATCTGGGAGTTATTGCACGCCGCCACATTGAATAATTAAATTGTTACAACACTTTCTAGAAAAAAATGTTAACTGGGTTAATACACACGCACCCATACAGACATATGCCAAAAGTTGCGGTAGAGGTTATGTTAAGGGTCGTTTAAAAAATTACTTTGCAATATTAATAAAAATTTATTTTTGATTTACTTTAAGGCTTAAAGCTTCAACATCAAAAAAAAGAATTTATAAAATGTGTAACGTTTCTGAAAATAAAGAAAATAAATAAATAAAACAGAAAGCATATCCTGCTTCAGGTTACAAAAACTTATGCCGCATTAATAGAAATATCTTCTAAAAATTATTCACATTTTACTCGTACAGCGAATTCTAAATGAAATGAGAACATTTTAATAAAAAATTATTGCCAGCTAAATGTTTATTTACTAATGGGGGGTTCACATGAGATACGTATTTGAATAGTAAAGTAGAAACCCGCTAATTCGTTAACGAAGTGAATTGTCGAGGCTTTCGAGGTATGAATTATGGTAGTTTTACTGTAAATATTTTGTAGCGTATATACCAATGAATAGAAATTTAATTTCATATGTTAGTTTTTTCTTTATTTGACCAATGTTTTGTTGTTAGTATAATTGGGTGTTTCTCTAGGCTGAATTTTTGGAAAAATAATTTATTTTGTTGTGTAGTGTTGTTTACACTTTGCAAGTTCACGATTGATAACCTTTAAGTAAATTCTTAAACCCGCTGGACTTGGCTACTGCCAGCACAAAATTTAATGAGAGACGGTTTGAATTTTAAAACATCTGTGTTATTCCTACCCTCAGGGTGTCTCAAAAGAAAGTATGCTTTTTCTTGCCCCTGGGGATGTCTCCTACGTATGTAATGCATTGAACCGGGACTTGTTTGGAAGGGAGAGTGTAGACAAGATTGAGATTGTGACGTGGTAGAAAATACGTATTAATGCTTGCAGCAGTTTGCACGTGTGCGTTTTATTGCTCAAACAGAGATTAAGGATAACGTTGTGACCACACACGCAATAGAGAAATGTTTGATGTGACCAGGTCTTTAACACAAATTGTTCGAGTTATTCGTTCAACGAAACTGGCTATTTTCATTATTCGCCTAAAAAATCCTTCGAATAACCGAACAACGATCGTTGGTTAGTCTAAATTATATGCACAAATAAATAAATGTCTATTCTCAGCTCACCATTTACGTTAGTTTTCAGTTACATTTTTTTGTTAATTAATTTTTTTTTATTATTCTTCATCTAAAAATAGCAAAATTTACTTGTGTGTTAATATTCTTCTACTCAATAATTGACATTCACATTAGATTGATAGCACCGAACACAATACAACTTCTCGAAAACATATAAAATATTTCATATTTAAAGGAAAATTACCAACAATAGTTTATTGTATTTTATACAACCGATACAAATGATATAACGAGCTCATGAAGTCGACAATTGTATATGTATGTAGTTGTGATCAAATTATATTATTATCTGTTAATCGGATTAAAGATATTCTTAGTGAAAATATTTATACAATTTCAGCGGGATGGAGCTTTGCTGAGATTATTTTGTTTGATGTTAATAGTCATATTTGAGTTCACTTCACTTCACTTCATACATACATATTTCATTTCAATGACATTTTAATAACTTTGTTTTTCCTTTGATAAGGTTTTTACATCCAGAGTGCTTACACGCACATGCTTGTGAAATAAAATGACAATTGTTACCAATTGATTTGAGCGTAAAAAGAATATCGCTAGAAGTGTCTTTTTTTCCTTCCATATACTCGTACCTCCATTTACAAGTTTACAACCAATTCAAAAGATTTCAAAGCACAATTATATAAACCCGCGCAGAAAAAAAAACAAGTGAGGATTTAAAGAACATATTGAAAGACTGCGCTAATCATTTATGGAAATATTTCTTTCTGCAAAGGACTAAATGGAAAAAACATGATTTACAAGCAACATGATTTGATGACTCTATTGCAGCTGCACTAAAAAAATAAAGTTTCCTAAACAGGCAGAAATTAACGGCACATAGTACAGTGGGCATAGTTAGTGCTAATTCGAAAATTTAAACATTTTTTCCTGCAACCCGGTTTTGGTAATTTTTTAACAGCCAAAAAAGCAGTTGCTCAAGCGTGGGTTTTGGTTCTCCAAAATTTTTTTAAACAAGTTTTTTCCTTCTCCTGTAAATTTTTAAATTTGTTAGGTCTCGGCCCCCATGTCTTTGTATGCATTGACAAAACACACTCAATTGGTCTGTTGGTTCGTATTTTATTTATTATTTATGTAAGTTTCCACCATAAAATAGCTGATCTTGATATAAAGAAAGTTATATTTATCAAAATATATAAATAAAGTAAGAATCTATTTACATTTCGTACAATTCCCCAGCAAAAATCAAGTGTAAAGTGAAAAAACTCACGTGAAAAAAATCATTCACGATAAGGGGATTTTTATTTAGACGTGAAATTATTTACGGGAAATTTTTTCACGATTTCAAATTTATGTAAAGGGGAAAAGTATTCACTATTAAGGGGGGAATGTTTCATTCAAACCAGTGCAACATCCTCTGCATCATACGAATGCACTGATTTATATGTGGCTAAACTCTGCAGATAATAATGCTTTTATTTTTACGTCAGTTCGAATTTTAAAAATCATGTGAATAAATTAAAGAGGAAAGTGAAAAAACTCGCGGGTAAAACATCTTTCATGATAATGTGAAATTACATACGGGGAATTTTTGACGATTGCAAATTTAGGGAAAGGGGAAATATTTTGTGGGAAAATGTAGTGTAGTTAAGGGTGAGTGTCCCAGTAGGGTGATATCAGTTATTTTTGTTTTTTGGAAGAAAAAGCGCACTAAGGTAATAATAACATGCCTAAAAATTTTGTCAAAATAGAGGACTAATAAAGAAGTACTATATATTTTATTGCAATTCATTACTCAATTTGCTCCAGTGTGCAGTGCTCACAATGTTGTAGAAAATGTAATTTAAAATCTTCTTTCTGGCTTTAAAGGCATTATCAGTGTACAAAATCAATAACAGCAGCACAATACACAAATCAATTTAATTAAAATTACTCTCGCATCGTTCAATTAAATGTTTTAATATTTTCATCACCAACAACATCTCTTTTGATAAATTTGTCACCCATTAGCGTTTATCACGTGCCAATTTAATGATTTTTCATGCATTTAATGATTAAACGATAAAAACGAAAAGACATAAGCAACAACAAAATAGAAAACAACAACAACACCAACAGAAAAAGCAGCAACAACAAAATCTTGTTCACACTTTTCATGCCATAAAATATACAACAGGCAATGAAAAAGAAACTGCACACAAAAAAAAACTTGGAAATGATGATCAACTTGATGCATGAGCATGACCATTATCAACATCTTGATAATCGTTTCTTTTCCTTTTTACAATCTCTACCAACATCAATAGCATGATCAACACATGAAACATTCAGCCAGCCAGCCAGTCAGTCAGTCACTCACTCACTCACTTATTTGCCATTTAGCCAAGACGAACAAGCCACAAGCAACACTCCATAATAATTCCATTACAATGGAAACAAGTCAACAAGAGAAGTTACATAGTTGTACGCTGGCTCATCCATTGGTACAGATAAACGATTAAAAGGACGAACGTACATGTGTACTTATGTACGTACACATGTAGTAGTGGACAGACTAGTCAGTGTCATTCCAATATGATTGGTGATGACAAGCTAGAGAGATGTTGTTAGTGAGATGGTTGTTATGCTGCTTCTTTGTTTGTTGGTGGAGTATCATTTGATTGTTCCATTGTATAGTGGACTTTAATTGAAGTGCATAAGTTTACAAATCACTTTCTATTGTTTTTTTTTCTTCTTTCTTTTGTTGATACCCTACACCAACTAGTGGGATTTAAGTTTGACCACAGCATTAGTGGTTGTCTATTATATAAATATGGAAATATATAAAAGAATAACGTTACGAATTAACTGGTTGATAATCGCCCAGCCAGAAGAGTTTAAAGCCAGAGAGTTTAAATATGGCAGGTCCTTCACCCTGTGCTTATATCCACTAATAGTGTTTTCACACTGACTGGTTTTACGTTAAAACCAACTATTAAAATCTGGTTTTACCAAATAAAAATATTTTCTTAAAACCATCTTAAAACCTTTTTTAGAATTAGTTTGAAGTATATTTTATAAAATACAACCTTGATTTTCATGTACTATAGGCAGTGCTACCAAGTTAAAAAATTGCAAACAGCCGTCTATTTACATTTCAATGAAATAAAAATTAAGGAAAATTTGGTAAATACAGTCACTACAATAATTTATAACATTGGACGCAGCAGCAACAACAATAAAAAAGTGCAAAAGAAGAAGAAGTTATTGGGTAGAGCATAATAAAAATGCATCGAGTTGTGGAAGAAGAAAATAATTGAAGTTTTATTACACAAACTGTGCGTTAAACCCTGATTTAATTAAAATTATATTGAGAACACAAAATCAGCTGTTTGTGGTTTTAACGTTAAAATTATGTTTTAACTTTTTGTGCGAAAAGACTATAAGATTTCTTAAATTCTTAGAAATGTTATGCGGTAAAATTAGTAATCTAATATCTCCGGAACTAATAAAAACAGAATTAAATTTCGAAATGTATTGATATTTTTACTTTTTATGGAATGAAAAGGTGCTTTTTGTAATCCATCTATCTAATAAAGCAATAGACAATGAAATGAAATTCATATTGGAATATACTCTCCTTAAGAAAATTTTAAATGTAGACACATGAAATCTGAATTTAAGAATGGATTTTAATGAAATATGGCTGATTTTGTTTGTAACATATGCAGGTATCAAAGTTAATAACAACATTTCAGATTCTGCTTACTTTACATTTTAATAAATTTTAAAAAAAAAATATTTTTTTAAATTTTCTTGAAAAAGTGTTCTTTTCTACTCAAAATATTCTGAATATCTCGTAAACTATAAGGATTTTCAAAAAATGTATAATAACATAATTTAAAGGTTATTTTATTTCCGATCCTTCCGTATTTTTCTTATTTCTATTGAAAAGCTAGTTCTCGAGTTTTATTTATTTATTTATTTAAAGTCTATGGATACATAATCCTTACAGACCATGAACAACAAAAAAAAAAGAAGAAACAATGCATACTACATAAAATTTACATTACTAAGTATTCAATAACAAAATAATATTACATTTTACAATATTAACATTTAGATAAAAATCAATGTGTTGATAAAATTTATTATAATCAGCACAAATTCTAATTAAAGGATCAAAATTAGCATAATTAACCCTGAATACTCGAATAGACAATGGATAAAAATTTCGAGTAGGGCGTGATGGAACATTAAAAGATATATTACTTATTAAGAAGTCAGAACAAACATTTCCTTTTATTACATTAAGTACAAACGTGACATTTAACATTTTCTTACGACTTTTAAGGGTTGGTAACTTGATTAAAGCCAATCTACTAGTGTATGGCGGGAGATTAAGCATATTCCATCATAGTCCACGAAGGCAAAACAACAAGAACTGTTTCTGTAATGATTCAATAGTACTATTATGAACGTCATACGATGGGTCCCGATGTGTTATTGCTAATTACGTAGCGCAACCTCCGCTTTTTCCTATATAAAGGTTAATCTCGAGAACCACTATCAATCCAAAAAAAAAATTGTTTAGGCATTGAAACGGAGTACCATATGTAGATGCAAATTGACTATGCAATTTATCTTCTACATTAAACATTTAGAATTAGTGATATTTATTTGAAGTACAATAATTACAAGTGAATGAATAAACATTTAGTTCACATATTTTATTTTATTTAATTTTCAAATTATTTAGATAACTAAACTATGAAATTAAACACAACTAAATTTTCATCATTCAAATATAAATATTTTAATGTGTCACAAATAATATATTGTGTTCCATCTTTAAACTAATTTAGAGCAGTGCAGTTGTAGGGTTTTTAGGGCAAAGAAAACTCTTTGACTTTTTCATATTCTAGTTCAATTTCTATTCTTCATCTCCTTTTATTGACTATTCATGCCTTGGGATATCAGCTTAACAAAATGTAATAGGAAGGCTCGAGATCACGTCTGTCAGTGTGTAAGATTGTAGACGTTCATATGTGTGTTATGTACATACGTGCATGCACCCGTATGTATATACATATGTATGTATGTACATACATTTCTATACATATTCAATCCTACTATTATTATTTTTTTATATAGACGGATGCATGTTCGTTGGTAAAAAATTTTTGATTTTCTACAACATCACGAAAATTCGATTAAAATACCAAAAAGATTTTTAACTTTGTTGGGGTTTTTTTTTATTTATTTTTTTAGAAGTTGCATGTTACCGCACACTCTCCTGTAAAGACACACACACACACACACCCCCGCGCACAAACAAACAAACTTGGGAAAGAAACATGAAGTAGTGTAGTGCCACCAAAACCTATTGCATGCCAGAAAACATTACTCGAGTAATAAGAAGAAAACAAGGGCTTTATCTTGCAAACAATAAAAAATTTGCAGAGATTTGAAGGAATGATTTTGTATGATTCAAGAAATTCCAATAAATAAATAGAAGAATACGAATTAAATAGGAATTTTGAAGAATTATTGATCTTAAAAAAAATATTGTTTAAAGCAGTTTTTCTTGTATGTAGTTTTTCAAAAGAAGCTCTTTTCCAAAGGTGCTTGTTGGGACTGGTAATTTTTCCAAAAATACTTTTATTCACAAACTACTCTATATATAAAAAGATGTACTCTTTTCAAAAGATAGTTTTTTTTTCGCAAACCCTCTTTTTACAAGTTACTTTTCCCAAAAGTTCCTTTTTTACGAAAAGTACTTATTTGAAAGGTACTTTTCTCAAGAGCTAGTCTTTGCAATAATTATTTAGTCATGCTACTTTTTTCAAAAGGGCACTTTTCAAAAAATATTTTTTTTTCGAAAAGTAAATGTCTAGAAGAAAAGCTTTTTGTCAAAAATTTATTTTTTTCAAAAAGGCACTTAAAGGGCGTTATCTTGCACCAACACTCAGGGGATAACCCCTACACATGCGATGCATTGTACCCGAACTAGAGAAAAGGGATAGTTGTAGAAATTAAAGATGGCGAGAGGAGAGCTTTATTATTTTTACAACTTCGCTTTTCGGATTAAGCTTTTGAAGCAATGTTTTATAGCCATTATTGATTATTTAGAATTTAGTTGAACTAAAATTATTGTAAATGAATGAACATTTTTGTCGTGTTCAAGTTCATCTGTATATGAGGTATAACCTTTACTGAAAATAGAAAACAACAAAGCTAGCGACCTTGATTAATAGTAAGTTTACAGTAACAATTATTCTCGTATGCATTTTCCTAAGCTCTGTCGGCGATATTAAATACTTTACAACTGTTCCCTGTTGACACGAAGAGTACTGATGGCATAGAAAATCTGCATATCGTGTTCTACTCAACTGGTATTGGAGATTAATTGTCCTTTTACCTTATTCTAATCAAAAGTAATTTTTCACAATATTGTGATAAATTAACTGTAAACTTGAACACGTGAAAAATGTTAATTCATTAATTATTAATGCTATACAATACCGACGAACCCGATGCGACTATTAAACCAACTTTGCCGAGGAATGATGAAAAAATCTAAATTTTTCAAAAGTACTTTTTTATAAGGTATTTGTTTCGAAATGTATGAAACATCTTAAAGTGTGCATTTGTCGAAACGTATTTCATTATGTGTGTCTTTTACGGACAAACTATTTAGGAAAAAGTACTTTTAAGAAATAGGTTTTCCAAAGTTTTTATTTTTGGTATTTTTCCTATGTCTTAAAATTGGTTTTGCTTGTCTTTGCATAAGATATTTTTTAGGCAATTTTTTAAACGTTAATTTTCAAAATCTATTCTTTAAACGGAAACTTATTTCATATACAATTTTTCCATAAAACGTTTTTCCAGAACGCACCTTTTCAAAAGAAACTTTTTCCGAAATACCTTTTGTACAACCAGCGTTTTTTCGAAGTTTTCATTTTTAAACTCACTTCAGAAGATTTTGATTTTGCAGCAATACGTTTTTAAAAGTTGCTTTCGTGAAAAAGTTTTCGTTTTGCTAAGGTACTTTTTAAAGGAAATTTTTCATAATAGTCCATGGAAAAGTATTTGTTATTTGCAGAAGCTGCAGTATAAAAGAAGATTTTTCTCTGTTATGCTCAGAATGTTTATTTATTCCATATTCACTTTTTGCAAGTCGATTGAAAGAGACTTTTGTGACAAACTTTATTTAACAGGATTTGAAGATGTGACAAATATAACATTCAAAATATCCTAAATGATATCGCATTCTTTTAAGTCACTTGCATATCGTTTGCTGTTCAGCGTGCAAATAAATTGCTTTTTTGTTCAGTTGAGTTGTACTGTTTTGTGTTTCAGTATACAAAACTACTATTGACATTTCCCTAGGGGTAAATCAAAGTCCTCAGATGACACTGTCAAAGACATCAACGACAAAGTCTTTTAGTAAAACTTTAAGTCAGGCAAGTTAGTGAATCAACCAATCACTATTAGAAAAGCGACCCATAAGCTAACACACAGAGAACATGAATTGAATTGAATGGCCTGTCAGGCAACAAGTCTGTCAATAAGACAACATTATAATAGTGACCACACGATTTCTTACATTCATTATTTTATTCCGCAATTCAAGGAATTTCTTATGCTCATCTTGTCTCGTACTGTTCACTGTGAAACTTTTTCTCACTGCCTCCCGGCTAGCCCAACCAGCTTGTAATACAAAAGTTAATATTTTTTTTTTTATCGAAGTTTGTTTAATGTTGAAAATGAAATCATAAAAAAAAAATAATCAAATTGACATACTCGCAGTCAGCAATAAGTGCGAAACAAACACGTGCGTTTGTCAAATAAATTCAAATTTAAAGTTTGCATTGGCCTTTGGAAACGGGCCACAGGTTTGACGTGTTTTTTTCTCAATTCTGTTCTCGTACTTACGAGTAGATTAAATAATTAAAGAAAAAAGCAAAAAGTGAGGGCTTTAGGTTGAGTAGAAATGATTGAAAATGTTCATGGGATTGAATGTTTTCTTAAACGAGCCAACGGTTGTGCTTAATCAATTGCAGATGATGATGATGAGGATGACGATGATGGGTTGTTTTTGAGCCGCTGCTGACTGATATTTCTGAGGTCGTCGATTGATTATAATTGTACAATTCGTACAATGTACGAAATAAAAAGAAAGAAAAAAACAAATAGCAGTTAAAGCAACATTGTTGCCTCCAATTGCCATATTTTGATTGAACTGAGTCCATCACCATCACCAGCCATTCACAGAAATTGTTATAATGCCTTTATTTTTGTTTTGGCAGCAGATAAAGGGTGTTTCATTAAAAAATGATAATTAGAATCCCTTTATTTATTTATAAATTTTTTAAATAATGGGACAAGACCAACTGAATATTTGTTTATTCGACAGAAAATTGTATGTCCTGGCCGCATGTTATGGCATTCGATATCCTATGAAATTCTCATACATTTTAATAACCTTTTTTTAAAAATTTCGATTCGAAAAAAAAATACCACAATTTGACAAAAATATGGAAGCTCATCGAGCTCGAATGCTCAAGCATTTGTCGGTAAATGGCAAATATCTGACATTTCAGGAACCAATAAAAGGAACTCAAAACCTACGATCTTGGCGGTCAATTCAAAGAGGATAAGCTCAACCTCAAATTGTATATGCAGACCGTGGACCGTGGACTGAACCCGCAATCTTTTAGTTGTGAAGAGAATTTCTCACACACACACTACAAATAACATAACTTGAATAAAATAGTTTAGCAATACACGTATTTTAATACAAACTCACTATTACTCCCTGTTGTTAATCTCATCGTCATCGTGGTGTAAATGATAGTTTTGTGGCTGGATGTTGTATGCCTCCTAACAACGGCAACAACTACAATAATAACAGCCATCTATGTTCCACAATATATGTGTGTATGTATGTATGTATGTACGAGTATATTCCCTGCACGAAATGACAATAGTAAAACTGTACTGATTTGCTATTCATTTAGTCATCAGTACTAAAGACTTGTTCTACCCCAGGCAATGTTCTTTACTATAGACATTTAACATGGGCGTGTCATTGAAAACTGACGTGGGTCCAAGGCGAATCCATATCAGGTGAACTTAAAAGCCCAACTGACGACTATTTATTATGGTTCGATGTCAAGATTGTCAGAATTATTGTTGCTAAGATGAATTGAACTGGAACTAGAGGAAATGGATAGTTAGAAAAATTACAGGTAGTGAAGCTTCACTATCTGCATTTGCGTTTTGTTCATAGCAGTGCTGCAGCGCCTCTGATACATATTAAATTTTAAAGCCTTGTTTTTAGTAGCCATTTTTAGAAATTATTTTATTTCGCCGACGAAGGAGGACTTTTTGATATGCCTATGGATTGCTATCAGCTAAAGGCGGTACTGTTCAGTGAGCAGTGCCTATGCCTTCGTCATGGAAACCTTCCGACAACAACTGGCGCAAAGACACAATAATGTACGTCAGAAAAACTGAGAGATGTTTTTTATGATTTAGTCTGAAACTGGGGTCGAACCCGAAACTTTTTTTGGTTTTGTAGTCAACATGCAAACTATTTCAGCCATCGCCATCTTCAGTTCTTGTGGGAAACTGAGAGCAACCGCATCTATTTTCAACACAGCAAAAAGCCACAATAAAAATTCGTTTTGCAGCTGTAAAGAGAATGATATGTTTTCTTCTCTTCTCATCAAAGACAAATTGAAAAGTCTAAACGATTCCCTGACAATGTCATCAATAAGTCACCAAAAACCAATCGACAAAAATGTTGACTTTTAGACAGTTGGTCACAGGCTTCCTACAGGGTATACATACCCACACTTACCCACTTACCCACTTACATACATACACAACTATTCGTATACTACCAACAATTTTTCTTTTGTTTTTGCTTCTCTGTAATATCGTCACGTTTTAGTCATTTTATTTGGCAAAGGAAAGGAAAAAAGTGGTAAAAAAAAACAAGCTGAAATAAGTAAAACAAAGAACTAATAGATACGCAGGGCTTTGTTATCTTAAGGAATTTTATTGGACACGCTCAAGTTTAGAGCGATCATCAACAATAACGCGAGTGCAAGAGAAGAATAAACGAATCACATTTTGATGGCTTTTAGTGTGGTGCTGCTGTAGCTGCTGATGCTGATGCTGCTTGCTGCATTACCGGAGATGTTTAGGAGTTAAAAATCAATTTGACGGGATTAGTTAGACAATGGATGGAAGAATGTTAATAATTATAGAAAACAACATTTCTTTATTTTTTTTTCTTCGACTTACACAAAATTGTTTCATTCTTTTTGTTATTGTTATTTAGAGCTGTTCATGAAGAAGCAATAAGTTTGTTCGACGTAACCGGTCTTATTGGAATAATAATTGCCTGTCGGTTTGCCAGGAATTAACCAATCAAATATAGATTTGAAACTGATAACTTTAAAAATTATGATGGAAAGTTGAATCTACTATAAATAATAGTTCGAAGAAAGTTGTTATAAGAAATATCTTAATTTATGTTTATGCTCGCTGAGACTGTAGATTGCTGCAGCAAACTTTTCGGAATTCGAAAGAAAGAAAAGCTTTTCACAACTATTTCAAATTAATATTGAGTTGAGCACACAAAAGGGAAAAATACCAATTTAGATGCTTAAGAACAAGTCTTCTGCTATCTAGGGAGAACAGTGGGCGATAGCGGCATTCGGACGACTACGGTCATTATGGGGAAGCTCACACAGACGAACCAAGCTGAGAATATTCAATGCATGTGTTAAGTCAACTCTGTTTTATGGTAGTAAAACCTGGCTTGTAGCGAATATCTTTACGCAAATGTCAAAAGTTTTCATGAACAACCATAAGATCCGCGGTCCGTCAATATAACAACCGATACGCAGCAACTGTGTCTTTATAAATTCTAAAAAAATTCAATTCAAAATGAAAGCAAAAATTTGTTCGTGTATTTATATTGAAAACAACAACAATTTCTAATAAATTCGTTCAAAATAAAATAAAGTTCCCGCCACTTACTATAATATTTATTTGATACAGTGTATAATGGCAAAACGTATTATATCACTGGCAGTATAATTTATATCTTTCTTGTTGTTTTTATTGAGCCTAATTCACATTATCAGTTCTGTTCATTATTTTTAACTTGGTAGCACCAAATTCAGTGCAAGGTTGTATTTTATAAAATCTCCTGAGTGCTGGTCCCATATAAAAAAAAAAAAAAAAAATCAAAAGCAGCCCACACATTGGCAATATAATCGTGCAATTTTTTGTATTGTACAATAAATAATAAGGCCAATGTATATGTCATATTCAAATGTGGTGCAATATATTGTGAAAAATCGAAATGTTTTTCATTTCTACAATAGGTTGAAGCTGATAATTGATACCTTTACAGGCAATGGGAATTACATGCGATAGTTATAACTAACAAACAAACTAAATCAAAAGAACAAAATTGCAAATTACACTGACGGAACAACATGCCGTTTTCAGTGTTCTTTGTGTTTTTGTTTTTGATTTGTATATGTGTTGTCAACATTTTATAGGGTTTTCACACTGACTGGTTTTAAAGCAATACTTGATTTTATGTTAAAACCAACTAGTAAAACCTGGTTTTACCATATAAAAATATTATCTTAAAGCCATCTTAATACTTTTTTTGAATTGGATTTAAATTGATTTAATGACATTCAACTTTGATTTTCATGTACTAAAGGCAGTGCTACCAAGTTAAAGAATTTCAAACAAGCGACAATTTAAATGGCGCCAATGAAATAAAAATAAAATAAAGTAAAATTTGGTGAATAAAATCACTACAATAAGAACAATAAAAAAGTGCAAACAAAAGAAAAAGAAGCTATTGGGTAAGAAAATACCTTCATCGAGTTCTGGGAGCAGAAAATAAATGAAATTTTATTACACAAACCTGATTTAATTAAACTTATAGTGAGAACTCAAAATCAGCTGTATGTGGTTTTAACGTTTAAATCAGCTTTTAACTTTTGGTGTGAATACACTATAACCAGAGCTTTTGTCTACTTTCTATTGTAAGAAAGTTGCGTTATATTATATTTGAAAATATTGTGTTAGTTATTGCATAATATAGAGCAAAATGTAAATAATATGGCGAATAACTTATACAATAATATTGTATAGTGGATGAGCCGCTTTATTATAATTTTAACAAATGATTGATTTTACCGTTAAAACCAGTACTAAGAATAATCTTTGCTAATGACTTTTAAGCGGCATTAAATTTACATTTAAAATATGTGCAAGTAGATTCAATGTATTTTGACATTCAACTTGCAACAGAAGTGCTGTTGTCAAATTTTAAATAAAATTACAATGCACTTCATTTATTTTACTGTATTTAAGCATTTCTCTTTAACCCAATTCAATGCCAAAAAGAATCCCTTGAGGATTATGAAATTCATTGTCGTTGTTAGCTCTCCCCCTCTGAATATGTTGCAAGCCACGTAGTTGATGCTGAAATCAGCAAACATCCTCTGTCAACAATTGCAATAGAATACAACATACAGACATACATATATATTTTTGCATAGACTTTCAATAGTCATTATAGTTCCATTTCAATCTTAATTTATTTTTTTTAATTCATATTCCTATTCATCTTTTAATGATTTCAGAAAACGGTCGTAATAATAATACAGCGCCCCTTGACAACAACAGTACGCCTGAAGTAGCATTAAGTGGTGGTGGTCGCAGTAATATTACTTTAGAAAATTCGACATCATTGTCAGCAGCAGTTGTTATACCCCATAGACAACGTTTTGCAACATTAAGTTGCATTAGTGGCAGTGGCAATGATAACAACGGGGAAGATGGCGTCGACGGCAACAACCTCAACAACAATAACCAATTTCTTGTAAATCGTCAGCGACCCTTTTTGTGTCGTACACCACCACCGAATTATCATTCACTGCCATCGACACCACCACCATCTTATGCAACGACGCATCAGCCGTCTCCCCATTTGCAGCAATCTTATCAAGAGCCACAACAGACAGAGCGATTACCGGAAAACTTTAGAGACTACAATGTGAATAATGATGAAGAGCAGGAACAACCGTCTGAACAGCAAGAGCAACAGCAACAGCAATTGCAACCTTTAAGGAATTTTCAAGTACCGGAAGCACTTCCTCAACGTCACGAAGTGCGTGGAGTATTAAATAGGCTAAAGTTTAAAAGAAATGACATAAATGAGCCAGTTGTTGTAAATAGACAACAAGGATTAGCCAGTGGAAGATGTGCTACAAGAAATGTGGCAACAGTGTCACAACAAAATCGACAGCGACAGCCAGAACGACATCATTATCAGCAGCAACAGATACAACAAAGAAGAAGAAAACAACGTAGACGTAAACTTTATTTATTACAGCAACAACAACAACAGCAGCAGCAACAGCATAATCAAACCGTTGGCCATCACGCTACAGATTCCGATAGCTCTTTAAGTTTAACGGATGCCAGTGAGAGTGACAATGACATCATTTGTATTGGTAGTACCAGAGATCAAAGAAGACGTCGCAGGCAACGTTTACTTAAACTAAGGGGTAAGTCATTGAGATAACATTTTCATTAAGTTTATGATCACCATCATACCCATCATTTTTATTTAATTTTTGTTTCTTTTGTTTTTGACACAATGCAACATCCGTCTTTCTTTGTGCTTGAAATATTTCCTTCACATTTTTTTTAATCCTTTTCATGCTTTTTCTATTTTATATATTCTTTAACAATATTGGAGTTGGGTAATTATTTTATGTTTTTTTCCTTTGAATTATTTTTGGTAAAAGATTTGGAAATTAAAAATTTTGTTTTCCGTTTTTCTTAAACATGCGCCTGCGTTCACTTATAGAAATTTTGCTCGCATAATTAATTTCTTTTGTAAATTTACGTATTTCCATTGCTCTTTCCTCTCTCTCTCTCTCTCTCTCTCTCATCTGGAAGAAAACTTACATCGTCTACAATGGCACTAAGAAATATGATATTTTTCGGGTGAATTATGATTGTATTTGTTTCCATGAGGCAAGTTTTATTACTGCAAGTACTGTTACCAGATAATTCTGATAGCAAAGTCGTGAAATTGAATAAAATAATCGGGCGAAATCGGCACAATTTTTCATTCAACAAATTACATATTTAAAAAAAATGCAAATCGGTACAATCGGCTCAAACTCGCCCTAATATCAGTACTGCCGTATTCAAACAAAAACTAATTTCGGTAAACTACTACTTTTATTCTTCTGCGTATTACCAGAGTTAAAAAATATAGTAGTTTTTACGAGAGCGACAGAAAAAAGCCATGTGTTGAGAAACATGTAACTGAAGGTCAACATAATGGGTGTTGAGGCAGATATGCCCATCATATGATCTATAGGAGGCAACTACGCCGTTGTTGATTTGAATTTTGCGATATCTGAGGTGACCGGTGAAACAGTAGCTTTTATATAATTTTCTTTAAAATTTCTTCAAAAAAAATTTATAAATGAGTTGTAAAATGGCTGAGTAGTCATCACATGACATATCAAAGTCCTTTTCGACTAAGGAAAAAAATATACGAATTTTTCTCTTGGACCCGAATTAAGCGATATCCCGTACGTAGGCAATGCATTGAACTGGAACTAGTTGGAAAGGGATAGTGTGGAGAAAAAGTTACAAGAATGCCTAATGTGACAATTTTTTGATATCGATAGAATATTTTAGACAAATAAATTTGTAGTTGTTGTAGGGGCGAGTATTATTAATTCGATTATGCTATAAAACACTAGTAACATTAAGCTGGTTTTTATTTAATCGATTAATTAATGACAGTTTTGATTAATTCAATTAATATTCGGTTAAATAATTCTAAATTGAAAATTCGGCTTTTCTTATAATAAAAAATAAATCTTCAAAATTAATGCTTTAAAAACACCGTTCCGGTTGTTACTTTTTAATCGAACGAAATGTTTTCTACAATTTTAATAGAAAAAAATATATATACATAATTAATAACACTAATTATTTTAAGCCTAAGGTCTTTTTATATATTTTATATTTATTTCAATATTTCGCTACTCCTTTGTGTAGCTTCTTCAGGAAAATTGGTTTTTGTTTATAATAAAAAAATTTTTTTAAAAATTCACAATATATGAATTTCATATGAATTTCATATATTGTGAATTTTTAAAAAAATTTTTTTTTCATATGAATTTCATATATTGTGAATTTTTAAAAAAATTTTTTTATTATAAACAAAAACCAATTTTCCTGAAGAAGCTACACAAAGGAGTAGCGAAATATTGAAATAAATATAAAATATATAAAAAGACCTTAGGCTTAAAATAATTAGTGTTATTAATATAAAAAAAAAAGGTCAAAAAACTAGAAAAATTATATACATAATTATTAATCAATAGCGGCCAAGGCGAATTTATACCTGGTAAACTTAATAGTAGAACAACCATAAAAATCATTGTATGTTGTCAAAACAATCCATAGAATTTTGACATGAAACAGTCGCCAGCTGGGCTAATAAGTTCACCTGTTATGAATTCGTCTGGCGAATTCATATCTCTCTAATGTCGTCGTTGAGCTATAATTTTGAAAAAATTCTTTTGTAGTCACGTCAAGCAATTATAAGATGTTATTTAGATTTTCTGAAAAATTTTTTTAGAAAACACATTAACACCTGGTTTTACCATATAAAAATATTTTTTTAAAACCATCTTAAAACATTTTTTAAATTAGTTTTAAGTTGATTTAATGAAATGCAACCTTGATTTTCAAGTACTAAAGGCAGTGCTACCAAGTAAAAAATGAAAATAAAGGAAAATTTGGTAAATAAAGTTACTACAATAATTTAAAAAAATGGACGCAAAAATAAAAAAGTGCAAAAGAAAAAGGAGTTTTTTAATAGAGCATTATCAAAATACTTTCATCGAGTTGTGCGAGGAGAAAATAAATGAAATTTGATTACATCAACTGTGTGTTAAAACCTAATTTAATTAACATTATAGTGAGAACGCAAAATCAGCTGTTAGTACATTTAACGTTAAAATCAGGTTGAAAATTTTGGTGTGAAAACACTATATAAGAAATATGTATAAATACTACAAATACAAATACCATTAATCGGAAAACCGATTTAGTTGTTAATTAAAAAAAAAACTGGAAATTCGTAATTAATTGAACAGTTAATAGCGCAGTTATTAATCGGTTTAATGATTTGTGCTAATAGTCAATGTTTAACCGATTAATGATTTATCGATTGCATATTCCATCTAAAAATTCTAAACGTGCAGTTTTGTAGTGATTGTTTAAGTTCTCAGTGGAAGCTGATGCAAATATTTATTTTGGAATTTAGAAGCAAAATTATTCGAATAATTATCTATGGGAAAACCATGTCCCCACCTTTGTTTCGTTATTTCATTTGTATTGAAAACGCATTTGAATTTACAACTATCAAATTCCTGGTTGCAGTTATTAAAACAAAGTTCTTGGGAAAGTACGTCATATAAGCGTAGTTCAATAGCTGGTGTTAAGAAGGAAAAATTATTTTAAGAAAAAATTGCACGAAATGAAGTTTTGTTAATTTGTTTTTCTTTATTTGCTTCTTTCTTTACTTTTGCATTTTTCTTTACTTTTGCATTTGCTAATATTTATTTCAAAACTGCACTTACATACATATTTATTTACTAATACATGGTCAAAATTGGATATTGTACACACATTAATTACATTCACGCTTCCACTACTTTATGATATCTTAACTCACTCCATTAAAAATCGACACAAAACATCTCTGCCAATTACAGATGCATATTGCCCAGATCTCTTGAATGCTTGTTCATTAATTTTACTACAACAGCAGACAAGTGACTCTACAGTCGGCAGTTTCACTGCTACGCCGCCACCGCCACCAACAGAAGAAAACATCAACGATTCAACGGATTACGTCGAAATCGAAGAATTTCATCAACCAAACATTCAACGAAATGTTGGACAAAATAAAGTCGAAAGCTCATCAGAAATCCGTGAAGGTAACTATCACAGCGAAATCAATAAGTACACATCACACAACAATAGACTGAATGGAGCTGGAGCGGGTAGGGAACAAGAAGAGAGAGAAGACGAAGAAAACCAAAGATTATACTATAATAACGGACAGGAAATGGGTCAAAATTTAAGTATACGGAGACCAAGAATATCACTTACCTGGGTTTTAAGAGAACAATCGCAAAACCAACAACAACAACAACAGCAGCAGCAACCGACGCAACAGAAACAGGACGAAACACAAAAAGCAAACAAAAATAAAGAGGGGAAATCAATTAAAGAAGAGGAGGGAGAGGAGGAGGAGGAGGAGAAAAAAGAGAATTTTTCCGATGTAAATAACGTTCTCAATAACAATCAAGTTGTAAATAATCGCGTCAACAAATTGGACCACTCAAGGTGCGTTGAAAAGAAAAAATATCGTCTAAAATATATACCAGGCAATAGTGAAGCCCTCAATGGTTATGCCACCACACCGACTGGCTACACCAATACACCCACAACCTTGGGGCCTCAGAAATTCTTTAGCAATCAAAATTTATTGGATTATCAGAAAGATGAGACCAACCATAAGCCCGCATCGAAGGATCTACTCTTTGTATGTACACCCCAGAGAGCACCGGAGAGTTTCGGTGGTTCGAGCATGGATGTTTTGGCTTTGGCCAAAAAACGCAATGAAATACGCAAGAAATTGGCTTCTAAAATGGCCCAGTTTCGCTCTGAAGTGCAAGCACCCCGCTTAGTCAATAATATTAGTAATGACGTGCAATTGAAAAAGGACACAAAGTCCTCCCTTAAATCAGGATCCTATTCAGAACCTAGTCTTATAGCGGCCTCTGAAGGCAACACCAGAAGACATCGCCATCGCAAGCGCAAAGATCGACATCGTAGCCAGAAATTCGGCTATGAAATCAAAAATGTCGATGAATTTTTAAATAAATGCTCACTGGCCTCGCCGGGCAACATACCCATGGTCTTATCTACCTCATGCATACTGTATCAAACGAGACCGGGTGGCTATCAAACCGAGCTAACACTGCCTCTGGGAATGGTGATTAATGCGGTATTTAAAAATCAAAACTGGCTGTACGTGCAAACACCGCATGCAGAGGAGGGTTATGTTAACTACAACACCTGTTTGCCTCTGGGCATTTTACCACCCGAAGCCAGGAAAGAGTCCTCCAACCATGCAAAACCTACACCCTGTTGGGAAACTAATGGTGACATATTTCCAAAGCCGTGCGGTAATATGACTGACTCCGAAAAGGAAATTCATTTAAAAGTTGGAAGTCGTAGTGAAGGTGCACGTACTCCTCACTTGAAAAATCCAATCACAGATAACGACACTGCCACTGTAATTTCGGTGAAGACTGAAAAAACCGATTGTCTTAATGGCAATGCCACCACATCCTCAATATATGGCGAACAACAGGTAGATAAATTGTATTTGAGAGCAGCCTCTCAACCCAAACTTAATGAGAAGACTTCTTATGCTCAACTCAAAATTATACGCAATCATTCATCGGCCAAATCTCAATCGTCCGCCCATACAAATGATGAATATGTTACATTGCAGGAACAAAAACAGCATCAGCGGCATCATCATCACCAACAACAGCAGCACCAGTCACACCAAATTAAACAAAAACATGTACATGCAAGCCAACCCATACAGAAAACTTATATCACACGCACTTTCATTACCAACGGCCATAATGGCCAACATTTGCATCCGAAAGATATGAAAACAAATCTTCAACAGCAGCAGCAGCAGCAGCAGCAACTACTACAGCCAACGAACTGCCATCTTAAAGCCTCAAACTCAATAACAATGCTGCAACTACAACAACAACATGTACAGGCCCCACTAAATAATTCCTCGCCAGCAAACATAACAGTTACATCGTATCCAGCCAACAAACATCGACTTCAAACTTCACAACAGCAACAACAACAACAACGCGAACAAAATCAATCTCACTCATCATTACAAAATAATCATCAACTACAGCATCAAGAAGAAGAACAACAACAACAACAACAACAACACCAACAACATACGTTTGTTGCTCCGCGCTCTGTATTAAACGCCATAAGACGGTCCACAGCCCACTCTGGTCAACGTCAGACGCTGGTTGCCATTACCACAGATTATACAACGGATGCTCTAACGCTACACAAAGGCGATATCGTAACGTTGTGTGAGTGCCGTCAGACCAAAGATCATCGTCAATGGTTTTATGTGAGAACACGTGATGGTCGTCAGGGTTACATACCAGCCGAAGTGGCCGGACATGGTTATTTGTAATTAAATTAAACTCAAGCAACAAGTTTATTTAATAGATATTTTTTAGGATGTCGGGTGTTTTGTGTTTTACATTCAGCAGCAACCAGGAGTGCTCAAAGAAAAAAACCTCAAAAACTCTACAAACAACACTTTAGCAAATCCATTCATCTCCAAAAAAGCAAGATCGTCTAGAAAATTTGTATGCAAATCACAAAGAAAAATTGGAGTAATTTTCTAGAGGAGAGTTGAGTGTTGAGTTGAGAGTTCGTGTTGTCGAAAGAGCGCAACCGCACATCTCAATTCGTCGTTAAACGAATTTGAAAGAGTCAACTCAAAATGCTCACTCACGTGATTGTACCTTTTGAATTTTCTAGCACACAGGAAAAAGTAAAACCAAGATTCAATTAAACAAAACCGAACATTCAATTAAAATAATAATTAGATTTCAACCTATTACGAAAGTTACTGAATCAATTAACACTTTTAATTGAAACAATTTCAGAATTTTTCTCCATTTGTGCATTTTATCGGCATTTTGATCGTATTGTTTTGAAAGAACACCAAAATCAATTAAAAGAAACGTGGATTCAATTAAATTATTAATTAAGAAAAAGAATTTTAATGAGCAAAGATTTATGGGTCGATTATGGATTGCAACCGAACTTGTTGTTCAGTTGGCAGTTGCTGGTAGAAACCACAAATTTGTGGTTGCCAAAGGAAACAATGGAATTTGGGCAACTTGAGATAATGCAGGGTCGGTCTGTATTACCTGCATTACCATTTCTGGCAACTGACAACTGAACATCAGTTCGGTTGCAATCCATAATCGAGCCATTATTGTGCAAAAACTTATTAATCTCAATTTCAACGAAATTTTATAAGCTGCTTAAAAAAAATTAAAATTCGAAATTCAAATTTTAAAAAGTATTTAAGCCAAAACAAAACGAAATTTTCAAGAAAAAACGAATTTTCAGAAATTTTCCATATTCATAAACTTCGGACGTCAGGATTTGTTTATTACGAATCGGAGAACGGCAAAACCAGGAGGATAGAAGTTGAAGTTTAATAAGTGATTGGCTAAAAATTCTAGTGGAGTTTAGCAGCTCATTAGCAAAAGCAACTGTTTAAAAAGTTCTTAACAACACAGCTGTTTCGGTAAAATGAATTAATTGAACATTTTTCAGTGCGAAATATTTAATCTTGAGCTGAAAATAATTAAAACTAAGATTTTACGAAATGATTATTAAATCATCAGCATCTTTAATTTCCGCTTGAGCTTTCAAAACAAGTTTTAAAACATTAGTTACCTAAAACTAATCGAAATCCAAAACTTTCTTCCCAAACAGATTTACGACAAATTTTGTCCCTAAATTTATAGTTCGGAGTTCAAACCAACAACTATAAAGCAGATAAAACAAATAAACAAATAAAAAAAATTAATTAAAGTGAATACGAATTAGTTATTTGTAATTAAAAAAAAAATCTTGTTCAAAAATTAGTTTGTAGTTTCTTTTTGAAATGTTATTTTGCAAAGCAAACGAGTCGCTTAGTATTTAGTACCATTTTTAGTATTAAGTGAATTTTTTGCTAATAAACTCACTTGTATATTTTAATTATAATTTTAATATATTTATGTTGAACATAAAAAAAAAATTAATTAATTGAATTTGTTACCTCACACAATGGGTACTTAAAAAAGACGTACGTAAAATATTTAAAACGAAAATTAAGTCATTATTAAATTTAAATAAAATAAAAAATATTATAAAAGAGTCAGAGTTTTCCTTAAAGAGACGGTATGTACCAGATAAATATAGTTTTAAAGTTGATAAAATATTTAATTTAATTTTTCGACCGATTTCGATTGCTGGTAATTTGATTAAAAACGAGTGATTCGTTCGAGAGATACCGTTTTTCGAAAATTTCGAAAAAACCTATTTTTTCTAATAACTTCAAAAATTTTTCGTCAAATCGGGTTTATATATTAATCAATTTATATGAACTTAAAACATGTATTGGATGCCGCAAATATGAAACATATCTGACCCCGGCCGTAAGACTCTTCCCCTCTTGCAATCAATCAGTCCCAGTGATCTCGGATGAAATTTTTTAAATTCCACACGTTTAGAAAACAAAATCTCTTTTTTCCCTATTTCTTTCATATCTTATATTTTTATACAAATTAAAAAAAAAACACATACAAATTTTAGTAGTACATCTTATATATAAAATGACTTGTTGGTATGTTTGTGTCTTATGGATAGTTAAACGACTGCATCTCTTTTTTTCGAAATTTTCACAGTATCCCTCTGTATATCGGGAAGGAACTATAGGCTATATAAAATTCAAAAATTCCAACTAGGCGTTGCCACGCCCATGCAAAGTTAATATGTATTTATTTTTGTATATCTTGAGAACGGTTGAAGAGAAAGTTTCTGAATGTGGTACAAAAGACAGTGTAGTTAAAACAAATTATCAGTCAAAAACTGGGAGGGATTGGACAAGTGAGCGTGGTAACTTCCATACAAATACTAAATATTAATTTCATTATATCTTTTTTTTTTTTTTTTACTTGGACCGGCACTCAGGGGATGACCCCTACACATGCGATGCATTGTGCTGGAACTAGAAAATTAGGTTATGGGAAGGAGGATAGAGGGAGTAGTGTTTATTGACATTTGATTTAAATCTTCCCATGCTAAAAGTGACAGGAAACACCTCTGCGGGTAGTCTATTCCACATACGTGCCGTTAGGCCAAAAAACGAATTTTCCCTGTAATGCGTAGTGCGAGTCGCCGTCAAATCGACCACAAATGGATGCGCTCTTAATGATGATCGCGTCGTGCGCGCGAATAACCGGGTTTCGGGAACAAGTTCCCTGATTTCATTAGAACACATCCCATTATAGTAACGATAGAACAACGAAACGCACCCCACGTTGCGACGATGCTCAAGAGAGTCAATAGAGTTGGCTACCCTACTGTCTCCTATGAGTTTCTTCGCCCTTTCTTGTACACCGTCGAGTAACTTCAAAATAGTCTTTGAAGCACCGGCCCACACATGAGAGTTGTATTCCATTTTCGGTCGGATGTAGGCGGTATAAATAGTGAAGAGATCAGATGGGGTGAAGTATGTCTTACACCGCCTTAAAAAGCCTAGGCACTTGAATGCTTCCTTTGAGACCTGAAAAATGTGCTCAGTCCATCGGACATCACACTGAATTTTCATGCCAAGAACATCAAGAGGTTCTGATTCCTCTATGTTTATGCCACCCATTTTTACAGATGAGGCAGCGTGATCGTGCATACGGCGGTGTGTTAGCATGCAGCATTGGGTCTTTTGGGAATTGAAATCGACCCTGTTCGCGTGACCCCATTCCAATATTCTCGTGAGGTCACCTGTTAGCGAATCATTCATATTCTGCCGCGTCGCCGCGATCATAGTTGATGTCGGCCTACGATCAAATGAATATGAATGGTAGATACTGCTGTCATCTGCGAAAGAGTAGATAGGGTTTGAGGTATGATCTTGAGAACGGTTAAAGTTAAAGCTTCTGTATTTGGTCTGAGTAACTTAATGGTCAGTGAAAAAAATAATACCACCACGGGCATATAAATTTGTTTTAATAATGCTATTATCACAGCTATAGCAACGCGTGGCAGGGTCAGCTTTTTATATATTTTTGACAATTCGAAATTCATGTATGCATAAATGTATCATGTATCTGTATATTTGAAACTTGTGCAATTTATATGACACAAATCGAATTTAAAACTTCGTGGCTTAGTTTGTTTCTTTTCTGTGAACGAACATCTGTGACAATAGAAAATATACTTTCAGCATCTTGCGGTAAATTTAAAAGAATTGTTGATAATTTTGCGTGGTTAGGAAACACCAAAATATCATTGGCACCGGTTTCTTTGTACATGAAAAAATTAACACATCTTTTTCTCTCGGCAACATACTAATTCACTTTTATATTTTTTAAAAAGGAAAACACATGCACACTCGTATATATTTTAAACAAAAAACCAGAAATATCTGAAAAAGACGAAAAATCCCTACATTTCATTCAAAATCGATTATCTGCCTTTCTTTCCCTATATTCTTTTCATCAGTGGTCATTCCTACTAGGAAAGGTGGCCCTTGCACGCCAAGTCTTCGAGAGGATTTTTTCCAACAGGAAGCTGGCAATTAAGCTCGATAGGGTTCGGAGAATACTTGTTATGGCCAGACTCGCATTCCCTGAATAAGCCAGCTCCTCATAGCCTCATAGCACTCTGAAACGGAGAAAATTTGAAGATTAATCGGCAAGATATTCAGGGTCTGCATGCCCTGGTAACCCCAACATCAGCAGATAGCTTAATCCTTAAGCCCTGCCGAGCGCCTCCCTCCAGACAAAGTACTGCATGTCCATAGAGCGATCTTAGACTTAAGACCACGCCTCATTCCGTAGTAGTTAAGAGTCCAAGATCACCCCCAAATTCTTAACGCTCCGCGATTTCTGGAGCACCTGTGCACCAAGCCGAGTGAGTGTCACCCATTCACATAATAAAAGTTTCTTTGTGGAAAAATTTGTTTTTGTTCCTTTCAATTAAGACTATACTTTTTTTTTTATAGAAAAAACTTTAATATTTATTGATGTTCCTTAAAAAGTTTTATACATTATTGCGTAACAATCCATTTTGTTTGTTTAAAACTTATAAGTATGTATGTATGTGTATGTAAATACAGTATTAATTTTTCATTTCTTTTAAATATATATTTTAAATGTAAATAGTTTTCTTATATTTTAACTATATAAATAATATTATTATGATTTTTTTATATTTACTTATAATAAAAAATTTGGCCATGATTTTAAATGAAAGTTTTAGAAACTTTTCTGCTAAAATGTAAGAAAGATTATTATAAATTGTTACAAATAACATATCAAATTTCCTTAAAAAATTAATTTTTTCTAAATGAGCTGTAATTATTATTAACTAATAATTGAGTGCTCTTTATAAAATGTGAAAATATAAAAGGAACCTTTTAACGGTTAATTTTCATAATTTTTTTCATGCGAAGTTATTAATCAGCTCTTTTTAGTCCCTGTTCGACAGAGTGAAATACAATTGGATAATGAATTTTTTCCGGGGGTATGCTTGTAAGTAAAAAACCCGTGTTCAGTTCTAAATTTAATTGGGCCGATAACTTTTAAATTGGCTTAAGTCTATCCATCAAAAGTATATCTATCATATATAGATAGATCATATGACTTTCTATTATCAACTATGAGAAACATATTATTACAAAATACTAGAATATGTTCAATATGCGACTACTCAATATAAGGAGGCTTCAAAAGTTAATTGGATCATCTGCATAAAATATACCGAGAAAGATTTAAAAATGCCATTTATTTCGTAACTAAATATTATTAAATTATTATTAATAGATAGGCGGCCTTCCTAAACATCTGCATGCAATGTCAAAGCAGTGTTTAAGTAAAGCAGTAACATTTTACCAACTTCGCAAATCATGCATTGTCATTTTAAACTTTGCAACACCGTCGACGTTCAGAAACGTCTGTTTGCTTTGCATTATAAAAAAGCAATGCCTGCGGAAAAAATAATTTTTGAAAGCAATTAATATGAATAATAATTATTATTTAATAAAAAAATTAAATTTTTAATTGAAATTAAGTATTTATTTCATTGATTTTTTTTACCTTTCTGCTTTGGTCGCCATTGTGTATAAAAGGCATGTCAATGTAAAAGATGCTTTTCTTGCGTTTATTTGCGCATCAAATGTGCATCGGATGACTTTAAGAATGCCATGCATCGTCAAAGCTTGCACGGTTGCGTTTAGGAACATAAGACATTGTCACACTGCAAATCAGTTGACGTTTAAGAAGGCAGCCCTAGCTTTCATAAGCGGCTTGGATCCAACTTATCTTTCGGTATAGACCATCCTCGGAATATTTCCAGCAATAAATAGAAAAAAAGTATTGAAATCGATCCTGCAGTTCTCCCGTGATGGCAACGAACATAATTTAATTCTTTTTGTATGTACATACATATGTACGTACATATCGTCACCTAAAATGTAAAAGGGCCTATTATCTCTCTTAAAAATCTTACAGGAGAGGCAAAGAAATTAATAAAATCAAAAATGTTGTGGTTACAAATATGACTTTTTCATAATATCATCCAAATAAAATGATAAGTTTATTTGCAACATTAAAAATTATGTCAAAAAATATAAGCTGGTAACATTTCTCCAATGTATCATTATTTCTCAACAGCAAGAACTACATTGATTTTGAAAGCTTATTAAAAAGTGCATTTTTAATTTCTTTAAAAAAAATCGTTATTTTTTAAAAATAGTAAGCTAAAAATTTGTGAAGACACACGTCTTTTCCATTTCAGGTGACGACATATTTTTAAACATTCATAATTTAAAAATTTGGCTTGACTTTTAAAATTTAATTAGAGTATGAAAAACGAACTGAAAATTAAAAATATATAATATAAATACTTATTTGATACGAACGACATATCGTCATATGATTTCAAAAAATCCCATAGTGACAAAAAATTCGAAATCGACTTTTTGATTGATAATATGCCATAGTATCGAAATACATATTCCTGCAAAATTGTACACGCCTGCAATTAGAAATAATGTTCTTATAAAAAAATTTCCGAAATATCTAAGTACAAGCGTAAAAGTTAGTTTGAAAGTATTTTGCTTCTCCTGTAAAATTTGTTGAATGTAACTTAGGCTTCTTGTGAATTCATATGACGATATACAAGTACATGTATTAGTATGTTCGAAAATTAAAACTTAATTTCGTATATAAATGAAATACTCTAAATATTTTGAAACATGTTTTAACATAAAAATTAGTTTAAAATTAGCCATGATTTAATAAAGTATGCGCTTAGATATGGGAAAATTGTTCGAGTGCTGCAAGAAATATGTTCAGATATGATTTTGAATATGCATTAAGAAAGGCACCACAATTATACCTTTCGGATATGGCTTCATTTAAAACTTGGTACTATTTACCTCCATTGAGAAATAATAATTTCGAAATTTTGTTTCATTTTATTTTATTAAAAATAAAAATTGAGAAAAATTTGCAAAAAAGGTATATCTACCGTCCAATTACTGCATTCGATATATTTTCGAAAGAAATAGCAAAGCAACTGCTTGACCCACAATATCGCACGTTCTCCAGCTAGTAAAACTTAAAATAATATGCGAAGAAGCTGAATATTTAATTTTCCGTAGTCTTTAATACAACATTTTTAAATAGAAAATTAAATATACTATCAGGTGTGTCACCAAATTTGTACGTAAGTGAAAATGAAAACGTTTTTGCCTTCTCCAGAAAACGTAGAACGCAAAAATTGTTCGTTTCAAATTCGTTTGGAAATATTAAGATGGAATTGCTAATTTGAGAGCACTTATATAAAACAAAGTAGATTCTTAAGTTCTGTCTTAAAAAATATGCATAACCAGTTTCAATTGCGAATTTTATATATTTTTTAAAGTTTTCGAAATCAACTAGAAAAATGTGATAATAAAGACAAAAAAAGAACATCGCAATTTTTTTCTATTTCCTATCAGAACTGCAACTATTGAACCACCAAGTATTAATGTTTGACAATTTTTTAAGAAAAAAATTTAATTTCAAGTGCGTTTTTTTATTTATTTCAAAATACTCGCAATTATTTTCATATTTTTTTCCCCTTTCGTTTACATTTATTTATTTTGCAGTTGTTTAAAAGGCAGCCGCTTAATAGAGACGTCATATTTACTAATAAAAAATATAGTTTTAATTTTTTTCGTATTTACGAAAACGTATGAAAGCTGAAGAACCAAAACAAAAACGTTACAATTTGAAAAATGTGAAAATTTTCTCTGACACTACACCTGATAGTATATAATATTTTTTGATGTTTGAACTAGAGGAGATTTTATCGTAACTTAATAAAACCATTAATCGTAATAATTTGCTATTAAAATTTATGTTCCTCCAGTGATGCCAACTTCTTATTTTTATGCACCTTTTCTTAGTTTTATTTTTTTTTTTTTTTTCATTCAATAAAAATGGTAACTTTCATAAATAAATTCCTTTTATATTCGTATTATATGTTTTTCGTTACAAATATACAATTAATATATATTTTTCTCACTCAAACTTACAGTTTCAAAAATTACATATTCGAAGATTTCAATATTGGCATTAAGAGTGTAAATGTATATATTATGTATGTACTATATATGTATATGTATATGTGTAATATAATTAAAATATACAAAAGAAATACAAAAGAAAATATATATAAAAAATGAGCAGTTTAAAAATGAATAGTATAATAAAAATTTATTGACAAAAGCTAGGTAAAAAATATTATAAACAAAAAGTATACATACATACATATGTATGCATAAATATGAATGAATGCTTACATACATAAAGTTATTAAATTACTTAAAATATTAGTTTTATACAATAAAAATTAAACAATTTTATAAATAGGTTTATTTTTTAAATAAATGACAGTGGGCATAAATAAAATAGAAAATGATAAACATGAAATCAAAACAAAGTAATAACAACGGGCAACCGTGAATGCTGTATATAATTTATTCTTCTATAAAATTTTATAATCAGTTTGCCACAGAGCTAGTTATTAATATGAAAACAATTTCATTGGAACGCAAAATATGAATATAATTTCGAAGTCTAAGGATTACATACAATGAAACGTTTCTAAACTTTTACAATTTACAATTTTAAATATACTGGGAAATAATTCTTGTATTGTTAGTGGTTTCTAAAACACAAACAGACAACTAATTCGTGTAAAAATTTTATATTAAAATCTCACAATTTTTTTCCTTATTTTCTATAGAAATTTTGTAGAAATGTTGACCGACCGGATGATGTAAAACACATTCATACACATTTCAAACGTTTCATTATAGAAATTGAGATAAATTATAAAGGCGAATTCAGACCAGATAAACTTACTAGCACACCAACCACAGATATCATTCCTCGTTGTCAACAATAATTCATACAATTTTGACATCCAACCATGATAAATAGTTCACCTGATATGAATTCGCCTTATTACTCACTATTAGAAAAATGTTAGAAAATTAAAATCAAAACAAAATATAAAATATTCTTATATATGTGTGTGCATGTTTATATGTATGCTTATGTTTAAAAAACAGATCATTTTGTATTTGCATATTGCTTTCAATAAATATTTTATAATCAGGGTTTGTCTTATATTGTCCTTAATTGCTTTTAATTTGCTTTTTATGACATCATTTTATTACGTCACTTCTTTTTTATTTTGCATTTTTTTTTTGAAACGCTTGAGCAAAAATATTCTTTTTAAAATATTTTTATTCCAATTACTTGATATGTTCTGAGCTACTTGAAGGTGTTGCTGTTGAGGCATTATCATCACAATTTTCATTTTCGTTTTCATTTCCAGTTTCAGTTTCATTGCCTTTTTCCAATTCACATTTTTTCAATAAAATTTCTAAATTGCTCGGCTTTTCTTCGTCGCTCTTTATATTCATTACAGTAGAATCATTCATGCGATGATAATGAGGCTTATGTGATGTACTCGGTCTGGAGTAGTTCAAGTGATCGTATTCATCTAAAGTCAAAAAAATTGATATAGAAATGAATTTAATACAAAAGGAAATTCTATTTATAGAAAAAATGTATAAGAAAAAAACTTTGCACTTTTTAATCTTTCAAAGAGAAAAAGAAGAATTAAGAAAATATACATTTAGATAAACAGCGATAATTTACTTAATGTCTACAGCTTATATCCGCAAAATGGCGCGCTTATTTTTTTCGAATTCACTTGTTTTGGAATAATGAAATATGAATTTATGGGGTGTTCATGAATTCAATGATCCTCGCAGCATTCATTGGATAGTTGGCACAGCCAAAAGAAAAGATATTTAGGTGCTGTTTATTGATAGATCTGGTGTCCCAGTTATGTGACGAGGAATCACCCCTATCGTGAATACTTTTTCACTTTCCATAAATTTGCAATCGTGAAAAAATTCCCCCTGAATATTTAAAAAACAATTTAAGACATGTAAACCCACGAATTTTTATTCTGTATTAAAAGTTAAATTCGCATGCTTTTTCATTAATTTTTATATTTTTGAAATCTTCTTTCCTTTTCTAGATTCACTGAGAATGATAAAAAGCAAAAAAGTTGTTGATAAAAATTTTCACTCGAGGCGAATGACAATTTTACGTGAAAAAAATTTCACTTCTTCATCGCGATAGTGGTGAATATAATATATTTTTTTCTAAAATTGAAACCACACCTCGATTCATTATAATTAAAATAAAGCTTTCAATTAAGACTTTCACACAACAACCTTCTTCTAATAAAAGAAAGATTTTTGATGCAAAATCACTAATTTAAAAAAACGTGAAAAACATTGGAATAAAAAAATTTGTCGCATTAACGATAATTATATTATATTATATATATTATATTATATTATATATATATATTATATTATATATTATATTATATATATATTATATTATATATTATATTATATTATTATATTGATAATTATATTTAACACAGTTTTTCTTATCTTCGAAAATTCGAAATTACGTTCGAACAAATTTATTACAGTAAATTCATATCGGTTTTTGTCTATGTATACGAGAATAAAAATAAGAGAAATTAAAACCACATTTTTCTTTAAAATCAATGAAAATTAAAAAAATTGTTTTAACGTTTGCTACGGACAATCAAATTTAAAACTCGGCGATATCAAGAAACTAACACTGAACATATTACATAGTTATTGTACATATACTTTCATTTATCTACAATATCACAAGCTTTGCTGTAAGCTAGAAATATTAAAATAAAAATATTAGAAAAGAATTTACTTCTCTAGTAATAAAAAAGCGAAAGATAGCAAAACTCAAATATCGAATATAAACGAAGAACGAAAGGAAGGGCTAGAAAAGTTTCTTACCCTCAGGAAAAATATTCTTGTTATAGATTTTAACTTGTTGCAAGAGATGAGAAGTAAAGGAAGATATAAAGTTAAATAATCTTAGCTTATAAAAATAACAATTGAAGAACTTGTAACTTACCAGGATCCTTATAACCCTCCTTTTGTTTGATTTCATCATAAACGTGTTCTTCTTTTAAGCCCTCTATCGAATTGTAAACATTGGGATTAGTTAAATCGGCATTCAGATTTTTAGCCGACTTTTCTTGTTTATAATTAATCGAATAAGTGTCAGCTGAAAAGCGGAAAAAAATAAAATTGTAAGAAAAGCAATAAAAGACTGGAAAAAATAGTTTCATTTACCCCTACTGCCGGAATTGGAATCATACACTTCACTGCCGACTATATTAAGGTTATTAATTTTAGGCCTTAAGTTATTTAATAATCTAGTTTCAGGAGTTGTTTGTTGCATACCATACACGGGATTGTCGAAATTATGACGATCTGGCCAACTTTGATTCGGATCACTTATATATTGCACATGGGCAATTTCTGTTTTCAAATTCGAAACACGACGACGATAATAGAATATAACGGCAATAATAATCGAAACGAAAAGTACGGCCAAAGATAAGCCCCACGCCAAGCCAGCACGACCTGCTAAAGGAAATTCTCAAGCAAAATTAATTAATAGAATTTATTTGCGCACATACTCTCAATTTCAGCTTCTTGTATACGCTGTTCAGCTTTAGGAATATCACAATTTTCCCCCGTAAAACCTTTGCGGCACACACAGCCCTCTGTTGCCTGACAGACGAAATTTGGTGAAGCACACAGACAGGAGCGCATACAATGTTCACCATAGAAACCCTCGGGACAAACTGAAAAATTGAAAATTTTTAATTGAATGAAATCTTTATTGAAAAAAAAATGTTTTTCATTAATTTGATTACAAACCTTCATCACATCTGGTACCCATCCAGCCCGGCTTACATATACACAAACCATCATTCTTACGACAGCCATTGTCATTTTGGCAATGACATTGTTGCGAACAATTATGACCATAAAAACCGTCCTCACAGGTTGTATTACAACTCAAGCCCGTCCAGCCTGGCATACATTGACAAATACCTGAAATATGATTGCATTCGCCACCATGTTGACAATTACATTTACGCGTACAGCCTGTGCCATAGAAACCAGGAGGGCAGGGATGTTCACATGTTAGGCCAATATAACCATCACGACATCTGATTTCTCCTGTTATATGATCACAACTCTTATTGCCATGCACTATTGTGGGACAGATTTCCTTACAGCCATTGCCGTAAAAGCCATGTTCACAGGGCTTAGAACAGTCCTCACCGCTCCAACCGGCCGAGCAAATACAACGTCCCGTATCGGGATCACATGAGGAGTTATTTTTACATCTGCAAACTTGATCACAAGATTCACCATAATAGCCCGTTGGACAGTTTGTTTCGCAATGAACGCCTTCAATATTTAGTTTTTTTTTTTTTGCACAAATTAAAACCAACGAAAAAGCACAGCAAATAAAGAAATTATAATAGAAATTAAAAAATTATAATAACAATTAAAAAAAATATAACAAAACAATCAAAAACATGCTATAAAAAGTATTGTAATTGTTATGAGATTTGGAGAAACATTTTTTACTTGTACTTATTAACCATTAGAAGCTGTTTAAAATTTTAAGTTTAAAATTCATTCGAACACCATGTTCTTAACAATTTTATTATATTCGAAACCGTGCAAAATTCAAACTGATAAAAAATTCAAAAACTTTCAACGAATCATTATTGTGTTACATAACAATGTAAAGAATTATGTAATGATGCAATTCGAAATTAAGTTTCATAAAATGAAAAACTGCTGGCACTTTCTACTGAAAAATGTGACATTTATTATTTTATATTTAAAATTCGACCAAATTTATATAGAAGAAAACGTTATTTCTTTTTTTCTTATCACAAATTCGAAATTATGTTTGATTATGATCAAAGTAACAAATATTCGACATTACTAAATATCGAAGGTTGAAAGTTCCTATAAAATAAATTTTTGTTTTTATTTGGAAAATTCAAAATTGCATTATTTTTAACAAATAAAAATATTCGACATTAATAAATTTTCCTATAAAAACAATTTTCTTATTTATTTCGAAAATTCGAAATTGAGTTCAATTAGAATGAAAAATGATTTGTAACAAATGCGGAGTATATAAAATTAATCGTCTAATTTGATTTTACAAATTTTCTTCTTTATTTCGAATTTCTTTTCGATTATAATAAAGTAAACAAAAATAACAATTTTCTTCTGTAATGCGGATTTCCGATATTGTGTCTATTACAATATATGTATATTTAACATTTTGCACTTGATCAACAAGAGGGTATTAACTCAAAATTTGCAGTACAAACCAAAAACTATTTATCTTTACATTTGAATTATATTTGAAAATCCAAATACTTTATGGTTTTGTGAGATGAAAAAGTAAACTGGATAAGATGAAATTTTTGCAGTAAATAGATTAGATTAGATTAGATTAGATAGAAATAGGATGTTGTTAATTGATTTCTTGCAAAAAGTGATATGTTAAAAATTTTAAGTTAATACCTCCTTGTTGATTAATTACGATTTATAAAATAAAAATGTGAAAAAAAAAAATAATTTTCTTATGTATTTTCGAAATTGTATTATTACGATATTTATATAATTTAATAACATTTACCGCATGTTAGAAATTAAAAATTTTAAAAGATTAGAAATTTAATTATGTTTCTAGTTCATTTATATTTTTTTTCATTGGATATTCAAATAATTATTTCTGTGATTCTCTATTGCTTAGAAATAAAAAAAAAACACACATTTGAGTGCATTTTAAATTTAAGACAAAGCAGAACTAGAACTTCTAACGAATCAATATTTTCTTTTTATGTTAAAATTTTCTCCAAATCTGGATAAAACTACTCGTATGTAAATCTCTTCTACAAATGACTAATACTAATGCAAATATGTAGATTCATGCTCAGCGTTTATTTTTAGTACAGTTTACTGTGTAAATGAAACGGTGTATAGTTGTGCGGATATGATGAATTTATTGTGACATTTTTATTTTCAAATGATTGAAAGGACCCATAACCCAAATGAGGAGATAATTATTATTAATTTTTCTTCTTTTTTGAAGCAATAGAACTTTGAATTAAGTATATGTATACCTCCCCATCCCTGTTTGCAAATACATTTGCCATCAGTGGACTCACAAGCGATGGTATTGTTAAAATCACATTCGCAGTGCTGGGCACAGTCTAGACCAAATGTGCTATAATCACATTTATGTTCGCATTTCTCTCCCTTGAAACCAGCAGCGCAGGTACAAGCACCATTAGTAGGATTGCACGAGGCATTGTTCTTGCAATCACAAACACTATTACAATCCTTGCCATAATTATTGAGATCGCAGGGACGATCGCATTTGATGTTCTTCCAACCGGGAGTACAGAAACATTGACCTGTTTCTGGAGCACATTGTGCACCATTTTTGCAATCGCATTTATGGTCACAATCCTGCCCATAGAAGCCATCATCACATTGTTCCTCGCAAGTTTCGCCCTTGTAGCCAGGAGCACATATGCATGTGCCATTCACGGCATTACACTTGGCATTGTTTTTACAATTACAATTCAGTTCACAGTTTGCTCCATATTTTAAGAAGGGGCAAGGTCTATTGCACAGTGTGCTGCTCCAGCCAACTTCACATAAACATTTTCCATTCTCTGGATGACAGAGTCTAGTATATTGCATTTCACATTCGCAAGTTTTTGTACAATTTACGCCATATTCGTTGGCGGGACAAATGCGTTCGCTGCAATCTTCAGCCTTCCAACCGGGTCGACAATTACAGACTCCCGTAGCCTTATCGCAAGGGGCTTCATTTAAACATTTGCACTCCTCCGTACAATTCAGACCGTACAAGTTACTCGGACACTCATCAAAACAGCGATCTCCCATATAGCCGGGTGGACATTCACATTTTCCGGTAATATGATGACAAGGAGCACCTTTGAAACATTCACAAAGTTTTTCACAATTGGCTCCATAATTGCCTGTGGGACATTTATTGGCACACACATCACCTGTCCAACCAGCCGGGCACATACATTCACCATTTTGGGGATCACATTTGCCACCGTTTTGACAGCGACAGTCTTGAGTACACTGAGCACCGTGCTTGCCAGCCGGACACAGATCTTCGCATCTATTCGCGTAATCGAATCAAATAAACATTTTTTATACAATAAATATCACACAATCTTTTTTTTTTGTTTGTTTTGTTTTCTAATTAACCTGCACACAAAGAAACTTACAGTGGTCCAGTGTAACCAGGCGCGCAAATACATTTACCAGAAACATGATGACAAGTACCGGCATTCTCACAACGACATTCCTCCATGCAACCATCACCATAATAACCTATCGGGCATGTATCCTGGCATTTCTCCCCAGTATATCCTTTGTCGCATTGACAGCCACCCGTATAGGGCTCACATGTTGCATTGTTATAACAATCACATTGCTTTTTACAATCTACATCCCAATAGCCAGTTGGACAATCTATGTTTGAATATTTTGAAATTTTGAAATCATTATGATTCGATTTTAAAGATTTTTTAGGGAAAGCTTGCTTGCGGCAGCAATGCCTGTTGCAGTTAGACATACACATATTTTACATTGTTAGAATTATTCCAATTTATGAATGTGGAACCAGCTTTCGACCAATTTGGAGGTTAAAGACAATACAATTTTATAAAAAAAAAAGGTTTGTGCTGGTGACTGGTGAAGTATTTCAATTTGGGTGTAGGAAATTCATTACCAAAATAATGTTTGCAATAGAATTTAGACATAAAAAAGCTACACGGTTTTATCTACCAGAAACCAAAAAGCGATTTAATTGCATAATTAAAAATAAAAAAATTAATGCTGTGCAACAAAACAAATTATAAAATTAAATCTACTAAGCGACTGAGGCAAGAAAAAATTTTCAAATATTAAAAAATAACCGAAAATCTTCAATTGTTTTTCTGGCGCGGAATATCGTTGTTTGTTTAATTTCTCCATCGATTTGAAATTATTCTCCGACTACAAAACTTTAGATAATTCGTAAATACACTCTCGTTATCCTCCTTTCAATATGTTGATCGTAGTAAAACAAACTGAAAAAAAGTCCTACTTTAATTAGAAAAATGACATACAAAAAATATGGTAATCGGTTGACCATCCCTGAAACTTACGGCTAACTTTAAATCATTCAAAGCAAATTTGCAGCATTATACAAGGTTTTTAAGTAAAGAAAAATTAATGCTTATCGAAAATAGGTTTGACTAGAAATTGCGGAGTAATTAAAACCCAAAAAAAAATTTTAAAATTTTCGACATCAAGATCTTGCGAACCACTTTACAGATTTTGGGCAAATTTGTACAAGGCTCGAGACAATTTTTAAGACCATAAAAATCGGTAAATATATATAAACCCGATTTCAAGAAGACTTTTGGAGTTATTAGCAAAAAAAATTGTTTTCGAAATTCTTCGGCAACGATCGAGTGATTCGTTCGAGAGATCGTCAAAGTTGATTTTACATGTTCTTTAACTCGTATGTTTTGCGTGTGTTTTGCTTTTTTCGAAATTGTATTCGAACAATTAAAGAAAATATTTATTGTTTTCGCATAACAAAAAATTTTAATGGTTGCGATATTGGCTTTAAAAAACTACAATCAAATAATGGTTGCGATATTGGCTGAGACAAACGATTGAGAAAATCATAGGAAATTTTTAAATTTCATATTTTTATTTAATATACACTAACGAATTAAAAATGCCAATTTTGTAGCGTTTTCGGTTGGCAGAACTCCTATTTGCCGTTTTCAAATTTAAAACGCCAATTTTAAACGATATACGTTTTTCAGAACTGGGCTGATTTTTTTTTGGCGAAAAAAACTCTAAATAACACTAACCGACACCATATATACATTTTTACATGTAGATTTAAAAATGTTGTTGATAGAGAATAAATGAAAATAACAAAATTAAAATATTAAATAAATTTGTGACCATAAATATAGATTTTTCGGTTATTTTTCAATATTAGCTGACATTGTCAATTAAAACAGATTTAATTGCGAAGATATTAAAGAAAAAAGTTGGTGTTTATAACACTAATGTTGTTTTCGCTTCAGCCAAAAATCCATTGTATTTCTTGGCCAATTTTTGTCAATTCATTTAATTTATTGCTCCGAGAATCGAAATCAAGAAAATTGAACGTATATTTAGATTATAAATTTGAATTTAGTTTCACCACTTTTAAAATTGACGTTTCATATTTCACGTACTTCGCTTTACGAAAAATAGTTACGAAATGTATTTTCAATTTTCACATTTCTTTTAACTTTTCCATTTATTTAAAAAATGGAATAAAAATAAAATTTTTATTTTTCGTATATTACACGCATGAAACATTACATGAATGAATCCAGGGTACGGATTTGCGAGTAAATGTGCTGCAAACGTGCCGTACATCAATGTACCAATCCGTACTCTGTTTAGAGCAAAAATTGCAGAGAATGTCAGCAAAAGAAAGGAAAGAGAATTTTACAAATATAAAAGAATTTTAATGTAAATAATAATCTAATAGGTTTTTTGTTAACGAATTGTAAGTGAAATATACTCGTACACTATATTTTCATTGTGTTATGAAAACTAAACGCTACCAAAATTTGATAATGAAAAGAAAAAGCAAATAAAGAAAATATTAACTGCAAAGATGCAACATTGAAGGCTTTCGAAAGCAAATACTAAAAATAAACTGAAATTTAAATAAAATGTATGTTTATACGAACTTATATCACAAGTAGGTCCGCCATAGCCATGATCACATTTGCATTTATTCGGTGCCACACATGTGCCATGCACACACTTATCTTTACAGTCCGCTATACAGCCCTGTCCAGTGGGATTCACTTTATAACCATCTGTAACAAATATTAAATGAAATATTAATATACATACATACTTTACAAACAAAGTTATATTCGCCCTTATTCTACTTGGCGTCGTCAATATCGTTGTAAAATTGAAGACCACACAACATCAATACTAATATGGTATTCTGTAACAGGTTTAGAACGACGTCGACGTTCTTTGAGTCAACTGATGCATTTTGTTTACTTTTTATATTGTTATCATGCCGTCAAGCACAGGAAAAGTAAGAAAAAAAGTGAGATTTTTCATATTTTTTGTAAGTTTATTTTATTTTTAAAATGAATTATCCTGCGAAACAAACAACCAATACACAAATTTCGAAACATACGTCCTATTTTTGGTAGAAAAAGTGCTGTGAAAAATATAAAACAAAATTTAGATTAAAATATTTTTCGTTTCCGATTCTGACTCCAGTGGCGAAGAACAGAAAAAATTTAATAATGGAAGAAGAATACTTCTGAGACAGAAATGGCGTATTTTAACTTGCCCGATGAGAAGTAAGTGATAAATTTGAAATCGTATGTTCCCAGTAATTAATTTTGCTTCAGTTTTAAGATTTTAAAGTTCTTTTCGGCTAAAGAAAACATCATATAATCATGTATTCGGTTCTATAGAGCCTAGTTTAGAAAAAGGGACTAGATCAACATTTATTCCAAACATCATCAATTGACAGCGACGTCACGCTTTTTGGCTCAAGGATCGAACCAATGCAGATTTGGAAATTTTTTTAACATGGCATGGTCACAGCCCGTGGTGGCAAAAAATTTGCCTGAGATTATGGATGTCATCGAGATGAAGTTTGTCCACAATGGATCAAATTGAATATGACAGATGTTGGAAAAATTCAGCAAAATTGAATTTTGAAAAGAGAAGAATTTGTGATTTTAATTTTTTCCTTTTTTAAATAAATTTTTTTTTTTGTACTTTTGTATTTTTTCTCAACTTTTTTTTGAACATGATAGAACACAATACCAAAAATGGCGACGACAAAATCAAAGTCAATTAAAGGCAACATCATCGTCACATTTTCTAACAGTTGTTGTCGGAAGGTTTCAGGTTGGTTGAAGGTTGGCGAAGGCATAGTCACTGGTCACTGAACAATACCGGCTTCAGCTGATAGCAATCCACAATCACATCAGAACGCCCTCCTTCGTCGGTATTGTGTAGCACCGGCGAAGTAAAATAATGATAAAAAAATGCCTACTAAACCGAACCATCAACACTGCTATAAACAAAGAACGTGCAAAAAGCAGAGCTGTAAAATAATTAATTAAACTTCACCTCCTGTCATTTCTCTAAACTAGCCCTTTCCTATAGTTTCAGCACAATGCATCGCATGTGTAGGGGTCATCTCCTGAGTGCTGGTCCCAGACAAAAGAAAAAAAAGTTATCAATAAACGGCAATATCGACAACTGGAATACCGATTTGCAGTAAAAGATAAAAAACAGTGTCGTCTTGAGACGACGCCAATTAGAATAAAGGTGATTATCACAAGGCATTAGAAATTAATTAATTATAATATAATAACTGCCCGCAAATTAACTTCTTTTTTAAGGAACATAAACAAAATTACATTTTTGTATTTCATTATTGTTTTCGAGTGAAATTTAATTTACACATTGTACGAGTATAAACGATCAGAGTTAATTTTTTGAATAATCTTACCACAACAATCGTAAACTATGCGTTCTTTGGTCAAGGTACTTGTTTTATTGGCGACTTTTTGTTTCAGGGTGTATGTGGAGCACCTCGGCGGTACATTAAAGCACCAAATATTTCCACGTACTTGATAATTTTGTAGTTCAGTTGTAACAATTTCCACGGTGTATCTGTGAAGAAAAAACATAAATTTTTTTAGTTACCAAAAATGTGAGTAAATCGTTAATTGTAAAGGACCTCATCAAGTCAAATTAATCTCTTTTTCTCTCTGATTCTAGTTTTCAATTATACAAAAATTATTTTTTTTTAAACAAAAATTTTCCACTTACAATTCTTTCTTCTTGCAAACATTTGGGCCTCTAATATCCTGATCATACAATTCGGCCACAGCATTTGTTACCAAAACAACAATAATCACTAGACTGTGAATTAAATTTGAAATCGGCATTTTGTTTTTAATTTTCATTTAATAATAATGGCGTGTTTTATCGTTGCAACCAAAAAATCCTTACACTGGCAGTCTACAATAACAGCATAATAAAATTATTAAATTAATTTAAATTAGAAGGCATATACATATGCATAAATAAATAAATAACATATACTTACACTGCGACACGCACATGCATGCATGTGTGGCTGTGTGAAAGCAGACGATTGTATGCGAACAGCGATATTTAATTAAAATATTTATAAATCAAATACATAATTCACTTCTGCGATTGCCACAATCGTGCCTTGTAGTTTAGTTGCAGGCAACAGAGATGGATAAAAGTACAATTCCTTTGTATAGAAAGAACAGCATTAACAACTGCTGTTTTCTTAATAATTCAATTGAAATTTTAGTCGTTCTCGAATATTTTTTTTCTTCTTTTTTGTTTATGAATTCAAAAACTCCCGCTTGTTCGTTGTTGCTCATGGAATGATTTCTTTTTTCTTTCAATGTTGTTTCTTATCACAATTCATAGGCAGGTCTATGTAGATGTTGGAGCGCTTCTAGAAGCGGTTTAAAATAGTTGACAGTTTTGTTCAGTTTCAATTTCAATTGTAAGAAAAAGCAACTCGCATCACACTCTCTTTTGTTGATATCAAATCAGAAAACCAGACTGCAAAGAAGAAAAAATAAATAAGAAAATCAAATTGTGTTATTTTGAAATTTGTTTGTTTTTGTAAAATATATAATTTCTTAAATTTGACATCACATATGTACATAAATAAATGAAAATAAACTTTATGATATTCTCATAAAGTATCTTTTACAAAAGTAAACTCAATAACTGTGGAGGAAAGAGCATATCCATATAGTACTATTTCTTTATGAGAATATCATAAAGTATGTAATAATACATTTTACATATTTTTTCGGGAAAAAGCACAATTTTAAAATTAGAATCATATATTGAAAATAAACTTTAGAATTAGTAATTTTTATTTCAATTGCAATTATTACAAATGAATGAATGAATATTTCGTAGTTGTATTTAAGTTCACAATAATGTGTGAATATTACAATAATGTGAAAATTATATTTGTCGTATGCATTCGTTAAACAATGCCGGGTTAAATAGATGATATTGATTACTTTACAAGTACTCAGGAAAAATTAGTGCTCGCCTGAAAGCAGTTTTGTAAGGGAGACAACGTATTGCGCTTTTATAATGCATGATATTTTTTTAAGTCGGTCATTTTTTACTTGTACCGCCACTCAGGGAATGGGCCCTACACATGCTGTGTATTGTGCCGGAATTAGAAAATAATGTTTTGAGTGAGGGAGTAGTATTTATTGAAATTCGATTTGAAATTTTCCAGGTCAAAAGAGGCCGGTAGTCAGTCCATTCCACATACTTGCTGTTCAGGCAAAAAACTATAATGCGTAGTTCTGCGAGTCGCTGCCAAATCGACTCGCTCTTACTGAAGATCACGTTATGCGCTTGCAGTGATATTAATCTTTTTATTTCGATTTCCGTACAGCCCTAAAATAATACCCGACATAGTTTAAGGAAAAATTATGAAAAATTACCGTACGCAAGTCTTGTAGAAAAGGAATAATATTACATATTTGTAATGTAATACATTCATTTAAAAAAACAAGAACAACAACAACTTAAATAAATAGGTATGTAGTAATAATAATGTTTTGTTAAAGTATACTAACACAATGACGACCGAGTTACGGAATTCTCTTACGGATTAGCTTAAACTGCTAGTACATCATAATTCCAAGCTTAAACATTTTATTCAAATTGTTGGAGTACTCTGTTTTTATTTATTTCATTTCTTAAATTCTTTAATTATCACACTTTCATTAATTCTTGCATTCAGTTACTTTCATTGGTCAAATGACGAATTAATTGACCCTGAATATTTACAAAAACAATTTAACATTTACGACATGTAAATCCATGAATTTTTATTACTGTATTAAAAGTTAAATTGGTTTGCTTTTTTAACAATTTTTATCTTTTTGAAATCTTCCATTATCTACATTCACTGAAAATGATGCCGTGGAAAAACTTCCACGTGAAATTCATGATACCAAATTTCACTTCGAGGGGAATGAAAATTTTACGTGAACAAAAATTTCACTTCTTATTCGCGATAGGGGTGATTATGTAATTTGTGGCGATTTTTGTGGTGTGTTACAGAAATGTCAAATGAACGGTTAATCTGGGTCATTAAATTATAAAATGTGATAAAATTCGAACTATTTAATATACATACATATACGAGGTCTGTTCAAAAGAAAAGGTAAATTTTTAAATTTTTTGAAAATAATTAATTTATTCATCAATATCAAAGTAATCCTCCTCAGATATAATGCACTTATGCCAGCGCTTCTTTTAATACTCGAAGCACTTCTGAGATGCGCTTTTCGGTATGGCTATCATCAGCTCGTTCTTCGATTTTCTATTCAGATTAGTCTATTCAGTTTTGGGAATAGAAAAATGTTGCAGGGAGCCAAATCTGGCGAATAAAGTGGTTGAGGCATGATTAGCGTGTTGTGTTTGGCAAAACAATCACTAACAATCATTAATGTGTGAGCTGGTGCATTATCCATGATTTTTTTCCACAATTCCGATCGTTTGAGCCGTATTGCTACACGCAAACGTTGCATAACTTCCTTGTAGTATTCGTATGTATGTTATTGTTGTTTTCATTCCTCAAAGCAATCGAATATAGCGTTCATTGCTACACAGCAAACAAGAAGTATTTCAAAATATTCTAAACAACAAAGAAATAACTTTAACATCACTTATGTAATTGTAAGCATAGCAAATTTTCAACATGATCCAATTATTAGGTCAGTGCGGCTCTACAACAATCCAACAATACCAAAAACAACAGACGTTAACAAATTGCGCACTTGTCAAAAACATTTGTCTACAAAATAAAGAGAAGTATCGTTTGTTTCAATTGTTTGTAGAAAAAATAAAAACAATTTGTAAAAAGAAAATTCTTAAATTTTATTATTCATATAATATAATCCATATATTGTGGAAAATTTAGGGTATTAATGCAAAATGTTTACATTGGAAATAGTTTATATGCATTTCTTCCAACCTGCTTTTTTTCAGCAATTGCCAAATCAATAGAATAGAAAATGTAACAAAAAGGAAAGTAAACAATTTTTGACAAGTGCACAATTTCTGACGTTAAAAACACAACTCTACAGTAGTATTTTCGTTTACCAACGTTAATTTTTTACAAGTTTTTAAATAAAGAGGCATGTTTTGTAATGTTTTCTGTTTGTAAATTTCTTGTCATAAAGGAAATATTTCATTATTGCAAATAAATATTATTGGAAATAGCTGGAGGCCATAAAGACATTTGTAGCTGTAGAATCTGAACAGTTAGAGATAGAACCATAATATTTTTTTCCTTCGATATATATTTTCCCAAAGATCATTTCTGCATACCCAGCTCAAAATATTAAAATTTTTAATTACTGCGGTATGGCTCGATATATTCGGGTCGCCCCAATAACAAGTAACACGATGTAATAGTAATTCCTTTGATATCTGGAGCATATTTTACACAAAATTAATATTTTCACTACTTGAATATCCATTTGGTAGCGAACAGCTTGCTGTCAAATTATTTATTCTTTTCTGCGACTTTTTCTTTCCAAAAATGTATATAAAAATCGTAAATGAAATTGGTAGTCACAAAATACAATTGCCAAGTACAGTTTTATGAAAAAATGTGATTACCGGAAGGAAGGCAGAATATTAGCATTTCAACTTTCTTCCAACTCACCGCATTGGTTTTTATTATTCGAGTTATAATAGAGCTTTATTTCTAAATTCGTTAATCTTTCAGGATAATCAATTATGGGAAAAAATATTTCTACTGACATATTTATAAAAATGGGACTGTCGCAACTAACGAACCCAGAATTGTAACGTTTTGAATATTTTTAGCTTAAGCGTATTGATTTTTATTGTTCAAATTACAGCTTGTTCATCTTTTAGAATAATTAATTTGAAAAAAAATTTTGTTCACCTAATGCGGTGTTCACGTTATATACGAATGTACTGTATACATTGGCGGTTCCAGTTTGTGGTATAATGTGTGCTTTTTCACGGTCCAGTACTTTTGTAAATTTTTTTTTTATTTATTGATATAAATTATAATTTACTCTTATTTTACCAAACTTTATCGGAAAAGTAAAGAAACAAACCTCTTATTGGTATGACTTTTTCCCACACAGGACAAAACAACGTTAAATTAAATTAAAGGAGATTTTTTTCATGTTTCTCAAATATTTATTAATTACGTTCGAAAAATGTTAATATTTTAACCAAATTAAATATAAAATAAGCAAAACTAAATATAAAAGTGCTTCGAAAAACCAATACACGATTAAAATCTTATAAGAATGAATTCATCAATCAAAAGTAACTTTAAAAATATATATGTAAATAAGACCACATTTTTATCAATTGCAAGCAACCTTAAGGGAGCCAAATTCACTACTCAATAATTTCATAACATCAGCATGCTTCAGGTCGTCACGTTTGAATTTCTTATAATTGTCCTTAACATATTTAGCAAATCCGGTAGCTTCTTTGACCGGTGTCGGCATTACATTGCCATCTTTATCTTTTTTATTTAAAAATATTTCAATAGCGCCGTGACAATAAGAACAACGTATACTTTCCACTTTTTTCGATTTGGAATGGGCATGAGATCTAATAAGGGAATATTCAACAAAATTTATATGTAAATGTATAATTCATAAAGCATGTTCCACAAATCTATAACCCACGTGGCTCCACATAATGTACATTTGTAGGTGTATTTATATTCTATATCATATTGATGGCAAACACGAATTGTGGGTATTTCTGGAAATATAGCATTCGCTCTACGAGCCCACTCTTTCCAGCTGCAGCCATGACCACCTTCGCCATTAAATACCCAAGTGGCCGCATGGCACAATTCATGTATGAGAGTACAGCGCAAACGATCAGCACTGGTCAATACTTTATCGCTTAATTCTACAACACTTGATCTTTCGCCGCATCTAAAATGTAGATTTCATTATTATATACACATATACACATATTTGTTTTTATTGCTGACACATTTGGTTGTCATGATTGGTGTGTAAAACGAGTGAATTTTGAAAGCGAAAACTGTAAACAGCTGTTTGACACATATTTCATTCGAATTGAAATTCGAATTACAAATTCACGATGACAAATTTTTAAATATCACTCGTTTTACAGCACCAGGTGTTAAGTAATTCAAATCAAAAGATAATGCTTTCATGAGGTATGTGATGAAGATCGATTTCGATCGAAAAACGGTATAAAACTGAAAAGAGTTGACAAGACTTATTTCTGTTTTTTCTTCTTCTTCTTCTTTCTTTTGCTTGTTCGTTAAATCAAATTCGATTTTATTTCCATATTTTCCTATGAAAATATCAAGAAAAAACGAATGTGATGGAAAACGAAAATTTACTGTTTTAACCGTTTTAAAATCGAGCACACTTCTGTGCACGATTTAATAAAAAGATGTATAAATTGTTATTGTTAAAATCTTGAAAATCAAAAATTAAGAAAAATCCACCGATGAGCTAACTAAGCATTAACGAAGTACTGCTACATATATGGATATGCTTTCCTCCTCAATTGTTGAGTTTTTTATTTTTTAAAAAATACTTTATAAGACTTTCACATATATTTTTTTTTCGGGAAAATTCACAATTTTAGATTAGAATTAGAATCATATACATATATACATATAAAGATATTAAAAAAAAATAATAAAATCAAGAATACATGCGGAGTTGCATGAAAAAACAGCCACAACTGGCGACGAAATTTTTATACTATATTTGCATAACAATTTTTCTAGATCATATACAATCTTGGAAAATGATTTTGATTGTGCATTGTTACATTGTTACATTGCTACAACAGAGGTTTTTTCTCAACGACCATTAGAAGTTACCTTCGGTTAGGAATCTTAGGTGCTCTTTCCCTAACTCAAGTAGTGCTTTCCTGTCCGAAATTTACATGGAAAGCACCAACAATTTGGAGTGGTTTTCATATAAATTAAAAAAGTAAGTGGAAGCCCTAAAATTCCGAATTATGGACTTCACAAGTTCCATTATACATTTTTGAATAAAGAGCGCATTTTTCATCGCATGTGGGCAAATGGGTATCAATTTACAAATTTACTCAAATTTATTCGATACAATGGTGAGTTAAAACCTTAAGTTCTGCTACGCAGAAAATCTTTGCTAGAGATCGCCGTTTCGTGATATACCATGTTCGAGAAAATTGTTAAAGCCGGCCGAAGACCGCAAAAAATCTTTAGTAACAAAAACAAAAGTTATTCAATACAAAGTGAAATAAAAAGTATTTATTTGAATATCAGATTATCAGATTCTGAACATACATATACATATACATATACAGAGGTATTAGGGTACGCAAACGAAATTTATTTTTCTACACATATAATTAACGAATTTATTAAAAATTTTACTGAATTCTTCAAGATATTCTCAACAGCTTCAAAATGATACCGATATTGCCAACATTCGATGGAAAATACACACTATTCACAAATTTGTAATGGAACTTCAAAGACCCATAACTCGGAAACTAAGGGTTCCCGCTTATTTTTTTTTTATTTTACTTTTTCTATGGAGTGATATACTTTTTTTGGGTTTCTGAGAGGGGGAGGGGCCTAAACTTTATTTGCCACTTTTTCGTTCAATATTTTCAACTTCATTTGAGTGATTCAGTATTAAAGTGACACTTTTAGCGCCATTTAAATTCAAGCAAATGTTTAGTTTTTAAACCAAAAACTTGTAATTTGACATGAAACGATTGAAATGAAACAAAATAAAAGTGGGAAGTAAAACCGTACGTTTTTCATCAAATGCAACAGCAAAGCTTTCGTTTTCAATATTCAATTTTACATAAAAACGAATAGATTCTCATCACATAACTGTACATTTCAAACTGTTTTCTCTTCGTATCGAATTACTTATACAGAAACACTTCAGATTTGGGTACCAAATTATGCCATGGAAATTCAATAAAAATTTCAATAGGATTCAATAAGATGCCATAATTTGTCTCCTGCAGTTCGTTAATTTGATAAAGATTTTACTTTTTCTTATTTAAGCATCTGCCGGCAGTATTTAAAAGTTTCTTATTCCACTGTATTGACACGTTCAGTTTGTTTTCGAATAACTTCTCATTGTACATGTCATAGAGAATTTTCGACAAGTCTTCTTTTTTCATGCGATAATTTTCACGATAATACAAGGCATCGGGATGACAAAAGGTTTTACTAACAGTAACTAATAATTAAAGAATAGTTAATTTTTATTTTTGCATTGAAATAGTACAGCTTTTTGGCTTAATTAAAGTTAAATTAGATTTGTTGTTCGTTTTTTGAGAAATTTAGTTTATTTATCTTTAATTTGTAGCCAGAAATCTGTTTGGAAAGATATGCATTCTTTATGAATGGCAACCGAACGTCAGTGGCAACTGAGAGCTGTAAATTTCATTTATTTTTTTAAGTCTTTGCTAAAAAAAACAAAAACCGTCAACTGAAGTTCGACTGCTATGCAGAATCACTATAAAAATTTACCATCCAAAGATTTCAAAAAACCATATTTATAAACCGCTGTTTCCATTAAATCCTTTACAATTTTTGTCGATGGTTTAGTTTTCACTGTTGAGGGTGTTTTAAATTTTGTTTCACTGGCCGTTTTGCTTTTTGGTGTACATTCGTTGTCCGTCTTAATATTCTTATCATTTTTTTTACCCGTACTGGAACTGGATTGTTTCTTTTTGGAGGGAGGTGTCAATTGAAAGATGGGTCTTCCCAGTTTAACCGCTTCCAATTGTTTATTAACAGGATGGAAAACTTTAGGCCTGCCTAAACTATCAAATGGACAAATTAAGTTGTCTTCCAACAATTCGTCATCGATATTATGTTTTTGATTAGTTTTTTTTGGCTCAACGTCTTTAGGATCAGCCACTTCTAAATCGTCGTTACCAAAATTTGGCGTAAAAAGTTTTCTTTTTGTTTTCTTATTCGATGCAGGCAATTGAGGTTTGTCAATGTGGCGACAGCTTTTTAAAATATCTTGTAAACGTGAAGCGAAGGTAATATCATGATTTGCTGGTGGACTCTCAGGCACATCATCTTGTACTTCAACCTCTTCTTTAGACAAATCTAAATAAACAATTTCACCCGCTTTGGATTTTTTCAGAACTCTTGTTAAATAATCTGACTTATCGCTGCGACCTTCACGTTTCGAAGTATTACTTTTTCCTCTTCTCGTCTTGTCTAATGGTGAGTTTTCCAAATCTGAGTCGGTACCCTCCAATTCAGAAGCATTTTTACTCCACGATATATCGGCATCATCATCGTCTGAAGCATTATCATCTTCACCTCTTACATCATCTACTAATTGCCGCCATCTTTCTTTATTAATCCGTCGTTTATTTGTGGCAACCGGTTTTCGTTCTGTATGCGGCAACGGTTTCGCATCCGTTACTACTTTCCGTGTCGAGTGTTTTCTTTTAGTGTTTGGCTCGCTAGAGACGTCTTTCATTGGCTGCATGTCTGATGTCGGTGTGACAAGTCTAGTTGAATCCAGATTTGTTTTAACAATATTTTTACGAACTTATGTGTGTGTGTGTGTTGAGACATGACATGAGAAAATATAAACTTTTTTTAAGATAAAAATTCTTAACTATGTCAATGGTAAATCTTCAATGCTATTTGAAATCGAGAAATTCAATTAAAAAATATCAAACAATTTTTGTTTTTCTACAATAATTTTTGAATTGTTTAAATTTATTGAGATGTTTTTTTTTATCAAAATTACTATTGTGGAGCCTTTAAGCTTCTCCATGTAGAAACATGTATTTCGCTGGTTTTAAAATTTTAAAAAGTTAGTGTGTGTAAACAGATAATGAAAACGAAATAGTTGAAAATCTTTTGGCATCAACAGAACTGCTTATAATCTTTTACTGTGTGTCCTTGTTTGTTTGCAGATCTCTGGAGAATTATACCAGCGCAAAAACACAATAAATGATTAATAAATTGAACAAAAGTTTTCTTTCATAAATATTTCATTTCCTTAACGGTGCTACCAACAGAAAGAACTAGGGCATTCGATGAAACGGCCGGCAGTAAATCAGAATTGTTATGAAATCTGATTACTGTCAGAATACGAATTGAAATCGATAAAATGATGTTGGTGTTTATAGAACTCGATATTATCGTTTTCAATTTTTTTTTGTCTTGGACCAGCACTCAGGAGATGACACCTACACATGCGGTGCATTGTGCTGGAACAATAGGAAAGGGATTGTAGGAGTAATGATAGGACGTGAAGCTTCATTATCTTACAATAGCTCTGTTCATTTACTAAAAGTTTTTACAAATTTTTAATAATTTTTTCAAGCGTTCATTAACCCAAAAAATTTGCAACGAGAGAGCGTAAAAAGAGCGTAAAAAATTGAGGGGTAAAAAAATTCTTTCAAGTTTTTACAATTAAAATTTTTACTTGCAATAATTATTCAAACAGCTGTTTTGCGTTTGTGTTTACAAAACAATATTTCCAACTTTAGTTAAAAATAAAAATATTTTGGAAAATTTAAGAAATTGTAAGTAAATGTAAACTTTTAAAACGATAAAAAGTATTTAAAAGGTAACAAATTTATTTTCCTGGAACTTAGGAAGAACAGAAGCAAAAAAAGATGTCTAATGGAATTAAACTAAACATCTGGGACATCAGTGGCAAAGGTTGTTCCGGCAAACAGAACAGCTGTTATTTTTAGTATTGTAAATATTATGAGTACCTAGCTACTCGGTACTTTACACTAAGCAGGCAATTAATAATTATATTAGTTCAGATATATATTTGCAAATAAATTTAAATTAACACATAATTTATTAAATTAATTTTTTTTAATGCTTTTGGGGTTTAATGTTGACAGCAACATGAAATTTTATTTTGGATAAAGCTTTTTATTACAATGAAAATGAAAATTGCTTAAATTTTTCCCCTTTTTCCGTTTTTCGGCGGCTGTTTATTATTTTATTTATTAAATCAATTAATAGAAGGATTTTTTTTATTGAATATTCGCTTTAAATACTTTAGGAGCAGATTGCTATAAATTTGTGAATATGCTACAAAATGTAATAGGGCAATTTTATTTGCAAAAACTGAAATATCTTACAAATTCGTGTGTAAAAATCATTGCTATATGTAGGCAGGCTGTTATAACGTATAAACTAATTAAAAATTGATATTTTATTCATTCATTTTATTCAAAAGTAGCTAATCACCCTTTCGTGTTTAGCGTATTTCGACTAAAATTGCAAAACTTTTCATTATTCTATTACAAGCCGTACTCGAAAAACGCCAGTCACGACCTTGCTGAATATAAATGACCATAATCACAATATTTTTATAATAATATACATATATGTATAATTTGTCCAAAAAATATAGGAGCAGTTATTAAGTACTCATATATACCTATACATTACAACACTACTTTAACTTGAAAATTTTAGCAAGTAAAGCGTTCATTTACTTTTTCACTTTTTTGAGTGTAATTTTGGAAAATTTCTTGTTACTCGTTGCAAATTATTACAAGTAAAGTAAATGAACAGAGCTAATACTGTTTATGGCACGTTATTTGTTTTTATAGCAGTGTTGTAGCGTCTCTGATCTCAAGGAGACGTATTAAATTTTTTTAAAGATTCGTTTTTAGTATCAATTTTTAGTAATTATTTTACTTCGCTAGTGCTACACAATACCGACGGAGGATGGCGTTCTGATGTGCTTGTGGATTGGATACAGCTGAAGCCGTTACTGTTCAGTGACCAGTGACTATGCCTTCGCCACTGAAACCTTCCGACAACAACTGACACAAAGACACACAAATACACATTAGAAAAAATGCGAGATGTTTTTATGAGTTTGAAACTGGGATTGAACGCAGGAAAATTTTTTCGTTTTGTAGTCAACGTACAGACTACTTCGACCATCGCTATCTTGATCGAATCAGAATTATAGAATCCCATGTTATCGTTTCTTTTTCAGAAATATTCCGATCAGCTGGCAGCCGCCACAATTAAATTTTTGTTTTGTTTCATGTTAATTTTTTGCTTTCAGCTGTTGAAAATTGGCGCATAATGAAAGTAAAAGTAAAGTAAGTAAAAGAAATTGACCATTTTTAGCATAATGTGAGATTTTTTTCATTTCGGAAATTGAAATTTCAAAATGTTTAAAATTTGTTATCTTCATTTTTACTCTTATTTTCCAAAAGTATTTTCAAATTCGGCGCTCCTAATAAGAACGAAAGTGAACAAATGTTTGAATGTCGCTACTGTCTTCGTTTCAAAATGGAGAAAACCAATACACGCCCATAACGCCAACGGTGAAGCCAAATCATCGTTTTTATTTCGTTTTATAATTGCAACATATAAGCTGCATAAATATTAGAAAAAAATTTGCAGACAAATAGGGGGAGACATAGAAACAAAAATCGATTGTTTATGGAATTCAGGGAAAAGAATCCAGACATCGCGTTGCCATAGAATAAAAACATATGGTTACAATCTTTATATAAAAAATGACATGTTTGCATGTATGTATATGTGTTTCTTGAAATTTGTATGTGGAATGAACTGTATAAAATTCTAAAATTCCAATTGGGCGTTGCTACGGCCATAAATAGTAAATATTTTTTTTTGTATATCTTGTGAACGGTTGGAGTCTAAGTTTCTGAATATGGTCCAAATGACTTTGTAATAAAACAAATCATCAGTAAAAAACTAGAAGGGATTCAACAAATAGGCGTGGTACCTCCTATACAAACGAAAAATTCAAAATCGACTTTTTGATTGATTATGACATATTTTCGCTAATTTGTCTTAATTAAAGTTTTTGATGTTAGTAAATTTTTTTTTATTTATTTCTGTATGTACGTACTTACATGTTTAATAAAAAAAATATGACTGAATAATAAAATAAAATTTTTCTTTCTTAAATAGCAAAAAAAAACTAGTTTACGACAGCTTTTAGTTTATCGAATGACATTTCGTTCGACTGCTCGTTATCGAATGCCACGATCTGAAATTTCGATACGTCTTATTCGATGACGAATATGACGATCTCAAAGAGTAAAATTTCGATCAAATTCATTCGATCACGAATGCGACGAATTGGGCTCTGGTGTTCCACAGAACAGTTGCAAAGAACGTGCTCACAGTTACTATCACAAAATCGCCAGACATTGGTCTCGGGGACAAGTGGTACCTCAGGCCTCAACGGCCTGTCAAGTACCCCGTTATTCACGCGAAAGCAGCCTATTTGAGATTTTATTTATTTTTAAATTCTTTTTAACACAAGTTATGAGTTTTAAAATAAATAATTTGTTCTTAAAATGTCGGTAAAAAATTTAAACAAAACCAAACAGCTTTTTCGAGCATGATTTTTATTTATTTTCGAATCAATTCGCCTTGATAACACCAATTGAAATCATAATCGATTTTCGATTCCGATAAATGACAATTTTGACTTGATTCCCATACTAACATTCCACAAAGAAATAAAAAACTTTTAATTTATTTAATTTTTCTAAACCATTTTAAAATTAGTAAAACAATTAACAAAGTTTCATGGGATTAGATTGCGTTAACGCAGATGATATACACTAGACAATTTTTACGAACGTAGCAAATTCCAACCAACTAAAAATAAGATCAAATGGAATGCTATAACGCCACCCCTCATACGACTAAAGAATTTTTGAAATCAATTATTAAATGCTGATAAAAACGAAGTAAATTCGGTATTTTTCGAAATTTAAGCGTAAGCTAACAGAAATCGTTTCAAGAGAAATTAAACTTTTAATACACCAAAAATGCTTGCTCACTAGTTTCTAATAACATTGAAAATTTTCCAAAATAAGTTTAGTAAACAAATAGTTTGGTTAAAAATTAAGCCATTACTTACAGCTGGTAAAATCGTCCAAAACACTGTCTTCAACTGTGGACTTTTTGGGCGGTTTTCTTTCCGAACAAAACGGTTTAGATTTATTTATTTTCTGATCGACGCTTTGGCAGCTGTGCTTTAGAGTACGTATTATATCTGGTGTTTGCCAGGATTTGCCATACAACTGATTTAAAAGTTTTTCAGCATCTGTTAGGAATTTTCGATCCTCTGACAATTTATTCGATGGGGAAGCGATTTCTTCTACAGGATCTCTTATTTGCTTTTGATTGCATGGTTTCTGAGGCGATTCATATTCCATAACTCGATTATTTGTATCAACAGTATGGTCGCTATCGCTATCTTTATCATTGTCATATTTTTCTTGCGGTTTATTTTTATCTACAACATCTGGTGACTGACTCGATTTCTTGCTTCCCTTATTATCACCATCTCTATTATCTTGCACCTCATTTTCATCATCATCGCTAATTTCCATCGAGAATTTAGGAAAACTAATTTTGATATTAATTTTTGCTGAAATATTAATATTGGCCATTCCCGTTTGCATTTGCGACATTTGTTCATCATACTCAGAACTTTCGCTAGAACTTTCCTTCTGAAAACTATTTGAGAGTTTATTGTCCAGAGAATCTTCATTATTTGGAGGTGAAATTTGTGGCATCGTTTCATCGTCTGTTTCTGAAATCGTAATATATTCTTCTGGGGTTGTCATATTAAATTCATTTGAAGAATTTATAACCGAACCGGAGGTCAGGTTTTGGTTAGAATTCTCCGAACATTCTGACGTAGAATGTAAAGATATTGAAGATTTATTTTTAGTTTTGTTCCCATCGGGCATTTTATAATCTTGTGATTTATTATGTTGCATTAAGTTATTCTCAAAATCACTAACTATGATATTAGCCAATGAGTCGTCATTAACAATTCGACCGCTGTCCACATTTGGATGGCTTATGAATGAGTTTTCTGTGGTATTATCTTCGGTTTCTAAATCCATTATTCTACGAGAGTTTCTCACATGTTCAGATTGAATTTTTGGAGTTTCTTGGCTCATGAAAGGTTCGGTATTGCACTGTGTGTCATCACTGGCGAATTTATATATACTTCTTTCCAAATTTTTTGGAGTTTCAGTATTACCATGTTTAAGCGGAGTTTTGCGCTTAGGAAGACTTTTTGGCGTGTCTACCATCTCCTTTGCAACTGTGATATTTGTATTATCCAGAGTTTCATCATTAAGATTTTTCTCACTCAATTGCTTCTTGGTTAATGAGTCTCTTTCTATATAAGCTTTACGACGTCGTTCTTCATACAGCTGAGGTTTAAGTGAAACCTCTTCATCTACATCGAGTGTCATCGATTCAGTATCGGCAGCAGCAATTTGTTGTGATTTAGTTAGATTTTCTTGTATTTTGTCTATTTCATTGCCCTCTAACATCTGATCTATAGTGTCATAAAAATTTAATTGTCCTCCCTCCTTGATCATAGCACGTAGCTCTTCAGAAACGTCTCTTAAAAAGGCTACTACACGTTCTGCCTTATCTTCCACAAGGCTGGGCAGTGAAAGATTTTTACTTGTTAGAGTATTGGATGGCAAACTAGAGGTGGCCATTATATCTGCTTCTGGATCCTGGTGACTTCCAGAGGTATCAGATATAGTTATTGCCTCAGCATCAGCATCATCATCATTATCATCATCCTCATCTTCAGTCATTTCATAAGACTTTTCGCAATTGTCATTAATTGTGGATGCTAAGTTAAGACATAATGTATTCCGTTTGGCTGCTTCTCTTACATTTACAGGAATATTATGCACAATATGTATATTATTAACTTCACTTGTGCTGGAACGTTGACTTTCAGAGGAAATTAAATCAGTGAATACTGTTATATTGTCCATGGGAGAGGATGATAATGATATAGGGTCAACTTCATGCACAACCATTGAGGCAATTTGTTGCGATATTAATTCCAAATCATCTACCGCTTGAGTATGATTGTCAGCACCAATGTTTGAAACTTGCAAAGTTTCCATAGTCATATCTGCCGCATATATTGAAGTTTTGAATTCGTTGCCTGTGGAAGACTCACTACGCAACAAAGCATTTTGTTCTAATATTTGCTTATTTTCGTCATTTCCATCATCAAAAAGTTTGGAAATATTCCTCGTCACACTATCACGTTTTTCAAGATGTTTTTTTAATTCCTCCTGCTGTTCAGGTCCATCAAATTGTTCTTGCTGTTTTTTATTGGAAGACAATGTCAGTTTAGCAAAGCCTTAATGTATGTATGCATACCACCGCACACACGCACATCATCATAGAAAAAAAAGATTCTATATAATTTTTAAACACTTTATTTGAATTGTTTTTACAACTTACGTTCACTGAATGGCACTTTAATTTTCGTTGGATCTATAGCTTGTAATAAATTATAACTCGGCAGTGGATCCATTTTTCTTTAAGTTTAAATAGCAAATAAATATCATTAAAATAAAATGTACAAACTCAAGCTTCCCTTTAAACTATTTTCAAAATGAAATTCAGAGTCAGTTCTTCGATGGCACGCAACATTTCAATAAAGACATCGAAGTTGTTTGATTTTGCGGCGGTCTTTACAAACTAACATGACAGTGAAGATCGTAGCATATTTTAGGGGGCGAAGGAAAACCAATTAAACACAACTTGAAAGAGTTGTATTTCTTAAATCCGTTGAAAATCAAATCAAAATTTATTTTTGTTTTTTGAACCATTTGTAATTAAAAAAATTAAAATACACAATAAAAAACAAAATAAATATTTCAAAGAACACGTCTGCTTCAAAATTGCAATTAAAAGCTTTTTCACTTTTTCATTAAGTGTAGTATGATCAGGGCGACCAAAATTATGTACGAAAGAAATGCTCTAAAAAAATAAATATACATACATACTTTAAAATGACAATGAAACGTATTTTTCAAAAGTAATTAATATTTTTTCATTAATTAATTCTAAGCGCCATGAGTAGAATTCTTATGTAATTTTTTCTTGTTTTGTACAAAAACAAAAAATTTTATTATGGTTTCATTATTAGTTTAGCAACTTTCACTAGAAAAGAATGGCATTTATACCTCTAAATATGTGTACAATGTGTAAAACAAATGACTAATATTTTACTCACAATAAAATTTTAGTTTCATAGTAAAACATAGAAGTATAAAATATGTGTATAAAATGTGAGAAAATTCGAACATATTTTTGAAATTATTAAAATTTCGATTTTATATCTAACATGTGTACCACGTAACGGCATTTCTTTTAGTGTTAAGAACAATTTTAAAAATATTACGTTGCAAAGTATGAATATGTGGATCGTTTGCAATTTGGAAATATAGCCCGTATTTATATATGTACTACATGTACATATGTATATACGCCCATACGCCCATATAATTTTTCGAAAATAATTTTAGAAATTTGATGGACCATCACCGCAGATCAAAAGAAAATTTTTTGAGTTTAATAGTATTTTATCATATACATATATTTATCGTATATATATTTTATCATATAAAACTTCATAAATTTTCAGTTGTTGTACTTAAAACTTTTGTAATAACTTTTATTTTTATTTACATATATTTATTTTGTTATTACATAAGTATGTGCTCATAGCAATTTTATATCTTGTAATATATTTTTTTATTGTCGAATAGGCCACATGTATTACAGATGAAGTATTAAATGATGAATTAATAAATAAATAAAAACAATTTTTCGAAAATTATATTGTCGAAATTTTTCGAAATCTACTGAACCGCATCGGTTTATTATCTCACAACTTCTAAGTGATCTTCCGATTTCAATTTGGCTCCGATCGCTTGTACCCGTTCATGAGTTATGAAATAATATTCTTTTGTACATTATCTCGAACGAACGAAATAGGGTGATTTAGTCAAAATGTCAGCAATTGAGGGTGACGATGGCTAAAGTCGTCTGCAAAAACTAAAAAAGTTCTGGGTTCGACGCCAGTTTCAGACATAAAAATATTTCCCTTTTTTTCTGACGTGCGTTATTGTGTCTTTGTTTCAGTTGTTGTCGGACGGTTTCAGTGGCGAAGGCACAGTCACTGTTCACCGAATAGTATCGGCTTCAGCTGATAGTAATCCATAATCACATCAGATCCCCCTCTTTCGTAGGTATAGCACCGGCGAAGTAAAATAATTACTAAAAGTGGCTACTAAAACGAAGCTTCAAAATATAATACCTCTCCTTGACATCAGATGCGCTTCAGCACTGCTACAAAGCAAAGAACATGCAATAACAGAGTTGTAAGACAGTAAAACTTCACCTCCTGTCATTGCTCTAACTATCCCTTTCCGCTAGTTCCAGCACAATACATCGCATGTGTAGGGATCGTTTCCTGAGTGCTGGTCCAAGATAAAAAAAACGATTTCTATTTCTAAAGTTAAGAGCTAATTAGATTTATTTCGAAAAAGAATTTTTCGAAATTTTTACTTTACTTAACCGAATTGATCCAATTGTTTCCATCGTTGACATATTGTGTTTACATACATACACACGTGCATACATACATACATCAGGACATCATAACGTCGAAATATAATGAAAGTTCGATTTTCGAAAATTGACGCAAATGCAGTAACTTTCTATAGCGAAAAGTTAAACAAATCTCTGAAACGTATTTTATAACAAAACCTGACTAAATTGTACAACAAAATCCATAACGAATTTTTAAAGATAAAGTGAACAACAGCAACAACAGCCATAACAACAACACAATAATAAAAGTGATATGTCATTTCCGCTTACAATGACCATATTTGATTAGTCTCATAAACGTCATAATAACTACAGAGCTCGACATGATTACACTGGCGTAGCTAATTCCCTTTCCCTCTTAAAAAAACAAAAATTTCATACTACGCCTGTAATTGCTTGTGAATGCCTCTGATGATACTGCTGTGTCTGTTAGTCCCTGTCCATACTGTGAAACATTTGCTGCAGAAACTTTATTAGATTCGATTTTAAAACTACATTCCTGTCCACACTATGAAGCTTTTGTACCTTTTCCCATTTCTCTTCAATTTCAAATGTTTCACAGTATGGTCGCGCACTTACTATTCATATTTAGCCCACCAAATCATTCGTCCGCACAATGAAATGCATTCAATTAGCATGGAACTCAAGTATTATTACTTCGTTTAAAAAAAAAACAGAACAGAACCTAAAAATTTAATTCCATTAAATTGTGTGTGCGAGTTTTTGGGTGCCGTGATTGTCTTTCATTTAGTGGAATTTATTAATCATATTTAAAAAATACATGCACACGCACTAAATTATTTACAATTTTTTGCTTAACTCGTATTTCACAAAATTACTCGTATAACAGTTTATATTTTCATAAAAATGTTTAAACAAAGATACACATTTCGCTTATAAATGTCACAACAAAGTGTTCCTTTTAAATTTTTTCCACATTATTTGGTTCAATAAACTAAATAAAATATTTTTAATTTGCAGTTCGCTGGAAAAAAAAAGATTGCTGCAATAATTAAATAAAGTGTAACCCAGCAAACACGTGATTTGAAATTAAAAATAGTTTGAGAGAAATTTTAAGCCGTAACATCGTTTGCCCAACATAATATCAGACAACTGTTTTTTAAAAATAACCGTTCGCTTTAGGGAAAGCTAGTTTTTAATTGAAAAGGATTTTTTTTAAATAGGAAAAATGTAATTTTTTGGAAAAATACTCTTAAAAATATTTTGTTGAAAAATAACTTTTTTGGTAAATCGAATTTTCTGAAGATACTTTTTTATATTGGACCAGTACTCAGGTAATGAACCCTACTCTTGCAATAATTTGTGCTGAAACTAGAGGAAAGGGATAGTCAGAGATGACAACTCTACGTTTGTACGTCTTTTGTTTATAGCAGTACTGCATTTTTTCTCAGAAAGTACTTTTTCAAAAATATAAATATATAATATAAAATAATATAATATAATATAAATATAGAACATTCTTTACAAGCACTATTCTTAAAGGCCACTTTTTTAAAAGGTACTTTTCGAAGAACAGTAATTTTTGTATAAACCTGACTTTTCGAAAAGTATTTTTCTTGAAGTACTTTTTCAAACTTTCAAACAGATTTTAAAAAGGTACTTTTTAAAAAAACAACGTTTTGTTTTGTTTGAAAATCAACCTTGAAAATTCGAGTTCGTCGTTCAGAAGATATCCCCAACATATGCAATACATTGCACTGGAACTAGATAGAGAAAGAGATAATAGGCAGTTGGTGTAATTGGTAAGAAGATCGAGCTTCATTCTTGCATAACTTTGCAGCTGAGTGTTAATTATAAAGCAGAGTCACAAACCCCTTTTAGGTAAATTTTGACCACTTAATGCGAACCGCATGGCCGGTTTACACACCAGAAACATAATTTTTCTGCACAACTTATTTTTTACACCCCAAATATCTGAAAATAGAAGGGGAGCTAAAGAAATAACAATTTTGCACATAATGTACATGTATGTGTATCTGAGAACATATTAAAATCAATCTATTTTCAAGTGTAGTACTCGTTAGCGATAGTTAATCCATGTTTCTCACACATCATTTAAAGTGTAAAATAGTCTTGAAAGCATTTGTAGCCTGACTTGTACATTCATTTAGACATACATATGTATGTATGCATGCAATGTGTGCTTATATGTACATACATACATAAATACATATATAAATATTGAGAATATAAGCATTGTTTAAAACACAAACATACATGCACACATGCATATTTACTTAAAGATATTAGATTGCTTATGAACTAGAAACAAGTGGATGACTGTTTTTAAAAAAATAATTTAAGTACGTTTTAAATGACAACCTTGGCACTATTCTAATAAGATATTAATTTCTTTACCCTATTTTTGCAATAACAGCAAAGGGTCAAGAAATCAAAAAAAAAATGGAATTAGTAGAAAAAAATTAATAATTACTCGTAATTAAAAAAAAATTCATACTCTGCTTCACAAATAATTTACATTCACAAAATTACAGTTTAAATAATTGTTTTTAAATATTGAAAGAAAAAAAATTGATTTGGGAGGTTTGTAGAGTTACGAAAACTTGCACCAACTAGGGGGTTACACAATTCACTATACTTTACATACTTTTAAAAACCGGTGTGAACAAGGCGAAATTCTCTCAGATGATTTGTGTTGAAGTGTTAAAGTTGTGTTCAACACAAAGCATATTAATACGTAAACTGTTTTGATAACTCGAATAAAATTGTTGTATTTGTAAATCAAAAATTTTGTTTTTGTAATTACGAGTTTATCTGGTATGAATTTGCCTTAGACTGCAGCCACACGTTCAATTTTTTGCTTTCAAATTTTTTACACATACTGCTTCTCAAAATTCATGTGTATTGATGACGTAAGATGTACGCATGTTTCCTGCTATTCAAAATAAAATTCATTTATCAAGATGCGCCCCGCCCCTATTCATAAAAATAGGTATCAGCTGTTTTCTTGAAAGCAAGTATGAGTGTATTAGTACAAAAGTGAGTGTGGGTAGTTTCTACACTACTTACTTGCCTATGATAATAAATCAACAACGAGGACTATAACTCAATAGGGTCGTTGTTGTAAATTAACTCCAGAAGTCAGCTGATGGATGTTGTTCAGGTTACGTTATCTAATGGAGGAACTTTATTTTAAAAATATATATTTATCAAGGAACTCTCTCAACCTTGTAACTTCCCGTGCTGATTATAGATAAAATAAGTCTCGATAATATTACGTAGATGTGATAGATGCCGCCAAAACAACAAGGCAGTCACAAACTAACAATATTGAATGAACAACATGCCCTAGTCAGGTAATTTTTAAAATGTATCTACAAATATGCATTATTTAATATATAGATCGCGTTACATCAAAATTTGATTCAATACTACTTTTATTTTAATTATTTCCAAATGAAATTGTCACTTGCATTGAAAAAATAAATTATAGCTGATGATTATTATGTTACTTTCTAAAGTAAATATTTAGAATTTTAATAATACATGCATACATACATACATACATTCGCATTTAATTTAAATCATTTTAATTAAAAGTTTCGATATGTCAAAATAGAACCATTCATTAAAAATAAATTTTAGTTTGTCTCTAAAAAGTTGCAAAGTCAATGCAAAAGGGGTCAAGGTGAATCAGCGTGTTTTTGTTGTTTAATTTAATTTCAAAAAGATTTCAGGAAAAAATTTTATTAATTCTTTTTTAAATTTACAAAGAAATACCGTGTTAATTATTGCATACAAATTCTTTAAAATTTCTATTTAACAGATCCATTATGGACACGCTACCTGCTGGCAACGCAACCAATCAAAAATTTTTTAAGTGTCCTAAAAGCATAAAAAATCAATTGCAATTTGTAAACCTCAATTGACAGTTGGCATCCGTTATCGGGCCACATGTTTCTTAAAAACAAGCTGCTACTCCTACATACAGTAGAGACTGAATAGTTAGCAATCGAGAGGATGGCGATGGCACGATGGATAGTAGTCTACACGTTGACTACAAATCCAAAAACAGACCTGGTTCAAGACCAGTTTCAGACTAAATTTTTAAAATAAAAATAAACATCTCGCATTTTTCTGATGTGCATTAGTGTGTCTTTGTGTGTCAGTTGTTGTCGGAAGGTTTCAGTGGCGAAGGCATAGTCACTGGTCACTGAGTCAACAATATCGGCTCCAGCTGATAGCAATCCACAATCGCATCAGAACGCCCTCCTTCGTCGGTATTGTGTAGCACCGGCGAAGTAAAATAATAATAAAAATGGCTACTGAACCGAAGGTTCAGCACTGCTACGAGTATAAACAAAGAACGTGCAAAACCAGAGCTCGAAAATAATTAATTAAGCTTCACCTCCTATCATTTCTCCTACTATCCCTTTCCTATAGTTCCAGGACAATGCTTCGCATGTGTAGGAGTCATCTCCTGAGTGCTGGTCCCAGATAAAAAAAAAAAAAAAAAAAAGCTGCTGCAATCGTTGTAATGACCACTAAATATTTTTTAATAATTCTTTTTGAAACAGAAAAATTTAATTTACTTATTTTACTTTAAATTTATTCAAACATCAGATTCGGTCGCCCCCGATTCATTCACCATTAAAATGAGACCACACGACAAGCACCACCTTTCATGAAAAAAAAAATTATCATAAAAAGTTCGGAAGTAACAATCATAAAAAAATACATCCGAATTGTGACCCCCTTGCTTTTCTGAAGTCGCTTAAAAAATAAAAAATCGAAATTTATTTTGATTCACATTAAACAAAATAAAATGTTGCAAATATTATTTCATTTAATTTAAATATAATTTAGTTTGCAAGTGTTATTTATACAAAAATAATGCTTTATTTAAAAGGTGAAATTCTTAACTTTTCCGTGATATGAAAAATGCTTGTTTATTTACACATTGTACAGAGTGCCTCCGTAGCCTAGTGCATGAGCATATTAGTCTTATCAATATGGAGGTGCGGGTTCGATTACCGCCTAGACCGCGGACGTTTCTTTGGTATCTCTGGCCTAAGTGGGGTGTTCTCCTTCGGGGAAGGTAAGCCCCCTAACCTAACCTAACCTACATATTGTATATATATATATATATATATATATATATATATTTTAATGTGGATTTACCCGGCTAACATTTTCAATCGTAGAAGACTCTTCCACGATCGGAGCAGGCGATTAAATTAATCGTATGCGATGTCGTATTCCGATCGTACAGATACTGTAAAACAGGATAAACTGCGTCTTGAAGGCGAATCTTTCATATACATCGTCTACGATGCTCTCAAAAGAATCGTGTAAGATTCTACAATTCCTAACGAGGCAAACGAGCCTTAAAAAAACTGAGTCGAAAAAAGCAAAAATAATACTCAGCCAACAGCAGACACAATGCGTAAATGACATGAAACACACTGCTTTCTTTCACTCGTACAACAACTGTCAAAAACTCGCAAAAGAATCATTCAAATGAATGAAATACGATTGTGGTGAAATAACGATCTTTCAATGATTCTCGGAATGCTTAAGCAACGATTGTACGATTGTGGTGTAAAATAAAAAAAGAAAACACTCACTAAACAATCATCAAAATGAAGGTAAAAAATAATATTTGGAAGAGTCAAATACAATTGTTCACTGCAAATAATCTTCCAATGTCTGGACAATTACAAAAAAAAGTTGTTAAATGATCGCGACTTTAAACAATATTCCAAATGTCAACAGGAAATCGGCATCTAAGAAGCCAAAATGAGGTTAAAAATAGAAAAATGACTCGAAAAAGTTAAGAAGCACTTAATTAATAGTGTTTTCTTTTCTAATCAATATTCTGCATTTATAGTATATATATAGTATAGTATATACTCTATTGTTTTATTCCGAAACATGTGTTCGTTTGTAAACGTAAAATATGGACCACTTTTTTAAAAATCAGCTGATCATTTAAAAATGTTGCCAAATTACATGTAACATTTGTGATAAATTTTTTTTTGGGAAAAGAAGACACCATAATTTCCTATAATCCCGTGTGGTGACTCAAATGTGCTTAACTTTTTCGAGCTTCTACTGTATTTGATTTATTTAGTATTATTTCGTCACCATACTTTTTTTCAAAATTCACATTATTTTTCTTTATAAGGAAGCATTACAAGTTCTCCTTGTTATATACACTTTCATATCCGTTGAATATTTGCGCTGCCAAACTTACGTATATGCACAGCACTGAGCAGAACAAAAGCAACAATGTGTAACAATTTTAAATTCTTAAAAATGAGTTGTCTTTTAAAAGAATTAACTTATATTTTTTTCTTTATTTATTTTTTAAACGAATGTATTTTCTGTAGTTATTATTCATGTTTTAGAAAAAAATATATAACTGACGAGAAAAACTTTCTCAAATGTCATCCATCACATGAAGATACTTATAGAGGCATTTTTTGGAAGAGATACTTTTGAAAAGGCACTTTTCTGAAAAGCTGCCCTTTCCCAAAGATTTTTTTAATAAATTTTTGCAGACGACAGCTTTCATCACTCATATTCATTTGATTGTAGACCGACAACTATTGCGATCGCGGCGCTGAAGGGAAATATGAATGATTCATTGAATAGTGGCCGCACAGAAATATCGGGGTCACGCGTTTCATGTGTTTTTAAAAAGAATCTAAGAAAGTTTCTGTAGTAAATGTTTCACACTATACCGACGAGTGCCCGATCACGCTGATTCACCTATAATTATGGGTGGTAAAAATTCAGTGTAATGTTCGATGTAGTGAGCACATATTTCAGGTGGTTCGGCTTTTTAAGACGGTGAGGAACATACTTCGCGCCATATGATGGCCCTACTATTTATACCGATGCAAAGACTATTTTGCAGTTACTTGACAGTGTACTGAAGACAGCAAAAAACTCATTGGGAAAAACTTTATTCTCTTGAGCATCGTCCAAAGTCGAAAAATCGAATGTCAGAATGTCACTCTTTCTTTGCTCCCATAACCTAATTTGACTTTGGCGATGGCTGAAGTAGTCTGTACGTTGACTACAAAACCAAAAAGTCCTGGGTGCGACCCCAGTTTCAGACTAATGCTAGGGACACAATTGAGACCAAAGACGATTTATTCGTTGCGAACCTTCGTCGTCAGAAATAACACGCATTTGTACATATGAAAATTAACACAATACCGTCGTCGTCAGCATGACGCATTTCGTCGACGACGGCTGAATTAGATTTATTTCTCATACGACGACGAACAAATTAGTACAGAGTTACCGTTTTTCATTTTAGTTTTCAAATATATTAGTAAATAAAGTTAATTTTTATTTCAATAGTTGTTTAATTTTTAAAATAAATAATTTAAATTAAATTGTATACAGAATTATTTACCATAAAATTGTTTTCTAATTGTTTCCTGTTAATGTTTAATTTTTTTCACGTAATTTCTTTGCATATGGTAACACGGACATCAAACAACTTTGCTGATTATGGCAGCTCCAATTTTTTCGTCGTTATTGTGTGCCACACTTCGAATTTACGCAACTACTTTTTAAAGACGAATTCGTTGAGCACGACGAAATTCGTCGTTCGAACTTATTGTGTTCCTAGCATATCTCGCATTTTTTCTGATGTGCATTAATGTGGCCTTGCGTCAGTTGTTATCGGAAGGTTTTAGATAAAAGTACTTTTTTACAAGGATGCCATTTTATAGACGAAGTAAAACTGTTACAATATTTTTGTTCAAAAGCTGTGAAAAACTTTTCAAATATCATTATCATCATAGAAACATACAGAAGAGTTTATTCGTATATTTTTGCTAGTGACAGTAAAAGAGTAAAAGACTATCTACAAAATGAATTATCTATAATACAGTGTTTCTTTTAATTATTTATTTATTTAATATATAACAAAGAGTCTAATTATTCACTACAACAATAACATGCTTCAGCCAGAAAGCAATTTCATGCTTTCAAAGTTGAAAAAAATTGTTTCATGATTTAAAACCATTTGATATGTTTATTTTGCATATACTTACATCTGCATATATGCATATCATGTGCACATAGTCCATATTTACTCTTATCATTTAGGAAATTAATTTTAAAAGATAAAAACATGTTTTTTCTTTGCTTTTTAAAGAAAAAACACATCCAAAACGAAAGAAAAGAACATTGTGAAATACATGTAGTACATAGAAGCAAATAGAAGGAATAAGTCTGAAAGAAAGAAATTTTATTTTGTATTTAAGCATAAAATAAAACAGGGAAATGCATATGTATGAGAGTGTATCTCTGATTATGTGAAGTATCTGAACAAAAAAAAATAAAAAGAAATAAATAAAAATTGCCAAGTACATTTTTATACTGCTGGCTTCTATGTTTTTTAATCACCTTTAAGTAGTTTGCTTTTTACTCGTAGATTCTCTGAAGCATAGCCGGACTTTGTAGCATTGAATATAAAATTTAAATATTTTCATCTTTCACATTTCTTTTCATTTAAATTTTTAATTTTATTGGTTCTTGCCTGCAAGTAAACAGATTGAGATGACCGCCAACGAAATACGCCGGAGCTCTGTACAATAAGTAGAGCAGCGTTACCATATTTTATTTTCGAAGTTTTTTGAGATGTGCATTAGTTGTTTTTGACATATGTATCTCGAACAAACAACGGGTGTGGTAGTACAACAACTCCATTAAACACTACCTTGTTAAAAACGCCTTGGTATGATATTTAGTACTTCTAGACTGTTATTTGTAGTTCCTGCTCATTAATCCTGGTGGTAAAAGTATTCCTCAATCAGTGAAATCCTTCCAAATGTCATTGATCGGAATAATATTTGAACAAATTGGTGACGAATGGCAAGAACTGTGTCACTTCGTTTTTAAAGAATACAATTTATTTGGTGAAAAAATCATTGAAATATTTTAAGATATCCTTTTGCAGGCTAACGAAATAAGAAACTAATTAGATACCGCAAACATTAATTTTGTGGTATTTTAAAAAGTTTAATAAACAAATCGTTACCTTCAGTCAGGAAAGGAGCTAAGCCAACTTAATAAATTTTACAGGAGAGAGAAAGCACGTTTTTAATTTTTTATATTTAAAATTTCTTAGCACGCGTTCTTTAACATTATTGCACTTAGGACATTTATATATCATTGCAAAATAACAACTAGAAAACAAATACGAGGAATTTTTGTCTACTCCATTGTCTTGCATCAGAACAAACTGTATTTTCAAAAAATGTTGACTTAACTCCTTTACGAATGAAGGTCAGGAAATGTATAATGTTAGGTTAGGTGGCAGACCCTGGCCGAAGGAGAACTTAGGCCCATTGTAATACCACAATAAACACGCAGGGTATTTGCGGGAATCGAACACGCACCTACAGATTGATAAGACATTAGTCTCACTAGGCTATGGTGGCACCCATGTATAATGCTACTCCGTGTATAAAAAATTTACATATTTGATGTATGTAAATAAATATTTTAACTGAATTTAATTTAAAAAAAAATAATTGTTTTAATAAAATAAGAATTTTTGGTCGATATGAATATTGTTGAAAAAAAATTTTGGCAACACTGATGTGTTACAATTGATTTAATTTCTTTTCCCAATTTCTTGGGATATGAACAGCAAAAATAATTTTTTTTTTTAATTTCTTTAAATAAATTCTAATTTTCTGAACACCAAATAAAGTCAATGGAATTCAAGCTCTGTGGAAAATTCTATTGATATGGAGTGCCGTAATGTGCTACTCGATTTATTCTACATTAATTTTATGCAACAGGAAATCGCAACGTTCGAAGGTCGGACAGGGGATAGCGAATGCGAATAATAGATTTTAATTTTAAAGTTGGAAAGAAAACACATTTTACATTTTATTATTAAGCACTTCTATGGTGTTCACACTGCCGTTAACACAGCCTGGTTAGTACAAAACAAGTTTTTTCTTGTTTTCCCACGCATTGAGCTGTTTTCAAAACACGTAAAATGAACGTGTTTAAAAATTAAACTCTTTCGAAAACATGTAAATGAGGTGTGTTCAGATGTGTCTTTTCAATTTAGTGTTTCACTGAACGTGGTTTTAAACGGCGAGATATCTGCCTTGTTATTGAAAAGAGAATGAAAGTTTGGTCGGGGTGCAGGCATTTAATAAATTTCTTTTTGGTAAAACTAATTGGGTAACGCTTTTAGTGCCGACCCATGTATATGTATTCACGAGATCTTTGAAATGAATATAAGAACATCATAAAATATAATTTATTGAGGAACTTTTTATTTATCTTCTCTGGATTTGTTTTTTTTTAACATCACAAACTTCTCAAATCTCTTACAAGTTTAAGAATATCGCTTAATACCAGACAGACATCAGCAGAGAAAATCTATGTAAATATATACATATGTACATACACCTATAAATATGTATGTATGTATATATGTATGAATTAAGTGTTAGGAATACGGAAGCATTTCATTTTCATTTCACTAGAATTTTATTTAAACATTTCGCTGTTAGTTGATGTTAATTTTATTAGTTTATAATAAATAAATTCACTATATTCCATTTATCTCCCTCTACTGACTGCTACGAATAAACATATTTAGTAGTTTAATTTTGCATGACTCACTTCATAATCGCATTAGAGATTTTGTAAATAGGAATGATAATTTTGTTATAAATAAATATTTTAAAAACACATACGAACTGCCTCATTCATAACAATTGAAAATAAAAATATTTTTCCACACAAAATTAGTTTAGGAAACTTAACCTTAAATTATTGACTCAATTGACCCCAAAATTAAAATTTGTGCTGAAAATTTAATAAAATAAAAGAACGGTATGCATATGAGTTTTTCTAGAAAAATTTCCAAAATATCTCTAAAACTATATTTGGAATAAATTTATATTCAAAATAAATGTAATATTCTATAATATATAATTGAAATATTTTCAAATTCTTGATAATTTCAAACCGCTTTTTGAAAATCGGGGTGCTGTTGACTCTGCAACCAGAAGATCCTCCATTCAATACGCGCAATCAGGCCAAATATTTTGCTGTGTCTGTGCTTCGTCGGTATTCGAGAAATAAATCCCAGCGAGCTAAAATACGATAATAAATGCAAATGGCTCTTCTATACCGTAAAAATAAATGCGCAGCAATTCAGCTTTAAAAATTCTAAACAAACGCATAGCTGCATATTAACATCTCCTTCGCCACTTCACTATCTGTCTCTTCTGTACACCCTACGAGTTCCGCTGCCAATACATTGCATAAGAACTGGCCTTGGGGAAAAATAAGAATTTACAACAGATCTCGATATTTTGGAGTCACAAGAATCTAATCTAATTCTAATTTGTACAACGATTCCCGTCTAGATGTGATATACTTACATATGTATGTAGATGTGATGTAGAAATTTTGAAAAATACTTTTTTCTAATAAACTTTAAATTACTCGGCTGATCGAATCCAAAATGTTGCAGCAAATTTTATTAAAATCGATTCAACCGTTGTCCAAAAATTTAGAAAAAAAAGTTTTATTTTAATAACAATGTGTTGTTGCCCTGTGTAATTCTCAATAAGTCTTTGTTCGAACAGTTGTTTGTTAAATAAATAAATGAATGAAATACTTTATTTATAATTTTAGAAATATCACGTCTTTTAAATTATTATGATACAATTATTGACAAAATATTTCACAAAATGTATTTAAATAAATTTAATTGTAAAAAAAATTATGCTAGAGATGTGCACGGGAATGTTTTCTTTATGATATCACGCATGCTCAGTCAATTATTTTTCTAATGCAGTTTTGTTTTATTAAATTCTCTAAGCAATTTTTAGTCACTGGAGAAAAATTTTTTTTCACTGGTGTATTACAGACGTAGCTATCGAAATATGAAAAAGAATTTATTTGAAAATAAAATGAGTTAGGGCCTTTATATAATAAGGTAACAATGTATGGCTACATATACATACATATAATTTGGTGCTACTCGGGTCTTCCCATACACCAGCACCAGTGATGTCGCCTCAAAATCTGCCACAGAGGTAGATTCGATGCGAAGAAGATGTAGTTTCCAACAAATATTATTTCAAAAAGTGGTACCTCTGCCACTTGCATTTTTGGAGTATATTGAACACCTTAGCATAAGAATTGTATGCGTTTAACTGATTTTTCGTTTGGATAAGAACTATTTTATTTTATGTTATGCTAGGTTATGCTAAATCTTAATTACGGATCGAACACTACAGGCTGCTGCTGATATTAATCCACTAGTAACATCAGAGCGCCTTCCTTCGCCGGTATTGTCTAGCATCATCGGCGAAGTAAAATAATTAATAAGATGGCTATCAAACACAGTTTCAAGAATCAGATGCGCTGCAACACTGCTATAAACAAAAAAAGTTCAAAAGCAGAGTTGTAAGATAGTGAACCTTTCCTCTATCTATCTCTTCATCACCTGTAATCTCTATCACTATTCCTTTCCTAAAGCAGTTAACACAAAGTAGCAGACAATCAATATATAAAATATATAAAAAAAAACCAACTAAAAAATTAAAGAATTCAATTATAACTTTTTACATTATAAATTTCATTCATCATTGTGAAATTATTTATTAAACCAAAGTACTACTTTATTATGAAGAGGAATAAAAATATGTATTGTCTGTTACATTTACAAATTTTTTTCGACTGCTGCTTCTTTTATTAACGTCATTTCTATTAAACTTCGTTATTGGGTTAGTTAAAAAAAATTCGTATAACAATACTTTAGCACTATTTTTTAAAAACTAAAAAGTGGTCGATTTTTCTCGCAAAGTGGTGAGATACCCAAAAGATGTATATCTAGCACAAAAGTGGTAGAGTTGACATCGCTGGTCACCACGGCAACTACTTCAGACTACAGAACCTTGCACTTTACGCCGTCAGATATAATTTATGTTTTGAAAAAGCTGTATTCACATTCATATCTCTCGTTACAAAAGTTCTAATTTCTTTATTTATTTATGCCAGTATGGAGTTCCTATTCTGGGTTCATATCTATGGATTTCCATTCATCCACCAGTTACATACATATGTATATCCACACATGTTTTAGTCACATCATTAATTGTTCTCAGCTTCTCTTTGTTTTTGAAATCTATCGTCACATCAACTTATATTTTGCCTAAACTACCCGAATAAATATGTATGGATGTATGTATGTATATGTGGTTGTATACATAATCCAGTGATGTTAACCGTTGGTAATTTCGAAAATTTCTAAATTTCTACGTTATTTTTAAAAGGTTATAATTTTTAAAAATTCTATTTTATAATATGTCTGCACAGGATACGGCTAAATAACATACTTTAGCTAAGCTTAAATATTACAAAAAAGATTCTACTGAAAGTTAAACATTTCGCTGTTTCTTAAGTTTTTGTTATTTGTTGGAATTAGTAATTTTTATTTGAACTACATTTATTACAAATGAATGAATGTAAATTTTGTTGTATTTAAGACTTGGCGTACGGCAGTTTTGCTTAAAAACGATAATTTTTTTTAGAGCTGTAGGTAAATCCGAATAAGAAAATTAACATCACTGGACAGATCTCAAATTTAAATATGGAAAAAAGAGATGACAAAGTTTATTTTCATTAAATATTATAGTGGCAGTAAATAACGGATAAGAATCTACGGATAAGGGCCTATTTTTAAATGTTCAATTATTTTTCTTTTTATTAATTAAATAGATTGTTCAAATTTTTCTTTTTATTTATTTATTTTATTAATATAAATACAAAGGAAGCCTTCCCGGTCAATAAATTGTGTATTGTGAGAAAAAAAAGGTATGAGAATATAATATACCATGTTATGGCTTAAAATGCTAAAATTTAAGATGGCTATTTCTCAATAAAAGTAAGAATATATTGAGGTATATCTAAAAATTATAAGAGGAAGAGAAAAAATAATAAGTATATATGTTTGCTCCACAGCCATATACATGCATAAGTATTGGAAAAAACAAAGGAACTATTAAATATATTGAAAAATAAAGCCAAGATGGGTTTTTATGGCCCTATGACCAGATGGACAATAATGTGCCAAAAAATAAAAATAATAATAATTGCGATAACGAATTAGCTTCGATCAGCTAAGAAAAAAAAATTAAGAAATATTTTCATTCAAATAAACCAGCATTCTCTTCCTAAATTCAGTACAAGAGTATGAGAAGAGCTTAAGTTCACTTGGAAGCTTATTTTAAACATGATTTATCCTTTTCGGAAAAGAACAAACGAAGATAGATGTCCTTCCAAGTGAAACGTATATTTGAATATTTCTGGTCGAATTAATAAATAAAAAAAATTAGACACACCAAAAGCCATAACCATGGTCATAGACTAAGAAGACAGAAGTATTGTAGTAACAATGATATAAGATAATATAAGTAATAGTATATTTTCTTGTATTTTTGACTGAAAAATGTGGTTGGAATTTGCTGCTAGATACATCCTCGTACTGGGTACAGTCAAGGAATTAAGTCGTCGTACAGTACTTAAATTTCAGAAAATTGGTAAATCAAAAGAAATTGCTACACACAGAAAAATAATTTTATTGCATATACAAGGAAGATTTATAAATTTAATTTTATATAGAAACCTTATTAATTAAATAATAAAACATACGAATTATTTCATGGACTGTGCGAGTTTTTATTACAAAATTGGGAAAAGGAGATTTGAAAAAATCGTTTAAATAATTTTAAATTTTAAATAAAAAGTTAACAAAATTAACTCTATAATCTCTTTTTTTTTATTTGTGGGGGAAGTGGAAATATAATTTATTTATAGAAAATCTAATTGATAGAAAACCAAGAGTTGTGATTGTCACATCAAGCAAAACGGGTTCAGAATTGAAAAATATTTATTTTTTAAAAGTTCTTTATGAAAAAATAAACACGTTTTACTTGATTCAATACAAGATTGAATGAAGATATAAAAAACCGCAATACCGCTGACTGACTCATCGACTGCTGAAAATCGACATGTAGGTGTATAGATCCATTAACAAGTTTAATGGGAACTCAAATGCAGAGGAACGAATTTTTATGAATTCAGGGCATGAAAATGTGTAAAAACTGAAGATTTGTACTATTTTTATACACACTCCATTTATATTGTAAAGTACTGAAAAAAAAATTTAATATTGCGGTTGAACAACGCCAAACACTAATGGAAAGTTGTCACACGAGTGCGTTTGTTATCGGTTGTGAGCAAACCTGGCAACAATCTTCCGGAGAGCTGTTCATATCCAAGTGATCATTCAGATATGAGATTCACTTTTCTCCATTTGCTGTTCAATGGCTGTCAAACACAACTTTGTCGCTTTGCGTGACGTTTTTAACTTTGATAGAAAAGTGTAAAGCGAAAGGTGTATGGCAGAATATGACAGAAAACTTTGACAACAATTGCGCATTGTTTGTTTACCAAAAAAAGTGGTTTATAATTTTGCTATTTATTTTTTTATTATAAAAATAAAAGTAAACAATGTTATTTAACGATATATTTTACAATGTTCTTCTGTTTTAAAAGGAAAAGAATAGAAATAGGAAGACACGAGTAAAGAAAATTATTCAAGCTGATTATCAGAGCACGCAAAAAGATGAGAGTTGCCGAACTTTTCGCTTCACGCTGCGTTAAAAGTACCTTATGTGGCATGTTTCGTATAAGTATGTACATTTAATTTTATATATCAAAACGAATCTGTAACGCAACTCGAAGCAAAAGTTTTACCTGACATGGGTTGTACAAACTTGATAGAAGCAGTGTTGGCCTTTCAATTAACAGCCGGTAAATTGCAAAACTTACGAACTTATTTACCCGCCCTCGTATGTTTATATTATGGCTCGTGTATGACTGGCAACCAAACTTTAGTTAACTTGTTGCGAATATGACAACTGACAAGTAAGAACTACTAATTTCAAATGGTTTTTACTGCTTTCCTGGCAACTAAAAAAATTTTATTCGCCGTCTGGTAACGCCGCCCACAACATACTTATTCAAACATTCATACACATACTTAGCAGAAGTACGAGTATACATATTTCCTTTTCAGTCTCAAAGGCAATTCAACACGTATGACCAGATTCAGTTGCTTCACCATAAAGAAATTTATTGACTAATTTGGTTTAAGCTCGTAAACTGAACAACGCAAACAAGCAAATTTTATAAATTGCAAGTAGAAAAAACAATAAAACTCATTAATGTGAATTATTTAACTGTGGTCACGAATATTGCTGTTTTTCTCACATTTGTAAACCATTTCCAAGTTTAAAAGCAGACTGTATCAGAGCAAATAGATGAATGAATACAGATGGTTGGCGATTTGTATGCACCACAATACCTCAACGCCATCGATACTATTGATAGCGTTTGAGAATTTAGTTGAGAATGAAATCTTCCCAGTTTTTATTTATGCATTTTTCATTTATATCAGTGCAAATGCACAGTCAACTACACCATTTCCATTAAGAAAAAATTAAAAAAAAGTTGTAATGAATCCATATAAATACATAGATATGTACATATGTACAAATGCGTATAAAGAAGTGCTTATTTAAATCAAGAAAAATACACTCGTGCAATTCAGGCCTCCAGCAATACCACTGGGACAGCTGACATTCCATACATAAATAAATAATTTTTATTTTCCCCTAAAAGATGCCACTTCAAGTAGAAAAAAATTTGCTGTTTTAGAGGGAAAATTTTAACTTCATTGCCGAATGCATTAAAAATGCCTTTGATTTAGAAAATGAGAATGAGCAACTTTCCATACAAAATCAAATTTTTAAAATTTTTTATAAATCAAAAGCATTTTTATTAATGTGGCAGTAACTCTGTAAAATTCTTTCTACACATTATACAAGTTTCCATATTTAAATAAAAAAAAAATAGCAATTTATTTGGCTTCAGCGCATTTCCACTGCAAGAAAGTGTGATTTTCCATCGCAGCCAGGGTATTCAATTAATCGAGGTTGTCATTTAATCAGGTAAATGTTCGATTAATTAAACGCATTATTACTTCATCGGTTACATAAAAATCAATCGGTTAACAAATTTATTAAATTTAAAGCTAAACCATATAACAAACTTAAATAAATAATCGTAATTTATTAAATTAATTTCATGATATAAAAATATTTTCATTTTACTGTTCTCCTTTAAATTGCTGTAAAACGGTTGCATAGCGGAACAATAAAGTGCAAATGTTTTAAATAGATATAACAAAATTGGGCAAGACATGCCATGATGCATTTAACCCGACGGGCATCGTTACCCCTTACCAACTTATCTAATCTCGCTCACTTTTGTTTAGATATTGTTACGGTTACTAAAACATCTGCATTAAATTTTATTTTTATTTATTATATTTTATAGTACATTCAAAAATCCCTTTAATTGGATACACATATCATGGGGTTATATAAAAAATGTATATCATAAGCACTATTTATATGGCATAAAAGTACCAAAGTATAATTTTGCCCCATATATGTACATACATATGATCGAATTTCGAAAACGTAAGAAAACACATTTGAGATTTTTTATAGAAAAAAAGATTACGGAAAAAAGCGTTCTACGTGCAATACTTTTTGAGATACAGTACTTTCCGGTTTGATTTGCCCGCTTAAGTAATTCCAAAAACACACAGCGAAACTTTAGAATCCGTTGAGAGCGTATCGCGTAAATAATTTATCCGGTTGATTGCATCACAAACTATTAATTTTTGAAAAATCATTTAAACAATCAACTGTATATCGTTGCAAAGAGAGGTATCAAAAATTCAGTTTTTGTCCGTTTTACCACTAAAGGTACATATGTATATGGAAAAAGCTCCAAACACGTGCCCGCTTATTTTTCAGAGTGTATTGCGTAATTGCATCGCTATGCATTGTTGAAAAATAAATTAAGCGAAAACTACTGTAATAAGAAAAGAATGAATTATTCCAACAAGTACATGAAACGATATTAAAAATACAACTCAAATCTCTTTTTTAAGGGAAGAAATCTAATTCTGGGATTCCCAAAATTAAAAAAATAAAACGAAAAAAATGTTGTTCGCGGTTTAGAGGTGTTAGACTTTCTTCACGTTTTAGAGTAGGAGTGGGGCGTTCTCCTTCGGGGAGAGGCCGCCCTACCTAACTCAACCTAGAGTAGTCAGTGTAAAATTAAAAGCGTTAAAAGTTCTGAGCCGTTCATGTTTCCGAGGTATGTTAGATTTTCAAAGCTACCCTGTAGGAAACGTCAATAGTGGAACTCTATTGATTCCAAACTTGACCCAGCCTAATACATACATACTACATAAGTAATACAATTTTTAACATTTGATTTCTTTGAACTGCTTTTGTTTTCTAGTAAAGTAAATAGATATGTATATGTAGATATCAGTGAATTTTTAACAAAAGCTCATAAGTCGAGATAAGAAAATTTCTTAGCGCTTTAATCCTAAATGAAACTCTACAAGACGTTTTGTTTACACTAATCAGCGTCTTTCTGAAAATTTCTTGGCTCTCTTCTGAAAATGTTTAAAATTTCACTTAAGTAAATTGTTTTGTTAAAAGTCCATAGATAAGAAAACCTATCCAAATTTTAATATCTAGTTTTGATTCAATTGTTAGGAATTAATATGTGCGGAGTAGGGCGTACGTTTTTCTTCTACAATGTATTAGAAAACGTGAACAACATGTGTAAAAATTAGTTTGTGCGGGTCCAATGTATGTTAAAATTTTAAGGATTTACTGCCATATTCATAAATTTTTTTTTTTGGATTTATAGATGGTATATTGATGGAATTTTGTATGGAGATTTGTCTAATAAACCTTTTATAAATAAAAAAATTTTTTATGAATACGGCAGTTAAAAGTTTTATTTATTTTATTTACGACAATTTATGTTCCGCATTGGTTTTTATTCCAATTTATAAGAGTTTGGTTAATTCCAAGAGTTTTGGTTAATTCTAATACGAAGACTTTTTGCATTATTGCCTTCGAAACTTTTTTCTAAATGGTTTGAAAATTTTAAATTTTTAACTAAACGATGGTAGAGTCGACAAGCATTTAATCGGTTAACCAAATACAGTTAATCGATTGAATGCCCTAATTGGAACATCCGTTACCAGACACTGTGTGTGTTTATATATTGAAAATGAAAAAAATGCATTAGATGAATAATAGAAAAAACAAGGCAGAGGTAGAGGTACACATTCCGTTACCAGGCAGCAGGCACGTATGCAATTATATATTGACAACGCCTAATGCCTACTTTTCATGTCTGGTTTCAATAATGATTTTTTTTGCAATAAACATTAACTGCTGGAAAAATAAGATTTTTTAGCTGATGACAATGACTTTTTACTGCATATTTCCAGAACACTAATAACAATAATTGAACAGACTATTGTTCATGTTGTAATTAAAATCAAAACTCAGACTGAGTTGAAAACCTTTTTGCTTTTAGGCAGAAGAGTACGAATAATTGTAATAATACATATTGTCACCTGAAATGCAAAAGGGCGCAACAACCCAAAAAAATCAAAATTTTGTTTTTAATGGATATTTGTACAGCGCATCAAGGCATACGTCTTCACAAATTTTTAGTTTTCCATTTTTAAAAATAACGACTTTCTTAAAGAAATTCAAAAGGCAGTTTTTACTAAGCATTCGAAACCAATTTATTTCTTGCTGTTGAGAAATAATGAAACAATGGAAAAATTTTACCAGCTTTCTCTTTTCGAGACATACTTTTATTTCGATGATATTTCGAAAAAATCTTATTTGTAACCACAACACTTTTCGTTTTATTAAGTTTTTTGTCTCTCCTGTAAAATTTTTAGAATTTAGGTGACGATATGTATACAAATCGTTACTTTAATATAGAAAGGCCTTAATTAATGCTTTTTTCTTACCCTAGAGGGAAAAAAATAAAGTTCATAAAAATCTAAGTTGTGTAGTCACTATTATTTTTTAAGACATTTTTTATTGAATTCAGTCGTGACACATTCATTGTTTTCTTCAAAGTTATATTAGAGCTTTATTTCTGGAAATATAAACAAAACTCGATTTGTAGAGAAAATATGATTTAGGGCCTTTATATATTAAGGAAACGATATGTACATGCATACATATTGATTTTTAATTAAATCACAATTTATTAGTTCATAAACACCAGTCCTGTAAAAGATTGCAATCGATTTAATAGCAAGCACATAATTTAGCATTAATTATTGCTAATTTTTTAATTGTTTTTAATAAAAAAAATTTATTATGAACCTAATTGTGCTTTTTTCCCTTACAAATTATATGTGAAATTTATTATTACATTCCCTATGATATTCTCATAAAGTATGAAAATATCATAAAGTATTTTATTACAAAAGCTAATGCTTACTTAGTTCATCAGTGGATTTTTCCTAATTTTTGATTCGATTCGATTAAATTTATTTACCAATATATTTTCTTGACAACGTTTCTTAGAAACTAAATTTCTATTATAAGGCCTCTTATCGCATTTATATATTTTTCTAAGACTAATTAATTCTAATTATAATTATAGTTTCGCTATATATATATTCTGTACTTTTATTCTTTTCTTCTTCATTTCTTTTAAATATAATTCCCAAAAAAGGTGTAAAAAAGGAACACTTTTATTTTTTTTTTTTCTTATATAATAACTTATATGCTAATAAACTAAATATAGTACTATTTCGCTAACGCTTACTTAGCTCGTCAGTGGATTTTTCCCCCCTAATTTTTGAATACAAACCCAAGATCTATATGTTTAAAATTCAACTAATCAATCGAGAATTAAAGTTGAATGTCAAACATAAAAACCAAAAAATCTATAAACAAAAACATAACAATCTATGAGTTTACTTTTATAACACACACATTTTTCTATTTGTAGTTTCTTCTTCTCATCTATAAAGATATTCCCAAAATAAATTCAGTTAATATATTAATTATGGACAACAGATTTATTTTAAAATTTAAAAATCAATAATTTTAAAAATTTAAATTTAAATTTTTTGCAATATATTTATTAAGCTTGAGGTCTTTTTCTTTTATTTTATTTGGTTTTATTATTCGATATTTATTAGGAAATTCCTATTATTCCTGATGATGTTAACAAGCTGTTAACGAAATATCGAATAATAAAACCAAATAAAATAAAAGAAAAAGACCTCAAGCTTAATAAATATATTGCAAAAAATATAATAAAAAAGGTCAATTAATAATATAATTAAAATTTAAATTTAAACTTAATAATTTAAATATCAAAAATTTTAATTTAAAATTAATAATTTAAAAATCAATGAGTTTAAAATTTAAATTGAGTTCGATCGTTGTCATTTTATGGGACATAGATTGCAATCACATGATTTCACTAAATATTGCAATTTTGAAAAGATTTCATTTTGAAATGTGAAATCATTTTGATACCAGAGATTGAACTCAGTTTGGTTGAAATCACTTTGATTGAATTTTTTTTACAGCTCTGATTAATATGTTAGAAGTGGAGTTTTAAATTACAATTCTTTTTTTACCACATTAATGTTTCCATTTCCACAGAAAACAGTTCAAGTTTCTATTTTATTGTACGAGTATATACATATTTCCTGTTTATAAATAAAAATAATAAATTGCAAAGTTTGACATATGTCGATGTTAAAAATTATAAAACAAATGCTGAAATATTTTAAGCGTTGAATTCGCAGTGGGAAAATATTTAGGAATCATAATTTAATTGCGTTTTTAAATAACTAAAAATATGTATGATATATTGATTTTGAATTTATAGACGGAAATAACATGAAAATATCTTGTAAGTGTCATTAGGAAAATATATTTTTTGCAATAAATTTATTTATTTTAGGGTGCCTCAGTAATCTAGTGAGTAGTGTGCTAGTTTATCACTTGGTTCGATTCCTAGCTGAAACTCTGGCAAGTATCACTGCAACACGTGAACGTTTTTTCACAAAAGGACCATAATAACAACAACTATTTAATACCATAATTTGTTGCTTTTGTTCTGCACAGTACTACTGTATTTGATAATCGTGAACTTTTAAATTAAAACAGTAACAATGGCTTTTATTCGTATAGCTTTACTGTCATCGAGGAATATGAATCAGCATTCAGATTGATTGTTGTAAAAAATATTTCTGAGATTAAAGCATTTTCGAACCATATACTCACCCGTATGTAAAGATGTCAGTTTTAAAAGATAATTTTCTTACTGCAATGGCATTAAATATTTAATGAGCATATTGCAATTATGTATTTTTTTCAATTCTTTCACGCCACAGTGCGGCGCTAATTTTTTATTATTGTGGTTTTCAACGAGATAAAAATATTTATAAAAGAAATCCTGCAATGAACCAATTAAAAGCATGAGGGAATTTTTAATTTATTAATTATTTTTTATAAAAGAAAAAACTTTTTTTTTAGCAAGTTTATTTAACACTTAACAAACAACACAACAAATAAGTTACATTCGTTATAAAGTCCAGGCATAAATTGACTCATTACAAATACCAAACAAACAAAAGTAATACGCCTAACTAATGCATTTTTATCACGTTCATTACAAGTGCAGTTTTAAAACTTCACTGCACTTAAAGCTGTTATTTTTACCTTTTAAAAAATGATAAGAAAACGTGGACGTATGTCAGCAATTTTCTTGTTTATGCATTTTAAAATATTTCTTTATGATCAAATCAGCAGAATGTCTGGCAAATTGCTTTATTTTAAATACGACAAAATACAGTCGCGTAAAAACAAAATTTTAAAATTTTTAGAAGCACTCAATTTTTTAATTCTTTTTTGTACATAATTTCTAAAGGAGTCGATCGTACGTATTACGGAAACTCGCAATTAGTTTTAAGCAAACATCTCTTTAACGAAATTTTGATATTGAAATTAAATTATTTTCAAAATGGCTACAAATCGAAATTTTGTTTATGCAAATTATAACAATCAATACGAAATGCATAATCACACAGCCATAATGCAGCATACAAGGCAGATCATAAATTAAACAAAAATTAAGAATCATGATACAAATGATATAAAGTGGCGAAGGCGTAGTCACTGGTCATCCTCTGAGTGTTGGTTCAAGATAAAAAAGAATTTATCACTAAATGAATTGCACAAAGAATTGATACATTTCTTCAAGGAACAGCTATATTGACAACACTGCTGTAACAGATATACATGCATATTTAGCAAACTTTAAAAACAAACAAATAAAAAACGCCCTTCTCACCTTTTTTAATCTTTAAGAAAACAACAAATAAACTGGAATTCTTAATGAATTCTTTTTGTTTTCTATTTAAAATTTGCATAATTATAAACAAAGAAATATTAACGAGAAAGCTTTTATCCATTAAATGTACGGACAAATCAAAATAGATCTGAATTAAAAAAAAAAATTTTAATAATAACAATAACAAATCCTGACAAGGTTCGTAGTACATACCTTTTAGATCTTTTAGCTTTAGTATAACAACAAAGTGCATTGATAGACCGACTTCCTAAACGCAAGTTGCATACAAAAAATTTCTGGCAGTGCCTAATGTTCCTAAACAGTTGGCAGCTCAGTTTGATGAGCATCGGGTGGCAAAATGTGCCCGTCCACACTGTGAAACATTTTCTGCAAAACATTTGAGTTTGTAGGCAAAATAGGGAAGAGAAATGAAAACGGGTACAATATTTCATGAAACTTTAAAAAAAAAACCAGAAGAAAAATGAAGTATTGCGTAACACCAACAAACCAAGCAAAAGTTTCATAGTGTGGACACAAATACACTTTCAAAAGAGAATCTATTGGCGTTTTCCTTTCTGACAAAAGTTTTGTTCATATGTATGCTGCATTTCGCTATTATTCGAGTTCCATTCTAAGAAGTATGCAACATTTTAAAAAGCTATCACGTACCTTTATGAATATGTTGCATCAATAACTGACAAAATAAACAACATATTTGACCTTCTACTGTCAAGTTGGGGTGAGATAATGACCTTTTTTCATCCTTGATAAATACCTTTTTATACAAATAAGAACTTTTTTTCCTTTTATTTTTTAAACCGAAAGATTTATTAAAAAAAATTATTACTGTTTTCTTATTATTATTATTATTATTATTATTATTATTATTATTATTATTGATAAAAATTATGCTAAAACCCGTACTTTATCACAAACATTTGTTTTACATTTACAATACTATTTTAAAAGTTAAATTTTCCAGGTCTGACAAAAGGTAAACAAAATAAGAAACTAAAAGAATGTAAAATAAAACAAAAACAGTATAAAAACCTGTTAAGACGAGTCAGTGCATTACATGTTGGTCTCATTATATTTTTGTTGCTTTTTATATTTGGTTTCTTTTTTTTTTATTGAGTGTTGTCTTAATAAAATTGTCAGGGATGAGCAATGAGTTTTAAATCGATTCCGAAATGAAAAAACTAAAGCAGTACATTTCAAATTTTGATTTAAAATTAAAGTGTACGTTAAAAACCCGGTTTCCATACAAAATTCCAACTTCAACCCAACAACGCAAAATTGCGTGTTTAGGAGAAATTAAAAATTTGTAATCGGAAAATACGCAAATGATACCCGTAAATAGAAATTTTAAGCAATTTTGCAACTTTTTCGAAAATAAAAGTTTTAATTGGAATTTTTCTAGAAAGTATTTCAATAAAATAAATAAATAATCGTTTTAATTGTGTAAGGAGCATATGGCAACTATAATATAGATAAAAAAATCATGTCGTATATAAAGAAGAAAAGGTTTGCCTAAAAAATAGCACACAAATTATTTCGATATACAAATTTATATAATTATAATTACTGCTAGACATACATTATTATTTTAGTCATTTTTTATTTTAATTCTCTACGCAACTCTCTGTTGGAACACGAACTTTTTTTTTAGTTTTATTTTCTATGCTATTCGTATGAAAATATAAAAAAAAAACCCCGATTGAAGAAGAAAAATTCGTTAGAGTTTTGACCTAGCGTTGCCGCTTTTATTTAGGTATGGCATTTCAGCGTAAAAGCTAAGCAGAAAAAACGATCCGCTTTCCGCTCTTGTTTAGGTATGGCTGTAAGTAACTTACTCGTCAGATTGCAAAAAATTCAAAATGTGTTTAAAAAGTATCACAATGTCGAGGAAAATCATATTTTATCAAATATTTTCTGTTCAATTAGAGTTGCACTTGCTGACGCAGCAACAATTGGAAAGAAAATTAATTAAACGCTATGAAATTCTTATAATGTAAGATCATTTCGTAATATAATCACTTTTCGCTTTTATATAAATATAGCAGAAAACAGCTTAGCAAAAACATATAATTCTTGTCGGAATTCTATAAAATTTTCCTTCAAATGAACCGCACTATATTGAATCATAGGGTTAAGAATTACAAACAGATTTAATAATTAAAAAAAAAAATACTAAATAAATCATGAAAATTACGTATTTCTAAATGGGTGTAGGTATTAATAAATGCATACACCAATTAAGTTACAATTTTAAATATCTATTTATATATCTAAGAAACATAAAGAGATCATAAACGTAAAAAAACGGCAGACATGTCGCCTTATGAACACATAATATTGATAACATGCTGGTTCATTTAATGAATACTAAGAATTAATTAAATGAAATACGCACTACTATTATCTGCGGAAAATACGCTCATTATAGATAGATATGTACTTATGTCTGAAATTGACAAAAGATGTGATTTCTTGTAAATTTCCATTATCGCGTGTTAACATAAAGGTACTTTTATATATATAACCTTAAAACTCCGTTATTTGCTAAGTGTTTGGAAAATTTAGTGTTTTTTTCGATTATTTATCTATGTCTGTTATATGGTTTAGCTGGTCTATATGTACATTTCATTTGTGCTAATACCAAAATTGTCAATAGACCTTTAATCAAATTCTTGAAAGAAGGTAAGAAATTTTATAAGAACACCCAAAAAATCTTTGAGAATTACGAAATATACAAATAAAATAAACTAAATGGCTTTCTCAAAAAATTTTCTTTATACAAAAAACATTTTATTATTCGATTTAAATCTATTTAAATTTTCAAAACCTTTTTACAATTAGTCAACTTTTGGTTGACAATGATTGCATCTAAAAGGCGAAATGAATAATTAAATTTTTAAATACAATTATATAACTATTTTCTATTCAACGCGAAAATAAATGAAAATGAAAAATAATTAATAGTTCTTTTTTACGAAAAAAATAATAGATAATAGTTTTTTTTCGTAACAAAAATTTTTGTTTTTTAATTTATATATAGCGCTAACACTCACATCTCTGGCTAATGATGTTGATGATAATCTAGTTTTTTAAGTTTGTTTTTTCAATGATCGTTTGATATTAAAGTAAAAAAGGAACTATTTGTGTTTTATTGTTTAAAGGTTTAAAGAAAGCACATTAAAATTGCGATTCGCAATATGCGTTAATACCTTTTTGCAGCAAGACACATATATTTATGTAGATCGGTATCAGCATATTAAACTAAAGAGGAATTAAAATGTAGTAGTTAGTACATACATTCACCCATACCTATGTATGTATGCATGTATATATGTATGCAGGTATGGATATATGGATGTGTATATGGGAAAGTAGGTATATATTGTACCTACCTGTCAAGGTATTTCATTTTGCGTTTATTGTACATTTTATTTTCAAACTCACCTAGAATGAATTTCGATTTTTTTGTGGTGTTTTGGTTATACAGTTTAATTTTCAAATGCAAGAATCCGCTGTTGATATTATCAATCTAAAAACACTAACGCACACACAAACAATTAACAAAACAAAAAATAAATCACAAGTTTTTTATTGCAAAACAAAGCAATCAATAATTTAAAAAAAATAACATTAAATTTACATTTCGCTCAAAAATATTCAAACTTTATATAAATATTTTTTGTCTTTGTATTTAAATTTGTTTCTTTTTAATAATGATTACAGCATCATCATCTAGTTTGTTATTAGGTTTTTTTTTTACTGAAATGTAATATTTTCACTCTCCCAAACACATTCTCTATTGTACCTATTAATATTAGAAATTTCAAACACACAATAAATGCAAAATATAATAAAAAAAATTTTGTCAAGTCTCTTGTATAAATAAATAGGTATTTTGTAGTGGAGAAATTTTTTTCTTTAAAAAAATGTGTTAACAATAAAATAATTAACTGGTTTGCTAAATAGTATGTGTGTTAGTTAATAGCTTAACATATGGATGTATTTACACAAAAGTAAAGAATAACTAACACATTATCACAATTTTCGAACAATTATTATTAATTATTTTTAACTTTCATATTAATTTTTGTTCTCTTGAAGTAAACACGTTACATTCTCAAAATTTATTTAGCAAAGTAGTTTTATTAAATTCACTGTGTCTCAATTAATAATGTAGCTTTTTAAATTAATTAAATTTACTCAGTATTTAGTAGTCATTTATTTTTTCTTTTTTAATTAACACTTCACTAAAGTATTCACTAATATCCGCGACCTTTTCTCTCGTCAACAATTCTCGCAGCACTGAATGGAACGGATGAATGTGAAAAGCAAATGAAGTAAACTACAGGGCTGCCAACTCACAGCAATTTATTTCAAATATTTACAGTATTAATCGAATAATAAATTAAAATTGCATATATGTATAATAAATTTTTAAAACACATATAGAAATGAAATTCAAATATAATAAATTTTTTTAAACTCTAACAATCTTAGAAGTTAGTTTTGAGATTGTTTCATTTAAAGGCAAATAACGCTGCTTGTAACATATTATATTATATCGTTTTAAAATTTTTTGTATTTTCTAAGCTAAAACAGTGCATCTACTTGTTTGATCCATCAGAATACGAAAGTCTCCTAGAAGCCTCATTATTAAAACTATATAATTCCGCCAGTAATTGTTGTTGTGTCTCCAAGCCAAAGGTTTATATTTTAAACACAAATTTTAGAAATTTGAAAACACAGTTCGAAAGCGATCGATCGATTAGTATTTTTGTTTACCTATATATTTTGCTTATTAATACCGCCAAGAAAAGTTGTGCAACTTAAATAATAAAAATGTGTTACAGACGAATTTCATAAATTAGTGGGCTTGCTATGGATTTAATGTTAAATATACAACACAATTTTGTTCTAAAATATTTATTATTCGAAGTGATGGACAATTCATAAACGTGATAACAGCCGGTTTTAATTACTTCACATTATCGCTAGTGAAAAGAAATTAAAAAAATATATAAATGTATGATAAAAGTGGGAAAAATTATTTATTTACCAGTAAATATTTCTTAACTATTTTTTTTATTTATTCAACGCGAGTCAAAATTATTTACGATTATTTATATATATTTGTTATATGATTAGGTGCTCTATATGAACATTTCATTTTGCATCTGTAGACATTTAATGAAATTTTTTCCAAAAACTAAGAAATTCCATGTTTATACAAGAACTATCAAAAAATAAACTAAATAGCTTCTTTAAAAATGTTCTTTATAAAAGAAACATCTTATTATGCATTATAAATCTATTTACGTTTAGTCTTAAAAATTAGTCAACCTTTTGGTAAAAAATGATTGTTTCTAAAAGGCAAAATAAAAAATTCAATTTTCAAATTGAATCTGCCTTGGTAATTTGCTAATAATATGGCTAACGTAAATTTTATGCTGGCAACTACTTTCAATTACACACAGGGTGCTTCATGTGCATAACATCTCTCAGTGTAGTAGAAATTTTCAACCACAGCTGTTCTTTTTAACCATTTGTCATTAAAAATTTGTCGTAGTGTGATGTGTTGATCAAATTTATTTTAATAAAAATAAGTGTAATCTATTTAAAGTGAAAAGTAGTGAAATTGTTTGCGAAGAATTAATGTGGCTGAAGTTTGTAAAAGTTGTATAAAAAAATGTGCTAATTAAACGATATCCATATAGTACATATATATATATATATATATATATATATATATATATATATATGTATATTCATACAAGAATAACACGTTTATGCACGATATAAATAGACACAAAAGTGGGCACGTCATTTGAACAAAATATGAATGTAAATAATATGAATTGGAAAGAAAAACAATAACAAATACGAAAATGAAATAGACCCACAAGCAAACTTTGATTGTGTGTAGTGTTAAACGTTCCATAGATATTTATTTGTTGTGCTTATTTTTTGGACTTTAAAATATAAAAAGTGGAGAAATTTTTTAATAAATTCGCGACCTGGGCAGCAACAATAACTCAGACTGTAAAGAGGAAAATTTGTAATTCATCAAAGGTGAGTGTTTCTCATTTTCTTTTGCTGTTGGCTTCTTTGATTGTTACGCCTTAAGTAGTAGTTGCTCACTTTTATAAAATATACATATATTAACAACATAGTCATGCGAATAAATACAAATGCCATAGTTTCAAAGGTTAATAATTCACATTGCAAAGAGATCAATGAATATCTAATGTAATAATGTCATATTTTATTATAATTAATGGTTAGGATTATGAATATGTATACAATACATGGAAATGCATACTTCTATTCACTTAATTCTTTGGGAAGTATGCCAAATAGGATGCCAGATTGTTAGAATTTTAATTCGGGTGCGATTGCAAAAAAGTGCAGACGATAAACTCGTTTAAATCTGGGAGTTTACTTTGTTATTCCAATCGAAGGAAAGTATTCTCTTATACCAATATACAAATTCGAATGACTGTCTTTTCGTTACACATCATAGAGTAATGTTCCTGGAGTTTATAACGAACTGAAACGGATACGAATATCAGTTTTGTGGTGGAAAACGAAAATAGCTTGGGATAGCTTGAAGTACATACATATATGTATATGGAGAAGATGTATAAGAATTTAGTAAATATTTTAATAAATAGATTTTCAGTTGAATGTCGTTTGTGTACATTAAATAAGTTTAGACGAGCGAACATTTAGTTTGACAGCATATTACGAGTGGGAAAGAGCGCTTTATTTTTGTGCTCGGTACTCGGCGGTACGTTTTGTTCACCTTTTCGTTGCTTACAAAAATAACAATAACAATGGAACAATATAATAATAATGGAATCTCGCAAGCAAAATTTTCGTTTGTGTGACAGCGAATGAAAAAACAAAAGAATTCCAGATGTTTTTCTAGCAAATGTTCGGACTAAGTGAGGAAATTAAAAAAATCCCAAGTGCTAAATGAATACCAAATTTAAATAAATTGCTTTTTTTAAATTCGAATTGAATAAAAATATTAACTAAATTTTGTTTTTGTTACTAAAGATTTATTGCATAGACGGCCTTTGCGCGGGATTAAAGATCTTCTCCACCTTGGTGTTTCCCAAACGGCGCTTCCTATTAAAGATTTTGTGAGTAATCGGCCTTCTGGTTAAATATTTTCTTCATTATGGTATTTTCCGAAACTGCCCAGCCTACTAAACATTTCACTTAAGTATTTAATTCGCCTTTATATATAACAATTTTTTGTAATTTTTTAATACAAAAGCTTTAAAATAATACCCGTATTGACCTTATTCGATTGAAAATACACCCTTTATTCACAAACTTGAAATGGAACTTTAAATGACCATAACTCGGAAACTAAGGGTTTCCGTTCATTTTTTAATATAATTTTTTCTTATTTTATAATTTTTTATGGCGTGACTTCCTATGTTTCTTTTCTCGAAGGGGCCCTTAAACTTTATTTACAGCCAGGTTTTACTTTATTGTATGTGCAGAACATAAGTTAGTGGTTTTTTGTCTTTATTGCTCTTTAAATGAAGATATTGATCTTAACTGGCTTCATTCAATAATTTGTTTCCCGGTTTCTTAATCAATAATCTGGTAACCTGACTGGCAAACGTTTTCTAGCCTTTGCTTTTATTTGATTTTTTGATTTTTGTTTTTGCTTAAAAGTCGTAACACGAGTACAACCAATCAGATTTTCCTTCATTGAAGGCTCGTCTACAAAACCAACAATAAAAATATATTTTCGTATGCAGTGACGCATTATTGGATACAGGCAATGTCTATATAAAAAATATATCTTCTTTGGATACATGGAAAATTCTGTATTAGAAAGAAAAACAACAAAAACCATGTGGGCGAGAAAAAAGTTTTTGCAATAGAAAAGGTGTGGGTTAATAAAAATTTATATGTATATGGATTTATTTACTCAAACCAATACAAAGATTTACAAATCGTCACTTAAAATGCAAAAGGCCATATTATCACTTAAAAATTTTACAGGAGACACAAAACACTTAATAAAATGAAAAGTGTTGTGGTTACAAATATGAATTGTTTCTCGAGTTAATTTTTGTACACAAAAAATAAGGGAAATTTTTTAGAAAATGCTGCATACCTACCTAACTTTTTTTTCATTTTTGGCACATTTGTGGATTGTGAAAAACAATCAGTTGTTGTTACGACCTTTTGAATTTCGTTGCTTTTAAAAATAGAAACCTTAAAATTTGTAAAGACGTGTGCGTTGATGCGCTGTACTAATATGCACTAAAAACTCAATTTTGAATTTTTTGGTTGTTACGCACTTTTATATTTTATATTTCGATAAAAGCAATTTTTGCATTCCTTCCTGTACACTTTTCGAAGATATTTAAAAAAAAACTAATTTGTTAAGAATGAGCAATTCCGCATCTATTTGTCATTTGCAAATCTTTTTAATTAGGTAGTTTTCACTTTAATTTTACAATCATTACATATGCTTTGTATAAACAGAAAAATAAAATAAAATACGAAATAATTATAATAAAAATAATTATAATAAAAATAATTATACGAAATTAATATTAAATACGTATAACAATATTTCGCAGTGAAACGTATAATTTATGTAATTGAAGATTGTTGATAAACAAGTTTAAAATAATAATTCCCCTCTAGAACGTTTGTTTTTAATCTTAATGTCAATTATCATACTATACTAAGAATGTGCAAACTATAGGAAAATAAATACCTCTTAATCTGCATTTTTCAACCAATCACTATTTTTTATTTCATATTCATCTGTTTAGTTGCCGTTAATACTCTCTAGAATCAACAACAAATTCACTTTCGGTCAGAATTTTTCTGTCGTATCGTATAAACACGAAAATAGCTACGAAAATGGGTAAGTTAAATATGTAAGTGTTTCGCGCCTAAACAATTGTTTTTATTCCCTCCCAAAAAGAAAAGTAGGAGGTTTGAAAATGTGAACTTATCTGCGTTATTTCCACGTGTTTTGTATTTTAAATGATATAATCAGTGTTGTTGTTTTGATAACTGTTAACAAAAATAGATAAAAAAAACTCAACTAAATACATATTAACTGTGATGTAAGAATTTGTTTTGTTTGTTTCTTTACCATTTTCCCACTTGATCACACTTTGGACATAAGTTGATCGGAACAACGTGCGCTTTATCATTCACATGCCCGGCAATTTATACATTAAAAACTTTCTTTTGTCATCAATTATGAAATAAGGTATTGTTGCTGCTTACATATGGGCAAGTCCCACAAACAGTCCAGGAACCAAATATTTTTAAAATTTTTCCAGCTTAATTTTTTTTTAAATAAAATATTAGATTACAATATATAAAATATTAGATTAGAATTGTGAAAAGGTTTAGAAAAATTAAATAGATTTATTTTTGTAATCCTCATTCTTTAACATTATTTCTTTTAATAAATATTTCTATATTATCTTTCAACCTTAAAGGTTTGTTAATATTTTCTCTTTTTTCGATATTTCGCCAACCATCGGTTAACATTTTCAGGAAATTTTTAATAAAATATTAATAACAATTTTTAGTGAAAAAATAAACTCTGATTAATACAAAAATTATTACCAAATCATACACTACTTCAAAAAATTTACTTTAGTGCTGACATAGATACCATATTTTTTCTTTAAATTTTATTCAATTACAAAATGAAATTTTTTTCAGTTTACTATTTTGGAATGGTATATATTAGATATGAAATGTCAGGTCCATGCTTTGAAGCGTGCGTCGCGGAAAATACCGTATTTTTAATATTGTGAGTCTAATGCCATTTTTTTTAAATTGGCATTAATTTTATTGAAATATCATACATGCATTAAAAATTTTTACAATTTATATGTTCTTTCCTTATATCTTTCCTTATTCTTCGCCAATACCACTATGATGTGAGCCATTTTGGATGAATTTTTTTTTTTGCAATTTTCCACCGAAAAAATTTTAAGTAATTTCTAAACTGTTTTATTTTAGACAATTACTATTTGTATTTTAGAAACTGCAGATAAATTATTCTTAATGCTGAATTCATATTTAATTAATTTCAATTAAATTTTCAAACTATTTTAGTCAAAAATGGCTTATCGTCGAAAACTTAAAAACTAATTCGCATCAAATTGAAATTTCCATATCTGCCTTAATTTCACGGAATAAAATTAAATGAATTTAAAATTTTTCTTATAGTAAAAATATAAATTAAAATTAAATAACGATACAACAAATTTGCTGTTCACAAGCACATAAAGTGAATAATAGATAGATGGTGCGATATTGGAAAATTTAATTCTTGTGATGAACTTAAAATATAAACTAAAACTTTTCTAATATTAAAAATAAAAATGTCTTAGAATTTAGGAAAAAGCATACCTGTTTCCAAAATGTTACTTGGTGTAGTTTAGACGTCTTCTTCACGAGACGTAAATTCACTAACATGAACAATAATATCATGTTAGTGTTAAGTGTGGACGGGTTATGTGAATGTTTTAACATAAGACAATGATGATGCAATCTGTTCTGAAAGCTCTATTAACAAAGTATGACGTTTATGTTTGCCAACAGTCACTTTGTGGTTGCTTTTTATTTCTGTTTTAATTTCATTTGGCAAAAAAGAAGCGCGGTTGGAGAAATATTAAAACAAAGTGGGAAAAATCAGTTAGTAAATTAACTAAACATATAAACACATATAGAAAATTCTGTACTAGTTGACGCGACGGCAGAAAAAAAACAATTTAAATGTCATAACACTAACATGAGTACGTACTACGTAGTCGGGACCGCAAACATAATTGAATAGAAACGTCACTTTTAAATTCCTTGCAAGTTCAGTCTTCCAACTGTGAGGGTGGCAATGAAGTAGTCTGCACGTTGACTACAAAACCAAAAAGTCATGGGTTCGAGCCCAGTTTCACACATTTTGAATTTTTTCTGATGTACATTAGTGGGGGTTTATGTCAGTTGTTGTCGGAAGGTTTCAGTGGCGAAGCTATATTCACTGGTCACTGAAAAGAACCGGCTTCAGCTATAACCAAGCCACAGGCAAATCAAGGCGCCCGCCTTCGCCGGTTTTGCGTAGCACCAGCGAAGTAAGATATTTACTAAAACGACTACTAAAATCAAAGCTTCAGAAATTGAATACGTCTCCTTGACATCACAGGCGCTGAAACACTGCCATAAATACAAAATGTGCAAAATCAGAGTTGTAAGGTATTGAAGCTTCACCACCTGTCATCTCTCTCACTATCCCTTTCCTCTAGTTCCAGTACAATGCATCGCATGTGAAGGGGTCATCGCCTGAGTGCTGGTTTATGATAAAAAAAATATATTCCAACTGTTTTTCTCTATAAATTTCCTTTATAATTTCAAGTAATTGAATTAATTTTATGCAATTAATTGCAATGATTTTAAAATAATTAAAATCATTAATTTGCATTGCCCTAAATAACACTCATTGCTCATTTGTTCAAAAAACGCCATAACTCAAAAAGATAAGTTTTATAAGAAACTAGATTAAACTTTTCAAATCACATACAAATCTGTTAAGAACTAGCATAATATTTAAGATTAGAGACTATGATTTTTTGATTAAATTGGCGATATTGTTTTTACGAAGAGTCTGTATATTTTGTTTTCTTTTCCTTGTTTCAGAATTTTATTTGATTATTTTTACAAGATTGTACGCAACTAAATTTTGCACTGAATAAATTCAGACATAAAAAATAATTGAAATAAAAAGAAAAACTTAACACGATTTAAGAACGAAATTGAATCTGATAAAAGAACTTAATGCAAATTGACAATGTTCAGTTAAAAACAGTTGGACTACAGTAACAAAATTTATTTAAAAATGTGCAGGCGCTATATTATATAAAGTTTATTGCAGTCTAGATACCAAGATGGTGTTTCTCTATAACAAGTAGTACTTGTCTGTGCAAAATTTATATGAAAACCGATCAAAATTGTTAGTGCTTTTCATCTAAATTTTGCCCAGACAAACACTACTTGTGTTTATAGAAACAGCACATTAACATATCCATAGTTATATTATAATAGAAAAAATATTTATTTATATATGTATGTATAATATAAATTTAGTTTTAAAATGGGTTATACATTCTAAAAACATTATCAAATTTTGACCATTTACTAAACTTCCGATAGCCTTTAAACAATTACTTATGTATATGAAATTTTGTGGCTTTAATGTGTGTGTAATAATTTTTTATAAATTTAATTTTCAATTAATTATTTCTTGGCGATGGAATCAGTGAAAAACTCAATTTAGTTAAAAATACGGGTTACGCTCTTTCTACTTGAGACCATCGATATGTATGTACGAGTATGTATAATTATTGAATGAAATGTTTTGAACTTTGTACTACCAAATATTTCCCGCATTATATTCGGTCTGTTATGTACTCAAATATGTAGTTTATTTTATTAACGTTATCGTTACTTTCTTTAAGAATACATACAGTCACTCCTTAAAAATTAAATAAGCCAAAAATTTTTAAAGGAAGACAAATATTTATTTTATTATTTAAATTTAAAAATAAAAACTTTCATTTAGTACTGAAGTGCGAAGTCGAGTCGCATTTTCTGCTTATTTCGCTTATAAATGGTTCTTTCCTTGGTACGCGGCTTTGGAATCCGCTATTTCCCAAAACACTTCGCACTGTTTCTGAATGAACATTAATATTGTGGTAATTTTCCAAAATGTTTCCAATTGCCACGGCTGTTGTTTTAGGATTTTTACTAACAATACTTTTTAAAAATCGCTCAACTCGTGGGGAAATTTTGGGTAGACGTTCAGTTTATAGCTTCTTGCTGCAGATTGAGACTCAGAAAAATTGTAGACTTGACAGTCTAATAATTTTAGCAATTGAACTAAAGAAATTCCCATCTTTCCTCAATTTTAAAATATGTTCACACATTTCGATACAAATGTCCTAAAATGGTAAGACCCTTTTTAACAAAATTTTTCCCTAATATTACTGCAGTCTTTAAGAATTTGCTTACAAATTATGCTTTTAACATTTTCCCTATATTATTTTTTCTTTAATTTTAAAAAGTAGCGCTTTCTATTTGGCATCATGCGTATAATTGTCTGTGCTGCCAGATTAAGTTTTAAGTGGGGAAGTACAATATGCGGTTAAAAAACCGTACTTTTTGTAATTTGTTTTTGACAATGTGTGGATGCCTTGCAAAGGCAAGCAAAAATATCTATCAGAAATTCATTGTTATTCTTAAACTCTGTGTGGCCGTAGTTGTATTACCCCTTATTATAGTTCAACAATTATACTATAAAACATTTATGTAAGTAAATTTCACAAAGTAACTTTTGTAACCCACTGTCGCCATACTATGTTGAAACAAATGTCGGTAAGTTTAGAATACATACAACTTCATTTATAGTTGGATAGTTAGAGAAATGACACGAATATAGTGAAACTTCACTACACTCTGAAATTTGAAGCGTTATGTGGTCAGGCCTGTGCATCATTGCAATGTGTGTACTGTCGAATATATCACTTCTGTTAGAGAAAGTGCGGCGGATTTGTTATTACCATCCATTGAGGGCGCTATGACCGCAATTGCAGGTTCTAAATTAGACAGTATGTGGTTTCAATAAGATAGTGCATCCGAAGTTTCCAGAATGCATAATTAAACGTTTTGGCGATTTGACGCCGTTAAACTTGTTTTGTGGGGCTACGTCAAAGAACGTGTAATTCCCGAAGTTGGAGCATTTGAAAACCAACTACCTCGAAAAGATCTACTGTTATAACTAATCTAGGGGCGGTGATTTTAATGGCATTGTATTTCGTACCTAATGGCAAGGTCCAAGCTTTATCATCATATCAATCATAGCTTTATGTGTGTTTTATTGAATTTCACTTTTAAAACCGACAAATTGATAACCCCGAATAACAGGGTTGTAATTTGAACACTTTTAGTCAGGTTTTGTAAAACGCAAAATTATTTTTGAATTTTAAAAAATATCCAACTCCTACAAAATAAAGCACAAATTTTTCTTTTTTTTTCGTTAAGGATTCCAACTTCGAACAAAACACGGTTCGTCCGTTTTTAATGAAATTCTTTCTCTTTTTGGTACCGGGTAAAGGGGCAATATGCCTCTACCAAATTATCTGACCGATTGTGATGAAATTTAAAAGAAATATAGTATAGAAGTATAGAAGGAGACATAATATATACAGGGTGGCCCAAAATGACCGAAGGGGTTTGAGGTGCTGTGGCTCCATTCTGTTGCAATGATTCTTGCGCATGGTTTTCCACGGCTGGCGTTAAAAAATTTTCCAACATGGTTCGACATCTAACACCACTGATTTTACTAATTTACTAATTTACTAATTTCACTAATTTTCAAAAAAATATGGGTCAATTATCCTTTCCGGCGTAACACCGCACCAAATGGTACACTTATGTGGGTGTAATTCTCGCCGTTGAAATATTCGTGGATTTTCTGCAGTTCTTTTTGTCTATTGACAAACCCATTCAATTGGAAATGGGCTTCGTCGCTCATAATTAAATTAAAATAAAATCACGATTTTCTTCTGAAATAAAGTTCAACCATTTTGGCACGTTGTTCAATTGAGTACTGTTCCATTTTAATTCCCAAATCTTCTTTACAAAATACTGAAACCAAAAAAAAAATCATAATTAAAAATTATAAGAAATTCAAACACCTTCGGCCCTTTTGGACCACCCTGTATATATATTTCCATTTGGAGGTAGTACCAAGGGAGAGGTTAGGGATATCTTATGCCTCCCCGAAAATATCAAACTGATTGTGATGAGCATGAACGATGTCGAGGGTAAAAGGTTTGGGGGTCAGCCGGTATCAATATACATAGAAGCACTGGATATTCCGTTTTTAATTTAAAATGACGGATTCTCATTGAAGCACCAAAGAACAGAAATTGCATTCTTTTGCTTCATTGCATTTGCTTAACTAGTTTTTGTATAATAAAAAATATTTAGTATTTTGTCTTTTGTTTTTTGGGAGTACATTTAAAGGGTGCTCTCGTATTACATATTATTATTATTGTTATTTTGAATATTTATTATTTTATTATTATTTTTTTTAAATACAAATATGAAAAAAGTTACTTTAATCAGAATCACCAATATTTGGAACGCCTTTGAGTTTTGTTTGCTTTCAATTTCGTTGACTGATAAGAGACCAGTCAGCCGGTTTTCTTATTACTCAATAATTCGTGCATTATAGACGGAGTCGTGTTAAATTACCCACTTGTTTTACTCCAGATACTGAGCGACTTTTAAACAACGCGGACGTGGTGTGGTGAAAAAGTGATATTGCAGATTTTGTTTTTTAATTAAGTTGTCGCTGTCAGTGAAATTTATAAAATAAATAAAAAAACCAGTCAATATATTTACATATATACATACATACATATCCATAAATGATTTGTATTTGCATATGTATACGTAATTGAAAGAGACTTTGAGAAAACAGGGAATACTTTGTGAATAATTGAAAAATCTCAGAACGACGTTTATAAAAAGCTGCATTAAATAGGTGCTGCAAATTGGAATTTTATTTTAATAAAACATTGTAAGCAGTTAAAAGTATTTTAGTTATATACACTCAATCCTGTTGTAAGAGATAACACGGCAGATGAAACTAAACTTGTCCTCCTTTTTATTGGCATGTTCAGAATTCAGAATTCATGTTTCAGGAATTTGCATTTTGTGCATGTACAGCAGTACTGCCAATGTGATTATTATCACAATCCAAATACAAAATTTTTGATATTTCTGAAAAATGTACATATCGTCAACTAAAATTAAAAAGGGCATAACAACCAAAAAACTCAAAATTGAGTTTTTAATGGATATTGGCACAGCGCATCAAGGCACACGTCTTAAAAAATTTTTAGCTTTCTATTTTTAAAAATAACGACTTCATTAAAGAAACTGAAAATGCAAATCTTAGTAAAACTAGATTTCAAAAACAATGCATTTCTTGCTGTAGAGAAAAAATTAAAGAATGGAAAAATATTACCAGCTTACTCTTTTTGAGACATAAATTTTAACATTTTAATTGGATGATATTGCGAAAAAATCATATTTATAACCACAACACTTTTCATTTCATTAAGTTTTTTGAGTGATGATAGGCTCTTTTGCATTTTAGGTGACGATACTGTTTCTAAAGCAGTACTTTAAGTACCTTAATGCTGGGTAAAAAATTGGGACGAAAGACGAATTTCGTCTAGCACAACGAATTCGTCGGTAAGAGTTCATTGTGTAAATTGGCAGTGTGTTTTGAGACATAATTTTTAACATTTTATTTGGATGATATTGCGAAAAATCATTAAGCATTTTTAAAATAAAAATTAACTTCATTTACAAATATATTTGAAAACTAAACTGAAAAATGACAACTCTTATTTTCAAAAAACGGCTCAACAATTTTTTTGTGGGTATAAAAAAAGCAAGATTTTTTGGCTGTTTCGCATAATTAGTTCATAATATTGCACCTAGTTTCCCTGGAACTAATATACCGTGTAAAAACAGGATTGATTGTAGTTCATTTACCTTTAAAGTGCGACTATACCGGCAACAAAATACATAATTTACATAAATGTGTATATGCCTCCATACTTATGCACATGAATACTAATTTTTTGTTATGCATTTAAATTACAATTATTTTATAAGGTGTGTGTTTCGTTTGCAGTCTTTTTATGGCTTCCTAATTCTTGAAAAATTTTATTTTTATTTCGAATTTTATCGAAAAAAGAAATTAAATTATTTTATAAAGATAAAATAAAATTATATTTTTATTTTCATACATTCATTATATATAGTACTGTACAGCACGAAAGCTGTTCGGATATTAAAACAAATAAAGCATTTAATGAAGTTTTCAAATATAATTGAAACACGAATGTACGAATAAAGATCAGTGCTATCTGGTTCCCTTAAAATTAAACTTTTTTATGTTACTGGCAACTCTGCATTAACAGTAATAAATAACTTTTTTTAGCCGTTGAAACACATTCGGGCATTTTTGCGAAATTTTCGTTGCTAATACGTACACAGAACTTGCATGGAACTACTTGTACGTCTAAACGCAGGGTTAGATTATTATATTATTATATTCTTGAGAAATTCATTTTGTTAGTTATTTTATTATTTTGTTTTAGGCACAAGGCAGTTTTTAGACTTCTTATACTTATGCCTTGACACCTGAAGTACTTATGCAAGTACAATTATATGATTAACGCGGGAATAGGTATAAATATCAATTGGGTAGATTCACAATGTCTGTTATTAAGTTATATTGTCATAATGTCTTAATATTTTAAAATAGTTTAAACAAATTGTTGCTGAACTTTAAACAAAAAAAGTCATAAAATAATAACACTCTTCGAGCTAAGTTTATTGTTTTGTCATAAAATAACAGTAGAAATCTGAGTTGTTCATTGAAACTCTTGCGTCGAGCCGGCGATAATATTTACAAGCCGCTGCTACTTATAAATGATATAAGAATAAAGAAGTGTTCACATTTTTATAACTTTATATAAAATTATTTTTATAAGAAGAAAAAACCACAATATGTAATAACATACAAGTGAGCAAATTTCGCTTGTGTAACTCATCTAGCTGTCAGCCACTTAACGTTTATTCACTTTCTGCCGTCCAAAAAATTATTCAGCTCATATCACTGGCAACAGCTGTTTTCGATTATATTTATTTCAACAATTTTGTATGCCAATATAACAATTTTATAATTTTAATTTAAAATGGAATTATGACAATATAACAATTTTATAATTTTAATTTAAAATGGAATTATGACAATACTTACAGGCAAGTTCTTATTTGCTATATAAAAAATCGAATTATGTTAGTTTCTTCACTTGTTTTTAGCACTTTGATACCAAACATTAGAAGCACATGTTTTTTCCTTAACAGCTGAATGAGTTTTTTGAAATAGCACACTAAATTATGACGGCTTGTTCACATCAGTCATATTTTTGCGTGTTATTGTGAATACCCCAAATATTTATGTATAAAGTCTGTGAAATGCGAACAAGAATGTTATAAACTACAGCACATACAACCAATACCACAGACAACCCCCCTAATGAACTCATTTAAGATTTTATTATAAGTAACGAATAACAACTGTGTTTTTATTTCAGTTTGTATCACTTGACAGTGTTATTTTGAATATTGGCTGCGCTATCGTTTGGTATTTAGCGCTAAGTTTAGTTATGGCCCCCTAATTATTTAATAAATTCACGAGTGTGTATACGCACATACAGATATACATATTTATTTATAGAATAATGTCTTCGCGTGTGTATTTGTCATTTTAAACGATTGACTATATTTTTATTGGCAGTTTTTTAGTTCAGGGCCTGATAAGCCCCTTTAAAACAAAGATTATATTCTCTTTGTGCATGTGCATATCGTTTCCCTAATATAGAAAGGCCCTAACTAATAAGTTACTTTACAGGAAAAGTTCTCATAAAAATTTAAGTATTTTAGCCTCGATTATTTTTTTAAATTCGTTTTTCATTAAATTCTCGAACACACCAACTTTTTTCTATTAATGTTGTTTTAAAGGGCTATCTACATACGTGTATGAATATAAAAATAACCCCAATGTAAAACGAAAAATTAGTTACGCCCTTTCTATATTGAGGTAACGATATGTATATATGTATGTATAGACTTAATTACTCATACGTATGACTCTCATTTGCTATTCGTGTCAAACAATATTTGAAATATTTGTCAAAATTTTGCTTTATTACTTTCTGTTGGTTTTTTAATTTAGTTATTTTATATGAACACTTTTGTATCAAAGTCGAATTTTATGCTCTTAACCAATCGAGTGGTTTATTGCTAACTGCAATTAATTAAAAGGCTAATTGAAATACATATACATAAATACTCAAGTCAACACACACAAGTACACGCGTTTATAGGAAAACAACAACAACATACAACATACATACATATGTATATAATATAATATAGAGCCTCCCACTTATCCTAGTAGAGACTCTTGCATGGACTGAATACTACACTGACAGATTAATAGCTGGGACAGCAAACACAGTTTGTTCAACCAATCGATCAAATCATCGTACGTTGTTATGAAAAGCATTCAGCTATTTTTTACATGACGTGCACATTAATTTTTGAGCTACTGAGTACGAAAGGGGGCCTGTCGTTTTTGACGTTATATTTTTGAGCAGCACAATTTAAAGGTGGGGGCCTGTCGCTTCAATTTAACTTCACAAATGCAATCACCATTCGTTGATGTCTAAACGAATTCATACATTAATCGTTTCTATGAAACAGGTTCCAGCTTAAATATGTAAATTTAAATTGAATATATTTTTTAATTCATAAACTTTTTTTTTTTAAAATTCACAATAAAGAAAAAGTTTTTGTCAATGAAAATTCATACATATTCTACAATTTCAAAATAAAAATATTAACAACCATATTCATAAAAATATACATATTCTGAATTACAAATATGTATAAAGATTCGGTTTTGTTTTAAAATTTGTTCTTGAAAAAACTCTGATATATTTTTTATTTTTGTCACCATATTTTTTGCTTTGCACTTTCCTAAACGCCATCATTGAGCGATATGCTTCAATTAATTCGATTACAAAATTTTTTACTCTATTTGTAATGCGTCCAAAACTACAATGTGGACTCAAAGTTACCAGAAATAAAATGAATATTGACCAGAACACTGCCACACTACGTCAAACTGCTTCAATATTTTGGAGAATATCAAAAGCATTTAGATATTCGTCAATATTACACAGAACGTATATGTGTGACTATTTTTTGCAAACAAACGCACCCAAATACAAATATTGAAGCTCGATATTGATGCGTGTAGCATGCGCTTAAGCGTACGATTATCTCATTTTTTAAAATTATATTATCGGCAATTGTTTCTAAATATGTGTAGCAGTTTTAAAGAGTTTTGGGAATTGTTTTCCGACAAAATTTTATAAATTTCACTCATGACGATTTCACTGCAAATGTTAATTTGAAAGCAAAGATATTTTCGGTTAAGTAATTCAACAGGTTATATATGTATGTATGTATATTGAATGCCTTTTGAAAAGTTTTTATTTGAAATTACGTTTTCGTTCGAACAAAGTTTTGATGTGATATGTGGTGGCGGGATTATTATAAAAGCGAAGAAAAAATAAAGTTTATTATTGTTTATTTAATGTTTTCATTTTATTTGTAATATTGGAGTGCTTAATTAATGCTGTTTGTTTTTGCTTTTTATTTTCTGCTTGTTTTTAATTTAATTTTGAAATAAAAAAAAAAGAATTAAGAAAAAACGAAACAAGTTTAACTCAACAAAAAATTCGAAATTAAATTTTAGAAACTTCTGCGGATTCACTTGCTCGTGCTAGTGAATTAGACGAATCCAGTGACGAAATGACGGAAGGAAAGAATTCATCCAGTACACCCCAGCCTAGTTCAAGTGCTCAGGTACCGTTCCGCAGAGGTGGAGATTTTCGGAAACCATCTTTAAGTGTCAATCGTTTAGTGGGTGTAATTGATGAGGGCACAAATACAGTTAGTTTTTCAATTTACGCCACACCGGAGTTTAAGGAAATCGCCAGCCATCATATTGAAAAACAAATGATCACGGTGAAAGATGGATGGTTCGAACAAGACCCAATTGCCATTATAAACAACATATATCGCTGCTGTGAGGTTGCCGTTAGCATGTTGCCAGCTCTCGGCTATCGCAAAGAAGACATTTTAACGATAGGCATAACAAATCAACGCGAAACTACTGTCGTATGGGATAGTATGACAGGAAAGCCTTTGTATAATGCCATCATATGGAATGATATACGTACCAATACAACAGTGGATCAAATTTTGGCTAAAATACCCGAACAAAATAAAAATCATTTTAAGAATATTGTGGGTCTACCAGTGTCACCATACTTTTCGGCCCTAAAGATCAGATGGTTGAAAGATAACGTTGGAGCGGTGCGTAAGGCTTGTCGTGAAAAGCGATGCAAGGCGGGGACAATTGACAGTTGGATAGTGTGGAACTTAACCAAAGGTGAGTGGAAGCTAATAAAGTATTTCAAGTCCAATAATGAAGGATGAAGAATAATTTTGTAAATAAATTTGATTTTACTCAAACTCCACGTTCAATCAAGCTTCATCCTTTCATCCCAACACATCACCATATTTTTATGTTGTGACTTTAACTCAACTTTAAAATTCTCTATAATTAGGTGCTCTTCACATCACCGATGTGACTAATGCTTCGCGTACCATGCTCATGAATATTGAGAGCCTGGAATGGGATCCAGTTTTGCTGAAAACATTTTCCATACATGCTGATATGTTGCCAAATATAAGAAGTTGTTCTGAAATTTATGGCAAAGTTTTAGATGATCGTTCGGTACTGAAGGGCATGCATATTAGTGGAATATTGGGAAATCAGCAGGCCTCATTGCTGGGTCAAATGTGCATTAAACCAGGCCAGACGAAAAATACTTACAGATCTGGCTGCTTCCTACTCTGCAATACCGGTACCACACCCGTGATTTCATCTAGGGGTCTGCTGACTACAGTGGCTTATAAATTGGGAAACAATATGCCGCCAGTATACGCCTTGGAAGGAGCTGTAGCGGTAGCTGGGCATGCCTTGGAATGGTTACAAAATAAAGTACGCGTAATGCCAAAGGCTTCAGATGCTGAACAATATGCCGAAGCAGTGCGAACAACTGGCGATGTTTATTTTGTGCCCGCATTCACTGGACTCTACGCTCCCTACTGGCGCAAAGATGCTCGTGGTACTATCATTGGTCTAACACAGTTCTCCACTAAACATCATATTGTAAGAGCAGCCCTTGAGGCCATTTGTTTTCAGTCCCGAGATATTTTGGAATGTATGTACCAAGAGGGCGGTTTTAAATTCAATAAACTACATGCCGACGGCGCCCTGTCTTCCAACAATGTTCTCATGCAACTGCAAGCGGATACGGCAGGTGTACCAGTATTTCGTTCACAATTGTTAGACACTACGGCTTTTGGAGCAGCCATGTGTGCTGCTCAGGCCGAAGGCATCGAACTGTGTAAATTTGATCCCCAAAAGAGACATTATGATAATATTTATTATGATACCTTTTTGCCAACGAGCACCGACGAGGAGCGGGCTCACAGATATGGCAAATGGAAGAAAGCTGTTGAACGCAGTTTCGGTTGGACAGACCGAGGCAAATCGAAATTAATGACTGAAGAGAGATATCGCATGTTGTCATCAGTACCTGGTAGTTTATTTCTTATTGCTACATTTGCTATGTTGGCACATTCTTTACGAAATGCCCAGCCATAAAAGGCAATCCGTTACGATATATGTACAAATAAGAATAGGTATGAAAATTTCTCTTGTCCTGTTCTAAGAAAAATCATAATTTTATTTTTTATATTCGATTTACAAAGCAGCCAAATAAGATTTACGTAACTTTACAAGACATATTTTCATTTTCGAGTGAGAACATTTAAAATTTAATAATCGATTAGTCCTACCAAAGTGTTATAACGTTAAAATACAAATAAATTTAAAATATATTTAGAAGAAATTAAAACAATAAAGCAAAAAAAATTTTATTAAGAAACTCACATTAATTTCTCATTTACATTTTTTATTTTATTTTCCTGAATTTCATTTATTTTTTTTGCTAATGAAAATCAATTTGACACATTCTTAGTATATTTAGGTATTAAATTTCTGTACTTATAAAATATATAAATAATTATTATTTTTTATTTCGTTGGGCGAGTACTTTCAAAGAAAAAAACTGTTGTACTTTAAATAACGTTTTAAAATAAGATATAAATTATTGTAAATCGTTTCATTTGATTTCTGTTTAGTTCTTTTATTATAGATATCCATATGTGATAAAAAAAAGTGTATACTGGAGTATTTTAATAGTCATAAATACCCATAATTATTGTCTTTCATAACAAATTAAACGACCTCTCCGTATTGGCTTTTGGTAATATTAATACTACTTTAAATATATGAACTTATTAACTATGTAATTCGAAATATATATAAATGCACTTATAAAATGTTATTGCTTAAGTTTTATTGTTAAAAAAGGATGACGAAATAAAATTATTAGAAAAACAATTGAATTTGATATACAAAAGCAAAGTATTTCAATGGATAAAAATATAATTCTAAAGTTCCTACCTCTTTGTGAATTGGCAGGCTCCTGTTCTCAAGTGTGGCTTTTACTCCTGATAGTTCCCAAGAAATAAACCATTTTGTGTGTAGCATAGGTTAGATATTGCAGACAGTTTGTAATTCGTGGGTTCAAATCATACTTCGTCCCGTTATATTAACGGTGTTTTCTTTTCAACCACAAGTGTATTGTGCTTTCTTACCCGATTTTGTCGTACTCATTTGAAAAATTGTTCCGCTAATCAGCTATTTTAGAGCACTTTTTTATTTTGGACCAGCACTCAGGAGAAGACCCAATGCATTGTGCTGGAACTGCAGGAAATGTATAGTTAGAGAAATGACAGCAGGTGAAGCTTCACTATTTTACAACTATGTTTTTGTTCGTTTTTTTTTTGATAGCAGTGTTGAAGCGCTTCGGATGTGAAGGAGACGTATTAAATTAAATGGTCGTGCTTCTTCGGCTGTAGCTTGGAAACTATTGAACTGATTCAGGCCACAATTGACTGTAAAGTGAACTGTTAAAGGGCTTAAGTTCGCTCTATTCACTGAATACAGTCTATTAGAGATTGACCTATTCGGGATCAGGAAGAGTCATCGAAATTGTTTCATATATTTCAGATCAATTCCTTGGTTTTAGTAATATTTCAGATCACAGTAATTTAATTGTGTTGATAAAAAAATTATTTAAAATTTATTGCAAAAATATCAATCTTTTGTATTGGCAATCATTATGATGCTTCAATAAACATTCATTTGTTTTGTCTCTTATCAAGAAAGAAAATTGATTTATTGCACTGCAATTAAATGTATGTATTTGATCTTTTTTGAGCTGTACGAGGAGGACAAAAAAAAGATAATTTTATATAATAAACTACGTTGGAATCAGGCGTTACAAGTGTAGATAATGACTTCTTTCATTCACTTAATAAGAAAATATTTGAGGAATTCATAAGACATGCCAAAACGTGATATCACAAGACGTGTCGTAATCTTTTGATATTTTACAATAGTTTGTGTCGGTTCACATTATGAGAGTTTTCTTTCTGAAATTTGCTTTAGTTCGCTTTTTAAACTTTCATTTCCGTCCGCACTCAGTTTTCTAAGTCTACACTTGGAAAATACATATTCTAACATGTTTACGTTATAAGTCGGCGTTACTGCAGTTGTCAGCCTGAACGTCGACACAAAAACTGTTACGTCGTAATGCTGCATCTTTCATTTCATATTTCAATTGGCATTTACAAAAGTTCTACTTTTTTCAGAAAATAAATAAATAGTCGACATTGACAACAGCAATGAGGCCGATTATTACTTTACATTTCCGTAACAAAAATAAAGTATAGAGCGCGAAGATAAAACAAAACTTCAAATAAACTTACAGCTAACTTATATGTAAAGGGTGGCACAGAATGAGCTGTATGTTTTAAATGGTTTATAACCTTTTTAATTACAGTATATTATTGGGGAATATTTTGCAATTAGCTTAGAAAAATGATATCCTGTAAGTGATGTCCATTTTCTGCTTCGCACATACGTGCTCTTTTTAGCATATTTTCCATAACTTTTCGCAAAATTTCGGGCGTAATGGCCATGATTTCATTTCGAATGTTGGTTTTTAGTTGAAGTATAGTTCTTGGTTTGTTAACGTACACTCTTTCTTTCAAATATCCCCAAAGAAAACTGTTAGGAGCTGTTAAATCTGGTGAACGTGGAGGCCAGTTAAAATCGCTTGTGCGCGAAATAATGCGTTCGCCGAATATGCCCCTTAACAAAGCCATTGAGGCACCTGCAATATGTGCTGTATTCGATCGTGTAATGATTCATAATTAATTCCTCAAGTCTTCTTCACAAAATGCTGAGAAAAAAAACAAAGAAAAGTTATAAAGAATTCAAACCCTATATACAAGTGAGTAAATTTTGTTTGTCTAAATCATCTGGCTGTCAGCCACTTAACGTTTATCCGTTTAGCCGCCATCCAAAAAATTGTTCAGTTTATATCACTGGCAACAGTTATTATCGGTTTTATATATTTCAACAATTTTGTATGCCAATATAACAATTTTATAATTTTTATTTAAAATGTAATTATGACAAGACTTACATGTAAGTTCTTATTTACTATATTAAAAAGTCGAGTTATGTTAGTTTCTTCACCTGTTTTTAGCACTTTGATACCAAACATTAGAAGCACATGTTTTTTCCTTAACAGCTGAATGAGTTTTTTGAAATAGGACACTAAATTATGACGGCTTGTTCACATCAGTCATATTTTTGCGTGTTATTGTGAATACCCCAAATATATATGTATAAAGTCTACAGTACATACAACCAATACAACAGACAACACCCAAATGAACTCATTTAAGATTTTATTATAAGTAACGAATAACAACTGTGTTTTTATTTCAGTTTGTATCACTTGATAGTGTTATTTTGAATTTGATATAAAACGTGAATAAGTGTTTTTTCATTAAGAGCTGAATGAATTTTTTGAAATGGCACACTAAATTATGAAGGTTGTTCGTTGCAGTCATATTTTTTCGTGTTATTATTTTAACAAATATGACTTTATAACTCTGAGCCCAAATTATGGTAATTGATATCGAACAAAATTTAATAACATTTTGTTTGAAATTTTGATTTGGGCGCCAAATATTATTACCAAATTTTCCATTAGAATTAGTCGTCTTTATATTTTAATTTTTAGTACGAAAATAATTTAGAACGTTAGAAGTGCAAAAATAAATTTATTGCACAAAAAATATTAAATTTTCATACTCATCTCTGCTAAAGGCCATGATTCACTATCGTACTCAATCGAACGATCTGCTAAATATGACATGTGTGTCAAAAAAGTAAGCAGGTGTGTACTAAAAACGCATCTGCGTGATAGATTTTTTTTTGGCAAGTCGTGCGATATGGCAAGGTTTATGAAAAATTTTCATAAAATACGCATTTTCATGCGATTTTAGCCAAACTGCTTTTTAGCTAAACTAAACGGAATAAAAAAATAAATGAACACAGTTCATAAATAGTAGTTTTTAATTATATGTATATATTATTGTGTATTTAATTATTATACAAATAATACAACGCCATTTTAAAGCGGTCTTTTAAAGTCGGTCAGACTTCACTATCATTGCAATGTGAATGAATTGTGCGATTGTGCAGGATAGCGAATAAAGGGCTTAAGATGAAATTTAGTCCGTATGCAAATGACATTGAGAAAATAAAAATGTTTGATTATTCGCTTTACGTGGAAGATCCCATATGATTGCTACACCACAGTGACATTCTGGTAATTGTTTTGAAGATATTTCATAATGTTGTATAAAAATTTATTTATTTTGAAAAAGTTTACGATTAATAATATCATTAGAATAAATATAGAATGTACAATAAATCTAATGTATGTAAGTCTTAAATCTAAGAAAAATTTTAATCTTATTTCGACATGAAAACAAAACAATATTGATTAAGTACAAAAGCGGCTTTTTACACAAATGTCCTGTCTTTGTAAAGTAAATATTTCCTAAATAAAAGAAAACTTAAACGAATTAAATATAAAGACTTTTAGAAAGCAATTACACTTAAGTACTTTTTAAAGCAAAAAAAAAATAAATTAAAAAAAAATCTAAAAAATGTCTAAAATCTCAAAATGATGGTTTACTGCTGCTCATACCACGAGCTGGTAAACTGTTTGTTTTTGTTTGCGGATTATCGCGAGCCTGAGAATGAGCTACCACTATGCTGAGACATTGTACCCATTCTTCGGCATTTTTACCATCTTTTGGTTTGAGTATTAAAGTCTGATCGGCAGTAAAAATTTCAAAAGCTTTGGGTATATTGCGGGCACCACGTGACACCTTGACGGAACGTATTTGATTGACATCAATACTTTCACCGCCGCTCTGTAAGGGATTTACAAGTGTTCCTTCTTAATAAGAGATTGCTAAGTAGGGTTGCATACAGACTTACCGATCCTTTACATGATAAATGTGCCCCTGAAAGTGTGAAGTAACGCGTACGCCATCTGCGAAACAAACGCCATTTGCCCTTTTTCTCCTTAAGCTGTCCCTCGATCATGGGCTGATTACTGCCATTGAGGAATCCAACTGCCTTATCGGGATGATTGCAGAGAAAACAACCCCATTGGTATTCCAACTCATTACAATTTGGATTCGTCTTATCAGTCTTTGAAACCTCGAATACATCTAGAAAGCCCGAATGTCTTAATTCATTGACGAGAATTTCACGATCCTGAAAAAATACGTTTAATTTATTGACGATATTTATTTAAAGCGAAGCATTATTCTGAAGCTATTAAAAGGGTCATAACTAAAGAGACGATCACTGGGGGATCGTTTCCATCAGCATAAGTGCAGCAATAGCAGAAGAAAGCTTTTTACAGTTATTCTACGCGGGTCTAAATTCAAAAGTGCGTAAAGTGTGGGAAGCAGGGGAACATAATTTACACCAAGAATATGCATATTTTTTTCTATATTTGTAGTTTTTTACGGCGGAGTCTACATGGTATAAATTTTATTTATATTTTATTTATTTTATTTATTTTCTTTTATGTTGGCGCTTGGCACCGAATTGGAACAAAACGGTTAAAATTCCTGCAGAGGCCAGGTTTCACCCATTTAAAAAATTTATTACATTTTATATACATCAATCATTCACAAAAACGTGTTCAAAACAATTTACTGGCGATGTTTTTTTTTTGCACAAAAATATTTAAAAAAATTTAAAACCTTTCTGAATTTTCAATTTAATTCTGATTTTTTTTTTTAAATTGAAAAGGATTGTGGAAAATTTTTTGAAACTGAAACTGTAGAAATGGTCGATTTAATTCAAAAATATTTTCATTGTCCCCAATAGTGCACTGCAAACATGCTTGTCTATGCTGGCACAATCTGAAATATGGTCATATATTATTTTCAGTACGCTCGCTTATTGTCTAATGAAAATTTATTCACAGAATAAAATATTTTCAATTTTTCTAAAAAGGAAACTTTAACTTGTCATTGGCAATCGTACCTTTATGCTGGGAAACTGGCTGGTAACCAATTCCGTAAAACTGCGGTTTTCGCATTTAAGTATTTGCCAAATATTTTTCAAATTGCTGATGCCGGGCTCACGAGTGCTTAACACACTCTTCTCCTTGACCTATAATCAGTGCAAAATTATAAATTATCAATATTCATATTTATATTCACAGAATAACTTACATAATGCCGCACTTGAAAGTCTAAAAACATTAAATGTATCCACGTTTTCGGGTTACGGGTTCTCATTGTAAAGCAGGTTTTCGAATATAGGCAATGCGGTCCTCTGATCTGGCAGGCAAAATGTAACTTGGCGACTTTCTTTGACCGCCTCTCTGCAAATTCATTGGAAACTTGTTTGTGTAAAACGAAATAAGAGAGAGAGAGAGAGAGAGAGAAACGGAGAAAGAAAGAAAGGAGAGAGAAATAAAAAGATAGAGAATTACGAAAGTTGAAAAATAAATTTCAGAGGCACCAAAGGAAGGTATACGTAAGGCAACGTTGACGTTTTCATGCAGTTAAAGCCAATTAAATGTTTGAGACACATAAAAAGAACGACAAACAAAAAATAATTACAAATTAAAATCATGCATTTGGATATGAACTTAGACAGGAATAGTACGATGGCTCCTCCCACAAATTTATTGCATGCAAGGTTTGTTAATTGGGTGGTTATGGTAGCAACTGGAACTGTCAAAACGAAAAAACATGAAATATCTGACGATCTTTCCCAATATTTTTGTACCTCAATTATTTCAGTCAATGCTACGAGTATAAATACTGGGTTATCCATTTTGCGATTTTAAAAGTAAAGTTAAATAAAACACATAAAGCTTTGAATTGACGGTAATACATTCACTAACATTCGAACACTTTCAGTATCTGCAAATTTCTTTACAATCTTGCCAATTTCTTGGACAGCAGGTCAATTATGACGAGAACTCCAATTTTCTTGGAAACGGGTCTAACGATTTTGAGCACGGTACCATCATTTTGAAGGGGAAAGTGTCAGCTTTCAGAATATATAAGTGTGTATACGCGCCAAAGCCTCGTTTGACCAGGAGAAGATAGCGTCGATTTTTTGGCCAATTTCGAGAACTCCAATTTTCTTGGAAACGGCTCTAACGATTTTGAGCACGGTACCTTCATTTTGAAGGGGAAAGTGTCAGCATTCAGAATATATAAGTGTGGATACGTGCCAAAGCCTCGTTTGGGCAGGAGAAGATAGCGTCTCTTAGAAGTAATTATCATTTCCCCACTTTTAAATTCCCAATTTGAAACATATGACGAAAATACCCACAATGTTCCCGTAAAAGTTTTCCCGGTTTTTAAATTTCTATTTTCGACGCTATCTTGGCGCACGTACTCTTCATGTGGCAATTATTTAACAGCTGACAGCTTTGCCAAAACCACCGGTTTTGAAATAACTAAATGGATAACCCGAAATTAGGAAATAAAACAATTTATTGCATGCAACAAATTTAATGAAAAAGCTCAGTATAAATACAGTTTTATTTTTAAAACCTTTAAAGCGATTTAATTAAATTTCTTACCTTCTATACTGCAGCGGGTAGGAGGCGGCAGCATTTGGGAAACTTCATCCATGTAACTGCTAATGGAAGTAAAATGTTTTTCACAGAACTGTTGTACCGGATCTCGCATTATCTGGTAGGGCTCAAATGTGCTCATGCGTTGATCTAATATACTGTTGTTGGCATTTAGCAAAGTTCGACTGGTGTTGTCATTGCGGCGCGGAGTTACATTTGTGGTGGGTCCAGAAACTATGACTTCGTGGTCATTCTATTCAGGGAATATAGTACATACATAGATATGTATAGGATTAGGTGGCATTTGTTTACGAAGCAGTTTACTTACACTTCCGTTCACTGGTAACTTCATCACAGACTTTTGATTCCCGTTATATTGTTGTGGTAGTGCTGGGGAGGCATGATGGACTGAAACGGGGTTGGTAGGTGATGTTATAGATCCTATGGACTGATTGAGAGCATCGGTGCTGTATTTCAATAATGCCGCACTATTGTTCAACAATGTAGTGGGTCCTTGAGATTGTGGTCTAAGTTTAGTAGGTGATGTTGTTACCGTCACTCCTCCCGATGTCACCTGCGTTGAGGGTATACCCCATTTGTTGTGGCCCGTTATGATGACATTATTGCTTAGTGGTGGTACCGGAGTCACATAACCAGGACTATTGGGGGTTAGTGGAGTTTTCAACATGGCACTGCTGTTTTGTACCACTACGTTACTACTGGATGTTGAATTGTTTGCTGTATTGGAACCTGAACCTGAAGCAGAACCATTTTGATTGATATGTTGTGAAGAACTAAGACGTGTCATACTTTTGTGTAAACCTCCTACGGAACCTCCAGCTACATTTAGACGTGTCATACTACGATGTGTATTGCCGGATGGATGAAGACGTCCTGTACTGCGTGAGTCTCCTAATTTAACACGTCTTGTATATCCCGTATGTGGTGGCGTTGGTGGTACAGCTGTTGTTGTAGTGGCGGGAGGTTGATAGCTACTCGGTTGAGTGGCATGAGAATTTGCCGACAGTGATGCTGAAATGAAGTAAAATGAAAGAAAACAAAAATAACAAACACAATTACACTAAGAAAGAAAATTGCCCATGACTTACCTATTTTAATATTTCCCGTGGTAATAGTTCTTCTGTAGGGATCCTTTGGGCTGCTAGGACTACTACGACTCTGTTTGCTTTTATGGCTGCGTCCTGTGGTAGCATGAGTATTTGCTGCTGAAGATACCGTAGCCATGCTAGTGCCAGGCTCATCATTAATTATTGTGGAATGACGTGCACTTGAATTGCCAGCTGAAGTATTAACTACCACACCAGAGGCTTTTGGGCCAATTAGAGGCGTAGCAACAGTTTGATCATTCGAAGTGTTAAGGTTCACTATGGTAACGCCTCCGGAGGTTTTAGTACCAACATCAACACTAGCCTCAGAAGAAGATAACTTTTGCTGGCTGCAATGTAGAAAAAAGAAAAGAATTGTGGTAAACTGATTGACACAATGAAGTGCGCAATTAATGCCGTGATACCTTAAAGCATTCTTTTGCCGAACACAGACCAACACTTTATCCGTAAACAATATGGGAAATGATGAACATAGTTTTGTGGCCTCTTGCAACAGCACTGCCTGAGACGTTGGATCAGCAGTCGGCAATTGCTCTAGAACAAAATCCAAAGCATATTGAGCACTTTCCTTATTTGTACGTCCAGCCGTTGCCAAAACTTGGGCGCCCAGTGTCAAAGTATTGGAATTGGTTGTCGCGGCCGAACGTATTTGATCAAAATGTTTTGCCACCAATAACGGTCGCTGCTCAGCCAATTTCAATAAGATTTGCAATGTCTTACTTGCTGTTTCACTGTGATAGAGAAATTCACACAGTGGTGAAATACACGATTCTAAAACTAAAGGAGTACGTTGTGCTATTAATAGATACAATTGAAAGAAAGCTAGTCTTTCTTGAGAATCACATTCTGGCAGCAGAGCTACTAACTGTGGTGTATGTGGTGTCACCGCATCAGGTGATACTTCATATATTTGCGATAGAACACGCAGTAGACCATAGTTACCAGCCAATATAAAATTAATTATGGAATCTATGTGGGGACATAAAAGGTATGCATAATCAATGGCGGCCAGTGAGAGATAACTTGCTAAATTGCGTGATAGTTCACGATTTCCCTTTGCCAGAAATTGCACAGCGAGTGGTAGTACCAACTTCATAACATCTTTTTTGTCATAATTCTGAAATAAGGAAAATAGAGAAATTTCGCCGAAGAAAGGACTTTATAGCAAAAATATGGAAAGTTTGGAATTGTCTTGTCTTTTAAATCACTAATCCGTAAGGAAAATTTTGAAGAGCAACAATTAAAATTATTTAAAAATTAAATAAATTAATACTAACCAAAAATATACTCGATATAATATCGGCCGCAATCTTGGCATGAGGAGGATGATCATCTATTGTTCTACCGTTAGGCTGGAGATTCCATAATAAACAAGTCTTAAGTAAATCAATTAACGCGGTGCAATAACGTTCTGCTGTTTTCGTTTCACGTATGCAGGATAAAACACGTGTAACGCAAATCTCAACCACCGACTGGTCATTATTATTTTTTAAGTAATCGGGCAAAGAAATTATGGCATTTATGTCAGAAAGCTGAAGAAAAAGGATTAATTAAAATTTTTGTTTTTTTTTGATCAAGTGTGACTGAAGAATACTTACCACATCAGTGATATCATTAACAATATCAATGTCTGGTACTGAAAATAAATCACCAGCTTTGGATAGATCACGTTTAGAGAGAACTTTTGTAAACAGTTCATGCATTTTTCACTTTCTCTTTCTCTCTCGTCGGCTCAATTTGGTGACAAGTACTCTTATGGAAGTAATTCTTAGAAAAGAGAGTGACTGCAAATTTTGTAAAATTCACTTCAGCTCTCTTAAGATCAAGAAATTCCTTTTAAAATTTTCTAAAAAAAAAAAAGTATTAAGAAAATTAATTTATGAAAGATCAGTAAAAGTAAAGCATTCTTTGCCAGCTGCTTTCAAACATTCCTTAAACTATGTCTTCCTAAATATAAATTTTTATTTTTTCACTTTTGGTTTCAGTTGTTTTATTATGCATTTTGAATTAAAGTACCAAAAATAAATAACGAAAAAATTTTATTCAAGCAGGAAAAGAAACAGATTCGCACGGTTTTAAAAATGGCATAACATTTCGTTTGTGTGTGAGTTGTGATATAAAAAAAAATGCGATCATAGTATGCAAATATTTGAGGAAATAAGCGTATCCAGTATTGCTGAATCTTCATGAAATATACAACTTAAATTGAAGTGATATAATGGAATATTGAATTTCAGTTAAATCTCCGTTTCAATTCAATTATATTTATAATAAACGAATGTATACAGTGTTTAGCGGTTACCATTCTCTTGTCGAATATTCATCTTTTGAACTTTTTCCTCGATCACTGTTGATGATTTTATTTTGTTCATTGTCAATGTCGTGTTCTTGTGCAGCGGTAAAAAAATAGCACTTAAATGAAGTACAGTTGCAGTAAAAACTAGCAGTCCTTGCAGAGTGGATATCAAAAATACAAATTTTTATGAAGAAATTTTTATTTTTTTATTTATTTTGTTCTGTCTGCTCTATATTCCAATGCAATAATTCGTTAAGACAAATAATAATATTCTAAATTTATTTATAGAAAATTTTAATTTAATTATTATGATACCCGTTTAACTTGTGGGTTACACGATAAATGTTTGCCTTTCAAATTTTAAAACCTTCTCACTTTTTTACTAATCCACTCATACTTTTAAAATTTGATGAGAATTGGTGTCAAATTCTCTGGGCAAGTTTTGTTTCAAATTATGAGCAATAGAACTGCTGATTACTAGTCTTATGAATAGCGCATCATTTTGAATATATTCACAAAAATTAATGTAGTCACAAGGTTTTACTTTCAACCAAAGGATTTCTGAATTCTGAATATTTATCGTTTTAGTATTTTGTAGCATTGCCTTTGTTGCGAATCACTATTTCACACCCTTTCGGTATCGAGTTAAGGAGATTTTCACATCTCTCTAAAGTAATGGAAGGCGAAGCCCCTTGAATAGCTACCCGCAGTTCAATTTAATTTTCGGATTTTCTTTAGCAAAAGTAAGGGTGGTTATTTCATTTAAAATTTCGAAAAACTTATATTGGTCAAGACTTCCAGCAATGCCATACAAAGAGAAGCAGCTGGTGGTCTATTCTAATACATATGCGGTGTTTATTGGTCGTCTAACATATTGACGAGAACTTTTGGCTTCAAACATAATTGTTTTCGATTCGGCTGACCATAAAATAAATAGAAAACAATGTTGGTCACTACTATAGGGTGTTTTTTTAGCTGCATGAGAACTATCGATATCGGTAACTATGCGTTGACAGCAGAGAATATGAAACTGTGTTGACATTTCTGTTCATCATGTAACTCGTAGCACCGGCGAATATATGATGGGAATCGTATTTAAATTTTCTACCAGGTTATAATAAAACAAATTTCATTCCAAATAAATTTAACACTTGTATTGTCATTTTAGGTTCTCTGCAGCTAAAAAAAAACACCCATTATTATATTGACCACAACTGTATGCGAAACATTAGTAGCGAAAAAATTTTATGATTCAGCTGTGTTCATCTCCAAAAGCAATAACAAATGTACTTCTTTTCCACAAGCCGTTTAATAATATATGAATAAATAAATCAATAATATATTGTAGTTTAATATATAGAATAATATATATACGATTCTAATTGTGCTTTTTCCCTTATAAACTATATGTCAAATTTATTATTACATACTTTATGATATTCTCATACAGTATGAAAAATATCATAAAGCATTTTATTACAAAAGTAACTCAAAAATTGAGGAGGAAAACATATCCATATAGTACTATTTCGCTAACGCTTACTTAGCTCATCAGTGGATTTTTCGCAACGTCTGAATATAAACCCAAGATCTATATGTTTAAAATTCAATTAATCAAACGAGAATTGTTTGAACATTAAACATACAAACCAAAAAATCTATAAACAAAAACATAACAATCCATGAGTTTACTTTTATAACACACTCACATTCCTATTTTCAGCTTTTTTATTCTCATCTACACCAGGCTTGCCATCGGCAATATCGGTGTATATATATATGTATATGTATATATATATGGTGTATATATATGTGTATATATATATGGTGTATATATATATGGTGTAGATGATGAATCGTATATATAAATAAATATTCCCAAAATAAATTCAGTTAATATAAAATATAGAATAATAATAATAATTGTTGGAAAAAAGAAGCATGTTAAGAATTTAGTACGAAATCTTATTAATAACATAAATGAGAATGTTTGGATGTTTGTTCCACTATACCGCCTAAACCGCTGGACAGATTATGAAATATGGAAGACGGATAGATTATGATCCAACTTAAAATATAAGATACTAGTCATGAGATTAAAAGGATCAAAGATCCTGAAATTGGTTCAAAAATGATATTATGAATGTCGGCCATTTCGCATCAGTTTCAATAGAGAGTTCGTGTGAGCATTGCTGCCAACTTAGAGGTTGAGGAACTAACTATTTGGTCGGTCATTTAGTAAGACACAACACCTAGCAGAAGTCGGTTTGAAAAATATTGGGATTTCATTGAATACGTCACGGGTAAAAGCTAGTAATAATAATAATTGTTTAAAAAAAATAGAAGCATGTTAAGAATTCAGTATGAAAAGAAAGCAAACGATGCTATTATTTTTGTCATCACTGTGTATGCATAGTTAGAACAATTGATGTCTTTTTATTTGTTAATGCTGTTGCTGTTATTGGAGTTTTGCCAATTTTATATGCCGTCAATATCAACAGCCCGCCACATTGGGATTGTGTCGTTGTCAGTTGTGAAAATATTTTCATTAGATGAGTTTTTTTTTTGTTTGTAAATTTGTTTGCCTTTTATCTTATCAGAATGACAGATACAGATTTTGCTAGTAATTTACAAAAACAATAAATAAAAGTAAAAATCATTAAAGTGTTATGTTACCAAGATGACAGTGGTGTTAACTTTTTTAAATTATTTACTACAGTAGTTTTTTTTAGCAGTAAATTTTACTGCTTATTGAAAAACAATGAAGTAACCAATAAAATTTTACTAAGTAAATTTTTATTGAATACAGAAAAAATTCCAAACAATATATTAGGCTAACTCACTTTGTTGTGCATTTCAGATGGCAAATTTTTGCAATTGTAAAATTTTTCCACCAATTGTGAGCAGTTTTTTTGGTTTCGTTTGCAACAATTGTGAAAAAAATTGACTTTCACTGGGAAACTTTGTATTGTACGTTTACTAACGGAAGTTTTTGGAGATACTGTAATATTTTCATTATATCCTTCTCGGTAGCTTCTCTTTTTCTAATAAGATTTTTATTTTCTGATTTTTCATATTTATTTCTTTATTGCTTTTTTATTGTTTACCGTCACTTTGCAAATAAGTGTTGCGAACGTATAGTAAATATAAACTATGATTACATAGTTTATTTACATCGATGTAGCAAATGCATACCTGTTTATTTTGTTCGTCTAGAGTTAAAATTTACTACACAACTATGCAAATGCAATGATTGAATACCATTTTTGTTTCTGTGGGCATTGCTCAGGAGATGTCTCCTACGCTAGCAAGGAAGCCATGCACCGAAACTAAGGAAAGAGATAGTGCTAGGGATGACTGGTCGAAGAGAGCTTCATTATATTTACACCTCTGCTTTGCATTTTTTTTTTTGTTTCTATAGCAGTGTTGAAGCATCTATACTATTTTTTGTGGGTATACGTGAAGTCTCATATGTTAAGGACAAGATTCCAGCCACAATTGAAGATCTAAAAGAGAACATTATAGCTGCCCAAATAAATATTTCATTCACTTCTCCCAATTGAGGGTGGCGATGGCACGATGGATGGTAGTCTGCACGTTGACTACACAACCAAAAAACAGACCTGGGTTCAACCCCAGTTTCAGACAAAAAAATTTTTAAATAAAAATAAACATCTCGCATTTTTCTGATGTGCATTAGTGTGTTTTTGTGTGTCAGTTGTTGTCGGAAGGTTTCAGTGGCGAAGGCATAGTCACTGGTCACTGAACAATACCGGCTTCCACAATCACATCAGAACGCCCTCCTTCGTCGGTATTGTGTAGCACCGGCGAAGTAAAATAATAATAAAAATAGCTACTAAACCGAAGCTTCAGCACTGCTACGAGTATAAAAACAAAAGAACGTGCGAAAGCAGAGCTGCAAAATAATTAATTAAGCTTCACCTACTGTCGTTTCTTCTACTATCCCTTTCCTATAGTTCCCAGCACAATGTTTCGCATGTGTAGGAGTCATCTCCTGAGTGCTGGTCCTAGATAAAAAAAAAAAAAAAAAAAATTTAAAACCCGAACAGTTAAAAATTTACCCTTTACAATAAGTATTCTCCTTAAGTAACTACAAAACGAGTAGCGTACTAATTATATTTCAATTATATTTAAGTAAATTTATAAACATTTTTTGATAAAATTTACCTCGAGCTGAATTAATTTTAAAATTAAAATGTAGTAATTGTTGTGCAGTTAACAGCAGCGCATGTTTGATTGAAAAAAATATTAAACTTTACCGCACTCTTTCTTTCTTCCCTTGTTTTTATGCACTGATTTAATACAACGATTTGCAAATCACTTTATTGACACCCAGTTGTCACCAAAATGGCTTTGATTCTGTGTGGAAAGACTATCTGACGATTTTTCTGTATGACAGCTAGACACAAACTGTGGTTGTTTCTTCTTTGTTGTCTATTGGTTTAAGATTTGTTATCTAAATGTGTTTTGTCTATAGACTTTGTCTGACTAACACTGTGCATCTTTTGCTTTGACAACATGTTTTCGTTGCAAATGAAATTGCACTCAATTCTTTTATCTGCTTTAGTTTTAATTTGCATTCTTAACTTTTTTTGCTGAGGTAATGAAATTCTTTTGCAAACAATGTCAATATTGTTTGAAAATTGGTATGTGTACTTAAATACACAATTTTATTTACTATTGAATTTTTTTTTTCTTTTGGGGATTCCCTATGTGCACTGATAAGAAAAGAACTTAATCCGAGACAATATAAACTTTTAATAAAGTAAGTCAGCTGGGCTTTTTTCCTTTCCCAGCAAATGTTATTTGTACTTCGTACATGATTTTTTGCAATGGAAATGAATGGATGGATAAAATATTAAACGCTCAGTATGGCAACTTTGTTTACTTTTTGAACAACATATCGCGATCATACGGACGTTTTGTCAAACTTTTCCAAAATATTACTAGATTTCTTTGACGGAGCATTTATTGACTGTGCTCCTTCCATGCTCGGGAGGTTTTGTACTGGTATTGCATAAAAAATAATGGTTCTAAATTTTACGATTTTACAACTCGACTATGTTGAGTTGTCAAGGTTGCAACAAGGGCACGTTCATAAGACGTAACTGTTGAGTTGTTGAACTCAACTGCGAAATATATTCAAAGCGAATTGTCCGTTAACTCATCACAGTCCGTAAGGATTTTAAAATGCTAGTCAAGGAAAAAGCGTTGTTTTAAATAAATAATCTGTATTTCGTTTTGCGAACAACAAATCAAAATATAATAAGAAAGAGAAAAATTATAAAAATAATGGTTCTAAATTTTACGATTTTACAACTCGACTATGTTGAGTTGTCAAGGTTGCAACAAGGGCACGTTCATAAGACGTAACTGTTGAGTTGTTGAACTCAACTGCGAAATATATTCAAAGCGAATTGTCCGTTAACTCATCACAGTCCGTAAGGATTTTAAAATGCTAGTCAAGGAAAAAGCGTTGTTTTAAATAAATAATCTGTATTTCGTTTTGCAGGCAACTAAATTGCGAACAACAAATCAAAATATAATAAGAAAGAGAAAAATTATAAAAATGTTTAGTGCAGTTATATTGCAAGAAAAACGACATTAGCGTCTTTGCATGCAATGCAACAGCTTTGTAATAAAATATTTGAAAACTTGAAAGAAAAGCAACAAAAAAGACAAATTGCCATCATTCATATAAACAAGAAATATGTATTTATTTGTACAAACATAGATACACACACAAATGCATACCAATGTATACCTATGCAGACATTTATGTGCATGTAGTGCACTTGCATAACTTCCGGTTGTTTTTGCATTAGGAAATGTTAATTTAAGTTAAGTTAAGTTAAGTTAAGAAAAAAGGTATTGAATGTAAGGAAATATAAATTATGAATTAAAGTATCTCAAATTACTGCATACATACACTATACAGCCGATTGGCGACGCTAAAAAATTACAGCGGGAATGCAACGCAAACCGGAAAGACGCTTCTATAAAAATGCAATGATCTCTTATTTATTGGATCAAAAATTTAAATATTTACCCCTCATGCAAAAACGGTTGTTAAATTTAAATCTGGCATTCTCGTCCAAAATTCCTACTTCAGGCAGTCATTAATTTTTTTTTATATATTTGATTGTTTCAAATGCATACATATATATACGAAAAACTTTTTTTTTTATTTTTTTTTCTAGGACCGGATCTCAGGGGATGGCCCCTACACATGCGGTGCATTGTGCCGGGAGTAGTATTTATTGACATTCAATTTTAATTTTCCCACGTCAAAAGTGACAGGAAAGACCTCTGCGGGTAGCCAGTCCATTCCATATACTACGTGCTGTTCTGCCAAAAACTCAATTTCCTCTATAATGCGTAGTGCGAGTCGCTGCCAAATCGACTACAAATGGATATGCTCTTAATGATGATCAAGTTGTGCGCGCGAATGAGCGGGTTTCGGGAACAACATCCCTGATTTTATTAGAACACATACCATTATAGTAACGAAAGAGCAACGAAACGGACCTCACGTTGCGGCGATGTTCAAGAGAGTCAATTGAGTTGCCTACCCTATGAGTTTCTTCACCTTCTTCTGCACACTGTCGAGTAAGTTGAAAATAGTCTGTGAGCACCGGCTCATACATGAGAGTTGTATTCCATTTTCCATTTTCCATTTTTAATTTAAGCGATTTCAAGTTAAGAAGAGGTTTTAAATTCGATTGTATTTTCTTTATGTCTTTATTTCGTGCCTACAGTGTGGTCCTCTTTTAATGGCGGACGGATCGGGGTAATACAGCTCCACCTTGACAGAACTTTTTACTGGGTGGGTCGTGTTGACCCATTTTAATGGCGACGGTTCGAAGGAATACAGCTCTCCCGGGAGAAAAATTAAATTTCTTCAATAAGTTAAATTAAAGACGAGTCAAGATTAAAATAAAAATTTTAAAAAAATTAAGGGAACGGGACACTAAAAAGTGCAAAATAAAAGTTATAAGCATTTCAAATCATTCAGTCGAAGTTGGCCCACCCTGTATATACTTTCGCACTGTTTGAATAAAATTAGTCTCTTTGTTAAATTTTTTAGTGTTTTTTCAAATCTACATTCAAATTATTTGGGTTAATTACCCTTTCGTTTGCTTTTTTATGGCGTTTTTATAATTTTTAAAAGCATTGATTTACTACTATTTTATTTTAATTCGAATTGATTTGATTTGCGAAATACGCTTAGAAAAGAATATTATGAAAGTGTTCTGAAACCACGTTTCCCTTATTCTTACACTTTTCTATAATTATTCTAATGTTAATTACTTTGTAGTTTTACTTTTTACTTTTTACTTTTTATTTTCTTTGAACAAAAAAAAAATTAAAAAAGGTGAACAACAATATTAAATGTAACTTAATAATTTTTCTGTTTTTTTTTAGGTAAAATCCAAATTCAAACAACTTTTATATTTTCGCGTTGGTTTAATACTGAATTTTAATTAAAACCCATTTCAGCAAAGTGTTGCTTGTTTATGCCGTTCTTTTTTTTAACTTGATATTTGGTCTATGTGGTGCGCTGCCTTTTTTAATTTTATTTCGTTGGTTTGTTGGCTAATAGAACTGGTTTAAATCGACAGCAACAAAATAACAAAAGCAAGTAAGTGAAATAATACATGTTTTATCAAAAGTTATTTAGTCATTGTTTTAAGTATATATTCCCTGCCTTCGATATTCGAAGCGTTATTTAGTTTTTATAGTTTCATTTAGGGATGAGTACGTGAAAGTGTTTTTGGTCTATCAAGGATGTTCTGGAAATTGCATTCGTTTTTAATTATTTACAGTGTGATCGATTCCGAAATGACCAGCGAAATTCCACATGATTTTTTGGCATTGAAGTTTTTTATTAACAATTTAGAATTTCAAATTATCGTGGGCACACATCCATATCGTAATGGGCCTTATTATGAGTGTCGTTGTCGAATTTACGACAAGCCAATACAAAACATATGGAAGGTGTTGCCACATTTTACCATTTTCCTCACGACATCTACATTCATCATAATAAGACAAAATATTTAACAGAATTATGCCACTTTTCCTTTAAAATAAATCATTTTATTCCATTTTCTTTTTAAAAATTAATAAAATTAATCTATATATGTACATAAATTGTTAATAAATATAATTTATATATGTTTGTAAATTATAATTATGACTTGGCAATGTCTACTTTGAATGAGAACTTGTATTTATTTGACTATATGTATATCCAGAACTTGATTTAACGAAATTTCAGTTAAGTATATAATTTTTATTAATATTTTTTTGATTTTTTATTTATTTTATTTTTTTTAACAGGTTATTTATTAAGTTTTTTAACAGGTTATTTGGTAACCATGTAGGAAGCTTTAGTATTCTATTCGCTTTTGTTCCTGCTGCACTACTTGTCACGTACCCAACTTTAGCTACAATTACAACTTTTTCATTCGGCTCGAGGCCTCATTTTTGGAAAAAATCTTGCCCCATATATGCGGAGTAGATAAATATAAGACCATTTAACAATCTTGTGCGTTTTAGATTGCAAAATTCTGGAGTTGAAAATATTTGCTATCAATTGTGAATGGCTTGCTTGGTGCAGCTTGCTACAATTGTTGAAAACTGTCATGTATTTGGAAATGTATAAAAGTAACCGGTGAAAAATGTATACCTGCCCTTTTGGGGCGTGGCACTGCCCATTTCCCAAAAATAAAATAACAGAACCAAACTCAGCCGAATGGAAAAAAGAATTTTTCAAATCAGGTCATATGTAACTTAAAAATAATATATCTGTTTCTAAGGATATGGAGCAAGAGAACAAATTTTGGAAAAATAATTGATAAGCAGTACAAAACAAGATTTTTTATTTTCAAAAACAATGTATTAACTTTTTATTAAATGCATGAAATTACACAAAAATTTATATTTTCCCTCAGAACATGTGCCAGAAGCAGCGGTGAAAATACAAAAAACTTCTATCGGGTATATTTTGAGAAAACTTTATGTAAACCTGCTTTGCCGGTTTTCTCCATTCAGAGTTTGTGGCATATGCACCAAACCAATAATAAGTTGACGATATGTACATAAATAGTATGTATGTACATACATATTCATACTTTATTGGGGCTTGCACACATTAACTAGACTTAGTGGCATGTATGCATGTGTGTGTTTTTTTTGCAATTTTATGCTTTCTGCTTTAAGCAAAGTTAAAAATCATAGAATTGCATTAAAAATCACGAAACATATAAATTTAATTTTAGAGAGGTAATCATGTTCTCATGAAATTTATCATGGAGAGTAATAAAAGAGAAAATACATCTATTTCCCAAGCTTGAAAATAATGCAAGAAAAAAAGAGAATTTATAAGGAGGAGTATTTTACTGATACATACCCAGTGTTGCCACAAACTTTAAGATCACCATCACTTATTTTTAAAGACAAATCGTTAATTTGTGTGACACCGATAGAGCTGCATGGCAAAATCAAAAAAAATTTGGAAGTTTGGCTCGCTTGGTGTTCTAATTTGATGAGTCTTTGTGTATGGTGTTTATTCATCCAACAAATTTTGTTTTGGAACTCATTGAATTGCATATATTTAAACCCATATAAAGTCATTCGAAGTAAATATACTCCAAAAAATTTTGAAGGGATAATCTAACACAAAAAAATATCGATTACAATAAATATTAATTATAAATAAAAACAACATCGACATATTTACAGCATAAAATCAAACACTAAATAAATGCCGGACCAAACTATACGTGCCAATCGGTAGATAGTGGATGTTTTAAATAGAATGACTGACCCCTATAGTCAGAGCAACAAATTTGTTTCTTGTGTACGTCGGTATTTGAGTAGTAAAATGTCGGCAAAGTAAAATAATAAATAAAATGCCTCGATTTCGATTTGAAAATTAATGCGCCAAAGTAACATCAAACAAACATTTGCTTATAAATTGTCAAAAAAAAATTACGTACAAACTTAAACAAAAGCATTGAGAGTGTGGCAGCGCTATGTCAATGTTTGTAAATACTCTTGTATTCTTTTTTTTCACATCAAACTTCATTTGTTAACGGCTTTTCCAACTTCTATTCTCTGCCGCTAATTGTTATGGTTTGCTCCATATAAACTGTATTGGCATGAGAACTTTTGACAGCCAAAAAAACGTGTGTCGGCTTTGTATATGTTTGATTGTCAAGCAGTTTTTTAGTCCAATATTTTCAGTATTTATATTGGAGTAGTAATTGATATAAAATTCTGGCAACACTGTTCATACATGTTTCTATAATTTACATTTTTACCTGTTTATCTAAACAGTTAAGTTTGCTTGCTTTTTATTTATTTATTTATCGTTTTGTTAGAATAATAAAAACAAAACGAAAATTCCGTTTATTGTATTGCACGAGTATGACAATCATTAAAATGACAGAGAGGGAAAACTATATTATTACTGCTTGGGTAAAAGAGCAAGAGCAAATAAGTTTGTTGGCCGTATTAGTCAGTGATGGGAAATGGAAATGGATCTTGCGTTTTGGTATTAAAAATTTGTTTTTAGTACGATTTTACCCCCAGAGTAACAAATTAAAAATTTTTAATGTTTTTTTTGACAGAAAAATTTATAAAATGCATTTGTAAGTCGAAATAAGTAAATATTGTCTAAATTGCCAAAGGAGTGCTGTATATAAAATATGTTCAAGGTGGAATGCTTGTTTTGAATCTGACTTAATCTACATTGCAACGTTTGTAACGCTTCCAATCTCTTTAAATATCTTTATAATCTTGCCAATTAATTTCACGGTAAATCGATTATGATGACCATAATCACTCCGTATTGCTCGAAAAGTGGCCACATTTGAACCAGCAGATTTGTACATCAAGTTTTAACTATTTTTGCGTCTTCTTCGCTTATTAAACGATTCATATTCGTAAATGACTCTATACAACACACAAAAAAGAAATCGAATAATAAAATGTTTGTTGTCTAAAGAAACATTTTGAAGAAGGTATTTAGGTGAGGGTGTTTTTTTAAGTCAAATAGTATCAAAATAAGGTACGATCGTATCAACTTTCTCAACAATGGTATTAGCTCACAATACAAAAATATCTAAACTAAAACACCATAAACAGTGTTGCCAGTATGAGTGACATTTAACTTTCTGTTCTATTTGGAAAATGTTCTTTCCCAAACCCTGATATTTTGTGATTTGTCGACATATTTATGATTTCTTTTATTTATTTTCAGTTTTCAATACTAAGAGAACAACTACCGCACCCTTTCCATCTTTAACAATCTGCACGTTTTATTTTTGTGGGACCAATGCTACGTATGCAATGCTTTTCAGCGGTACTAGTTGGAAAGGTATAGTGTAGAAAAGCGACAGGTGGTGTAGTGATAGGAAGAAGTAGAACTTAATTGGTGCCCAATTTTGTACTGAAGCGTTTTTGTTGAATTTTTAGAGCAGAGTTGCTGCGTTTCTGAACGTTATGTTGGCGCATTTATTTTTTTAAGTTACAAGAGAACCATTCTATTTATTATTTTACTTCGTCGATGTTTTATTGCTTAGAAGAAATAAATATTTTTGTCTTGAGGGGGAATTGAACCTACGATCTATTGGTTGAGGAGTCCACTCTTTATATACTACGCCAATAGCAGGGCCATATGTTACACATAAACCGGTAGTTAACGAGCATACTCCTTATAATAAAACAGACCAGAGTCTCTGTTAAGAATCAATCGTAAAACCCCTAGCCTGATAATGTAGCGCACTGTTCACGATATTATCGGGGTATCCTATACTTTTAATTGCCTATCAAAAATAGTCGGTGATTTGTAATTCTTAGTTTTTTTAATTGGCAACACTGATTATAACAAAATATAAAAGCAACACCTACACACACACATTCAGAGAATAAAACTGGCTTTAACAAACAAATAAAAATAAATAAATATATAAATAAATGCATACATATGCATGCACAGTATATATGTATGTGCATGGATATTATTAATGTAAGACCAGAGTTTCCGCTTAAATGATTTTGTACTCGTTACTCTCGAGATTAAAAATTCCTCTTTGTGTGAAATGTTAACATATAAATACTATGTATGTATTGTATGCTGTACAAAACTTTTGATAGGTATGATGAAGAAAAATTCTATATAGAAAAATTTTGCCTCATAGGTCAGGAATATTTATAAGTTAGAAAATCGCTTAAATAACGAAAATCGTGGTTTTCATATGTAGAACTTTGATTGATCTTTCCCTCTCCAGATAGTAAACTTCTCAAACCATTGGCAACTCGTAATGCAAATCCTCCCCATGAACAAAGTACTTGTTGTTTGTCTTCACAGACGGGCTTTTCAAGTTGTTGTTGTTGTTTAAATGCAAGTATCAAATAAGTGAAGATGTATTTACCGTTAGCAATTCCGGGTACTTACCATTTTTATGATGTTGCATTTATTGTAGTTGTTGCTACCACTCTTGTTTCTTTTGCTGTTGTTTGTTGAGGAAACATGTTTCTCGTAGTGGTTTCAGTTTTGGATCTTTATTTTAACTGGTTTGATAAACATATCCTACAGACAAGACAGTACAAAACATACGAGATTGATATCCAAAATACATTTACTTTTTGTATTTTATTTATTTCTTATTCGTTAAGGTAGACCACGAGGCCTCTTTTGAAGAACATATAAAGAAATCATGAAAAAAACTTGTTTTTGGATAAATATCAAACTGGTTAAATTCTTTTTGCTTGCTTATTTTGCGGTAAAGGTGGGGTTTTCATTACTTTTTTTTCCAACAATTTTTTTTCCTTACAAAACAAAAAGAGTTTTACAAAATATAAACAAGTTTTAACTTATTTTTTTTTTTTCAATTTATGTATGTCTACAACTTCTGTTGACGTTTGCAAATTTACATTTGTGTTTTCATATGACTTTAATACATATTATCTACAAGCATATGTATGTATGTAGATAAGTGTGTACATATGTATGTACATACTATATGTGTCTATACAATTTTTATTATGAATTTGTTTAAATGCATATGTTTGACCTCACTCTTTGTTTTGTTTGTGAGTTCTTCGTTTAAATAATTAATTATTTATTTTGTGCAATACAATTTAAAAATATAATGCTTGCATTACACGCATAACTTAGATATTTTATGCATTGATAATTTTCTGGCTTTTTAAAGTTGTTAATTCACTTTTTTGTGCATTATATTTTATTTTACTTTTGTGGTAATTGTAATTGAGACGCTAAGAAAAATAATAAAAGACACAGTAGTGCACAAATTTTTATCCGCTTATCTTTTTTAAACGTTTCTCACGATCACCATTATGGACACGACAACAACCACTGACAGCAATAAGTGAATAAACAATCACATTAAAGCCAAATTCAAAAGTCTGAAAAGCAGAACGTCAGTCTCGGTTGACTCTTTTGCAAATGAGTTTTTTCTTCTCAATTAATTTGTCTCAGGTGCTCTTTAAACTTTTGCTAGTTTCTCTGTATTTGTTTTGATTTTCTCTTAAATTGTTGCGTTTTATACACCTGCTTTCGTCATGTGTTTGCTTATTATCATACGATGTATATGATAACATTTGTGTTTTTGTTTTATTTCGCTGCTTCCTAAATTCAATGAGATTTCATTCATAAACGTATCAACAATTCACAAAATTAATATAGAACGAAGGTGTCTTTGCTAAGATTAAATTAGAGCTGCCGTTAGCGTTGCCAAATGTGAGGATTTGTTTAGTTTTTAAATAAAAATTAAACTTTTTATATACTATATGTATCAGAGCGCCCTCCTTCGTCGGTGTTGGGTAGCACCAACGAAGTGAAATAATTAGTAAAAATGGCTACTAAAACAAAGCTTCAAAATTGAATACGTATCCTTGGCTTCAGGGGATCCTGGCAACAGTGATATAAACAAAAAACATGATATAATAGTGAAGCTTCACCACCTGTCATCTCTCTCACTAGCCCTTTTCTCTAGTTCCAGCACAATGCATCGTATGTGTAGCGGTCATCTGAGTGTTGGTGAAATATAAAAAAATATTGCAATTAATTAAAATGGGCTAATGATTGAAGACATACAGGCAGTCAAAAATTACACGTGATAATTACTAAGAAACGAACTAGGTCAAAGACAAAAATTGTAAGTCACACTGACAAACACTAGCAGAACGCAACAAACATGCTGTTTTCGAAAGTTGCTACTCTTTCATCTTCATCGTTCTTCGTGTTTTGTCCACCGTGTGTGGTTCTCAGTAGATGTAAATTATTAGATTTTTATATTATTACCCATTTTTCACATTTTCTCTAAATTTACCATCTCTAATTTACAATAGTCCTTGGCATGATTTTTGTTTCCATTAACCATGTTTTCCATCCACATGTTTTTGTTTTTTGGTTTTTTTCGCTGTTCTAGTTGAAGCAAAGACATTCCTTTGTTTCGTTGTTTGTTATTTATTATTCATGATTATTTTCTTTTTTTTTGTACCGTTTAAATACATATATGAATATCTATTTATTTATCTCTTTCATTATTGTTAATAGTCTGTGAGGTTTGTACCATAGATTGCATTAAACAAACAAATAAAAAAAAACCTCTTTTGACTGTGCAGTCTTGTCCAAGTATGAAACTTTTGTTTCGCAGTTTTGTAGTTATTGAAAAAATAACGCACAAAGTGCACTGCAGTTTGGTTACTTTGTTATTGTTTATTTTTGCAACAGCAGATTGCTTGTTTACTTGCCGAAACATGCCCGTAGAAAAAGTGCGGGCTGAAGAACAAGAAGATTACTCTCTCAAAACGTTTCTCATTCGCCGAATTTTTGTGTACGGGAAAGTTTTCTGGTAAGATTGGGGTCCCGCGAGTGCCCAATTTAGCGTAAAAAAAGCAGACCTCATATTGGCATCACTGAGCGCACCTGTTTTTTTCATGACAATTTAGTTCCTTTTCCGACTTGTTTTGTATTATGCATTTGTTTAAGGGAAAAATGTTGATAAACATTGTTGCATAAGGTTGTTGGATTATGAAGAGCATTGTCAGTTTAAAATATGTTTTTTTATTTAATTAAATACAAACGCTTTTTTCTATACCGTTTATATTTTTTATATCTACATATAAAGAGTGTTTTATTAAATAATTTTGTTTGGTTAATAGTTATAAATTTGGAATATTATACATTCGTGTTTAAGAAAAATGTCTATATTCATAACTAATTTTGATAGTGTTCTAAAATGTAAGGTTATTCAACACAAATTTTCGTTCGCATTTAGAGGAGGAAGTAAATTCTATAAAATTGTCATTTAACCGATACTTAATTAAACTGCACATGTGCAATATTCCTTTTCGTCATTATAAAATGTATATAATATCAATATTTCCAGCTCACGATGTCCATCTGATGAACTTGGAAATCAATGACTATATAAAATATCCCATTAGACTTTATTTTTTTTTTTTTTTAGAAGAAAAATAAATATAAACAACACTCATGCAATAAGAATTCATGCATTCAATTTTCTAAAAACAAAGTTCTTAGAATAATTGTTCCACGTATAGTAAATAAATTCTACTTACCGACAGATTTGAATGTAATACATCCTGTATATATTTTTGTATTAAACACTTTAAGTAAATTCGCATGAAATTTTAACTACATAGATAATGACTTGATACGTCGATGACAATTTGAAAACACACAGATACTGATATTAAAACAAAAAACGCAGCCTAAAGTCAACAAACATTATTAGCTAAATAGAATTACAATTGCATTGTAAAACAAAATATTAAATACAGTTTTTGCAAATAAATATTTAGACTCTGGAACTCTGACTTTGCCATAAAAAATAAAAAAAAACTATAAAAATTTGAATACGATCGTATAATATAGGGTGTTCGGTTTATTATAAATTTTTTGCCAAGCGGTTTTTGAATATTACGTATATGAAAAAAATTTTTTTGTAAACTTGATCGCTTTCAAAGTAGGTAATACTAAAACTAAAATTGTTATTATTATCTCTTATTATTCACTACAAAAGCAACTTGTACAAATTTTATTGTGTATTATGTATTTCTATTCGATTTTTTGATAAATTTTTTGAGTTATTCCTGAGATTGACATTTTTAAAAACTTTCAAGGATAAGTTCAAAGTTTCGCTTGCTTTCTGCCCTTGGAGTTTTTGTTAACTTATTATTATTATGACAATCTTTCCGATGCAGAATTTTACTACTCATGAAAACTAAAGTTGTTATTGATGTCCAAAGTTTATTATTTTATTTTAACAGCTTTTTGTTTTTTCAATCAATTCCTTTTCGAATTCTTGACATAAAACGAAAAAAAGAATTTCGATACAATACGGGTTCTCATGAAAACGCTTAAAATTGCCATTTGCCTGAAACCATCTTTTAAACTGTTGCGAAAATTTCAGCAGCTAGTGTCAGTTTGTTAGAAACGTCCATAAAAAATAAATAAAATAAAATATGTCTCAAAGTCTAATTTAATTTTAAACGTATCTTCACAAAGGCGAAATAATCAATTGATCAGATTATTTCAAAAAGTTGCTATTTGTGAAATGTTTACACTAGAGTTTTTTTTTTTTGTGGAAAAAAATTACGACATGTTGTTTTATTAAAGGACTGTGCCAGGTGCTTAACAAAACATCCCGAACTCGCACAATTTAGTCCAAAAGCGTTCCAGATAACAATTTTTGTTAAATTTTGACAGAAATCTTACAGAGTAAAATTTTTAATTTCCTGTACAAAGTTGTACGAAGTTTTTCTTGGGGTAAGTTCGGACTAGTACTAAATTATCATCTATTTTTTAAAAATGAAAAAGTTTTTAAATGAAGGAAGAATGTTATTTTTTTAAAATTGATTAAAATGCAAAACGGAAGATTTTCAAAGAAAAGTTTAAATACAGTAATTTGTGCTATATATGTATATATATATGTATATTTATTATATATATTATATTTATATAATAATATTCTTATATTTCCTTAATAAAAAATGGCATTTACTTTCTTTCACATTTTAGAGCTGTTGCCAATATCTTGCTTTTAAAATATTATGCATTTTAGGCGACTAGAATCACTAAAATGAAATTTATTTGAGAAAGAAAGCCGCATTATTATTTCAAAATGTTCAAGTGTGGTTTTTTGCGTTCCAGCAATGTTGGGCAACTTTGTCACATTCATAGAGAAATTTTCTTTTTACTGTGAATAGTACGAACGTTTTGGTTATGCACCTGGAACAGACCTTAAATCAACAATTGAATAGCGCAAGTTGGGCAAGTTCACAAAGTTTGTTCAAATGAATTTCCAGCATACAATTTTTGACAGTTTATTTGCGAGCGTGTAAAAATGCACAGATTTTCATGAAGACACTTAAAGATCAAGTAAAAAATCAGAGGAGCAAAAATTGTCGTCCTTTTTTGCAAAACATAAGAAACCGGTTTTTAAACGGAATCGCAAGTTGTTATATACACCTTAAAACGCTTTCGTGCATGGATGTATGTATGTATGTATGTATGGATGTATGCATATTTTGGCATTTGTGTGTGTTTATTAGTTGACTCTACTTTGCACTAAATGAAATTTTGTTTCTTTTTTTTTTTTTAAATTTTATTTAAATAGTTTAGCATTAAAAAAAGGAAGAAAATTAAAAATTAATGTCACCGTTTGATTTAGAACTAAAATAAAATTGCTTAAGCGTATTGTGCTACCAGTTTTTGAACAAAGTCAATGTATTCCTTTTTGGCATCGTCTTGGGATTTGCCCTTTTGTTTGTTCCAAGATTCCCATTTGGCTTTACCTTTCAAATCAAATAAACCAGGTTTGTTGGTGTTGTTATCACCAACGGTACCTTGTTTAAAGAGAGCGTATAATTCCAAAAATTCTTCATCGGAGGGACGCTTGGTCAAGCTTTTGACACGTTCAGCGGCAGCATTAAATTGCTATAGGAAAACAGATTTAAAAATAGAACTACATTATATACTTCGTTATACATACATATGTATGTATGTATGTATGTATGTATATAAAATAAAGCTCACCTCATCCAAAGACATAATGATAAGAGATTAGAAACGGTGTTAGGCGATCTGAAACAATAACAAAAAACGTACAATTTATTTATTGGTTGTATTTTTATCATATCAAGGTTTTATCAAGAATTTTTTATAAGAACTATAAAAAATTAAATTATTTTCATTTCACTCGAAAAAAATTTGTTACCCGTAAACTCGAATGTTAAATTGGAACTGTGTGTTGAGCTAAAGAATTCACAATTTGTTTTTCGAACGTTTCAGAATTAATAAGTAACCACCACCACTACTACACATTAATTAATTATTTATCATCGTACTTAAAGTAAAAACATTTTATAATATTTTATGTGAGAAAAGAATAGAAATAAACAGCCTTTGCCGTTCGTATATTAGCTGGTGTCTACAATGGCGGCGTCTAGCGTTTTTTTTTTATATAAATGTCGTCAATATCAGGGCTGTTCTGACAATCATGATCAATCAATGATCAATGATTTTACAAAAAGTGATTTTGAAGAAATCAATGCAATTTATATTTATCAACTAGTCTGTCTGATAAAGGAAACTAGCAATAAAGTCAGTTTTTCGTGCAGTTATATTTTTGAAATCACGTGATTTTCAGAACAGGGTGATTATACTCTGTTTTCGTATCGAGAGAATATTTTACCGTATGTGTTATATGCGTATGCAAATAACATACAAATTTGAATAATTTTCTTTCCGTTTCGAAATTTATTAAATTTAAATAAAACAAAGTGTATCTCATACACACTTTGAATTGAAATAAAATTTGTTTCTTTAACCTTTTTTAAATCAAATGTAAATAAAATTTAGAATAAGGCAGTATATTGGTGTTTTCAAATGTTGAAATGTTCACTGTGATTGGGTTTATGATGTCGCTTATCGTTTCAATTATGTTTGGAAAATATTCATAACAATCATATACATATGTACATACATACTTGTACATATGTACACACATATATGCACATTGATATGTTTTTTTTTACACAAAAAGTGTAAGCAAAATCAAAAACTTGTATGGTTCATTAAACTAGACTTGACAAAAGTAGTGTGTTCTTCTTCGAAGCGAATTATGTACTTTGTGCCTGAATCCCTAAATAATGGAGCATAAGTGCGTGTACATCGTCGAGCAATTAATTAAATTTAAATTTTTTTACTGTAAATAGAAGCACATAGAAGCCTAAAATTTTTGTTAATTCAGGAAACTGTTGAATAATTTTGCTACCTGCCACTTGTTTTTTATTTAATTTTTTCTCTTGCAAATTTTCCATTTACCCATCATGTGTTACTTTCTCTTCCAAAGTGTATATACAGGGTGGCCCAATATGACCGAATGGGTTTGAGTTCATTATAACTTCTTATTTAAGCCATTATTACTAAATTTTTTTTATTTTAAATACAATATATTAATGGAGAATATTTTTAATTTAATTATGAAAAATTATATCTCGCAAGTTGTGGCCACTTTCTTTGGCTTTGCATATTCGAGCTCCTTCTTCCAAAACATTTTCCATAACCATTCGCGCAACTTTAGGTATTATGTTGTTGATTTCGTCGCGTATATTATTTTTTAATTAATGTATGGTTCCAGGTTTATTAATATAGACTTTTTTTCCTTTCAACATACCCCAAAGGAAACAGTCTGTAGCGTTGAACGAGGAGGCCAATGAAAATCGCTTGTACGGGAAATATTTCGTTCACCAGAGATGGAAAACTAAATCGTACATTCAAGAAATAAGCATTCCTGAGGATGAGGCGGAATTATATAGAGCGTGGGCCATCTTCGACTGACTCATTCTTGCAGACTCTTCTTTCTGTCTCTCGTGGTAGGAGCTGTAGCTCCATCATTTCTGGAACCATATGTCAGGATTATTGAGAACTTACAGATTTAAGAAAATCACCAACATGTTCAGATTTACCGCCCCTTAGACGGTTTCTGATTCCCAGGCATTATTTTCCACAAAATAGGAACCGATAACTCTATCAGCCATATTTCCACACGAAAACTCCGTAGCCTATGGTAGGGCATGAACATTATTCTATCAATCTGGAGGTGCTGGGTTAGATTTCCGCCTAAACCCTGGTTATTTCTATATGTGTGATTTTAAATGAATTTACACGAATTCGTATGCTCTTTCCTTTTTCCTCTTTTTACTCGACAACCCCGAACACCCGCGTAAAAGAGCCCTTGTGTCTCTCGCAGAGTGAATTTTGTATGGAAACATCCTTATTGTATAAAAATTCTCTGCAGCGACCCTCGTGAGAGGCCAAGTTGTACGGAACGTCTCCTGGTTGATGTTTCTGCATCTTTCCGAATACTCTCCTCTGTACCCGTTCAATATTGTCAATATTGTGTGTAACGCTCGTCGTCTGCCGGCACCAGGAAGGTTCCTTACTGTCCCTTGTTGTCGAAAATTGGCAACCAAACGGTTTATTGTTGACTCTGAGGGCCCAACCCAACCCGTACATTAAAATGACGACGATATGCACGCTGAGTCAAAACAATGGATCGTTGATTTGAGGAATAAAGTTCAACGATTTTGGCACGTTGTTCAATTATGTACTGTTCCATTTTAAATTCCCCAATCCTTCTTAAAAAAAAAATTATAATAAAATAGTTATGAGCAGTTCAAACACGTTCGCTCATTTTGGGCCACCCTGTATAAAGACATACAATATATTGTGTAAAATATTATTATAAAAAAAATTGCAATAAAAAAAATATATGTATAGTCACTATAGAAAAAGTTGTATTAACAAACTTAAGTTGTGTTGCGTTACAAACTTAATTACACTTTTAAGCTTTAGACGTACTATGAAGGCTACACTTGGAGAAATTTTATGGAATGACTGCATTTAGCTAATAAATATTGTATAATTATTCTTGTACAAACAAAATATATTAAATAATTACAGTATGGCTACGATTATCCGTTATTCGATTGATCCGGCAAACCAAACTTTTTAATCGAATTAAATTTTTTTCCTTCGATTAACCGTGATTACCTCCAATATTCGGTATTATAAGCAAGTTTTTCGTTTATTTTTGAAAAATTCCAACACAATGCGTATAAAACGGAAAAAGTGCAATCGGTCGTTTGCATGTGACGAGTCCTACTACACTTTGCCATACCATCCTTTATTAATTTAATGAAAATAAGTACTCGACAATGGTGGTCAATTAACTGGGAATATTGATTATCGAGAATGGCGCGGGTCCCAACCAATGTAATCGAGGTCTTATTATAATTTAAAGTGACATTTATTAAAAGCGATTCATAGTGAAATAGACAAAGGGAAACAATTTTCCCCATATATATGTACAAATAAAGGGTGTCACAAAATTAACGCAAGATTTGAATTTGGCGCCATTTGTGCAGTAAAATGTTTGTTAACCTTAACAAAACAAGTCGACAGCTGACAGTTTAGGGTTAGTAAAAATGAAGCGTTACACGATACAACAACGTGTCTGCATTATTGAACAATATTTTAAAAATGGTTGCTGATTTATTTATTGTTAAACACTTTACGAGAAAGAAAAGTTTAGAACCGAGAATCACGTGAAATAAATAAAATTGTCACATGACGCAATTATTTAACAAAAAATTCAGCTAAAACCGTCAGGCACTTTATTATTCGGTTAACCGATTAACCGTTAATCGATAGAATGTTCTACTCATTTCACATTGAATGATTCTTCATATTCGGTAAATAAAGGAATTTTTTTTTTATTTTTTATTTTTATTTAAATTTTGATGAGGACCTGTGTCGTTCCCACGCAGTATATATTCTCAGTGTAATTCCATAATTCAATTTCTATGTCATCGTTATGTATAATTAAATGAATCTTTATACAAGAAACGAAAAAGAAGAAAACACAGCAATAAATTTAGCCTTTTTTATTGTCAATTTCGTTCAATTTTCGTTCATTTTATTTATTTCTTTATTTCGACAGCGGTCCAAACTATTTATATATATTATTAAAGTGCACTTACGAAAGTGTCATTAACGCATTGATGAATTTAAGTTTCTATTGTAAATGTAGAAACTGCTAAAAAACATAATGCGCAGCCTGACAATTTGCGTAAAATAAAATAATTGTAAAGTTGTGAGAAACAAATCTCTACAACTCCTGGACTGTGCTTTCCATAAAATTGTGTAGAAAACCTTAATAATTGTTAATAATTTTTTACAATACTGAGCAATACCATTTTTGAATTGCTGTCATTTGTTATTCTCGCCTCAGCAAATGTTAATTAATGAGTTTTTAAAAAAACAAACATAAAATACATAAAATTATAAACACATAATAATAAAGTATATGTATATGTAAATATACTGAAGACTTTATTTATAATGTAGAATGTCTCGTAACAGGCAACTCTCTAAAGGGGACATCCCTTTCGGCGGACACTGTTGCTTGGTTCTGCCAACGTTCCATAATTGCAATTGAAATTATCCATTCAAAGGAATATAATGCGAAAAATCTTTTAAATATTTCTCGATTCCTGCGGTGTCGATGGCTGAAGTAGTCTAATCGTTGACTACAATACCAAAAAGTCTTGGGTTCGAGCCCAGTTTTAGACTAAATCATAAAAACATCTCCTATTTTTTCTGATGTATTTTTGTGTCAGTTGTTGTGGGAAGTTTTCAGTGGCGAAGGCATAGTCACTGGTCAATGAACAGCAACGGCTTCAGCTGTATCCCATCCACAGGCACATCAGAGCGTCGTCCTTCGTCGGTATTGTAACAAAACAGGAATTTAATCTTTGAAAAACTTAAAGTTATTATGTGAAAATTCTGGAGAACTTCTTCCCTTAGATGTATATGTAGGAAATTATGATTGACAGCTGAAGACATATTAAAAACAAACAGCTAGGGAAATTCCCAAATTATTTTGCAGTTGAACTAGAATTAAATCACTACTCTCTTGAGTTAGATTTCAAAAACTGTCTAGATAAAACCCTTTAAAAAAAGCTACTAAAATATGCTGTTCATATTTTATAGTCAATGGAAGGAAAAGTGTTCATATTTTGGGGTGTTTGTATTATCGCGAGTGCACTGTAATTCCACTTTCACAATTTTGCAGGAACAGATAACAGATCAGTTAAATGTTTTTTTATCCTTTTCTTTCGCCGATCTAGGAATAGCTGTCAATAAATTGCTTTCTTCTGTTCATGATTTTTAACTTTAAATTACTTTTTCTAATAAACTCTGGCGTTATCGGGTGTTTAGACGTATTCCTTTATAGTTTTTTTTTAACGTCCAAACATTATAAAATATTTAACATTTTCAACTTTTAATAATTAAAAACTGCATATTTGCTTATAATTTTTACATCCTATAAATTTTCTTTAGCTGCGATTAACTCCATTTCTGAATTAATAAGATGTTGTCGCAGTTTCGTTGAGTCAGCACAATTGATACTTTATTGTTGTTTTTTATTCTATTGACTCTCTAATGAAGCACTTGAATGTGTGTTTTAATGCGCTGTTTAATCGTGTTTCTGATAGCACGGTGTTAAACTCAAGGTTGCTCACAAATAACTTTGGGGTCGAAAGGGTTAATGAATTGAGTTTGTTCTCATGTACATACAATTATAATGTCATATTCTCCTTTTGTTTTTTAAAGTACAAATCCGTATTTATTTCGCAATTTTATTGTTTGGAAAGCTTTTTAAATTTAATGGTGTGATGGCACCAATTTCTTATAAAGACACGTATTGTCGGCCAGCTCTCACGTCGTAATGCAAGAGAACATATTGCGAAAAAAAAAACACTTAACATGTAATTAAATTAAAATTATTAAACAATTACCACAGCTTGAATATCAATGGGTATCATTACGTACGCGTTACATTTTCTTCAGTCCTTGTTATCTCAACCTGTGAATTTCATATTACACACTTTCAGACTTGGCATTCATTCGATTTTGTTTCTTATAAACTTCTAATGATTGGAGTTAATTTTATTCGATGGCAGTCCTTAAGACTTTAATGACCGATGTTTTCGAAAATCTAACGCCAGTTGTAATCGCATGTTTTTTTTTCAATTTCACTTTTCATCTATACTTTTTTTATTTTAATTCAAATGTAATTTACTAATAAAATGAAATCACAAATGACTGGAAAAGAGCCCGTTTTATTTGTTCACTTACTTGTCTTGATAACAGCAAAAAACGTTCTGAATTCAAATTATCAATCGCCTTTTAAATATAACGAATCACTTTTTTTACTCACATTTTTCGTATTGACGTTTGTCAAAAGCGTATTTAATCTAATGCTTTACTCATACGACTATTTGATTCGTATGAATTTTTGCTGCGCGATCTTTAAGCTGATTTATTTTCAACTGGAAAAAGAAAGCTCTTTTGTTAAATACTTTGTTGCGAATATAAAGCTTTTACGTTACGATTAGAGGTGATAACGTGAACAAATTTTCAATAAAGATTTTGCTAATTTAATCTCGTCTGCATGACTTTTTTTCAAGCACGTAAGTGTGAAGGCATCAGGAAAATTAAAGCACATCATCACCACATGCAGAATTCAAATAAAAGAAATAATTTTTTAAAAACTTATTAAAAACTTCGTAGGAAAAGTATCAGGGATGAGGAGGCTGCATGAGTACTTAAAATGATAACACCAATGAACTCTGTTTTCATTATAATCTGGTACATAATTTCATGACATTTAATTTTTTAATATGAATTCCGGCATATGCGCTCTGTGGCTACGAGTTACATGGCCCTGTTGATCAGTCCAATTTCTTACTACTTTTTCCAATGTTTTGAGAGTTGTTGGTTTGTCGGCATAAACAAATGGCTTAATATAGCCCCATGAACAGTAATCCAAAGTGTTTAAATCGCACGACCAAGGGGCCAGTGAATAGTACCACTTCTGGTAATAAAGTTGCCACTAAATTGTTTTGCAATAAATCGATTGCTAAGCGCGCTGTATGTCAAGTTGAACCGTTTTATTGGAAACAAATGTCGTTGATATTTCGCTGATAAATTTTTGGAAACAAAAAAGTCCAACAAATTGAGAACAACGACGAATCGCCGATAATTCGGCGTCTTCTTCAATACTTCGCGCTATAGTAGCAGCAATATTCTCTTCAGTAAGCATATTTGTTTTTTGCCTTGTTGATGGATTTACATCGAGCAGAGTTAAATTATTGCTAAAACTATAAATAACTGCACGAACTGGCCGATTATGTTGAACGTAAAATGGCCGAAATGTTCTATGAACTTCGCAAACAGATTAATTTTTTCCAAAGTAAATTTCCACAATTTGGAAGCGTTGCTCTGGCGTTAAATGATTCATGATGACTTGCCACACCTCACTGAACAGAAATGTCAACACCGTTTCATATTCTCAGCTGTTCTAACCATAGTTATCGATATCGATAGTTCTCATACAGCTAAAGAAAACACCCTATATATTAAATAGCAACAAACGATTTTTACATAATTATTAAGACTTGAAATACAAAATTTATGAACTAAACTAAACAAAAATACAGTGGAACTTCGCTATAGTGAAACTTCATTACACGTAAATTTTCATATATATTTTTTAAACTTTTATTTAAAATAATCAGTTATTTTTGTTTCTATAATACTATTCCACACATTTCTTCCTAAAGAAAGCTTCCTAATACATTTGGCATGTGTATGTAAGTCAATTGATGAAGCAGCGTCTCTCAATGTACAGACATACATATATAACGACTTTTTTGGCATCAGCAAATTCTGAACCTGTAAATGTACAAGGAATGTAAAATTCAACTTCAACGTCCACATTTTTTAATGTATTAAAAGAAATGCAGTCTTTAATCTGGTACAAAATATCGCTTGTGAACTCAAAAATTGCCAACCATAATAAGACTTAATGCAATTGTTGTTAAACTTGTTCTTTGTTCGTTTCACCTGTCATTTCCTTATGCTATGCTTTTCCCTTCCGGATCTAGTAGGCATCTTAATTGCCTGAGCGCTACTTCTCTTCAAAAGAAAAAAAATAAATAAACCTATGATCTCGATAAGATTTTCACTCGATTTTCGTTTCTAAAAAGAATTAAATTAATATTTTTACTCATATGAAATTTAATTTTTTGTAAATATTTTTACTTCTATCCGACGCGACAATTAAAAAATATAAATTTTTTAGAACAATTTTAAGAATTGTAATTTTAGAAAAGAGAAACACTTAAATTTATTGATATTTAGGAGCATATTTGTGGTAGATTTCTACGTATTTTGCCTTGGCATCTTCTATGCTGGTGCCAGCCTTTTCCTTCCAAGCATTCCACATCGCCTTCTTGATGGGATCTTCGGGTTCGTCTGTATTGCAATCGCCAACAGTGGCTTGTTTGTAATAACCATAGAAGACCAAGAAGTCCTCTTGAGTCGGTTTGTTCGTAAAGTTCTTGGCTTTTTCAACGATTTCTTCAAACTGCCATAAAATATGATAGAAAAATGCAATTAAATTATATTTAAAATATTTACCACATTCATTTTTAACACTTACGGTGAGCATGTTGATTGTATGTGATGCGGTTGTCGGTTGGCTTTTTACTATTATTTTCAATTAAATAATAACATTCAAATAATTTCAACCTTTTTATATAAATCGGAAAAATATACATACATATGTAGCATATATCGTATTCATATATACTACATACATACATGCGTACGTTAATATGTTTTTTTGTTATTTGGCAAATCTTATCAACTGCATTTATTTATGTACAGTCGAACTTCTCTATAGCGAACTTCTCTATAACAAATAAAATTCGTGAACACAACATTTTAGTGAGTATTTTCATACATTTTGATCTCCCTATAACGTACTTCCCTATAGCGAAGTTCTCTCTTTAACGTGCAATTTTGAAGACCTAAATAGAATTTTTCACACTAAATAATCTCTCTATTGCGAAGTTTTTAGCAATCGATTTTTTGCATCAATTTAGTCACATATGTATGTATTAATAAAAAAAAATTAATGTGTTCATTTAAAAACAATTTTTTTTTTCTTAATAAATATATTTTCTACATAAAAAAAATGTAGTCAAAATTTTCTGCAGTTTCTCTATAACGAATTTTCTCTATAACGTAGAAATTTGACAGTCCCCAACTGCTACGTTATAGAGAAGTTCGACTGTATATAAATTTTTAGCAAATATCATTTGTTGTTGGTAAATTAAGGCAGGGTGTATGGTGTTGGTGGTGACATTTCAAAATTGGTTATCTTTGCTTTGCTTTTCTTTTTCTTGTTGTTCTAACTGTAAAAATATTACGTATTTCTATTTGTCATAATCTATTGAATACTGATTATGTTAGGAGTTTAATTTTATCACTTGTATGATGAATAAAAATGGATTGGTTTTTTGTTGTAAATTTTATTTATTCCATGACAAATTGAGAAAAGGTTACGTAATGGAATATGTAATACATACTTACATACATTTTAGAGTTTTCATTTTCCCGGACATTCTCATTTCCCGAGAAAGCGAGATTGCTTTTCAAATTGCCGGGAATTCCTGCCAAATACGAAACAGTACACAATATTCACTCCTACCGCGAATAAGAAGTGGCATTTTTGTTCCCATGAAATTGCCATTCCCCGGTATAATTTTCTTTGAATGTAGAAAAGGGAAGAAGATTTTAAAAACGTACAAATTAATTAAGATGTCGATGACTGAAGTAGTCTGCACTGCACGTTGACTACAAAACCCAAAAGTACTGTGTTCCAACTCAGTTTCAGAGAAAGTCATAAAAACACTTTCCATTTTTCTGATGTGCATTAGTGTGCCTTTGTGTCAGTTGTTGTCGGAATGCGTCAGTGGTGAAGGCATAATCACTAGTCACTGAACAGCAACGGCTTCAGCTGATGCTAATCCACAAGTAACATCAGAGCGCCCTCCTTCGTCGGTACTATGTAGCACAATAGGCGTAGTAAAATAATTGATAAAATTCCTTGACATCAGAGGCGCTGCAACATTGCTTTAGAACGAAAAACGTGCAAAACCAGAGTTTTAAAAATAATGAAGCTTTCCTCTATCTATCCCTTCATCACCTGCCATATCTATCACTATCCCTTTCCTGTAGAAGTTAACACAAGTAGTAGGTAATGATTGCCTGAGTGTTGCTTCTCAAAAAAAAAAATAAAGGGTGGTCCAACGAAAGCGCCCGATGTTAATTGTAATTAAAACAAAAAGTTTTCACGGAATTATCTCAATATTTTTTATTATGAAAGAAGGATCCATGAAAATTATGTGTGAAACAAAATATCGGTCAAATGCTGCCTTTGGCTTTGGTGGCATACCTCTATCCGATGGTCGATATGTGCACTGACTCTGAGACATAATTGAGGTTCAATGTCGTTAATGTGCCGAATTATCTCATCCTTTAGCTTTTTAATTGTTCTTGGCGTATTGTTGTAGACTTTTTCTTTTAAGTATCCCCAGAGAAAGAAGTCCAACGGTGTCAAATCACATGATCGTGACGGCCAATTAACATGGCCACAACGTGAAATAACACGGCCACTGAATTTCTGGTGTGAAAGAGCCATTGTTTCGTTGGCTGTGTGGCAAGTGGCACCATCCTGTTGGAATCACATATCGTCCAGGTCCATATCCTCAATTTCTGGCGAAGTTCGTTATCATTTCGTGATTGCGAACACCATTCACGGTAACTGCTTGGCGGACCGCATGCCACACTATAGCGAACAACAGCAATGTTTTCCGCAGAACAAACTGGGCGAGGCATGCACAGGTATTTTCACATTTCCTACAGACCCGATTTGCTGAAATTTGCGTACAATTCTCCAGATTGTGGACACATTCGATTATGCGTTTGATTTGAACGCCCCTTTTCATAAAAGGCTTCAACAATCTTAACGCGCTGCTCAATTGTGTTCCTCTCCATGGTTGAATTTGTCAAACACTGAAACCAGGAAATGTTAAATTAAGTTGGACAATAAATAGGCGTGACTTACAATTCTACATCGTGCATTATGGTTGGACCACCCTTTAGAATTCTCACCAATTAGTTAATCGTTTGTTCATGCATTGCTTTTTTAAACCAAAAGCCCAATTTGCGATATCGACTCATTTCTGGAACCGTCGTAGATGTTAACCTAAGTTTCTGCAATAACATCAACATTTTTTAGTTGACCCATTAAAACCCATCGGTAGTTCATATTTTAAACGGTACATCGCTCACCCATTGATTAAAATGGAAATAACTTGTGTTTTTTTTTAAGAGAAAAGTTATTTATGTATAAAGATGAATCGATTATGATACGTGTTCAGTTTTTTAAGTATAAATTTATTTTGCCTAAACGTATGCTTTAAAAGTGAGCTTCTGACTGTGGCATTGCTATAACTGCCGCTATCAGTGGTTTTGTTTGTTCTGTTTTCGTTATCATCACACGTATGTGTGAGTTGTCTGGCGTGAGAGTGTGCGGTGGCAATTTATCGTTCATATCCAAAACAGCAACAACTTCAAAATCAATTTTTAAAGGAACTCCGGGTAAAATACTGGGCAGCTGCAATATATTAAAAAAAAAAAAGAGTTCATGTCATTATTTTTTAAGCAAATTTCAATTGAATATATAGAAAAAATACATAATAAAGTTCTGGCAAAAAGAACTTTTTAAAAATTCGTTGAAAATCGAAAACTTCGAAAAACTTTGTTCTTATTTTCTACCTTTTTTTTGTCTTTCAAAGCCAAAGAAAGAATTTTCGTGTTCATTAGAAAGTAGAAAAAGGGCCGGTAGTCGAGTCTGAGAATTGAAGATAACCGACTACCGACCAATAAAATGATTTTTACTATTTTTTTTCTTTTAACAATTTAAGAAATAATTTTAAACATTAAACGTTTGCAAGTTCTAGATGTTTTCGAATTCTTTTATATTTCGATATTTCCAAAGTATGTATGCCTTCTTCATATACTTAGTGGGCACCTGCAAGAATGGTAAAAATCAGTAAAATTGTGTATTCATTCTTTGTATGAATTGTGACTGTTAACTCAATAGTATTTTCCAAATATTGTTTGTGTGTATCTCCCCCCTGCAAATAATATTGGACTATGTGGTACATTTGAGGTGAAATGGACTGGCTACAAACTTGGTCCTGTGTAATGCAGTCGTGAACCATATCATTGAAAACAACAGCTTATTGTTATACGACAAGTGTCCGTGGTTTTCTTAGTAATTACTTACACCGTCGCATTAAAATTTCTCTCTGATGTGCTGCATGGAGTAGTGTTTGGGTTAGTCCGATGGGTTATATGGTCCACTTCTAGGACATCATAATGTTAAATATGCTTTCTCCATACATTTTGGTTTAGTCTTGGACTAGTCCTAGTCCTCTGTGGACTGCACTATACATGCATGTGAGGACTAGTTACATTATTTGCAGGGTAAGAAATACAATCACGGTATTAAGCTGAATGCATTGCTTGAAATAGTAGTGAATGCTCTCTTGCAGGTGCCTAATACTTAGGCCTTAGAACTGTGGGGAACATTACATTCAATTGAATGGCAAGTGAAATTGCGATCGATATCGAATGCCGTAATTCGATCTCTGAATTAATAACTTTTTAATAATAAAAAAAAAATAAATAATTTTTTACCTTCGCCAATGATTTTTGTATGGTATAATGCCTGCGGTCTGCATGTAATAAAACCATTAAGTTCGATGCCATTTTATACGTTGATAAATTTTGTATCGTTAAATACAAACGGAAAACCGGTCCACTGCCACAAACTTCAGCAGAAAGTTTGACAGGAGCGTGAGTTATGTCTCCCGATATGGTACGTGCTGAAGAATTTAAAGCATCGATGGTGGCTTTTGCGGCAGTATGCCTTAAACGCCATAGTTCCACTTGGAAACTTCTATACGTGGCTGTAAAATAAAGAAATTCAAATAAAAATATCATCAATTGCAAATCATTATGATGATTTTTACGTACATTTCGCATTTTTTTTCTCCCTGGCCACTTGTTCCACAAATATAGAACTCTTTTGGGGCTTTTCCAAAGCAGCATTTTGAACCATATCCGATATATGAGGCATGCCACGCCCAGCAAGCTTTTGATTCGGTTCAAATGTTGCCGTTCTTTTCAGGATTTTTATCACCAAATCCCCCTTAATTGTTGTAAGACAAAGAACATGTTCTTCTAGGCCCAAGTAGCCAAATATCATGGAACTAACAGTGCTACAAATTTGAAATTCATCGACCAAATATTTTTGCATATAAAATTGTACTAGACCACCTTCTAGAGCTACACATATTAGAGTCAAACCCAAATGCGTCAGATTCACCATGGTCATACAGATGGGCTGCTCTTCCAAGTTTACCATGTACAATTGTTTTCCTTTCTTCGAATAGCAGAGTAATTTTTTATCCATTGATGTCACTACTATAGTTTGATCAATGGGCAGAAGAACTAAACCAGTTAATGGACAGGAGAGTTTGAATATTTCCTGACCTTCTGATGCTGTTTTACGCAAAAGGTACACCGATCCATAACGCGTCGAGATAGCAATACAGAAATCTGTTTCGAAGCAACCATTTACGGCCAACATACTGGGCGTTATGTCAGCACAGGCCTTGACGCGGTATAATAAGCCAAAACTTTGTGGTTCTAGTATTAGAATTTCGCCAGTGTCTGTCGCTATTACTAAATTAGAAGGAGGTTGCGCTACACCGCTCGACACGCGAGCAAGGCATTTTAAAGCAACCGCTGATGAATACCGTATCAGGTTATCTTCACCTTGTTCACGTATGAAAGCCTTGAAAAAAGAAAGAAATGTATTTTTCGTTATTGTCCTCCTTTTGGAACTACTGGATGTGTCAATTTCAAGGCCAATTATAGAAGTCTTTGCCAGAGCACCGCTGATAGACAACCTACATTTTAAAAATCATAAACATAAAATTTCTTTTTTTTTTCGTTGCGTCCAAATAATGACCCTTCTTGGAATTAGTGATAATTGAAGATTTTATTTTTTATATTATTAATTCATTATTTGTTAGATTTATTGTGCAATAAAGTTTGTTTAAAAATTTTTTTTTTGGAGAACTTACATCTCTCTCGGGCGGTAATAAATTAAGTAAATGTTGCGATTTCCTTGTTAGTTTAGGGCGTTCCAATTTCTTGAGCCCTTCTATGAGACCATTTTGATCTTCGCTGCGTACTATGTTTAATTTGCGCCATATTTCCCTTTCCTCTTCCAAAATTTCTAATTCAGGCAGAGTGTACTTGAAATATGGTTTCATATGGCGATAAAATAATACCGATTCATTGATAGCCACGGCCAAAACTAAAATTATTAAAAAATAATAATAATTTCTTAGAAAAAGTATATAAAAGAATTATCACTGTTTAATTTTTCCTTAAAGAAAAGGCCAGTGTTCCTAAAAGAAAAAGGCAGTGAATTGATGTTTGTTAGTCTCGCTAAAAGTCAAAGCGCCTGTGTTGTCAAGAAGATGTATTCAATTTTGCTATACAATACCGACGAAGGAGGGCACAGTGAAGTGTCTGTCTGTGAATTGGTTTCAGCTGAAGACGGTACTGTTCAGTGACCAGCGACTGTGCCTTCGCCACTGAAACCTTCCGCCAACAACTGACACAAAGACTCATTAATGCACATCAGAAACAATGCGAAATGTTTCTATGATTTCCTCCTCAATTTGTTGAATATTAATCGAATCGGAGACATTGGGAAGGATTTTGCTGATGATTGAGAAATAGTTTTATCAGCAGGTTTAATGAACAGGGACTTCAATTAACATTCTAAAAGTGTGGCGATGGCTGAAGTAGTCTGCACGTTGACTACAAAACTAAAAACAGACCTGGGTTCAACCCCAGTTTCAGACTAAAATTATATAAAAAAAAAAAAAAAAAAAAAACATCTCGCATTTTTCTGATGTGCATTAATGTGTCTTTGTGTCTCAGTTGTTGTCGGAAGGTTTCAATGGCGGAGGCATAGTCACTGGTCACTGCACAATACCGGCTTCAGCTGATAGCAATCCACAATCACATCAAAACGCCCTCCTTCGTCGGCATTGTGTAGCAACGGCGAAGTACAACAATAATAAAAATGGCTACTAAACCGAAACTTCAACACTGCTATAAACAAAGAACATAGAAAAGCAGAGCTGTAAAATAATTAATTAAGTCTTGCCTCCTGTCGTTTCTCTAACTATCCATTTCCTATAGTTGCAGCACAATGCATCGTAAGTAGTGGGAGCATAACCTCGTGAGTGCTGGTCCCAGATAAAATAAAATATTTTTTTAAACTCAAAAAACTTCAAAAATAAGATAAATCTTCACATATGGTAACGCTGCGTCTGACACTTTGATATTTAATTGTTAATTCTGCTTACTTGGTGTTTTTGGCTCGTACTCATCGATATATAGAGTTTCTATGGCTGCTGGTACACCCGTTAATTCATATTCCGATTCCAAGTCAATGCCTCGAAATACTTTTAATTTTGCCAGTAGTGTGTCCCCATCCAGATCTATATCGCTCGCTATTAGTCTAACGTAATTGTCCGCTCGGATATCGCTGACAGCCACGCATGATGGCAAAGTGTATAAGTTTGTTTGCTCGGCTGCTTCATTGACTATCACTTGCAACCAATTGCCTATTGTGCCCATTTTATTTTCTTCTAATTTATTATTTATTAAATATTTTTATTTTTATAAATGCTGAAAATCCTTGAGGTATTTGTTAGCATGTGAATGTATGTACATATGGATTTCTGTATGTGTGTTTCCTTTTGTTTGGCTTAGTTACCGTTTTGTTTACAGCAGCGTTGTTTATATTTTATTTTCTTTGAACAAGTTGCATTTTATAGGATCAAATAGGAAAATGGCATATAGCCCAGGAAAAAAATATATGTAGCTGTTGCGAATTTTCAACAGAAAATATTAATTTTATGAAGAATCGATTTCGATATCGATTGAATGAAATAAATATTTATATTGGTAACGAATGCGGTAATTTGCCCCACAATTCTTTACACTTTCTGCAAATTAAAAAAAGAAAATATGTTGTTCAAAATCATATTGAATTATTTTTTATATTAATTGCTTTGACAACCAGTAAATCAGTGAATTTAATCTGTTCTTCCCTTCTTACAGGTAAAACCAACAACATGCATGAAATAAATGTTTTCAAATATCCTTTTGACGACGGATGTATGTTATCGGCAATTAAACTTGGCATAGAAATGATGCTGCAAAAAACAAAAAAAAAACTGAATCTGTCGATCAAACATCAGCAGTTATTACAAGGTTAACAACCTGGTTCTACGTTTCACTTGGTTTTGATTTAAAAATGAAAAACTATCCATAACTACGTAATATTTATTTAATTCTGGAAGTGAAATATTTCATTTCTGTAGTTGTAAACCAGTAAGTTAAAAAAAGAAACAAATCCTCAAAATATCATAATTTCTATGGCTATGTTTCTATGTAGACTATTAGTGGTAAAATATTTATTAGTGCACAGTTTGTTTATTTTTGTTTTAATTTGATTTAATAAAAAAAAAACCAAAATTTTACCACTAATAGTCTACCACAGATGTTGTGTAGAGTTGGGAATGAATATTAGTGTATGTCTTCGCTACCATTCTCAGTTGTGGTAGCTAATTCGTAACGTATTAAAATCAAAAATGAATGATTAATTTACAACTCTGCTATTTTTACCTCCATATTCATAAAATTGAAATTGAGTTTGAAATGTATTTTATTTAAAATGTTCATACAAAATTTTCTTAATTGTTTTTTTTTTTATTAATATGAGGCTTATGATTTAAAGGTAAAATTTCCCAGATAAAAAAAACAATTTTATAAACTTCTTACTTGTATATAATAATTTAAAATCTAGTAACTTATTTGTTGCAATGCTATTATAAATAAATTCTCAATTATTGAGGCAATATATTATATAAACATTTATTTGTAATAATGGTAGTATAAATAAATCAAAAATAAAAATATGTAATAGAAATTAGGAATAATACATGTTCCAATTACAATAAAAATTTTAAATTAGTAAATTCTTTGTACAATCATATTTTTTTATTAAAATTTAAGAAAATGTTACTTTCATGTTTAAAAAAAAAAATGAAAAAATCAAATCAAAAAATAATTCATAAATTAATTAAGTTAATTGTAATGCCGCTTTTATTGTTAAATTTGCTCTTTTATTTTTCTTTTCTTTAATTGTTATCTTGTCGTTGTTTTATCTTTTAATCAATGAATTTGCAACAAATTAAAGATAAAACCATATTTTATTTATTACTGTATTTAAATATGAATTGTATAGTATAAAAATTTATAGAATGTATGTACATATAAATGAAAAAATAAACAATATATTTAATTATAAAGAAATTAGTTTAAAAAATGTTGTGTATTAATTTGGTGGATGACAGATGAACGTTCTATGCAAATTTCCTTTTAATAATGAAATATTTTGACACAAAATGATAAACGTGTAGATCGAGCCGCTCTTTTATTACGTACGACACGATGAAAATAGTTCATATAATTTTATTGGCATTTGTACATGCACAATTTTTTAATTACTATTTAATGGTATAAATAGTGAATGGGCAATCTAATAAGTTCATATTGGCAGTCTGTGTGGTCATTTTGCTTTACGATGGGGTGTACCAACTCTGCTTTAAGGCACAACCAGCCTGGCAAATACACGAGCAGAGCGTGGTTACAACATTTTGAGTTCATAATCAGCCTATACTCCGTTCATGACGGAGAATAATGTCTATCTGACGTTAAAAGTAGGCAGGCCGCCGAATTCTAGCCTTTTACATGATTTAGGGTGCTTCCGCAGACCTTAAATTGATGAGTTTGAAGGTGTAATTCAATTTAAAGTAGTTTTTAGATCAAATTGGCGTGGGTTTTGCTTTTTCCGCAAAAAATATATATATGCAGTCGGCAATAAAAAATATTTCCGACGGGTTACGGCGACGCTGAACAAATGAGCGCCGACGTGGACAGGTTGGGTGGTATGACTGACGGACCGACGGACGTTTTGTTGATTGGGGTGTTGTTGTGGTGGTGATGGATGGTGTGAATACGATTGATTGGTGCACTGCAACGACGCGGAGAGAGAATTTGAAGATTTTATTTGTGGCGTACTAAACAATTATTTATTAGAGACTACAAGAGAGAAACACAAACACAATAATGGAAGGTAGTGGTAAGGTGGTGTTTTTCGTACCGAAGAAGAGTATCAAACGGAGAAAGAAGAACAACAAAGTGACCACTGACAGAAAACACAAACACACTACTTAGTACAAGTCGTATATTCTTACTCAACAACACACTGTTGAATTTAACACAAAAGTTCTTCCTTATATATTTAACACTAGAAGAAAAAGAATACGAGTAACTTTTTGCAGTGTTGAAAATACAGGTTTGGTGGTGAAGTAAAATTCACCACCATCTATGGTAATTTATATATTTTGCAGTCATACTCGAACTGCCCACGTGTTGTGTTTTGTTATTACTTTTTTTTTCATTAAAGAAAAATAAACAACTGGAATACGAACCTGCGACTAACAAGGTGCCAGTCGCGTACACTACCTCTTATACTGCGGTGGACACAATGCCATAAATAATGCATGTGGGTGAATGTTTTTATTTACTGACTTTTATTATTTTATATATGTATGTATGTATGTATCTACATACATATTTTGTTTTTAGTTCATTTTTGCTTTCTGATTAGTTTTCATAAAAATTTTTTTGAAATCCCTGGTTTTTTTCTGCTGACTCGATCTTAAGTTTTTTATTAAGAGAACAATTTTTAAAACATGTTAAATTACATGCATTCGAATAATTCTTTTTTTTATTATAACAAACGTTTGTAACAATAATTTTATTGCCATTAAATAGACGGACGATTTTAAAAGTTTAATTATATTATTTTTACCATAAATTTTGAAATTTCCGCTGGTTTCCTACCGAAGAAATATTTAAGTTTTCGTTTTCTAAAAACTCAATTGCGTTGTGTGATATGGCTGATTGTCTGAATAAAATTGAATTGAATGAAACTGAATGAACGAAATCGAACATTAGGCAATAAAAATTAAAAGAATTTAATAATTGGATAAAATGGGAGGGGACCACCGCAAGACTAACAATTAATAAAATTATAAAATATGGAAATTTTTACCAACATCTAAAAACCTGTGTAATGAAATACTGTTTATATGCGTTAAATACTTTTCTTAATTCTTTATTTGCTCAAATTAACTTTTTTTGTCTGTATTTACAATTTGTTTTACAAAGGCTGCAGCAAACAATTTGACATCAAAATCGGTGACCTTGAAGGTGAGTGAGGGAAATGTAAACCAGCATGTAATTGCTATTTATATACATATGTATGTACAGATGTATCTTTAGCTTTCCTTTTGCATGTGGCAGCAATAAATTTCAATGGAATTTCACATTGGATCTGTAATTAAAAAAAACATTTCATAATAAAAAAATAAATTTTTTAATCAAATTTGCTGAATAACTAATCAAAATTTCGAATGTTTCAAGTACAGTCGAACTTCTCTATAACGTAGCTGTTGGGACCGTAAAATTTCTACGTTATAGAGAAAAATCGTTATAGAGAAACTGCAGAAAATTTTGACTACATTTTTTTATGTATTATTTGAGGGTGGCGATGGCACGATGGATGGTAGTCTGCACGTTGACTACGAATTCAAAAACAGACCTGGGTTCAACCAAAGTTTCAGACTAAAATTTTAAAATAAAAATAAACATCTCGCATTTTTCTGATGAGCATTAGTGTGTCTTTGTGTGTCAGTTGTTGTCGGAAGGTTTTAGTGGCGAAGGCATAGTCACTGGTCACTGAACAATACCGGCTTCAGCTGATAGCAATCCACAATCTCATCAGAACGCCCACCTTCGTCGGTATTGTGTACCACCGGCGAAGTAAAATAATAATAAAAAATGGCTACTAAACCGAAGCTTCAGCACTGCTACGAGTATAAACCAAGAACGTGCGAAAGCAGAGCTGCAAAAATAATTAATTAAGCTTCACCTCCTGTCGTGCTGGTCCCAGATAAAAAAAAAAATGTAGAAAATATATTTATTAAGACAAAAAAAATTGTTTTTACATGAACACATTAATTTTTTTTTTATGAATACATACATACATATATGACTAAATTGATCCAAAAAATCGATTGCTAAAAACTTCGCAATAGAGAGATTATTTAGTGTGAAAAATTCTATTTAGGTCTTAAAAAATTGTACGTTACAGAGAGAACTTCGCTATAGGGAAGTACGTTATAGGGAGATCAAAATGTATGAAAATACTCACAAAAATGTTGTGTTCACGAATTTTATTTGTTATAGAGAAGTTCGCTATAGAGAAGTTCGACTGTAGTCAGATGTAACTAATATTTAACACAATAATTATAAAATTGTTAATAATGGGATACATTACATGACAGTTCAATCAATCAGAAAAAGCAAACGAATAGTAACACTTTAGTGGGAAAATAAAGCAGGCAACTGATAAAGCTGCGATTGTTTTTCACGACACTGTATGTCAAATACTATGGATCTTCTGTTCGATAATGAAACTCTTCTCTTAAAAGTGAATTCCAATCCGTATTTATAATCTTGCTAATCAACAGATAACAATCGTTCAAATACTTATGGTGGGTTTCTTCTTGAATTTATTTTGTCTGTTTATCTGTTAAAATTAATTTATTTATAAACACCAAAATTGTCTATTGAATTAGCGGCAGTAGCAGCAGCAGCAGCAGCAGTTCATAATTGCCTACAACCACAAATAAATCCGGTCAAGTGAAAGCTAAACGTTCGTTTTTTGTTATTATTTTTTTTTTATTCCAATACCGCAAAAATCTCTTGTTAATAAAAAAAACATACACACTACGTACAATGAGACACATGATTAAAATGTAAGAAGCACTTAAAAACAATTCGTATAAGAAAGAAGAATGCTTATAAACGATAAAGTAGGTTGTTGGTTGGCTGGAACAATTTGTTTTAGTTTTTACACGCCGATTGTGGCCATATTCAAAATTGAGGTGCTCAGAGGCAAAAAAGAAAAATTAAATGTAATTCACTTTTAATGACGGGTATCACATGTGACTGTAAAACAAAATCACTCTCGTTATTTTCGTAATTTTAGTGAAACTGATCCAGAGGTTTGGCCACATTTACTCAGTTTGATTTGTAAAACCCCATTTGAAAATATTGTAAACAAACAGTTTATTCTCACACTCAAACATTGTATGTATGTATGTATGTATGTATGTATGCTCCAGTGTTGTTACGAATATTCGTATCTCTGAATATTCGTCTACTTCATGACATTCATATTCGCTAAATTCAAGCAAATATGTTGTGAATACGTTCCAAAATATAAAATCAGGAAACGCAAATAACGATTATTTTTCAATTTCGAACTAAAAAAAAATTAAACTAAAACAGAAGTGTAACGAACCACGTAAATAATATAATAAATATAAATGGAAATAATCCTAATTTTTATTTGTTTAAGTTTTATTAAAAAAAATTAACTATACCGATTATTTTCCGAGTTTTATTTATTAATCAGAAAATAAAAGTTATTTTTTTAAGTATTAATTTTCGCTTGGCTAATAAAAGTTATCTGCCTGTTCATAGAAGCCGAATGAAAATAATCGTTTGGCATATGTATTGAAAACAACAATAAAAAAAACTCAAATTGTTTTTGTTTTTAAAATAAATGGGGAACTATTATTTTCACCTCGGCTTCTATGAACAGGCCGTATTTCTTGAGTTTTATTTATTCCTCAGAAAAGAAGTAATTTTTTTGCTTAGAAAATAATAATTTCCTTTTTAGTTTAATTTTCTAATTTATTCAAAAACTGACTGTTCATAGAAGGACGAGTGACAATATTCGTTTGGTTATTTATATTGACAAAGAAAATTTGGGTTTTTTTATTGTAGTTTTCAATATAAATGCCCGAACTATTTTTTTCACTCGGCTTCTATGAACAGGCATTAAAACTCAAAAAATTAACTCTTATTTTCTGAGGCATAAATAAAACTTAAGATATAATTGGAGGATTCACACGGTGTGCTATTAAGTCATATCATAATGTTATAATATTTTACAATAGTTTTATAAAACAAAAAAGTTATAAAATAATAAGATTTTGACTTTTGTCATAAAATAATAGTTCTAAGCAGAAACGCTTCAGTCAAGCCGGCGATAATATTTACAAGCCGCCGCTACTTTAAAAGATATACAAATAAAAAATTTTTTACATTTTTAATAATTAACATTAGATTACATTTTTATAAGTAAATAAGAAGGGAAAAGCCACAATATCTAATGATATACAAGTGAGCACATTTTGGGCGAATATTAAAAATTGGTATTCGTAACATCACTAGTTCACTCGTATGCACGCATACTCGTACATGCATGTGGATGTGTGTGTGTGTGTGTAAACACATTTTTGACCATTTCCATGTTCGGTTATTCACTTCAATAAAGACTTTTTGTTACATCAAATGACTCACGTTTTGGTATGTGCCGTCGTCAGTCAATATGTTATTGCGGCTAGAGATACCTTCACTTATTCATCGTTTTTTTTTATATTCCGTTTAGCAATTGGAAAGAATTGCAAACATGTTAACTTACGGCGAGAGAAGGATGCTGATGAAAACGGCAGTCAACTGGTTGCTGCAGCCGATGACTATCGTGTTATTTTTAGTTTTTCGAGGTACTTCCAGTTTATAAAAGACATTTAGATGTTGTGTGCAATTTTTCTAAATGCATTACAAAAAAAAAAACTAGATACAAATTGCATTCAGTGTATTTTACCTGTTCTTTAGAGTTTGACAAACAGGAAGTTTTTTGAATTAAATTTTCACTTCAACTTGCAACAAGAAGACCGACTAGTAACGTTTGGAATCGTACAAGTGATGCCACATGCAGAAAATTGGGAAATGAAACTGCAAACAGACATTCTGGATTCTTTGAAATCTCTTGTGGCTACACATGAGCTACGATTCATTTTAATTGACGTGATGGCTGCTCAAGCGCTCGGTAACTGTTAACACCGAATATATTTCTACGCATGTCACGCTCTGAGGTGTTCCTGCAAGTATCTACTGGTATGGCAAGCCTGTGGTGCCCAGATAATGGCTGCACATTACCCAAAATTCCCTGTATTCCAAAATATATAATGAGTTTTTTTATGTTGATTTCGAGTTCTCACCAGTGAGTGGTGACGCGGCAGTTGGGGCTAAACACATTATCGCACGTGACAAAATTGAGTGGATATTTTTTTATATTCCCAAAAAGAAAGTTAAAAAGTGAAAGACATAATACACAGCTGCGGAATCCTCAGCTGCAGTTGCACGTTTTTTGAGAATTTGTAAAGCAGAGTTCGTGCGTTTGTGGTATCGTTTCTTTCTAACAAGACACATTCTGCGCAGATCTTAGCTTGTCTGCAAAAACACCCAGGGTCTAGGCGGGAATCGAACCCATAGCCTCCAGATTGATAGACTAATGCCCATGGGCAAGGCTATGGTAGCATTAATTTTTTATTATTATTTTGCCGACGCTTTATTGCTCAAACAGCAACGAAGGATGTCGCTAACACAGACACAATATAACAGCTCTTGGTCTGATCGCTTCCTGTTGCAGATGCAAAATGGTAACTACTCACCAGCGTCTATGGTGTGGAGGGTACGTACTGATTTTCTAAGCTAAAGAAGTAACTGTTGTTTTCCGTTTTGAAGAGGCTGCATAGACACTAATATACATAAGAAAGACTTTTGGGATAGGATTTGAACCTACGACTTTCGCTCTATACAGTCAACGCGCTAAGTTCTTCAGCCAAAAAGCACTGGGTTCGACCGCAGTTACATACCAAATCATAAAAATCACATTTTTTTTTATGTGCATTTGTGTCAGTTGTTGTCGGAAGGATTCAGTGGCAAAGGCAGAGTCACTGGTCGCTGAACAGTACCGGCTTCAACTGATAGCGACGCAAATGCACATCAGAACGCCCTCCGTCGTCGGTATTGTGTAGCATCGGCGAAGTAAAACATCTACTAAAAATGGCTACTAAAACGACGCTTCAAAATTTAACAAGTCTCCTTGGGATCGAGACGCTTCAGCACTGCTATAAACAAATAACGTGCAAAAGCAGAGTTGTAAGATAGTGGAGCTTCACCTCCTGTCATTTCCTTTGCTGTAGTTCCAGCACAATGCATCGTATGTGTCGGAGTCATCTCCTGACTGCTCCAAGACAAAAAAAAATAATTCAAGTTACAATAAACAATTTGAAAAAGAGAATTAATTTGATTTTCCGACGTACCCGAAATTTTTTCTATTCCCATCTAAATCTCCTCATATAAATTATACCCTGCTAGATAAAAATATTGTATTTAATTGAAATTTTGAAAGTTTTCTTTTTGGGCAACTCTCTGCACTCTCACTTGTTGTTTTTCTTCGAAAGGCTGTTTATGCAGATGTCGTTGCTGCTGCAAATGCCTGCAAATACTGTCTCTGCGACGTTGCTTGTTATTTCTGCCTGATGTCTGTAATTATTTTTGTTTTTCAATAATGTTTTGCAGTATTTTCCATACCTAAATTTTGTTTCCAGCGTTGTATTTTATATTTTCTTCTTACAATTTAATATTTTTTCTAGCAACTCGCAACAAGTTGTTGAAAATGAAATTTATTTAATAGTTTTGGGTGGTGATATCGTTTTTGTTTACTTTTTTTCTATCTTTAATCTCTTTGCAAGTCTAATAGATTTTATTACCGGTATATTTTATCTGTGGTGCGAAAAAGATTTCATATTAAAATATTCATGAGCAATAAGACTTTCTACTTTTACTGGCAGCATCTTCTAGGCAATATGTATATACTATGTAATTATTAGCAATTGACGGTGAATACAAAAGGTAGGTATCGCACCTTCTTAGGCAAAGTTGGTTAAAATGAAAATGAACAAAATGACATAAAAAAGCGACCACTAAAAATACAGCTGAAGGACGAGGTGTGTACAAAAAGGCGACCTTCAAAAATAAAGGTGACTTTATATTTTTATGAAATACCATTTATTTCTTCATCAATATTAATATTGTCCCCTGCAAAGTAATCCCCCTTAGATAAAATGCACTTGAACCAACGCGTTTTCCAATCCTCAAAGCATTTCTCATAAGCACTTTTTGGTATAGCCTGGAGCTTATCTACCGTTGCAGTTTTTATTTCACCAATCGTTGGAAATTTCCGTCGTTTCATATGTCTTTTAAGTTTTGGGATCAAATCCGCAATCTGATCAAAATTTAGAAGTTTCGAAACAAACTTCGCTAACCGAAAAAATTGCATGGCACGAGCCGACAGATATGCCAACATCCCTAGCAACACGACACTTAATTAAAAAAAAAATAAAAAATTTCATGACAAACAAATATCACATAAAAGCTTGCTCAAGTAGAACAAAAAATCAAAAACCAAACATGTGTGCACAGTTAATAATGAAAACAAAACTCAAGTAATGCCAAGGACTATTGTAAGTTAGAAATGGTAAATTTAGAGCTTCATTAAAAAGGTGAAAAATAACGGTTAATAATTTCTCGTATTCTATTTATAAAAAATAATCGGGTATGTTCTGTAAACCGAATCCGCAAAAATTTTTCGTTTTTACACACACATACACATACTTAGGTATTGAGAAATCACTCGTTTTGAAATCGACTCGGTGTACAGAACAGGGGGGGGGGGGGGGGGAATAAAATATAAAGCTAATATTTTTACATCCACTGATAACAACCACACACGGTGGACAAAAACACGAAGAGCGCTAAAGATGAACGTGTAGCACCCTTCGGAAACAGCATGTTGTTACTCGTACGTTCTGTTTGTCAGTGTAATTTATAATTTTGTCTTTGATGCAGTTTGCTTCTTAGTAATTATCACATGTAATACTGACCGCCTGTATGTTATCCATCGCTATCCTATTTAAAATTGAAAAATTTTAACTCACGCATAAAAAGGGTATCGAAATATGGCACTGAATACATATGTATGTGTCTAACAATTTATATTCAAATATTACAACTTTACAAGTGAGTTTTTTTTAAGTTTTTGTTATTTCGAGACACTTTTCGCACCGTCATTCTGTTTCAGCGTCAGCTAATAAAAGAGAAGGTTATGCTAACTGAGCCTGCATTGTGGAATATAAAAACTACGAGCCGCACCTCTTACAAATATAAAATTTTGCATTTTTTTTCTTTTGACAGCTGCAATATTTATGCAAAATGGAATGCAACTTTCTTACCAACACAGATATTGCGACAGGGAGAGAGAGCTTTTATTATTAACAATTTTTGTTTATAAACACAATTAATAATAATTAAGAGCAACAAGAGCTTTTTAATTGTTTTTAGAACTCACACGCCTGACATACGTTCATGTGTTTGTAGAACCATAGTGATGTGAGGAAACACAAAGATAATGTTGCAACTATCAGAGATGGCACACATTCGAGTGATTAACGTGAATGAAGTGTCGGCTTCATTTCTACGTGATTAACTGCACATATGTGTACGCTATTTATATTCTTTTTTCGTTTCTTTTCTTTTTAAAGAGAAGTAACACTCAGGCTATGCTTGCGTACTACTAAATATTATCTTCTATAGGAAATAGATAGTGGTAGAGATGACAGGTGATGAGGGCATAGATAAAGGAAATCTTTATTATTTTTAAAACTCTGCTTTCGCACGTTTTTTGTTGCAGTGCCTCAAAAGTGAACGAGACGCATTCGAGTTTTGGGCTCTATTTGGCAACGCTCAACGCTCATATTTAGTTTACGTGCGAAAGACTTCAAGTATAAATTTAACTACTGAAAATAAAATTAATTAAAATCAACGTTTAATATTTAAAAACATAAATTCTTAGAGGCCGCTCTACACCGCCATATCAAAATATGAACTAGTTCTAGTAAAATTAGTTCGTATTAAACTCAAAAAGTACTTTTTTTATTAATTCGTACTTAATTTATCCCCACCGGAGATAAATTCTCAAAAATCAAATTGAACATCAAATAGTGACCTCACAAAAATATCGCAATAGGGTCGATTTCAACGCTCAAAAGAACTAATGCTGCATACTTACACACCAACGCATGCCCGATCACGCTACTTCACCTGTAATTAGGGGTAGTATAAATATCGAAGGAGCTCTTAATGCTCTTGGCATGAAAATTCTGTACGACTTTTGATGGACAAAGCAGATTTTTTTGATCGCAAAAGAAGCATACAAGTGCCATGGGTTTTTAAGACGGTGTAAGACAGACTTCACCCCATCTGATCTCCTTACTATTTATGCCGCTCACATCCGACCGAAGACGGAAAACAACTCTCATATATGGGCGCTTCAAAAACTATTTTGAAGTTATTCGACCGTGTACAGGAGATTGCGAAGAAACTCATTGGGGACGGTAGAGTAGTCAACTCTATTCATTCTCTTGAGCATCGTCGCAATGTGGTCGTGTTTCGTTGTTCTATTGTTACTATAATGGGACGTGCTCTAATGAAATCAGCGAACTTGTTATCTAAACCCGTTCATTCCTGTGTACAATACGTTCATCATTCAGAGTGCATCAGAGGTTGCGAATCGCACTACGCATTTTTCGGCCGAACAGCTCGGGGCGAATTCAAACTTAATTTCCTAATTCCACCACAATGCATTGCATGTGTACGGGGTATCCATCCACTGAGCGCCCATGCAAGATCTCCAAATAGACTTGTCTTGCGGGTTATACACTTTTTTGACTCTGATGAATCTCCTTTAATCAGTTTCATTGCTTCCGTTGAGGTATGAAATATTGAAATGAATTTGATTAATTTTTAATTAAATTTAATTTTATGTCTTGTTCAAAAGCCCACAATTCGGAGTGTTACGTTAGGTTAGGTGGCAGACCCTCACCGATGGACAACGCTTCACTTACGCTTCACTAAATCTTGTATAAAATATATAGATTGTGATTCCTTTCACTGTTCAGCCTCAGAATTTATTAATATGGATCTTTAGCAGTGAAAGATGTTCACAAATGGCTCCTAAATATCTCATTCTCTAAGAATGACTCACATTTTTTTATTTTGCTGGGACATGCACATGACTCAACTTGAGTTTTTTTGTTTTGGTGGAAGCGTGCAAGATCGTGACTGAAAAGCTCCTGGCAATGCCATCTCTTCCAACGATACAAACGTCAATCCCCCCTTCATAAACCATCCCTGTGAATGCTTTGCTTCAGACTACTTATTTGCTTTTTGTTTGGAGTTTCCTTAAGATATTTCTGCCAATGAGTTGCGACGGGATACGGCAAACCAAAATTATTAAATGCAGGGCATATTTAAACGTTTAATTTAAGCTCTGAATGTAACAGCTTTTGTTATGTTTCATACCATGATGACGGTGACGAGCGGATCGTGCCTTTTTTACAGTTTTACTCCACAATGACTGAGTTGGGATTTTTTGTTGATGTTATTTTTTTTCTCAAGTTATTTGTTTGCTGCTGTTGTTGTTGCTGTATTTTTTTTGTTTGCTTCGTTTATTTATCGATATTGTTGCTGTACAATACAATAGTACTCTGTATTTCTTCTCAGTATATTTTTATTATTATTTTTTTTATTTATTTATTTTTTTTTGTTTGAAAAAGTGCTTAAGTTTTTAGTCTGATGGCGATCGCGTACGTGTGTAGTTCCCTCCATAGTGAGGTTTTCTTAACTTTTTTACGTAATTAATTTTTTTAATTCAGTTTCTTAGAAGTTTTAAAGAATGATTATTTACGTTGACGTTTGCAAAGGAATGGAATATTTTTTAAGAAAAAAAAATCGTTTAAGAAAGTAAATATTTAGCTGAAGCTAAAATTGGAAATAAGTGAATGTAATAAAAATATATTTGATGGAATGAAATATAAATGTGAAGTTCATAGTTTATAGTGTCTTCAAATTAGATTTATAAAAAAAAATAATAACAAGTAGTGGAAATTGTGTTTTAAAAAATAAAAATCCCTTTTAACATAAAAATACTAAATAATTAAAATTTAACTGCACTTTACGCGTAAAGTTGTGGCTCTTGTTTTCAAAGAAAGGTAAAAGGAAAAACTAATAAGAGAACGAATGTTGAGGAAAAAATTATTTTAAATAAATTGCAATGTTTTAAAACAAGAAATTAAAAAATATATGTGTGTATGAACGTACATATTCATATGTATGAATGTACATATGTATGTAATCAAATTATAAAGTTAAAAGTATTATTTGTTTTTTTATCAAATTAGAATAACAGCAACAAAATGTAAGTACATATTATTTTATTCTATTTTCTTTCATTTTTCATAACAAATAATTATTGTATTTTGCAACAACAATTTTTAAAGTTATCTATAAAATTCTAATACTTAAGCAAACAACATATTCATGTCGCCCAGTAAACAAAGCAAGAAGTGAATTTTAATATAAACAAGGTCGACCGACCGATACCAGACACTAAACACTATAAAATTCATTGAAAGTAATACAATCTTTAATGAGAATATGTGTCATAAATTATAAAAAATTATGTTTTTCGAAAGAAGAACGATGTTTGTTAATTTATTTTGTTCCACAGAACATAATCATGTTTATTTTGTATGCAGCTATTAGGGTATTCAAACCATTTAGTCAGTCTAATCGATTAATTTAAAATTTACTGTTTTCGTCCAACACTTGAGACGGTTACTTTGTGTGCCTTAACATAATAAGATAAACCCACTGAGTCGATTATGAATGACAACTGAAATTCACAAGCGTTGCCAGTTGGCAAATAAAAACTTATTTTTACCAGGAAAGTTCTAAAAAGTCTAATTTTTTAGTACTGATGATGGGGGACCTTTCGAAAGGTTTGATTCTAACCCTCCCTCTGTTATCAAGGAAATGCATTAAATTTTGAAGCTGTATTTGGTAGACATTTTTATAATTATTTTACTTCGCCGATGGACCTACACAATGCCGACGAACGAGAGCGCTCTGATGTTACTTGTGGATTGGTATCAGCTGAAGCCGGTACTAAAACCTTCCGACAATAATTTACAAAAAGACACACTTAATGTACATAAGAAAAAAATGCAAAATGTTTTTATGACTTAGTGCGAAACTGCGCTCGAACGCACGACTTTGGGTTTTGTAGTCAACGTGCTAACTACTTACGCCATCGTATGTTTACACATCCCACTGCAAGTTCATTTCAAAAATGTGTTCGATGCGTAAACGTAAATTGCGATTTTTTTTATCACTCACACAGAGGAAAAGATATCAATCAAAGAAGGGTTTCTGTTAAAAATGATATATGCTACTTGAAAGTTTGTAATTTTTAAATGAAAATAATATGATTTTTACACAATATATTGAAAAAATATATAATTAGGGGATTCACACGGTGTGCTATGAAGTCTTATAATCATAATGTTATAATATTTTATAATAGTTTTAAAAATATGTTGTTGTGCTTCAAACAAAACGGACTTTAGATGATATGAAAATAAAAACGCTTGCAAACTTCCGAAAGAAATCCCTACAAAAAGGGAAAATTTCCTGCTTTTGGCATTACTGGTTCCAGTGCAAGGCATATACGAGTACATATTACAATTTTTAGGAAATTTAAAATTAACTCAATTAATTCAGTGAACGATTAAACCCCACTGTCTTGAACACTCTACCAAGCCAAATATTTAACATCAAAAATACAGTCTGTCATCGTCAGACATTGATTGATGTGATAACGTTTGATTTATGTTAGAAACAAAAATATTTTTGAATTTGTCAAATTCAATGATTATTTTATCGGTAATAGTCTCCTTTTAGGGAATTTGCTGGAAGCGACATTTTTTCTTTGCCCATATCATCGTGGACTTGCAAAGAAGCGGGATATCTAGAACGCTGTACATCGCTGTGTACTAGTAAATAACAAACAAAAAATCGCATGGGACAAAAATTCATGCAAAGAATTTAAATATGAGTTTTAAAACTAAAAGCGTTTTAAGCGTATAAGTACACCCAAAATATTCTGTACATAAAATGAAGTGAAATTACAATGTAAAATAAATGAAACTTCACTTAAAAACCGAACTACTTATTTTGCATTTAAATTGAACAAAAGGTTCATTTAGTTTTTAATGACTTTTATCTAAACAAGTTATCCCTTGTTTCTGCCATTTTTACTACTAAATAATCAACACCAAATTCCGTAAAAACAACTGATTTGTGCTTTGTTTTTTTAATAGTTCAACAGTGGAATAAATAAATTAATAGATCAAAAAGAAGTGTAAGAATATCTTTTTTTCAATTATTAATTTGTGTTTGTTGTTTAGGGGATATACCTTGGTCTACGGATCTTAAAACCTGAAAACTCTCACAGGTTTATATAAAAATTTCCCCAAACTATTTGAGAATTGCGATATATTTCACCGTAGCAAAAACCCTCTCCTATAGTTCCGTGAAAGCAATTGAGTATCTGATTTTAATATTTTTTTTTCTTTTATTTTAATTATTTTACTGTACCAAGAACGTATAACATAAACAAAGGACAAAGGACTGAAAATCTGTATTAATGTGTCCTTATTTTTTAAAAAAATTAAATTGCTTAGAATTTTAAATGTTTATTCATTTAAAAATGACCGAACGGATTACTCCTTGAATAAACTACATTCGGTTACTGTAGTAATTCTGTGAGTATATTTTAATATTTTCTTTTATTTTTTCTTTTTAATTAAAATTAAAAATACATTTCTTTTCTATTGATAATTCTTATAATATATTTGTAATTTGTTTCGATAATTAAATTGCATTTTGTATGTAAATAATTTATTTATGTCTCTGATTGTTTGTGTATAAAAATATTTTGTTGGAAATTCATTAAACGCATGAGATTGCTGGGACGACCACTTCATGAATCATTTTCAACAAAAACTTGATACCGAGAATAAATGCTCGTACTACTTACACAAAATTAGCCATAATGATAAATATATCTTTTATTTTAACTTGTGGTTAATTTTTTTTTTTAATATGAATGAGTTGTACTTGTTGAAATGTGGAACTTTAAAAGAAATTTTGTTGCTTCAGGAAATGGTGCTTGAGGCGGGAGAAAAGTGGCGATAACTAAAGAAGCAAATTGGAGACTTTATAAATATAAAAGGAACATTAAGTGCATTAAAGTAGAGAGTCAAAGTGCATTGCACTTAGAGAATACAATATTAATTTTTAATTTTTTTTTTTAATTTATTTTTATACCTGCAGTATGAGGCATTTTCTCATACTTTTTGAGTTTTTGATTTGTTGTAACTCATTTCCGAAAGTTGGAACAAAATTGAAAAGGTTAGTTACAATTTAAAAAAAAAAGAAATGTTTCTGCTGTATTTACATTAGTGTCTATGCTGTAAGTACTTCAAGTCGTTCATATTTTTTGCTACTTGCTAGATCAGTGAAAACGTCGGCGAAGTAAATAATGAACAAAATTGTCGTCATTTAAAATTAATATTTCTTTTCAAATCTCTATCTTTCTCTTTACAACCAGTGTCTGCAATATGTTCCATTGTGGGTAGACATTATGTTACTGTGAATAACGTTTTAAGTTGTAATAAATCATTTAATTAAAAGTAGAATTGTATATTTTCCTATTATTAGACACTCTGAAGAATAATAGCCTTCAGATTAAATAGAATAAAATTTATAAAAATCAACAAAAGTTTAAAAAGTGGACATCTAGCAATACTTCGCATTAGAATATACAGGACATTTCATTTTCCGTAGTCCGCTATTTGAGGTCGCAGTTAGTCTTACTTTTTTTGTTTGGTCTGTAGCAATGGCCACAATCGAGGACATGGACCTCAAAAATGAGCGAATAGATGATGGAAAATTTCATAAAAAGAATAAGATCCTGCAAGCGTAGCCATGGCGGCTGATATTGTTTTTAGTTATTAATTTTTTTTTTTTTTTTTTTTTTATCTTGGACCAGTGCTCAAGGGGTTATCCCCTACAAATGCAATGCATTGCACTGGAACTAGAGAGAAGGATAGGGAAGAAACAGACAGGTGGTGAAAGTGGTAGAAAGATAGAGCTTAATTCTTGCACAACTTTGCAGTTGCATGTAAATTATAAAGCAAAGTTGCGGCGTCTCTGATGTTTTTTGACGCATTATTTTTAAGCTAATTGAGCAATTTTATTTATTATTTTACTTCGCCAACGTTTTATTGCTCAAATACCGACGAAGGAGAGTGCTGTAGCACAGAAAACTCAGAAAAAACTTTTCTGATTTGACCCGGCTGGTATTCGAACCTGGGTCTTTCTGGTTGCAGTGCCAACACGCTGACTACTCGCCATCAGCACCCCCAAATCCACAAGTAGCATCAGAGCGCCCTCCTTCGTTGGTATTGTGTAGCATCATCGGCGAAGTAAAATAATTAATAAAATGTCTACCAAATACAGCTTCAAAAATGTAATGCGTTTCCTTAATATCTCAGGCTCTGCAACACAGCTATTAAACAAGAAACGTGCAAAAGCAGTATTGTAAAAATAATGAAGCCTTCTTCTATCTATCACTTCACCACCTGTAATCTCTATCACTATTCGTTTCCATCACTATTCGCACATCAGAAAAAATGCGATATGTTTTTATAATTTAGTCTGAAACTGGGTTTGAACCGCAGACTTTTTTGTTTTGTAGTCAACTACTTCAGCCATGTGTTATCAAAAACACACAAATTTTTGCATAATTTGCAATTTTTGAGCAGGACAGAATTCTAACATATTTTTTGTAAATGAATGAATATGATTATGAAGACAAAATCGTTTTAACAAAAAAACATCATCAGCTTAAGTTTATATGCGGCCCAAACTAGCTCCTAGTCTCTGAGAAGTAGCAACAGAAATCATCCTAGAAAAATGACATCTGCACTCCATATCAAGATTAAAAATTTTCACATAATGATATTTTAATACTTCGTAGTTATTTTTAAAAACAACTTACGATGCAAGAAATAGAAAAATATAGTTTGAAGAGACCCCCCACCCCCCAACACACAAAAAAAATTACCGCTTTTTTATATGTCGACGTGTTTGAACGATTTCACTTATAAATTTCTCTTTAGGACGTTTTTATATATAAAAAATCCCAATGATTGTCGTGCAAAAAGACAAGCGTATAAATAAAAAACTGTTTTAAAATTTCAATATATTTTTATTTTGCACAAATTAGGTCTACAATAGGGATGAACACGTGATCAACTGTATACAGATCACACAAAGTCGTGAAGAAGCAGGAAATTGAATTATGATTATGACACCCGTAAAACCTTTGATGCTGACAGAACAATTGTTCGAAAGAAGCAGACAGAAGGAAAGGAAGGAGATATAGAGAGAGGGATTACATGCGAAAAATATGCTCCATCTGTTTACATAAACAACATGGCATTATTTCCTTAAATTTTTTTTCTTGGACCAGTGATCAGATAATGTCCCCTACATATGCAATGTATTGCAGCGGAACTGGTGGGAAATGGATAGTGTAGTCAAGAGACTGGTGGTAAAGTGACGGAGGGATACGGAGCTTAGTTCTTGCACAACTGTGCAGTTGCGCTTTTTTTTTGGGAGAATTTGTAAAGTAGAGTTTCTGCGTTTCTCGTGTTATGTGGACGCATTAATTATTCAGCTAGAGGTCACCAATTGTTTTTGGTATAACAGATAGACAAAAAATGTCCACTTCTCAATAAAATTGCAAAATTAAAAATTGTAAAATACAAGTATCGAATTTAGTACTTTTTAACTTTACAAAAAGAGGAAAGAGAATAAAAACTTAAAATTAATTAATTAAAATTGTTAAGTCCTTGGCTGAGTAGTACCGTCTTGATTCTGCTACCAGAAGCTAACGGATTCAAACCGACGTCAGCGGCAAAAACTTTCCTGATATGACTACAAAGCGCTCTTCTTCGGTATTTTTGCGACGAAACGTCGGCGAAGTAAAATAATGACCTTTATTGATGGTAATTTTCGCCATCGGCTACGACAGTTTCTACTAGATTACAGAAAAATTTGGTTTGTTGTGGCGATGGCTGAAGTAGTCTGGACGTTGACAACAAAACCAAAAATTTCCTGGGTTCAACTTCAGTTTCAGACTCACAAAAACATCTCGCATTTTTTTCTGATGTGCATTTGTGTGGCTTTGTGTCAGTTTCTGTCGGAAGATTTCAGTGGCGAATCCATAGTCACTGGTGACTGATCACTGAACGTCCTCCTTCGTCGGTATTGTGAAGTACCTGCCAAGTAAAATAATTACTAAAAAAACCAAACTTCAAAGAAAATTTAACACGCCTCCATGACATCAGAGGCGCTTCAAAACTGCTACCAAAACAAAGAACGTGCAAAGGCAGTGTTATATGATAGTGAAGCTTTACCTCCTGTTATTTCTCTAACTATCGCTTTCCTCTAGTTCCAACACAATGCATTGCATGTGTAGGGGTCATCTCCTGAGTGCTGGATTATCGACTAGTTCTATTTATCGAGGGTTGCGTTAACCGAAGTTTCACTGTACATATATATGTAGTTTTTAGTGGGAAGGTCAGGCTTCATGTCATACTGAACTTTTTTGCAGCCGCTTGCAAATAATTTTCTTTTTTCTAGAAAGCTTCAAGCTTGCGAATTCTAAGGACATACAAATTTCTTACCCAAAAATTTTGGTATAGTGGAGCCCGCGAGGAAACATAGGGAGTGATCTATGCATCGTTTGCAGAAATTTGTGGAAAGTATCAGGCAAATTGAAAAAGTGTAGGGAGGGGCTTTACTAAAAAATTGGAGGCGGATAGTGTTATTGTCATTTTTTTTTAAATGCTTAGTTTAGCAACAAGGATCCTAGTTCACTTGCAAATAATTTTTGCGCCATTCGGCTGTGTGCTGTGTTATAAATCACAAAGGCAAATAAAATTTTAACATTTTAATTTTAATTTCGCCATGTAATAGTCGCAAAAGTAACCAAGTGATTTGAAAACGTTAGAGAATTTGCTGAACGTCTTAAAATCACAAAATTTCATCCACAGAACACGTTTGCTTGCGGTTTCGAATCACTTTCACGAAATGTAATTTCCAGAATATGTATGATAATAATAGTGTGCTGGAAAATTAATCACGGTCTCATCGCTGGTGTATAATACACATGATAAAAACGATTTTGACGTCAAAAAAGACATTCATCTTCGTGATTAAAAAAAATTCAAACAATTCGTGAGAAATATTTTTTAAATATAATAAAACCAAAGCGAAAAACTGATAGAAAAACCAGTTATTTTGCAAAATATCTCAATGTCTGCACACATAAATAATTGTTTAAGCAAAATTTGTAAGAAATAAAATTAGAGTTGCCTTCGTTTTTAACACACAAAAACATTGCTAATTTGCGAACTTCTTTAATTTAATTTATATTAATTTTTCTACAACTAAAGACAAATTGTGGGTCAGCGATTTATTGCGAATTGATTTGGAATTTTGCTTTAGTCAACAACTTTATGCTTTCCCAAAATAAATCATTTAGAAAACAAAGAGTTTAAAATTAAAACGCTGATTTGGTTTTGTCAACAAACAATTATATATTCGTACGATGGCGATAATTCTTTTAGACACGTCAATAAATATCAAGTGAGTGTTCATTAGTTTTCGCTCGCATTAAACATTACCCTCTTTTAGATGAATAGGTAGAAATAAATTGAAATAGAATTAAGAATTTTTGAAAAATAATGAGTGTAATTAAAGGGTGATTCTTTTTGGTTTTTAATTGTAAATTTTTTCAGTGGAAAAAAAAGATTTGTAGGACGTGCCAATGTCAAGGTTCCCCATTTCACGAATAGACTAACAAGCAACAACGCTTGCAAATCGTTGAATTTTTTTTATTTAAATTGGTGCTGTGTGAGGAATGTGTTTCGGAAAATACGTCCACTTTATGGCCGTCATAATCGACCCACCGAACGGACTATTCAAGCTGTTGTGACCAAATTTCCCACCAGTTTTACTTTGTTTGCCAATCCACAGGTACATTAGAACGCCCTCTTTCGTCGATATTGTGTAGCACCGGCGCAGTAAAATAATTACTAAAAAATAAAAAACGGCTACGAAAAATTTAATACGTCTCCTTGACATCAGAGGCGCTATAACACTGCTATAAAAACAACAAAGAACGTGCAAAAGAAGAATTGTAAGATAGTGAAGCTTCACCTCCTGTCATTTCTCTTACTATCCCTTTTCTCTACTTCCCGCACAATGCATCGCATGTATAGGGGCCATCCCCTGAGTACTGGTCCAAGATTAAAAAACAAACACCACAGACAACGCAACTTTGCTTTATAATTAACAAGCAATTGCAGAGTTGCAGAAGAATTAAGCTCAATTCATCCTACCACTTTCATCACCTGCATATTCTCTGCACTACCCCGCTCGCTATTTAGTTCCAGTGCAATGGATTGCATATGTAGGGGATTTGGCCTGAGCAAATCCAAGATCAAAAATAAACTAGTGTTGGAGATTACGTGTTCTTTTATCCTTCAAAAAAAAACAACACAAACTCTACGAAGCTCTTATAGCTTGTTTGTAGAAAAACCCAGGGTCTAGGCGGGAATCGAACCCGCACTCCCATATTGATAAGACTAATGCTCATGCACTACACTACTAATCAAAAGTAATTTTCACATTATTGTGATAAATTAACTATGAACTTGAACACAACTAAGCACTCATTTATAAATTCAAATAAGTATCAGTAATTCAAAAGAAGAAAAATAACATCAATAATGTATTTGCTTTACTGTAATTGTAATATCATCGTCCTGATCACCATAATAACACAGTCTTTTCTAAATTAAAAATGAATAAGAATAATGACGTTTCGATGACCGACTTTTTAATTTGAACATAACTTATTGCATAGAATTAGTGACTAATATCTCGATAAAATAACATATTCTTGTCTACACTTATTTACAGCACAATCTGCTGCCATTTTACACTGCAAGCCAAACCAATAATTTTCATTTCTAACCAGGTTTCAAAATAAAGCAATAGACCCTTTATTTCTTGATGCCAACAACAGCAAAAAAGCACATAAATTAAGATTGAAAAATATTTTTGCGGAAAATGTGAAACAATAAAAGATGTGTTTTCAAGATTAAAATTAACTGGCGCACAATGAGTTATAAAAAAAGAGTGTGCATGTGTAGCTTTATCTGTGTGTGTGTGTGTGTGTGTATGTGAATGTTTTACATTGCAAGTACATACTCGTTTATAAGTAGAAAAGCATATTGATTGCATCATAAGAAGTATGAATGTGCAACACAATTTTGTTATAAAAAAAAAATAAGATAAAAATTAACATAAATTTCATGTTAATGTTTATGGTAATTTCCCATAAACAAGAAACAACATAAATAAAACATACAAATGCACAGACACACAACACAATGAAATTATTTACGAAAGCAAATTCAATACTAATGATTCGTAAAAATGTTGCAGATGATGCCTATTTTGGATGTGACTGCATTTTCTGCACATGGAAAAACTCGTTTGGAAAATTATTTGGGGAATACATATAAAGTAGAAAATAAATAACGTGATAATAAATATTTCATTTTTCATTTCATTTATTCTTTATTTAATCGCGCCAGCCAATAAGGCTATATTTGATTAATAGTTGATATAACTAATAACAAATTGCGTTAAATTTAATGGAAATTATGTTTCCATCATCACACATTGGTCAGTTGGGAATAGCTTAGGTGAGATGATATATAAAATACAGATAATATTAGTTTTGTGTAGGCGTGGCATCGTCCGAATATTTACGTTTGATTTTATAGTAACCACAGACAGCACCATACTTTTTGAATTTTACAATTTTTGACAGATCTAATGACTAAATCTGGTAGTCAGTCACGGCCTAAGCAAAAACCTTTACTTATTGTGCGGGAGTGTTTTTATTGCCAAAAGTAGCAATTAATTCGATTGCCTTTCCCGTTTCCAAATTTAAATTTTTGTAGAGTGATAAGAAAAATGTATTTAGTGGAAAAATATTATTTTGGTTACTTTATTTTTAAAAAGAACATCATTTTATATTCGCATTGTAACATTAATTTCCATAAGAATCATTATAATTTTATTTTTTATCTTGGACCAGCACTCAGGGGTGACTCCTATACATGCAATGAATTGTGATGGAACTAGAGGAAAGGTATAGTTAGAAAAATGACAGGAGGTGGAGCTTAATTAATTATTTTGCAGCTCTGGTTTTGCACGTTCTTTGTTTTTGTAGCAGTGCTTTAGCGCCTCTGACGTCAAGGCGACGTATTCAATTTTGAAGCTTTGTTTATAGTAGCCACTTTTAATAATTATTTTACTTCGCTGGTGATTCATACACAATACCGACGAAGGAAGGTGCTCTGATGTGCCTGTGGATTATTTACAGCTGAAGCTGGTACTGTCCGACAACAACTGGCACAAAACCCCACTAATGCACATCACAAACATTCGACTTAATGTGAAACTGTGATCGAACCCAGGACTTTCTGGTTTTGTAGTCAGCGTGCAGACGACTTCAGCCATCGTCAGTAATTTTTCCAAATAAAACTTATAGTTATGCCATTTAATAATTTTCATGTACTAATGCCGAATTCCGAGAATACAAGTATTTAAGATATTTTATTTTATTTAATTAAAAAATTAAATTTTTTATTAATTTTTTTCGATGATTTGGATTGCTTGGTAGAGAAAAACAGTTGGTTGCTATCCTATGCAAAAACTTTTTACATTATTTGCCAAAAAAATATAAAAAAAAACATTTTTTTTTAAAAATGTCTAATAAAATATAATACAGTGAGACCTCGATTATCCGTCATTACTTCAACCGGCAGCATCATTATCCTTTGAAGAGAATAATATCTTTTTCATCGATTAATAGAATAATCGTTTATTAGAATAATTTTTTTTTATATAATTGGTGATTTTAATTTTTTCCAAATGTGGGACTTACAACTATTTTAAAATATTTTTCGACGGCATTTTCGAAAAATTAAAATTTTATTTTTTTGACGTAGGTAAGGAGCGCATTTTTAAACTTTTCTTTATATCTTTGGTATTTGCAGTCGAATGTTCTGCACCAATGGCCGTTGACTGCAAGAATCCCGTTATAGTATTTATACAAGTGTTCTGTTCTACTCCCCTAATGTACGACCCTAATATCGGAATATTAGAGCTCGAAGAAGCCCAGAGACTTTTGCTAAGAAAGTAATTCAATAATTCCTGCAGAACAGTCGACATTTGTAGTCTGATCTACAAAAAAGTGTAATGTAAATAAATCGTGTAAATTTATATCCCGTTCGCTCCCAAGCAAATACAAATGCTATTTGCAATCACGCCAAACATTCATCATGAGATTTCTAATGATCTCTCTAAAATGAATTTATACAGGGTGGCACAAAAGGAGCTATATGGTTTAAATGGTTTATAACTTTTTTATTTATGCTATTATTATAATTTTTTTTTTAAATACAGGCTATTATTGCGGAATTTTTTGCAATTAACTTTGAAAAACGATATCCTGTAAGTGATGTCCTTTTTCTGCTTCGCACATACATACGTGCTCTTTTTAGCATATTTTCCATAACTTTTTGCAAAATTTCGGGTGTAATGGCCATGATTTCATTTCGAATGTTTCATAATTAATTCCCCAAGTCTTCTTCACAAAATGCTGAAAAGAAACAAAGAAAAAATTAAAAAAAGTTCAAAAGAATTCAAACCTCCTTTTGTGTGACCCTGTATTAGGGGGTGTACGCGGAATTTTTTCTTTTTGTGTTACGGTCTAATGTGCATACACGTATTTAATTTAGTTCAATTTATAAACTTGATTATTGCTGATTGTTAGTGTTGGAGAAAGGAGAGGCATTCAAAATTGAATGATTTTTAAAGAAATTACTTAACAGGAAATTCGTATCCACTGTTATCTGGCAAAATTTGTATTTTTCTTATATTTTTATAATTATACTGTAAAAATATATATATATATAATATATTATATATACATATATGCATTTATCAATTAATAAAAAAATTTTTATTAAAATTCGGAAAATTATGTGGTTGCGACAATTACGGCTAATCGAGGTCACACTGTATTATTATTTTGGTTAACTATATTATGCGGTGATTCATCGTTATCTGACAATCAATAATTAAAAAGCAAAGTTTCTAAAGTTTTCTCTCAGTGTATTATTGCAAAAGGCATTTTCAAATTCTTTCAAGTTTTTTTTCCCCATTTCAGAAGTTGTCTAATACGAGTAAAACATGGTAAAAACTAGTTTGTGTGGTGCAATAACTAAATATGACGCAGATTTAGAAAAAAAAAAAAGTTTGGCGCAAATTATGGAAAAAACTACTAATTTTAAAATTCAAAAATAAAATATTTGATTTTTTTTTTTAGGAAATTTCTGAAAATGAACAATAAAACTATGGAAAAAGACACATGTTGTTTGAAACATAATTTTAAAATGCAATAATGTTTTACTGACAGGATTTCAACTCTTTGGCTTTTTGCGCTGAATATACAAAATTAAAATTGTGTTAATCAATTCGAGGTGATGACTATGACAATTATTTGTTGTTGAGTTTGTGATGAAAACTAGTATTGAATATTTTGTAAAGCGACTAAAACATGCTGATAAAACAACAATCTATTAACAAAATTGCATTGATTTAAAGAAATATTAAAAAATAGTTTTAAAAAACTGTTTGGAAAGTAGACATTCGTGTGTATGCAACTGAAGTACATAAATAGACAGGTGGCAGGCAGTCTATGATGTATTAAAAAATATGAAGACAATATGAAGACATTTATCGGGTACAAGGTACCATTCCAAATGTGAAGAATCTTTTAATTTAATATTTAAAACTGGGTCTAAATTACGGCATACGATATCAAACGGAGTTCTAAAACATTTTAATAGGATTTTGTTCGGCATTTCGACCACTGTCTTTATTGTGTACATTAGTTTTTAATTAAAATTTTTCTATACATTATAACCAGTTCTTAAGACAAGCAATATATTGTTATGTGCACAGGAATTTATCTTCTGAAGACTGCAGTTCTTTTTTCAAAGAAAAATTTAAATTGGTGCCAGACTAGTACAAATTCTTCACTAATAAACTAAAAATGCAAAACATTAATAAATGAAATTATGTAACTATTTCTGTCATATATTCAACGTGAGTTACAATTAATTACGGCCATTTATCTATGTTTGTTATATGGTTTAGGTGGTCTATATATGCGCAATTCATTTGGTGGTAACATCAAAATCGTCAGTACTCTTTCAACAAAATTCTTGAAAAAAGTTAGAAATTTCCCAATAAATATTTAAGAATTACGAAATATACAATCAAAATAAACTAAAAAGCTTCTTCAAAAAAATTTTTTTCTGGAAGAAACATTTTATTATTTTTCTATCCACTGATCTTGGTACTAATTCACTGATTGGAAAACGATTCCGAAGGGGAATCTGACTACAGCGAATACTAAATTTTAAATTGTTTTGCCAGATTATTTTTATAAATAACTTGTTTTTTATCTTGGATCAGGAGATGACCCCTACACATGCGATGCATTGTGGTGGAACTGGAGGAAAGGGATAGTTAGAAAAGTGACAGTAGATGAACCTTGACCATCTTACAATTCTGCTTTTAGTACACAGAAAAAAATTATTTTCATAATATTTATGAAAACCGTTCATATTTTTTTGCGTTCATAAAATATATGAAACGTACTTAGAATATATGAATTATTTCTCGTATTTTAGATTGTCTCTAAAATTCCCAGTATTAAGTTATGAATTTCGTTCTAAATGTTATGAAATAAATTCATAAATTTGTTCATAAGAATTTTTGTTAGATCTAATGAACATTTTCCTTTAATATAATGAATTATTCTTAATTCAAAATAATGTTTTTTATATCTACATTTTTTCAAAATTAAATATGAATTTTTCTTGGATTTTATGTGTAGCTTCATATATAAAGGGTGGTTAAATTTCAAGGGCCGATGTTGATTTTGAATAAAACACAAACTATTTAGGAAATTATTGTAATTTTATTTTATTATGATATATTGGTATTACTCAATTATGTATGGAACAAAATATCGGCCAAATGGGCGCCGCGACCACGGCAACAGTGGATGATCAATTTTCGAAGAAAATCATCTTCAGTGATGAGGCACATTTTCACCTCAGTGGATTCGTCAATAAACAGAATTGCCGCATTTGGGCGAATGAGAATCCAAGAGTGATTGTCGAAAAACCAATGCACCCACAAAGAGTGACTGTTTGGTGCGGTTTATGGGCTGGCGGCATCATCGGGCCGTATTTTTTCCAAAATGAGGCCGGTCAGGCAGTTACTGTGAATGGTGTTCGCTATCGTGAGATGATAACGAACTTTTTATGGCCCGAATTGGAAGATATGGATGTGGACGATATGTGGTTTCAGCAGGACGGTGCCACTTGCCACACAGCTAACGAAACAATGGCTCTTTTGCGCAACAAATTCAATGGCCGTGTTATCTCACGTAATGGCGATGTCAATTGGCCGCCAAGATCATGTGATTTGACACCGTTGGACTTTTTTCTTTGGGGTTATTTGAAAGAAAAGGTGTACGTCGATAAGCCAGCAACAATTCAAGAGCTAAAGGATGAGATAATTCAGCACATTAACGGCATAGAACCTCCATTATGCCTCAGGGTCATCGAAAATTTGGACCATCGGATGGAGGTGTGCCGCCGTGGTCGCGGCGCCCATTTGGCCGATATTTTGTTCCATACATAATTGAGTAATACCAATATATCATAATAAAATAAAATTACAATAATTTCCTAAATAGTTTGTGTTTTATTCAAAATCAACATCGGCCCTTGAAATTTAACCACCCTTTAATATTAAGAAATTAAAGTAACGCATTTTTTTATTTATGATACGGTTAATTGGTTTTATGAAACTATTCATAAAACTTATGACAAATGTTCATAATATCTTAAAAACTTTTTTATAAATATTAACAGAAACTAACGGTATCAACTGGATAAGTGATGCTTGGTATGCTGCATGTAAAAAGAGAATACGTATACGTTTTTTGTTTATAGCAGTGTTCCAGCGCCTCTGATGTCAAAGATACGTACAAAATTTTGAACCTTTGTTTTAGTAGCCATTTTTATTAATTATTTTACTTCGCTGGTGTTACCTGTTTTGAACACACACATTTATTAACAAATATTTGACCACATAAATTCCCCTGTGTGATGAGATGCTACAATTTCTTAAACTTTCTTAAAACTTATTTATTAAAATAATTTTTTTGTTTTCAGTATTTTGTTAAGAAGGCTTTGAGAATTTAAAATGGAAGAGTACACAATTGAGCAACGTGCCAAAATCGTTGAACTTTATTTCAGAAGAATATCAAGCCCATTTCCAATTGAATGGGTGCGTTAATAGTCAAAAAGGGCTGCGGAAAATTGAAGAGTAGTTCAACAGCGAGAATTACACCCACTTAAGTGTACCGTTTTGTCCGTTTTTCGTCGGAAAGGATAATTGACCCATATTTTTTCGAAAATGAACACAGTGTCGCCGTATCCATCAGTGGTGTTAGATATCGGACAATGTTGGAAATTTTTTTTAAGGCCACCCGTTGAAAACCATCGGCAAGTATGGTTTCAACAGGATGGAGCCACAGCGCACTCTGTGAGGGACACGTTGGCTCTTTGAACTCAAACCCCTTCGGTAATTTTTGGCCACTCATTCTATGGCCATATTAAAGATACCCATTTTTAAACTTAAAATTTTTATAAATTAAATTTGTGCCTACTAATAAAGGATGTTTTCGTAAGGTCGATTTAGCTTATGAAAGCGTTAACTGTCAAAAACGAACTGCGTTCATTATTTGACATTTATGACCAGTGTAATCGCGCAAATCATCATGAAACAACGCTAACAAATCAGTCATCAATTCGCTCCACTTATAGACGACTCTGTAATTTGTATAGACATAATTATCAGTCGCACAAACTATCCATCGGAGCTAGCAAAAAGTTCAAGGTCGTGACGGCGGCGCCCATATGCCCGGAATCAGTTTCAAATTGTCATACATGATTTGTTCGAATTTAATGCATTATTGAAATAACCATAACTGGAATTAAGTATCATAAATAATTTCATTTATCTTCATATTTTATTACAAATAGTCTTGTCACTCTTTGATAATAAACCGCTTAAATAATTCTTAAAATTATTATTTTCTCTTACTCCATTCGCTAACAAATTCCCTTATCCAAAAAAAAAAAGCTAAAAATTGTAAAAGTTTTATTTTTGTTTTTTTATTTCCAACAAGAAAACGCGTTTAAAATTGTTTTAGTTGTAATCAAACGAAAACATCACACTTGTGTGAAACGATTGTGTCAAGTTAAGAAAACAATGGCTGTTGGTACAAAAAATTTAAAGCCATGAATATAAAAGCTTTAATAATTCCAGTGCTTTTCAAACTTTTCCAAAGTATTTCACATTTCAACAAAGTTGTACACACATTTGGACATACTACTCGTACATAACTGAGTGCATATACAGATGCAATTTACCGCTTAAACGAAACGACATTCCATTTAACAGCAAACAAATTCATTTTCATTATTGTTGAATGATGATTACTTTTTTTTTCTAAGTAAATGTGTATTAAGGTATATTTACATACATAACAGATTCTCTTCCCCTCAACATTTTTGCATGTTTATTTTGCTAAATAAAACACATGTTTTTATTGTTATTAATGGAGATGTGTGTGTATCGTCATCTAAAATAGTAATAGTAAGTGAACGAAGGATATCAGGTGACATCGTGGGCCAGGTAGTTTATTTATAAAATGGCCATTGATGTCTTAAGTCATAGCCATGTAAAAGAGACATCTACTTCATAGTAAGTGTCACTAATCGCACCAGGAACGTAGTGGTTTTGTGGCACTTAATTTTCTGATAGGGATCTTTCACAAATCTTATGTAAATTTATTTTCTATATAAACGGTCTTAATATCAAAAAAAAAGACTTTGTATGAGAATACAAGATGAACTTTTGCAATTTAAAAGCAATTTATAAATTATAGAAATAATTCTAAATTGCAAAAGTGTTGCTTGAGATTTGCATTGTGCTATGCAAAATGTTTTATTAAAAGAAGACGATGCACTTTATCGAAGCAGCATCTCAATGAAGCCGATGTATGTATGTTGCAAACAAACAGAAGCCATTGAAGAGATTCTTCGAACAATAGAAACGAACTGTTGTATCAATAAACAAGCGGATTTTACGAAACAAAAAAGGAGATTTACAAATATCGGGTGTGTTGGCATGAAAGCGTAATGCAACATATAAAACCAAGTGCCAGTGACATATGCACATGAATTGAACACAAATGAAACATAAATATATGCACAGTGTAACCTCAGATAAGCGCATCTCCTCGATAAACGCAACACCGAATTAGCGCAACTTTGCAAACAAAGTTAAGTTTTATTTTTAAATTTATTTTTTTATAAATAAAAAATATGTCATCTAAAAAAACACAGTCGAAAATTGCACTGTTTTTCCGTTAAAAATATGAATCTATAACTTCATAACAACAAATTACATACATAGAATGTGTATTTTTTATTGATTGTAAATATATTTTTGTTTTTCGGTTTTTATTGTGTATTTTTTTAATCTTGGACCAGCTCTCAGGAGATGATACCCTACACCTGCCATGCCTTGTGCTGAAACTAGAGAAAAGGAATAGTTAGAGAAATGACAGGAGGTGAAGCGTCACTATCTTCCAAGGCTGCTTTTGCACGTTCTTTGTTGCTTTTATAGCAGTGTTGAAACGCTTCTGATGTCAAGGAGACGTATTGAAATTTTTAAGCTTTGTTTTAGTAGCCGGTGCTATACAATACTGACGAAGGAGGGCGCTCTGATGCGATTACAGATTGCTATTAGATGAAGGAGGTAATATTCAGTGACCAGTGACTATGCCTATACCACAGGCATTGCAATTTTTGACTCGGTTTCCCAACAGCTCAATTTTCGCAACAGTCAAAAATTTCTATTGGTTGCGTTAACCGAGGTTACACTGTATCTGTACTGCAAGTGTATATCTGTATGCATATCTCCTCTTTATATCTTTAAAGTTTCAACTCAGGCACTGGGGGTTTTTTCTCGGCGACATGATGTTATTTGGAATCATTTTTTTTAATGAAATTTAAATGGTTAAATAAAAAACAAATTCCTTTACAGAGTGTCGGTTTTAACCCTTCGATGTAAAATAACCTTGTAAATCTTGCCGGTCATGTAATTATAGTACAGGGTTATCCATTTTTCGGTTTCAAATTCTAATAATTTTATATGGCTTTATTGGAAAAATAACGGTTTACTTCCGTTAAATTATTCACAGTACTATCAACATTTATTTTTCAAAGATCACTCAGATCAGCTATAAAAAAAACCAAAATTAACAAAACAAAACATTTTGTAAATTCAATATTTTTAATAAAGATATTACGAAACCACTAATACTTTTAAGTAAGATACCAAGAAAACTTTATTAATTTAATTTATTAATCATTTTATTGGTTCTAAATATACCAGTTCACTTCAGTATACCCTTGCGATTTGAACTTGCGAGTTAAGTCACAATCGCAAATATTATGCGATATGCGAGTGTCATAATATACCCGAATGTCATTTAAATAACCGCCTTTAATTTGGCTGCAGCAGTCGGTACTTTTGAAGTAGTTTATAATCACTTTTTTGCACATTTCGTCCGATATATCGGCGATAACTTGACACATCAGAAAACTTCGAACTCAGTGGGATACTGGGTTTCGAACCCAGGACCTTTTGTAGTACGTGTTAATTGCCTCAGTCATCCTACAAAAATTACACTCTTTATTTACAAAATATTTGTAACGCAAACGCATAAATGTGTACACAAATATACTGACATACTACGTTCGTATGTAGAGAAATAAAAATGGATAAATGGAAGTTGTCTTTAAATGCGTAACATAGGAAATATGCATTTAAAAGTATTCTTTCCTGCCTGCAAATACTTAATAAATAAAAAGCTATTGTACTCATATTTCTTTATGTGTCTACGCTTTAAATCGCTTTTGTTTTATTCTGAAAGAACTATGTTCTTCCCTTTTCCCTCCGCGAACATTTAATTTTTGGTGATCATTTTCAATTGAAAACAAACTTAAACAAAAAAAAAATAAATAAATAAAAAGGAAAATGAATGTGAAAATGATTACTCAGCTGCAAGTACAGCATTATTATGCACAGCACTTACATAAAGGCTTAAGAAAACTTATGTGAAAAATTTCATTTATTTATTAATAATTACAAAATGTTGTTGCATGATCATGTTTATGCAACAATACGATGCATACTGTAGGAAATAAAAAAAGGGTCATTTTGTAGTGGGGTTTTTTTTTTGTACAAAACGAATGATCAAAGTCCATTTATGTATGTGTAGCAAATGGAGTATTAAAGTTTTAATTAACAAATACATACTTAATTCAATTCATTTTTATTGAATGACAAATCAAAGAATCTCTTCAATGAGAAGTTTTAGAAATTTATAATTGTTCCTGTGTTTAAATTTTCCGAACACATTGCATCACTCCTGAAGCAGGTTTTATGAATCCCGGCCGCAGCAGCAAGAAATGAAAGTTTTAGGCAAATTTATTTTAAAAAGAAAATATCAGAATTATGTACACAATATCGGCAATTAATTTTCTTCTATTTAAAAGAAAAAACATTTTTAATTAGGGCACAATAGCAGTTTGATTCAAGTTGATTTTCCATGATTTATTAGAGAAATTATTTTTTTTTTTTCAGAAAAAAAAAAATGGGTTAAAGAGAACAAACATATCAGATAAGTTACATTGTCTTCAAATGCTGAGCTATTTTACATACATATTATTAATTTCATTATTTGGCAACTTTGTACAAGAGAAGATTTGGAAGCATGGCCAGCACTGCGATGCCAAAATAGATTTTCAAAGAATTACATAAATTTTAACAAGCTTTTATTTTCTTATTTCACTTGTATTGTTAGTGCTTTCGTTAATATGTTCACGTCATATCCAACAACAGTATTTTAGACCAGTTTCGTTTGGTTACATGGCATGATTAACTTCATGAAGAGATTTTGAATGCATAATGGCGGGCCAAGTATCCCCATGATATCGGTATGGCGGCCGATCTAATTTCTATGTACGCCGATGATAGTGGATATGGCTGATGTAGTCTCCACGTTGACTACAAAATCAAAAAGTCCTCGGTTCGAACTCAGTTTCAGACTAAGTCATAAAACCATTTATCATTTTTTCTGATGTGCATTTATATGGCTTTATGGCAGTTGTTGTCGAAATGTTACAGTGGCGAAGGCATAGTCACCGGTCACTGAACAATACCGACTTCAGCTGATAGCAATCCACAATCACTTCAGAACGCCCTTCTTCGTCGGTATTGTGTAGCACCGAAGTAAAATAATAATAAAAATGGCTACTAAACCGAAGCTTCAGCACTGCTACGAGTATAAACAAAGAACGTGCGAAAGCAGAGCTGCAAAAATAATTAATTAAGCTTCTCCTCTTGTCGTTTCTCCTACTATCCCTTTTCTATAGTTCCAACACAATGCTTCGCATGTGTAGGAGTCATCTCCTGAGTGCTGGTCCCAGATAAAAAAAAAAAATTTAACACTTCTCCTTGACATCAGAGGAGCTGCAACACTGCTCTAAAACAAAGAACGTGCAAAAGCAGAATTGTAAGATAGTCAAGATTCACCTCCTGTCATTTCTCTTACTATTCCTTTCTTCTAGTTCTAACTTGTACTTAATACCTAAAAGTGAATTATATGTATTTTATTTTTAGTCGATTATCAATTCGCCTGCAGGGTACATATGCATGTATGTGTAGAAAAAGTAATTCTTTGCACAACTTTATTTAAAAACATTTATGTGTACAGCTGTACGTACAATCTAATGGTGTTTTCTTTTCAAACTAAAGTGCATTGCATTTCTTGTCCAACTTCGCCGTATTTATTTCAAACCTTTGCATTTTATTGCTCCGCTATACCGTCATTCTCCAGAACTTTAAAAGAGAACAACACATTGCAAATATTTTTAATAAATAAAATGAGAAAGTGCAATGCACTTCTTTAGAATAGAAATCACTAATTAATTTTTTTTAGCTTCCTCAAAGGATTTCCGAATTTCATTGATAATCAACTCTTATTTTTTACTGTTTTCTATAGCCCTATTACTCAGGTGTCAAACTCAATTAGAAGACATTTTCACTGCACTCATTACAAACGATTTAAACTTGGAACACATAATTTACAAGTTATTATCTTGCAACTGCATGCTTGTTCTTTTGGATTTTGTTTCATTTTGCATTAGTAACAATATATTCAAGAAAAGTTAACAAATTATGATTTACAGTTTTTACAAAATAATAATAACAAAGCAAAAATGAATGAAGATAAGAGAAAAAGCTACGTTTTGCATTGGCTAATTGTATGGCACTACACACATACATATGTACACTAAATGGAAAAGCGCTAAAAATACATTTCGCTGCATGCCGGAATGCAACAGCTAAATGCTGAATGAAGAATGAAGAAGGAACCTACCATTAAATAGAATTAGATTAAAACATAAATAAAGTACGTACTTGTGTGCAAAAAGAGTGCGCGCATACAGAGAAAGCAGAGCAGAACCAAAAAAGAAACAAATCCAACTGAGGCCACTAATTGTATGTTTAAGTTGGTCTTCGATGGAGACGAATAACGTAAAGAAAAAACAAAAAGCTAAAAAAAAATCTCGGAAAAATGTGAAGAAGACACGAGAATGGTATGTGCGAGTCGGATGCATTCAAGACGCAGAAAAGAAATGCAATTGAGAAAACTTTTCAAAAGAAATGCATGTAGACACGAAAAGTGGCAAAGTTGTTCTTTTTCATTCTAAGCAGCATCCCAGCAACGAATTCATTGAAAAACAGTGAGTTAAAATGCAAAAATAAAATTATCCTTCAATAACTCATACAGTATGCGAGTTAATAAATGAAAATGTTTCAGGGAATGTCCCCTACATATACACCGATACCAGTTGGAAAGGGAAGGTGCAGAAAAGAGGCTAGTAGTGAAGTGATAGAAATATAGAGAGCTTGATTCTTGTACAACTCTGCAGCTGGGCGTTTAATGGAAATTTAATGTAGAGTTACTGCGTTTTTGGTGTTTTTTTGACGCATTAATTTTTTAGCTAAAGAAGAACCCTTTTATTTATTATTTTACTTCGCCTACTTTTTATTGCTCTACTCAAATACCACCGAACGAGGACGATGTTAGTATAGAACCAAAATTAAAAATTTTTGGTTTGGCCGCGAGTCGAACTGAGAATCTTCTGGATGAAAAGAGGTTGATTTAAAAAAAAATTTTGTCCACAACTCAATTTTCTTCATTTGTAATCTACAGCAAAAAAAAAATGGCCAAGTGAAACATTTATTGGACCGGCCCTTTGGTGGGCCAGAGAAAAATGGGATATCCAAGGCATCTCTGAAATACATGCTTAATCAAGTTGGGGTTCACAAAGTTCTTCTCTAGCATTGAATACTGTCGCAACTACCACCTTCGTCAAATGAGCCTGACAGCATTGAGTCAATACGGATAGTGCTGAGAGGAGAAGATCGAAGACTGTACCTTACGCCCGGCTATCACTCGTATTAGAAGAATGATACTGGGAGAATATTAACTTAAGGACTCGGCGCTTAGCTTTATCGAAAGAATATGGTCGATTGGAAGGCACAATATATCAACTAGGTGGTCACAGTATCGTCGAAATCATTTATCATAGTTAAGTAGCAAACAGTCATCTTTCTATACCGTGCGAATTTTGGTGAAAAATGCGTTAATTTCCTTTAGTTTTTCAAATGTTTTAGTTTTTAAAATTAATGTCCTTTTTACGGTCTGCAACTCAATTCAACTTGAGTTCAATTTGCAATTTGGTATTATCGATAACTAGAGAGAGAAGAGAGAGAGCATGTATGTGGAATAAACTCCCTGCAGAGGTCATTCCTGTCACCATTGACTTGGGAAAATCCAAAAATCCTCCTTCCCATAACCTCATTTCCTAGGTGCAGCACAATACATGGCATGTTTAGAGGTCCTCGCCGGTTTATATCTTGTTTATTGTTTTATCGATTAAAACCCTCTGTTGGTGCAGTTGACAAAAAGAATAAAAAATTACAATTAATCTGATGGCTGAGTAGTTAGCGCGTTGACTCTGCAACCAGAGGAAGTCGCGTTCGACTCCCACCCCGCTCAAGTAAAAAAATTTGTTCTGCTTTTTTTGTGTTACAGCCGACTCTTTCGTCGGTATTTAGCAATAGAAGGTCGGCGAAGTAAACTAATAAATAAAATGGCTCAGATTAGTTTGAAAAAAATAACATCAAAGACGCCGTAACTTTGCTTTATAATTAACACGGAACTGCAGAGTTGTGCAAGAATTAAGCTCAATCTTCCTACGACTTTCACCACCCGTTTATTTTCTGAACTATCCCTCTCTTTCTCTCTATCTAGTTCCAGTGCAATACATTCCACAGGAATGGCATATTCCCTGAGCACTGGTCCTAGAAAATATAATAATTATTTAAGCCATAATTACATATGAATTTTGTCCGATAACTCTGCTTGCTGGGATCTATGTAATTTCGATATATTGTCTTTAGCAGGCTAATAAACATGGAAGAGGAGCACCAGTAACAAGAAAACAAACAATAAAATAATAACAATATCTTTGGCTTAAGAGTGGCTACTGCCACCAAGAACGCAGAGGGAGTTACAAAAGTTAAACTTGAAGTTGAAATTTTATTATTCTGGTTCTGTTTTACATCGAGAGCAGAAAAGAAAAACAATTTGTATCTTCACATGTGCATAAATGTGTTCATATGCATGTGTGACACAGGCAGCTCTCACTCTCATCAGCAAAAATAACAACAGCCACTTATTGTTTTTCTACAAAGAGTGAACAAAAAATAACATTTCCAATATCAGCAGATAATCAAATTCCTCCAGAACGAAATGTACTTCCATTAATTCATTACCAATTCCGCAGCCAGCAATTGGGGCTGCTTTTGGCTGAATAGTTAGCATATTGATTCTGCCCGTTTCAAGTCCCCGACCAAAAATGTTTAAAAATTGAGTGTGTGCTAATAGCCGCCTCCTTCGTCGGTATTTGAGTAATAAAACGCCGACGAAGGAAAACAAAATGGTTCTCCTCTAGCTTAAAAATTAATGCGTCAGCAGAATACCAGAGATGCAGCATCTCTGCATTACAAACGCTCAAAAACGCGCCATAGCAGAGTTGATGTCCGTACTTCTATCACTCCAGCTACTGTCACTTCTCTACACTATTCCTTTCCAAATAGTTCCAAGGCAATGTATTCCATACGTAGGGGCATTCCCTGAGCACTGCTCCAAGACAAAAAGCTATTATACGATCAGGATTTACCTCATGCAGTTTTATGGACCGTTTAGAATGTTACATCTATAACTTAAAACCAAAACACCAACATCTCTGGTCGCTTAATTTAGTCAGAACGAAGTATCTCACTTCAATGTAACGGATATAAGAACATAAGAAAGAATTTCAAAAGCACCATGTTCATTTCAATATCATTCAATAGAAAAATAGTTATATATAAGAAAACCCCTAATACAAGAAATAGACAGCCTTGCACCAAAAATTAAAATACGTATGGAAAACATTTCTTATAAGAATTTTTCTATAATTTCTCTTACAAGGCGCAGTTTTACGCTTTTAAGTTTTTTTTATCTTGGAACAGCATTCATGAGATGACCCCTACACGTGCGATGCATTGTGCTGGAACTACAGGAAAGGGATAGTGAGAGAGATGACAGGAGATGAACCTTCACTATCTTACAACTCTGCTTATGCACGTTTTTTGTTACTTCAATTTTAAAGCTTTATTTTAGTAGCCATTTTTAGTAATGAGTTTGCTTTGCTGGTGCTACATAATACCGATGAAGAAGGGCGCTCTGACGTGCCTGCGGATTGCTATCAGCTGAAGCCGGTACAGTTCAGTAACCAGTGACTATGCCTTCGCCATTGAAATCTTCGGACACAAAGTGACACAAAGACACTTTAATGCATATCAGAAAAAATGCGAAATGTTTTTATGACTTAGTCTGAAACTGGTGTCGAAAGCAGGATTTTGTTCTTTTTTAATTTTCTTTTATTAAATTTTTAATTTGAATTATTTTTAAAATTAAATGTTCTGTTGGGCTTAAGTTAAGTTAGCTGGCTGCCAATTCCAAAGAATCAACACACTTGGGTACTCCTTGGTCTCGTTGTGTAGCATGAGCGGTATCGCCTTTCGTCTCAGCCATTCGGTGTCAAACCACCCTGAATCCCGGATAAACAGAATTATCCCCCTCTCACTGAATGCCTTTAGTTACCACAGCAGTTAATTATTTCGTGGCCAGTCTTTAATAAATAACTTGAATAGTTGTTTGTATTCTGTCGTTGTTAGTGCGAGTATGTTTTGAATTGAGATGGGTTTAAGTGTGAATTTGTTTGGTGGTATCAATGTTGTTATTGTTGTTGGTTTTTATTATTATTCCGTATTCCGTATGTTCAAAATAGGAGTTTCTTGCAATCAAGCTGAAACTTACTCTTGGAATTTTTGTTTTCAGTTTTCTTTCAGACGTGTGTCAAACGAGTCGCATTTATCGTTCAAGAAAAAAGAAAAAAAAAAAAAACACGTTAAAAGGCTCATACCAGTTAACAATATCAAAACAATGTACTGAATATTTTTCCAGCCACGAATTTATATCTAATTGTTTAATTTTCTTAATTAAAGCAAAAAAAAAAGAAATTATTTCACAGTTTAGAAAATCTGCTGTACTGGAAAAATATCATCTTCAAAATGCAAGAAAAAAATTTAACAAAAGAATTTTATTTTTAATGAAACGATAAAAAAGAAAGTTCTTTTTGTGAAACAAATTTAAGTTAATAATAAAAAAAGGTGTGTTGTCGTAAATATGTACATATGAAGATGGTTTTTAAGGTGGGAATCTTTATATTTCTACAGTCTTAATTTCAAGTCAATGTTCTTGACTTTAAAAAGAAGTTTTGAATTGGCAGTGTCACCAATGACAAATTGAAAAAAAAATATGTGCTGAAAGAAACAGAATGATTTTTACGAAAAAACTAAAATGAAATTTTATGCAAATAAATTGAATAGAAAAAAAGTACAAAATTATTATTGAGTGAAATATTTACAAGTATTTGTGCACAAAAATTTCTCTCTTGTTAATTTATTAGTTCCAAATTCAACAATATGACTTAAATAAACGTAATGTAGAAAAATTTTTCTATTTTTAAGAAATGAATTTTTTTTTGTCAATAAAAATTAATTGTTGTGAGATTTACAGAATAATTAAAAAAGTTCAGAGTAAATAACAATAATCCCCATGATATATTTAAAAAATGTGGCAAAGTTCAAAAGAATTATATATAAAAAAAAGCAATATAAGGAGTATTGAAACTATAATTTGAGGCATTAAGGTATGTTTACATTTTTTAACATTTGACGAAAGCATGGATGTGTATATGTATGCATATGTATATACATAAATACAGTTGTGGTTATATAATTAGGGCATAGTTACATTATCACTCCTCTCATTAAAACATCAGTTAAGAATTTTTCTTTCATTAATTTCACTTAAATATTTACAAATTTTGCAAAATACAGCTGCATGAACAAAAATAGCACAGAAGTTAGGACTTGTTTTTATATGTACTATATAATTATTTTATAAGTATTAAGACAAACAAGGCGATTAAGTAAAGCATACCAGTCAGAAATTGGACATTATCCAAAAAACTACCAGCCATAGAATTTCTTTTCCAAGAGCAGTAAGTCAGGCAGTTCAACATTCTGTGTTGTATTTTTTTCGAAATGGGATAGTATAAAGTAGTTACAACTTGTACAATGGTACAGTATGCTTTAATTCTCACAGAAATCCGCTGTTGTGCGCAGCCTTACCAGAAGCTTTGGGAAGAAAATATTCATTTGTTGAAAACAAATCATATTTTGAGGAAATAATATTTTTTAAATTAAAAATTTTATTTTCAAGACTCGTCGCCTACAGCACCAAACTTCGCAGCTGGAAAGCTGGCTAAAAAAATGTCGAATAAAACAGCACATCGATGCAAAATTAACTCAAATGAAATTAAAAGCAACTCAACTAAATTGGCTTATTGGTCGAAATTCTGTGCTAAAACTGGACTGTAAGCTTTTGCTTTACAAAGCAATTTTAAAACCAATATGGAGCTATGGTATCCAGCTATGGGGCACTGCCTCAGCTTCCAATATAGAAAAAATTCAAAGGTGTCAAAACAAAATACTGAGAATGATAACAGATGCGCCGTGGTATATAAAAAATTCTAACATACACAAGGATTTAAATATTCCGACAGTCAAACAAGAGATAACAACATACGCAACGTCATACCTAACCAAACTCCAAGATCATCCAAATATACTAGCCCGAAATACTTTAAGCGAAAGAGGGTTCATTCGACTGAAAAGAAGGGATACTCTTTCCCTAGCCCGAACGTAGTAGACGCGGAAATAAAACTATACGAGCAATAAATAATTTTGTACAGCTAGGCTGTACTTAATAATAATTAGCAATTAGTTCTTAAGATTTGAATACTTATTGTTAGTTCAATTGATTTTGAAGATTCAATAAATAATATATATTGTGTAAAAAAAAAAAAAAAAAAAAAAAATTTCAAGACAAAAATAGTAATAACAACACATATGTCACCTAAAAATCAAAAAGGCCTAACATCACTTATAAAAATTTTTCAGCAGAGGCAAAAAACTTAATAAAATGAAAAGTGGTCTGGTTACATATATAATTTCTTTCTCAATATCATCCAAATAAAATTATGGTTTTTTTTTCTATATAATAAATAGTCGAATTATTTTTTTGGACAAAAATTAAGTATTTTTTTCTTTTTACTTACTTACAGAATTTACATACAGTTATTTCATTCACACATTACAATTTCGCGTCCAAATACTGGATTATAAATTTAATAAATTGTCAGCACTAAAATAAGTGCAACAAAAATATATTTTGAAGATGCTTCTCAAATCAAAATGGAGAAAACAAAAACCGGAAGTTAAATCTTTTTTATATGTTTTTTGTATCGACCTCTTCAAGCAGTACTTCACTTGCTTTCTAACTTTGAATTGTCAATTACTTGATAGAGAATTTAGTTTACAGTGTTAATTTTATAAATCTGGAAAAGAAATTAAATACATACCGTGTGTAAATACTCGAACACAAATAAAGGTGAGCGTCTCATCTCAACCAACTACTCAACATTAAAATAAAAGTATGTAATTCGTTATTTCTTTTATTTCCCATAAACCCAATAATTATAATTACTACATACGAAGTGATTAATATTTATATCTCCCTTGTAAATCGTCAAACCAACATATAAAAATTCCCCCCGCTAACCACTCCAATCTACGATACAAGAGATATTTAAGCAGCAGTACCAAATTGTTCGGTTCTATTGATGAACATGTCTTCATAATTTTTACCTAAGAGGCCGCATACGGCCGTATTAATTAGAAAATAAAATAAAAAAAAACTTTTGAAATTTTGTGATAAGCTGAGATATATTTAATTTAAAACATAATCTTTGGATCCATTCTACACCGTAAGAATCAAAAATAAAAAATAAGCAGCCCCATTAGTTCCCCGCAAAGTATATACTGCAAATTTAAGATTGAAATTTTATAAATTCAATCTCACCATTTCGTTTGTGTTAAAAAGCTGGAAAAAATACCAATTTTATAGTCATTACAAACAATACTTTCCAAATTTAATGTTTGATAAATGAATTGAATTAAATCCTTTTAAAACGTTAAACTTTCAAATACATAAAAAAATTGATCACAAGTGAATCTTAACCATTTTTCAAGTGAATGCATGATAAACTACTGTCGAAATAGCAACTAAAATATAATTTGTTATAACAACACCAACAACAACAAGAGCGATGTTGCTCGTAGAAATTCATTTAGACTCAATGTTAATTACTTAAAATTGTTAAAAAGTTGCATCTGTTTTTCTTTATATGACATTAAATTAATTTTGAATTTTTTCAAAGCCATCCTGAGGTAAAACCCATGTAAATAAACATTAATAAGAATAACAAATTGTTGGCCACAAAAAGCCAACAAATTTTTACTTCATTGTTTTTAGTTTTTATTTTTTATTTTTTTTGTTTAATTTTTAATAGCATTTACATACTTGTTACGTATGCCTGTTAGAAATTGTTAAAACGTTAAGCTGAGCTCGGCTCTAAGGCACACATTTCATATGAATTTATGAAAAAGCACAAATTTTAATACAAACAGCCAAGTTGAAGAAGAAAATAATTTAATTCTCACATTACCATGAAGTAGAAAATAAAAAAAGAAATGAAAAACATGCAAGAGAAAAACCCCAGAAAAAATCATTAAAAAAAACCGTTTAATTACCATGGAAAAAAAGCGCTAAAAACAGAAGTAAAACAGAAAGAAACTAGAGGTTACAATGCAATACAACACGACTATAACAACAGCAACAGCAACAAAACACAGTTAACACCCATGTTGTTGCAAAGAGAAAGAAATAACAATGAAAGGAAAAAAAATATTGTAAATTTAATTATTGGCAAGGTCGGGGGTTGGGATCTCTTTTGAGTATTAGAATCTCGTTTGAAGGTTCAATAAAAATTAACCAGAAATTATTTGAATGTTTTTTTTTTGTGATATGGACGCAACACCGGAAATTATTGTTTGAGTTTTGTTTTTGCGAAATCATTTGAAAAGAAAGAAGTTTTCGCTTAAGCATTTATTAAAATATGGCAAATTACACTTTACTATAATAAAACGGTGCGCTACACTGTCCCCAATACCGCCCACTATTTGACAGATTTTGCGTGTATTAATTATTTGGATGCTTTTACTCTTCTCATTGTCCAGATATGCACAAATTTATATTGTTATTGTGTGGGGGGTATCACGGCCACTTGAAATAGTGACCGAGTAAAGTGTCCATTATGCTTCCCTGCATATTGCAACACACGGTGCAAATTTCAGGAATATCAGTCAACTGCTTAGATCATTTAAGCCGATTGCAAACTCATACTTTGTATCGGAGGTGATGTATGTAATAAACCGTTAGATCATTGTCCTTTCCAGACCACCAGTAACATCCAAATTGTAACAAGTTAGTTCACAGGTTACTTTTATATATACAGAGACTGTAGTAGATATACTACTTTCATTTACTTTTCGGCACATAGAAACTGCTTCGGCAACGAGTGAGAAGATAGACTGGGCAGAGCTGGGTCCGCATGGGACACTTCAAACGTGAAGAGTTCGATCATGATACACTTTTTCGGAAGGCGGATTCTCGTGATGTAATCTGCTACGCACATGTGGGGTCTCAAAGAAGTTGTGGCGACGCTTCAGCGATAAACTCACAAGGCATATAGCGAAAAGGAACTGGAGAAGCATCTCACGGCTGGTCGCGGTATTGAGGCGCCACTGTGTGATCGGCAGACATGCCGGTAGGCTGGCTCTTTTTCACAACACATTCTGTCGCAACTGTCGGGAACGTGATAAGGAGGCAATGGTATTCCACCTGCGAAGTCCCCGGTACCGATTTTTTGGCATGTACTGGACGACCTTTCGAAGGTGTCGCATGTGGGTATAGCTGATCATATACCCCAACGAATCGGAGTGCATTTAGTACATCTCATCCGTTGATCCAGCAGTTTATCTCTACATGGCTTAGGACTCGGACGAGTGAAACCAATTCTTACATGAGTGCCTGCCGCAGGCATCCACGTGAAGCAACCAACCAGACAATATACATATGCTTGTATCATCATACGATGAATATGTCTCCTCATTTACTTCAATAGCATCATAAGTCAAAAAATTAAAATTTTGAGTTAATAGTGCAGAATAATTCAACAAATCGGCTTTTATCTTGTGTAAAAAATTCATACAAATAGCTTGAAAACTCACATCGTGGCAGAAGAATATGTTTTCATTTCCCCATTAAGTGGGAGTTTAGACAGGCGAACATTTGGAAGTAAAACATCTGGAATTCTCATTCGCGTTTACACAGACGAAAATGTTTCCAGCGACATTCCATTATTATTGTTAACATTGCTCCATTGTTATTGTTATTTTTCTAAGCAAAGAAAATGTGAATAAAGCGTATCGCCGAGTACCGAACACAAAACCGATGCTCTCTTCCCAACCCGTAATATGCTCCAAATTAGCAAACTTTAACTTAATATTTTTTAAAAAACTTGTTCTTTTTTTAATTATGCTGCGAATGAGCGATATGTATTTCAATAAAATTCTGAGAGCCCCTAAGTGCAAGCACAGCAGTTAGTTCAAAAGTTTGTAGAATTTGTTCAATGCAACTTAAGACCTTTTTTAATTTCATGTGACGATATGTTGTATGTATATTCCGTTAGTTAATATATTATAAAGTTAAACTCTCTCAGCCATGGCTTTATATACATATACATAACTGTATATATAAAACAATTACATTTTTATTTTAATTAAGGGTTATTGGTAACAAAATGTAAAAAAAAAACAAGAAAAATTAAATCAAATAAAATTAGGCCTTCAACGTTTTGTGTAATAGGACGGTTATGTAGGCGCTTTAACGCGAAAACGTTGTAACAAATGATAAACAATCACTTTGAAAACGTAATTGCTTAAGACTTTATTAATATAAATATGTAGATAGCGCGGAAACATGTTTGAAAAGATCAACAATAAATGATTGTAAATGGGACCACCAAAACTGCAAGAGTTAAAGGGTGTTCAAAATTAAAACAAACAAAAGGAATAAATTAATAAAAATTAACATATGAAATAGTGATGAGCTGACTGGTCACGTGCTTTGCGTGAATAAATAATTCACGCTGTGTTTGTTACCAATACACTATGTGCTCAAAAGCCGAAATTGCGGCAAAAATTATATCCAAGTGAGCTGCGATCGTAAAACTTGTTGCAGAGGTTCCTGTTGCTACTCTCAGGCTTTTGAAAAACGTTGACAATAATGACGTCCAGCGCAAATTTTTTGTTAAATTACCTGCCCCTTATTTATCCAATATTTTCCAAAATGTTTTAAATTTTACGATTATTTATCTGTGTGTGTTATGGTTTAGATAGTCTATATGCGCGTTTCATTTGGTGAATACGTAATTCTCAAATATTTTTTGAAAGTTCTTGTTAAACATGTGAAATTTCAAGAATTTGGTTAGGTGAGGTTAGGTTAGGTAGGCAGGTCGCAGGCGAAAATAAAGAGCCAGCCCATTTGAGTTCAATTTATCATTGTCCCGTTGTGATGCTTGTGAAGAAGAAGAGAAGGGGATGGGATAGAATAGAATGGGTCGGAAAAGAGATTCAACACTGGACGGGGATGCGATAGAGTGGAAGGAGTCCAGTAGGAACCGGGAAACCGACGGTGCTAACGCGACAACCAGCCGCTGCCCCCGATGAATGTGCTCAGCTCTCTCAGCCACGTGTCCGACAGCTCCGATAGGCCGCTGAACGATGCGGGCCCCGGCACTCGGAGGCGTAGGTCTCTGAGTGAAGGGTACTCGCATAGGAAGTGAGCCACACTCCCTCCTCGTAGTGGCGGTAAGACTCCGCAGCCGGCGGCTTTAAAACTTTAGCAGCCGTTAAGACCTCCTGACATCAAACCGAGGCCATAGTGTCCGCGCGATCGTGCAGGGTGGATCACTGACCTACCCCGAGCTTAATGGTTTTAAATATGAACTATACAATTCTTTAAGCTTAAAGATAATATAGGAATATTTATTATAAAAATAAGGTTAAAGAATAAGGATTAAAAAAAAAATCATTATTCAGCAGTTTAAAGGAAAAACCATTTCCTAGATTTTAGACCAACAAATATGAACTATTGAGGAATAATTTTGTAAAAGGAAAGGCAAAAATAAGATTTTTAATTAAATGCAGATATTTTGCAATCATCCCCAATTTTATACAGATTATTTTAAATGTATTTGGCTCAAATCAATAATAGATTTTCTGGATATATTGAAAAATTTAAAATTAAGATTCTAAAATTTACAAACCTTTAAGCTTAAAAGATAATATATATGTATATAAAGTAAATATAGAAATATTTATTACAATTTAAAGAAAAAAATGTTTTTCTTTCTTCTACGAGTATAAACAGGTGGGAGAAGGCATATAATTCTTGAAGAAACACCTTTTTTTTGGGGGTATAATGCCACTGTAAATGATATCATATCATTGGTCGCATACCTGAGACACATACGACTACATCTTTTTTACATACTTCCAATATTTTACATGCATTGAAATCGACTTACAATAAAATAGTACGTGCCTTTGAAACAGATTTACCAAGAACAAATTAAAGTGCATTCTTTCTTAATACTTTCTGTCATTCTTTAGACAAGATTTAATTTTTTTGTTTGTTTGGTTTGTTTTATGAAAAACAGTTTTAGCAGCAGTAGTCTATTGCTGGTACTTCAGAGGTCAACCACTAATAATAACAATAATAGTCAAGCCGTATTACAAGTGCTGCCAGCAACCATATGGATGGATGTCTGGCTAAGTGCGAGCATAAAGAAATTTTAGTACGCCGTCGCTATTGTCGCGTATCAGTCAGCGCTTCGCATCTGCCACCAATAAAAAACATATATGTATCGTATATAAAATAAAATGCAAAAACTGTGTGTAGTTCATTTGTAAATAAACTCATTTTTATAGTCAACTTGTTGTAGACAGCACACTTTATGCCACACAACACGCCATCATTATTCAACGAATTACGACAAATAGAAGGAAAACGTGCGGGAATAATTTCAATTCATGTGAAATATGTACAATTTATCGATTACGTTGTCATAGTTTCCAATTATACGCGTAGTATGAATAACATACGAATATAACAAAAACAGCAAAAAAATATATGTGACCAAAACAAGAGAAATTAAAAAATACGTTTTTTCAGCTTTCATAATCGTGTGTGTCCTGTAAGGAATATTTTTTAAGTATAACAGTACCTAAAAATATAATTAACATACAAAATTAGAAATTTTATAATTCGAAGGAGGCGATTCCTGTTATAAGTGCATGTCAAAATTTAGTTTTTGCTCAGCATCTCTTTTTTTTTGTTCATAAAAGCAACAGCAGAGAAACAAAAAAAATATTTCTTTTTTAAAATAAGTGGCAGATTATTAAAAAAAAAAAAAAAATTTAAAACGAAGATTAGTTTCTCTGCTAAAAATCTGTAATAAGTCGAGATAAGAAAATTTCCTAGTATTTTAATCGTAAAAGAATCTTCACAAGGCGCTTGGTTTCCGCTAATCAGCGCATTTCCATGAAAATTTGTTTTCCAGATATCACACACAGAAAGTAATCAACTTATTTGTGTGTGTGTGATTTAATTTGTACACAGAAAGAAAGAGCTTGTACCAAATTTAAGATTTTTCTACTTAATATTAGTACGAGTCGTACATAAAAATTCAAGTACGAATAGTACACATAACGCTCATTTACTTCAATAGTGACACAACTCAAACAAACTAGTTTTGTAAAAAACGTACTTAAAGTTTTCAATTTACCCGCCTCTTAATGGGGAAATGAAAAAATAATCTTCTATCAGGAGATGAGTTCTGAAGCTATTTGCATAAATTTTTTACACAACATCAAGGCCGATATGAAGAATTATTCTGCTTTATTAACTCAAAAAGTGTATTTTTGCATTATGACGTTATTGAAGTAAATGAGCGATATATACTTAAAACAAGCAGAAAATGAGATAAGTTGAATTATCCAACCCTGGAGTTTCTTAAAATTAAATCAAGAAAAAAAATTATAAATTAAGTACGGAATTATATTCTGTATTTTGTAATTCTCAAAGATATTTTGCGAGTTTTTGTATAGACATGGAAGACTTTTTGTGTTTTTTAAACAATTTCGATGAAGGTCTACTGATGCGCTGGTATAAGCACTAGCTTGTAGACTAACTTAACCATACAACAAGTATATGCACATATATGATTAAAAAATTAAATAAAGTCCTTTTAATTCTCGAATCATGAACATTTTAGTTTTGATTCGATGTCGGTTTTTCTTAAATCAAAACTCGTTTTAGGCTTATTTCAAGTGCATATTTGGGATTGAAATACTGAATACTAAATACTGACTTTTAGCCATAAGTCAGTATGCCAGTTGCCAAAAATGGTAATGCAGATCGAAACTGCGTTAACCAGCTGCCTAAATTCCAGTGCTTTTTTGGCAACGCAACTGAAATTCGGTTGCAATCCTTAATCGACCCCACAAATCTTTGTACAACTCAATTTGATCTTAGTCGATCTTTTAACAGCATTATTTTATTGTTTATGTTGCTGTAGGGTATATTTTACGAAATAATTCACAAAATACGCTCAAGTTAAAAAACAATTTGTTGACAAGAAATTGAATTAATATTTAAAAATACGAGTCACAACAGAATAGTTTTATGTACAAAAAAGTATACAAATTAGTTAACAAAATTTTGTACGATGGCTAATGTCTGTTAATGTAGTAAAATTAAATTAGAAATTAATTGAAGCAAAATGAAACAGACAATGTGTAGTGAGAAAAAAGAAATAGCTGAAAGCAACTCACGAATCCCCAGCTCTAATACAATAATCCATTACTAATCTCTAACAAAAGCAGTCAACTAACTATTTTCCAAATGTAGTTCATTTTGAAATCTTCTTTTTACATTCTCACTTTTAACACGTTTACGGTCATGTAACCTAATACCGTTAGGTTTATCTAGAAAATATACAAATGCACCTGCATCTATACGACCTATTTTTATCCGTTTAATGTTCTTTTGTTAATAAAAGGAAACAAAAAGAAAACTAAATGTAGAAAAACTTACGTTTAATAAGTGATTTATTATATTTGTTTATTATTATTATTATATTAAAAAGTTATTTTTTTTTCACACGTGTGTTGGTAGGAGAAAGTTGTGGCCCACTCATTAGCAATTGATACAATTCTGTTAAATATGAAATATAATTGCTTTAATATTTAAATAATGTGAATAAAGAAATAGAATGAAAGCAGAGTATCAATGAAAAATGTATCAAAATATTAATGAGATGGCATTCTTTCATAAGAAAGTAAAAACAAGACTTAAAAAGATTTTCTTTCTCGAACAAAAATTACAAAGAGGCACTATTAAATGCGGACTTGTCTTAAAATAACTGCCCTCAAAATCAAATCAAATTCTCTTATTTACATTCTCTTCTTTACATTCAGCAAAACTCTAATTATTATTATTATTATTATTAGTTTTTATTTGTTCATTTCCAGTATGAAAGTGAAAGACAATGTGTTGAATTTTCCAGATGCATTCAAAAGTTGGAAATATTTCCCTATTTTTGTTTTATTTTTTTTTTTGTATTAAAACGAATCACAATTGCTTTTAAAGTGACAGGTTCTTTATATTTCTTTTCTTTTAATACAATATGCAATAACCATTTGTGAGGACGAGTATTATTTACATTAAAACAATTGAAGATTTCTATTTTTATCATTTCCATTGTGAACAGCTTTAATTCAAACTTTTGTTCAATGCATTCATTGTTCAATAAAACGACAGACTGATAGTAAAAAAAAAGTTGGGGAAAATTTGGAATCTGCATAAATATTGAATGGAATGTCAAATAGTTATAAATGTGCTATAAAATAAAAATTTGTTAAAAGTGTTACAGAGAGATTTCTAACACGCTGGAATCGACGTGGAAAGTCCAATTATAGAATGTGGGGCAAAAGTAATCACACTATTGGAAAACGCTGTCACTTTTGCAAATGGCGCCAAATGTCAATTCGGTTTTGACATTTGCGAAGTAAACAAATGCAGAATACAAATCGACAAGCCAGATATCCTGGCTGTCCAACTGGACAAACACTGCCGCGTTTGGTCACTCGCCTAGCAGAGACTGATAATCGCTGCTATTACCCAAGAGCCCCATAAGCCCGGAACATCGACGACGTGCTACGCGATTGAACATTAGTCGGCGGTTCCTTTGCAGAATTTTGGTGTAAGATTTGAAGGTGTGCCCTTACAAAGTGCAAAAGAAGAGTACAGCAAAAGAACATCGGATGAGTACTTTTTCCCCACCTTGTATGCATTTGTCATATACACTGTAACTTTTTAACACGGTAAATTTGCACACATATTCAGAACACATTTATACAATAGCAAGTGCTATTTCTCTTTGTATAGTACATACGACAAATGTAATGCATTGTGCTGGCACTAAGCAATTAGGTTATGGGAAGGAAGATAAAAAGAGTGTTTAAGAGTGACAGGAAATACTCTGCAGGGACTTCATTCTACATACGCGCTGTTCGGCCGAAAAATGAGTTCTCTCTGTAATGCGTAGTGCGATTCGCTGCCAAAGCGATGACAAACGAACACGCCCTTAATGATGAACGGGTTTCGGGAACAAGTTCCCTGATGTCATTAGAGCACATCCCATTACGGTAACGATAAAACAATGAAATACATATCGGACTATTTCTGTGAGGTCACAATTCAATGAGTCACTCATATTCCGCTTAAGTAACGCGATTATAATGGTGGCGGTGGCTAAAGTAGGTTGCACGTTGACTACAAAACCAAAAAAAAAAGCCCTGTGTTTGAGCCCAGTTTCAGAATAAATCATAAAAACATATCGCATTTTATCTCATTAGCATTATTGTGTCTTGGTGTCAGTTGTTGTCGGAAGGTTTCAGTGGCGAAGGCATAGTCACTGGTCACTCGAACAGCAACGTCTTCAGCTTATACCAACCCACAGGCACATCAGTGCGCCCTCCTTCTTCGCTGTTGTGCAGAACAGGCGAAGTAAAATAATTATGTACTAAGAATGGATACTAAAACAAAGATTCAAAATTGAATACGTCTCCCTGACACCAAACGCGCTGCCGCACTGCTATAAAAAAAAACAAGTGCAAAAATCAGAGCTGTCATCTCACTGACTCTCTCTTTCCACGAGCTCCAGCATAATACATCGTATGTGTAGGGCTCATGAGTACTGCTCCAAGATAAAAAAGTCGATATCGGTCTACGATCAAATGAATAAGAGTGACAAATGGCGCTGTCATCTGCAAATGAATGGGTAGGGTGGGAAGTTTGAAATAGAAGGTCTTTAAGAAATATACGAAATAGGGTAGGAGAAAGTATGGAGGGTTGCAGTACCCTTAAATTTTGCTGGAACTCCTTAGATAAGTTCTCGTCTATAACAACTCTTATAGCGCGATCCCTGAGAAAACACGATATAAATCGAGAGAAGATATCGCCGATACCAAAAGTAATAAGTTTGGACAAAAGTGCCCAATGCCACACTATATCAAATGCTTCAGGAAATCGATAGCCATCATTGTGGAAAACTCTGAACATTGTTTCCAAAAGTTTCCAGTAAATCGCAATCCCCTTATAACTACCTGACTATAGTGGAAACTGCCAGCCAAATGGTCGTCTCAGAAATTTGCAGCAGGGCGCTCGAATCAGCGATTCGATAAGCATGGGCTTCTCCTGAAATATAAACGAATTTTTACATGCTTCCTTACGTTAGTGCATTTTCACTGATTCTGTTTAAATTGGAGAACCCTTTAAAGTGCGTGATGGTCAAGCGTATTTACTATTCAATTCATTGGCAAATATTTTTTTTTTTGAAAACATTAAATTTAAATATGGAAATAGAAACAATAAACGCATATTTTACGTATGAAAACTTATAATTAATTTGATGGATTTTTATTGTTTTCTCAACCCACAGCCTTTATTCACCCGTCTTCTCGTAGCACATCTTCTGTAGTCGCTTCCTTTTCAGTCTGACGCTTTTATATGTTAATGAGTTAAGAACGTTTTAAACAAAAGAAAAACGAATGTTATTGGACGTAAATACTAATGGAATTTTAAATGATAAAGAACACAAAATGCCTCACAGTGCAATAAAATAATTGCTCGCCCGCTAACTAAACATTTCAAAGTTGTTTTACCAATCGGAATGAATATGAATGAGATGTTCTCATGCAAATGTTCGAGCCGAGTTACTCTTTCGATAATTGCAAGAACATCACTGCCGCATTACATTTTAAATTCTCGAAGGGATTTGCCAGGCAGGTGGTGCGTTGTTGCGTTCATTGTCGTTACCTATCAATTTGACCAACACCAACATGCACTTAGATGGTTTCCTGCAATTAGGAATTAGGCATGTATAAAAAAGGGCGATTAAAGCATTTTCCTAAAGAAAACCACCCAAATAGTAACAGAATTGCATAGTGCAGACCAATGCGTTTCGGTGCCAATATTGTGGAACTCTTTGAACCAATCAAGACATATGAAATAAGCACTTCATATGTTTGGAAGTAGAAACAGATGAGTAGGTTGATATGGAAGAGAACATTATATTCCTGTGATATTAGACAACAATCCAATTTTAGCTTGTGCATGCCCCAATTGTATTTCTAAAACTAGTGGATGCTATTAGAGATTCTAGATAATTTTAACAATACACACTGACATACACATGTATGTGTGTAAGAGTATATCTGTGGACAGGAGATCGAAGGAGTTCTTACTCCTTCTTTACGTTACTGTTTGCCTTTTAACAAATTTATAAATTTTGTCTAACTTTTCTGTAATTTTACTTTCTACTAAAAACTCTATTAATATAAAGTCTACAAATTAAATCACCTACAAGTCCAGAGAAGTTGATTAATTTTTGTGTGCTATTTGAAAAACTAAAACTCATAAAAAGGCGCTGATTAGTGTAAACAAAGTGATTAAGTGAAGATTCCTTTACGATTAAAATATCTCGACTTATGATATTTTATCATAGATATACATATATAAAGGGTGTCCCAACAAGAACGCAAGATTTAAATTTGACGCCATTCGAAGTGTCATTGTTTGACATGTGAACAATTGTTATTGTTTGCTAGTAGAAGGTACGATGTTAGTAAAAATGGAGCGCTACACGAATGAACAACGCATTCTCATTGTGAAATTGTTTTACCAAAATGGTGAAAGTTTGCGGCTACAGTTCGCAAATTGCGATCAATTTGGGGTCACAATAATGCTCCAAAAGAGTCAACTGTAAAGACATTAATGGATAAATTTGCCGAAACTGGGTCTGTTAGTGATGTAAAGACAACAACGCGCCTTCGACCAGGCCGATCGACCGAAAATGTCGCAGCTGTACGTGATGATGTCGCTCAAACTCCATCCACCTCAATTCGACACCGAGCTTAGCAAATTGGTGTCTCCAAATGCACTATGCAGCGAATTTTGACGAAAGATTTGCATCGTCATGCATACAAAGTTCAATTGACTCAGGAACTGAAGCCAGCTGACCATGGACAGCGAAGGGAGTTCGTTAATTGGGTATTGGAGAGACAACATGAAAATGCTGACTTTGCCGATAAAATCATCTTCAGTGACGAGGCCCATTTCCATCTTGTTGGCTTCGTCAATAGGCAGAATTGTCGCTTTTCGGGTGAGGAAAATCCTCGAGTGATTCACGAGAAGCAAATGCATCCTCAACGTGTCACTGTGTGGTGTGGATTTTGGGCTGGAGGAATCATTGGACCTTTTTTTTTATGAAAATGAGGCAGGTCAAGCGCAAACAGTCAATGGTGTTCGATATCGTGAAATGATAACCAGTTTTTTCGTGCCTAGAATTGAAGAAATGAATGTGGAGGGCATGTGGTTTCAACAAGACGGCGCCACATGTCATACAGCCAGAGAAACAATTCAATTGCTGCATCAGTCATTTCCCGGTCGTGTTATTTCGCGTTTTGGAGACCAGAATTGGGGTTTTTTGAAGTCGATGGTTTACGCGAATAAGCCGACGACGACTCAAGCCTTAAATAAGGAAATTGGACGCTGCATTAATGAAATACCGCAGCATTTATGCAAAACAGTCATTGAAAATTTCATTAAAAGATCGCGCGTGTGCCAGCAAAACCGCGGCGGCCATCTGCCCGATATGTTGTTCTATACATAACCTCATTCTGTCTACTTTACGATATAATAAAGTTTCACGATTTTTTTTATAAATATCTGTGTTTTATTTAAAATTTAAATCTTGCGTTCTTTTTTTTTTTTCTTTTTTTCTTGCGTTCTTGTTGGGACACCCTTTATTATTGATATTACGAGTAGCAAATTTTAATACTTGCGAATACGAATACGAATATCTACGCCAATATTTTTCTTTATGCAACAAACATTTTATTATTTGATTTAATATTTGTTGTAGAGGGTGGCCCAAACTGACCGAAGGGGTTTGAGTTCATTATAACTTCTTATTTAGGACACTATTATTAAATTTTTTTTTTATTTTAAATACAGCATATTAATGGAGAATTAATTTAATTATGAAAAATTATATCTCGCGTGTGGTGGCCATTTTCTGTTTCGAATATATTTGTGCTCTTTGCAAAACGTTTTCCATAACCTTTCGCAAAACATCATCGATTTCGTCACATAAATTATTTGTTAATTGCTGTAAGATTATAGGCTTAATAGTATACACTTTTCCTTTCAAATAACCCCAAAGAAAACAGTCTGGAGCGGTTAAATCTGGTGAACGCGGAGGCCAATTAAAAAAAATAAATTGCTTAATCAAGTCGTTGGCGATAATCTGTCGACTTCAATTCTTAGACAAGCTGAATTTTCTATTCGTCGTCTGCACCAGGAAGGTTTCTTACTGTCCCTTGTTGTCGACAATTTGCAACCAGACGGTTTATTGTTGACTCTGAGTATCCAGCCCGTTGATTTAGCACGTTGTTCAATTGTGTACTGTTCCATTTTAAATTCCCCAAGTATTCTTTACATTATACTAAAAACAAAAGAAAATAAAAAAAAAAAATTATAATAAAAAAGTTATAAGGAATTCAAACACCTTCGGTCATTTTGAACCACCCTGTATAAAGAAAATTTTTAAATAAGATATTTGGTTTCTTTTGTGTTTATGTTTCGCCATTTTCAAATAATTTTTGGAACTTCTTGTATAAACATGTGAAATTTTTTAATTTTCTTTCAAGACTTTCGCGGTTTTGCTATTAGAAACAAATGAAATGCGCATATAGACCAGCAAAACCATTGATAAATAATTATGAAAAAGAATAAAATATTTTATTATATACATATAATATATGGGACTAATATACAACGAATAATTTGAAATAACTTATTAAGTTAATTCTCAAGTTCACAACTAACTAAGACCTAAATATGTTCAAAGTTCGTAGATTCAGGTAGTAATTAGAATGAAAAATAAATATGTATATAGATATGTATGTGTGTGTAGATATGTATCATATAGTCGCTTCAACATTGAGTTAACTGAATGAAGGTGTGGACACGCCAGCAAGCCAACTATACAGCCATGAAATAAGATCCATCCGCTGAATACTAATCAGAAACCATTTGTATTTGATTGTGGCTAATTGGACAAATGTCTCGTATGAAGTTTCAGTATTTCTGTTTTTTTTTCTTTTCGTTTATTAATTTAAACAAATAAACAATAAAAAATCAAACATTATTATTTGTTATGTAGTATTTATTGCATTAAAAAAACAACAACGTTAAAAAAAAATTTGCAACGAAATACCCGTCTGCACACGTGGTTGGCTAACAATTTGGCCAAAAATTAAACAAAAAAATAAACTAAACGAAGAGGGTAGGAGTGTTATAACAATTAAAAAAATGATTTGGTAACCAGTGTTATTACCACTGCTCTGATTCCTGCAGTTGTTTGTTTTGAAAAAAAAATAAACGAAAATCAACACATTAAATTGCAGACTGTAATGGTATGTTTGTATGTTCATATGTACATACATACATATGTAAATATGCTTGAGTAAGTGGTCTAAAATAGTTATGTAATTTATCTTTTAACGAAATATGTATGTGGTGCACTTCGGACTATTCTTAAAGAGTGGAAAAGTGATTGTTAATTTTTTTTTTTTATTAAGAAATTATGAACAACTGTTGACTTAAAATCTGGAAACACAAAATATATTAATTTTTCATTTATTTCAAAACGATTCATGTGTAGAATTCAAATGTAGAATCATTTCAAGGTTGCATCACACACGCCAGTTGTTTTTTTTTTGCTCTGCTTATTTTTGTGTCATAAAATGTAAAAATTCCATATCCTACACATTTGTTTAACAGTTTTTATTATGAAAAATGCTATACACCCCTATCATGAATACTTTTCCACGTGGAATATTTCCCTGTTCCTTAAATTTGCAATAGGTGTGATAAGGAACATTATTTTAATATTTTTATTATAATCGGTATTTTATTAAAAAATAAAATATTATTTGTGTTTATTTATTGTCGGTGAAGTATTTTTGTGATACTTTACGACACAAGGAGAGGGTGGCGATGGCACGATGGATGGTAGTCTGCACGTTGACTACGAATCCAAAAACAGACCTGGGTTCAACCCCAGTTGCAGACTAAAATGTTAAAATAAAAATAAACATCTTGCATTTTTCTGATGTGCATTAGAGTGTCTTTGTGTGTCAGTTGTTGTCGGAAGGTTTCAGTGGCGAGGGCATAGTCACTGGTCACTGAACAATACCGGCTTCAGCTAATAGCAATCCACAATCACATCAGAACGCCCTCCTTCGTCGGTATTGTGTACCACCGGCGAAGTAAAATAATATTAAAAATGGCTACTGAACCGAAGTTTCAGCGCTGCTACGAGTATAAACAAAGAACGTGCGAAAGCAGAGCTGCAAAAATAATTAATTCAGCTTCACCTCCTGTCGTTTCTCCTACTATCCCTTTCCTATAGTTCCAACACAATGCTTCGCATGTGTAGGAGTCATCTCCTGAGTGCTGGTCCTAGATAAAAAAAAAAAAAAAAAAAAAGTACACGAACACTTGTTAAAACTTTAGTGCTGCTATCTTATCAATTACATTATGGAAATTATTATTTTCACGAGAATACAATTACATGGCATGCCATTACATATGCCGTAAAATTGATGCAATATTGAGAGCGAAAATTTGTTATCAAAATTAGAGATAATACTAATTTCTTCATGGTTCGTACTTAGTTCTGAATGTTCGCTCTCCAAATTTTGTATGGCAATCCAAGTAGTTTCAATCATGGTTGGAGTACGAACCACGAATGAGAGAGCGAACGACGAATGTTGTTGTCCGTGTGGACATGGTATAACACCAACATCATTTTATTGTCGATTTCAATTCTGCTTCTAACAACCCTGATTGTGGTGAGAAGCACTTTTGATTAAGAGACTTAAAATGTCATATTTTATGAGAAAAAACTACGTTGCAATAAAGGAGCGATATACATATAAAAGAGTAAGGTTACGAACGGACTGTCTGATTGACTGCGTCTTATTATTGTCCAGTGCGCTGAAGCTAGGGAAATTTGGAACGCCTCTTTCTCTCGTGATGTACAGATCCACTACGAAGGACATGTAAAATTAATAATCTAATGCCTCCGGAACTAACTAACATAAAATATAGAACTAGAATTCGAAATGTATCTTAATCGACATAAGAAATAAGTGGCCAGGTATCTGTTTTGATATTTGCGCATTTAGCGGGTAAACGGAAAAAACTGAATTTTTGAAGTTTTTTTATACCACATCTATAACAAATACCACAAAGTAATAAACATATAAATACAATTTAAATTATATTGAAACATTAATTGGCTGGCCCACGATGTCACACCATATCGTATGACAAGGCTATTGGCACTTTGGGTAAAATTGGTCCCCGCAATTCTGTATTTTGCTATATAAATTGTTTTCATGTGTATTGATGATATATATATTTTACATCAATATTTTATTACGGACCTATATCAGCCAAAATGAAATGCTTTTAGAAAGTTTATGTGTCTTCAAAGGGACAAGTACCGATGCGGAAAATGCATTTTTTTAAACAATTGGGCAATTTTAAATAAAATTTAAAGTTCGGGTATTTTTTGGTTATTTTGCTCTTTGGATAATTATGTAAATTTTTTTGTAATGTCCAAATAACCGGGAACAATGTTGCGGGTTAAAAATCAAAGATTAAAATAAATATTTAAAAATTATGACACTGTATAAAATGGAATGGTTCGCATAAATAAAACGCTTTAGTTAATCTGATGATACGTATGAGATATGTGAATGCTAGAAGAAATAAAAATCATAATAATTTAAGGCTTGTTTGTTTATGGCCAAATAAAATATAGTAACTACATAAATTTATTTGCTCACATATTTTTTAATTTTTTTTTTAGTAAATTTTATGGCTTTAAACTGCTTACTTCTTCAGAAGCGCGTTTGTTTACAATTAATGTCAATTTAATTATATTTTCAATGAATATATACATGTACTCGAACATATGTACATACCTACATACCTACAAACATTTAACATGTCTTATTTTAAAATAAAAATTCTGAATAAAGAATTTGTCGACAAAAACACACAAAAATGAGCACTTTAACAGATTTTTGCACGTTACTGTGGGGTTTCTTCACGTCCGGGGTTTGTAAGATATTCATTTCTCACGTTTTCCACTAATTGGCTACAATTTATATAGTGAATATTTCCATTGCGGTTACATTTTATTAAAATAAATAAATGAATACCTTTATTACTTGAAGCCTGACTGATTCCATACACTACTTCATGTGCAATTTTATTAGAATTTTACATTAAGAAGAGATTTTCTTAAGATTGCCATTTAGAACTGCAATTCTTTTAGATATTTCTTTTTAGACTTTTCGTATTTTTTAAAAGGTACGTTTAATAACGGTCAAATTTTAGAAACGGTATTTTTTTTAAAGGTGTTTGGCTTTGTGTCAGTTGTCAGAAGTCATCGTTACTGCCCACTATACAGTAACGGACGGCTTCAGCTGATAATCAAGCAACGTGCAAAAGCAGAGTTGGAAAGAAAATTAAGCTTTCCTCTGTTTATCACTTCACCACCTGTCATCTCTATCACTGTCCCTTTCCTATAGAAGGTAACACTTTATAGTAGGCAATCATTGCCTGAGTGTTACTTATTTTTATTTTAAAAAAATATAAAAGAAGTACTGTTTAATATATAAAAAAAAAGTAGACAATCTTTTTATTTAGCATTTTATTTCATCTTTTATATATAAAAATGACATGTTTGTATGTATTGGTGTCTGTGCCTTACGACACCTAAACGCTGAACCGATTTTCTGGAAATTTTCACAGTATATCTGGAAGGAACTATAGTCTATATAAATTTCAAAAAATACAACTGGAAGTTACCACGACCATATAAAGTAAATATTTATTTCTGTTCTTGAAAACTGTTAAAGCAAAATCTTCTAAATTTGGTAAAAAAAAACAAATAACTTTGTAATTAAAAAAAATCTGGGAGGGGTTGCACAAGTGGGCGTAGTACCTCCCATACAAAGTAAATAATGATTTTTGTATATCTTGAGAACGGTTAAAGTTAAGTTTCTAATTTTGGTCTTAATGACTTAATAGCAAATTTTTTTTTGCTTCGGGCACTTTCATTACAACTCAGAGCTAAAATTCGGTATACGGGAGAGTAAATAATGGGATTGGGAAAATATGAAAATTACCTGATAAATACCAGGGGGACTAGATTGATCCTTTTTGGCATATGGCACTCCTATTTGATGTACGGGTGCGTACTCTTCACAGAGCCAGAGAGCTAAAATATTTGTTCAAAAATGAGATCACCACGAGTGGTAGGGGGCAACTTCCGCATGTCGGAAACTAACTAACCGATTTTAGGAAGTGACACATGAGGCATAGATATATTTTTTTTTTAAATAAAACTTTATAACAGCTGCAGCAACGGGTGGCGGATTCAGCTAGTAATTTTAAAAAATGTATATTTTAAGCAAGTACTTTGCAGAAGAGATACTTTTTGTGAAATAAATTCTTTTTTCGGATTTTATTAAAAAAAAACTCATACAATTTTGAGAAATATATGAAATCTTTATTTGAGTCGATAGATCGATCTATATAATTAAATTTTTAAAGATGATTTCATGTTGACTGTTAACCATGGCTACGCCTCAAATGGTTCATACGCTGGGTCCAATTTTGGCATTTAACAATTTTGGCCGGTATCTCACGAATAAATTCTTCAACATTGGTCTACAGTGCGTCAACCGTTTCGTGATTGTCCCAATACACATGAGCCTTTATATAGCACCACAAAAAAAAAAGATAGTCTAAACGCGTTGAATCGCACAATCTAGGCGGCCAATTGACTGACCCCAAAAATGAAACAAACTGTTGCCCAAAAGAAAGTTGCTCAAAAATCACCCTTTATAAAACATATTTTTCTGAGAGGAAAGGTATCCTCCTAAATGATTTTTTAAAATAAAATTGCCTTTTAAAAGTTCTGGGAACGGAATACGACATTGGCTTCGAATAGAAATTTTAAAATTTACAGCAATTTCTTTCGATATCAATGCCGTGATTTGGCTCCTCTTTAGCTCATTCTTGTAACTTGAGGGAAGTTTTCTTTTTCTTTATAATGCTTATCGTTTGTTTCACAGGGTAATTCATTTAAAAACCAAAATAAATCTACGAAAAATATGAAAACTTTAGTTTTTATTCTTACGCATTCGAAATTTTCTCACATGCGTTACAGAAACCAGACACTGTTTTGTATTTCAGTCTCCAATTAAGAAGTTGTGTGAATTTAAGACACAATGCCAATCAGAGTTATGCAAGTTGGCCAGGCATAAAATCAAGTGCGTTTAGAGTGTAAAATTATTTATTAGAAAAACAATGGAAATATAAGGGGCAAAAATATTTAAATAGAATTAACATTTCGTATAATAAATTCATTAAATGAAGTTATTTTAGATGTAAACTCCAACTGATTGCTGATGAAGTCATTAATCAAAACTTTCACTCTCTCTCTCCTCTTTTTTTCTTTTCAATTTAAGGTCTTCAAAAAGATGCCAAATAAATTTTGGGTTTCCCAACCTCAAAATTAGCCACAACATTACAAAATACACATATTGTATGCAAGACACATACAACAGCAGCAAGTGCAACAACATTGAAGAACGTGAAGAAAATTTTAAAAATGTTGGACAATATTGTTACAGAAGCATGTATGGCTGCAATGCCAATAGAAATTTTGGCAGATGCTAAAGTCAACAATAAATGCAAAAAACACAGTGAAGATAATTTCGAAATAAACACAACAAATATTATTAATCACACCGTTGCACCTGTTACAAAGCCTAACAAAACAAAAACAATTTTGAATTGGTTAAAGAATAATACCACCAGCAATACAACACAAACAGTTAACACAAACACTAATAATAAAAAGACAAAAAGTGATAGCAGGGAAATAAATTCAGGCCATCATAATCGATTTGATAAGACAAATCAACAGCGGTATAACGATTGCACATGTCCAAAAGCAAAACAACAAAATAACACGAGCAATAAAAAAGACACAACTCCAACGAGAACAACAACAGCACACAAGGACGACGATACGTTAAGAGAATTTCGTGGGGTGCAGACCTTAAAGCATTTTTGGAATAAACGAATCACTGCCAATAGAGAATCTGCCTTGAGAGTCAAAGGCTCAAAACATCAATTTACAAAATCAGTGAGCTGTTTGGTGAATACCATCAACAATATCGGGGAACCACCACCGTCAGCCCTGTCCTTATCACCGCCACCGCTTAGCGAAAAAGAACTTCTTTTAAAAGCGCGCAAATTAAGAGCTTTCAGTTTGCATGACTGTTCAAGAAACTCTCCAGATTTCGATGAAATTTCTTTATCAGACATCGACATACAAAAGCATTTGGAAAAAGATAATTTTTATAAATACAAAACAGCCGAGCAGGCTCTTAAGCTAAGAGAACTAAGTGAGCATTCGACTCATAGAAAGTTGAGTAACGGTATTATTTTGCCTGTTGGCCAGAAACTTGAACGCTTCGATTGGCTGAAACGGCAGGAAAAATTTTCACGAAAAAAATCCATAGAACTTGTACTCTCGCCCGCATTTGAGATAAGAAACAATACAAATATTAGCGATAACCGCCAGCAATTTATCTCTGTCATTTCCGTTGTAAATAACAACATCATAATCAACGAATCCAAAATGTATAATCAAAAGTCACAAGAAGATATGAGTACTAGTGGTTTCTTGCCAACGGCAGTGAGCCAAAAGACAACTGAAATTGCCAAGAGCAAAAAGCAAAGCAGCAAAACCTCAACAGCAATACTTACGCCAACAAATTCATTACAACATGCAGTCAGTCGTCGTAGAGAAACAACAAGAAAAGATTCGCTGAAAAACAGCACCGGTAGTACGAGTATTAGTAGAGATTCTTCGACAGCATCGTTGGCACACAGTTCGAATAGCGTGAAATCGGTAGTGAAAAGAAATTCTTCTGCTCGTAAATACAGTTTCAAAACGCATACTCGTACTTATCATGTGCCCCGCAAAATGCACACAAACAAAGATACGGTTGGCGGATCAACGGCAATTGTCGCTAATCAGCCCAACAGTCTGGTGGCAAAATTAACTCAACAGTTCAATGAAATAATACAAAAAGATAAAACATTGCTCGATGAAATCAAACGCAAGAATGGTGTAATCATGACTCACAAAGGTCACGTCTACAAAGTAGTGGATACCTCCGCTTTGAATCGGAATCAATCGCCTACAGTCAGCCGTAATGGTTCAAGTTCGCAAGAAGCAAATGCTCAGCAGGTCAGCCAGCGCACTGCCTCTTCCACAGTGCAAAGAAATATCAAGAAATTCGAAAGTGAATTAAGGGGTCTCAAGCCTAAAGTACCCTTAAAGAGTCTTCAAGTCTTAAGAAAGAGTAATGAACTGGTAATTAATAAGACCACGACGAATATCCGACCTAATTTAAATAGATTAAATAATAACAATAAAGAAAATGAAACCAAAGCAGAAATAAAACCACAAACATTAAGCCTACCCTCAACATTGGAAATGGTGCAAGAAGAAGCCAAGACGCCTGTGTACAGCAACAACTTACAAGACCTCAAGCCTGCAAATAAATTTGAAGAGGTTTGTCATGAAGCTGAATTATCTGGCACCGCTTCTGCAGAGAATAATTTCCAGCAGGATGAGTTCATGTCTGTATTTCCTCCCAAAAGAGATAGTGCAATATATAAAATTAACCGAAGAATTAGGAAAGATAACACTGAAGCAGCGACAAGGGAAGAATATTCAGAAAGTCTCAACGAAAGACAGAACTCTGTAAATGAAATAACAAAAGAGCTGGATGACGATAAGAACGAAACTAAAGCAGATGAAAATGTGCAGCAAAGTGAAGATAAAGAATGCAAAGCAAACTCCAGCAATGATGATGATAATCAGCAAAACCAAATTGTGCAAAATCCATTAATTACTGAAAGTGAAATCAGTGATGAAAGTCGTCTCAATGACTCGAATAAACAACCAACTGCATCAACGATGGCGACAACTATAGATAATTCTATGGAAAATTGCTCCAGCTCACCTGAACCGCAGCAAAACGACGAAAAGGCAAATCAAACCAAACACAAATATAAAACAGAAATTAGTTACACAAATATTCCAAATAACGCGGATAAGCAACCAAGTTCATCACTGATAGATCATGATCCATCTCTATCCATCTGCGAACAAAGTGAAACGGATAGCAAAACTATAGACAATGCTGCAGAAAACTCCACCTCTCCTGAACCCCTCGAAGACGACGAAAAGAAGAAACGCAAACACAAATATGCCAAAATCTATGAGAAATTAAGATTCTTTACACCTTTCGCTCATACGAACAAAAAACAAAAACTGACCTCGTCTCTCAGTCCAATCATCACAGACATCAGATCAAAAGCTGAAACAATAACACCGGCTTTAACCATCAACGTCAACATAGCCAAATTGTATGAAAATACTGGCGTCTTAACTTCTGTTTTATGTGAAAATCCTAAACTTTTAAACAGTGGCGAATACACACCGATGAATTCCCCTACGCCTAAGCAGATGTTCGATACTGCCGATGATGTATATTCCATAATGTACAATCCTGAAGCCAAACTATTGGATGCTCTAGAACAAGTAGATAAAAAATTACAAGATTTGTCGAACGAAAACGACACTATTTTAGAGTCCGATGACTATGGTCACGCCGTAAAACCAAATTCATCTTTTCTACATCAAACCAAAGACACAGTAACGACCACACCATCTGCAGTTATACAAGCGGTAAATGTAACACTAGTCAATGCCATAGAAGGAGAACAAATGATTATGGAACAGAAAGAGATCCAACAAGAGACAGTAACGGAACAACATGAAAATAAAATTGAAGCGGACTTCCCCACAGTTAGGACAACGGCAGAAGAGGAACCCCTATACGAACCAATATGTGTAGATAAAATCATTGAGATAAAGACTGAACAAACGCATGTATGTAATACCGATAATAATTGCGATGCACCGGAGGAAGATATTTATCAAACAGTAGAGGAGGCCAAGGATGAAAACGGCAAACCATCAGAGATTCGTACAAACCCTCTTCCAGAATTAGATGGCTACGAACCGATAGAAAATCCAGATGAGCCCAAGATATCAATCTGCCTTCCCAACAGCCCACCAAAGCCAATACACTACGACGGTTACGAAGAATATACCCCTTCGGTAGAAAAAGCATCATTAACATCATTAACGACTACTGTCGTCCGTAGGGTTACAGATGAACTACCCGATTTACCTAAACCAAAAAGGAATCTACCAAAATCACCCAGACCTTGCAGATCGGCACCGAAGCCGCCGATATTTCGACTTGAAAGTACTGAAGAAGAATCTCCTACGAATGTCTGCCAAGAACCCCATTATTATGGCGGTGAGGAAAATATTTACGACACCATTAAAGGATCTCATTGTTACGAATCACTGCAAAGTGTTGGTAGTAAATTGCGGAACTCCCCACCGTTGATAAGAGCAAAAAATTCCGATTGTCTGTCATTATCTTCGAATTGCTATGAAATTATATCCCAGTACAAACGTACCAACACTGTGAGCCAACACAGTGGTGGCAGCAGTAATGGTTCCACTCTAACCATTTCTTCAGAGAATAAAACCAACAGTCTTTATGAAGACTCTTTAAATTCTAGTCTGCATTATGCAAGTAAACGTATCTATAACATGACGACTAATACAACACATATTCACATTAATAAAATATCGGGGGATGTGAATGCAGTTAATGGCTATAGTGGTTCGATAGGCCGCAGATCTGACACGAGTGATGAGTGGACGGATGTTTCCGACAATGAAAGCGGCGATGCAGAAGATAAACCACAATTTATCATGTAAGTAGAGTTGGTAAAGCAAAAGAAAAACGATAAAAGCATTTATGTATGTCACCATATCTTTATTACACCCAGTTCTGTTTTTACGCGAATGTGAAATAACGCGATTCCAAATAAAATATTTCATTCTCCTTTTATACGATATGAGTTGTTTCAACGCGATCTAAAAATCATGTATTTTTTACTAGAAAACCGTTTTATAACAGATTTGGAGGATTTTAAATTGAATATATAGTTGGCAGCATTGCAAATCGTTTAGAACCAAAAATTCGCCAAAATCAAAACAGGGGATTACCATTGTTTATTTCCAATAAGTTCAGGTGAAAGTAAGATTGCAGTAAAATTTTAATGTTAAAAAGTTGAATAATTAAAAAAATATTCGCATATAAATATTTCTGAATTTGTTATTACAGTGAAGTTCGGTTATAAGGAACACCAGTTATAGCGAATTTTCGAATTATTTCCCACAATTTGACAACACTAGTTAAAAAATAAACAATAAATATAAAACTCACAGCTACTAAAATGTTAAAGACACAAACATACTTATAAACAAAATTCTCTAAATATAGCTTTGAAAAAATTAGGAAAAGATGTGAAATATTTGAATTTCCAAAGGGTACATTCTCACAATTTCAAGAAAATAAGGAAAATATTATAGAAGTATTGTGAAGACTACCAATGAAAAATTATTTACTCCGGTTATAACAAACTTCGCCTATACCTAACGAAATTCGTTATAAACGACCTGCTCTGTGTTGTTATTACTGGGGGTAGAGCCGAAGCGCCGCGATCAAAGAAGCCCTACTGTGCAAAGACCGTTGCACGTAATACTGGAATTTTTGATATGTCTTAATACAAATTATTATAGTGCAGTTTATCTGAGATTGCCGTGTTCGATCCCGATTATGACAGTGAGCAACGAATTCTCTTACCTCCCAGTTTCTAAGAATTTCATTCCTGTGGCTTTTCGTAAGTATGCAGAACGGCGAGGGGCCAATTAGGAGCAAATTTGCGCCCCGTTTCTAGAAATAGTCCACCATTTCATTACGTTCATAAGCGAATGTCCAGGAACCCCATGAATTTAATAAATGCCAATTGAAATAGTTTTGTCTATGAATTCATTTATCACATGCAAATTAATTATTTCTATTTTTCTATTATTTTTTTTTATTCTTATTCTTTTTTTAAGCGAGTTTTCGGGGAACGTATACATCGCGTAAAAACAGAGTTAAGTGTATTTATAAATGTATCTTATCAAGGCCTTTGTTTTTATTTTATGTGAAATAATTATAATATTGATTTTGTAATTAAGATAAGGTTTGATAAATAGGAAAACAAACTGAGAAACAGGTTGTAGTTTTTAGACTTTTTAAAAACTGAACGAAGTGGAAAATGAACAAATAAATTTAATTCAAAATTGTTCTTAGTTTCATTTGAAAGCAGAGAAATACTACCTACCGAGTCGTTCTTGGTTTTAGTATGCTCGTTCTGCAAGAAACATATTCAAGACTACAGAATACAAATGTAGTCGTGAAGGCGGCAACTACAAAGTATCCAGGTGAAAACTGATAGATCTTTGTTGTACATTCATCACACATTAAGTATTTTTTTTATCTTGTATCAGCGCTCAGGAATGGGCCTTACACATTGTGCATTGTGCTAGAACTAGAGGAAAGGGATAGTGAGAGAGATGACTGCAGGTGAAGCTTCACTATTATACAACTCTGCTTTTGCACGTTCTTTGTTTATAGCGGTGTTGCTGCGCCTCCAATGTCAAGGAGACGTATTAAATTTTTAAGCTTTGTTTTAGTAGCCATTTTTGCATTATTTTACTTTGCTGCTGCTATACGAAGGAGAACGTTCTGATGTACCTGTGGATTGCTATCAGCTAAAGCCGGTACTGTTCAGTGACCAGTAACTATGCCTTCGCCACTGAAACCTTCTGACAAAAACTGACACAAAGGCACTGCTGCACATCAGAAGAAATGCGAAAAGTTGTTATAATTTTACTCTGAAACTGGGGTCGAACCCAGGACTTTTTGGTTTTCTAGTCAACGTACAGATTACTTCAGAGATTGCCACCCTCAACTCGACTTTTTCACTAGTAGTTGTCTATCGAAAGGGACAAGTTGGGCATGTAATCTTTTCTAAAAATTTCATCGATGAAGTTGTGCTGTATTTGGCTCACTCTAAAATACTGCGTACTAGTCTTTCGTTACTAACGACGATTGTCGATTTTTTTTATAGATTGTTATTAGGTTGCTTGAGCCTTCTGACGCACAATTTATGTTCTTTCATTTTCATACAATATTCAGCAATCTGGTTGCAACCTTTACTTCACAACATAAAAATATTCCATAAAGATCTATTTTTTAGTCCGTTAGAAATCGTCACTGGATTTGAAGGCGGTTGTACCATTGCAGGTACAACTCTCTCCCATTACACAAGGGAATAAATGTCATTTTTATCACACTGCCTTTCGTTGGTTATCGGTTATTTGTATGATTAAATTCTCTTCTTCCTGCTTTAGCACTGTTCGTTTATTATATATCACTAGTCTTTCACTATCCCGCTCTCTCTCTCCCTCTCTCTATCACTCCATTTAGTTTATGCATATGCGGCAACCGTCCCCACTGACCCAAAAAATTTGTTTATTTGTTTATTTCTCCAACTTGATAAGAATTCCTTTTTCTTGTTGTTTATATTTATTTTTATTAAACTTTCATTTTAAATGTAACGTTTCCATACATACGAGTATAAGTTTTTTTTTTTCTCTTTTTTATTTTGAAACCAAAGAACTATTCATTTTAGAACAGTTTGGTTGCATTAAATTAATATTTTTTATTTTTGGCAATTTTGACATTTTGCATACTGTATGGAATACTTAGAGCCTAATTTTTATTCAAAAGAAAACTATTTTATAACATAATTTTTTTCTAGTGTGCGTGAACGATCAAAGGCCCACAAAAGTCCTGATTGGTCTAAAAGAGTGCGTGATAAACGTCAAAGGAAGTCCAAAAGTTGCATTGAAGATGGTGAGTAGTATTTTTATGGTTTCAATTCACTTTAAGTTCATTTATTGTGAAATTAAGAAACCCGTTAAAAGTCAAATTATTTAAAAATATTTTTATATAAAAATTCCTAAGTAAAAACCTATATACATATTATCTGGTGGACTTTTAACAAAACATCATAAGATCATAATGAAATTTAAAATTTTTTCAGGATAGCGGAAAAAAAACATTTATTTAGTGGTTTTTGTTTCTTAAATTTTTACGTTATTAGGTTCATATTTTTATTTTTATGGTAAAGTTCAGTAAAATGAGAGTAAACTATAATTTATCTCAATAAGAGACAATAATGTACAAAAGCATGGGAACGCAAAAAAATCACAAAATTTACCAATGTCTGACCATGGACGTATAATCAAATCTACACGCAGTCATACATATGTACATACATAAAAACACAATAATTTGTCTTATACATGCATTTCAATTAAAGAAAAAGCAAATAATTTTTAATTAAACCATTAAATATAATTAAATAGTCTTTAATATTTTTTGGGAAATTTTACTATATTATAATACTAATTGTATGTACACTACTTTTCGCAAAATATTTAACTTATTCAGAAAAATAGTGTTATTAAAAGAAAACATTGAAATAGATTTAGGAGGGGTTAGCTAGTTTCTATGCGCATTTCACTGTTGCTAATGCAGACCTTCAGGGAACCTTTACCCATATTTTTCAAAAATGGTCTTCGCACACGGAGGTGATGTGAATTGGCCACGGCGATCGTGCGATTTGACCCCGTTAGACTTTAGTCGCTGCTGTATGCGAATAAGCCACAAACCACAGCGGTTACCACAGCTCAAGGTCAACATAGCCCATACCATCGGTCAAATTCAGCCTGATTTATGTGCCAGAGTCATGGAAAATTGACATTTCAGATGCACTCAATCCAGAGAACCCGTGGCGGACGTTTAATACCACACATAATGGCATCAACCGAATGCAAAATTTCGATGATATCTCACACACACTTTCTTTTATATAAATTTCAAAATAGGAAGGATTTAACGAAAGACCCCTTATTATGAAGGTACTTTTCTAAATGTAAAGCAAAGCACTGCCGATAATGTGAACACCCCAAAATATGAACACTTTTTTCTTCAATAGATTCCTCTAAAATATGAACTTGCAAAGGTTTAAAATAAAAACAGCTTACTCTTTGCATAATACTTTAGGGATTTTAAATTATCGCCAGCTGCCCATCAAAACCGCTTATATTCACAAAGAAACAGCAAAACAGAATCATAGGATTTCCCGCATTATAACTTTAAGTTTTTTCTTATTTATTTTTTTAATAAATTGTTGTTTTTTTAAATACGACAAACGACAAATACATCCGACCTAAAATGGGATACAACTCTCCGGTGCCGGTGCTTCAAAGTTGAAGTTACTCGACCGCACTACGCATTACAGAGAGAACTAATTTTTAGGCCGAATAGCGTGTATGTGGAACAAACTCCCTGCAGAGGTGTTTCTTGTCACTTTTGACGTGGGAAGTTTCAAATCAAATGTCCCTAAACACTACTCCCTCTATCCTCCTTCCCATAACCTAATTTCCTAGTTCCAACACAATGCATCGGATGTGTAGGGGTCATCCAAAATAGAAAAAAAATACACAAGAAACTTTTATTTTTAATGGAAAAGATTTTGTTAGGGATATTAGATGCCATTCCCAAATATGAACAATCTTGCCAAAGTGAACTGGCTTGGCTTAAATTAGTTCATATTATCGCGAGTTCTCTGTATGTAGATTGTGTGAAGATACCATTGAAGATATTCTTAATTTATTTAGCTTTTATTTATTAAATGTTACAAATTAAACAGTAACTTAATTCAACAAGCATGAGTAAAGCTTCGCTCAAGCTTAAGCTAAAAGTGAACACTGTTATATTCAAGCTCTACTTAAAAGCTTTTCGTAAAATGTTACTAACAGACATTTTCCATATAGGAGCACATCTCCGTTTCCAAAAAGAGAACATTATACACTAATGGACAAATTTGTGAAGAGATTCTTCATATTTCCCCCACCACTAAAAAATGTAAGAGATTGTTATGCGGAAATTGCGCTGCCAGTATTGGAGATTTATCCATAAAGTTGGGAATTTACAAACTTTTTTAGGAACGAAAAATTTTGTTTGGGGACAGGGCATATTCAGTAAATATTATGGGGATTTTTGGGGATGAAATTGTTCAAAATTATATTTATTATAGATCATTTTTCTTAATACTTTTTTTTTTTTTTTTACCTTTTTTATTATTTGAACAATCTATTTTTTTTTAAGCTTTAAGGTTTTTTCTCTTTATATTTATTATTTCTATATATATTCTCGATATTTCGTTAACCTTCGGTTAACATCTTCAGGAAATTTTTATTTTTAAAATTTTTTAAAAAGGGAAGTTATTAGTTATTACAAGATTTACTAACTTAAAAATTGCTAGAATTCTCAATAATATAAAAATATTGATTTAAAAAAATATAATATTTAACGAAACATTAATGAAAGTACCACCACTGGTCTGTTTATTGTGAATTAATGAGTTTTGGCCAAAAGTGTATAGTTTCCATGAAGGTACCGTAACATTTCATTACAAAGAACTTTTTGAAGCACTACTCAATTGCTGTATTCACAAAGCTCAGTTCGTATGGTTTATCGTTTAAACAAAGACGCACAGTAAAAAGTAAAATCAATATTCAATCAAAAAATATACGAAGATTCAAATAAAATAATAATTAGATTTCAACTTATCACTAAAATTGATGGGTCAAATCACTGTGCCAGTTGAATAAATTTCACAATTTTTTTTTGCGAAATCAATCAAATTGTTTCAAAATTTAATTGAAAAATTAATCAAAAATATGTTCCCAAACCTGCCCTCAAGACGGTTATTTCAAAAACATATAAAAGCCAATCCTATATTCGGACCACAATTTTGTATGAAACAAAACAAACAACAACAAAAGTACAATACCGTATAATAAAACGATTACACAATGCATACGATGTTAATACGATCTTGTGAATTGAACAAATATCCTTATTATCATTGCAATTCTTATCGTTTACTTGCGATGAGCATAGTACAGCAGAGACTGCTGGTGAAGTGGTAAAGTAGGACTTCTACTACACATCTCCGCGTTTTTTTATTATACATATAAAGCATGGGTGCAGAATCTGAGAATGATTTCGATTCTCGAATAGTGATTTCTTAAAAATAATTACACTTTGTTGTCTCCTTTTAAAGAGCTGTAAAATGTCTTTATAGTGGAACAATAAAGTGCAAATGCATTCAAAGGAAACATCAAAATTGGATAAGAAATGCAATGCCATTTTGGATGAAAAGAAAATGCCATAAATGAATGGGTATTGACGTTCTAATTTTGATGACATTAGACATTTAGACAATTTGTGTTTAATTTTAATTCATTGCTCAAATACCGACGAAAGCTTATTGGCCATTTAAGAATGTAATGCACCTCTTTTAGCAGTTCTATGAGAGTCATGTTGGCTGAGTAGTTATACTGTTGATTCTGCAAGCAAACGGTCTGCGGTCATCCCGTCAGAGCAAAATTTTTTCTGATGTCTATGCTACCAGCCACATCTTTCGTCGGTATTGGAGCAATAATACGTCGGCGAAGTAAAATAATCAATAATATGGCTCTCCTTGAGCATAAAAATTAATGCGTCAATATAACGCAAATACCTTCCTTTTAATAGCCATTTTTAGTAATTATTTTACTACACCGGTGCAATACAATACCAACGAAGGCGGGCGTTCTGATGTGTCTGTGGATTGTTTTTTTATGATTTAGTTTGCAACTAGGCTCGAACCCAGGACTTTTGTAGTTTTGTAGTCAACGTGCAACCATCACCACCCTCAAAATTTTAAATAACTTGCACAAGAATTATAGATTTTCTAATTTTTCAATTTATTTGTGACCATTACAAGCAAAAAAAATATATACAACAAATCTGGCAACAACGGGATTAAATGAGAGCAACGTTAAGCGAACAGCATATCGAAAAATAAAACTTGCTGAAAAAAACTTGAAGAACAACTAATGCCATGATATTTTTAATAAGAGATCATATTTAAAAAATAAAAAAAAAGCTGCAATTACGAGTAAGAAATGTGAACAACAAAAAATAAACTGATATTTTGAGCGAACAAATTATTCAGTTGTGAGTTAAGCATTTCAAAGAACGGACGTGTATAGATTACGGATTGTAAAAGGTGTAAAATTGGAACAGTGCAGTTACCATTACATTTGGATTTAAATATTTTGCACATTTTGTATGCAAAACGCAAAACGCAAAAAGAAATTTTATAAAAAAAACAATGAAAAAGTTTTGCTATACGGCCAACTAAATGTAAAAATCAAATAAAGAAAAAAAAATAATACATACATAAAAATAAAGATGATTTATCTGTTTGTTATATGATTTAGCTGGTCTATATTTACATTTAATTTGGTGCTAATACCAAAATCGTCAGTAGACCTTTAACCAAATTTTTTTAAAATGATAACAAATTCTTAATGTTTATACAAATACTCCCAAAAAATACTTGAGAAGTACGAAATATACAAATATACACTAAATGGGAAGCTTCTTTAAAAAATATATTTTTTTAACATTTCATTATTCGATTTGAATTTGTTGAATTTATCTAAACATTTTTTACAATTAGTCAACCTTTGCTTGACAATGATTGTATTGAAAAGGCTAAATGAAAAATAGATTTTCTTAATATATTATATATCATATACAAACATAGATAAATAAGCGTAATTCATATTGACTCGCGTTCAATAAAACGAAAATGGTTACATAAAAATAACATTTTTGTAGAAATTAGAACAAAATAATACATATTTACTTGTTAAAAAAATAAATAAAAAAAATCTCAATTAATGATAATAAAAAATAAAATAAAAAACGTAACACGATCGTCCGCAATTGTAGAGGGGAATCGCGTCGTCCGTCATTTTAAGTAAAAGTTGTTGCCATAGTTATTGTTGTTATTGATGTTGTTGGGTGATCACCAGCATGAACTAGTGAATACGATGACGAAATTCATTGTTTAGCGCAAAATTTAATATGTATGTGCATGTGTACAGTAAAATTTCGATATAACGAATTTTTCGCTGAATGCCCCGAGAAAACCTCTTTATTGCTAAATTGTTCATACGAAAATACACTATAGTTTTAAGGAGGCTATCAAGCCTCTATATAACGAATTATTTATTAAAAAGCGTCTATACTACGAACTCAAAATAAAGCTAAATTAAAACAAAAAATGTTTGGAAGTGCATATCGTCACCTAAAATGAAAAGTGTTGTGGTTACAAATATGATTTCTTCTTCTCAATATCATGCAAATGAAATGATGAATTTATTATTCTACACAAAAAATAAGGGAAATATTTTAGAGAAGTACTGTATACCTAATGTTTTTGGGTTTTTTGGTTGTTACGGCCTTTTGCATTTCAGTTGACGATATGTAAAGCCTCTATATAGAGTGGTACTTAAAAGTAGGAAAAAACTAAATTAACTGCCCACCCCACATGTCACACGATAAAAGTGTTTAATTTTTTCTTTACCTCTAGATTAGTGAATTAATGAAAAGACAATAGTTATAACGAATTTGTTCGTATTTCTTAAATTTTGTTATACAGTGGAACACCACGGGACCAACTTTGTTCATTATACACGAAGTTAGTATAACCGGAGTAAATAATTTTTTATTGGTAGCCTTTACAATATTTTTTTAGCATATTTATTATTTTTAAAAATTGTTGAAAATGTATACTTTGGAATTTCTTTAAAATTTCTTTCCGAAGTTTTTTTTTAAACTGTATTTAGAGAATTTCTTTTATATTTTTGTGTCTTTCGTGTAATAAAAAATTCAGAAATATTTAACTTTTTAATTATTAAACTTTTTAGCATTTAAATTTTACGCCAGACAAACATTTGCGATTTTTTTGTTCGTTATATCCGCATAAATGTCCATCATTTTTGTTTTTGGACTTGAGAAACAGTTCGTTGTAAACGAAAATTCGCTATAACCAAAGTTCGTTATAATCGTACTAATTTGTGTGAAATATTAATGTAAAGCTGTTGGGACCGGAGAATTTGTTCGTTGTAGGCGAAAATTCGTTATAGCCGGTGTTCGTTATCAACGAACTCCACTGTAGCAAGGTTTTACTGATACATACATACATATGTGCAACGAGTAATTTTTGATCCCATTCAGATTCGTTTTAGCATAGTTTCACTATAGAAACATACACACACTTAAAAAACAAACGCTCATAACTAAATGAAACCTGTACCTCTGTACACTATGAAACTAGTAAAATTTAGTTTAAACCTTGAAAATTTTATAATTTAATATACTGCATATGTTCATAATATAGTGTATGAAAAAACCAAGCAACAGCAACCACTAAAATACAATAAAATAAAAGTGAAAAAAGAAGCTCACAAAACGCATCAGTAACCAATAGCATTGCCTAAAATGGAACCAGTTAATTAATGAGCCATATGATAATTTTAGAGACATAAAAAATGCAAAATAACAATAAATTTATCTTAAAGGTTGTTTCACAAAAAATAAAAAATATAAATAAATAATAAATAGACAAAAACAAATACAATTATAAAATTTGAATTTTAGCTTGAAATTTATGCAATTGAAAAATTGCATTATTGTGTTAGTTGTTTATGCAGAAGCAGCAACAGCAGCAATTACCAAAAACAACATTGACTGCAATAGAAAGAAAAATTAAAACGAGAAAAAAGTAATAAAAGCAAGTAAAGACGACGAAACTAATGAATAACACGTAAAAATTTCCCCAATGACTGTGATGGCAAAAGCTCAAACACAAAATGAGCCACAAACAACATGATGTATGATGTGTCTGATCGGTGATCACATAGCGTTAATGGGCTTCCGCATAAATAGTTTTGGAAAAGCAAAAAAAATGCTGAAATAAATTCCTACACTATAATTAACTATTACAAGTAAACAATAACACTTGAAAACAAACAAAAATAGCAAGAAACAAACCACAAATATGTACATTTGATAGATTTTTAAAGAGTTCATTGTACATTGCACACCTACATATGCACATAATTCCTACATACTTAAAAGATATAACAACAATATGATTTGCAAATGCTCAAAAATATTTTAAATATTAAGAAAAGAGAAGAAAAAAAAAAATAAACAATAAACTATGGGAATTATTCATTAATGGTTTTAAATAGTAATTAATTGTTAAACCGACACAGACAATGAATTGAAACATGTCAAAAACGTCATTATTTTAACTCTGCGGACGTTTTATGCACTCAAAGAAAATTAAATTGTAAATTGTGTGTTAAAAAATGCACTAGCCTTCCGAGGCAACCCTTTTGTCATAAAATTACAGTACAAATCAGAGTCGTATGCTGAAACTCTTCAGTCGAAGCGGTGATAATGTTTACAAGCCGACGCTACTTATAAACGTTCTTTGACTACCGTTCAACATTCATTGTACAATAGAGGGAATATTGTTCAGATTAAAATGTTTCGATAGAAATCTGAAAAATATGCGCTTTTATGCAAATTCATATTTGTTGGAAATTCGTTTCCAAAACAATGAATTTTTTAATATTCATTCAAATTAAATATTAAAAACTATATTAAACTCCTGCGCCACAATATCTCTAAGACACACTTATCCAATCCAGCACACTATTTAACAGATATTGTGTATTGACAACCGAGCTATCCAGTCTGGAATATATTTAGATACTTTTACTGCTTTCATTTAATTTTCCCGATATACAGAAATTTACATTATTTATTTATTTTATTTTTATGTGTGCCCACTTGAAATATTAACCGAGTAAAGTGTCCATTGCGTACTCCATTACATATTGCAATACGCCTTGCAAATTTTTATGAACATCGGTCAACTGATTAGATCCTTTCAGCCCATTAAAAATACATATTTTGTATGGGAGGTGCCACACCCATTTGAAATATTTAATAAACATATATGAAATATAATGCATATCGTTCCTTCCAGTATCATACGGTGAAAATTTCAGCAAGATTCGTTCACAGGTTTAGAAGTCCATAGATTTTAAACAAACATGCAACCAACCATTCACTTTTATATACGTTTTCTCTCTGTTTTTATTTTTCAAGTGCTCTCATCTCACAAGTTTCTAGCAGATATAAAAACGCTGTCCCTCAAGATCAGCTCCATATATATAACGGTGGCATGAACTAAGTCCCCAAAACAGAAATGAACTAACTCCGCAAATTTTATATACAGGACAACAACAGTAATTTTTGGGTAATTATTTCACTTACAGTTAAATTTTTAGGGTTTTAGTAAATTTTTAAATTTGGGGACTAGTCACACTTTGAGTATTTAGTTCATTTCTGATTCAGTTTTTACCATCTGGATGCCGTACGGTTTAAGTCTTTTGTGAATAAAGTGCCTAAACAGAAATGGAATAACTACCTAAAAGTTTTCTATGGTGTACAATTGTTGAGAACTAGTTGCTTATTTGAATACTCAATTTATGTAGAAAATGTTTTTTTTTCTGTCATTTTATTTTAAAGTTGCCGAGCTATAAAATAAACTCCTTCTGCTTTAGAAGTTTCATTTTTACTTCATACCACTGTGGATTGCTGTCGTAGGTTTTTATGAAAATAATTTTACAATTTTTAATTCAAATGGAATTTTATTTGGACTTTAATCTAGTCAACTTAATGATATGCAAATCACTTGAACTTTTTACTCTCTTATTGATATTGTAGTGATTTGCTCAAATTAAGCAAACAATTTCATAGTTTTATAGCTAAATGCAAGGAAAGAAATAACAAAATAACAATTATTCATACCTATTTACGTCACAAAATATATGGAGACTAATTAAATAATTTCTTTAAATAAAATCCAAATCAACAAAAAATTAAAATCATTGTTTTCCAACGAGTGTTAACAGATTAAAAATTCTCATATAAAAATTAAATATTTATGTATTTGTTTCGGAAAACCTTTAAATAAGCATAAAATTAAAGATGAATGAGTGAATGTTGAGTTTTCTATGCATGTGCAAATAAAAAAAGATTGTAACAGAGCAAAAGTTCATGATCTTATTTATTTAACCTTGTTTTTTAATTTATTGACTCGAACTGTAGACATTTATAGGAATACAAGACAAGTTTATAAAATTGTTTTTATTTTTATATAAAAAATTACCAATCATGAAGTAAAGTGAATAAAATAACGATATCGATTTGCAGGTACATACAGGCAAACAAGTGTATCTACCCGTTCTCACAATATTAAATTGTAGTATTTGCAATGTACCTTAAATAACACTGTGTGACAAAAGTTAATGAACTTTAAATATGTACTATTTTTCTGAGATGGGATGTAATTTTTTTTCATTTTCTGGTAGGTAGTGTCGAGTTTAACAACAATCTATCTATAAATCTGTAACGTATGCTAACAAATTTCGAATCGAAAGTTCTTGTGGAAAATAATTCTCGTTCTCATTCTCAGTGAATGAAGAAAAAGGTAGAAAATTTATAAAACATAAAAATTAATTAAAAATCAACACCAACTTAAATTTTATACAGTAATAAAAAATCGTGGGTTTACATGTCTTTGGGAGGAAATGCAGAACTGACGACAGTGGAGGAATTCATTTTTATACGGATGGTTCAAAAATGAAAGGGAAAGTTGGCTCTGGGGTTTACTGCGGGCACTTGGACATCAGCAAGACCTACATACTTCCGGATTACGCAAGTGTCTTCCAGGCGGAAGTTTTTTGCGATAATGAAGGCCGCTGAGGTTGCGGCGAGAATGATCACCGGGCATAATATTAGGCCTTGAACTCAAGAACTTCATCGTGGAAGCTGGTCACACGCTGCAGGAAAACCCCGACTCGGCTCCACGGGAGCGATCAGGTGACTCTACTTTGGATAACAGGTCACTGTGATATTGAGGGAAATGAAGTGGTCGACAAGCTTGCTCATGAGGGGATGGCCTCATCTCACTCACAATATACAGATGCTGTGATACTAATACGTGAGATTAGGTGGAGACTATGGTTAGAGTTCTTGAAAGTGGCATAAAGCAGGTGGAGCAGATTGGGGGTCTGTTCCGGACACCTTGGAATAGCTGGAAATACACTATGCAGGAGCTGTGGTGAAGACGATAGTGAGGAATAGGTTTTCCATCTATTGTGTGCAGGCACAGGCAGAGCACGCTGGGGCTTCGTTCTTTGCAGATCTTGGCGGCATCGCAGTATGCTGGTACGATTCTTGGTAATACAGCCCACAGCAGTTACTTCTTTTTTCTTTGGGTTACGCGAATTTTTTGTAGTATCAAAAAGGCACTTTGCGCTAGTTGACCCTCCCGGCGCTGCTGGCATCTCCTGAACCAACCAACCAACATGTCTTTAAGTGTTAAGTTGCGTTTTTAAATATCTTAAACTAGCGAAAACATCGCGTGCTTCGCTACACCTATTTAAATTAAAAGAAGTCCAATAGATATGCTTGATTTTTTTTAATTACAATGGCATATATACCAAATTTAGAAGATTTTGCGTTTCATTGTGCCGGTACTGTGAAAATTTCAAGAAAATCGGTTCAGCTGTTTATCTGTTCATAATGCACTAATACACATACATACATACATACATACATACATACATAAAAACATGTCATTTTTAAATATGTATAAGATAAAATACCATAGGTGTTCAATAAATTATAATTTCGCTCCATTTGGACTTTTATATTCCATGAAATATTAACTAATTATTTGCCGAAAACAGTGATTACGTTTTTTTCGTTAAATATTTGCCAAGTCTGAACGCAGTTTAAGTTACAGGCTGCACACGGTTACAAAACCCCGGCTTTTTCCAAGATTTTGCAGATGGTTGAAAAATTTCAAAACCAGATTGTTCTTGTACATCACAGGGATTTCTTTTTTTTTTTTGGCACATAGTGTAATAATTGTGTTGATCAAGACAAAAGATAAATAGCAAATGATTGCAAGTGATCAAACTAAACAAAATATTAAATAAGGCATGGGAGGATAATGCACGGTTTTAATTGTTATTATGATCGAGGAAACAGGAGATATGCTCTAGAAATCTTTCTAAGCGCCTATTGTATGCTTTAAAAAATTTAAATATATGCTCTTACAAATAATTATATGCTTCTTATTTGACAATTGAAATACCTTTGCGTAGATAAAACTAAAATAACCAAAACAGCTGAATAAAGAATAAAAATTGTATTTTTAATTAATTAAATTTTTTAAGATCACGATATTTTTAGAAAATTTGTAATTGATTGGAATCACCAACAAAATTTTCGCTTAGACTTTCAAATAAAAACGTTTGCAATTGGATTTAAATAAATGTTTGTATACTGAAAATGTTATTTAGTAGTCTTCATACTGGAGTAATAGTGGCATATTTAAAAAGATTAAAATTCCTCAAAATCATAAAGTTTGAACTGTAGTAAATGTGTTAATTTCTTTCGAAGAATTATTCTTAAGCTACTTACTACTGAAGAAGCGAGAATATTTTTAATCTACTACCAGCGTTGCCGTTTTTGGTTATTTCTAATCAAAATTTGTTATATTGTTTTTAATTTGCAGATGTAAAATTTTTGTATTTCGGTTACTTTTTCAGCCGCAATAATAGTACATGCGTAAATTTTTTTCTATATTCTACTGGTGAAGTTATGATTGCGCAAAACTGTCAACACCCTTTCGTTTTATTAAATTAGAGCCTCTGTTGTACCAAGAAATGCAAGTCTGCTGCCGTGGAAGGGAACAAAAAATATCAAAGTATTTAATTTATCTTTAATATTGTTTTAATTGACTTAAATTAAAATATTTTAGTAAAATTCTTAAAAAAGACTAAAGAAATCTCGATATTTTGTTGCAAAAAATCAGTGACTGTAATCGATGAACTACTTTTATTTTTTAACTCAATAAACTATTTCTTTAATCTTTTTTGCGAATTTTACTAAATTATAATACCAATTTAACGCACTACTTTTCCCAAAATATTTAACATATTAAAAAAAATATTTTTATTAAAAGGAAATACATTGAAATTGATTTAGGACGGGTTAGCTAGTTTCTATGCGTATTTCACTGTTGCTAATGCAGATCTTCAGATCTTTTCTTAGAACAACTATATTTTTCTGAATAAGTTAAATATTTTGGGAAATGTAGTGTGTAAAATTAGTATTATAAATAAAATATAATTTGGTTATTTTTTTAAACAATTTTGATTGCTATAATTTTTTTCGTGGCAACACTGCCTGCTTTCCTCGTTCTTTTCGCACTGTTATAAGGGGTGAACATTTTTATTCTCAATTTGCACTTAATACTTTCATATGTATGAATGTATGGAATTTGACAGTTGACATTTTAAACACAATTTTCTTTTGTTTAAGCAGACATATACGAGAAATATAATGTTGAATTAAAAAAAATGTACATTCTCTGCAAAAATTCAGCAAGCATTAAAATATGCCATAAAAATTGTCGAATATGTTCTACTAATTAGAAATAATTTATGAAATATGCTCTTAAAAGTAAAATATGTAAGAAATATGCTCTTAGATTTGAAATACAATTACTAGACAAAGTCCGCGTACATCATTGAAGATATGCTAAAGATAACGCACGAAAATGAAAAGTGACAGTTCTTATAAATTCAAAATTTATATTTATTAGAAGATATTTTTCCCGAAACTCGGACATTTTTACGTGCGACAAGATTGTCTTCGAGAGCGCATCCATTTGCCGTTGATTTACTTGCGAGTCGCTGGAACCATTACGGATGAAATTTTTTTTTTAGCCAAGCCATACCTATGTGGAAGAAACGTCCGGCAGAAGTCTTCCTTTGCGATATTTGAAAGTTCAAGTAAAATGTCCACAAACACTACTCTCTCTATCCGCCTTCCCAAAATCTATTTTCCTAGTTCTGGTGCAATGCTTCGCATATGTCGTTAATTATTTTTCGTTGTTTCAGTTTTATTTATAAACTTTTTCACTTTGCCATTGTTTAACTCCAGAACTCCACACTTAAAAATTAATGCTTAAATTTATGCTACTTTTTATAATATTAAGCATTATCAAACAATAAAATATTTTTAACAATGATGAATTATAACTGAATGTCAGTTCTAACATGTTTTGCCAAAAAAAAAATTTTGTCATCAATTAAATTGTCATTTTTTTCATAGACGGATTAATTTCCACATCGCTGGCATGTAAATGTTAAACATAATTCGCGTACCCTACGGATTCCACTTTAACACTTTAAAGGTATTTAACTGCCGGTTTACCGATATCCCCTCGTTAGTTATGTTTAATTATTTTTGCAGGTTGTATTGCTGTTCGATAATTTATATTTATCCAACGAAATTACAGTGATAAATTCATTTTGTAACTTATTGTATGTAATTTTTATAGTTCTTAATTCGATAGGAAGTTCACGCAACTCTAAACTCTACTCTAAAAATTCAAATTAAATTCAATGTGAGAATATTATAAATATCGATCCATAACCGCTAAAAATCCCTAAGCGCCATGATTATAGATTTGAGGTTTCTGGTAAAATCGTTAGTTTTCTCACAAAATAGCATATCGATGCAATTTAGAAGGATGTATAGATAATTGAAGTATTCAAAAGATAGTCATAAAGTTATATATTAAAAAAAAATAATACGAAAAAACATGACTGCTATGAACAACCCGTCATAATTTAGTATACTTTTTCAAAAAACTCATTCGGCCGTTAAGAAAAAAACTCTTATTAATATTTGATATCAATATTCTAAAAACAAGTGAAGAACTAAAACAATACGGCTTTTTAATATAGTAAATAAACCGAATAATTTTTTTGGACGGCGGCCAAAGAATAAACGTGAAGTGGCTGCCAACCAGATAAGTGACACAAAAAAAATGTTCTCACTTTTTTATCATTAGATATTGTGGTTTTTTCTTTCTTACTTATAAATATGTAGTTTATTGTGAACAATTTTTTATTTTGATATATGTATACTAGTAGTATTATTTTATGACAAAACAATAAACATAACTCGATAAGTGTTATTATTTTATACCTTTTTTATTTAAAGCACAACAACAAATTGTTAAAACTATTTAAAAATATTAACAAATTATGACAATACGACTTAATAAGAGATTTTGTGAATCCCCCAAATATATTTTAGACTTGAAAGAAAAAAACTTCTACCTGTAAAATTTGGTTCGAAATGTATTTGTGTGGCTTGGGTTTAATTTACCTTTTCTTTCATTATTTAACAACATAAATTTGTTATTAATAATTTTTCAGTCTCACATGGGGCTCTGCACAAGAATCGAACTAAAAGCAAATTTGAATCTTCATTGAATTTGTACAATATTTTCGTTTTTGTAACTGTTTTGTAACTGACCTTGAATTACTATTTTAAAGTTTAAAACTAAAACATTTTTAAGTACCAAATTTTGTATGGTTTTTATGATTAGGCTTCTCTTTTTTTTCTCCACTTAAGTTTCAGTCGCGAGAATTAACAAATTGTTGTATTAATTTAATCTGAAACACTAAACAACTTTATGAGTTTAAATAAAACAGAAAAAAAAACTATATTTTCAACTGATAAACATAAAATAGAGTACAAACGGCCATTATAAATACATATAAAATATTTGTTGGCTCGAGAGACGAAAATTTAATTACTTGAAGTAAATAAAATAATAAAAAAGCTCGGAGCCCAAATATTTTTTACTGGTACTTTGCTTGCACGGATGGTTTGTTTTAAAAACAAGTTTTTTAAACAACAAAAAAAAATCATAAACTTCCGCAATGGGAATCAATCCACAGTGAACAATTGAAATAATTTTGAATATAAATTATTAAATCAATTGAAGAATAGAGCAATTTTGAAACAAAATAATAATAATAATAATAATAATTTTCTTAACTTCGCGCTATAGAATGATACTAATGTTACTCCAATTTTCGAAAATAGATTTTTCCTTATTATTTGGACGTTTTGGGGTTCTAGGAATCGATTATTATCCTTTTCGCTCTGATGTCAGTATGTATGTATATATTTGTGTGTGTATATGTGTATGTATGTAAACAATTCAATTAGATGTTCTGAGATATTGAACCGATTCGTTTCGATAAATAAAGTTTTACAAAAAGAATTTTATCTAAATAAATTTTAAACTACTAAACCGATTAAGCCAAAATCTAATAAGCTGTTAATCTTAGAAAGAATTTCGAAGAAATCTTCGTCAAAACGAGTTACAACGATTTTTACAGACTTGAAAATTTTATCGAAATCCCCAAATTTGAGAAAAATCTTTATTCGTAAAATATCGATGATGAAAATTTGCGATAAAATTTTGTCGGTTTTCAATACTCCGTAATTTCTTATCAAATCAATATTCGGCGCGCATTAATTTTTCTGTACTTAAAAACTGTGTCGGGAAGTTTTAAGAATGACCAATTTCCTTTTTTTTTTTAGTAGCGGAATTTTTTATGGTGTTTTTTTTATTAATTTTTATTATAAGAAATGTCAAATGTAGACAAACAAATTTCTAAAACACAGAGTTGTAACTTGTTGTGCACTCAATCATTCGAATTTATCACCAAGTGGAATTCATCTGAAGCGGGTCCTAACATGGAAAATTTTGCAGATCCAAACAAAATTGATCCAAATCAAGTTTGATAGAAATATCCTACTTTAGTTTAGATTGTAAACTTTGGATATTAAAAAGAACGAATAATAGATTAAATAAGAGATCGAATTAATTGCCATTCACTAATAAGGAACTAATTTGTATACATCGTCACCTGAAATGCAAAAAGTCGTAACAACAAAAAAACTCAAATTTCAGATTTTAATGTATATTGGTAGAGCACACGCCTCAAATTTAGCTTTCTTTTTTTAAAAATAACGACTTCATTAAAAAAATTCAAAACGCAGTTTTTACTAATCTTTCAAAATCAATGTATTTCTTCCTGTTCAGAAATAATGAAACAATGAAAAAATGTTACCAGCTTTTTGAGACAAAATTTTTACGTTGTAATTGTTTTGTATTTTTTATTTCGATGATATGGCAAAAAAATTTTATTGTAACCACAAAACTCTCTGCCGTAAAATTTTTAAAAGTGATGAAAGGCCGTTTAGCATTTTAGATGACGATATGTATGTATATAATTAGCAGGCAAAATATAACTTTTACATTAAACGGAATCTTCTTTTTTTGCTTTAATTCGCCACACAAATTTTTTTAAGTGTATAAAAAATATACTATTTTAACACACAAAAACCAAAACAAAGATTATAAACTTTTTTTCTATACAAAAAAAAGCTCACTTTAAAAGGCTAAAACAAGTGTCCAGTATGTACTTAAAATTATTTTAACGTTAAGATTCAAAAAAGTTAACAAGCAAAAAAGTTGTTGTTAAAAAAAAATTAACCGGTCTACAGCTGGTCGATTATTCAAACGGTTTGTTCATTTGTTCATCGATTGGTTCATAACATCAAAATAACATGGAACTGAATTGACTGAATTTGGTGACTTAACGCGGATTATAAAATATCTCCATATTTGTACATATTTTATAATCTGCACAATTATTTAAATAAGAAAATAAAATAATAAAAGTTAAGAGAAAAAAATAATATATTAAAAATAATAAAAACCGACGCCCATTTCACTTCTGTATATACAGATGTACACATTATGTATGTAGAAAGAAGTTAATCAAAAATCGTATGAATAAAATTTCATTTCTTTAATGAAATGTAGGGGCTGTTAATAAAGAAAATATCAAAGTATGGACTGAAAAGATCATTTCATGTTAATTGTAATCAATTAAGAATGAAACAAGCCAACCACAATAACAAAGAACCGTCCAAGAATTTACACAAAACAGACAATAAATGCATGACTCATTTTAGTGCAATAAAAAGCGATCGATAAAACAAACAAAAAACAATCGCATAAAATGGACCGCGTTGCAAACTGTAACCCGTTTTAGCTCCCATAAATAAAATCCACAACGCAATAATAATACACATGGCAGCCAAACGAACTGTTAACACAAAATGGAAACTAATATCACAACAGCATTTAATTGTAATACAGCAAACACGTTACGGACGTTACCGCGAAAACGACGACCTCGCGCAGTAGGTGAAGTATCAATAACTTGCCCTTCAAGTTATGTCTATTTAAATAGCGAAACAACAGAAGAGATAGATAATGCCTCCATGAAACAAGATCCTGTTTACCAGAACACCTGTCAAAGGGAGTTGAAAGAGAGATTAGAGTGTGTTCCAAAACTGAGCAGCGAAATACGCAAGATTCACCAACGCCAACGAATACATTTCACATTTATACGTGCTACAATAGCCGAAGTTGATGAAACGCGCGAAGGCATGGTGATGAGCACATTTTTAGGTTGGTATAAATTTAATAAGAAAAGAACAACATACACACATAAACAAACCCAATTAAACTAAAGGAATTTGTTTAAGAAATGTAACATTTTTGGATTTAAAAAAACCGCTTCGTACACAAATTCTTAAATTACGAACATTTCCTTATTTTGCTTACGTTATTGAGGCCAATTTAAATTTTTGTTAAAAATATTTATAATTAATTTTTGGTACTTACCTCATTTTTAACCCCTGGTGAACCAGTTTTCATTAATTTCATCTGCAAAAAAATATGAGACAAACAAAATCATTATCAAAGATTCAAAGTGTAATTATTTTATCATTATTATTATTATTATTCGGGCCAGAAAGCTCTGCGCTCTATAAAATTTTATTGTGCAACATTATTTTATTTATTATCTTAGCATGTCAGTTGGACAGAATAATAAACTCTTTTTGTAACTCTTTTATGAAAATAGCAGTAGCCGAACTGCCATCGGCACATTGAGGACGGGTAGTACAATTTGCCCAATTTTCGGATACGGGAACGCTTTTCGGTAAAACGGGGATTTTCTGAGTGCCCAAACAAAGAGACCTAATATTACAAACGACGAAATTTCAGTCTCACTACTCTTTGTTCTTTTTTATTTATTTGAATGATGGTTTACCGATACCCCTTGCCCGTTCCGTGCGTACATACATACATTTGTATTGAAAACAAAAACGATTTTTTCAATGCAAGAATGGAACGACCTGGGGGATATCGGTAAACCGGCACTTAATTTTAATTACAAATGACTTCCTGCAGAATTATTTAGAAAATTTAATTTCATTAATTTATTAAATGAAATTATTTCGAATTTTATTAATAACATGATGCTTTTAATATTTATCATTTCAGATGACCCCGATCATTTTTATGAACAGCTTTCACCACTATCACTTTCGAAGCGCCACTCATTGCTCGAGCAGACCCGTACGAACAGCTTACAAAGAAATGAAGATTCGGTGCGAGTTTCAAAGCGTGGCAAACAGATGTCGTATTCAGCCCATGCATTGGGTCAACACATATCGGACGATTCATTTGATTCCGATACCGATGACTATTATGAAAGTGGACATTTTAAGAATGCCCATAATGACAGTGGTGTAGACATAAGGAACACTAAGCTGCCAGATCCACCAACATCGTCGAATCAAATGTATTCATTTGTTAAGAAGTTTAAAAATTTCATTGTGAATAAGAAATCTCCCAATAGTTCAAAGCATAGCGGTAGTCAGCAAAAAATCTATGACAGTTCATCTCAATTCTATTCAAGTGGCCAGTATGAGGAAAAATCGCAACCGACAGCGTCATCACTACAAGTACCAGAAACGAAGGAGTTGAGCACTTCGGAAAAGAATTTAATATTGGCACAAACAACGATGGTATCTACACAACATCCGCTAGATAATGCAACAGCGCCTAGAAAATCGAAATCTGGCAAAAGTTTAAGATCACGCCTCCGAAAGAGTTTAGTAGGATTTGATAGTAAACAATTGTCAACGCTGACACCTACGAGAAGCACATTTTATATTGAGGATCTTGCAAATGAAGAAATTAATGAACAATTGGATTCTGGTTTCTCAGAAAAAACGTTGTCAGGAGAACTGCCTACTTCAACGCCTGCACCTTCCGCGGAATCGCAAAAACTTTCGACACTCATTCGTAAAAGTAAGAAGGAAGCAAAACTTAATAATTCTCAAAGAAGACGGACGACAATTGGCTTAAGACCGCATGAGCCGCCCCCACCTCCTCCTCCCGATAATAATTCCAAGCCAAGACGTCAAAGTAATACCTCATGGTACGCCGAGTGTGGTGTGTTCAAGAATGGCACTACCAATTTAGTTCATGATGAATGTCATTTAATAAATGAGCAAAATAATAGTTCGGTCGGCAGTTTTGCCACTGGATCTACTTGGTATGAGGAAGCAGGTTTATATCAGACAAGTGGCACGTCCGTCGCCAGCAGCAGTGGGAGTTCAGGCGTTTCGACTAGCAACGAAGCTGGACCGCCAGACGAAATGTCTCACAGTATGTTTAGCAATGAGCCTTTGTATCAGATTTATAGTGCTGCTAAACTAGAAGCGATATCGCGTGATATGCACGACGAGAGCTCAACAGATGGTTATGAGGAAATCGGAGAACGGGCGAAGAATGAAATAAGTACGGAAGGCACACGCAAGTCCTCAAGACCATCCGCTTTGCAATTAGTAGAACCAAAGAGTGGTCCGGAACGTACACTATGGAGTCAAATACCAGAAGTTATTAACTCTTATATAATACGTAAGTTTCCTGAAAATGAGAACAAGTTTTCTTTTATTTCTAATATGATTGCGCGAAATTCTTTACAGCTACAATGACAACACGAGAACGAGCACTTATGGAGGCGAAATTTGAAATTATAACATCAGAAGCCAGTTATCTTAAGTCGCTTAACCTATTGCGTACTCACTACATGAATCATCCCGTTTTCCGTGATCAAAATGTTGTTAGTTCGCGCGATCGTAAATCGCTATTTGCTCACATAGTGCCCGTACACGAATGTTCTGAAAAACTACTGACTGAATTGGAGTCCTGCTGGCAGGACAATGTTATGTTGATAGGTTTAAGTAAACGCATCTATGCTGTAGCCGAAAAGAACTTCCATGTCTATGTGGGATTCTGCGAACACCAAGGTCGCATGGATCGTACCTTGAAACATTTGCGCGAAGGCAAAGGTCTGTTCGCACAGAATTTGGACTTACTCGAATCAAGTCCAGCCTGTTGCGGCCTAAATTTACATTCCTTCTTAATGCTACCTATGCAAAGAATAACAAGACTGCCGCTCCTAATAGATGCCGTGTTCAGTAAATGTCATCCGAATGACGATGAATATGAGAATTGGAAAATGTGTTTGGCCATAATGAATAAGATTGTAACACAATGCAATGAGGCGGCTAATAAAAGTGAACAGGCATTTGAAATTGAAAGGATATCGAGACAACTGGAATTTAATCCGTCTGTGATACGACCCCTGGCAATAGCACCAGCAGGTGTTTTGGCTCCCGGCACTAAGCCACGTTATTTAGTTAAAAAGGGAGAGCTTACGCATCTTATTTGGCGTGGTGATGATGCCAAGTTGACATTTGGAAAGAAGTTTTCAAAGTCAACCGTATTTGCATTTCTCTTTTCGGATTTGTTGGTATTGACAAAACGAAAAGCAGAAGAACAGTTTTCGGTATTTGACTATTGCCCACGCAATATGTTGACCATCACTTCGGGTGATTCACTGCCACAATTACCAACCAAAGATTTAAATAGTCAGACTAGTAAGAACTTAATTTTAATGACTTTATTGGAAAATCACGAGCGTAAAACTGTGGAATTGGTAAGAATTAACAAAAAAATATAACTATTTTTTTCATTTATTCAACGTGAGTCAATATTAATTACGATTAATAACAATTTATATATTATCTTTTAACCTTAAAGATTTGCTTTTATTTTTTATTTTTCTATTTCGATATTGCGTTAACCATCGGTTAACATCTTCAGGAAATTTTTATTAGTTTTTATAAAATTTGTTCTTTTTGAAATTAATAAACATATTAAACATAATAAACATAATAATTTCGAAATGAAAAAATTTTATAAAAAATAATTATAATTTCCTGAAGATATTAACCGATGGTTAACGAAATATCGAAATAGAAAAATAAAAACAAACCTTTAGGCTTAAAAGATAATATATAAATTGTTATTAAAAGAAAGTTAAAAAATAAGGATTAAAAAATTAATTACGATTATTCATCCATAACAAAATTCTTGAAAAAAGTTAAGAAATTTCATATGTTTATACAAGAACTCCCAAAAACTATTTAAGAATTACGAAATATACAAACAAAATAAACTAAATAGTTGCTTCAAAAAAATTTCTTTATACAACAAACATTTTATTATTCGATTTAAATCTTTTTAATTTATCTAGGTTAAGTCGGCAGGTTACTAGATGTAAAGGTAAATAAAGTTCCCAGCTCACTTGGGTCCAATTTAGCCCATTGTGATATCTGTTGTGAAGAAACTTTCTCGTGTTGTAGTGATACAGACCAGAGTCTCCGTTAGGAATCGAACCTAAAATCCCCAACTGGTGAACTAGCGCACCACTGACTAGACTACCGGGGCACACTTTAATTTAATTTATCTAAACCTTTTTACCATTTTTTTTTAATGTTTGTTGTAGAATGTACATTTTTTCAGAAGCTATTCGGTGTATTTTGTTTGTATATTTCGTAATTCACAAAGATTTTGTTGGTAGTTTTGTATAATATAAATTGAATTTCTGAGCTGTTTTCAAGAATTTGGTTAAAGGTCTACTGACGATTTTCTATTAAAACCAAATGAAATGTACATATAGACCAGCGAAAACATAAAACAAACATAGACAAATAATAAGTAAAAAATATGAAATAATAAAATAACAGAATGCCATTAAAAGTCCCCAAAAATTCATTTTCTTTAGCTTTTATCGTGTCCCTCAGTTTCGGAGCAAGAAAGATGGTTACAAGCGATGCGACCACCAGAGTCAGAAACTCCGGGTGAGAAATTGTACGAACAATGGGATTGTCCTCAAGTAATAGCGAAGCATGCTTACGAAAATAATGAGCCGGATGTATTGAATTTAGATTTGGGAGATGTGGTAAATGTCACACGTAAATTACCAGATGGTAGGTGTTCAGTTCATCAGACAAAGTTATATCCATATGTACGCAATATTTTTATACAAACTTTTTGTTTTAGGTTGGTACAAAGGCGAAAGAATACGTGATGGTGCTGTCGGCTGGTTTCCTGGCAGTTACACTGAGGAAGTTAATTCCGTTCATGTTCGAGCGCGTAATCTTAAGCAAAGACATCGTCTACTCACATTCACCGCCACATATCTTGAATCACAAAAACGTAATAAATGATCAAAATGCATATTATCCATAAGGATAAAATGCATGTAGTTTATAAGTTTAGCAATTAGAATTTTTTTATAGTAAGAGTCGGCAAAAATATACTAAAATAAATTATATATTTGTAAGTGTATACATACATAGTTGTCATTAAGTTAAATAAAATTTTGCAATACATCTATTTTACCCTTATATTCAAATTGCATACATAATTAAAGTATTTAGGAAAATGTGATATAGTTTTTTTTTTTTTTTAATTTCTATAACTAAAATTCTAATATTATGCATCGTCGTCATCATCATTAAGATTTATTTTGATTCTTATGTTTTTAAAATTTATTGATTAATTATCTATATTATATCTAAGTATATTATTACCTGTAAATTTAACACGTTAATTTAAACAGAATAAATAAAATAAACGACAATTCTAAATTAATAAAGTATTTTTACATTTTAATTGTTAAATTGTGTAGTTAGTTATAGTGCAATTCAGCAATTATTTTAAATTAAGTACCGAAAATATTAGAAAATATCGGAAATAAGATATGTAGTTGAGTGATGGAAAATGGCTCTTATGTTTCTGTACCAATTTTGGAAACAAAATGCACTTTTTAATCTATGACCGCACTATTGTATAATACATATTTATTAACAACAGAAACGTCAATACTAGAGATCAGTTATTAAACAAACTTTGTGTATAAAATGGTTGCGATAATAATTTTTCTGTTATTTCAAAATTGCAGTACCACAAATTTGTAGACTTCAATAACCTTTTGTTTTTCTGTTGTTCTAAAAAAACAATTTAATCTTAATAATCATTCTGCAGTATAAAATGGGTTTCCAATCATTTTTATAATAATAATGGTATTATTATTATACAAGCAAATATTACAATAAAAACAATATATTTAATTGTAAACATAATAAGTAGAAACCGTTGAAATTTTTAAATTGTAAGTAAGTCGCGGTAGTACGACGGTACCAATAAGATTGAATATGTTCCAAAAACAGTATAATTGTACCATGATTTCCATCCGTGATGCAGTTGGTATATTCTTCTATTCTTTTTTTTTCAAAGGGCAATACAGCTCCCCTAGTCAGAAGTTTTTACTGGTTGGACTGATTTTAAATACTCATTTTTTCATTGAAAATCTCGTGTTTACCGTGTGGTTCAGTTTAAAAAGACGCCGGATCGGGGGAATACAACTTCCATAGACAAAAATTTAATTTTTTTAATAAGGAACGTGCTACTTCGGAAAGACAAAAATGGTTCTCCTTCGACTAAGACTTAAGTACTCCTTACACATATCATATACCCACATATCTCTCCTCTACAATTTCCATTTTAAAAATAACGTAGAACTTATAAGTATTTTTGGTACATTGCAATAATTAACATTTAACAGTTAAAAATAAAAATGTATTTATTTTTTTTTAGATATGGTAGATATGGTAGAATTTGGTAATCAATTTCATATGATCTCGAAATAACTTGTTTTTTTTTATTTTTAAAATTGTATGTCTAGTTAGATTAGGTTTGGTTAGCAGGCCGCCAAGTCCAAAGGAATCAGCTCACTTGGGTCTTCTTTGGTCCCATTGTGTTGTCTGAGCAGGATCAGTCCTCATCCCGTTCCATGTTCTGAATGAACATCGGTCCGATATTGTACAGATTTTGAAATGAATATGTGCAATACCAAACATCGGAATTGTAATCTTTATTCCAATATTCCTTTAAAAAAATTATCTTGGATAAAATTAAAAAAAAATTTGTTTTTGTGGACTGGCTCATATGTACATTTTTTCTGTGTTTCAAAATCGTAAGCCTCGTCGGATAACAAGTTTATCGGGATTTGGATTTACAAAAAAAAGTCTGGAAGATTGAAGCATATTGACAAGCTTTTTGTAATTATGACATAATAAAAAAATACTTGCACACTAAAAACAGGGTCGCGATGCCTGAAGTAGTCTGCACGTTGACTACAAAACCAAAACAGACTTGTGTTTAACCCCAGTTTCAGACTAAAATTATAAAAAAAAAAAAAAACATCTCGCATTTTTCTGATGTGCATTAGTGTGTCTTTGTGTGTCCGTTGTTGTCGGAAGGTTTCAGTGGCGAAGGCATAGTCACTGGTCACTGAACAATACCGGCTTCAGCTGGTATCCAATCGACAATCACATCAGAACGTCCTCCTTCGTCGGTGTTGTGTAGCACAGGCGAATAATAAAAATAGCTACTAAACCGAAACTTCAACACTGCTATAAACAAAGAACGTGTTAAAAGCAAAGCTGTAAAAATAATTAATTAAGCTTCATTTGGAATTAAAACATCTGGAATTATCAGTAGCGTTTACACAGACTAAAATGTTTCCAGCGACATTCTATTATTATTGTTAACATTAAGCTTCACGCCCTGTCGTTTCTCTAACTATCCCTTTCCTATAGTTCCAGCACAATTCATCGCATTTGTAGGGTTCATCTCCTGAGTGCTGGTCCCAGATAAAAAAAAATATACATAGGTATACATACGTACATCCATATACAACTATATCGGCTTTGGATAACAATTTAAAATAAAAGTGATGCAGTAGCACATAAATGTTTTTTGTGTTGATTTCGGGAATTAAAACTAGTGCTAAAAGTGACCCATTATTTCTCTTGTTACTATGTACTAAATACTTTCTTTCGCCAACATTTTCTTGCTCAAATATTGAGAAAGCAGGGCTATATCGCCCGATAATTCGTACGACGTAATGTCATAAGCTTTTTCCGTTACTTTTGAAATATGTTTGTCACAAAAGAGTTTACAGAATGTTTCAAAGTAATTAGTCACTACTTCGAGGTTCTCATCACATACAAGACCATACCATGTAACCGGTTCGTTTCACGTAATAAGTGGCAAACGGAATCAGGCATGTTGGTGTGGGTTGGTGACAAAAGATTAAAAAGTTCCTTTGTTCGATATATAATGTTTTTTTTTATTCCTTTGCGAAACAAAAAAATAACCTTTTATTGCATTGATACCATTGCTGTTTCGAAACAAAATTTTCGCATATTCTCTTTAAGAGTTTAAAGTTAGAAAAATTCGGGAGCCACATTCCGCAGTTTTTTCCACTATTTGACATGATTCGTGATTTATAAGGTCCCATAATATTTTTCAAAAATTGTTTATGGTACCGTATAGTATAGTGCACATTATATATGTATGTACAGTGTACGTTAAAAGCTCAAATCAAAAGTAGTTACAATACAAGGGAAGATATTGAATTTGTTAGTTCCAAAAGTGAAGTGACTTGGGAATTTTAGGGAAAATAGACTCCAATCTTTATTTTCGGCTCTCGCAGAATGCAACGGCCCAAAAATTTTAATTTTTTGGTTTCTTAGATAGACTAACAAGTATAATAAATTTTATTGAAATCGGAGGCAGACAAGAAAAAATTTGTTGCATTTTTCATTGAATTCACTTTTAACAGCTCTTGTTCAAATGCCTGTACAACCAAGCACGAAAGTATGTCCCAAGGTACACAATTTATGAAGATATTCTAAAACTACGCTTAGAAAAGTTTAGTTTAAGCAGCTAAATTTAATTCATTTACACAACTAACTTACCTATGCACAGACTTTCAACACTTTAATTTATTCCCTTATGAAACACACAGAATCAGCGTAACTGATATTCCCTTTTTTGGTAAAATACTTTTTGAAAATTCACACCACAGAATACCATAGTTTATGATTCACACATTTTATATAATTTATAAATTTGTTATGCAAATTTGAAGGAGCTATGAAGCCTAGTTTTTATATACCGTTAGCATATTTGACACTTCACTGACTGTCCCATTCAGCGCTGCCATCTAACATCATTTATCCCCGAATTGGGATTTTCTATTTACTGGTAAGTATTTGGGAATGTATTAAATATGTATTTATTTTTAATATCTGCTTTGATATTTTATTCATAGAAACTCGGAATAATTTTAAATCATTTTCAATTAAAATATACTATAATATTGTATTTTTCTTTTTAAGATAGTATAGTAATTAATTAAAAGGTTTGGGAAAATCGTTCGAAGGGGTGGTAATTTGGCAACACGTATACGTTTTTTCCTTTGACATTTAGCTTATAAGTGCTGCCAAGTTTTTAGTAATTGTTTTTGCTATTTTCGTTGCGAAATGGATTGACTACAATAGTATTCTGTGTCATAAACCACAGAAGTTTATGTCATAAACCAAAAACTGCAGAAAGAAAGAGTAAACAAAGTAAAGAATTCGTGTGCTTGATTTATTTAAAGGTATATTAAGTGTGTTTTTTTTAAATATATAATCAAGGAATCAGTATAAAATTGATTTCGTTTCAATGAATGCTCAATTTCACACACCATCCTTTGGGGATGATAACTTCCACATGGGCGATGCTCAGACATCGACTCCAACTTCAAGTTGTACATCAGAGTGTTCTTTTAGTAACAATTCATCTTCTACATATCGCCACAATCCATCGGTATGAATATCTTAATAAATTTTGCTTTAAATGTTGATATATGTACATACATACATACATACATACTTTGGTATTGTAAAGTATCAAATCATAATGAAATTAGTATGCATAGGACACAAAATAGTGATATATGTATATTACATTATGAAAAAGCTATTATTGTGCATTTGTATGTATTTAATTACAAAATTGATAAAGTTCGTTATTTGTAATCTGTTTATTTTCAACGCTCGTTTAATTGATTACCGCCATAATACAACATTTATCGATTCTTTCATTTCATTCTTTATCGCTTTTGTGTTGTGTTAATTCTGTTTTCTTTTGCTTTGCTCTTTCCTAGTCAAAACGTTTCATTACGGTTCATAATACATCAGATGAATATCATACGGCAAATGAAGAATCGTTCAGTTCCACAGCACAAGACTCTACGAAGAACTCAATATCACAGCAAAATATTAGCACGTCCAAAAATAGTTTAGCAAGTGAACAAGCAAGAGTGACAACACCAACAACAATGGCGGCACGTAAACAAATGTTACCAGTAGATCAAAATGAACCTGCAAAACCATTGTCTGCCTATGCACTATTCTTTCGCGATACTGTAAGCGCTATAAAACAGCAAAATCCCACATGTTCATTTCCAGAATTATCGAAAATTGTAGCCTCTATGTGGGATGCTTTAGATCCAGTGCACAAAGGAGTTTATAATAAAAAGAATGAACTGGCTCGAACTGAATATTTAAAACAAATGAGAATCTATCAGCAACAAAAACAAGAGCAAGAAAATGCGAATACTAACGAATCTATATATGCTGGCACAGTTGTACAACAACAAACCCAACAAGTTACACAACAACTAACAAATAATGCAAATGTTTCACAAAATGCTGAACAAGTTATTAACAGCAGTGTAGTAACATCTAATAATGCTAATACAGTATCGACAACAGCAATCAGTTCAAATTCTAGTGCTCCAACAGATCAAATGAGTTTAATACCTACACCTAGGCCGGCGCAAAAATGCACGAGAGAAACTTGTAATAAACGGGCTATTATTAATCCGGACTGGGAGGATGAGTATTGCAGTAATGAATGTGTAATAATACATTGTCGTAATGTATTTAATACGTGGGTGCAATCCAATTTGGAGGCTAAGGAACAACAACAACACCAGTTAGCACCAGCACAAACAAGCGCAACTTGAATACTTTTACTTTTATTCTAGTTTTGTTTTTTCTTTATAATTAATAAAAGTAGGTTAAATTATAAATCACTTAAATAATTAAGAAATTTTTTCAAGTAAATATTTAAATTGGTTTAATTGAGTTGATTAAATTGTTTTTTTTCCACTAAAAATAAAATATTATAACAAAATTAATTATAATCATGTATTTATTGTTCTTTCTAAATCGATTTGTCAGACCAGTGAAATATTCAAGTTAATAAAGATTCGTGGTTACAAATATTACTGAGAAATGCCACTCTACACCCTAGAAAATTTCATTTCCCTACATTGAACAATTTCCGAGATTTGGTGAAGTTTTTCTTGGCGGTAATCGTAGGATCGATTTCAATAAAATTTTCACCATATAATAAATAAGCTGAAGTGCAGGCTGGTGACCCTCCATGTTAGTTAGAGAATGAAACTTATAACACTTACAATCATATCTCGGAACATAAGAATGATATAGAATTATTTTAAAGTTATTTTATGAACTAAATGAAAAATGGTAAAAGTACTAAATAATTATAAAAAAGTTATAAATTATAGTTTTTGGTAATTAATACTAAATCTGAAAGTGCTAAAGTGGCATGTATGGTATGGATGTAGGTGTGTTTGTGGATATGTATATAAACATCTCATAACTAAAGAATGCGGGAACGCATTGGTACGAAATGTGACGCATTCAAAACATGATATTAAACCACTAAGGGCTAAGGCCGAAGGCCTGCTATGCAGAAAACCTTTACTTAGCGAAGCCGGTGTGTGTTATACCATAGAGGAGAACATCCTTATACCCGGCCGAAGGGAGGCTATGCAGAAAACCTTTACTTAGCGAAGCCGGTGTGTGTTATACCATAGAGGAGAAAATTCTTAAGCCCGGCTATGCAGAAAACCTTTAGTTAGCGAAGCCGGTGTGTGTTATACCATAGAGGAGAACATCCTTATACCCGGCCGAAGGGAGGCTATGCAGAAAACCTTTACTTAGCGAAGCCGGTGTGTGTTATACCATAGAGGAGAAAATTCTTAAGCCCGGCTATGCAGAAAACCTTTAGTTAGCGAAGCCGGTGTGTGTTATACCATAAAGGAGAACAACCTTACACCCGGCCGAAGGCCGGCTATGCAGAAAACCTTTACTTAGCGAAGCCTTCTTTTGGAATTAATTCCCAATCTACCAAAATGGTCATGTCATACACATTTGCATACATATATATACATATAATATAAGTATGTTTTTGTGTTTTGCTCTCATTTTTAATAAAAATACCGTTAATTTACTCATTTACTATGTAATAAAATATTTTCTTTTGTAATGAATCAAAGACTTACAATGAAAATGGCATAATATATCGACGACTTTGTAGGTCCGTAACTCCCAAACTATGCGTTGCCGAGGACTTTTGCACTAAACTTTTTCTTCTTAGAATTCAATTTTCTATAACCTAAGATAATTTTTTTTTATTTGGAGCGGCTTCACTAAACTAGATTTGTTCCCAATTGAGTGTGTTTTATTAGAGTATACAAAGATACCCTGGCCGAATTTTGGAGTTCTCTTACGCATTAACTTAAACTCATAGTTCCAAGTCTAAACATTTTATTTCAATGGTTGGAGTACTCTATTTTTATTTATTTTATTTTTAATATTCTTTCACTTTCACACATTTTTAATTCTTGCATTCAGGTGATTTTATTTTTCAAATGCAATAGTTTTTATGCGGGTGACGAATTAACTGGCCCCTAACTATTTTAAAACACAGTTTAATACTTAAACGCACGAATTTTTATTTCAATATTAAATTTAAATTAGTTTGCTTTTAATAGATTTACATATATGTTTTTGATTTCTTCTTCAATTTTCTACATTCACTGAGAAAGATAACGTGGAAAAAATTACGTGAAGAAAAATTTTTCTTCTTATTCGCGATAGGTGTGATTGAGCGCAGTTATATGCATTAAGATAATGAACCGATTCGCGTCAGGCGATTTCGCAAATAAAATTTTCGAAAAATTGCTTTTGATTAAAATCGAGTGATTCGCTGCCGAACGAAAAAATGTATCTATTGCAATAAATTTGACAAAGATCTGTAAAATTCGAATAGTTTACCAAAATGTTTTTGTTTTAATTACTTCGTAATTTCTTGTCAAATCCATTTTCAATAGACATTCATTTTCTGGAATCAAACACCTTGTCGAATGCCGTTTTGAGTGACTTAAACTTAGCCGGAAGTTTCTCGGATGCCCTCCAAGGTCAACAGATTCTCAAATTTTTCGTTCATGCAAGGGAAAGGAAATATGCACGATTATCAACCTGAGTGGAATACAATATACAGAGATTTATGTAGTTTGTAAACTTCAGTTGATATTTCATGAATCAACTGCTTCTTTTAAATCCACCTCTCATCACCGATTAGTTGATTTAATTATTCGACTATTATCATTGAACACTTTCACTGAATTGAAACCAATATTATTTTCTGCTAAATATAGTTTTTTTTTATTTAAATTTTATTTTCAAGTTCCTTTTTTATTTCTATTCATACATAATTTCTTTTTTTTTAATAATTTATTTTGAAAATTTAATGTTCTGCGTTATTTATAACGATTTGATTTAAAAAAAGCCAAGAGATATTAAAATATAGTAGAGTATATAGAGCATATAGTATATGTATTAGAGAAAAACGAAATTTAATTCATAATTATAATATATTTAAGAACAACACATACTTAAAATAGGCATACTTATTGTTAGAATATAAATAATAATTATAAAAATTTTAAACATAAGAAACTGTTTTCTTTTTTTTTTTAATTATAAATCACTTGCAACTGAGACAGACGCATGTATAAAAAACAAAATTTTGATTTATAAAATTTTAAATTAAATTAAAAAATTAAAAATTAGTAAAGTTTCGCAGAAACCTTTTAAAATAAAAACAAACATTTACGGCTGGTTCCACCAAATGCGAACGACAACTGCTGTCGAAACAAAAAAAAAAAAAAACAAACAAAACAGTTTTTTCACGAAATTATTTTTCGCCAGGACGTTAGTAAAAAAATAATATATAATTAAATTAATAGGAGTTGGAAAGGATCTGGAATATATTTTAAAAACATTTTTTAATAAAAGTATTATTTAAAAAAAAATATTATATATTCATAGGTAAAAAGGATCAGGATTCCAGGAGTGTTGGTGAGAAAGAGAGCTTAAAGCTTTTTTCTTGAATTTTTGCTTTATAAAAATAGTTATAAAAAACATTACAAGGTATAAAATCACAAAAATCAAGCATGCTTTTTATATAAAAAGAAATGTGTATAAGAAACAAAACGGACGCCATTGTTAAAAAAAATCGGAAGCAAATTAATAACAAACGTTAAAAAATTTTTCTTTTTCTTTTTTGTAAAAGCTTAAAAAATAATATAAATTTTAATAGTCTTAAACCCGAAGGCAGTTCTTAATCATTTTTATTGTTATTTTTTTCTTGAACATGCAAAGCAATTTTTGTATTAAAAAGAATTAGTTTGAAACCAAAAAATAGAAAAAATTAAATAGAGAGAAAGACGGAGGAGCAAAAGCTTTAGTTGAAAAAAGCTTTCTAGAGATCATCCTTTGTTTTATAACTATACTCCTAAATTTCTCTCATTTGTTAATTCTTTTTTTACATTGTTATACCAATTAATTGTTTTTTTTTTTTTCAATTCAAAACATTTATGGCTCGATTATGGATGGCAACCGAACATCAGTTCAGTTGCCAGTTGCGGAATATGATGGATGGTATTACGGATTGCAACGGGTAACTGAGAATTGTAAATATCAATTGCTTTTTACTGATTTTCTGGTAACTATAAAGTATTTGGTTGCCAGCAGGCAAGGCAACTGTCATTCATAATCGAGCCATTAAACCCAAATAAAATTAGTTTGTTTCACCTTTTGTTTGTTTGCTTGTTTGAAAGTTTTAAACCTAAATAATATCACCAAATGGTTTTACAATATTTATAATTTATATTAAACTTATTTGCTAAAAAAACAAACTTATTATTAATTATTTTTCTTCGTGATTTCTAGTATAGAATTTGAAAATTTGTTACAAACGATTACACTTCCAATGACAAATTTTCCTTTAATTTTCAATTTAATCTCTTATTAAAGTTCATGCAATGTGTAACGAAAGTTTACAAGATTTTAATTAATGATTTACTTCCTTCAAAGGGGCGGGATTGTTTTTATTTTTATTTTTAATTTTATGCTTTGCTTTAGCATTTATTTAACTTTATCGTATCTATGTATTTGTAATTTGTTGTATTGTGCTTTATTTAATTAATTTTTTCGGCAACATACATATTTTATTACTTAAAACGTTTTTAATTTATTTTATTGCGGTTGTCGTTATTGTAATTTCTATAGATCTCTAAGAATCTATCCTAATGATGAATTTGAACAAGCAACTAATTAATATATTTTGACTAGAGTTGCTGTTGAAGAACGTATTTATAAAGCCGAATTTAAAGAATCCAATAACCTAAAAACGGTCATATTTCAAATAATCTGCAATAGAATAAACAAACATTAAAAAGTGTTAAGAAAAATGTTGAAAGTGATAATTTTTAAGCTAGTTTCTTTACAGCGCCATTAAACTCAAGAAAACAGTGCTGCAAATAGTTTGCGGCTAGCGGTCATTGAAAAACAATCCTAATCTTTACAGAGCATTATATATGTTTCTTTACTCTAAATTGGGCAAGCGCGGATCCCAATCTTACCAGAAAGCGTTCCCGTATACAAAAATTGGGTTACTGAGAGACGTTTTGCAATCGTAATGTTCTTGTTATTCTTGTACGATAGTTCGTTATAACCGAACTCCACTGTATTTATATATATACAGTAGTGACTATAACTGCATTCTGTGTACCCTGTAGGCATTGTCAAGAGTGAAACAGTACTGATTCACTACTGACATTGTTACCAGTACTACTGACTTACTATACCCCAGGGCAAGTTAATTTTCTATAGACATTTAACATGTGCGTGTCATTGGAAAGCACTAGTGCTATAAGAACTACCGATTCGGTACTCCACCTCGTGACATTTGTAGATAATGGAGCCAAATTTTTACTATATACACTGAGACTACTGCCGAGTTACTTCTTCAGGGCACATATGTAGACAATGGAACTACAGATTCACTATACACTTTACAATGTTCTACGCTGTTAATACGTGCGTGTCATTCAGAAAGCAATAATTCTATAAGGTACTCCACTTGGACACATATGTAGACATTGAAACCATAGATTCACTACTACTGTGCAATATTTAAAACTCCTTCTGAAAACATTTTCTGATTTCCTAGATTCGCGAACTTATAAATAATAGTATTCAGGCGATGTTTATATTCAATTTAAGTTTGTCATATTTTTTTAAGATTTCTTCTAATTTCCTTAGCTGAGTTTTTATACTTATGTGGCAATAATTCCCAGGGAAAACTCTTCTGCTTGATACATATTGCTTTTTGCCTAACAAAACTGTTGTTGAATGCGGTACGTCCACGCTTTCCGCCTGCAATATAGCCAACAAATCTCTTGGTGTTAATTTCGACGCACTACTTTTAAACTAAGAGGAGCCGAGGTTTTTTGCTCAAATATCGATAAAGGAGAGTGCTGTAGTGCTAAGACCGGGTTGAGATTCGAAATCTAGAGAAAGGGCTGGTAATAGCATGATTTGACATGTTGATTTGATGAGTCGACCCAATAAAAGGCAATTTCAATAACCACTGTGGCACTTTAATGAAGTGATCGATAAAGTATACATTGATGCTCAAAACTGTAGCAACTTTCAGCAGTTATTGTCAATAGATGGTAGAGGTCCCCCTTAAAAAAAAAGGAGGTTATGTACGCCATATTGTAAGACATCACATAAAGGGGCATTATAGGGCACAATATATTACATTACATTATTAAGCAGGCAGCAAATCGAGTGCTATAACTCGATTATTTGAAAAAGTTCTATCGATAGCAATGACTTTATTATAAATCAACGATTTTGTTCGCATGTATCTTTAAAGGAAAAGGGAAAATCGTTACCTCAATGGATTTAAGAGTTTTCATTAATTAAAACGTTTTAAGGTTCCTCTTCATCTTGTGTGTTCTAAATCTTCGTTTTATGGGTCTTTCGTTTTTATTCGATTATCTGTAATTCATTTATATCGACATCGGCGGAATCTTTGCAGAATGTGCTCGAACGTTCTAATTTCGATGCGACCATAATCGATGGTTGATGGTGATGATCGATATCGTTATTTCCATTGTTCATAGAATGATTGGAAGCTTTTATCAGCAATTCGATCTTTTGTTTAACAGCGTGTGCAGTGTGATAAGTTTCATTGGCATTTTGCATTGTGCGGTTTTTGTTGTGGGCTGGCTGTTCGTATTGTTGTTGATTTTGAATGAAATTGCTTTTATGTACAGCGACACCATTAGTTTTTTTTAAATGTAACGTATTCGGCCTACGTGTGGGTATATTTGAGGGTTGACTGTTGCGATTAAATACAACCGATGAGTGAGAAGCTGACCGCATAACTGGCTGACCTGTGAATTGTTTTTGTCGTTGTTGCCCCTCTTTAAAATTTTGTACCTCTTGTGATTTTTTAAGAACTTCTTGTTGCTGTCTGTTCTTTTCCTTTTCGGCTCGCCTGGCTAAAATTTCACGAGATTTCGCAGAAAGAAAGCTGTGTTTCGTAATTGGTTGGTTGTCGTTTTTACCAGGCACGGATATAGAACGTTTATATAAATCTCTTGATGATTGATTAGAAGAAACTGAGGACAGACGACTGTGAGCTGATTTGGTAGTAGTTACTGAAGAGGGACTGGAACCTGTGGAAGTGATTTTTTGTTGTAAATATTTCGGTGCACGTGGCCCCAAACTTGTAGGTCTAGATGGTTTTGTTGTGCCATTTATAGGTTTGTTCTTTTGATTTTGATTTTGGTTTGAAGCATTTGATTTGATATTCTTTGTGCGAGCCAATCGGGTCGATATAAGTGACTCTCGGGAAGCTGTTTTGTTAGTAATCACCGAACTTTTCATGCTTTCATTCAAAGAATCGATGCCAATATCGGAGAATCGCTCATTATCGGAAGACTTATTAGTTTTACTTTTTGCCGGACGGCAGGATGCGGAAGTCAAACTATCTAAGGACATGTTGTTGGTGGACTTAATTGTGGTAATTTTGCCATTCAACGTTTTTCGGGTCGCTGGGCTTGAATGTCTTGAACTTTCACTAGATGATTGTTGATAATTTTGTTTCTTTGTCCCGTTTGCTGGTATGCTCGCGCTAGTGCTACTACGAACAGGACCCAGTGCCGTTGGGGGTTTCTTAGGTTCTAAATAACGGGGTCTTACATCGGTCAACCTAGTTGCTGGCAGCTTCTGTTTGGTGCTATAGTCGCCAGCCGTCCTGGTCTCTTCGGATTTCTTTGGTTCGTTAATTTTGGTTGCATTTATTGTGGGTTTTGTAGCCTCTGATTTTGTTCTGCGATGATTGGCGGAACTCATATTTACACTATTACGTTCTGAGGTGACTGTACTTTGAGAAATAGCTCTCAACGTTTGTGGAACGTGAGCACGAGAATTGGATTTTAAAACTCGCCCTGCGAAATCGAAAAGTAATTCGTTAATTATTGTGGACTGTAGCTGATACTAAAACAAACTGTAGACTTACCTGTTCCTTCTCTAATATCATGATTTGCTTGTACACCTCTTTCAGCTGTTTGCACGGTGTCATTAGTCTGTGTGGCCTTATAGAGCTGAGAATCACCAGCTAAGGCCTTCTTCGAATGCGCTTGTATGGCTAATTTAACTTGTTGCAGATCTTGATTTCTGGTTGTACCACCAAAAGAGAATGCTTTGGATACCGGCTTGCCTCGTTTTAAGTCTAGAGGTTCCGTTAATCGGGCTAAGGTTTGTATTTTCTTTCTGAGTTCCAAGTCCATTCTTTGCCATGCTGTTACCCTCATCGCACGTGAGCATTGTCTTATGAGACACTGTTCTACAGCCGATAATAAAGAACTTACTAATCGTATATACTCAACATCCCAGTCGAGTTCTTCTTCTTGGAGACCCTGTAATTCCTTGGCCAATTCCCCTAAACCAGCGGGCATCTGTATCACTTTCGCTTGCAATACAGTATTTAGTCGCGTTATGCGTTGGTAACTTCGACAGGCTTGATCAGGAGTTAAAGAGGAGGATGTCCTAAGAAGAACACCTTCCAGCCGTGGTATATGGCAACTACGATCATGACCCAGCGATAGAAATGAATCACTTGCTATTAAGCTGGCGAAATGCTCTGCCATGTAAGTGTAAGCAGCATCCATAATATCCCTTACAAGATTTTCGCAAACACCTCCCCAACGATATGTGGCCAACTGCGCTAATAAATTGTCACAGTCCAGTATGGAATCCAAAACCGATTCGGAGGTCTACAAATATTTTAAGTTAAAAATTAATTTCATAGAAATTATTTATCACATCACTTACCAAATAGGCTACAATTTGTTGACGACATCTACCCAAAATATCTCCTGGTAATTGAGCAAATTGTCTGGTGGGCCACACCTTCAAATAATGGCGACAGGTCCACCTCAAACATTTGCGATACAAGTCATCTAGAGCATGATTTAAAGCGACCGGTAATACTTGCAAAATACCATCGATGCAACCCGAACAAGGTTTGTGAAAATTATGGCAATAATTCGTTTTTAAAGCGTGAGCGGTAACTTCTTTTAAGCCTTCGAGACCTAAGAGATCCGCCAAGGCAGCTAATTCCATTAGACTGATGCCATCGGGAGGATGTGAAGCGCCTGAATAGATGTGGCACAAAGCAAAATGTACCGCCGAGTACGAATATCCCTGTAACGATACCACACTGGTCGCTTGGTTGCCCGCCAACATGGCAGCAAAATATTGACAACGTGAACGTAAAATGCACTTATGAGCTTTAATCCGCCTGCCATGTACTTCAACAATCATATCTGTGGCTATTTCTTGCAAAAACATCTTAAGCAAATCTTCACCAAGTCTTCTAGGCTGACGACACGATATCGACGATTCATCCATTCCGGATCTGCTTATGCTAGAGGCTAAACTCGAATCAGCACTTAAATCAGTTTGTATATAATCCATATGGTCTAATGCCATATCGTTGGGTAGCGAATTAGATATTTCTTTGGAGAAATTAGGAAACAATCGTGAAAGACTGCGTATATTCTCTACAGAGTTGCTAAAATTCTGGAAGCTGTTCCCTGTTGAACGAGACATTGACCACGAATGGGGTCTAGCGCGATTATCGTCACGATATAAACGATTAATTTGCCTGTGGTTACCGCCTACACTAGTGCTCATGCGTTCCGGAGATTTCAGATCCAATTTTAGCGGCTTATCCATGTCGGAGAGCTTAACAAACATTGTTGCTGTTGTAGTTGTGGTAGTGCTTAAACCCTTCTCAGTTTCTGCATGTTCATTCACTGTTTCTAGCAACATTTTTTGCTTTTCAATGGTCGCTTGCAACGAATCCATTGTTATATGCGACGGTATTTTTTTTGGTGAAGATGTTTCTTTGGCTTCTATAATGGTTTCCATTATGATATTTGACATGCGACAGGAGGACGACGATGATGAGGCTAAATTTTGTGTTGAAATCGGTATTTGGGATGTCGCGGCTGAGGCAGATTGTAAACTTTTTAAAGCGTCTTCAGCTTCACGAGCAGCTTTCTCCTCATCCTGTTGGAAAGTTAAGTCATCCGTCTCTGTATTGGAGAGGGGCGAAATATCTTTGGATAGAATTCCATCTGTTATCGAAGCCAAACTAGATTTATCGAAGGTTTCATTGATTTGAACATCTCGCCTACGTTTTTTAATGCGATTTGCGGTGGGTACGCCACCAACACCTTCCTCCTCTCTCTCTCCACCCGAGCTGGTACTTATTTCAGACTTCGAGCCAGTGTAATCATCATAGGGCGACAGTGAGCTGTCTATAGATAACGAAGAAGTTTTCGAGATAATGGGTATTTTATCAATTATGCTCATTAAGCCTTTGCTGCCATTCTCATTGGCGTCATTGTTGTTGGTTAAGCTAATGGACCGTTTATATTCTATAGTCCCATTAGGATTATTGGAATTATTGCTCCATGAATGCCTTTTATTGGCTTCATGCTGGGCTCGCTGTTGCATAGATAATTTTCGTATTGCCGCTACTGTGATGGGAGGATCAATATTGACTTTGTAATCCAGAGATTTCGATTCGCCAATATTAATGACTTCTGTTTCTGTAGGATTTTTCAATTGGTTAGACTTGGACATTAAGGTCTCTGTGGAGCTTGCCGCAGACTTACCATTTTCACTCTCTGCTTTCTTTTGGGTTGGTGCACTCAAAGAATTGCCCAAACGGTGTGCTAAATTGAAGGGTTCTTTACGTGGTTTGGTTTTAGAATTTTTATCGCCGCTACCGAAATCAATGAACATGCTGAAGATGTTGTTTTGCGAATTATTGTTGGATGTGGGTGATTCAAATTTCTCTGGAAGATTTTGATTGTGAACATCGTTGTCTTCTTTTGCTTTGTAGTCACTTGTAGAAAGATTAATGAAAAATTTCGTGTTCGAAGGACCATTAAAAGATTTACTCAATTGTGATTCGGTATTATTTTTCTTTTCCTTGGGCTTTTTGTCCATATCGTCCAAGGAAATAAAATAGCCGCAACCACTTTTATTTGAACTATTGGAATCAGTTCGTTCTCTGAATTTAGTGTGAGCAGTTTCAAGGCTGGACGTGGAACTTGCGCTTTTGCGCCGTTCCTTTTGGCAATCACCCATATCTACCACCCAGGAGGCTATGCCTGGCAAAAGCTTCTTGGGTTTTGGTTTATGCCTTAACTCCACGTCCTCATCGTATTCGTCACCTATAGGTCGGGTAGGTTCAAAGTCGAGCGAAGTGAAACCACCCGATACAATAGGACAAGTTTCTATTTGCCTTTTCAAAGAGGGACTATCACATTTTTTCGGCTGGTAGTCAGCTATACAAGAGCCTCCCGAAATAATGGGATTAGCTTCGTCAAATTTGGAACGTTTTGGTGTCCTGGGCAAGGGAATAGGAGAATCGGTAGCATCACTACAGTAGGCACCAGAATCACGATGATGTGAGAAGGACGATGACGACAGCGTATAATCACGGTGTATTGAGGACGTATTGGAAGATGTATTCGGTTCTATATGTACTATTGAGTTATGGGGAGTATCGGGCAGTACGTGCGGTTTAACTTTTGATACTTCATAGTCTTCCAGATGATGTCTTGACGACGGTGGATGTGTTTGGCCCGTGTGACTAGGTCTATGTTCATGCTCGGACCATACTAAACTTGGGGCTGGACTAGATGACGAATAATCAGTAGTATAACTTACGTCACTGTGAGCGCCTGTTTGATTATGATGATTTAAGGAAACTAGATGAGTGTTGAGAAGCTTTGTGTGCTGCAACGGCAGCGCCGAATACTGAACTGGATTTTGTGCATGATAAGAGGAGAAGTTGGTTAATTTCCTTTCCGTCAATGGATGTCTTATTTTAAAAACATCCGAAGAATCTGAAGAATCTACATCATGAGCTAATGATACAGTGGTCTCGGTAGGATCATCGCTGACGTTGATGATGCCATTTTTATGACCTTCTAATTTATTTTCCGTTCCACTGGGATTGTTGTGATCCCTTTTCCATAGTTTCTCTTCATCCGACAAATTGCTAACGGATTCATTGGATAGTTGAGTATCATTTTTATGGCCGGTTTCACCATTATCCTCTGAGGAGCACGATGACGACGATTTGGGTCTGGCTGGCGGAGAACTAGTATTTGTATCTTCGGCAAGATCTTTGGATTTAACTTTGCACCTGGCAAAGGCTTTATGGAATGTTTCTAGTTTTTTTGTGGGTGATTCATCATCGGTCTTAACATGTGCTTGTTTGGCGGGATTGAAGGGCGCCACTTCATCTTCATCGCACAGCGAAGAGGCATCTATAAAACAAGCACTATTCTGAGAGGCTGTCAGAGAATTTTCCACTTTATTTAATAATATTTCTCGTTGTAGTGAACAAGTACTGTTGCCTTTTAGCAGAGAACTGGTATCAGCGCTTGCCGCATGTCCCGCAGAATAGGTGCGCTCTCTTGTAAATGGTTCCAAACAATCTAGATCTTTGTTTTTTATGGCCCGATGTGAGTAGGAGGAGGTAGGCTCTTCCTTATGCATTTTACAATTATCTTTGGTGCCGAAATTCTTCTCCATTAAACCCATACAGTAGTTTGTTAAATCTACATCGGCTTGAGGTATGGTATTATTGCTAATGGCAGCTGTGGACGCTTGAGGAAACACCGACTCCCAAGAACCAGTCTCAGATGATATCGACGATGTTTCTAAAATAACAATTTCCTCATTTTGCCTTTGTTTCTCTTCCTTTGAAGGTGTGGGATGCGAGTTGTTCGTTAAAGAATTACTAATTTTTAATTTTAGCGGTACCGCCGGAGTACCTTCAAAATGCTTATTATCCTTCGAAATTGAAGTTGTTGAAGAACAAGGATCTGCATTGGCTATATCAGAAGTATTGCAAATTATAGGATCATCAGTGGGTGTATTAACACAGCTACTGATGGGAGAATATGTGTCACGTTCTTCATCTCCTAAATCGAGTTCACATATTTTGTTCGAAGACCCCGAACCCTGACGTGGCAAAAGATCTAAAGTGTTTAAGGGCCTACATATGTCTTCGCTGTACTGAGGAGCCGAGGAAGTAGAACTCGTACTTGTGCAGGTATCCGGTGTCAAAGGTGTTGTTAAACTACTGTTATTGTCCATTTTGTAAACGCGAATTCTTTATGAGCGCATTTAAATTTAAATGTTCGATTTTTCGTGTTTTTTTTTCTTTTGCCTCTTGCTCTCTACAAATTGCCAACGGACGGAGGGTTACGTTTTACTTTGGGACGTTGGGAAACTAACCAGTACTTTTTGAATATCTCTTTTAAATTATAATTTATATTATTTTTGTTGCTATTGATTGTTATTTTGTGGTATTGTTCTATGTGGCTGCGGGTGCTGCTTCGAGTAAACAATGCGATATTGATTGCACAATAAACTTGTACATGGAAAGTAGTATGGCGCTTGATATGGGGGAGTAACAAACAATTTCCAATAGTTTCAAAGCTCCGAAGAATGACTGCCTCTTAAATCTCTTTGTTTCATGTTTTATGATGACTCTTTTTTTTTTTTTTTTTGTATACTTTTTGAAAAGGGAATCGTTATTGTTCTTCAGTTATAGGCAAAAAGTAGAGTTTTTTTTCGCAATCATTGTAACTTTACATGGCAACGTTTTTACATATTTTTTTGTATAAGTTTCTACATTTTTTTCCTCATTTCGTTATCGCAGACGAGTATAGTTGAAGCATGCAAAAACTTGTCTATATAGGAAATGGAAAAAATAACAAAAACAAATAAACAAAAAAAATCTTAGTTCAATAACGTCCCATCATTTGTGTTGTTGTAAAATAATGTGTATGTGTAGAGTCACCAGTGCCGGCCATCGAGAGAAATGTGTTTGTGTTAGTAGTAATCAGTATGAGCATGTGTTAGTGTCATTACACTGAGTAAAATTCATGGGCATAACACAATTCCCACATAAAATTGCTTTGGATTTTTTCTATGAATTTAATATAAAATAAATTAAATTAAAAATTTTAATTGCTAAATATGCGAAGCCTTTCTTCGAAACTAAGTTTATGCAATTAGTTAAAATGGTTTTCTTATTCATATAATATAATCCATATATTGTGGAAATACTTTTTATGCATGTCTTCAAACCTGCCTTTTTTCAGTCACAGCTAAATCAATAGAATGGGAAATGTAACGTAAAAAGGAAAGTAAACAATTTTTGAGAAGTGCGCAATTTCTGTCGTTAAAAACACAACCCTACAAGAAATCAGGCTAGCTCCGTATTTGTAGGGACAAATATTCTTCCAAAAAGAAATGCCCATTTCTAATGATGCACTTAAATATTCTCTCATGTTTAGGATTTCACATTTAATGTTCGGCGGAAGGTTTTCAAGGCAGCATGTAAGTGGGCTAGGCTTGCCAGATGGCCTGGATTCGCCTGGATTTTCCGGTTTTTTATGTCTGGTCCAGTTTCCAGTCCGGTTTATTCATATCTTATATTCTTTTATAATGAAATTAATATTTTGTACAGAAAAATTGCATTCTAAACAATTTGCAAATGTTTAGCTTATATCTTTTCCTAACTAAAATTAGTACCATTTTTTGTACATAACTGACAATTTATAAAGTATTATCACTGTCATATTTTGCTAATTGTATATTTAAGTCCAACACTAGAAATTTGAAGTGCATTTTCAAAATGGTCCAGTTTTTTTTTCTGAAATCCAGGCGAAAATTTTACATTTTTAAGTTTTTCGGCTTTTGGGATCTGGCAAGCCTAAAATGGGCTATTGAAAACGTTGAAGGCCCGCTGCAAGCTGTATAAATCTTTAAATCGCAAATCGCTAGTCGAAATCGTCTATCAATTTGTTTATTTGCTCACTAAATAATTTCAATTTATCCTGATTGGGAAATTTATGGAAAATTTTAAAAACTTTTGGACAGTTAGATAAATTATGTGACGCAATTTGATCTCTTAAAATAATTAATAATTCTTTTGAATTCAGAAACCGCATAAAGCAAATCAATAATATTGTTGTCTCTTGCTTGAACAGCTACAAGTAAATGATTTATTTGGAATGTTATGTCTATAATGAAAGCTAATTTTAGTAAAAAGTCGGTGCAAGTGATTGTCTTCATTAAATCGGCATCTTCGATGGAGCCATGGTATTGTATAAAAATAGCTATTTCCTCCCTGAGGTCAAGCAGACGTTCAAGCATATTTTCGCGACTTGTCAATCTTACTTGCCCGTTATCTGCATTGATATCTTTTATAAATTCATAAGCTGTGCGTGAATAAGGGAATTACGAGCATCTTTTAAGCGATTAATTAATTCTTCTGAGCTGTTCATGACGGCAGCGAAGCACATTGTTCCGCTAATAATGATTGCAGCTGACGAATGGCGTACAAATGGTGAATTTGTCGACCTGCTTTCATGAAAAACTCTACAAAATCTTCATTGCTTTCAAAAAAAACTGCTGCACCATCGCTACAAATTGCAGATAGTTTCCTTTTATCAATTAACGACAAAACATGACGTTTAAAATATTTGAAAATTTCTTCACCTCTTACAGTACCTTGAAATGATTCGAGTTTTAAAATTTCCTCGAATGCATTGAAAGAATCATCGACGGTTCTTATCCATATTAACATTTGACTTCTGAAACAAATGTCGACACTTGAGCCAAAACAAACGGAAACGTATTTTGCGCCATAAATTCTCTTAATTGTCTCCGTTTGTATGAACAGACCAATCTCCTGAGTACGCTGAACTATTGCTTGGCGTGACAAAGACAGTTGCTCTATTATAAATCCAATTTCATTGCCGCCCTCTACAAACAGTGGCGTTATCGAAAGGCACATTTCTTGTATAATGGCGTTCCAGTTTATAATAATTTGATGTTTTTAAAACCTCATTGCATCCCAGACAGTCCGCTTTATTGTACACGTTCAAGTAAAAGAAGAAGTCCATTTCCCCCTTCACATCCCACATGATGATCACTTTATATTTATTAAAAAGCTATTCGTAAAATTTAAAGTTTCTTAAAACAAAAAAAAACAAAAATTGCGCTGTTGCAAATAAATATTCTCGGTGTACCTATTTCAAAAAAGGTGCGCCTTATCAATCTAAAAGTGCAGGTGCGATTTCCCCCTAGACCCTGGGTGTTTCTTGTGGTATCCCAGTGGGCCTAAGTGAGGCGTTCTCCTTCGGGGAGGCTCCGCCACCTAACTTAACCCCTCCTCCTATTATATTTAAAAAAGAAAAAAAATCGAAATGGAAAATACGAAAGCAGATGCGACAACCTGCTCTGTTGAAAATAATTATAAATTATTTTTCCTTTCGCATGTGAATTTCTTAATTGTTCATTTCATTCAGTTCACAGCCATGCGTTTGACTTTACTTTTCTGATCACACGCACACTTTTTGAAATCGATATTTTTGGGTCTAATGTAATTGTATTGTGTGTGTGTGTGTGTGTGTTTGTGGCTTTTACCAGGGTCTCTTGATCCAACAAAGTATTGAGGCAATTTATCTTGTATCTTTAAAGCATTTTAGCACCCAATTTCTTATCGTATTCTTGATTCTGCCTGCATCGAAGAGAGTGAGTGTGTGCGTTTCTTTTTTGTTTATTTGTTCTAGACCAGATAGAAAGATACTTGCTGGGGCATGTGTGCCTGCAAAGAACTTAGAATTACTGATGTATTTCTTTTTCTTTTTGGTATTTCGTGCTTTTTTCCTTCAAACTACTTGAAGTTGTTTCATGTTTCTTGTGTCATGCTCCTCTTGGCCATTCTATTCGTATGTTTCTGTTCAGATTCGCTATTTTAAGTACATTTAAACATGTTTTTAGTTAATCTTCAAGATACTTATAACGTCACTTTTTTGTTTGTTGTGGATGATGATGACGTTGCCTTGGCTGACGATGATGGAGTATTTTCGAATATGTATTAACAAACAAAATAAAACTCTGCATCTGTAAATATTTGGATTGCATGTGTTATGTATGTGTGTGTGTGTATGTGTGTAAGTACCTCGTAAGTAGTTGCTTATTTATGCATTTTATTTATTAATTTTTTTTCGTTTAATTCGTTGTGTTTACAAATATTTTCCTATTGTTGTTGTTGTCGTTGTTGTTGGTGTTAATTTTGTATCTGAAATGAAAAATAAAATGCATTACAATTAGTAAAAAAAACCAGACATGAAGATTAATTTGAAATGTTCAAAAATACATAAATATTTCTTAAAGGAAATAAATATTTGATATACTTGAAGTGTCGCCTGTCCGCAGTGTAAGAATTATTTTCGACACTTAACTAAACTGCTTTCAATAAGAAATTGACTCCATTGCAATATTTTATCCTGGTTCAGATTATGCAACTTTGCAAGCAACACTTTTCAGTTTTGCGATAAAAGAGCAATGAAATCTATTTAAATTTTGTTTTTTGAAAATTTATAGCCATACCAAATGCCCGTAATTTCTCTCCACGACGACCTCATAGAAGAAGAAAAAAATTGCTTTCCCAAGCTGCATATAAAAAAAAATTCCGAAATGTGTAGAAGCAATGTTGCAAGATTTGTACTCTGTTATTGTTGATATAAACATGTGACATGTATCTGTCAACATTTTGTCTTGAGTCTAGGACTCTGTTCGGTTGTGCAAAAATTTTGGAGCACATCAGAGCGCCCTTCTTCGTCGGTATGTTTGAGTTCACACGATTCATGTTTTAATGACATGATTCTTACTTTTTCTTTATTGAACTCTCTTTGGTGTTCACACAATTCATGTCATGTTGGCGACATGTACATATAGTTTGTGTGTGTATTCAAATTAAGAATGAGAAAGCAAAACATGCACATGAGTACTCGTTACCCTTCCCCTCGTTACTTTGGCATATAAAGTAGCAATCATGTCAGTAAAACATGAGTCGTGTGAACTCAGACTATGTAGCGAAGTAAAATAATTACCCAAAATGGCTACTAAAACACAGTCTCTAAATTGAATACGTCTCCTTGACATCGGAGGCGCTGCAACAAAAAACAAAACAAAAATGTGCAACAGCAGAGTTGTAAGAAAGAGAAGCTTCACCACCTGTCATTTCTCTTCCTATCCTTTCTTATAGAGGTTAACATTTACTAGTAGGTAATCAATGCCTGCATGTACTACTAATCTTTATTAAAAAAAAATATTAATGGACCTGCTGATAGTGTAATTTTAGCATTATGCGCTTTTAATTTTAAATTTAAATTCCCTTCTCATATTTTTATGTCAAACTATTTTTAAAATTAGAATTTGCGTTCGTAGTTTAAATTATTAATTTAATTTCTCTTTGAACAGTGGTCAGGCGATTTCCCCCACGTCTTTTAATGCAATGCACCGAAATTACATAATTCTTGCACAACTCTGAAATACACCCCCTTTGATTTTTAGCAGATTTTCGCTGATGAAGGACGCAGAAGGACGCGGGTTCGATTCCCAACACGGCCAAGTAAAAATTTTTTTCTGTAATACTCTCCTTCGTCGGTATTTAAGCAATAAAACGTCGCCGAAGTAAAATAATAATAAAATGGTTCCCCTTAGGCTAAAAATAAAGCGCCAAATTAACATCAGAGGCGCAGAATGGCAGAAATGGAAAATATACTAAAAAGAGCACGTATGTGCGAAGCAGAAAATGTACTTCACTTACAGGATATCATTTTTCAAAGCTAATTGCAAAAAATTCCCCAATAATATACTGTATTTAAAAAAAAAATTATAATAATCGCATAATTAAAAAAGTTATAAACCATTTAAACCATATAGCTCATTCTGCGCCACCCTGTAGTTCCAGTGCAATGCATTGCATAGGGGAAACATTTAATTTGGTAGCATATTACGACTGGGGAAGAGAGCATCGTTTTTATGTTCGGTACTCGGCGATACTCTCTCTTCACATTTTCTTTAGTGACAAAAAAGAGGAAATATTAACAATAATAATGGCATGTGTGAACGCGAATGAAATAACAAAAGATAATTCCAGATGTTTTTCTTCCAAATGTTCGTCTGTCTAAACTCGGACTAGGGATTTCCCTTGATAAAAAAAAGCCTGGCTAATTATGATACGAGTTACAATCACGAAATATTGTTGGTTTTGATAATAATAAAAAATAATTATAATCGTTATGCCCTTAATGAAAACGGTGTTCAGTTTGTTGCTGATATTTTGCACAGTATTGCACAAAAGCTTTTTTCTACTCTTAACCAGTCTCCGGTTAAAAATATTTCTTATTATCTAAGGATTTCATTAAGGCCAACATCCAAATGAATAACCTTGAAAATAATCAGAAAACGACACGTTGACAAAAAAAAACGCATAAAAGCAACAACAAAAGTTAAAAAAAGAATTAAGCAAATAAATCAAGCCTTTTTTGTTCATTGTTAACAAATACACAGACACACACACACACACACCCATGCATAATGACTGTTTTTTCATCTCTTTTGACTTTTGTCTTTGGACAACTAACTTGTGCGAGGAGAACTGATGCACATGTGGGGATATTTGTACACTAACGAGCATAATTGTTAGTTTTTAATTTATTTGATCAATGTTTTGTTGTTAGTGCTTCCCTAGGCTGAATTTTTGGTCAATTTTTGTTTTTGTGTTGTTAATAAAAACAAATTATTTGGATGTTATTGAATCTATTTGCTCAACGTTTCGTTGGTTTTTTTTCCAACTTCTTCAGGAGCTTTCTTTATTAAATTAAATCTGTCAAAATAATATATAATTTTAGTGTTACTGTATAAAAATATGTGTTGTGTGGAACTTACTATTTAATTTTTACATCGGTAAATAAAAAATTTTTTTTTTTGTAACTGATTAAACTGATAAAATTAAAAAATAATAACTGTGTCCCTCCACCACATCATAATAAAATTTAAACATTTTTTGACATGAGAATTCAGCCATTTTTAGGAATAAAATAATATACATAATTATAATTTGTTTATTTATAACAAAAAGGATCTTCGAAGAAATTAAAAAAACAAACATGCAAAAGTTTCCAATTTCCCTTAAGCTGTGAGTGGTGTTAACGCATTTTGGGAAACTGTAAAAGATACATATTTGGGTAACTTGGAATGTTAATTCTTTAGCGTGTAGAAGCTCTCAAGAAGCAAAAAATTATTGCGCTAAATAATAAAAAAAGTGTAAAAATTTATACTTTTTATTCTAGAAAATAATAATCTGGTAGGAGGAGAAAAGAGCAGATGTTCATTCGGCCTTAGGCAAAAACTATTGTTAAAGTTAAGAAGTGGTTTTAAATTCAGGGTGTCTGGTGGCAAATTTATATTTTTAAATACAATTATTTCAAAAAGTAATAAACAGTGAGCAGGGAGGATGGCGCCGTTGGAATTATCGATTATGCGAATTTGTCAGTCACGATGTCGCTGTGGTCGAGTGAGCATCGCGCGTTCACTGTTGAGACATTTTTTAAGAGAAATGATTCTTACGTAATTGCTCGTCGACAATTTTGTTCAAAATTCGGTATTCGGCGAATAAGTGATGGACCTAGTGTAAATTTAATTCGTTCGTGGGCGCAGAGATTACACGCAACTGCTTCGGCTATGAATGCCCCACGCCAAGGCCCAGTCGATCCAAAAACATTGAACTGGTTGAAAGCAGTTTACGTGAAAATCCGCGACTTTCAATACGGAAATACTAGGACTTCCAAAAGCGATTATTCATGAAATTTTAAAAAAGGATTTGGATGACATACTCTTTAAAAAATAAAATCCGCATTTCCATTCTATAGTTAAATGCACTTAATAAAACTTTGTGTCAATTATTACGTTTTTTATTTAAGTTTAGTTTAGTTAAGCTACCAAACACCCTGTATATGTATAAAAATTCGTACTTTAAACCAGCCTGTTTTGGTATTCACTTTGACCGTCGTTTGTGAAGGTGATGCCAATGAAGTAGAAAGTAGTTTAAAATTGAAGGTGAAGTATCGTAGTACCTCCCATGTTAGAGCAGTAGATACAGAGGCATGCGGCGGTAATCGCTAACTGTCTAAAGACCGACCTGCACGAGTTGCCCCTCGTGCTGATCTAGAGCGGAAAACTCGATAAAACCCATAATTCCAGGTGTCATTCGTACCGGGCATATTGGATGAATTATACTACGATAGTGTGTCTTCTAACGAGGACATTCAGATACTGGAAGCCCTTTGGTTGTAATCGGACTTACCGTGACACCGGGGCACTGTTGCGTCTCGAATATGTTTTTTTATTTTGGACCAGCACTCAGAGGATGACCCCTACATATGCGATGCATTGTGCTGGAACATCAGAAAAAATGCGAATGTTCTTATGAGTTAGTCTGAAACTGGGCTCGAACTCACGAATTTTTTTGGTTTTATATACAACGTGCAGACTACTTCAGGGATCGGTGAATTTACTAAAAGAACATCATAAGTCCAAAAAGTGAGCATTACAGAAAACAAGATTCACTAACAACTTCGGCGGACATACCGAGTCCAAGAAAAAGAAATCAAAACTTTGTAAAAAATTTTTATACAAGAGAAACGTCAACATGGAGACTTATTCGTTCTTATTACGTCATAAATTAAAAATTTTAGTTTAGGAAATTTTGAATTCCACCATTCCAAATTTTATATGTCACACACTGCCGGGAGGCACAAACACTCGAAAGTATCAACCGAAGAAAAAAATTTTTATCCTACCATAGTTCGGGACTTAAACTTACGATATCGAAAGAAAATTCTATACATTTTAAAAGAAATTGCCTGTTACTGAGTATCAACATACATATGTATTTAATAAAGAAAAATCATTTGCACCTGTTACATTTATGTTCGCCAGTATGCCTGCAGTACAGAAACATATAATTCACCATGAAAAACCTACGCATTTTTGTTAAAAAGACAGTTGCAGCATTTAATACAAGTTTAAAAAAAAAATTATTTACTCATTTGATATGCACTATGGACGAGAAACATTCATTTGGATATTTACTTACGTTGAATAAGCAATTGCAGTTGTACTTAAATGCAAACAGTATTGTGTAGAACCCAAGCAACGTTTTTCATAATAAACAATAACTTAATGTTTTTTTTTCGCATATTTCACCTACTTTTTTACGCTTGACTTTTTATTTTCGACTATTCTGATTCTCGACGGAAAGAAAATTCCTTTAGAACATTTATATTGAGCTTTTTTTTATTGTTTTCCATACAATATAAATATAAAAAAAAAACAAGAAAATATAAATAAATAAATAGATGGCAATTTTAAAACAGTTTGTGAATTTCTGGCCTGGTGGAATCTTATGTGTGAATGTGTGGAAGGTTTTATGTATCCAACATTTACATATTTTCTCACATTGTATCTGTTTTTTTCTTTCTTTTCTTCAAAATTTATTGTTGTTCTTGCTGTGATGAACACATTTACACTTGATTTTCCTTTTATAGAAACTAATATGGAAATGTTTATATTTTTTTATTTATTTGTTTTTTTTTATTACGTAGTGAATAGAGATGAAACCGTGAGTAGTTGTATACATAAATAAAATGCATACATATGGTGATTTCTTTTCTGAACAAATATGTTGCCCTTTCGATGGATAACATTTTCTACAGTTTGCCCACACCTTTAAAAAGTGATACATTTTTTACTGCCACAATGGTACAAAATATTTCAGATTTAATATTAATGTATACTTAGCGTTTCACTGTTTCTACGGTTTTTAGCACCATTTTATCAATAAAAATCGTCCGCAACATTGTTTTCTAATCAGCTGCTATTACCTAGAACAAACTGCAAAAACTTTAAACCAAAAATTTATCAAAAAATTTTACATTAAAATAAATAATAAATTAAACAGAATCTTCTTCTAACAAAAGTCTGACGGAATCTAGTCAAAGTGAAGAGTATATTGATTTTCATAATTCTTATTTGTATAAAAAAGAACTTAACAAAGATGTAAAAAAGGTTAGATATCACCCCGACTTGAGATTAGAGGGTAAAATATGTTGCATATTTTGCCAGTTATTTGTGCAACATATTTAGAAAGGAACGAAATAGGTTTTTTTAATGTTACATATTTTTTAGAATGGAACAGAAATAGTAACGAAATGTAGCATATATGTAACATTTTTGTCAGAAAAGAAAACACCAATAGTCACTAGAAAAAAGTCTTCTTCATGATGCAGATTTTAATTAAGAGCGCATGTTCATGCTTGCTCAAGTGAGTGTAAAAACATTAATTGTAAACAGAAAAATTGACATACACTAAAGAAAGGTATTTGCTGTTCAAAATTAACAAAAACAACATTTTAGATATTTTCATTAATCATGCACGGTCATGCTCATATCGAAATCTTAATTTGCCCTGCATTTACACATGTAGGTGATTACTTGCAAGTAGCAAATACATACGTGTTAGCATCGAAAAAGCAAAATATTAGTTCGAATGTCTGGTAAGTTGGTTGAGTGTTTACACACTTGCGTGTAAATTCATTTCAAAATTCAAAAGTGCTGTCAACAAGGAAAGTTCTATCAAACATTTGCTAAATAACTATACGAGTTCAATATTGCCATTTTGGCAATATCTGCTAAAAATATTACGATAAAACTTCTTACTTTCAAGAACCATTAAATTATTATTTAAAATTACAATTAGAAAGTGTTTTTGTATAGTTGTGTTTCTTTTTATTTCTTATTTAATAAATATAAATACAATCAAAATCAATCAATCAACACTTCATTCATTTTAATACGTACTAATAAATTAATAGAAAACTCGTACTTGGCAACACTGTTTCTTCATTTGGCATTTTAATTGCCGCAAGTGCTAAAAAGTTACTTGCAATACAATTTACTTGTAAGTCAACCCGCAAGTTCGAGAAATGTAACTGTATTGGTGAAAAATTTTTGAGTGTATTGAGTTTTTCGGACTTGAACTTGCATGTGTATTGAAGTAAAACAAACTGCATAATACTTTACGGCATTTGCGTGAGCGATATCCGTCACTAATAGCTATTGCTAACTTGACAATCCACAATTCATGCATGAGTGGTTTCCATCTCTGCTTGAGAACTTTTTAAGGCTATTTTTTTTTTGCATATGAGCAAAATATATCTAAATAGTTGAGAATATGAAAACAATAATAAAAATAAAAAAAAAAATTTTTTTCATTCAAAACACATTTTAAATACTCTATGCGGTTAGTTGAAATGCAAAACCGCGTAACTAACAAAAATTTCGAAATAAATTTTTTGATTGATTACGCTGCACATTAGAAAAATTCACGTCGTCACAAATTTTTAGATTTTTATAATACAAATTAATTATTTTATTGGCGAAAATTCAAAGAATATAACTACAAATATGTGTATTCACCCCTATCGCGAATACTTTTATTCATAATTGAATTATTCTAATTGAATGGGTTCGTTAATAGGCAAAAAGGGCTGCGAAAATCCAAGAGTTGTTCAACACCGAGAATTACACCCACTTAAGTGTACCGCATCGTGCGATGTTTCGTCGGAAAGGATAATTGGCCAATATTTTTTTAAAAAATGAATACGGTATCGCCGTTTCTATCACTGGTGTTAGATATCGGACAACGTTGAAAAATTTTTTAAGTCCAGCTGTGGAAAACCATCCGAATTCGACATTCACTTCATGCTAGCAATTGTCCCTTCAAGGGGAATGAAAATTTAAATTCTTATTCACGATAGAGGTGATTAGTTAAAAAAGTTTTTTCTTCTTCCTGTAAAAAAGTAAAAATGTTAGTTGCGAGGTTTTGCATTTCACACAACCATACGTAAATATTGAATTATCTAAATTTGTTCTATAGGGTGAACCAATATTAACGCATAAGTTTCAACTTGACATATTATAATTTAGAGATTAAAAATAAATGGAATATTACAACGTGTTTTCATCGCTTTTCAAAAGTGACATTTGAAAAAAGTATGCAATACTGGTCTCCACAATTTAACATTTACATATTTGCTTTAATTTTGGGTAACCCATTCCATATATTGTATGCATACATATGTATGCATGTGTGTACATGTGTATGTATGGAGTATGTACATTCTACACCCAGTGACCTTTAGATGGAGAATACTATTCTTTTCTTATTATTGAATTCATTTATATTTTATAGTTCCAAATTATTTAATATTAAAATAAAATAAAATAAAAATACAATGCCCGTACACATTCTAATTATTTGCTGTCTTTTTTGTGTGGCGATTTTAAGTTGATTAGTCAATTATTACTGAATGGACGACCATGACTCATTCTTCAAATCGCAACGAGGAGGTCGCTGTGATGTTCTAAATACAGTATTGCGCATCAGAAAATTTGTTCATGCTTGGCATAGGGATTGAACACACGACTCTCGAGCTGTAAAGTCATACTACAGCCAACAGCGTTGCCACAAATAACAAATTTGTGTAACCAATATGTAAAAAGTAACTAAATCCGAAAGAAGTAACCAAAAGTTTTATATGATGGGTATTACAATGTAACGTTTTTTTTTTTGAATACCCCGCCATTAACGAATAAATGTAACAATGCATTAAAATTACTAAAATTCACAAAAAAAAAAATTGTGATAATTTCGCGGTCAAAATTCGCAAAACTAAAGAATTTTTGAATCACAGTGCAACAACCCCTTCTCAACAACAGCAATTGCAAAACTGACGGAGCCGTTGGGATAAACTATTAATGTGAAGAATCGAACTCATGCACTTCTCACAAGAACACCTACGAATATTGTATTGTAGCCCATAATGTTGAAGAAAATCCATGTTTGTCAATGTCTCTTTGGAATTAGAAATTCCACAAACAGCAAAATACGGTATTATTTTACACTTTTTATTGTGCTTAGGTCTTTAGTTTTATGAAGTTCAATTAACAGGCGAAGTCACGTCTACCGACCATCAGCAACGTCGTGTCTCGAAGGCCACGTTAACAAGAATTATTGTCGAAAGGCTTCTCTATACCTAATTTGTGACCGTTTCGTGCGCTTTGCGTAATGGCCGGGCAAAGTTGGCTGACTATGTGATTAGGCGAAGAGGCGATCACAATTGGCCACCGAGATTTTGTCTTTTAAAATGTTTATATTTTTTCTTTCTTTGCAGCTACGTGACAAATTAGGTTTATACCAATGGAACAAAATCGTTTCAAGACCACAAAGATGGAATTCTTAGAGTTATCGAGGACATATTATGTACTGGTGCAACCAGAAAAGAATATAGTACCGTTATCATCGTGCTACATACATGTTTTACAAAATCGGTGAAAAGTATACAAGTACACATTGGTAAAAAAAAGTGGCCAATTTTGCTTAAAAATAACATTTTTAAATTACACAACAGTTGCAAATATTTAACATAAACATTTGTCTACAATTCGATGGAAAGCAAAGCATTTCTATTTATTTTAAATATTTTAATTTACATTAAAAAAAAACCGCTTACTTTGCAAATCTTATACCAGTCTATAAAAATACTTTTATAAAAAAAAGACGAAAAATTAAATAAATATCCACACATGAGTGCATTTACAAGAAAAACCATACAAACCTACATTTCTGCTTCTGTTTTGTAAATGCCGAAACACCCACTCGCCCTCTGCTCAGTATAATATATAGGAGTATATAGAAATGAAAAGAGGCAATTTGGTATTTTATTTTACTGCAGAATTTTAAAGGTTCTATACACGGTGAAAATATATTTTTAAGTTACTCATTTCTCTCAAATGATTTTACCATTTGATGTGCAAAGCAAATTACAGGAGATTTAAAAATAGAATTTCCATACGAAATTCCTTAACAACTTTCTATAAACATATAACAGATCGGGCAAGAATTCTACGAAATAATTAGAGGCTTTTAATTTTCGTATAGAAAAATTCTGATGGATGGAAATCAATATTCAATTAAAAAATACGAAGATTCAATTAAAATAATAATTCGATTTCAACCTATCACGAAAATTGCAGAATCAATTAACCGTTTTAATTGAAAAAATTTCACAATTCTTTTCACTTGACCATTTTATGGCATTTTGATTGCACTCTTTTGAAAGACCAGGTCTCTGGTGTGACCTCGAAGAGAAGCCTGTGTCAGAGATTGCCCCGCGACATTTCTTTCTTGTTATAAGTATAAGATAATGCTTATACCAATTGGAGACTACCGCTTAAGAAGATCGTTCTTTATAAACATAAATACTCACCGTTGCTCTGATACCACAGATTTTTACGTGAATATGAGTTTTACGGGATATCAGTTTTAGGTCTCCAAACTTCTGATACCCCAGCTGCTGTCCGCGGAATTGCCACATCTATAAGTCCCCTTGCGGGCCATTTTGAGCACACTAGTGGTTAGAATTAATTCGTCACACATGAGCCTAATCCGACAGCATCTTACGACCTTGAGATTGAGCGTGTTCATAAGTAGAACTGCTAGAAAACTGTTGGCAACTGTCGAACATAGCTTGATGAACAAATACACGGCCGTAATGGAAAAAAATTGATGCGAAATAAAATATCACTTTGAAGGCACTCGTACTCCTTAGGAATTACTTCTAATATTTCTCAGTGGGAAAATTTTAACGTTTTTTTCTGTTTGCAATATTAAAATCATGACCATTTCAATGATAAATAAATTAATACACAATAAACAATTGAAATTCTTTATTTTAAGTTAAGAAATAAATAATCGAAATACTAAAAGAAAATAAGAGAAATACAAACACTTGATTTATTTTTTTTTATTGCCGTCAAATGGTTAACAAAAACAACAAGAGATACAACAGAAAATTTCTAGAATAATTTAAAAATAAATTTATTCGAAAATAGATAAAATGTTCGACCACAGTGACGTTAACTTTTGTACAAGTTTTTATTTAACTTGTCTTGTTGGATCTTTCATTAGTATGCCGAAATGGACATATATGTACATTCATACCAGCCAAATGGTTTGCATGACAGTGCATGAAAAGCCTAATGACAATCATTCTGATTTCACTATGGCGGATTATCTATTTTTTGTTGGGAACGCCTATAAATATGCATAACAAATGAGTGGGTTTGCCGAGGAGAATAGGAAAGACGAAAGAATTTTGATGGCTGGGTAGTTAGCATGTCTATAAATTTTCTGATGTGCAGTAGTGATGTCCAAAAATATGAATGTAGTTGTATTAGTGAGAATCTACCCAGCAAACATAACTGCAAATGTTTGAAAGAAGAAAATCAGTATGTAGTGAGAAGACATGTATTAATAATATGTTAAATATATATAAATATGTATGATATATACATACATACATATATACATATACATACACATACACATATCCATATACATATATATAATATATTGATACATAATGAACTTGCAGTTTATTTCATAAAGAAATTGAAAAATTTAATGTGAAAGATGGGAAGAGTATCGATAAATTTAAGACAAACGAAGTGGAGGGTTTTTTTTTATGGAAAACATTTCTTTAGGAAAATTTCAAGGAGGTCTATATGCAACGAAATTTAATACACAATAGAGTTTAAAATAAATTAAATTAATAATCGGGCGCTTGCTTAGTGACAATTAAATGAAATGAAGAATGCTTGGAGTTGTTCACTTTGAAAAAAGAAAAATTCTGACGGTTTCATTTTGAATTCGAAATGCTGTGTTGTATTTTCTGAAAAAAATTACAATTACGCATCGCATATACGTATAAGTGTGACAATTTTTTTTATAAAATAACGCACACAATGACAAATATTGAAGCTGATCATTGATCGTGTAGCATACGCTTAAGACTAAGTGTGATTTTCGTTTATTGCTATGTCAGCTATGAAGTAAACATTAATGGTTTCTACTTATGTGCATCTATAAATACAGTAAATGACTGTATAAATTTTTGGGTCTTTTAAATCCCCGAAAAACACAAAAGTAACATTTTTTACACGGAAAATTTTTAGTTAAAAGTGTGTGAAATGTAGTGGTTACTTCTCAAGCACTGTTGCGAGGCCTCTGTCATTTATAATTACAAAAGTAAGAATGGAATTATCGTATTTTTAACCAAATTACTGGCTAGCTACTACGAGGTCTAAATGATAGCAAAATACATAATTACTGTGCAGTTAACATCACTGCTCTACAATTAATATCCTCTCTGGCAATTGGCTGTTGAATAATAAATACTCTTGGTTAATTGCTTGTCTCAATTAAGCTGCAAATGGTCAAGTATTCAAAACATTTTGTTGGTGTTGTAATTTGTTTTGGTAAAGCCTTAATGGCCAGAAGAAACACAACCCAGTGAACATAAAAATTTCAGAAGAAAATTTATACTTAAAAATAAAAAGTGAAATCACTTTGACAGCATTTTGAGAAATGTGATTGGTACACAGCGAATACTGTTCAAAAAACAAAATAATTTTATTCTTTTTTTATTTATTTATTCAATGAAATTAATATAAAAGCCTCCTTGGTACAATTAAACTATATTACAAAGGCAATTAAGCCTGAAAACTTACAACCTAGTGAGATACATTGAAGTCCATTCCCAACCACTAAAATAAAATTATGGAACTATCATGAAAGGAAACCAATACTCCTCCTTAGACCAGTGTATATACAAGCAAAAAAAATAAAGACAATTTAATTAAAGTGAAGACTTTTTAATTAATTAAAGTGAAATAATCAAATAGAATAGTAAAAGGATATACATAGATCGTAACTCTAACACAACTCTGCAGTTTCGTGTTGTTTGAGTTGCTCTATCTTATATGTTTATATTGACGCCTTAATTATTTTTGAGGGTGGCGATGGTGGAAGTAGTCTGCACGTTGACTACAAAACGAAAAATTTTAGGGTTCAACCCCAGTTTCAGACTCATAAAAACATCTCGCATTTTCCCTGATTTGCATTTCTGTGTGTTTGTGTCTGTTGTTGTCGGAGGGATTCAGTGGCGAAGGCATAGTCACTGGTCACTGAACAGTGACGGCTTCAGCTGTATTCAATCCACAGGCACATTAGAACGCCCTCCTTCGTCGATATTGTGTAGCACCGACGAAGTAAAATAATTACTAAAAAAGACTACTAAAAACCAAGCTTCAAAATTGAATACGTCTCCTTGACATCAGAGGCGCTGCAACACTGCTATAAAAATAAAGTACATACAAAAGCAGAGTTGTAAGATAGTGAAGCTTCACCTCCTATCATTTCTTCTACTGCCCCTTTCCTATAGTTCCAGCACAATGCTTCGCATGTGTAGGAGTCATCTCCTGAGTGCTGGTCCAAGATAAAAAAAAACCGATATTTTATTGGTCAATACCGAAAAATACAGTATAACATCAGTAAACGCAACTCTCCAAAATAATACCTGAATTAACGCAGCTTTGCAATGAAACTTAAGTTTTTCTCTCTCGTTTTGTTTTTTACTTTCGATTTTTATAAATAAAAAAAAAGTCATCTGAAAAAAATATTGGAAAATTTCACGCTCTTTCCGTTAAAAACATGAATCTTCAACTTGACAGCAATTTTTTATTTATTCCAAATATATTTTAGTTTTTTTGTTTTTATTCTTTATTTTAATGATATAATAAGTAAATTTGTTTTGAGAATTTTCAAATAAACCTTTAGTTTAGAAATAGAAATTTTTAACTCGGTGTTCGCAACAACTCAGTTTTCGCAACAGCGCAACATTTGTATTGGTTGCGTTAACCGAAATTAACTTATATATATCTTAATTTAAGAATAAAATTGAGACTATGAATCGTTGAAAAATTAAAACAATTTAAGGGAAAACGCATTATTTTAAATGCGAAATGATCCGATTCTCAAAAGGTTCCATTTCAATGTTGTTTTTTTTAAATTTCTCTGCTGACGATACCACGTTTTCTTTTTGATTTTGCAAAAGATTATTTATTTTAAGCATGTATTTTTACTATCCTTTTCCTGAAATAAAATAAGTTTAATTGAAATAAATTTTCCGAAGGGAATTTACAAAAAAATCTAATCGAAAACTTTATTGGCCACTCTGCAAGGTGTTGAGATTAAATTTTTATTAATTTTTTGATATTTCACTGCACCATATTTGCAACATTGAAGAGCAAGATAGAAATAGCTTAATACAATTTTTTCATACTCAAATAATGCTCACAAAATTGTTTGCTGGGACTCTTTTTTTTATAATTGGCGTGAAGTACAATGCAGTAAGTGTCAGCGTACATTCTTCAACGTGTAATATGCGCTTTTTTAAGTTGATTTTTTTTTATTATTATTTTATTAAAACTGAAAAATATAGTAGCGATGTCTTTTGCATACAAATAAAACCAATTAATTTTTATAATCCCATTAGTTGTCTTAACGCCGAGGAAATAATTTTCGATTTTATAAACAAATTTAATTAATAATAAAAATGGGCATATGCATAAGCAATTTTTAATTTAAAGATAACCTTGAGATTAGTTTTTAATTTTTTGGTTTTTATTTATTTGTATGTATAAAAAATATTTTTTAAACTCGTTGAAAATTTTAATACGAATGATTTTCGTAGGTCTTTGAAATGAATCTATATAAAATATATATGTAGAGAAAAAGATAACAATTTGAAATACAGAATTAATAGACTGTAAGTCTACATAAGAAATAATATTTTATAGGAGTAACCGGCCCTGTACAGAGGAAGGCTGAAGACGCCAGGAGGCTCGTTCTTTGCAGATTATGGCGATATCGGGGATATGATCCTAATCAGGGTGGTGCGATTTTTGGATGTGTCCGGCTGGCTATAGATGCTGAGTACTACAGCTGACATCAGTTACTTCCATGTTTTTGGTATCAAAACGGCACCATGTGCTTATTGACCAGCCCCCACATCCGTGGCGGGGGTACCACCAGCACCAACGAATACCACTAATAAATACTACTGTCATGTAAACAGCTGATTATGTTGCCTACAAATTTCTTCCAGCAACCAGTGGAATGCAATTCGCAGAATATTTGTAAGTCTATCGTTTTGGTTTTTTATTTCTAATGAACATTAGGGCCCTATGACACTTCATTTAGAGAGCACATTTATATTTTTTCGAAGCGTTGTCTTCTTCCTTAGAAGAAAAAACGCTAAGCCATAAAAGGTCGAAAACTAAGCTCAAAATCGCAGAATTTATGCATAAACTGCTAAGTGGGCAACATCTTAAAAATGTGAAGTTGGAAACGCCAATTTTAAGTTGAACATTGCTAATTTTTATTTAATTTGAGATTTGACGTGTTCATATTTCTATTAATATAGTTTAACTCTTTACACATGCTAAATTTTCGAATTGCCATTTGCGCAATTGTTCATATTTGCGAGACTTGTATCATGAAGCCTCTTGTAAACTTGCCAGAAAAGCACTAATATGTACTGGAATTAGGCAACTTAAGATAATGCAGGAGCATTCTGCATTATCTGCCTTACAACTTTTAGCAAACCTCAATATAAAAATAAATTAAATAAAATACGAAAAATTTTAATTAAAAATTTTAATTTTCTTTTGCTCAGTTTTTTTTTCGCAGAATTTGCTATAATTTAGCAAGTTAGATATCTTGTTGGTCAAGTTGACAAAGTTTGTGCAAATGAATTTCCATACAATTTTTGACAGTTCAATTGAGAGAGTGTTCAAATCCATAGTTTGCACAGTTTGCGAGGCTTTCCAGCGGTTACATGAGAAGCCTTATAATTAATTTAGCGGAAATAAATTATCTTGTAGCGCCGTCTCAGTTTAATCGTATTAAATGCAACTCAACTGCGATGACTTCTAAGTTTTGGGAAAATACTCATAAATGATTCGAGTGATTCAATTCATTCATATAGATACATAAGCACGAAATTGCCGGCCAACAATGTGACCACAACTACACCAAAATTTAATGCTGAATTGACTATCAATAACTTTAAAATAAGTAGAAAAAATAATGAATCATGACTAAAGTATACTCACTTTTTCACTACTCATTGCTGATCTCACGGGATGGCCCCTAGAGGAAAGGTATACTGAGAGAGATTTATATGACAAGAGATGAAGCTTCACTATCTTACAACTCTGCTTTTGCACATTCTTTGTTTTATAGCAGTGTTGAAGCGCTTTTGATGTCAAGCAGACGTATTTTGAAGCTTCGTTTTTTAGTAGCTATTTTTCGCTCTAATGTGCCTGTAGATTGGTTACTGCTGAAGCCAGTACTGTTCAGTGACCAGTGACTATGCCTTCGCCACTGCTATCTTCCGACAACAAAGGCCAGATGTTTTTATGATTTAGTCTGAAACTGCGCTCGAACACAGAACCTTTTTGGTTTTGTAATCAACCAGCAGACTACTTCAGCCATCGCCACACGGAATTTGTTTATCGCTTTTTTCAACCTAATCTAACATAACCTCAACAAATTATATGTTTGCTTATTCCTTTAAGTTTTTGACAGTCACCTTTATCGTATTTGGCGTAGACATATTGCGACTACTGGCGTATTTGTAGTCGCTTACGTTGCATATATTAGCGATTTCGCCAACTACGATGCAATTTTTAAATACGATGCGTTTTCGAGACGCGTTCCCCAAACACTATAAGGGGCAGTATTTTAATGAACCTAAACCCCTATTAAAATTTGAATGACTTCCGTCCGCATTTAATAATTTAAATTTTATACATGTATGTATGCATGTGTTTAAAGCGAACTTCTAGTTAACTTTGTTTAAAGGATTTCGCATTCAATATCAAAGATTTATATCTGCTCTGCAAAAAAAAAACACACAAGTAAGTCCTTGCTTTGATGTAAAATTTCTATATTTAGTGTTCACTGTTGCAATGAAAAATCCTTGATGATTAGCGATTTTATGCAAAAACAATGAAACCAAACTATCTATTGTTGCCACTATTTAGCACCAATTAACCCTTTTATTATGCCAAGTTGAAATATTTTTTTTTTGTTAGTTTGATTTAAACATAAAGCAGCAAATCATGCAAACTTTAAGTGCGAAATAAAGGCGAACAAATTTAAGTAGGATTGTAGGTCTTCTAATAATATGAAACTCAAAATGTTGTATGTGGTATGTAGGTTTTATGTTGCAAGATTGGCGTGGTCGTTTTCTGTGTGTGTGTGTGTGTGTAAAAGTGGCTGAGCGAGTGGAGGAAAAGAAAGTGAAATTAAAAAAAAAAAAAAAAAAGCAAAATACATATGTATGTACATGGCTAAATGCATATGTGTGTACATATATAAAATGACAACATTTTGAAGCCAATCGCAGTAGAATTTTGAGGGCCATTGAAGGCTACAATTTTATAACAAACAATCAACAAAAATTACTCATGTAATTCTTGGAACATTTTGTAAAAGACTTGTAATTTAAATAAAATACATTCATTTCTCTCTCAAGCGGAACAAAAAAACAGACGTAGTTACACACGCATACAGACATACATACGTATGTATTTCTTGTGGGCAGGTGCAGAACAACGTTGCCATTATTGGGCTTTTTAAATGTGGTAGGAAATGTTTCGTTTGGTAGGATGGTAGGGCTAATCACTACTTTGGGAGGTGAAAGAAAAAATTATTAATTCAAGGAAAATGCAAAAAGCTGGTAAAAATCACTAAGTTGAATTTCCATTTTTTTGTCAAACATGTTTCTATCTCAATAAAAGAAAAACATAACAAGTGGCAAAATTTTCTTTCTGTTTCGTATTGCTGGTGAATTTCAGCCATGAAACGAGTTATTAATCGAATATACGATTTTTTTTTATTGAAACTAGATGCTCTAATGCCAAAATGTGACTGAAAATTTAATTTTATTTTTCTGATATATTAGAAATAAATATGGTTTGATTGCTACATCAATTCTTAACATTACCCAATGAAAAAAGAGTGAATGCGTTCTCTATTAATTGCTATTTTCAATTCATTTCTTAAGCACTTCTTTATCTGAGTTCATTTTTAATGCCATCTTAAATTATCACTTTTGAACTCAGTAGGGAAAAATTTTTTCAGTGGGAGCGCAGGACTCTGTTGGAAAAAAAGGTAAGAGAAGTTAAGAAGAAAGAGTAAAGCGATGCTACGCATATTAAGCTTCCATATTTGGCCTTGTTCAAGGCGAATTCATAACTGGTGAACTTACTAGCCCAGGTGATCGACAATTTATCACCGTTTGATGTCAAATTGTGGGAATTATTTTGACAGTATACAGCGATTTTTGGTTGTGTTGTGCTAGTAAGTTTACCAGGTATGAATTCGCCTTGCCTTTCTGTTAGTAAAAATATTCAATCATGTGACAGGCTACGTCAATATTTCTCATCAATATACATAATAATATATAATAAAAACAACAACCAGTGTTGCCAATGAAGGATTCGGAAATTACACATATGTGTTCTAATTACACATGATATTTTTTAATTATTTCAACACAAAAAACTATTTAACATAAAATATATGTATATCAGTCGTAAAGCAGGTCTAGGATGACAAAAAGCTATACCGTCATTGTAATTATTTTTTACAGGCGGTTTGTGCTTTTGTTTGTTATTTGACCTTGAATAGCTTTGCATATCGGTTGCACTAATTTGCCCCAACTAACTGTATCGTTTATGTGAATTTTTTTACTGACCACAGCTGAAATCGCTGTAATACTAAGCCATTAGTACAAAATAAGTCTTTTACTTTTAAATCAACAATTTTTTGTGATTTTAGGAAATTTAAACACATTATTTTGTATTTTTACTCGGTTTTGAAAAAGACGAACATCTAAGCGTTCCAAAACGCATGGCGAAATATTATCATAAATAAATAACAATAGTTTGTAGCTTTTGTGTAATTCTTATCCAATAAATTATCTTTTATTAAATTTTTTTTGGAAATTCACTTGCTAATGATTCAAATATCTTTTTGTTTATAAAACTCTTTTAAAAATAAAAGTGTCCAATAAAGTAATGAAAAAAGCGAAGAAAGTGGTAACAATTAACAAAAAAGGAAGTTTCAGATATTTTTTCTAACATATTCACACATCTCACAATCGAAAAACATTTATTAAGAATTGTAAGTGAAGTTTTAAAAACCGTAGCGTCCTCTTAGAAGTATATTTTTATAATGGCACAGGGCAAATACATACTGTGAGCAGGCTCCATTGACAAAAAAAATCAGTTCGAAATTAATAAAATAAAAAACTAAGAACCAAAGTAAAATTACACACAGACTACACATGGGCTACACATTCAAGCAAAAATTAGAGACAAAGTGGCAACACTGACAACAACAACACTATATTCGCAACATGTCCAAACACACAAAAATACATTGCAGGAGACAAGAAATTTGGATCAACGAATTATATTACAAAACTCCTATGTATGTATGACATAAAAATAATACATTTTCCACACACAAACACACACACACACATTCAACCACCCGACATCAAATAGAGGCGCCAGCTTTCTTAACGAATAAGTTACTTTCAATTATTATACGACATCAGTTTATAAATTAAAATAAGTGATTTTTCCAAAAATAGTTACATAATATGCGAAAAAAAAAGATTTAATACAGGGTGGGTCAAAATGGGCGAAGGACTTTGAATTCCTTATAACTTTTTAATTATATTTTTTTTTTTTGTTTTCAGTATTTTGTAAAGAAGACTTGGGGAATTTAAATTTGGGACAGTCCACGACGACTTGATTAGGCAATTGATTTTCATTCATAATTAGTGTACTGCTTCGTGTAGTGTTTCGTCGGAAAGGATAATTGGCCCATATCGGAAAACGTTGTAAAATTTTTCCAGACCACCCGTGGAAAACCATCCGCAAGTATGGTTCCAACAGCATTGAGCCACAGCGACATCTTTGGTAAACGAACAAGCGATTTTTATTGGCCTCCGCGTTCACCAGATTTAACCGCTCCAGACTGTTTTCTTTGGGGTTATTTGAAAGGCAAAGTCTATATTAATAAGTCTAGAACCATACAGCAATTAAAAAATAATATACGTGACGAAATAACACGTGAAGTTTTGCGAAAAGTTATAGAAAAAGTTTTGAAAAGAACACGAATATGCGAAGCAGAAAATTCAGAATTAAATTAAAAAATATTCACCATTATATATACTGTATTTAAAATAAACATGTTTTGTTAAGTATAACATAACCTAAAAAGAAAGTTTTATCATATTTGTCAGTAAATATCAGCTGATTCGTAACGTATATATCAACGTAAACGTAATGACGCATTACAGTCGCTCATACCATCAAATCAAATGTATCGCCATTTTACATTTCAGATCCGTCCGTCTTATTGTTTTGTGACCAGTGTTTTTCAAAAGTAAATTTCTATAGAAACGAAAAGCATTAAAAGGTATTTGCCTTCTCTATCAAATTTAATTTAATGAAAGAGATTTACGATTTATCCCAAATTTTAAGTTCTCCCATTTATTCTTTTTTTTTATTGTTTTAGACAAAAAATTTACATAAAAAAATTATATGCAATAATAAATCTTGTTTACTACAGCAAAAATAAATGACGGTAATACAAATTTTCATTTAATTTAATGAATAATGTTTAATCAGGTTTGAGTTCACTTTTAATGCTTTTATTTTTAATTTTTTATTTTTATTGAAATAATGCAACACAATAGAAGTTTGCAATGAAAAAAATACTCATTATTTTAAAACAGAAAAAATGTTCTCACACACGTTTAATTATTTTTCATTTCAGTTGAGTAGAGATGTAAGTTGGGTGATTAAAATATTGTCACGATCAAAAACCAAAGGTGTGGTTTTGCTAATTACTTAACGAGTATTACAATAGAAAACGAATTTTATTTACCAACTTCCTTTTACTTTTTATGGGCATTTGGTCAAATACATTCTGCGGCGAGTTTTTATTTTTTTTCTATTTGTTCGTCAAAGATACTTATTACGCGAAATACTTTCAGCTGGTTAACATGATATTTGTCTTAGGAAACATTTCCAATTAAGCCTGTGTATGTAATTAAGTCTCATGTGAATATGTGCCATTTTTGAATTGTTTGTAATAAAATTTAAAAAAAAACTGCACTTTCTTTTGAATATGAATTTATTTTCTTTAAAGCTGTAAACACATAGACTACGGCGGGCTACCGACTACAAGCTGTCAACATCAATTTATGAAAATTATTATTTTGACGATAGCACAGGTAAATGGGTACACGACCACCACTGTAGCTGTCGCCAACTTACTCTAATTTTCATATTCGTAAGCGATAATGAGTACAGTTGAACCTCGATTATCCGTATCACAGGGAACCTTAACACAGACAGCACAGATTTTTCAGACAACAATTTAATCGATATGTTTTTGCAATTTTGTCGTTAATAGAAAAAATTCTTTTAAAAAATAATTATTAACTATTTGAACGAAGCAAAACTAAAATTCCAGGTGTTGTCACATCAAATTTTTTTTTATAAATAATTGTTTTTTTTAAAGCGTTTGTGTTTTGAAAGAAAAAAAATTAGATCGTTTTTTTAGTATCGCAATGCTTTTACCATGCGCTTTGCTTTTAATTAAACTCTTGTTAATTTGACATCTGGATTATTTTAACTTTTTCTTTGCTCGCTTAAATGGCAAATTATCGAGAGTCGACTGTACTTTAAAAAATTATTGTGTTTAAAACCAAACAATAGTTTGGTAATCCGGGCAATTGATTGCATTATCCGGATTACCGAAGAAAAATTTAAAAACGTTACTCTTGTATATAAAATGCTTTTAAAAGACATGCGCAATGACATATTAGCGGAATCACACGGTTCGTAGTGAAGACCTTTTAGATCTTACAGCTGTAATACAAGAGCAACAAAATGTATTGATTTACTAAAAATTCCATTATGTAAATTTTATAAAAAAGTAATAACATACATGTGGATTCAATTTTTACAAGTATTAAAAAATAAAAATAAAAATCTTGCACTTTTGATTGTCGAGAACTGTTCAAACTTTTTTCCGAAGCTAAATCACGCAACTCGTGAAGAACAACACAAAAGTCAACATGATTTTCTTCTGACCTGATTTATTCAAACAAAAGACATGGAATTGCATAGCAAAATAATTTGAATTTGGAGCAAAAAAAAAGAGAGAAACAATGTTTTTGGAGTAACAATTAATAGAGATTACATTACGGGTGGTATCACAATGGGCCTAAGCTCTGGCCTTAGTGGGGCGTTATTCTTCGGGGAGGTTCTGCCACCAAACGTAACATAATATTACACAACAACAGTTTGCATGGAATCCGTATTATAAAGTTTCAATCAATCAGGATTATAGAGTACGAAATGTAATGAAATAAGCTGTCCGGATTGCCGAATAATCGGGATTAGTGTGGTTCGGATTATCAAGGTTTTACTGTAATTGAAATAAGTAAAAACATTTTTTTAAATATTTCATAAGAAAAATCGTGCCACAAAGCAGCAAATATTTAAAGGTTTTTTAAGCCTGGTTAACAATGCTTTTAAATCCGAAAATTGTATATTCTTTCTAAATATTTATTTAGACATTTGCGTGTCTAATTTCTTTTAACAAATTAAATTCCTTCTTTGTTAAAAATTTAATACGCTAAACTTGTTGCATGAATCCCAACTTAATAAAAATTCTCAACTCAGAGGGAATAAAGAACAATGAAAAATAAAACAAATTATCTTCATAATAATTTCAGTTTGTTTTTTAATATTTAAATATTAAGAAGCGTTTGCGCACAGTGACTTAATAAAGTATACACACAGTATGAATAATCAGGTTCAGCACTATTGTAGATGTGTTCAAGATTAACGTGGACACCTACGCATAGCGTCTCATTCGACGGTGTTCTCACACCGAGTGAGATGAAGGCGTTCACTACCGCCCCATTGGCACTTGAAAATACACCGCGTGTACTCAAACAGGTACACGTAGGTTGCAATCCTAATTCATAGTTATAACTGGTCCACAAATTACACCTAGCTGAGGTGCTTCGTGCTGTCTAAACTCTGTGCCACATCAGAATGTATGTTAGTCAAGAACGCATAAGCCAGTTGTCCATACATATGTTTTAATAGAACATAATGTATTTCTATACTGTTTGTTCGAGACACATTCCGGTGACTACTGTTGAATGGCAACAGCACCTAGTTAAGTAAAAGCCGTATCAGAACATATGTATCAAACTCACATATATCCAGAATAGACCAATAACTTATCTCGCTGCGTAATTTTATGTCGTAACCATAGCCACTACGAATCCTTAGCCAGACCAGCACCCTAACTCCAACTTTTCAGGGTTGACACGAAGTACTCACAAGGAGCACAAGTACGTACTCAAGAGTACATCAGTCTTTAACCCCTTACTTAGCGTTAGAGCAGTGGTGTACTATATATGGATTAGGGTACGGATTTTCCGAAGAATCAACGTACCGAATCTGGAATATCTGCGCGACTCTGATTGGCGACTTCTAATGGCGTATATGGAGTGGACTAATTGTTTGGAGAAAGCTGGAATCTTCGAGCGCACATTAAGCCTGCTTTGGGCATACGTAATTCCGTCCAGGATTGGAACGACGTAGTTGTCTCCTCTTTGCTACCCAACCTAACCTAATCTATGCTACTCTGTATATAGACATTATTGAGCAACTGTATGTACAATATTTCTGTTCTTTCTAATTTCATGTGTACATATATATTTACTTGTATATACATACATACATTCATATATACATGACCTGTGTTGTTTTACTTTAAAATGCTGAATATTTTTTCTTGTTCTTCTTTTAATATTTGTTCAAATTAAAATGAAAAATAAACAAGAGACTCTTTTGACGGTGGTAAATTACAAGGTGGAGGCGTCAGGACAACAATAACAACGGTGTCATGGCACGTCAAACATGCATTCATTTCAGTTCACTTTCATAAGCCTTGTAGCTCGACGATAAATATTCTGTACGAATATGTAGGAGCAACAACAGCAACTTTCCAGGCTGTTCTGAAAATCACGTGATTTCAAACGCATGCCGTTTTAAAACACTTGTGATTTTGCGCTGTTCTTTAAATCACATGATTTTTGTGTTGTTTAGTGTAATTTAACCTCAACGAAAACACAAGAAAACAGCTGATTAACTTCTTTCAACTGTATTACAAATCACAAAAGCAAAAAACATTTCTAACAGCAGAAATGTTATCTCTAAATATTTAAAATTTTCAATTGTATCTTTTTTAAATAAAAGAACCAATTATTCAAGAAAATAAATAGAGAACACAGTGAGTAATTTTTTTAAATATTTTACTATAAAGTTTGCCATATAATAGTTGCAAAATTAATCAAGTTATATTAATTCTTTTATTTATTCGACGTTCTATTTTTATTGTATGCAATAAATTATTTAACACTGCAGGTCTTTATTTTCGATATTTCGCTAAAAATATTTTGATTTTATGTATTTGTTTGTTAAATAATTTTATTCAAAAAATTTAATTTTCCTGATGATGCTAACCAACGGTTAGCGAAAGATCGAAAATAAATAATTTAAAAACTTTTATAAAAAAGACCTGCAGTGCTAAATAATTGATTGGATACAATAATCAAGTTATTTGAAAACGTTGCTCCACAGAACACTTTTTTTTGTGGCTTCAAATCACTTTCTCCGAAATGTGAAACCATGGCTGTTTATTTGATTTTTGATTACCTTGATGAATTTTGAGTTTTAGAAGAAACTTGTAATTTTTATGATTTTTTTTTTGGAGCTGTGCTCAGCGAGTGTTCCCTACATATGCAATTCATTGCGACGGGACTAGTGAACTGATAAAAACGATAGAGAACTCAATTTCCACACAACTCTGCAGTTGCGCGTTTTTGAGAAGTTAAAAAGCAGAGTTGCTGCGTTTTTGAGGTTATGTTGATGCATTAATTTTTTTTTTTTTTAGCTAAAGAAGAGCCTGTGGCATTATTATAAAAGTGCTTTTTCAAAAGGCCATTTTTGTGAAAAGTACCCATTCCACTTTAAAAATCTCTTTCCTTTAATATTTACATATGTCATTCACGTCGGTAAAAAATAGTAATCCGCCATTTTGGGGCGCTCGCCATATTATGTTGATAGTTATTTTGAGCTTTTTATTAACGGTTTTTACCCTTTTTAACCCCCTCATCCTTAGAATATAAAAAATCCATTCCTAGTGGATCTAAATATCGAAAGTCGAGTCTATGTACCTCTAGATAACCGATAGTAGAGTTATATGTGCACACTAATAACCTTAGAAACAGACTCGTTGAAAATACAAGACTACAAAATAAAATTCTTGTTTTTAACTTATTGACTTTCAAGAATCATGAGACATGATAAATTTTTATAAATATTTACTCAACAATTAAAAAATATTGCGAAGAAACAACATATTTGTATACAAATAATATACAAATTATGTAAATTTTTTAAATGTGTGAAGAAACTTTTCAAATAAAGAAACAAATTACAACAATTTATAGGAATTTTGTAAGAAAAAAATCATGTGCGCCAAATCATAAAGCTCTATATAAAGAACCACAATGATTTAAAGCATTTACATGCCCACACAAGTTCATTTAAAATTAATTGATTTTTGTTACTGATTTCAAATAAATCTAGATAAAGTATTTATTAGTTTGGTCAAGCAAGATGAAACCATTCGGGTACTTTTTGAACCCATTTCACAAATTACGGATAATAATGTTGTCAATAGTGGCAGTCAACTTTAACTACATAAAAAGTTTTTGAAGTTACCGTCTCTTAACTTAAAGGACACCACCATTGATCCCAGCCATCTGTCAGTTGACCACTTTCAAATTTTAACAAGTTGAAGCTACCACAATCTTTAGCTTTTAATTTTTTCAGCATATTTTCATTTACTTTTTACAGCTGTTGCCAATGATGCACATTTTTGTTTTTATAATGTTAAGGATGAAACACATTCACCACAGCAGGCTACGAACTACAGAGACTACAAATGTAGTTGGCGGCATTCGTTGCCTTGTAGTCAGGTACATAATTATTTTGAAGATGGCAACTGAACCATAAGCAGCTGATTCAAATTCTAGTACACTTCTTCAATTGGAACTGCTTCCATTTTACCTGAAATATACATATTCGTACTATTGAAGAACCAAAATAAAACTAAAGAGCTTACAAATTACAATAAACCAAACAAAAAAGAAACAATTGAAAAATATGAACAGCTATTTATTGTAGAAAAAGTGGTCGCACTTTGAACTATACATTTCTTAAAAAAAAGGGCCAAAAAACTCATTGCCACAAAAATTACTATTTAATGTAAAAATATAAACTGTAAATTTTTCATTAAATCTATACATCAGTTTAAAGGAACTTGACCTGATGTCTTTAGTAACTTAATGTTGATTTGCTCTTTTATATGAAAATTTTAGAGGTTTATAACTCGGAAACTATGGGTCGTCCCAAATTTTTTCTATTTAATTTCTTTTCTTCATATTTTTAAGTTTTATTCCACATACGGAAATTTTGTTCCATTTGGATAAGGTTCACTAAAATAGATTTTGCTCCCATATGTTAATCTATTATTTTACATACTTTTCTTTTTTTATATTTTCTGTTTTTGTTTTCTAGCCAACAAAAATAGAAATTAGTTTAATTTGACTACAGCGACAAAACCAGCATGGATAACCGTCAAAATAATCGTTCAAAATAGTGTGTATTTTATTTTTGACATCTTGAAGTCGGTAGCTTGCTGTGGCGAATGTGTTTAATCTTTATATATAAAATAAAATTTTATTTAAAAAGGCATCTGGAACACACCTATTGTATAAAATAAAAATATATGTATATATAAAAATATATATATAAAAATATATAAATGAAAATTAACAGTTGCTACAGCAAAGTCGGAATCTAAGAAAACATCTTTTTTTAAAAAACTCTGTTGTAAGAGATTTTTTGTAAAAACTTTCTAATTAAAAAAACACTTACTGACAGTTACTTCTTAAATCTTTTTTTAAATATTTTTTTTTATTAGAACAAACATTTTTGTATTTGTATCTTTTCATGATTCAGGAAATATTTTCTGTCAGCTTCAGTTCAGTTTACAACTCGCTATTCAAAATTGGAGTGTTTGTAATTCATGTGATAATTTTCCCATCTAAGTGGGTGATGATGGTGATGTCGCCACGACATGAAAACTGCGCACTTCGCCAAACTGGCACCTAATTTTATATTTTTTTTTGCCTCTAAAAAAATTAATTATGAATTTTTAAATTCCCAAAAGGGAGCAATGAAAACAATTTATTCATTGAATTACAATAATAAACAATTCGATCGTAATAATAAATAATAGAAAGAAAAAAAACATTAAAATTTTATTAAAAACATTCGTTTTGATGACATGACGAATAACACTGGAACAAAGTAACAAACAAAAATAATACAGCAAAAATCTGTTTAAAGGAAGTCATGTTTAAAAAAGATGCGTAATAAGATGGTGCTGCTGGCAAACTAGACTTTTCAAGTCGAAGTTCGCGAGTTCAAAGCCTACTGGCATATGGTGCAAACGCTTTTTTATGTATAGTGTCTTTCTAATAAGCAAAATAATGAAATCGACACGCTCATCATTAAGAGCGCGTCCATTTGAGAACTAATTTTTTCAGTGGTCAGCACATATGAAGCATAAACTCCCTGCGAAGGTATTTCCTGACACATTTGACGTGGACTGATTCAAATTGAATGTCCATAAATACTACTTTATATATCCCACCCTAAAACCTCATTTCGTAGTTGCAGCACAATGCATTGCATGTGTAGGTATCCATCCAAGAGCACCGGTCCAAGAAAAGAGGCTCATCTGTTTAGCTTAATAATTAATGAAAGAATAGCAGTGCACCACGTGTTTCTCAACTTACGAACTTCTCTAAATAATGTTTATTTAAAGGTACTTTTTGAGAGTTACTTATTAAAGGTACGTCTTTAAATAGTATTTTTTAATATTCTTTTAGGCAACTTGGGGCTGTGCTCCAAGTTCAATCTTGCAGACTTATTGGGACACGTGAACAGCACGGTAGGGGTGTAGTAGTTTCCCTGGTTGATTTCCACGAGGCTGGGGTTACTTTAGTTAAACTATTCTGGCCATCTGCCCTCTGAACAACCTAATAAATTTTTAATATAAATTTACGAACAGAGTTTTTTCAAAGCACCTTTTTAAATGGAGCTCCTATTAAGAGTACTATTTCGCCATCTGCTTCTTTTCTGCAAGCAAAGGTATTTCCAGAGGAAAGAGATTTCCAAAGAAAAGTAATTTCCAAAGACCGAGTTAAGACGAGGAAACATTTGGAAGGGAAACATTTAGTCTGGTTGCATATTACGGGTAGGGCAGGAAGCATGGTATTTGTATTCGGTACACCGCGATACGCTTTGTTCTCATTTTCCTTGCTTACAAAAATAACAATAACAATGGGGCAACATTTTCGTCTGTGCTACCGAGAATATTTTTCTTCCAAATGGTTTCTTGTCTAAACCCAGACAAACAGAACGTAAACAATAACTTTTAGAAATAATGCTTTTTAAAAGATAACTTTCGTGTGATACTCTTGGGGTGGGGTACTTTTTTAAATATTAATTTTTTGATGTATTTTGTATATAGTTTTCCGAAAAGCACTTCATCAGAAGCAAAAAAGAACAGATATGTAAACAATATATTCATAACAATACCCCTGAACAGACATTGGCCTTCCTTTCCCTTCTCTCTCTCTCTCTCACTCTCTCTATCTCTATTCCAGTTTTATGGCATTTAATACATTTTGATACATTTTACTCCTTTCCTCCACCTTCTATTTATTAAGTTTCAAATGTCATGTGTTCACTGATATGAACACAAAAGAAAAAAACTGTATTATTTTACTTGTGTTATTTAATTTATTTATCTCTAATGCGATGTGTGTTTCTGTAACTTCTATTTCACACTCAAAGACCTTTTTGGTTATTTGATATTTAAAAAATAACAAATAATAAAATGCATTTGAAATTCATTTATCAGTTAAATGTTATTTAATAAAAATAAAGCGCCATTGTATTGAATATTCATTTAATTTTTGCGCTTCAGTAATTTATTGAGTATTTGTTGTTTTTTATATAGTATACATATCTCGCATCAAGTATCCTTCGAATTCAGATACAAAGAAATCATTCTGTTAATAACTATTGCTAGTGCTAGTGCTGACTATTTACATATGTTATAATTCGTTAATTATTCGTTACTATGCAACCGTTTTTTTATACGCAATAGTCAGTATTTCCAAAAGCGAAACTTCCAACGAAACGAAATTTCGCAATGAGTGATGATTTTTGGAGTTTATATTTTTTTCTACTCATCAAGGCGAATTGCGGAGTGGCAGAAGAAAATGTACTTTTTTCCTCATTTGAAATTTTTGAACAGTAACAAGTTTTTTGCTAGTCTTAAGATGCATCAAATAACACTACGGGCTAATATTCCAGTTAAAGTTGAAACTCTAGTTGACTCTATTATATACAGTTCAAAAACTAATAGTGTGGCAGCACTACGATTTATGTAAAAAAAAATAATTTTTGCAGCGAGGTATCAATCGTTTCCACATGATAACACAAGCTTTTTTTTAGATTTTCGTAGAAGTTGGTAGTAGAGTTTTGGTAGATTTTTATGATTGTGGCAGCCCTATCTACAACAAAAAGATAAAAAAATTTCTGATGTGCTATGCCAATAGCACCCTCTTTCTACGATATTTGAGAAATAAAAGAATGGCGAAATAAACTAAGAAATAACCTCGGTGGTCTCCTGCAGCTTAAGAAAAATTAATTCCTCAACATAGGGGTGTTCCAGCTGCATAACAAAACAGCCCGAACTCACACAAATTAAACCAAAAGAGTTCCAGATAGCAATTTTTTTTTGGAAATTTTGAGCGAAAATGAGAGAGTAAAATTTTTCATTCCGTGACAAAGTTTCACGAACTTTTTCTTTGGGGAAGTTCGGGGTACAATTAAGTTATGAGCTGTTTTTTATTTTCATATGAAACTAAGAAATTAATCAGAAAATTTGCAAAGAAACGTTTAGAAAGTTTTAAGTTAAAAATTTATGGACGATTTTTCAAATAAACTTGAAGTTTTAAATACATATATTTGTGCATATTTATCAATGTCTTTAATAAAAAATGTCTTTTACGGTTTTTCAGTTTATTTTCATTCACTTTTTTCAACTGTTGCCAATGGCGCAAATATTTCGCTTTTAAAATTTTATGCATTTTTAGCGTCTAAAATCACTGTTATAAAATTTACTATTTCAAGATGTTCAATTGTGTGTTTTTGCGTTTCAGCAATTTTGGGCAACTTTCTCACATTCAGAGAGTAATTTGCTTTTAACTATCAAAAGTCCGGACTGTTTTGTTATGCAGAGTTATGCAAGAATCAAGTTCTATTCTTTCCTATCACTCAACAAGCTGTTTCCGCTCTTCCATGATGTAATTAAACCAGGTGGCATCACTAGGTCAGCTGATTATTTTTTCTATGCTTATGGTTGTCATGCTATAAAATGTAAAATTTCTATACAAACACATTTGTTTCACAGTATTTTTTATTAACAAAAAAGTGATAAGCATTTTTATTTGAATAATATTATTGCAATCGGTATTTTATTAAAAAAAAATTAATTATTTGGGCTTAAATATTATAAGTGAAAATATTTGTATGACATTTTATGTCACAAAGCATAAACACGCCAAGCAAGGACTGTTAAAGCTTTACTGCCGCCACCTTAGTAATTGGACTTTCCTCTCTCGCTTTATAATAATGGTGGCTACAGACGATCCAACTAGTTCATGCAACAGGTTTATCATTCATGTTACATATTTTGATACAAACAGTGCAACCAACAAGTAAATCATAAACACAACATCAATTCTGAATTGAATATCGCTGGGGAAACATGGTTAAGAAAATACAACTTTACAACAGCTCGCTTCTTACCACTGAACTGAATCAGTGAAAACACTGAACAACGATTCGCGCCATGCAACCAACATTAATGTAACCAGAAAATATCAAAATATTGTGATGTGATACCTCAAATGCATGACTACAGACTATGCAACCAATAACGAAACTTACATGGTTGCATAAATGCGTTGCGTGTCGTCTGCATTAGAATTTAACACACAATGTCACCGTTGTTGGTAGACAACTTAATTGCTTGAGTGTTACTTCGCTTTAAAAAAAAAACTATAACTCTCTAAGAAAGAAAAAGGAGAAAACTCCCATTCAATGTTTTTATTGGGAATTGTTGCATTTGGGCAAATAAATTAAATACCAAGCGAAATAACTCCCGGACGCAGTTAAATAACTCCCAATTCCTATTGAGAGTTATGTTATTGTTTTTGTTTGTTCTGCTTGCTGCGATGTATTTTGTGTTACTGCGTAAAACTTATGTAATTTTCTGACTCATATTTAGGGAGAAGATCGCGAATTAATATTTGTGTATTACTAAAAAAAATAATAATAATAGCAGGTATTTAATAAGAATAAAAATAACAATCAAATTTTGACATCATATTAATGATGAATAATACCGAAGCAAGAAATAAATTTGCCATAATTTTTCAAATTTTTTAAAGTTAGAGAATCACGTGTAAATTTCTAACAAATTTTGATAACTTTAATAATTTATAAATTTGAAAAAAATTCGTTTTTAGAAAGTTCTTTATTTACAGGCAATAATTTTCTACGTGATGTATGACTAATTAGAATGTTTTAATAAAATAAAAAAAAATGTTTATTCCAAAATTTAAAAAAATTATATTTTATTACAAACAAAATCAAGTCATTTAACAGTAAAGTTATGGTTGCCTTGCCTTGGCGGCCCCAATTAATCCCTAAAAATCACTAAAAATAAAGTATATTACAATCCACTTTATCGTATTTATCGTAGACGTATTTCGACTACTGGCGTATTTGTAGTCGCATGTGCTGTATATATATTAAATTTTTCAACAACTGCGATGCAATTTCTGTTTTTTATCTGGGACCAGCATCGTGCTGGAACTATAGGTAAGGGATAGTTGGAGAAATGACAGGAGGTTAAGCTTAATTAATTATTCTACAGCACTGCTTATTGCACGTTCTCTGTTTATAGCAGTGTTGAAGCTTCGGTTTAGTAGCCATTTTTATTACTATTTTACTTCGCCGGTGCTACACAATACCGACGAAGGAGGGCGTTCTGATGAGATTGTGGATTGCTATTAGCTGAAGCCGGTATTGTTCAGTGACCAGCGACTATGCCTTCGCCACTGAAAGCTTCCGACAACAACTGACACACTAATGCACATCGGAAAATTGCGAGATGTTTTTTTTATGATTTTAGTCTGAAACTGGGGTTGAACCCAGACCTGTTTTGTTTTGTAGTCAACGTGCAGACTGCTTCAGCTATCGCCACCCTTTATTGTGTTAAATACGCCGCGTGTTCGATACGAATACGCCAAACACGATAAGGGCGATTGATTATAGGATATCATACGCTCTAAACATTGTATGAATAGTCAGGTTTCTCTAAATAAATTCAGCATTCCTGAGTTTTATTGATTAAAAATAAAGAATTCAAATGAAATAATAATTCTCTAATATTCTTTACTGAAAAATATAGGAAAAACGCGAAAAAGTTTGCGTACAGATTAACAAACACGTATCGTCCAACGTTAGACTTTTCAGTGTCATTCAACTTTCGGTGTCAGTTATTAAAGCAAACAATTCTCTAAGCAGCTGAATTTGTATTTTTTGATATTTTTCATAATATAGAAAGTTACGTAATTTCTCTTACCATATTTTCCCTATTCACGACTTTTGATGAACTTTGGTACTTGTATAGCAGAAACATCGAATTCACTACCAGGTATACTCACTAACTAATTCGCCCGTCAGCTGATTCAACGTTTTGTAACGTATTTTTACGTCGAACGTCAAAATTAATTTACTTTTGTCATATTTTTAATAAAAGTGGTTGGCGGTAATTAAATAATTATAAAGTTTTATTATTATAATAAAAAAATACCAAATATATTTATTTTTGCATTAATTAATTTAAATTTTTATTTCACTATTTTTAGTTTATTTTATATATATTATATTTATTATTTATATTTTATTTTCACGTTATTTTTAGGTTATGTCATATTTAACAAAATATGTTTACAGAAAATTTGAGGTTTGGCGAGCAACGCGAATTGACGAATTTGCCTTGCGACCAGCTTGTATTAATAAACCCCGATCGAAGCCATAGCAAAATTTAAAAGAAAGTTTACCTCGCATGTGAGCAGCAGTGATAAAAAAAAATAAAGTATTGAAAAAATAAAGAATTGTGCACTTTAGATCATCGTACTACTTACTGGTCGATTATGGATAACAAATGTACGTCAGTTGGTAGCAAAAATCTGTACTAAAGAGGAATTGAAATTCAAAACTCTCAGTTGCCATCTCAAACAGCATATTCATGTGGCATGCGCCCACTCAACTGAAGTTCAATTGCCATCCATCCATAATCGAGCCTTTAAATTCTTTTAAAAATAGATTTCATGGATGTTGCAAATATTTACTCGTAATATTGAACTGAGTTTTTTGTTAGTTCATTTCTTTTTACATAAAAAGGAATAAATAAATTTAAGAAAAATAAACTGCCCAAATTTATTTAGAATTCTTCGAAATCACACTTTGTCTACAAGTGTTATGGCGTTGCTTTTCTGATAAATAATTTATTTCTTTATTTATCAATTTCTTAATCAAATCAACAATTCATAGAATTTATAAAATAAATGGCACAATCACAAATTGCCATACACATACATACACACAAACATAATTAAGACACAAATATACGTTTTAAAAGTTTATTTTTTTTTTTTATTTAAAATTGAAATTTCTTTATTACCGACACAAGTTTATTTAAAGCTTCCAAAAATTAAATTATTCTTTCTAAAATTAAAGTAACTAAAGCATTAACGACGAAAAACATGAGCACAAATGACACACAACAGTTCCGCTGCGTTAAAGAGAGCTAAACGAACTGAAAACAAGTTAATAACATAAGTTTAAAGTACGAGTACTAACCTACTTAAAGAATATCTGCCATCAAGAAAACAAACTCAAAAACTAAGAAAAGAAAAGGCAATAATTATATGAAGTATTAACGAAAATTTAAAATCAAGCACAGACAGTGGAACGCATTATTGTCCGTTAGACAGACATTTTTGAAGCAAATATGAAGTGAACAAATAAACAATGAGCAGTACAGACAGTGGTGGTCAAAACAATAGCACAAGACGGTCGAACAGCATAAGATTTATTTTTAAACTAAATTATTGCTTTGCTGTTTTTGATTGCACTGTCATTGATTGTAAAGTAACCGGTAAAGTTACTCTCTCCAAAGAAATTCTAAAGAAATGTAACTGCAGACTAAAAATCGATTTGGCAAAAACTTTTGTATTTATTAAAATAAAATAGTTTTTTATTTTTTTGATTGTTTCAAATTGCAAACTTCAGTTAATTTACATAATCATTTCTTCAATAGGTTGAATCTGATAATTGATACCTTTTACAGGCAATTGCCTGAATTGAAGAAATAAAATAATTTTTATTTATCTATGTTTGTGATATTGTTTAGCTGGTCTAAATGCGCATTTTATTTGGTGCTAGTACCAAAATCGACAGTAGACAGACCTTTAACCACAATCTTGAAAAAAGCTAAGAGATTTTACATGCTTTTTTTTTTAATTTGGACCGGCACTCAGCAGATGACCCCTACACATGCGATGCATTGTGCTGGAACTATAGGAAAGGAATAGTAGGAGAAATGACAGAAGGTGAAGCTTCACTATCTGACAACACTGCTGAAGGCACGTGTTGTACCGTCTCTGATGTCAAGGAGACATTATGAAGCTTCGTTTTCAGTAGCAATTTTTATTAATTATTTTACTTCGCCGGTGCTACACAATACAATTAACATGCATACAATATAATTAACACGCAACTGAAGGCTTGTTCAAGAATTAAGCTCTGTCTTCCTACCACCTTCACCACTTCTCTATGCATTGCATATGCGGGGGATTTCTCCTGAGCAGTAGCTCAAGATAAAAAATAGATAAAAAAAATGAATGAATATTTACTTGTGTTTAAATTCACAGTTAATTTATCAAAATAATGTGAAAATCGCTTTTGATTAGAATAAAGGAAAATAGAACAATGAATCTCCAACACCAGTTCAGTAGAACACTTATGGCGTTTTCTTTTCTGACAAAAATGTTACATATATGCTACATTTCGTTACTGTTTCTGTTCCATTCTAAAAAATATGTAACATTAAAAAAGCTATTTCGTTCCTTTCTAAATATGTTGCATAAATAACTGGCAAAATATGCAACATATTTGACCCTCTAATCTCAAGTCGGGGTGATATACTAACCTTTTTTACATCTTTGTGAAGTACTTTTTTATACAAATAAGAATTATGAAAATCAATATACTCTTCACTTTTACTAGAGTCCGTCAGACTTTTGTTAGAAGAAGATTCTGTTTAATTTATTATTTATTTCAATGTAAACTTTTTTGATAAATTTTTGGTTTAAAGTTTTTGCAGTTTGTTCTAGGTAATAGCAGATAATTCGAAAACATTGTTGCTGACGATTTTTATTGATAACATGGTGCTAAAAACCGTAGAAACAGTGAAACGCTGAGTATACATTAATATTAAATCTCAAATATTTTGTACCATTGTGGCAGTAAAAAATGTATCACTTTTTAAAGTTGTGGGCAAACTGTAGAAAATGTTATCCATCGAAATGGCAACATATTTGTTCAGAAAAGAAATCACCATTAAACACAATTAAATATTCATTCAATCATTTGTATCACCCTATTATTTGTTATTTTCGTAGAACATTGCCTTCATACTATTAAACTCGTACGTAATATTTAAATTTTTGATACAAATTTTTTAATACAAAGTATTATAGTGTGAAACACCCTTAATTAAATAACATACACTAAACAGACATCGCTTCCAGATATATTTGTAGTCATTTAAAAGATTCACAAGGAAACTAGCAGTGATGTAACTTCATTGCTTTCCATTTTTCTGTAGGATTCGTTAAACAGGGCGCAAAATAAGTTCACCGTTTGTTGTAGCGGGCATCTACTGTACTGTTATTGGCAAATAACAGAAATATGCATTTGTTTGTTGCAAATATTTCCATTATTAAATATAAATAAATGTATTATCAGTGCTAGTTTTTCTGCAGCAGCTGTAAATTTTTGATTTAGTAAAACAAGTAACTTAGTCAAACGTACAAATGAAATTTGACTAATTTTTGACACTCGGTTTTTTCACTACATATTTATTTTGATGACGACAATGTTGATGAAGATCATCACCATCATCATCATCATTTGGTATTTTATTGACGATGATTTTTTATGCCGCAATGTATGACAAAAGCACAAAATTTATGGTTGAATTACACTTCAATTTAATATACACAATAAAATACATATCGTCACCTCAAATGCAAAAAGAAGTAATCACCAAAAAACTCAAAATTACGTTTTTAATGGATAGTGGTGCAGCGCATCAAGGCACACGTCTCCACAAATTTTTAGCTTTCTATTTTTAAAAATAACGACTTTATTAAAGAAATTCAAATGGAAGTTTTAACTAAGTTTTAACTAATCAATGCATTTCGTGCTTGTGAAAAAAAAAATGAAACAATGGAAAATTGTTACCAGCTGACTCTTTTTGAGACATATGTTTTAAGGTTGTAATTGTTTTTGTACTTTTTATTGGGATGATTTTGCAAAATAATCATATTTGTAACCACAACACTTTTCATTTTATTTAATTTTTTGTCTCTCCCGTAAAATTTTTAAAAGCGACTGTAGGACCTTTTTCATTTTACGTGACGATATGTAAATCGTCATCATCCATCGTACCCATGTGAATTTATGCATGCAAATTGTTAGGTTAGTATTAAAATATTTTACTTCAACTTGAAATATAGAAATTCACGGAATAGATTCTTTACTATACCCAATAGTTTGTGAATTTTTTTGTATTGTAAGTTAATAATCTTGTCACTATTGCTGTTGTTGCTATTGTTGTTTACGACTTTTACGTGGTTTTATGCTTAAAGGTGTTTTCGAATATTTAAAGTGGCACAAGTGCGTTTCCACTTTGAAATACAATACAAGGAACCTGCCTCAATTTGTATTTGACAGATACAACATACATATGTACATGTTGGTGTTTAAACAAAAACCAAACAAGACGACTGTAGAATAATGTGTACGGATTTCCATGTAAATACATATCAAATCGCATCGTAGGCCATTCAATGGCTGAATATTTAACTTTGAATAACTTCCTTAACAACTGTCAATAATGTAAATGTTCCGAAACGGAAAACTATTGATTAGTTGTTGTAAACATTTTTATGGACATGTCTTTGCATTATGTGTACAAGTGTGAATGCACATACATACGTACATATGTACATGCATACATATGTATTTTTATATAAAATAGAAATTCTATTATTTGAATTGTAGAAAAGCTGAGGTTTGTTCGTTTTAATTTGTTCAGCTCCCACCTCCATGAAAATTATATTATTTTCATGCTTAAAATTTGTACTTGAATATTTGTGTCCATTTATTCGCAGTTTTGTAACAAATTTCCATGATGATATCATTTCTTACAGTGGCGGCAAAAATACATAATAAGAACACCCTATGCAGTTTCTCCGATATCTTTTCATATTCCCTTTTTTGCTCTTTTGATTACACTGAGATGTTGTGCCAAAAAAAAATTTATTTTCTTCTGCCTACTCTAAGCGGTTCTTTTCATATGCCGTTGTCTTAACTAGCCGACAGTTGTGGGTTCAAATACTGTGACAATCACAAAAAAAATGTGTCCAATGTGTATTAATATCTACGCTAATCTACCTCACAGGGCCCTTTCCCAGTCGCTAATTCAGCAAGTGGAAGGCCTTGTTCTATAAAAAAAATAGAACATCTTAAACGAACAATTTAGGAATTCAAAAATCGATTCGAAATAGGACAACAGTTACTTAAATCTATATACATTGCAACTGCTGTAGTGTAATTATTCCAAGTGGGCGTTCCCACGCCCATGCAATGTATATATTGCTCCTTTATTTATCTTGAGAACGGCAATACAGTAAGTATCCAAATTTATCCCGAACAGAAACGTTAAGAATACGCAACTTCTTTCAAAAATTTAGCGGGATTGGACAAGTGGACACAAAATAAATGATTAATTAAAAATTTTTCTATATCTGGAGAATGACAGAAGTAAAGTTATCGAAATTGGTGGTGATAACTTGGTTGTCAATGCCTACCTGTCAGAAAGTGGGTGGGATTGGGGAATGCGAAGCGCATCAATTTAATCTAGAATTTAAATAAATTGATACGTAACGAATTAACGGTCTTTTTTGTTAATTGTGTAAGCCAGTAGCAGAAAGTTAGCAATATTTACAGGCTGGCCCAGTCATGTTAACTTTACTATTGCGATTTCCGTACAGACCTAAAAAATTACCGTTTTTGGCAGAATTACCGCACGCAATGTCTTGTAGAATTATAATAATATTTTTTTATTAAAAGTCGTTTATATTTGAAAATCAATATATTTATTTAAAAAACAACAAAAACTTAAACAAACAAGCAGTGATAATAAAATAAAAATTTGTACTTTCAGTAAAATCAATGCATGTATTTTTGTAATATTTACATACGTTTAGCTAAAAATTGTTATTGAGTTATTTATGCCTGAAACGTGCAGCATTTAACTAGAACTAGTGGCGTTATTTTTCATAGTTGTAATGAAAGGATGATATTGTTTGAAAGGTTGTGTTTTTTTTATTTATTTTGGTGTTTACTATCGAACGCAGCTTTTAATGGCCGCACGTCATAAATCTAATTTCATTTTTTTTCTGTTTTAAGTGAAAAAAAAAATATATCAGCAAAAACTGTCTTCTGTGGAGAAAAAAGACTGGTGAACGAATTAGTAATTGAAATTTGGCCAGAGCACTTACTGTCAGTGTCAATGTAATGAGCACGGCTGTGTTTAAAGTTTTAAACAGTTCGCTTAAACACGTTTATTAAAAACATTATTGTGAACATGGTGCAATAGTCTGTTGAAAAGTAATTTAAAAATTCCCCTGTTGACTTCGTTATTCATTCGCTTTATTTTTAAATATAAATACAGAAATATAAACTCTAACCACAGTGCTATTTCTTTTACCACAACTGTATATATTTTTATTTCATTAAATGACAGCAATATTTTCACAGTCTGTAACTTTACACTTTTACTATGGATTGAATACAAATAAATAGAAATTAGAAAATATTCTGCTCACGTAGGAATTATATTTTTATTATTTTAAATTAATTTTATACATTCGTTTTTATGAAAACAAATTCTATTATTAGATTTGACTTCAAGCTGAAAGACAATTTATGCTGCTTAAAATTATTCTGTAGCCCAAAAGTTGATGTAATTTTTAAAGTAAAAATTAAAATATTTTTAATTACATCAAATTATTTTGATTTAAATTTCAATTTTTTTTTTTTTTTTTGACAAATAAAATTGCAAGATTCCAAAATTTTTCCAATAAAATTCTTAATTTTACGCCCATAAAATATGAAAATTTGATGGATAATAAATAATCAAGCGTTTCATTTAAACAAAGACATTTTATTTATTTTTCGACGTATCAGACAATTTTAAACGTTGTTATAAAAATGCAATTGAACACGTAGGTATATTGACTTTTATGGTCAAGTTAGGGACAGACGTATCGAACAATTGGCTAAATAAAGTCAACCATTCTTTTTCCATGAGTGTTATTTAAATTTATTTTATTTTTTTTAATCGAATTTTACTTATGTACAATTTTGAATTATTTATGAGTTCATTTTGAACATTTTATTGTTCGAAAGGAATTTTTTATACTACGAAACTGAAAAAATTCTTGACAGGAGTGTATGGCGGAGTGTTCAAAGTTATAAAAATTTTTTTAGGTATAAAAATACTGGTGATTAGCGCAATAAAAGTTGCATTTTTAATTGGAATTTTATTGTTAATTTTTTCTTTATTTTTTATATTTTTTTTCAATCCAAGAACTTCACTATTTAAAAGCAATTTAAACTTTATTTTAATGATTTTTTTTAACCAGTCCATCTGCAATAGAAGAGAAACTCTAACGATTTATACAGATTTTTTATTTATCAAAACACGTTAGCTGATTCGTGAGATACAGTGAGTGCAAAATAACAACGTATTGTCCATCGTTGGACCGTGTAGGCGGAGCTCAATTCTTGCACAACTCTGCAGTTGCGTGTTATTTATAAAGCAAAGTTGCAGCGTCTATAATGTTAATTTTTTACGCATAATTTTTAAGCTAAGGCGAGCCATTTGATTTATTATTTTATTTCGCCGACGTTTTATTGCTCAAATAGCGACAAAGGAGGATGCTTTAGCTTTTAGATAACTCGAAAAAAAATATTTTTGACTTGATCGGGCTGGGAATCAAACACGGGTCCAGAGCCAATACGCTAACTATTCACCATCAGCGCTCCCTTTAACCCGTTACTTTATCACCTTTTAAATTCTATAATTAACAATTTTTATTTTAATTATTGTATTTTATACTTTGAAGAAGAGCTGCAAAACATTTCTTTCTTGTTGTTTTTTGTGACAGCCCTACCCTTTCACTATTTTGCGTTTAACATCGAAGGAGATAGAAAAATTTCACTTTTAACTCAAATAAGTGTTTCAATGATACAAGTGAAAATATGTATGTTTTGTTGTCTTCATCACAACAAGACCGCAACAAGAAAAATACAATCAAAATGTTATAATTTTTAAATACATATAGTGTTAAATTAATTGTATCTATCAGTACAAGTATCTGATCCATGGGCTTCACAGAAAAAAAAAATTGCACTTATTTTCAAGTGAATCAAGTGCATGTTGTTGTAGCGTTGCTTGGGGCTGCTGCGTTGTTTCTTTTTTTTTTGTTTTTGCTCTCTTCTCTCTATAAAAATGTTTTTATCGTTTAATTTTTGTTTTTGTATTTTGTGGCGTACAGATTCACACTACAATTGACACTGAAGTGGATATTTTCATTGCTGCTGCGGCAGCCTTTTTTTTGTTTTGTGGCAAGTGTACATGGCGGCGCAAACCAAAAACCAAACTACACATAATTTGATCGCTTTTACAATGCGAAACAAGAATGAGAGAAAATATTTCAAATAATAACGACAGCAACGCCACCAGCAGCACAACTGCTGCAACTGAAAATATATCGAATTAATAATAAAAGTGTGTTGGCAGACGTTATCGTTTTTTGTTGACAACTGAATATTATAAATTTATGTATTAACTTTTTTCGTGCGTATATTTGCATGTCGTCTGCTGCAGTATTCCCCAATGAAAACGAGGTTAAAAATATTTCATGAAAATATAAAAAAAACTTCTCTGCCGTATTTATAACAAGCGGTTAAAAATCAAATTTTTTATGGCAATATGATTCATAAAACTTTTGGTAATCAAAAATAGTTTTCATAAAAATAACATTTTCTCTCCCTCTTCAGGGTCAAGGTCATAAATGTGGCAGTTACTGTTTAAACTAATAAATTAAAAAAAATTTTAAAAAAAATTAAATGAATTAGAAAAGGAACTAAAAAGTAAACATTTAGAAAACTTTAATCGGTGCTCATTACTGGGAACAAAGTTTAAAGTCGTTATTTATTTACTAGGTCTTGAGGAACTGAGGGCCTTAATATTGGTGTTTCGTTTTATCGTACGTAATACGTTTTATACATGTCCTTATAAAAATACATATATAAATATATTTAATTTTTTTTTTTTTTTGAAATCCTTATTTTTTAACTTTTATATTATATTATATTTCTTTTAATAACAATTTATATATTATCTTTTAAGCTTAAAGGTTTGTTTTTATTTTTTATTTTTCTATTTCGATGTTTCGTTAACCATCGGTTGACATCTTCAGGAAATTTTTTATTATTTTTTATAAAATTTTTTCTTTTTGAAATTAATATAAAAATTTTTTTTTTACATAACATGTTTCATAAAAATTGTGTAAAGAATATGATTCAAAATATTTTAAAATTTCATACAACATTAACAAAATGTATATATGTATAAAAAAATTATATTATTTACATTTAAAATATCTTTTTATAAATAAAATATAAAAAGATATTCAATTCACATTTAGCAAACATTTTTTAATTGTTTCATTAAAAATAAACTGCATAATTTTCGTAAATAAATAGTTCCATCATCATGCCTCTCGAACAGTCGATAAGTGTTACATCATCGAGAAATTTTAATAGCAAAACAAAAAATAAAGTATCATTAAATTTTTAATAATGATCGAAACAAGATTTTATGCGAAAAAAAAAAACCAAAACTCGTCCATGCTATACGAGAGTGAAGCGATAAGTTTTTGTAAAACCGATAAACAAGAACAAAATAATATTTAGAAAAATTATTAGACAAATTACAGCAATATTTCAAATTTTTTTTGTTATTTGTGGTGTTTTGAAGACATAAATACTCTTTTATTTCTCTCAGTTCATTTTAGAAGCCTTACATACTTATACTTAATATTATAGGGTGCTTTCTTTCAACTTCACACTTTAAATGCAAATGAAACAAAAAACAATTATTTGAATACCAAGAAAACTGATGCACGTTCAACTTTTCTCGTTAAAAGGGGGATTAAATCGATTATTTAGTAAAACCCTTGTTTAATGGGGCGCCAGATTACTGCTCTCGATACGAATCGAAGCTTGAAACATAATTCTAGTAAAATGTTTATATTCAATGTCAGAATTTGGGATCTGGTAATATAGCGACTTCTTTATTGGTATTAAGAGTCAGTATGCAATCTGATGTTAATTGGTTTGTTTTGTTTTTATAAATTAAAGCTAAAAACGCACAAAATCTCCCATTACGATGTCCCAAAAATTCACTTTGGAAACATTAACGAACCGTCATAGAGGTGCATGAATTGCGGAAACCAGTCCCACTGTCTTATTGTATGATATACTAGTTCGATGTTAATTAAGGGATTTAAGCGTCAATCGAAATAAGTTTCTTTAAGTCTTGCAATAACAAATTCATTAATTTTTATATTCGAAAATTTAATTTTCAAAACGAAGGAAGGCCAAACAATAAAAATGTAACGGTAATTTTTTCGAAAATAATGTTGCAACATAATTAAGTGCACATGTATGTAAATATTACGGTAATATATGTTACACATACATAAGTATGTATGTAATTATGTTACGATTCGTTTAATTACAATAGAATTTCATTTTTATTATTTTGTTTTCAAATTCAACCGCACAGCAGATAATTATGCATGTTTAAACAATTAAATAAATAGAAAAAAAACATTATAATAATTGTTGTAACTTCATAACTTTATTTATTATTTGAACTGGGTTTTCTTTTGAACAAGTCTAAACAGAGAAAATTATTAGAGCGCATTATTTATTTGTTTCTATTGTTTTAAACAGTTTTAATAGAAAATTTCAATTTTATTTAGTTTAAGTTTTAACCACCAGCAAACACTTCCACTGCAATTTCTGTATTGAACGTTGTTTCAATTGTTTTATTTGTTTGCTTTTTTCATTTTTTCTTGTTATTTCCGTAGAGATGGTATCTCGTGGTGTGTGAGTTAAACTAACTCACGCTAAATCAAACTCGTGTAAGTGGAAAAAAATTAGTTCGTGATCAGGCAACTTCATGCCCACGAAAAACACTAAAACCGTTTTCTTTTTTTACTCTTTATATTATCATTTATTTCATGGCGCATAGCCGAATTTATAAAGAAAAATATTTTGTTTTTCAAATAAATTTTAGTTAGAAAACATTTTAAGCCTAAAAAGGTTTTTTAAAAATTCGTATGCATAATCAATATTTTCACTAAAAACAATTGTATCTTTCTGTAATATTACTGTGGCGACACTACCTCCTTTATTTGCTCTTGTATCTTAGTTTTGCAAAGGATTAATGATTACCACCTGCCGACAGTTTCCGTGGTACACTGGCATGTGACTGAAAAAGGCTCACGATCATATGCACATAGTGATGGAATCATTCACACTTATGTACGACAATATTTTTTAGCTTATGCTCCACTGAATGCGAAATAAATTTCCTCAACATCAGGCAAATTCAAGCTAAAAGCAGTTCTCGTGAAATGCAATAAAATTAGCCAAAAAAAAAATCATTTTGTTAACAAAATGTATTTATCATTTATTTCAGGTCTTGTAATGTCTTTTTGTAGGCGCAAAAAGTCTTTAAACTGATAATAAAAATGAACATTTCAAAATTTGTTGTTTTTATTCAAATGGAACGAGACAATCGCGCAATAGTTTCACTCATGCACGCTAACTCGCAGCAATTAGTTTTCTTTTCCTAACACTCATGCGCACTACAGCATGAATGAAAACGAAAATAGCTCAAAGTCTTGCCTAATCACGCATGATGCATGCATGTATGTACGAGTATGTTTATAATCACGCTAATTACGTGAACGCTGCGCAATTCTAACATTCCGTTCATTAATATTTTTTTTTCATTGCCCATCACTTTTCGTTATTAACTCTTGCGCTCTGTAGCCCCAATATTTATTATGAATATTCCTTTGAATTTAAGTTTTTTTCTCAACTTTTTTTTTCAATTCCATTACAAAAAAAAAAAGCAATTGATATCAATTGCAATAAATTTTCAACTGAATTATTAGCCTGATTTTGTTATTTCTGTGTTTATTTTTTTAATTTTTTTAATTTTTTTTTCAACTTTTCTGAAATGTTTGCTGTTTTAGTGGACTATTTTTCTTACAGTTTCAACAGAGAAAAACTCTTCAAAACAAACTTTCATAATATCACTTTTACTTGTTATCGGGAAAGAAAGAAAAAAAATGGAATACAAGTTAGCACAGCGATTAAATAGTCAAGACAAGTACATAAATTGTGATTGATAATGGTAGACATAATCGCCCAATACTTGGTGTAAAATATCTCTTTTAAAGCTATTTATGAAGAAGTTATTAATTGAAAAAATAAGCATTATTAAAACTGAAAACTGATAATGGCACGATTTCATAAAGGCAGACGAAAAGGAGAAAAAAATATATGTATGTACATATAAATATTAACTGGCTTTATTTTCGCTGCGGCTAATACAAAGTTCAATTCGGTGATAACCTCGTGAAAGGCAAAGTTGCAGCAGATAATTATGAAAAAAATTATTATTGTTATTTTTTGTGCACAAAGTTGTTGTGTGGTAAGAAATAATTAAAAAGAAATAAAAGTTTGTTAATGATGACATTAGATCTCGCACTCTCGTGTGCATACAATTAAATTTAATCATGTAATGAGCGTTGCCACGGAAAAAAAATGCTTCCTGCCAAATTTTCATAAACATCCTTGCCAAAAATCTATTACAGATTCCAGCAAGGCGTCTTTAACTATGTGGTGGTGAATGGAGTTATTGTACTACAATCCAAGAACCTCATTATTGTTGATCTGTATTCCAACCCTGAAAAAATGAAAAAATCTTATACAAGGCGTCTTTAACTAGGTGGTGCTGAATGGAGTTGTTGTACAACAACGCACAAGGTTTTTGTCCGCCATATGTCAAAACCAACTGATGCAAATATTACAAAGAAAATATGTTTTTTTTATGAAAAAAAAAGTGCGTGTAAGAATTTAAAATTTTTTAAAATCATTTGATTTTAAATACAAAGTTTGTTCTCACCAAAAACAATTTTTAATTTAACGGCAATTCTAAAGAAATAAGCATAAACAAGTTTTTGACGTTTGATGTACAAACGTAGATACAACAAAAAGTTGCCACCTATTTTGATGTCTTGGATTCAAGTGTACCTTAACCAATTAAACCAAAAAATATTTTAGTTTTACCGCATTCGAAAAACCATTTAGTCAATTATATTTAAAACAAACCAAAGTTAGAAATCTTTGTATGCTAAAGATTATTTAAAAGTAAATAATTGGAATTGTTTTGACCTCAAAGTAGTACTTCATTTGTTTAACTGTAATAATAATGCGTAATTTCTTTCGAAGTTTTTACAAACCTACAGTACAGTCGGAATATAGTGAAATAAATAATGCACAAACCTGTTCACTTTATCGATAATTTCATTATAAAGAGTTTGGGTAAACTAGCAAATTTATTTAAAGTTGAAAAAGGAAAAGAATGCTTTCACTATGAATTGGTAATTTCATGATTTCTTAGCCAACAGGATTATCACTTTTGAACTCATGGTGAACGCATTCAAGTCTATCGAATAATTCCCATTGTTGTAATTTAATTTTTGTACTTTGTACACATTTAAGTGAAAAGTTGTTTTGTTAAATGTGAACATATGCTCGCCAATTTCCAGTAATACTGGGAAAATGTTCTTTTTAGACTGGATTATTAACGAATAAGGGGATATACCGTTTGAAAAAGACCCAGCGGTAAATAGAGTGATATATTATATTTGAGTAATGGTGATTTATTTTGTGAGGAATATTCTGCATTTATGCTGCCTTTGAGATTTCGTTCAGTTCTTTTCCGAAAAATAAGTGTTATTTTAAAATTGCAACCCGTACTTTTCTCATGACATTCCCCTTAAAAAGGAAAAAATGTTACATGTTCATCACTCATTTTAATTAAAGGGGCATAAGTGCAGCAGCACTATATTAAAAACTCGTTTTGTTATTGTTTCTGAAATTATAAATTAGTTTGTAGTTCCTCTCTCGTGATAACTTTATAGTTTTTTAAATTTTATATTCATTATTATGTCATAATTGTACTTTATTGTTTTATGCCGAAACTTCTGCTCCTTTGTAAATGTAAAATATGCAACACTTTGTAAAAATCAGCTGAGCATTTAAAAAAATGTTGCTAAATCACATGGAAAACTTGCGATACAGTTTCTTTTTTGGAAAAGAAAACACCATTAATTAATAAAACATGTGAAGTTGGTGTTAATAAAGCCCACATTAGACGACATGTTTTTTACGTCTGTGACGTAAGCAAAATTTATAAATCTTCTGTAAAATAGCAATTTTAACAAATCTGCATGAGTCACAAAGTTGACAAGTCACACGTCAGAAACACATCGTCTAATGCGTCCTTAGAATTCAGTTTATTTTATTCCAAAAAATGTGTTTTTGTTAAATAAAACAGATATTTTGAAAGTGTTGATCTCTTCAATCATAATAATTCTGTTTATTTTATGTAAAAACTATAAATTTGTGTATGTTTTTGTTAATAGAATATTTACTTTGCTGAGGCAAGTATAAATTTTGACGATTTTTCGCTCGAAATTTCATCTGGCAACTATGCGTACGAATGGTACCAAAAATTCGGAATGGAAACTACAGCATGTAATAGTAGCAGCTGGGCTGTACAATAATTCAACTTTATGCTTCTAAAGGTTTCGGTCACGGTCACATATGGCAAGTATTTGCCCAAAAAAACGTAACCACTTTTTTCGGCAATTAATTAGTTAATATTTCATGAGATCACGCTGCCTCATCTATAATAATGGGTGGCATAAACATTGAGGAATCAGAAGCTCTTGATGTTCTTGGCATGAAAATTCAGTGTGATGTCCGATGGACTGAGCACATTTTTCAGGTCTCAAAGGAAGCATTCAAGTGCCTAGGCTTTTAAAGGCGGTGTTATACATACTTCACGCCATCTGATCTCCTTACTATTTAAACCGCCTACATCCGACCGAAAATGGAATACAACTCTCATGTATGGGCCGGTGCTTCAAAGACTATTTAGAAGTTACTCGACCGTGTACAAGAAAGGGCGAAGAAACTCATAGGAGATAGTAGGGTAGCCAACTGTATTGACGCTCTTGAGCATCGTCGCAACGTGGGGTGCGTTTTGTTGTTCTATCGATACTATAATGGAAGGTGTTCTAATGAAATCAGGGAACTTGTTCCCGAAACCCGGTCATTCGCGCGCACGACGCGATCTTCATTGAGAGCGAGTTAATACCCACAATCTCAAATGCACCAACTGGCACCATGACAATCATCAAACAAAACCAAATAAAGACAGACAACTATTCAAGGTCGCGACTATCGGCAGACAGCATGCAGTTTTCTTAACCTAAACAAACATTGATAATTTTATAGATTTTTCCCGTAATTAGTAAAACATATTCTTTGTCCTTTGTTAAAGATAAGAAATAAGTAATTGTAAACTCTGGTAGATAAGGAATATAATTACATTTCAGTGCAACCAAAAAACATATATTTATTTTTTAATTCTCATATCCTTGGAAAGGGAAATTAACTAGCGCATCCATTTGTGGTCGATTTGGCGGCGACTCGTACTCGTTTTTTGGCCGAACGGCACGTATGTGGAATAGACTACCCGCAGAGGTGTTTCCTGTCACTTTTAGCTTGGGAAGATTTAAATCAAATGTCAATAAACACTACTCCCTCTATCCTCCTTCCCATAACCTAATTTCCTAGTTCCAGCACAATGCATCGCATGTGTAGGGGTTATCCCCTGAGTGCCGGTACAAGAAAATAAAAAGTCAAAATGGTTTGTTGGTGTTTTTTTAAGATAAAGAGCTGTTTTAAGATAAAGAGCTGAGCAGACGCATTTTCAAATAATAAAAAAGTGTATAGAATTGAGTGGTTACGTTTTTTTGGGCAAATGTTTGCCATATGTGACCGTACCTTAATGCCTTCATGATTTGTAATATCTGCTGGAAGGTTAATTTTCGTATGTTTTGTTAAAAGCAGAACATAATATGCTGTTCATATTTTTTTTATAAGGGACTTTTTTCCCCTAAAATGCTTTCTAACACGCGCTACTTTAAGTTTTGACAACAGTACCAATTTTGATTAATGACTTTTATTAATGTTTTTCGATTATAAACAAAAATAACGAAACCAACTTCAATTATCTGTTCTCACTGAAGGCATTTTTATTCATATTGAAATTAAATTAAGCACATTTTCATTCATTCCCTTCTTCTTCCATCTCAATGTTCAATTTCATTGAATTTATTCAATTCAATACAAATGCATATAAACATTTTTTGTAAAAAAAAATCACATTTTTTTTTCTGAAGGCATAGAATTTTAACGAACCTTTAAATTGTCATCCATCATACATTGTTATTTTTCTTAGTTTTGTTAATAGACAACACTCTTAATTTAATATAAATTTTATTGTGTTTTGATCTGGCTTTTAATTTATTGGTGTTACGTTCCCGAATGGCAATTATTCTTATTATTCTTTCATAAAATAAATAAAGAAAAGAAGTAACTCGACCTGAAAGACCGAAATATAATTTGTATATGCCAACGCTCAAACTATATTTAGGCTGTTCATAGTTTAGAACTACTTTTCTAGGCATATGTTGCTTGAGAACTGGTGTTATCTCTAGAAGTTTTCTAACAGAATTATTGCAAAATAGTCCGGCTTTACAGTGCAGCCACACCATCAAATTCGTCTTTCCAGTTTTGTACACAACCCCTTTGAACTAAGATTCTATTTAATCAGAATGTTCGCTACAGCGAGGAATTCTCGATATAAAAATATTCGCTAAATTGTCGGTTCCTTTTAAAAATACGTACATTCGCAAAAACGAACTATTGGCGATGATTTCTTGGAAATAAACATTCGCTAAAATGTCGGGAACTTTGTAAATGCGAAACGTACCGAACAAACAAATATTAAATTTCTTTTATTTTCTGGCGAAGTGACTCTGCGCAGTAGAGTGCTGGTTGCACAAGCATGTTGCAATATCTGTAGCCACCATTATAACTAAACTATTATTTTGTTGAAATTGAAAAACCCCTTTCAAACGACTTAATAAACCATTTATAACTTTATTAACACTTGTTTTCTCCCTTTTCTCACTCAAACTATGGAAACACCCTCGATGACAATCGAACTGCACTGCATACTGTCGTTTACACCTTAATCCATAATTTACTATTGGAAAATATGTGAAGGTAAGACAATACCAGTACATACTCGTACATACGTGTATAAAAAAATGACATGGTTTAATTTGTTTTCTTTATAGTGATCGATTGCTCTGTGGGTAACACCGTTAAATTACCATCGTGTGGTGGCTGGCATTGAGTGAGTTGTAACATCTGAACGATGGTAAAATGAAGAATTATGACATGCGTTTACAAATGCGTATGTATGTGATTTATGATTTATTTTAAGAAATTCGTTTGCAATCAACACTACCAGTTTTTTTTTTTGTAGACTTAATTAGTACAATCACCAATATGCGCAATATTAATAGCGTTCAATATTGTTTTAAACTAATTAACATATTCGTATGAATATCATAAATTAATTCGTTAGTTATTGGGGACAATGAAAAAAAATGTATTGCCAGTGTTAACAACAGCTGAAATTATTGGTAGTTGATGTTAGTCACAGCGCCGGGAAAGTACATAATCATAGCGTCCGAACCATTTGGCCGTTAACGATAGACATATAGCGCAGAGAAGGTTAAAAAAATGAGAAAGTGAAAGTGAAAGTGAAAGAGTAGGGATTAAGTCAAGGCGTCTTTAACTAGGTGGTGGTGAATCGAGTTGTTATACAACAATCCACATTTTCTGTCCGCGATATATCAAAAACAATTGATGTAAATATTACAAAGAAAATGTGTTCTACTGATGAACAAAATGTGTGTGTAAGATTTTTAAAATTTGAAAAACATAATTTTTGAACAATTTTTTGACGTTTGAAGAACAAACGTAGATACAGCAAAAAAATTGCCACTTGATTTAACAACCGCACTCTAGATTGATACGCCTTGGATTAAGTCTTATATACAGTGATGCTAACTTCTTCATAGAAGAAGGCACTTTTCTTGCACAAAATATCCACTATACATATTTACAGGATACAGATTCCTCCAACGAAACTCACTTAATAGAGCTTCATCACAATACAATTTTTTGACATATTGAACAGTGTTTACGATTCACTGAATAGGCTACAAAAAAGGGAAAATCCGGCAAGGACATTGGAAATTATTCACAATTCCACTACTTCAGAATCGCAATACAGTAGAAGCATAAACCACACTGATTTGGTTTTCTCGTCCAAAAGTCGTCAAAGATTCGCAAAAGCATCATTCAAATAAGTTACATACGATTGTGGTGAAATTCTTTCAATGGTCGTCAGAATGTTAAAAAAAACGATTGTGGTGTAAAATAAACATTTGGAAGAGTCGAATACGATTGTTAACTCCAACGTACGTAAACGACGATTCACTTGTCTAAAAATCGTCGGGACGATTAAAAAAAAAGTGGTAAATTGATCGCTCTCGTCAAACAATCTTCCAAATGCGAGCTGAGAATCGGCATATAAGAAGCAAAAATGTTGTTAGAAATAGAAAAATAAAAACAAAAGTGACTCAGAAGACTTAACAAGACTTAACTTTTCGGTATTCTTAATTTTTTTTGCGTTCTAACTTTTTCAAGTTTCTTCACTACTGTGGAAGTTGCTTCTTGCTGGCCTGTAGCGCCCTGTACTTCTTTTTTTGAATTAACACTTTTAGTATATTTAAAAATGGAGAGTTGCTAAAATGAGTCACTGCTAAAATTTGATGTTTTTGCCTCCATAAAAAAGGCAAATACGCAATTTTAAATATTTTAAGGAAAATTTGCTATCACTTTTATTGCTTGAGTTTGCCGCATCTGATATCATTTGAAACAAAATGATGGCTGAGGTAGTTAGGACTTTGACTCAAACAAACTCAAAGTTCTGGGTTCGAACCCAGTATCCGATTGATATAAAAACACTTTTCGTATTTTCTGAAATGCGTTAAAGTGGTACCAAACAAAGCTTGATAATATGCGTGCGACACCTTGACACCAGAGATGCTGCAAGCAACACTGCTATAAAAACAAAAAACATGCAAAAGCAGAGTTCTAAAAATAATGAAGCTTTTTTCCACCTGTCATCTCTATCGCTATCCCTTTCCTTAGTTCCGGAGCATGCATTGCCTGCGTAGGAGACTGGTCACAGAAAATAAAAAAACCCAATATCGAATATTTTCAGAAAGCACTGAAAGTTAATTTGAAATCCTTTTTGCACTGCTTTTTCTTACACACTTAAGTTTTAAAAAAAAAACTTTAACGTTTTCATTTTTCACACGTTTTACGTTTTGTTTACCATGAATATACTTTCATATTTTATATATTTTTTTTTTTAATTAAATAAAATCATATTGTAGGTAGAGTACCCTTATCCAATAATACAATAAGCCGGCATTCACTTCCTTAACCATAACAAATCTATAAATCCATTACATACTTTCAAAATAACGATTTAATTATGATGTTTTCTTAAGAATAATTAATATTTATTATAAAAAAAAACCGAAAAAGTTTCTTTATAAAGGGTGCACAAAAATTAACGTATAAAGTTCCCACAATTTTTGCGGCCTTGAGAAAAAAATTTTTGTTTTCATTTTTCGTATAATATAAGATAAACTATAACAATGGGTGTCATTGTGTTTCAACTTCTTTGAAAAGGTACAGAATAGTAAAGGAGAGCTGCAGCGTCTTTGTTGTTTATGAACCCTCATTATTTTACTTTGCGGACGTTTTTATTCCTCAAATAGTGAAGAAGGAGAAGGAGCAGGGCGGCATAGACACTAAGGCACACTAATAGGTTTTGAACCCATGACTTCAGCTAACAGTGAGATACACAATAATTGTCTAACGTTTCGGAAATACTAAAAAAAATTGGCAGTCAAGTTTAATTGAATTGGAAAATGTATCGTTAATTTTGGAACACCCATTACACAATAAAGCAAATAATAAGGAATAAAAGAAAACAGTCACAAAACAATTTAACTAAAAAAGTTCAATGACTTCGGCAGCGCGTTAATTTGCCCGCTTACCATTGTTATCACATGGTTGCTTAATAACTATTTTTTAATTATTTTTTTTTTATTAATTTCATTGCTTTTCAAACTCGTGTAGAAATATTGTAAAAATAATATGAATGTATTTGAAAAGTAATTAGATTTAAAAGCAGCGCCGTTTGGTCTATTATTCTGTAATTTTGTTTTAATATTTTGCTTCAAAATTATATTCATCCAAATGACGTCATTTCTGGGGGGTGTGAGGGGTCATATACCACATATATTTTCGGACCTTCCTCCTCCATATCTTACACTTTAATGATTGTAGCTTATGTTTGAATTATTTTAGTTGTTGTGTAAGGGCGTTACAAATTGCAGTGCAGCTTCGATATAACGAAAAACTCTATGTGACGAATTTTTCGCTGAGTACCCTGAAAAAACCTCTTAATTGCAAAAATACACTGTAGTTCTAACGAAAAATTTCTGAGCAATCTAGCCTCTATATAGCAAAGTATTTATTCAAAAGTCTCTACACTACGAAGTAAGTGAGGGTGTCGATGTTCGAAAGTAGCCTGAAAGTTGACTACAAAAAGAAAAATTTTCTTGGGTTCAACCCCAGTTTCAGACTCATAAAAACATTCCGCATTTTTTCTGACGTGCATTTCTGTGTCTTTGTGTCAGTTGCTGTCGGAAGGGTTCAGCGGCGAAGGCGTAGTCACTGGTCACTGAACAGTGACTGCTTCAGCTGCATCCAATCCACAGGCACAACAGCACGACCTCCTTCGTCGGTATTGTGTAGCACTAAAAACGAAGTTTCAAAATTTAATACGTCCCCTTAATATCAGAAACGCTACAACACTGCTGTAAAAACAACTAACGTGCAAAAAAACAGTGTTGCAAGATAGTGAAGCTTCACCTATCATTTCTGCTGGTCCAAGATAAAAAAAGGTAAGTAAGATTGGTTCTCCGTCACCGGAACACCTCCACCCGGAGACCCATAGGGTTCATTGTACATCTCCTCGAGAAAAGAATCAGAATTAGAGAGAAGTAAAGACAAAGATAAGGATAGAAAAGAGAAGACCAAGTTATATCTCGCCCACAGTCAACATCTTATAGCCCTATCAGGACTCTGCTGCCCAGGCACCTCAATCTGCTGCGTTGCAAACCGGAAGACGTATTCCATAGTATCCCCCTGTTTCTCGCAAAGGCTGCAAAAAACGGAGGGCCCCTTTGCCACCTGTTGATCATTCGATCGATCGACAGTACCTAACAGAATTCCCAACCAACGCCTTCAGTGTTTACAATAACGTTCGGTCATTTAACTACATTCATAATGAATGCATTCTAAATTCTAAGAAATTTGAAAAAAAAATATACATATCGCATTTGATCAATAAGATGATAAAATAACACAAAATTTTTAAAATTTCACTTTTCGCAAGAAATCAACTAACAACATCAATATCTATCGGTTGTAAAAATTTCATAGTATTCAGTTTACTTTTCGATCTCAAAAAACCATGAGGTATTTGGATATTCAAATACAATTCAAATACTTCTTGGCTTGTACTGAAAATTTTGTGTTACTATTCTCTTGTTGATCAAATGCGATATATGAGTGTTTAATTTTTTATTTACTTCGTGATACTAAAAACAACTGTAGTTATAAGGAATTTCTGCGTATTACCAAGGGTTCACTGATACACATGTACAACGAATCTATAGCTATTGATTCAAAGAAGTTTTCGATCCCCTTCAGATTCGTTGTATCGAAGTTACACTGTATTTGATGCTTTAACAATTAATTAATTTATTTTTGCTGCTCTTTCTTTTGCACAAATCGTATGAATTGAAAGCGTTGCCTTAAATGAAATTTTATTTTTATAATTATAATGCAAAATCTTATTTGGATAAATAACATTTCAAGAATTGTTATTATTGTGGTCGAATGAAAAATAACTTAAGTCATGTTCGTATGAGTATATTTAAATAAATAGACAAAAACTACACAGAAGAATATAATTTTCATATTTCATTAAAAATAAATAAATGGGGTAGTCACAAAATGTCGTAAAGGCAAGTGCTATAAATTTAGAACATAAAGAATATGTCAGCTGAGAGATAACCACTCATAATAAATATTAAGTCAGCTGATAAAAAAGAAACAATTAAAAATAAATACATATTTTTCTTTTCTGTGAAGAAAGAGAAACGTAAATTTTCTTTGCAGCCGATTTGTTACGACAGAACAATAAAGTGTGAAAAAAGTCTAACTCATTTGGCCAACCAACAACTATTGTGGAATTCACAAGCTCGTTGTAACATTGTATTGGTTGTATATAGGGTTATAGTTTATGGTCCAACTTAAAATATTGGGGTCAAAAATGATATTATGAAAGTCTGCCATCAGATGGCAGAACTAACTATTTGATTTGTCACACACCTACAACCGGACAACTACATAATTGGGTCTGGTGGTAGCGAAGCACATCGGGTTAATCTAGTTTTCATATATATATTTTTCATTTATATATTTTGATTCAACGCGGCTCAAAATGAATTATGATTATTTATATATTTAGTTTTGTTATTTTTCAAGAATATCTTTAAATGTCTAGTGACGATTTTGGTATTCGAGTCAAATGAAATGTACATATAAACCAGCTAAACCATACATATAACAAACATAAATAAATAAATAAAAATTAGATATTAATTTTTTTGAAGTTGTTTTGGCTTGTGTGCTATCAAAATAATGTGAATGCCAATTATCGAGAATAAGAATATTAAAGCATATTGTCCTCTTTGAAGCGAAAAATTTAAAAGAATTATTAACAAAAAACATAAATGAAAATTAACAGAAGTTCGTTTGTATACATATGTATCTATTTGTGAATAATTATCTTCTTCTTATTAGTTTTTTTGTTATTTAAAATACACAATACATTGATACAATATACACTAGTTGTTGACAAACAAATAAACAAAAAATGTATTTAAGACACGATACACATACTCGTAGTTGTACATTGGACAAATGTCTTAAATTGTTATAAAAGATTAGGACATTTTGATAATATGACTTGAACCCCACAAATGTTTTTAAACTGTGATAGCACAGCTTGTGATTTCGACCGAAAATATATATTTATCAAGCCATGACCTAAGCGCAGACTTAAGCACGAGAAACTAAAATTTATAAGAGGCACCTTTTCTCTATGTTTTGATTTCGCCGTAAAATAATAATGACACGTTACACTGCTTAAATAAAGATACGGTTACTGAATGAGGACTATCGATTTTCATCCGTCTACTTGCTTCACCCATTTAAACATATTTTAGTGAATAAGCGAATAATTCGCTTATTGTAGAGTAGAGTACTCAGCAAATATACTCGCTCGTGCACAATTAACATTGTCATTTAGTTTTACGACATTTCTTTATTGTAACATACCCATTGTCATATAAATATTTTATAATACTTTTGCGGTTTGGGTTACGAGTATTAATCACATTTTTTGCGCATTAATAAATATTCTATTTTTTTTTTCTAATATATTTCTTTTCTATTATAGTCATGTTATAATGATTGACTAAAGATTTATCTTTGTGGCGGTTTTTATTATAAAACAAATCTATCAACTTGTATTTGTGTGGGAGAAGTATTTGAAATATATGTATATGTACATATCTAAATGTGTAATGAAAAGTATATAAAACAAATATAAGGAAATAAAATTAATTTAAAAAAAGAAATTAAAAATAAACATTAAATAGAAGAGTTGCCCAAATTTTAGGTTTAAAATAAAAATATAAAATTAAAATGAATCTTTAAGAATACAGGCCGTCTCATGAATCAATGACAAGCCGGAGGTAGATGAACAAACAGAAACTGTAACTGACAGAAATATATAAAAAAAAAATGTCGGGTATATTTGTTTTTTTCTGCGACCAGTGCTCAGGAAATACAAATGCGAATGAAATGCATGCACAGGAACTAAGGAAAGGGATAGTGATGGAGATGACAGGTTGAAAAAAAGCTTCATTATTTTTACAACTCTGCTTTTGCATGTCTTTTGTTTTATAGCATTATTGCAGCCCCTCTGGTGTCAAGCAGATGGCTTCATATTTTGAAGCTGTGTTTTGGTAGCCATTTTATTAATTAGTATATTAGTTCGCCGATGATGCTACGCAGACAAATGAAGGGCGCACTTATATTACTCATGGACTAGTATCAGCTGATGCCGGTACTGTTCAGTGACCAGTGACTATGACGTCGCTACGGAAACCTTCCGACAACAACTGACACAAAGACACATCACGAAAAATGCGAAATATTTTTATATTCCAGCTACCAATCTACATATATGCACATCAGAGCATCCGCCTAAACTAAAAAAGGCTACTCAAACGAAGCTTCAAAATCTAATACGTCTCCTGGACATCAGAGGCGCTTCAATACTGCTATAAAACAAAGAATGTGCAAAAGCAGAGCTGTAAGATAGTTAAGCTTCACATCTGTCATTTCTCCTCTAGTTCCAGCACAATGTGTTGCATAAGTAGGGTTTATCTCCTGAGTGCTGGTCCCAGATAAAAAATAAAAAAAGTCATTGAAAATATCGACCATCGGGTATAGGTATGCCACCGAAGCCGTAGCGAGCATTTGGCCGATATTTTGTGTCACACATAATTGTCATAGATAGAAAAAAACTTTCTGTTTAATTTACAATTAAGATCGTGCGTTTTGGCTGGAGCACCTTTTATGAAGTGGTTTAACACACACTTTTTTTTTGTCATATTCGGTGTTATTCGGTGTTGGCATAAAGTGGAAAGAAATGAAAATTATGAAACGGTTTTGAGGTCGAACTTATAATGTCTAGTTTAAACCCGTCCCTAAATTTAAATAAATTTTGCCTCTCAATCTTAGGCACTGCCAATAACTGGTTAGAGACGCTCAACTAATTGCAAGAAACAAAGGGCTGTGCTTAGTTGACATGAACAATTTTTTGATTTATAGCAACTTTATGAAATGAATTTCTTATGGAAATTAAAAAAAAAAAACAATTTTGAAATGAGCACAAAAGTTTCTTTCAAGAAAGTTTATTGGCTGTGAAAAATATACTCGTACAAAAGCAGATAAGAAGATGAAGTTTTCAAATTTTAACATTTAACATTTTTTTTTTTGTTATCGCGTAACTTTATCTCGGCCCATGTTTTTTTTTTTTGTTTGTTAATTAAGTAGATTATCTATTTAAATTATTCGCATAATTGTTCACACCCAGATGACATGTATTTATAGCTGCTGACATACAAATTTTTTTCTTTTTTTTTTGTAAAGAGAAAAAAAAACAATAAAAAAAGTGTCAAGATTAAATTGAATAAAATTAGAAGGAAAAAAAACAAAAATAAACAATTGAAAACAAAAACAAAAATAAATAAATAATTAAAAAAAAACCGTGTGGACAAAGTGTAATGAACGGGTACAGGTGTAGGGCGTGTATTCACATCTTAATTTCCGCGCTTTTCAAAAGATTTATAGTCTTAAGCATTTTGGAAACTAATCAAGCAAATCCAATTTTATTACTTCTTTTAAGCGCAAAATTAATAAATGTAATAAAATATGTAGATATTCACTGATATTTGATATTCCATTCCATTCCTACAAACATTCAAATGTATCTCCGTACTATACACAAATTTGAAATCAAATTACACACATACACACATAACAAATTTAAATAGTACAGGGTGGGCCAAAAGTCAACATGCGGTTTAAAAATTTTATAACTTTTTCGTTTATATACTCGTATGCATCTGTTGTTTTATTTATTTTTTTTTTATTTATCTATGTTTGTTATATGCTTTAGCTGGTCTCTATGCACACTTCATTTGGTGCTAATACCAAAATCTTCACTAGATCTTTAGGGAAATTCTTGAAAAAACTAAGAAATTTCACATGTTTATACAAAAACTCCCAAAAAGTCTTTGAGAATTACGAAATATAGAAACACAACCAACCAAATAGCTTCTTTAAAAATTTACAACAAACATTTCATTATTTGATTTTAATCTATTTAATTTCTCAAACATAGATCGTAATTAATTTTAACTAACGTTGAATAACTGAAAGAATAGTTACATATTTTAATTCAGATTAATAAATAACACCTGGGTCCAAATTACAGCATTCGATATCGAACGTTTTTTTTTTTTTGAAATTTCGATGCCAATTACAAATAATGGAGAGATTCACAACTGAACAATGAACCAGTATAATGGAACTTTATTATTTAAATCACCGATCAATTTTTTTCAACTGTGGTTATGAGTGATGAAGCTCATTTTTATTTGAATGGTTTTGTTGGTAAGCAGAATTATAAGTGGTGTTCAAAAAATCCAAGAGCCATTCATCAACGCCAAATGCACTCCATTAGATGTATAGTATGGAATATATCATTGGGTTTTACTACTTCGAAAATGAAGATAGAAATATTGTTAGAATTAGAATATGGTGTGGGGAGGGGGGTATCGGTTTATGATACAACAGATCTGAGATGTGGTTTCAGCATTGCCACTGGCCACACTGCACGAAACACAATGACAGTTTTAAGTCAGATTTTTGGAGAGCGAATAATTTCCCCAACATCTAAACTTTATTGGCCAACGCGTTCACCAGATTTGTCAGCAGCCGGCTATTTTCTCTGGGGTTATTTGGAAAAGCGAGTATATGTGTACAAGCCCGAGACAATCCGTTTTTATCTTGGACCAGTGCTCAGGGGAAATCCTCTATATGCACTGCCTTGCACTGGAACTATATAGAGAAAAAAAACGGTATAGCGAATAGACAGCTGGTGAAAGTGTTTGTAAGATGGGAACTTAATTGTTGCACAACTTTGCAGTTGCGTGTTAATTATAAAACAAAATTGCGCCGCCTATGATTTAATTTTAACTTTAATTTTGAAGCATTATTTTTAAGCTAAGGCAGCCATTTATTTTATTATTTTACTTGGCCGACGAAGAAGGGTGCAGCAGCCACAAATTTTTGAAAGATGTTCTGAAAAGAAAAGTTATTAATATTTTAAACTCCATGGTTAATTTTTGGCCCACCCTGTAGAGACACAATGAAAGAGAAGATAAATGAAGACATTAGATTCTAATGATTAGAAACAAATGAAGTAACTACTGAAGTATAACAATAGTTTAACACATCGATCAACATTCATACACATACGTTGAGATTAACTACCTACCGCCTGATTATAGCTGCTGAAGGTACAGCAGTAGCTCAATTATGAATCATAATGAAAACCAGGCTTTGTGCAACTCATTTAGGTGGTGCAACACAATGCCGACGAAGGAGGGCGTTCTGATGTGACTGTGGATTGATATCAGCTGAAGACGACTGAAGTCTATACAAATATATCTGCATATGTATATATTTATATGTACTATATAATAAATATTGTTTTTTATCTCCGACCAGTACTCAGGAAATGACCCCTACACATTGTGCTCAAACTAGAGGATAGGGATTGTAAGAAAAATGACAGCAGGTGAAGCTTCACTATCTTACAACTCTGCTTTATCACGTTATTTGTTTTTATAGCAGTGTTGTAGCATCTCTGATGTCAAGGAGAAGTATTAAATTTTGGAGCTTCGTTTTAGTAGCCATTTTTGGTCATTATTTTACTTCGCCGATGCTACACCATACTGCCGAAGGAGGGCGTTCTGATGTGCATGTGGATGGACATCAGGTGAAGACGTTACTGTTCAGTGACCAGTGACTATGCCTTCGCAACTGAACCCTTCCGACAACAACAACTGACACAAAGCCACACTAATGCACATCAGAAAAATGCGATGTTTTTTTTTTTTTTTTATATAATTTTAGTCTGAAACTGGAGTTGAACCCAGGTCTGTTTTTATTTTGTAGTCAACGTGCAGACTACTTCAGCCATCGCCACCCTCACCCTTATTTTAATTTAATGAATTAAATTGTTTTATTTCTTTCAGTGTCTTTGCATTTATTTATTTAATATTATTTCTACTAAATAAACACAAGACTGAATATTGTTTTTATATTCAAATACATAGTTGACTTTATAATTTTGTGTTTTCAGTCGTAAGATAAGATGGTATCAAGCCAACAAAGGAGAAGAAAACTGAAGATAACAACAACAACAACAACAATAATGATGATTAGGAACGCAAGTGTATTCATTGTATTGATTGTATTTGTTGTATTCGTTAAAAGTACTATGGAAATATACAACTTGAACGAACACATAAAGTCGAACACTTGTTGGGCATTATAAATATGTAGAAATAATACTGCAATACACTGGTACAGTGAATACTTCTTGCTTATTTGTCGTTGAACTACATTTTTATAATGTTAAAAGAAAGTTTTTTTCTATTTGTTTAAAAAGGAAACTAAACAGCGAGATAAAGAAATGGGTAGGTTTTATGAAATATTTTTAACTTGGAAAACTGCAGTTTACACAAAATGTAGTGCAACAAATTGAAGCACAAACATGACTAGATCTTAGGCCTTATTATGAGTGTGTCGTTGTCGTGAGGAAAACGGTATAATGTTGCAACACCTGCCATATGTTTTAGGGTAACGAGTTTGTCTTTCCTAATTTGACGATACACACAAACTATATGTACATGTCGTCAACAAGACATGAATTGTGTGAACAGCAATGAGAGTTCGAAGAAGTAAAAATCTTGTCAATAAGACATGAATCGTGTGAACACACACAAAATGATGTTGTACATGAGATCGCACATTAAATTGTATCGTTTGTGCGTCAAGCATACCATCTGGTTGTAAGATAAGTTGTATTGACGGTTGCATCGTGTATGACTTGTTTTAACACAAAAGATCACCGCAGTCAAGGTAAGGTGTGTAACAGCATAGCGCGTGGCACACAGTCGGAGTTCAACGCCGCATTAACATTTTTGCACTGGTCGAAGCGGCAGCTTTTCAGCTACAAAAAAAAATGCGGTATATCTCATACTCCAGCTTTATAGTTAAAGTTAAACGGCACGGTCTTAGCTGTTTTTAGAACATTTCATAATTTTGCAATATTTATATCAGGTAAAATATAATTTTTAAGTTTTTCACATTTTTCTTTTTAACAAAATTGAATGAAACCATAAGGGGTGAACAAAACAATAAAATTGTTTTCGATTAAAAATGAGTCATTTTTTTTTTTATTGTTTCAGCGAAATTTGACAATACAAGTGCAGAAACGTATGGCTTAATTTTATTTCAAACGTGGACACGGACAAACTCACTTCAACCCTTCAGAAAATTAATACTACTTTATTTAACACTAAACCATGTACATACATTTATACATACAAACAAACCAATTTTTATACGGCACTTTTAAATCGACAGCAAACAAAAATAACAAAATGTTGGCCAAAAAATTTATTCGTTGTTTTTTTTTTTTTGCAAGACAAAACCGAATGATGAATCATCATTGACATTGTGATGACCAGAACAATTTGCTGGCAAAAGCATACAAAATTTGTATAAATCCATGGAAATACAAAATAATTTTGAATTTAAAATATTAACGTTATATGAAAAAATAAAAGCATTTAAAAGAAATGCAATAAACAACAACATTTCTCTCAATCACAATCAACAACAAGTTCACCAGCATAAAATATTTCAGTCGGTCAAATTTTGTAATTATTTTACTTCTACAAAGGTTGATTGCTCAATCAGCGACGAAGGAGAGTCTTGTGATGTCAATTTTTACTCATTAAATATTGAGTTTTAAAGAGAGAGAGAGAGAGGAGGAAATAGAATGGAAGCGGTGCCGATTTGATTGTAATATTCAAGTTTATTTATTTTCCTTTTCTTTTGTCATCCGTAATATTCCGCATGTAGGGCAATTTACAAGCCTCATTACTCCCAATGGTCACAACCCTTAACACATGAATTTTTATAAGAGAATAATTATTCTCAATAATCATTCATATCGTGAATTGTTTTCCACTCGAAATATTTCCCCTTTCCATAAATTTGCAATCGGGAAAAAATTTCCCGTGATTAATTTCACGTCTAAATAAAATTCCCGCTATCGTGAAAGATTTTTTTCACGTGAGTTTTTTTCCCATTAATTTATTCACTTGATTTTTGCTGGTGAATTGTATACAAAATGTAAGTATATTCTTCCTTTATTTTTATATTTTGATAAATATAACTTTTTTATATCACAGATCTGCTATTATACTGGAAACATACATAAATAATAAATAAAATACGAACCAACAGACCAATTGAGTGTGTTTTATTAGAGTATACAAAAATAACGCGGCTCAATTTTGGAGTTCTTTTACGGATAAACTTAAACTGCTAGTACATCACAGTTCCAAGTCTAAACATTTTATTTCAATTGTTGGAGTACTCTATTTTCATTTATTTTCTTTTTAACATTCTTTATATTTTACACGTTTGTTAATTCTTAATTCAGGTACTTTTATTGTTCAAATGCAATACTTTTTATGCGAGTGACGAATTAACTGGCCCCTGAATATTTTAAAACACAATTTAACACTTAAACGCACGAATTTTTATTTCAGTATTAAAATTTAAATTAGTTTGCTTTTTAATTAATTTGTATGTTTTTAAAATGTTCTTCTCTTTTCTACATTCACTGAGAAAATTCCGCGTAAACCTTTTGATACCAATCTTCACCTCGAGGAGAATGAAAATTTTACGTGAAGAAAAATTTCACTTCTTGTTCGCAATACTGTTGAATTTAAAGAAAATTAAAAATGCAATGATTGAAATGCTTATCAATAATTAAGTTGTTTTCAGAGCAATTTTGGATTTCTGCTTTACTGAATCCTTACTACTTTTTGTAATGAAGATAAATGAACAGACCTATTGCAATCAAAAAGGTTTACTATCGTATTGATAAGAAATTTTTCTTATTTATAAAAAAAAATTCCGTACAGAATTCAATCAATAAATTTTCATGGATACGGCAGTTAATACTATGTTCAGACATGGATTTTTAATTTAAATAATTTAAGCAATTGAATTTAGTGTTCACATATATTTCATTTAGTAAATCTAGCTCACGCAATTAACATAGCACAGCTGGAAAAATAAAAAGATATAATTCGCATGTCAAATCTCTTCCCTTTTGCTTTTTCTTTATTCACTGATTTGACATTTGGCTTGCCATTGTACAGAAGTGTTACTTTTCACTGAAAATACTTGTGAGAAGGGTTGCTTTTCAAGTTTTACTCAATATTTACAGCAATTTCGTACTTATTGCGCAATAACGTAATTAACATTTTATTGAAATATTGAGGTCAATAATGGCATTCATTGCAGAAATCTCTAAAAAGATGCATCTCTCAACATCGTATAGAGTTTAAGTTATTTTACTGAGGCTTTAGTATTATTAAAAACATAAGTACGTTAAAAAAACGCAGAACTAAAATTTAATATCTTAAATGAAATAAATGTAAAGAGTGTCAAACTTTTGGTGATTTCCTTTCTCAACAAAAATGGTGCCCTCGACGATGGTGCTCTTTCTGCAGTTTGCCAATACTTTTAAAAAGTGATACATTTTTTATTACCACAATGGTACAAAATGTTTGACACTTAAATTCTGTACGGTTTTTAGCATATTTTATCTATAACTATAAATTTTTTTATATATCGCCACAAGCATTAAAGTTCTTATTTGTATAAAAAAGTACTTAACAAAGATGTAAAAAAGGTTAGTAAATTAGTCCGACTTGCGAGTAGGGGGTAAAATATGTTGCATATTTTGCCACTTATTGGGTGAACATATTTCGTGTAGAACGAAACGTGAACACTTTTTAGAATGTTACATACTTTTTAGAATGGAACACAAATAGTAAAATATAAATGTAAATAACGCCTTTGCTCTAGAAGCTTTACAGTTGTAAGGAAAAACAGACAAACAAGTAATGCATTAAATACATTAGCGACTAAACGACTACAAATGTTCTATCAGCATGTACTTAATAGGAATTTTCTCTACTTCACTCGCAGGGAGGAGAAGTCGTTGGCTGTAAATGGCTCTCGACCTGGACCTTTTTATTCGGGCATTACATCTACTCATTGTCGCTTACAAAAATATAAATTGGTTTAATGTGGCAACAGCTACAACCGTGGTTGGGTAGTCGTAAATTTGTGTTTTTTAATTCTATTGAATTCTATTTTTAACAGGTTGTAGTCGGTAGTCTGTTGTCGTCAATGTGTTTTATGCATTAAAATTCTTATTGATTTTTCTGGCTAAGGACGTCATATATTTAAAAGATCGCAAGTGCAAAATTGCAAAATTAATAGACAAATAAAAAATTTTATTTGCGGAAAAAAAACATTTGTTTTATTTAATACATACAAAATGACACACAGAAGAAAACACTGAACGTTACTTCCTATTAATACAGTTTACAGCCATATACACAGAAACATATACCCTGCAGATAATAGCTGAAATGGACTGGTTACAAACATGGTCGTAGAAGAAATGCAAAAGCAACCCCGATCACATCGAGGCATCTTGCGTCATGTGTAAATCCACCATCCTACGATTCTTGACAGTTACCCAAATATACCAAAAGCATTCATCCAATATAATACCCGTTTGTATCCTTCCGATCTGTAGAACAAATTTTAGCGGTTAGCGGGTTTAATTTATTTCAAATCAAGAGTTTCCTTACCTGATACCACATTTAAAAATCAGGGGTATTTATGAAAGGAAATAAATATTTCTATTTTAAATAATTCCACAAAAAGAATTTGTATTTTATATTTTAAATACTCGTATACCAAAGCATGTATTTTCCCCAACCCTGTCTATCAACTAAATTTTACATACATGTATGAACTAGCCACGTTATCTGCAAGGTATTTTATATTTTGCAGGGAATCAAGTATTACATACAACACATTTGTGTAAAGTTTTATATTTCGAAGATTTTTATTAAAGTGTCCTTGACTTAAAGACATTCTCTCGAAATAAACCAGATATAAAAAATAAAAACAAAATAAATAAACTCTTTAATATTTGTATTGAAATAGGAAAAATTTTATGCATTTGAATGGATATGGATTATGGAAAGTTGACCAGTTGTGTTCATTTTTTTTACTGTAAGACCTTTTAAAAAATTCCTGTACCCCAATTGGGATTAGAAATAAAAGATTGATTTAGCTATTCATTTTTTCTGCATTTTTTTCTGGAAGTCATTTACTATGGAGTTGCGATGCTCAAAATCAAATTGATGCAACGTTCAGTATATAGTGTTAACGTCACTGATTTGTGTGCACTTGTTAGTAAAGGAAGAATTGTATTTAGTTGGTGTTGTTTTAATACTTGTTCTAAATGGGGGTTAAAATCATAGGAAATTTCTTGCATGGGTGTGTTTGTGTATAAATATGGACATACATACGTACACATGCACTAATATGTTACTTTTTTACGGCGAAAGATATTAAATTTGAGAAGAAAACAAATTGTAGGTTATAAAATTAAATTTTCTTAATTTATAAAAATACTTTAATAAGTAATTCGAATTCATGAATTCGCCTTGTATTAAACTTATCAATAAAAAGACAAATAAATTGATCTCTTGTTGGCATTAACCTGATATAATGTTGTGATTGTGATGTTGTGATGTAATGTTTTTCTATGGAAATGAAATATTCGAAAGTAAAGCCATTGAAATTTCTTTTTTATGTTTATAGTACTTTGAAAGTATGTAGTTGATTTTTATTTTCTTTACTACTTTTAATGATGTTTTTAAGGTACGAATCTGTATGAAATGTCAACAGCAGAAGTCCAATATATTTTATTCATATATTTTTTTTTTCATTTAATATTTATCGAAACGCCAAAGTCTCCGTTTTCAATGTTTCAATGTTTTCGGTATAAATAAATATTCGAAGCAGGGAAAGAATGAGGAACAATAAGTGTACTCGCCATGCAGTTAACGTCGTGTATATTTCAATCAAAAATAAAGTATAAATAATAGACGAGAGGAGCAATGGAACACATTTTTCGAAGTACTGTATGAAGTAATTAATAACATATCGTCACATCATTTCAAAATGCTGTGCTGATGTGCTGATGGCGAGTAGTCAGCGTGTTGGCTCTGCAACCAGAAAGACCCAGGTTCGATTCTCAGCCGGGTCAAATCAGAAAATAGTTTTTTCTGAGTTTTCTGTGCTACAGCACCCTCCTTCGTTGGTATTTGAGCAATAAAACGTCGGCGAAGTAAAATAATAAATAAAATGGCTCCATTAGCTTAAAAATAATGCGTCAAAAAACATCGGAGACGCCGCAACTTTGCTTTATAATTTACACGCAACTGCAGAGTTGTGCAAGAATTAAGCTCTATCTTCCTATCACTTTCACCACCTGTCTATTTCTTCCCTATCCTTCTCTCTAGTTCCAGTGCAATGTATTGCATATGTAGGGGATATCCCCTGAGCACTGGTCCAAGATAAAAAAAAAAAAAAAAAAAAAAAAAAAAAACCCCAAGTTACAAAATCGACTTTTTGATTGAATATGATGCACAGTATCAAAATACATGTTCCTGCTAAATTTTACACGCCTACATTTAGAAATAACGTTCTTCCCAACAAAATTCAAAAAGGCCAAAGTGCAAGCGTAAAAGATATATTGAATTGTTTTGCTGGAAAATTTCATGTAACTTAAGGCATATGACGATATATTTAATATACAGCGAGAAAAAAGTGTGTAATAAGTACATAATAAAATAGAACAAAATTAAAAGGATATCGCTATAGTTTTTTTTCAAGAAGGAATTCTTATGATTTTTATAAGGAATAACCTTTTGAAAAAATAAGGGACGAAACTTATTCCTCTTGGTTTTGGAAAATTTTGTATATGCATATATGTATAAAATAACAAGGAAGCTAATCAAGAAGATATTCTTACTTAGAAAATTACGATGGTGATTTACACATATTCATATAGGAACCAATTGAAATCAATAAGGAATGCTTTTTTGAAAAAAATTCATTAGGTAGCCTAATGAAGTCAATAAGAAATCCATTTCTATAAAATTCAGAAGAAAGCCTTATAGAATCAAAAAGTTTTTGTCGTTGGATTGTTTTTTTTTTATTTTTTTTTTTTGCCAAAAATAAGGGAAATTAAGTAAAATAATTGTGCATAACAAGTTTTCTTCTTGATAAAATTAAAAGGATTTATCACATGATAATAATATGGAATCACTTCGAGAAAATCTTCGCTTCTCTTTGCCGAGATAGCCCTTAACCTACCTAACGTTTCATAGAGAAAATCTTCTTGAATCAGTTTTGGCAGTTTTGGCTCTGTATATGTGCGTATTTAAGCAATAAATGAGGGAACATGTGAAATGCCAACAGCAACTACAAATTGTCAGAAATATGTCATGTACTTTGTGTATGTAAATATAACAACATACAATTTTAAAAATTAATCAGGCTAAATTTGGATTTAATAATAAACGAAAAACATACCAATACCCAGAAAATATATACAATGTTCACAATTGAAATGACCGTTCACATAATTTCGATGAATTGGTTTTATGTAAGGCAAATAAAAAACTTTTTTAAATTGTTGCTCCTTCAGTATATACTGTCAGTTAAAGCACTTTTTATTAGTTTAATAAATAAAATTGATGCTATAACAGGAAAATATAAAATCTTTTTTCCCAACTTTATTATTATTTGTAATTGAATATTTATGCAATTAAAAGAAAAAAGTAATTTTCTCTAATTATATTGGTTTCGGCAATTATAATTGGTCGTTTTCAATTTCAATTACATGTAATTGTTTTTTTTTTTCATTTTCAATTACAACAAAATGGAATTGTAATTTGTTTCGTAGCAACTATCATCACATGCAATTTTGACTGCCTGATTGTTATCGATCATTAGCCTATTTTAAATTTAAAAATTGTAACCAATTGTATAAACTGAGTTTCAAAATAAGGCACTGCATACATACATATAGCTACCTAAAATGCCTAAGAGCATTTCATCATTTTTAAAAATTGTACAGGAGAGACAAAAAAAATAAAGAAAATGAAAAGTGTTGTGGTTACAAATATGATTTTTTGCGATATCATTCAAATAAAATGATAAGTTTATTTTTCTACAAAAAAAAATTAGTGAAATATTTTAGGAAAGTACTGCATACCGAACATTTTTTTATCATGTACCAATTATACATTAAAAACTCAATTTTGAGTTTTTTGGTTGTACGCCCTTTTGTACTTCCGTTGACGATATGTATTTAACGATTAATATACTGTTCAATTAGAATTACACAAATTTTGTAACTGCATGTGTAATAAATTACAAAGCTGATTTACAGTACTAAAACTAACAGTTTGATTTGTCAACACGAAAAAGCTGTTTGAAAAATTCTTGCAAGTTAAAAATTTTACCAGTAAGAATTTGCAACAATTTTTTATTTATACTCTCTTTGGACGCTCTGTCCTTGCATACTTTTTGGGTTAATGAACACTTTATAGGCACAATTGTTACAAATTCGTAATAATATTTAGTAAATAAAAACACCCAGTATTTAACTGCAAAAATAACTGCTGACAATTGCATAATTGCAAAACTGTATAAATTACGACAAAACGGGTATTTATAGGACGGTAAAAGTTAATACATAGATGAGAGCCGACATTGCAATGCATACAAAATTTTTGTGAAATTGTAAAAAAGGTATAATTTAAATTTTTATGTTTTAGTTTTTTACTTCCTACAATAAACATTAAAAACTTACCAATCAACACCACTACGAAGGATTTCTTTTCCGGGATTATTGAATTTACTGAGCTTATGCAAAAGCTATAAATTGGCAACGCTTACAACAAATACAATCATAATTTCTTGCCAAATTTTCTCTATTCTTTATTATGGCATTTAAAAATTTTAAAAATATCTTATAAGAAATTAAAACTGCATCCCATTCTTTAACAGAAACGTATCTTTTAACTTCTTTCATTTATCACAAATTTTTCTTAAAAAAATAGAGTCCTGCATTTTTCCTGTTGTTGCAATAACTTTATCTTTTTTTTTAGCAAATACAAGCATGAAATAAAAAATTATATTTGTATGTATAAAATTTCTTTTGGTGTTTGCTGCTACTGTTGTTTTTGTGGAAAATGTTGCAAACTGGTTTAACTGCAGCAGCAATAACAACAACAACAAAGTTGAAAATTTTTTATATTACCTTTCGCTAAATGGCAAACATATTTCGTTTTGCCCTGGTGCTTCTTTTGAACAAAAATTTCTTGCTTATAACTTAATTTATTGCTGTTGCAGATTTTTCTTTAATTTATTTTAGTTATTGTTAGAGTGTATGCACAAAGAGATTGTTTTTTTTATGTCAACGTATTGTTGTATTTGTCACACCCGTTAGCAAAGAAAAAGTGGTTAATAAATTAACACTGTAAACATTTTATAATTAATAAATAGACACAAACTTAAAGCCCGTTTATCTATTTATTATTTGTTATTTTCACTGGTTTTTATTTGGATTAGAGGTATTTTGCAAGTATTAATTCAATTTTTCTTTCATTGTGTAGAGAAAAATTTTTAAAACTTTTTGTTGCTTTTTTATTCAAAATTTAGTGTGAAATTTACTTTCATTACGCGTTATCTATCACTAACGTCGTTTTCCTCCGGCTTCTGCGTACGAAATAAAATATTTAGTAAATTACTAAGAGAATGACATCTCTGCACTAAGTATAGTAGGAACAGTTGCATAATGGTAGTACTATTAAAGTATTAAAATAGGTGTTAAAACTTATATATAATTTTGGAAATTGGAGAAAAACGATTCATGGATTTTTCAAATGCAATTAACCACAGATTCCTATACAATTAACCATGATGCAATAAATCATGTTGCATATTGTTGGGGTTAACAACAAAGAACTGTATACAAAATGGTGCCCTGAGGGTTTTTGATTTAAATAAATATGTAAATATGCAAAGAATATGAAACAAACAAATAAAAAAGTAGTTATTAAAGAACAACAACGGCGTGTTCTAAACAATTGACGATAAATCGACGGCTAACAGACGCTAATAAGCTTTTTCAAAACAACTAACAATGGAGTTTATTTTAAAATGGTATTTTATTATTTACCTATTTAATTATCCTTCATACCAGTTTTTTATAAAACCAAAGATAATTTGATAAAATAAAATTAGAACCAAAATTTTAATTATTTTGCCGCAAATAAGACGCCAAATAAATACGGTTAGAAAACAATGGTTTCTAACCAGTCACAGTTAGTTTCCACTTTCAAGACACTTTTGGGTAAATAAAATCGATCTACCATCTAGTAAATTTTTAACATGAAATTTGTTCAAATTATTGCAGACATACAATCATGGTGGGAAGTACCGACTATTTCACATTTTTGTTCATTATTCAATTCAGCATTAAATTTCCCAAATATTGCTATTGAAGTATGAACGTTAATTTTTCATATTTTATTTGTTGATTCTTTAATTTTTGTTTTCATGCAGGATTTAGAATCAGCTTTATTATCCCATGGTACAACAACAGATGATGTTTATCATCTTGATTTACTGCCTGAACTTATTACACACTTATTAAAGGGCTGTACAATTTTATGCTCGGATCGAGGAAAAGTAAATCTTATCAATTATGAATTTTTTTTGAGGCGAGCTTTGCGCAAACATTGTCGCCTTCAAAATACCGAAAATCATTATGATAACAACGTTAATTTTCAATCTCTGCCAATGCGCAAACGCTTATTAATCTTATATGATGTCTGCCTCATTCGTTTGGATTCGCCAGATGCGCAAACTGCAATGAGCAAATTAAAAACAGAAATTTTACGTGTTGAACCATTGGGATACGATTCCGACGGTTCAGCTTATTTTTATTTTTGCGGCATTCGATTGTATCGTGAGGTCAATCCACCAGCCACTTCAAATACTTTCAAAGCAAATTCCATTTGGCAAGTGATCTGCTTCACGCAGGACGATTGGCAGAGATTGGCAAAGAAATTCGAATCATCCAGAAATGCTAAAGAGCAGAAGCTCTATCAAGTATTAAAACATAATTATTTACCAAAGTTGCCGGAACTTTTCCATGAAAATGAGCGTTTAATGAGGAAAAAGTAAGTTTAAATTATTATAAAAATCTATGGTGTTATTTGTGGAAGAAATATTTTTCTATTGTATTGTTCTTTTTTTCCACAACCATGTTATGTTAAACTAAAAGTTACATATTTTATTTTTAATATTTTTATTTATAGACGGTCTCAATACCGAATCCTCCACCAAAGTTCAAAAACGTAGTCTAGGGAAAAATCGACAATATTCGTTTCGTACATGAAAAGTTTCTGCATCAAGAAGAACATCGATGTCGTTGGAACGATAAAATAAAACGTGATATTCGTATAATCAAAGCCAAACTAAAAAAAAAAATAGAAAATCTAAAACAAAGGAACTATTTCATACACCGGTAACCAACCAAACTCAAATGCTACACACATCCTATATTCTCAGTACTCATTTTACAATTTGTTCTGATATTTCTTTTGTTAATTATTGATTTACTCTTCATTTTCAATTAGAAAAATTATGCATTCCGCCTCCCATTATAAAAAGGTTGTGTTTATTAATTATAAATTAATTAAATATGAATTAAAATATAAAAAATAATATTAATATAAAATCATAAAAATACTAATATTTCTAAGGGGAAAAAAAATAACGATTGTACAAATATTTGTTTATTATTTTGTATATTTTGTGAAACATTTTTCTTTTGTTAATTGTTAAATTTTATTTTTTTTAAATTGGAGCAGAACACAGGAAATGACCCCGACATATGCGACGCATTGTGCTGGAATAGAAGTTGAAGCTTCCATATCTTACAAGTCTGCTCTTGCTCGTATTTTTTGTTTATAGCAGTGTTGTAGCGCCTCTGATGTCAAGGAGGCGTATTGAATTTTGAAGCTTCGTTTTAGTAGCCATTTTTGGGTGTAATTTTATTTCGCCGGTGCTATACAATACCGACGAAGGAGAGGGTTCTAATGTACTTGTGGATTGGTTACAGCTGAAGCCGTTACTGTTTAGTGACCAGTAACTATGCCTTCGCCAATGAAACCTTCCGACAACAACTAACAGAAACGCACATCAGAAGAAATGCGAGATGTTTTATGAGTCTGAAAGTCGGGTTGAACCCAAGAAAAATTTTAGTTTTGTAGTCAACGTGCACACTACTTCAGCCATCGCCACACTCTTGGATTTATCAACAATAAAATATAATTAAGTATTTATTTCGGCTTACGAATCTCTGATTTACAAATATTTAATAATTTCAGAATTCACTTAGAAATCAAAAATATATTTATAAATATTAACTATTTAACTATTCTTTCAATTGTTCAACTTAGTCAAAATTTATTACGTTTATTTAATGAAATGACGCAAACAAATTAAAAAGGTAACTTCAAAAGAGCAATAACGTGGTGTTTCAAAGCAATTGACGATACATGGGCGGCTAACCGGCGCTAATAAACATTTCTAAAACAACTAGCAATGGAGTCCATTTTCAAAATAATATTGTTTTTATTTCTTACTTTAAACGATGTTTTGTGTTTAATATCCTTTACACATATTTTTTTTAAGGACACGTTTTTTTAAGAAGAGTGCATTAAATGCGACGAAACAAACTACTTTCGTACGACCAAAGATAATTTTATAAAATAAAATTATAGCCAAAATTTTAAATATTTTGCCGGCAAATAAGTTAACCCAACACACCAAATAAATACGGTTAGAAAGCAATGGCTTCTAACCAGTCACTGTTAGATTCCACTTTCCAGACACTTTTGGGTAAATAAAATCAATCTACCATCTAGTAAATTTTTAACATGAAATTTGTTGAAATTATTGCAGACATACAATCATGGTGGGAAGTACCAACTATTTCACATTTTTGTTCATTATTCAATTCAGCATTAAATTTCCCAAATATTGATGTTGAGGTATGAACGTTAATTTTTCACATTTTATTTGTTGATTCTTTAATTTTTGTTTTCATGCAGGATTTAGAATCAGCTTTATTATCCCATGGTACAACAACAGATGATGAAAAGCAGATTGGTTTACTGCCTGAACTTATTACACACTTATTAAAGGGCTGTACAATTTTACGTAGTGATCGACAAAGAGTAAAATATATCAATTATGAAGTGTATTTGAGGCGAGCTTTGCGCAAACATTGTCGCCTTCAAAATACCGAAAATCATTTTGATAACAACGTTAATTTTCAATCTCTGCCAATGCGCAAACGCCTATTAATCTTATATGACGTCTGCCTCATTCGTTTGGATTCGCCAGATGCACAAATTGCAATGAGCAAATTAGAAACAGATATTTTACGTGTTGAACCATTGGGATACGATTCCGACGGTTCGGCTTATTTTTATTTTTGCGGTATTCGATTGTATCGTGAAGTCAATCCACCAGCCACTTCAAATACTTTCAAAGCAAATTCCATTTGGCAAGTGATCTGCTTCACGCAGGACGATTGGCAGAGATTGGCAAAGAAATTCGAATCATCCAGAAATGCTAAAGAGCAGAAGCTCTATCAAGTATTAAAACATAATTATTTACCAAAGTTGCCGGAACTTTTCCATGAAAATGAGCGTTTAATGAGGAAAAAGTAAGTTTAAATTATTATAAAAATCTATGGTGTTATTTGTGGAAGAAATATTTTTCTATTGTATTGTTCTTTTTTTCCACAACCATGTTATGTTAAACTAAAAGTTACATATTTTATTTTTAATATTTTTATTTATAGACGGTCTCAATACCGAATCCTCCACCAAAGTTCAAAAACGTAGTCTAGGGAAAAATCGACAATATTCGTTTCGTACATGAAAAGTTTCTGCATCAAGAAGAACATCGATGTCGTTGGAACGATAAAATAAAACGTGATATTCGTATAATCAAAGCCAAACTAAAAAAAAAAATAGAAAATCTAAAACAAAGGAACTATTTCATACACCGGTAACCAACCAAACTCAAATGCTACACACATCCTATATTCTCAGTACACATTTTACAATTTGTTCTGATATTTCTTTTGTTAATTATTGATTTACTCTTCATTTTCAATTAGAAAAATTATGCATTCCGCCTCCCATTATAAAAAGGTTGTGTTTATTAATTATAAATTAATTAAATATGAATTAAAATATAAAAAATAATATTAATATAAAATCATAAAAATACTAATATTTCTAAGGGGGAAAAAAATAACGAATGTACAAATATTTGTTTATTATTTTGTATATTTTGTGAAACATTTTTCTTTTGTTAATTGTTAAATTTTATTTTTTTTAAATTGGAGCAGAACACAGGAAATGACCCCGACATATGCGACGCATTGTGCTGGAATAGAAGTTGAAGCTTCCATATCTTACAAGTCTGCTCTTGCTCGTATTTTTTGTTTATAGCAGTGTTGTAGCGCCTCTGATGTCAAGGAGGCGTATTGAATTTTGAAGCTTCGTTTTAGTAGCCATTTTTGGGTGTAATTTTATTTCGCCGGTGCTATACAATACCGACGAAGGAGAGGGTTCTAATGTACTTGTGGATTGGTTACAGCTGAAGCCGTTACTGTTTAGTGACCAGTAACTATGCCTTCGCCAATGAAACCTTCCGACAACAACTAACAGAAACGCACATCAGAAGAAATGCGAGATGTTTTATGAGTCTGAAAGTGGGGTTGAACCCAAGAAAAATTTTAGTTTTGTAGTCAACGTGCACACTACTTCAGCCATCGCCACACTCTTGGATTTATCAACAATAAAATATAATTAAGTATTTATTTCGGCTTACGAATCTCTGATTTACAAATATTTAATAATTTCAGAATTCACTTAGAAATCAAAAATATATTTATAAATATTAACTATTTAACTATTCTTTCAATTGTTCAACTTAGTCAAAATTTATTACGTTTATTTAATGAAATGACGCAAACAAATTAAAAAGGTAACTTCAAAAGAGCAATAACGTGGTGTTTCAAAGCAATTGACGATACATGGGCGGCTAACCGGCGCTAATAAACATTTCTAAAACAACTAGCAATGGAGTCCATTTTCAAAATAATATTGTTTTTATTTCTTACTTTAAACGATGTTTTGTGTTTAATATCCTTTACACATATTTTTTTTAAGGACACGTTTTTTTAAGAAGAGTGCATTAAATGCGACGAAACAAACTACTTTCGTACGACCAAAGATAATTTTATAAAATAAAATTATAGCCAAAATTTTAAATATTTTGCCGGCAAATAAGTTAACCCAACACACCAAATAAATACGGTTAGAAAGCAATGGCTTCTAACCAGTCACTGTTAGATTCCACTTTCCAGACACTTTTGGGTAAATAAAATCAATCTACCATCTAGTAAATTTTTAACATGAAATTTGTTGAAATTATTGCAGACATACAATCATGGTGGGAAGTACCAACTATTTCACATTTTTGTTCATTATTCAATTCAGCATTAAATTTCCCAAATATTGATGTTGAGGTATGAACGTTAATTTTTCACATTTTATTTGTTGATTCTTTAATTTTTGTTTTCATGCAGGATTTAGAATCAGCTTTATTATCCCATGGTACAACAACAGATGATGAAAAGCAGATTGGTTTACTGCCTGAACTTATTACACACTTATTAAAGGGCTGTACAATTTTACGTAGTCATCGACAAAGAGTAAAATATATCAATTATGAAGTGTATTTGAGGCGAGCTTTGCGCAAACATTGTCGCCTTCAAAATACCGAAAATCATTTTGATAACAACGTTAATTTTCAATCTCTGCCAATGCGCAAACGCCTATTAATCTTATATGACGTCTGCCTCATTCGTTTGGATTCGCCAGATGCACAAATTGCAATGAGCAAATTAGAAACAGATATTTTACGTGTTGAACCATTGGGATACGATTCCGACGGTTCGGCTTATTTTTATTTTTGCGGTATTCGATTGTATCGTGAAGTCAATCCACCAGCCACTTCAAATACTTTCAAAGCAAATTCCATTTGGCAAGTGATCTGCTTCACGCAGGACGATTGGCAGAGATTGGCAAAGAAATTCGAATCATCCAGAAATGCTAAAGAGCAGAAGCTCTATCAAATATTAAAAGATAATTATTTACCAAAGTTGCCGGAACTTTTCCGTAAAAATGAGGGTTTAAAGAGGAAAAAGTAAGTGTAAATTATTTCAAAAATCTATGGTGTGATTTGTAGAAGAAATAGTTTTCTATTGCATCGTTTATTTGTTTTGCACATCCAAGTTATTGTTAATCTAAAAGTTACATATTTTATTTTGTTTTCAATCTCTGTAATTATAGACGGTCTCAATACCGAATCCTCCACCAAAGTTCAAAAACGTAGTCTAGGGAAAAATCGGCAATATTCGTTTCAAACACCAAAAGTTTCTGAACGAAGAAGAAAATTGATTTAGTTGGAACGATCAAATAAAGCGTTTCATTCGTATAACCAAAGCTAAACTAAAGAAGGAAAATCGAAAAGAAAGGATCTATTTCATACACCGGTAACCCACCAAACTCAAACGTAACATACATTCTACGTAAAAACTAATATTTCTAAGGATATAAAAAAGCCATTGTATAACTATTTGTTTATTTTTCAAGTGAAACATTTTTCTTTTGTTAATTGTTTAATTTGTATTCCTTGATTTATCAACAATAAAATATAATGTATTAAATATTTGTTTCGGCTTAAGAATCTTTTTGATTTACAAAAGGTTTAATAATTTCAAAAGTTATTTAGAAACCATTTTTAAATCAAAAATATTTTTCTAAATATTAACGTTAAGTGGAGAACTGTTCTTGTGAAATTTTATTGCACTGTACTTTGAATTGTATCAAGTTTATAGTTCTTATTTATTATGAAGAAATTAAATCCCACTTCAGAATATGGATTGCGGATTTTTAAATACGAAATTGAGATTTTGTGAAACTTGTGCTACTTATTTTACTTAAGTAAAATCTAAGTTGGACAACTGGAAAATATTGGTGAAAATTTCGAACATAGTCTAGTACTTAATATTTTTCAATATATACCTATTTTACGAAATACGAATGATCGTGAAAAATAATTGGAACTTTCTTAAATAATCATGGTACCAAAGAAATGGAAACTTGGTGAGGAATTTCCTAAATTAAATTTTACTTATACATTCCAGGTAGAGTCTGCACGTTGAATACAAAACCAAAGAGTCCTGCGTTCGAGCCCATAAAAATATTTCGAATTTCTTCTGATGTGCATTATTGTGTCTCTGTGTCACTTGTTGTCGGAAGGTTTCAGTGGCGAAGTTATAGCCACTGGTCACTAAACAATACCGGCTTCTGCTGAAACCAATCCACAGACACGTCAGAGCGCCCACCTTCGTCCGTATTAAGTAGCAACAGCGAAGTATAATAATCCCTAAAAATTGCTACTAAAACAAAGATTCAAAATTGAATATGTCTTGCACTGCAACACTGACGCAGAACACTGCTATTAACAAAAAAACGTACAAAAGAAATGTCATAAGATAGTGAAGCTTCACCACCTGTCATCTCTCTCACTATCCCTTTCCTATAGTCCAGCACAATGCATTGCATGTGTAGGGGTCATCCTGGTCACTTCATTCAACAGGCTAAACGTCAAAGTTTGTTAAAATAATTGTGGAAAGTGGTTGTGAATCATTTAATAATTAAATATTATATTAAGAAAAATCGAAAATATATTTTTGCTATAATTAATTTAAATTACTGAACAACGTATAATCATATGAATATACCTTGGTACTTAATATTTAGTGGAGGAAAGTAGTGCTTTTGCAATGCAAAGTCTACTGAAAAAAGTACAATTGTACGAGCTTGATTATCCCTGATTTTCATTGAAAGTTTAATGTGATTGATGACAGTTTACCGAAAAAAAAATATTTGTGAAAGAATTTATTTAAAAAAACAAGTATTGAAAGAATTTATTTAAATGTTTGTAATTAATAATTGTTAAGAAAAATTTTTAACACAACTTTTTTAATGTCTGTCAGCTGTTTGGGACATTTGTAATTTTGCTTTGTTATTTTCAATGTTTATTATAAACAAACTGATTGCTTGTTCTTCATGCCCAAACTAGCCCAAAGAAAAAGTACGGGCATTCTCGTGCGTGGGGAATAAGAACATTACTCTCTCAAAATCTCTCTCAATTACCCAATTTTTGCGTAAGAAAACGCTTTTAGGTAAGATTGGGCGCCCGCGGTCGCCCAATTTGGGGTAAACGAACACACCTAATAATCAGTCGTCGGAATGTCATAATAGAGTCAAATACATATGATAGTGTGACACTTATTTTCAGATTTTTTTCAATTAAATTTAAATTTTTATTTTCAAAAGAAGCTATACACTTGTCGGTCACTAATTAATATTTTTTGTTAATACTACATTTTATTTACTTCACTTACAGTTAGGTTGGGCAGAAGCTACTATTTGTTGAGAGTTATGGAATTATTCATACAACATTTATATTTTATGTACATAGTTAATAAATTTTTACGTTTATTTGTTGTAAGTCAAATTGTTATTGGCCAAGAGTCGAAATGTGTTATAAAAACGAATAAATAAATAAATTAAATATCGAGTGGCGCTAAATTTCAGATTGAATATTCGTATTCGGCGAAAATTAGCACAAATATTCGTATTCGCCAATATTAAAAATTGATATTTTTAACCTCGTACTCGTTCAATTACTAACTTACTTACTAAATACCTTAAACTACGAAACGTAAGTATTACTTATTTGACAATGAATTAAAAGATTTAATTTTTTTTGACAGTTTAGGTAACCCTCCTAAAAGACTTTATAACAATTACATGAACTCGCAATATCACCTTGGAAATTATTCACTTTCATACCTCATAAACTCCTCTCTTTAGCATACAAGACAGTGTCCACATTATAATAAATTTTATCGTTTGCTTTGTTTAGCATGTTGTATTTACGATGAAAAGTGAAAAATTTTCAAAACAACTATAAAATTTCTTCAGTTTACTAATTGTTCTATACGGATTCGGTTGTGGGGTCGTTTGAAGTAATTGTGAATAAAGTAAATTTTTATGGCAAAGAAGAATTAAGAAGTGAAAAAAGAGAATCCGACACACACACGTATTGAACTAATGTAGTGGAAAAAAATCATTAAAGTTGAAAATATTTTTCAGGAATCGAAAATACAAAATACCGTAAATGTGTTTCTGATTAAAGCAATAGTTTGTAAATAAAACAAAAAAAAACTAGGTTTTAGTTTAATGGAAGAATAAACCAAAAATTTAAACGCAATACCTATATTTTTTTTCTAACTGCTTAATAAGAGGAGTGTGTGTATTGAAGAAGAAAAAGAAAGAAAAAAGAAAAAAATAAAAAAGCCCATAGAAGTGGTCGAAAAAAGCCAGCAACTTATGGATAAGCAGAGATTGCTGAAAGGAAGAGGTACAAAAACGTGATGTCAATGAGAATAGATACAATAAAAACGCAATTTTAGAACATTAAAAATGTATTATGAAAAATTATATATATGAGAATATTTTTAGTTTTTTTAATTTATATACAAAAGAATAAACGTCACGACTGACTGGTCGATCATCGTTAACATATGGATTACACGTTAAATTTTTGCCTTTCAAATTATAAAATTTTTTTTGTACTAAACAATCATACATTTAAAATATGAGGAGATTTTCTCGTGATTCACACACATCAAGTTTACGTGATCAGTTTTTGTTAAATTTTCTTTTGAACCTGTATTTACTTTCATACACGAAAACATATTGCCGTCCAGTTTCGCTTGTTTTACAATACTACGGTTATGAAAATAAGAGAAAAAGAAGCAAACTTGACGAGAAATATTCTGGGAAACTCTTTGTTTCAAATAATGGAGAAAAAATAGCTGCTACCTATGAACAGCGAAGGCATCTTGACAAATGATTTATCTATTAAATTGTTCAAAACCTCGCTGCAGTCTACGTCAAAGCAACCCCAGTCAGCATTTGGAAGATTGTTTTGGTAGAAATCATCAAACTGAGTCTTTTAAGACTACCTTAGATGACTAAAAACGGATTAATCAGTTGTGAAAAAAGAAAAGACCCGAAAATGAATCCGACAAATGCTTGGAAAGCGACTTGTTTAAAAAACGCAAACAATATGTATAGAATGTGTGCAATCATAAATTCATCATGTAGATGCCCGAAATGTGACTGTATTAAGAATTTTTATTTTTATTTTGGAGTCATATTTAGCGCATCTGGACGATGAAAAATTGTTTCTTATGGTTTGTCCCCGTCCATACTGATGAGTTTTTGTTGCAAAAGTTTTTGAATTCTCTTTTGAAACTGCAGCAGTGTCCATACATGAACCTTTTGCTTCATGTTTAGTATTTTTTATTCCTCCCTTCTATCTTCTTTTTTTTAATTTTTTTTGACATTTCTCAATACCGAATGTAAATATAAAATAACTACCCTGTGATAGGTGTGAATATTTTTTTTTGGATAGACATTTGAAGCACAAGGTATAATTTGAAGCAAAATGTATGCTAAGAAGAAAAATTATATAATAATTTTTATATATATTTATAATTTTTTTTTTAAATTTTTGATTATATTTCACAAAAAATAACAATAAAACAGTATAGCTATTATAATGATAGATGTTAACAGTATACCAAACGAAAAGAAATAAAATGAAACGTCAAATACACCTCATGTCAAAAAATGCAAATAAGAAATTCAACAAAAACTGCATGTACATGAAAAAGCGTACATACTTCCACTCCTCTTCCCCTTCTCATCAACAAACTCAAAAGTTTTGCAGCATATGCTTCACAGTATGGACGGGTACTTTTTGCTACTGTTTATAACGGGACAAATTTTCTTACTGATTTTGAAAGAAATGAGTTTTGTGAATTTATGTTTATTTGTGTGGTAAGCTCATGGTGCAAAGAACAATAAAAGTTGATTAAATTAAAGAGTAATAAATAAATAATGAAAAAAATAAAAGAATATACTTTCTTTATGTTATACCAAATAAAACAATCACTAACGGCTAGTAATATGACTGTAAAATGGCTTGAAAAAGTATCGTAATTGATTGTAAGTACTATTGCAAACTGCCTCGAAAATGAGTAAGAAACGCGAGTCATAAAAGACTCGTTTTGAAGAGTCGTATCTAGGGTACCATTTTCTCCCGACAAAACAGTCGTTTTCGATTCAGAAACGTGCGCATAAATGATTAATTTAATCGCGAAGAAGAATCAAAAAGACTCGAATATGATCAATAATTAATTAAAATGCTGATTGGGACAATACACATGAATTTTGAGAAGCTGTATGTGTAAAAAGAGCAAAATTTCAACGTGTGCCTGCAGTGTAAAAAGAATAGCATATGTACATACATACATATATAATTAAGTTTTTAATTATTGTTGTTAATTTTTAAAAAATTTTTTTTGATCGCCAACAAAATTGTTCTATTGTGTAGGATAGTGAATCAGATCTTTCAAAACACAATACACAAAAAACAATAGAACTATATTACCAGCTCCACAAGAAAACTGTCTAGAGCAGAACAAGATAATTTCAAAGTACCAATCAGGTTTTCTTTTCAAAGAACATTGAACTATGTTATTAATAGGAAATATTTGGAAAGAAATATTAGTATTATGGCAGCGCTTTTAGATTTTAAAAGAGCAGTAGAAATAATACACAGATATAACGCATACCTAGTTCAAAAGTGACTGAACTCAAAATTTTAATTTTTGAGAAATGGAAAAAACTCTTTTTTTACCCAAATAAAAATAGCTAAAAACGAAAACTTTGGACCATTCTGTACCATAGACTGAAACAATTTAAATAAATAGAATGCTGCTTATTAACAGTGATTTAATAGAAAAAACGCTGACAGGCAACACTTGTATATTCAAAAACTCTTAAGAAAATACACATACAATAGGGAAAAGTAAAGAAACAAACCAAGTGTTAAAACTAAGTGCTATAAAAACTGCAGTAAAATCCGGTTTATTATGAAAAAAATTAAGCGATAAAATCGAGAAAAATAATGAAGCACTGATTTGTTTCGTATTTCACTAAAAAATTTAAATTAAATTGATTGCAGAAAAATTTCACTTCGATTTTTTCAACCATCGGGAACGAAATATACCAACTTTTTTATTTTCTTTTCTCACACATTAGCCTCTCTCTTCACGCTCATTGCATTTTAAGCAGTCATATGTTATATTTTCAGTGCTGCTTAACTCTTCCTTCTTGGCACTGTTTTGTTTATCTGTTTTGGTTATTATCGCTGAAATAATTCAAGAAGTTTATAGCTTTTCTATTCTATCTTTTTTCACACGAGTGAGATGTCTATATGCAATGTACTCATATTCCTGTGCTCTTCTACGGAGAGAGCGACGAACAACAAAAAAATGAAAATAGAAGATAACCAACAATATTGTTTTGTATGATAATAGAAAAAACCAAAACAATCCGTTCTTTCTTCACCCCACTTACGATAAACACATGGTTCTTGTTTTTTAAGTTCAATTTAAGTTTTTTTTTTTTCCTGTATCTTTGAGATATTTTTCTTTTCTTTTTTGTTTGTAAAAGAAAAGTGCCCTATTAAAAATAACTGTTAGATTGTATTGTGTGTTTGTTTTATTGTGTGTTGATTTTGTATGGCTGTAATATTTCTTGGACATATGTTTGTCTTTTGAATGCTTGTTTCTGTTTCCAACCCCCTGAAACATTCATACTACCTCCACCAACCTGTTTGATTGTGTTGCTTTTAGGCACACAACTTACTCACATCTCGGTAATTATATTTTCGCGCGCTTTATCCAATTAATACATACATACGTACGTAAAATATGTATGTGTTTTGCACCAAATTATTTTACATTTTTTTTTTGTTTTGCTTTTTACTTTGTTGCGCTAAATACACCAACAACCAAACACACGTAATAATAAGTGTAATTGCAATGCACTTTTTAAGAACAGAAGTCAATATAATGCCTTTTGAAAATATTAAATCAAAATTCTTGCACTACAATTATTGTGTTTTAACTTGACACAACATTGGTTTCCTAATGGAAAAATTTAAGGTATTTGTAGATTATTCAGAACAGCTGATCACTAAAAAGCCTATGAGTTATGTTGACTATTCAGTGTATAAAAATTTTTGGTATTTCATACACTCCGTTTTTATAATCATAAATTCATAAATGTAAATAAAGCAATTATAAGAAAAGTTTTGCAATCGATGATAAAAAAAAGTAAACTGAATGATGTATGATCATCTTTAGTTTGTTTCACGTTAAGAACTATTAATTTTAGTTTTTGTTACAGTTCGAATGCAGCTTTTCTTTTTGTTAAATATTTTCATGAAAAGTTTTAAACTTTTTTTAAACCATATATTTTTTCAGACAGAAAACTGTCATTCTACTCTCTCAAATGGTGTTCTTTTTTTTTTGTAAATTTTTGGGTAAATGAACGATTTTCAGTAGAATACAGTGCAAATTTGAACAAATTCTGCAGTAAACGAACGGAGCTATCAAATTTCTACGTTGTAAGTAACGAGCGTCGGTTGGAAGATGTCAAAATTGTTCAACTAATCAGATTTATTGGTTGTTGAGCTGCATTGTAATAAGCTTATTTATTTATTTATTTAACGCTCGATGTTAATTGGAAATAAAACAAAAAGTTTTCAGAGAATTATCTTAATATTTTTTATTATGATAGACGGATGATCCAAATGGTCGCCACGGCTTTCTGTCGTCGATATCGACTCTGAGGTTTAATGTCGTTAATGTGCCGAATTATCTCATCCTTTAGTTCTTGAATAACTGGAAAAGACATAAATTTCTTGGTGCCTCGCAGATTCATTGTGGGGGAGTTTGACTGTATTTTAATTTTTTTCTGTAAAATAAAAAGTGTTTTATGGTTGAGCGATGTCATCTAGATATTGACTAATTAAAAACGCATTAAAATTTTATAAAATCCATAAATTTTATTCATTACTCGCTTGTTCTTCTAAATGAATAATCAATTTTTCCCTAATAATTGTACCAAAATAACTTTTTAAATTTTTAATTACTATTTTCAATATAAATAATTGCACGAAATTCTCATATTTTATCGTATTTAGTTATTACGAAAGAAATAATAAATAGTGATTAAAATTAAAAACAAAACTAAATAATTGTCGACATGAATTAATAAAAATGTGGCCTTAAGAACTGAAATCATTGTTTTCGCCCCTACCTGAAATATCATAATTTTTCTCGCATTTTGTCCAAATTTTTGCTGGATTTATATATCCAGTCAAGCAATGCTCTGTTTTGGTTTTTGGTAACATAAAACCGAACAAGTTGAAAAGGCAAGATACGCATATGCTAATTCGTTTGCAAGTACATAAGCTGCAGGATAATGGTCCTTGTGAATAAAAAAGTAGTTAAAGCTACATTGCAGTGTGAATAACTATTTGCTACTGCTACATCGCTAGTGCTGTAAGGTTGTAGCCAAAACTGAACGAATTCATATGTAAGTTAGCTGGTTCGTTCAATATCGACTGCCATAATTAGAATTAAGAGCACTATCGACATTGTTTACGAATCGGAAACAATTTATTTCACGACTGTCAGAATTAGCCCCCAGAACTTTTTACTGAGTATACCGATTTTGATGATTATTTTCTCATAGGAAAGCTCGTGCTTCCCGTGAGACACTAAAAGGTGTAAAATGAAAATTGTTGAAATAAAATTTAGCAGACTTAAGTTGATGATTTTAATTTTTTACAGCATTCAAATTTTTATAATAATTTTTATTTTTATAAATCTATATATGTATATAAAAGACAAACATGTTAGTTACACCATTTAAAACTCGAGAACGGCTCGACCGATTTGCACGATTCTTGGCATTTTGGATTCGTCTTTGCTCTGGATAGCATAATAGCTACTAAAAATTTTCAGAATAGGACCAGGAGGGTGATAGCGGGGAAATTTCTGCCCCTCCGAAACGTTCAAACCGATTTTAATGAAATTTAGAACATGGATAGGTCTGCATCTAAAATTACTCATTACCTATATATATTTTCAAAAGTAGGACCTGGAGGGCGATAGGGGGAAAATTTCGGCCTCTTCAAAACTATATTGCTGTTTTTTTTATGAACTTTAAAACTTGGATGTATTTGAGTTTAAAAGACACATTGGCAATTGTTTTAGGTTATAAGTTATTACTTTTTTTAAAACTAGGACCACGAGGGAACGTAGGGACAATTTCAATGCCAACGAGACCATCTAACCGATTTTAATGAAATTTAAATGTATTTATGTTTTTGCGTCTAGAAGGACACATATGCTACATACATACATATGTATTTTTTAAATAGAACCAGGGGACGACGTAGCGGTAAGATATGGTTTTCCGAAACCGATGCAAATTATAACGCGAGCGAAGCCGCTGGTAAAAGCTAGTTAATTAATAAAAATTATATTTGATGATTTTTCGAGTTTTTCCATTTCATAATATTTTTAAACTTGAGAAACAGTTAAATTTTAATTGCTGAAATTTTTATTTTTGTTAATGCGCCATAAAAATTTAGCTACCCGAAATATCATCTTTACGATATGAAAATAACATGCTAAACTAACGAACGTAGTTTTTCGTTAAAAATATAAAAAAAGAGAGAATCATTTGACGTTGCAGGTCATCACTGAAATTTATGGCTAAAGTTAAGCCTCACGAAATATAGGCCAGCTCAATGGCTTTATAATGCGCCATATTTGGTTCAGACTGGTTAAGGCGTTCTTATTTCGTGATAATAACAGCTTTACTATAAAATGCAAATGTTTAAAATGGATACTAAATGCAACACACTTTCATGCCACTGCGATTCAATTACCCGTAATACATTAGAATTTACATAGAAATTGACATGCACCGATGTTTCAGGCTGAGTTGGTTACGTAAATATTGGCATTGAAGGTATTTTTGTATTTAGAAACAGTAGAGGTTTTTTGTACAATAATAAATACTTCTGTGTCAAGTGATAATCAAGTCAATACATAACTGCTTCTAAGAAATGCAGACGGTTTGTATTATATGCCTCAACAGTATGCTGTTTGCCAGCTGACACATATTCTAGTCTAGTTCTATTTAATTTTTCTAAACAAGTAGTCAACATATGTTAAATAAAGGTATCTCACAAAGTGCAGCTGTAATGTTGGCTTCCAGCGCTTGAATTATGACTGACGATCCCAGCACACGGGAGACTTCACGTATAATCTGAAAAAATTCCATAGGGGGGTCAAATCGCATGATTTTGGCTGCCAATGGACTGTTCGAAAACGTGAGATTAATTGCTAACCAATCATTATATCGCGTGCCGTGTGGCATGTGGCACCGTCTTATTGAAAGCACAGCCAACCAAGTCGAGTTTTTGCGTCTTGGGCAAAAAAAGTCGGTAATCAACGCACGGTGCCTTGTTCCACACTGGCCAATACAGCAAAAATATTTTCCTCGGTACGCATTCTTCGCATACGGGTTGCAGGATTAAAGTCCAATGAAGTGAAACCGGTGCGAAATTTGCGCACAACAGCTTGAAAAGCATGTTCGGTGGTTCGGTTAAAACGACTATAAAATCGATATGATTTACGAAACACATTTCTCACACAGCACGAATTTTATAAAAAAAAATATGTACAATGTTTTGCAACCGTTCTTGGGTTTTTAGTTATTCATTGTGAAATGGCAAAGCTTACTGAGTATTTTTGGCATTGCCACATGTCGTGAATCTTTTCTTTACAGTGAAAAACCAAATAGCAAAAAATCTTCCCATATATTGGAACATTAGTTCCTGTGTTGAACACATACATAGTGCAATTTAAAACCGTATATGTGCATATTTATATTCCAACTTACATATAATTATGCTTTTACTACATCAGTAATGCGCATTCTATATCGCCTACGGACATGTTTAAACATGCACACAATAACTAATAAACAATTTATTTCTCCATTATACATATTACGCCAAGTGCAGCCGAGTAAAATGGAAAGTTTATCCAAACAAAGATGCTGAAAATTTGAAAGAATGCGGCGAATTAGAAAACTCTCGTAACGTTTCTTTCATTCTATTTTTTTTTAGATAATTCTTTTAAAGAACAATAGTTTGCTGAAAAATGTATTAAATGCATTAAAGTTTAGACGATTACCAAAGATATTTTGATATTTATAAGAATTGCATATACACTGTCCAAGGAGTCATCAAGCTGCAATTAAGTTGGAAGGCAAGACACGACGCACTCAACGCTTCAACAACAAATAGGAAGACACCTATAAATTCATTGTGAAAGTAAACATAAATGGTTTCTACTTTCATAGGACTTTTGGGTAAGAAACAAGAGCATAATATCGAGAGAATCGTAATCATCTGCAAACGCCAGAGAATGACAAAAATCACTTTTTTTTCTTCCTTTCATTGTTTGTTCACATTTAATGATGCCTCATTTATGAACAGCGTTGCCAACTTTAAAATATTTAAACGCAACAAATTCGAGAAAAAAGAAACAAAAGAACATGTATTTTTCGAATAAAAGCTCACTAAATTCAAAATATTTAGTTTTATTGGAAATTTAGTTAGAATATTCTTTTCATATAAAAAAAATTAAAAAAAATCAAGTTAAAAGCAAAATAATAACAAAACAACAGACTTTTCGTAAAATTTAAAGCGCATGCTACACGATCAATATTCAGCTTCAATATTTGTCATTTTGTGCGAAAAATAGTCCCACACATACGCTCGGTGTAATATTGACGAATATCAAAATGGTTTTGATATTCATCAAAATATTGAAACAGTTGGACGTAGTGTGGTAGTGTTTTTTTCAATATTCATTTTATTTCTGGTGCACATCGTAGTTGTGACTCATTACTAATAGAGTACAAAATTGTTATAATCAAATTAATTGAAGTGTACAGCTCTTTAATGGCTTTTTGGGACGTGCAAATTCAAAAATATAGTGACAAAAACAAAAAAAAATATCAGTACTTTTTTTTAATAAATAAAGAAATAAATAGATACGTAACTTCTGTATGTTTACACTTGAAAAAACCCAAAAAAAAGATGAATATTGATGAGAAATGTTGACGTAGTGTGTCAGAGGCTTCAATATATATATATATTCTAACACAAAGACAAATATTGAAGCTGAATACTGATGCGTCTAGCATGCGCTTAATATAGAATTAATAAAAGGTGATTTTTTTTAAGAACTTTCGGATTTAATTTAAAAAAACAAACATAAATAATTTAAATTGGCATACTCTCTACCACCAATACGGCCGGTATCTCACGAACAAATTCTGCAATCGCTCAAAACTGAGGCTCGCATGAAGATGTGCAAGGAAATAATTAAAAGATTCGACGGTGGTGCTTCAAAAGACGTATGATGCGTATGAGATGGAAACAAAACAGCAGTCGATCGTGTGGGTGTTTCAAGACGAGCTAAATCCAACAAAAATTGTTCGTAGAAGAAGAAGAACAGCGAAGCAAATGGTCGCCTGTTTCTTCGGCCGAATGGGTCATGTAGCCACTGTTCCGCTTGACCAATGTAGAACAGTTAATTCTGAGTGGTACACGACCATTAGAGTTAATTTGTTTGCCGTAAGTCTACCGGGAAATTCGTAAAACTAACCGCGGAATGCGAATCATTCTCAATCATGAGAATGCGACTTTTCACAAATCTCGTGAAACGAGTCTCAAGAGGAATGAAAAAACTGCTGTGACAAATGATTTGAAAGAATGCAAAAGTGTATTGGCCATCGGGAGTATTTCGACAAACAATAAAGTTATTTTCATTTAAAAATGTTTGTTATATTTGCTATTCCCGAAATATAAATTGTAGCCGTCGTAAAATCACAGAGCCGGCAACAGCCAACCGCATGATTGAAAAGCAGCTGCGAATTACGAGTATCTGTGATGTGATTTATTTTAATTTTTTGAATACGAATGCTCATTTTTAGCTTGTTGATTACGTATGATTGTTTTTCAATCAGACATTTTTGTCGTTCTCTGCCATATCGCACTTATCATATCAACAAGATGGTATTAACTCAAAATTTTTAAAATTTCGCTTTTTGCAATAAATCAACTAACAACATCAATATCTATCGGTTATAAATTTTTCATCGTATTCAGTTTAATTTTCGATTTCGAAAAAACCGTGAAGTATTTGGATTGTCAAATACAATTCAAATGTGAAATGAAATTTTTACAATTTAGAGTTAATACACTCTTGTAGTAAATAATTAATATTAAATTTCTTAAATTATTCCAGACATACAATCATGGTGGGAGATACCGTGTATTTCACATTTTTGTTCATTGTTTAGTTCCGCATTTGACTTGCCTGATATTGACATTGAGGTACATACTACATATATATTTGTGGTTCCATTACAGATGGTAACCGAACCGAACCAAACCCAACCTCAGTAGAGTTTGCAATTAACTTGATTGATTTGTTTACAAAATGTAAATTTTACTCAAAAAAATGTGTTTCTGGCAAATAGAAATTTGTGATTGTCATCTGATATCCGGCTGGTTGTTCAAGCTACTGAAGTTTGGTTGCCTGTCTCTCTGTTTCATTTATAATATATATATAATTTGTTTGCTCGCTGTTCTTGTTTATCTTTCATACAGGACTTAGAATCCGCTTTATTATCCGATGGTACAACTACAGATGATGAACATCATATTGCTTTAGTGCCTGAGCTTATTGTTCGCTTATTAAAGGGTTGCGATGCTTTACGTTCGGTAGCGAAAGAAATAACCCATAGCAATTATCAAATGTTTTTGAGGCGTTTTTTACGCCAACAGTGTCGCCTTCATAATACGGAAAATCATTTTGATACCGACATTGATTTTCAATCTTTGCCCGTACGCAAACGCTTATTAATTTTATATGATCTCTGTCATTTTCGTCTCGATTCGGCAGATGTACAAGTGATTTTAAACAATTTAGAATCTGATAGTTTACGTGTCGAACCATTGGGTTACGATTCAAAAAATTCTGGCTATTGGTATTTTTACGGTACCCGCTTGTATCGCGAAGACAAACCAGCTGCTTCAAATAGTTTTAAATCGAATTCCGTTTGGCAAGTTATCTGCTTCACCGAAGAGGATTGGCAAAATTTGTCCACCAAATTTAAAACATCAACAAATGCTAAAGAGAAGGAACTATATCAAATATTAGATGAAAACTTTCTACCGAAATTGCCGCAACTTTTTCGAGAACGCGAACGTTTAAGACGGAGAAAGTAAGTATACAATTTTAGAAAAACTCCATGGTCTTACAAAAATACGCATATGTACATGCCCAGCAAACAAAGATATGCAAATAGCTAATGCATGGGTTCCATTGCAAATGAGGCATCACATGAGGCAGTGATGTTAACCGTACGGTAATTTAGGTAGGCAGGTAATTTCTACATTTGTTACGGTAATTTTAAAAAGTTTTAATTTTTAAGTGTTAAATTCCCCAAAGTTCTTTTTTCATAATGATATACCTATTTTTCTTCATAACAACAAAAAAGTACGGTTTCGTTATGCAAAATAACGCCCATTGTACTTAAATTCTAAATTCTGTTTGTTTGTTTAAATTTCAATAAATATATTGAATTCCAAGAGGGCATACACTTGCGCCTCTTTTCTGTAACTTGTGAGAAGTTTTGGTATCGACAAAAATACAACAAACAATTATAATGAATATTCACTGTTTCACAGGACAATTCATATAAAAACTAAAATAAACTTTCAAAAAACATGTTAACTTAAGCTTTTTTTTCTTACTCATCTGATAATAATTTTTTTCAATTCGAAAGTTTCTCACAAACGATATAGAAATAGAAACGTTATTATTATTTTTGTATAAAACTTTGCGTACGGGAATTTTTCCTAAAAATGGTAATTATTTTTGTGCTGTACGGAAATCCAAATAAAAAAGTTAACATCACTGCACAGGGGTGTCAGTGGCGATCATGTGTTCACATTTAACACAACAGCTCGTCATTTAAATGAGGGCTTAGAACCCATGAATGTTCAATGATACAACTGCGCTGTTGGTCATATGAAATAAGCGGCGGTCTGGAATGCGTTTTCCATGAGTTCGGAAGTGATAATCTTGTTAACATTTAAGATGGCATTAAAAATTAATTCAGATCAAAAGGAAGTGTTTAAGAAGCCACGAGAATATCAATTCTTAGTGAACGCAGTTTTGCTGGGTTTGTATATGAAGTTGGCTTCATCAGTTATCGTACTACAGTTATGTCTCGATTAAGCGTAATGGTCGGGACCGGGAACATTATGGATGATCGATTTTCCCGGTTAAAAGCGTAAGAGGTTTTATTGTTTTTTTTTTTACTTTTTATTCATACGAGTATATAAATGAAATCTATGGAATAAGACAAAACATTTAAAATGTTTCGTTCCCGAATAATAATTGACGTTTACGGTTAATCGAGTTTGCGAATAATTGAGGCCTTACTGTATATACCAGGGGTGGTCAGCTGTACTGACTGCGGGAGCTACGTTTCCGAATTAATATTTTAAAGAGCCATTTTGGAAAACATTGTATCTAATATAATTTTAAAGTGAATCAGTTTAAATTTTAAATTTAATTTTTAAAAGTTTTTTCTTTTTGTAAACTAGTATGCGTCGAATTTTTTTTCATAAATTTATCTGTTAATCTAACTTTGAAGTGAGTCAGTTTAAAGCTGACCGCTTGACCACAGCAGACGAAAGTAATATCGCCATCAAACAATTAGCAAACGTTTGACGGATAAAACATTCTAGAACGACTATTGCTAAAGAAACGTAACCCTCAGTTTGTGAAAGCAAATGTTTCGTTTCCGAAGATTCGATTATATATTAATAGCGAATCTTAAGTAATATCGCAAGTAAACATTGTTAACGATATTCGCCAAAAAAGAGACTCTCATTTTTGGTTTTTTGCCTTTCTTTCCTTTTTTTTTCATATCATGTTTTTTTTTTTAATTTTTTTGCTTGAATTTCGACCTAAATGTTGAACTGATTCAATGAAATTTACTATTAATGTTCAGATAGGCATGCTGACAAATGTGTGTGACAAAAAAAGTTGGTCTAGAGTGCTATGCTCAAGAATGGGTCAAAATCCGGCTCGCCTAAACGGTTTAACCAAGTTCGGTGAAAGTTGGTTTACACGTTCAGTTGGCTATTTCAAGTTATATAGTGGTCTGAAGAGCTGGTCCAAATTGCTAAATCCGAAAATTATGTAGAAATCCGGTACTATTAAACGACTAGGCGGAAATTCTCATAAAGTGTAGTGTAGTGAAGGGTATCTAAGATTCGGCACAGCCGAATGTAGCACTCTTACTTGTTTACTTTGCTTTTGCAAATATTTATCATTTCATCTTATTCAGTTTACTCTTTCATTGCAAAAAACCGTATTGTATGTGGATTCTACGCTACAGTTACGGCCCTTTTCACAATGTCCGATTAAAAGTTAATGTGTACTTTAACGGCAATTTCGAGTTAAACCCCGAAGGGTCTCTTGTTGAACAAAATGTTATTTTAATATTATTGAAACATTAATCAGCTCTGTGATGCAATTACGTAGAAGCTAATAATCAAACTTAAAGATTTTGCTCTTTTTCCGTACGTTATAGCATGTACTCTGAACGAAATCAATTGTTTTCTTTAGTTTTTAATTTATTCTTCAATATTCTTCTCTTTTTAAAGACTTTTTCAAGTACGCAACTCCAGCCGTATTCGCAATTTGGTTGAGCTGAAAGCCCGTCAGGAACAAGAACGTATAGAACGATTGCAAAGAGAACGCCAACGTTGTTCCTTCGAACAGCCACAACCAGCTAAAACATCATTGTTGCCAGCATCGTCCACTACAACAACCTGCTCTCAAACTAGAGCACGCAGATGGTTAGAACGACAAAATAAACTCCTCTAGATAACTATAAAATTAAAGCCAAACTCTGAAAGCAAAAAAAAAAAATTTAAAAGACAAGGAAATTATTTCATTCACATCTGAACCACCATATTCGATATTCTTTACGCACTTTTTATTGTCTTCATATTATAAATCAATTTAATTTGGCTTTTCTTTTCATCAGTCTTGTTTTCTTATATTTTTAATCAGAAAAAGAATACATGCCCGCCACCATTACGAATTTATAAAACTTTTATTTAAGCAAAAAATCATAAAATCATAATCATTCAAAACAAAACAAATTAATTATTCAAAATCATTTAAGAAGCGCGAACATAACGAATTGATTGAATTGTTTAATTAATAAAAAAAAAAACAACTAATCAAATACCGCGGTTTATTAATTTCTTTTATTATAATTTTTTTTGTTTTTTGGCAACTTCTTCCCAGTATCAACTGAAAGTGACTTAAAAACCAACAAAATCTAGCGTGGCCGGCGTTTATTTTGTATTTCTTTGACTTGCCAACAATCAAATATAATAATTTATTAATTATTTTATAATTGTGTTCTTAACATCATCTTGTTTCGGCTTATGATTGGATTGATTGATTCTACAGTTTCAAAACATTTGGTTTTTAACAAATTATGTAAGCATGCTTTATTTATAATTATTTTAATGTTTTTTAATCAAATTTTTTAAAAATATGTTTCCTTTATCTTAGTTTAATTCTTAATGCAAAAATTCATTAATAATCCGATGGAATTTCAAAATTTCTTATATTTAAATTTAAAAATTTCGAATTTCCAACAATACTTTTTGACGTAGGGAATTGTTCGTTTCAAATTTTCATGCATTGGAGCATTCTACGAATAATGCATCAAATTGTTTTAATAAAAAATTCATAATTAGTGTCCAAAAAGTCTTAAAAATTGTGCAACAACTTAAAAACTTGATAAATATTTAAAGGTAAATTTAGATGATAATCCGAGCTTTAAAATAACAGAAAATTAAAAATAAAAACTAGTGCTCATAAACCAAGAACGCAGTAAATTAATTGTAGTATTTAAATGTTATTTTATGAAATTATTTTACATTAAATTAATAACTCTATGCAATCAATAGTTATTAAAAGCTGAATGCACGAACACTTGAAACGAACAGCTCTTTATGTAACTAATATGATTTATTTGGCTCGTATCAGTTATTTTTGAGCGTAGGCAGTAGGTAAAAAAGAACAAGTTTTCGTATCCTAACTGAAATATAACGGTACTTTTTTTAGTCTGGAAGTAAAATATTCACTAGAAGAAGCATTATACATTTTGAAACGTTCAAGAAGCTGATTCTGTAACATAAAAGTCATTAAATTGTGAATTTAGCCATGTTCGAAAATACGAAAATAATGCTCGAAATTTCGAAAATACTCGAATATATGTATATCCTCTTTTCTAATTTTGCCATCACAAATTAATATTTCATATTAGCATATGAACTTGTAAGGCCAAAGGGAATAGAAATAAGAAAACAATTTGGAAAACACAATTTTGTGTTAAATCTATAAAACTTTCTAAAAATAAGAGACTTAAATGACATTGCACATAAAACTAAAGTATTGCCTACTGTTTTTATTCTAAAAATGATCGGAATTTTTTTTTCGAATAAGAAAAGAAATTTCCATTTTTAAGAAGAAAAAAAAATGCAGCCTCATTCGTTAGAAGAAAATAATCATATCTGCAACAGCTAATTATTATCATTAGTAAAAATTTCATTAGCTTCTTGGCAGCTAGAATAGTATCACGCTTGAACCTCTTGCTATTTCATTTAGGGATATTGGGATATATTTCTTGTATTTATAATTTTGCCAATTAAAAAATGCAGGGGCTAAAGAGGCAGAAATAGCATCAAATGTAAAATCAATTTTTTCAAAATTTGATTTGCTCCAGATAAATTCTTAAAAATTCTTACAATCACCAACAAAATTATACATTTTTTTTATATGCTTTTTTAAATCATTCACCATCAAACACTAATTGCATGTTACCATTGAGTTCGAAATGAATTTAATGTAATCAAAATTCCAGCAAAAATTTATTAATGTAGTTCTGTGTTCTCCAAATTTATTTAGTTCCCAATCAACTTCAACGGCTAGTGGTATTTCGACATATGCCAGTTCATTGCGACGTACTATAACCACCAATTCAAGTGACTTTTTGGGACATCGGGAGACGTTTTGCTTAACACCAGAAGACGAGGACGACGAAGACGTGGAAGACGAGGAGGCGGACGATTATCACAATTGCAATTATCGACAAACTGGTGATTTCAATTTAGATGATCAACATAGACGGCCAATAGACGATACTTCCACGTTATTGACCGATGAACATTTGAATCTTTTGAAAAATATTAAACTAGAACCGGCTGATAGTTTAAACGTGGGCGAGGACGAAGCAACGCAACAACCCGCATTGAATACAACTAAAGCTTTACAACAAAATCATAATGAGAATCAAAATAAAGATGACAGCCACACAGCAATAGTAACAATAACAGAAGTCTCAAGAGCTCAAACAGAAGTAGACGAAAGGCTTGTGGAAGAATTGAATCAAAAATCAAACAAAAAATCTCACCACCACCATCATCATCATCATCATCATAAGAAGAAAAAATCGCAGAAAAAGCAAAAGAAAAAATCTAAAGAACATCGCCGAAAACACAAACACGTTGATAAAGAGCAAAAGGAATTGTTGCCGACTAATCAAAATCCACAAACTGATATTGTTGTAACACAACAAAAGCAACAACAGCAACAAACTCAACAGCAACAGCAGCGACAGCCACAACCATCACCGACTACACGTTCATCTAAACACACAAAATCTCAGCCACAATACCAAACCATTGATGAAGAAGAACCTGTGCTAAGTCCAGAGGATAAAGAGAATTTCTGTCGTGCTATTGGTGTAGTGCCCACAGAAAGTCTGCTACACTTACACACCAACCACAACAATACCAGCAACGAATTGGAATCGTCCGTACAAGAACACAACAATAACATCGATCCCCAATTGAATCCATCCTCTGTTATAGTTGCCATAAAGAAGGAAAAAGATTGCTCGGCTGTTTATGATATGGCACCAGCTACAAATATGAAATTGCCGGGTCGCCAAACAAATAATTCTTTGTCATCATTAACGGGTAATATTTTCATACCAACTTCTTTACCAGATTCAACTACTACAGCCACCTCAACTTCAGCCACATCCACGTCCTCAGCTGTCACCCCACAACAACTAAAATATACAAATAAAGCGAAAATCTCTACAATGGCAAATAGAAAACAAAAATCAATTGACCAATCATCACAATCAAATGCGGCTGTGAAAGGATCTGGCAGTAGTATCAAGAAGAAGGCTACAAATACTACAACAGCCTCAATTAAATCGGAGGCTGAACGAGAACGTGATGATGCAATAACGGCCAAATCGAATGTATCATCTTCACAAAATTCAGAAAAAAGTGCTGACGAGTGAGTTTTTATTTCCCCTTCTCGCTATCAATAATTATTTCTCTATGTAGTTGTTGTTTTATCAAAAAAATCCATATTTTTCACTATTCTTATCAACTTATCATGCTTAAATTGGTTGTTTCAGTTTTCTATTGTTTATTTTATTTTATTTTATTTCATTTACTGGCTTCTAACTTAATCTAACCAGTATCAATTTGAAATGCATGCTCAATAGTGTTTTGTACTGCCAGCGTGTCCATTTATTAGTCATGGAGGAAAATGCACTGCACAGATTATGTATGTAGGTCATTTGGTTTCATGAGCCGACTTCCAAAGCGTATGCTGGGGAATTTTTCTTGAAAACAAACTGAGTTTGTAGAAAAGGGGGAAAGAAGATGGTTACAGAGAAGTTACTTCAATTCTCTTTTGCCATTTCATTCTCACGAATTCGATACGTTTTTACTAAGTAGACTTCTAGAGATGAGTTATGTGAGCAGTTTTGTCTTACATACTTTTCCGAACCGAAAAAGCTAATAACTGTTTTAATATCTATGGTCGGAAAGTTTTGATTAATTTCTAAGAGCTATGGATCAATGATTTTACCCTGCCGTTTAAAAATTATTAAACTTTAGTTTTTTTTTAGTCTATCACCCCTATCCTGAATACTTTTTCCCTCAATTTATTTGTCCTTTCCATAAATTTGCAATCGTGAAAAATTTCCGCTATACGCCTGTTGGCCAAAAAAATAGACCCACCCTAACATACATACATATATTAGTTTTTTTTTTTTTTGAGTAGAATAGAGTGTCAAGAAGGTCTTGGGACATTGGTATTGCTTGGGTATTGCTTGCAGGTAATGGTTTTTTTAACGGCGGCTACATGCCCAATTTTTTTATTTAAACAAATTTTTAGACGACGAAAATTTATGTTTGCATTAATATAGATTTTATCTGTAGACTTCCCTCTTCCGCGATTAATTTTTGTATTGAAAACAACAGATGTAATCCCTTAATTTTTTTTGTTGGAACTGTTTTTCGATGTTGTGTGTCGAAAGATAAAAATGTAGAACAAGTGTAAGCCTAAAGAAGGTACACAACAAATTAGCAACATTTTTGGGGATTCGCAATGTCTGTTATTGAATCATATTTTTATAATGTCTTAATATTTTAAAATAGTTTAAACAATTTTTTGTTGTGATTCAATTTATTGTGTTGTCATAAAAATACAGTAGAAATCTGAGTCGTACGCTAAAAATCTTCAGTAGAGCCGGCGATAATATGTACTAGCGACCGCTACATATTGTTCATATTTTTATACAATTACATTAAATTAGAGTTGCATAAGTATGATGAAAAAACCCTATATCTAATGATAAAGTGAACAAATTTTGTTTGAGTAACTTATTTTGTTGACCGCCACTTAACGTTTATCCACTACCCGACGTCCAAAAAACTATTCGGCTCATATCTCTGGTACCATCTGCTTCACCTATTTTGTATGCCAAAATAGCAATTTTAAAACTTTAATTAAAAATGGAATTATTATATATATTATAAATATATATATAAAGTAGGATCTTATTTACTATATTAAAAAGTCGAAATATTTTAGTTTCTTCTTCGTATCAGCTAAATAAATTTTTTGAAATAGCACACGGTTATGACGGGTATGACTGCTGTGAATAAGTCATTTTTTCGTGTTATTAGTTTAAAACATGACTTTATGAATACATTGTGAATACCGCAATTGTTTATTGTTACTAATAACTCTCTTAATAAATTAAAAAAATAAATAATAAGTCAAAAAAAAATCTTGCTCAATAATATCATATAAATATAACATTACAATATGGCAAAGGTCGAAACGAAGAATTATAGAACTACTTGGTTGAAAATAAATTCTAAATTCTTTTAAAATTATCTAAATTATCTAGTCGCAGACTATAAATAGGAACGAAATATAGCAATTAATCCTTTTCACGCAATTTTAATATTTAAAGAAAAACTTTCGCAAACTGTTAGCTGAATATTAATATAAGTTGTTTAATTTATTATTTTATTTTTTTTTAGTGAAAGAAATCAACAAAATTATTATTTCGCATGCAATACATTTTCATAAAAAGAGAAATTTCTCTCACGCGATATTTGTCTGTTAGTTTTATATTTTATATAATATAGATAAATATGTGCAGATGTATAAAAACATATACATGGTGACTTTTCGCCCACCCTGTATATGTAGGCATATAATTTTTGCGAGCACATATGATCTGGTTAGGCAGATTATTTTATAAATAAAATTTTTAAAGTATCAATAAATAAATGAACATTTTCTACAAAGATTATTTTTCCCTTACGTAACTTTTCACATCGACACATATTTTTTATATGTTGTGTGTTAAGTTTAAATAAAAATACAATTAAAAGTCTTATTTTGTTGATATTTTTCACTTGTGAACAGATGTGGGTAGCATTATTACTGTGTATTAAAAGCCTTAGCAATTTGTATTGCTGGATTATCGCTTAAACGTTTTTGGTTTCTTTTTTAAAATTTAGCTTTTTTTACTTAAACCGAAATATCTTTTGCCTTTTAGCGCATGCTTTTAATCAGTTTTTTTTTCTTTTCTTTTAAAAATAAGATTTTTAAATCCATTTGTAAATAATCAATCATATTTAAAAAAACCAATTGTATTTTATGCTCCTTCCCTCTCGAATTTTTATTCCACATTTTTTTTTAAATCATCAACAATCGAAAACAAATGTATGGCAATTGAAAAAATTGTACTGTATGTATAATCCTCTATAAAAACCGACCATTCTCCTTCATCCAAATCATAAAATTAAAAAATAAATAAATAAACCAAAAATCCGTGTAGAAAAAAAGTAATAAGTAGCAAGAACAGCAACCAGTGTCAACTACTACAACAAGACCAAGAACAACACTATGTCACGATCAATAATCATAACAACAGTAACAATTTTAGTCATAAAAATAATAGGAACAAAAATGTAAATGAAACAACAGCAACAACAAGCTCAGTTGCCGCCATACCACCAACTAAACGTTATTTAAAACATAATACTAACAATCATACATACAACAGCAGCACTACTACCACCACATCCACTAGTACTATCAATCACACCAACAACACTACCTCTAATGATAATTATTTCATACATACAACAACTTCTAATACCAATAATATTTATAATAATGAAAATTTTTCCCAACACAATCACCACTATTCCTTCACTGTATCCACTGATTCTTATGTTCATAAAAAATCATCAACCTCTTATCAAAAATATCAAACACAACAAAAACAACGACAACACCAATACCAACACAATCTTCACCACGTATCACCAACAACCAAATCATCTTCGAAAACATCAACATCCCAATACCATCACCATCACCATCACCATCATCAACAACCACAACAACAAAATACTTTCTACAACAATTATTGTTTGAACAAAAATTCCATGACACCAAATGTTCTTAGCTTTACCGAAACGGAGGAAGTTCTACAAATTGGTATGCACAAGGTGCTGGTGTATGTTAAGAATCATCGTGACGCCTGGCCTTTTATGGATCCCGTAGAGGAGGACATCGCTCCCAGATACTATTCAATAATAAGAAGGTAAGTTTTAAAAGATTTTTCGCATCGATAGATATTTCAATGCGATAATGCAATGAAAATGGCAAATGCAACTGGTTTGCATAATATTGGCTCGATTATGAATGGCAACCGACCTTCAGTTTCCTTCCCAATAAATCACTAAGAAGAATTGAAAATTAAACAACTTCAGATAAAGCAGTTTGGGTCTTTGCATTACTTGCAATACCATTTCTAGCAAATGGGAACCAAACTTCAGTTGCATTGCCAGGAGGCGATCACAAATTTGTGGTTGCCAAAACAAAATTTTAAAGCACTGGAATTTATGGCTCGATTATGAATGGCAACCAAACTTCACCATAAATTTTTAGTTGCCAGAAAAACACTAAAATGTACTGGAATTTAGGCAGGGCAGATCTGCATTAACTCCAGTTGCCTAATTTCCAGTACTTTTTAGTGTTTTTTTGCAACCACAAATTTATCAGGCTGACGGCTCAACCTGCATAGGTCATCTTTGCGTTGGCTCACCACGACGACGAACTTCTGCGTTACCCAAGCAAGAGAAATGCCTCCTGACTGTCGGCGAATATGCCAAGCGTTCCATGATCATTTCCTCACTCAGCATCCTAACCACTTCCTTATGACCAGTATTTCAGCCTGAAATACACTTGCCACGTCCGGAAGCCGAATTCAACTCCACAGGCCATTCGTGATTCGTCAGTGTAGACCCTGGTATCGAAATCATTCTCTATATCGCCCTTCCCCATCACTGGCTGGACGGGCAGCATATAGCCCACGCCCTCCTCACGTCTAGAGGAAGCCGGTGCAAAATCTTCGCTTGTCCGGAAGTCTTTTATCTCCATCGTCCAGCTGCTGCCAGTCTTACAGCCGTACTAGCACATATGGCCTTTACGTACAGACCTATGGGAGCAAAGTTCAGTATAGCATCCAGAGCCTCTGAAGGCATAGTACGCAATAGTTTTTTTCCGCATATGTAAATCAAATAAATCCAAGTAAATTATATCTGTGCTATATTCTCGTTCTTTACGATTTAATTTTTTTTCTTTTGTTAACGAAAATAGTAAGAAGAGGGCATTTCTTACGTCGAGTTTCCCATTTATCCACCAGAGCAATGGGCTATTTTTAATGCAAATTTTTAAAATGTTCACCTGAATTGACATTTTTAAAACAGTTTTGATATTTGTTTATACTGTAAACAATTCTTTCTAATATTTAAAATATTTCAGGCCTATGGACCTCTTAAAAATGGAAGATAAGCTCGACAATGGTGAATATCAGAAATTTAGTGACTTTCGCAATGATTTTAAATTGATTGTTAATAACTGTCGCTTATACAATGGCAATGATAACGGTAAGTTGAGATTGTAACCTTTAACCGAAGACGTCTATAAATATACAAAGATGTTGCAGTAAACAAATATATCGATGGTAGTATGCCTATATTAGATAAAACAGACAACCGATTATTTCAAATACACAAGAGATGATAAAAACACAATGAGAAAATAAAAAGATATTTCTTTTCAAAATGTCAAAAACAAGAAAAAAAAAGAAACAGTTTGTGCGCAAAGTAAATTTTTTTGCTGCTGATTAGTTACGACAGAACAATAATATGCAACACAAAATATCTTATTATGACCATAGTTACAACTAGCAATAAACCCCGCAACTTTTCCATGCAACTTTTTGTTACTGTCAAACAAGCGGTGTAGAGAAGAAATCGGGGTGAAAAAGTTGCATACCGACGCCTGACGAAGTAATTTTTACTTTTCTTTTTTTTCGTTTTTGAATTCAAAGTGTTGTCATCTTTTTTACTAAAGAAAAAAACGTTTAATTTTTAGGAAAATTTTTGTATGGAAATTTTTTGAATTACAATTCAATACGAATTGAATTAAATATTCTTTAAAATCTATGGAGTATGTATTCATAAAAAATTTAAAAATACTATTTTTTCAGTTGAGTTTATTTATTTGTAATACTTAACAAGTCAAACCATAATAATTATTATTAAGTGATGGACTGATATGTATATCAACGTCCAGTCCAAATGACAGAAGCTAAAAAGTTTAAACTACGTACGTTGCTACAGCTGTTAATGTAGACACGTTTTAGTAATTTTTTTTTTAATATTTAAAAAAAGAAGAAACTGATCTGATCTTTTAATGCAAAATGTATTTTTTTTATAGCAGAACAAATTAAATAGCTGTAATGCTGGTATTGCATTCTTCTCAAACAAGTTACAAATGTATACATATGTTGTATTGGTACTTTTTAAAATGTCACTATCAGGCTGTAATAATTAACTCCAATTTGGTATTTTTTATAATAAATAAAATCTTAAGCTTCTTCTAATCGTTGTAGTACTGCTCAAAGGTATCTATTTCAAATGGTTAATTTTTCAAAAGCAATATTTACATATTATAAAAGGTGCGTTGCAATTATTTGTTAATTTTATTTAAAAAAAACTTTTAATCGCTCAATATCAGCAGAACACGCAAACACAGCCTAATTGTTTATATTGCATTTTATTATTATATTTTTCTTTTAACACGTTTAAAAGTTGAACAAAAATAAATGCTTTGAAATAATTTAAATGTAAAAGCGACAAGAGTTTGAAAGAAACTTCAGTAGACCTTTGGGAATTCTTATATAAACATGATATTAGCACCAAATGATATTAGCACCAAATGAAACGCTGCATATAGACCAATAATGCTAAACAATATAACAAACATAGATAAATAATTTAAATTTGAAATTAAAAACTTTAATTTAATACTTAGAGCGTAGGCTAGTCGCTTTTTTCTGTTTATTTCGCTTAATTAAAGGTTTTTTTCTTGGTCCGCGGCTATGGAATCCGCTTTTTCGCGAAACACTTCGTACTGTTTCTAAATAAACATTAATGTTGTGGTAATTTTCCAAAATGTTTCGAGTTTCCACGGCTGTTGTTTTAGGAGTTTTACTAACAACACTTTATAAATCGCTCAACTCGTGGGGACAGTTTTTGCCTTGCTTGCTAGGGATTGAGTCTCAGAAAAATTTTTCATTACAGTCTGCACTATAGAGTTGGCACGTCCAATAATTTTAGTAATTGAACTCAAGGAATTCCTATCTTTCTTCAATTTTAAAACATGTTCACGCATTTCGATATAAATCTCCTTTGCTTTCGTACCTATTTGAACAAAAATTTTTTTTAAAACTATTGCAGTCTAAGAATTTGCTTACAAATTAACCTTTTAACATTTTCCGTATATTATTTTTTCTTTAAATCTACTTAATTTTTAAAAATACCGCTTTTTATTTGGAATCGTACGTATTAATGTCTGTGCTGCCAGATTAAGTTTTAAGTGTAAAAGTACAATAAGCGAACTTTTTGTAGTTTGTTTTTGACAGTGTGTCGATGCCGTGCAAATGCAAGCAAAAATATCGATCAGAAATCGAGGGTTATTCCTAAAGTCCAACTTTAGAGGAAGTACGAACTATTGTCTGTGTGACTCTACTTATTAATTTTAAGCTTTACAAAGTAAATTTGCAAAATGAAGTGCATAAAAATGGGCGGGGTGATTAAGACTAAGTAGCAACGTGGTTAATAACGAAAATCAACGAAGAACCGTAAACGACACAATTAGTTGCGGCCGCACTTAAAAAATCTTCAGCCCACAGTTGCTTTACAACTGAGGCCGTCTTTTAGTTTTTTGATATTTTTGTTGAATTTGAACGGCAAATACGTCGCCATTTACTTAGCGCAAGGATTTAGAAAAATGTTTTTTTTTTGCAACATCTTTGATTATTTCTAGTGTTTGCTTGAACTTTGGACGAGAAATATTAAGACGTACTTTGTTATGTGGTGTTAATTTTCACTGCCTCTAAAATTGTTAAAAAAATTGTATGTAACGTAATTTTTCAAAATTGTTTCTTTTAAAAATAATCTGGAATATTCTAATTGCAAATACACAAACATAAAATTATTTCACTGGAATTTCTCATGACAAAGAGAGCAATTTAATTTAAAAACAATTTTGTGTATACAATAAGCGAGGAAACTTTTTAAGACAAATGAAGCAGTGGAATTCTTTACGTCCACAGTTAAAATTCAAGTAGATTTTCGAAAGATGGGTTCTCATATAAATTTTTCTTACAGAGTACACGGAAATGGTTAATAAACTGCAGGAAGCCTTTGATAAAGCTACAAAAAAATATTTCGATCATTTATCAGATGATGATGAGGATGATCCGAATTTAAGTTATCCAGCAGCTGATGCAAAAATGAATGTTTTCCGTGAACAATATTTCAATAAAAAGACAAAAGATAAAGAAAATCAAGAAATGGCCAATAAAAGAACTGCCCACAAATCGACAGATAAGAAGAAACATGCCAAAAAAGAGAGATCGAAAGAGATTACAACAAGCGACGACGAGGAGCAAGAAGGTGACAAAGAGAGTGGAAATGATGACAAAATGGATGAAGATGAAAGTGACCAAAAAACTTCAAATGGCAAGAGAAAACGAAAAGAGAAGGATAAAAAACGTAAAAGAAAATCTAAAACACAACGTAGAGATGACAAACAAAGTGAAGAGGAGGATCAATATGAATTCAGAGATGACGACGAAGATATTGAAGACATACGGGAATTGGAAGAGAGTAGGAATTCTTCGAAAAAACCAAAAATTTATAAGGACAGCTCTTCTAAAAAAGACAAAAAGTCTAAACATGACAAGAAAAGTTCGAAATCGAATTCAAAATCTAAAAAACCATCGAAGAAATCGACTAAGTCTAAGCTAAAGGCGGAAGAAGATGATATGGACGTGACCGAAGATGATGATGAGTGCACGAAAGTAGAATCTGAGGAAGAACCAGATAATGAAGATGATGAAAATTTTGAATTGAAGTCAACGAAAAAGGTAAAGTCAAAGCCAAGAGATGGTAAAACAGGAAAGCCGGCTAATCAAAAGAAAAAAGGCGGTGGAAAGAAGAAAAAAGATACTTCGAAAAGTAAGGCAAAGATGAAGGGTACCTCCAAAGCTGGCAGTAAATACAAATCTAGAACCGAAATGTCGGAATCTGACCAGGAAGAATCGTCGACAGAGGAAGATGATGATGACAATGATTTAAAATCTGACACAGAAGATCCACCAGCGCCACTCACACCACTCAAACCTCCAAACAAGCGGAAATCCTCGTTAGTACCCAGCAAGGATTTGCCACCACCCGCTATAGCTGCCTTAAATGCCTCTGCCTCAGAATTAGAAGAAGATATACTAGACGATGACAGCCGTAGTATGTCGCCGTTCAAAGTAGATCTACATAAAAAATACTCAAAAAGTGCCCTTAACGAAGATCTCTCTGAACTTTTAACAACAGTGAAAAAAGTGCAAAGCACCACTTCTCTTAATACTCTGCATAAAAAATCTCACGATTCCGATAGAGAAGATTTAAAATCCAATTCTAGTCATACATCAGATGAATCCAGGGAACCCTCACATCCACCTGGAAGAAAGAAAAATACACCAAAAAATAATAAAGCCAATAAGAAAGAAAAAGAAAATAAACGTAAAAGATCTACATCATCCTCTTCCACCACAAATGCAACAATAACAACAACAACGACAACGACAACGACAAGAACATCAACGTCTACTGATAAAGTAAAGCAAACGGAGAAAGAAAAAGCTGCAGCAGCAGCAGCAGCAGCAGCAGCAGCAGCAGCAGCAGCAGCAGCCGCCAAACAAGCAGAATTCGAATCGTTGCTACCTTACCTAGACAAATATGAGCTTATTAAATACCGCAGAAGCAAAGCGTTACTCAACCAACAAAACGCGGCCGCCGAACCTAAAACCACAACCACAAAAACACAGAGCTCCAGGAAAAGAGATTCTTCTAATAAGACTGTTTCGGAATCCTCAGATAAAACAACGCCAGAGAAAGCGACGGAGACTACAAGGGGCAGAAAACCTCGCGATAATAAGAAATCTAAAAAGACTTTAGAGAAACCATTAGAAATACCATTTGAATCTAAACCAGAAATCGAAAAAATTGTTGATGAAACAAAAGCTGAGCCGAAATCTGTTGAAAAGGTCAAAAGATCTGCAGAAGTGGCGAAACCCGTAGAAAAAGTTATAGAACTTAAAGATACAGCAACGACTGATGTATCCAAAGAGAAAGAACAATTTTTCAAATTGCCACATCAAGCACCACCTGAATTTAAAGATAAAAAAGCAAACACTATCGACAAATTGCCACCAAAAAAGAAAGATAAACTTAAGGCTGCGGTATTAAGCGAAAGCTCGACACTTTCACCTGTTGCAAATTTACAGTCTATAGCGATTTGTGAGGTAATAAAAGAAGTCAAAGAAGTAAAAGAGCTACCAAAAATAGAAGAAGAGGAAAGGGAAAAGGAGAAAGAGAAAGAGAAAGAGAAAGAGAAAGAGAAGGAAAAAGAAAAGTCTCAAGCTCCTCCCCCACCTAAAAAAGCCCTTCAGAGAAAAGCTACCGCCAATCAAAATAACAAAAAGTCTGGTAAGAATAATGCGAGCAATATTTTGAATGCTCACAAACCTACAGCTGCTAATTCTACAAATTTAGAAGCTTTGGATGTGGAAACAGAACAGACTCTTAAAGATATTAATCGTTGGTTGGAACACACACCTCGATTCTCTGAATTCTCTTCTGCCTCCAATTCGCCTTCACGTTATATGATGGACGATTTTGACCCCACTATAACTAGCAAATTGGATGGTCCTTCGAATACCAAAGACGACTTAATGCCAGTAAAGCTACAGCAGGCTTTTGATGAATTAGTTGCTGACAACAATTCCTCATCTGACTCAAATTTACCAAAGAAAGATATAATAAACGAGTTGCTACCTGTCGCAGTAGCTACTGCCAGATTGAACACTTCGCCACCTCATTCTACCACTTCTGGAAATTCGGTTGGCAGTACTTCCGTAAATGCTTCCTCGAATTCTTCCACCATAAATGCGCCCTCTATAGCCTCTTTGAGTTCCGTAGCAGTAGCGAATACCCCACTTCTGATACCACCACCTACAACAATTCCTCCCTGCTTGACAACCGTAACTATGCCAAAACCAAAAGAACCTTCAACCACTCAGCTCTTGCTGCATCCTCCACCACCGCCGCATATTAAAAAACAAATGGCAAAAGAAGACAAGAGAAAGTCTTTAAAAGAAAAACTTCAAGCGGCTTCGAACACAAGAAGAAAAGATAATTTACTGCGCACCATAGATCGTTTGCAACCTGGCAAGGCGAAGGGCAATCTCATTCAAAATGTTAACAAACCGGATGAACTGTTTCTACTAAATCCAGTCATAGCAAAAGCTAAAGAGGTGAAAAACTCGCTCATAGTGGAGACGGCTGATAATGTTCCGAAACTAAGCTTGGGCACAGTTATAAAAACCGATGATTTCACTATAGGCTCTACACCGTCTTTCATTGATGAATTGGCTATAAAGACTGTAAATAAAGCGGCATTAAGCCCGGCCTTAGGCACGGATAAGGATAGAGAATCGGAAGATTTATCAAAACCGAAAGACACGATATTTGAGAGCCTATTACCTTTTCCCAAAATTTGTTCCTCCATAAGCAGCACAACACATTTATTGCCAATTGATGATAAGAAAGATAGAAATTTGGAGGATGATTTGAAAGCGACTGCGGCGAACAGTGAGAAACCCAGACCATTTGAAAGTCTCACAGCCACATTGTCTTCAATACATTCCACTTCTTTGGCATCAACAAATACTTCTACAACGGGAACAGTTGTCGGCGAAAAAACAGGCGATACTAATAATCCCGGGGGTCCGTTAGCACCCGATACAACCAAAGAAAAACCAAATTTGAGCGCTTGGTTTAAGGCTTTTGGAGCTCCCAAGAAGACAAAAAAGACAGAAGAGGAAGAGAAGCTACAACAACAACAACAACAACCAGAAAATAACGAAAGCTCTTCAGAGAAATCACAAGAGAAGAGTTCACTATCGTCCATTTCAAATAACGCAACAGTAGCTAAAAGCCCAACTTCTAGCTCCCTAATAGGTGAAACCTTCTCATTACCCTCGGCTCCGAGACAACGCAAAGCTAGCACAGGCAGCACGATATCGGAGAGATCCAGTTTTTCTCAAGATCCCGATTCACCGCGCATAACAATAGAGGATCGTTATGGCTCCTATAATGCCGGATCATACACTTCACCAATAGGTGCCTCTCCTATAGGAGCCTCCCCTATAATGGTGTCACCCAAACCCGATGAAATTACCAAACCCGCTTCTCCGTATCCCTTAAATGGCACAATTAAAGTTAATTTTTATCAGGATACCACTACAAAGAGCAGTCCCGACAAAAGTTGCAGTCCAAGAGAAATGACTTCGCCATATCCACAATATTCGCAGCACATATATTCTTCTGCATCTTCACCAAATGTATCAACACCTGAACTGAGTGGTACTTCGCCTTATGGCGGAGCAAACAGCTACAATCCTTCCGGCTCGGAAGCTTCTAAGACGCCGGTTTACTCTTCCACTTCTCCTTTGCCAAATTTATACGATCAATATAAACAGCCCAGATCGCAAGAGTCGGATTATAATAGTTCAATGAGTCCGAGCACTCCAAATCCCCACTCGCCCTATCAGCAGCCTCAGAATTCTCCATACACCACACCTCATACCACACCACAGCCTCACCAAAGTCCGTATCATCCACCAAACTCACCATATCAGCAACCACAGCAATCGCCTTACACTGCAGCCTCCAATCATGCGCACAGCCCTGCGTCTCATACAGCTACAGCTGGTTCAGCTGCATCCAGTGTTCATTCTCCGTTGAGTCAACAGCAACACAGTCCCTTGGCGTGCATTGGTTCTCCAGCGTCATCGGCGGCCACACAACCACCAACTCCTTTGGCGAATTCGCCGGCCGAACAACCTCAACAACATTCACCATATCAGCAGCCAGTGATGTCACCATATCAACAGCAACCACCAAGTGTTGGAGCCCAGCAGGTGCCTCAGCAGTCAATTGCATCCCAGCCCCAACCTCCCACATACAGTCAAGCTTCTTTGACCACCGCCACTGCAAATTATCACAACTCTACTACTGCTTCAGGAACAAATATAAGCTATGGAGGAGAACCAATTAAAAACACGCAGCCTCAAACGGCCACTTTGGAGGAACAGCAACCTTCTCCAATGTATCCCTCTCAAATAACGGACAGTACCGGCAATATGGGCCAAACCATGAATTCTTCGAATAACAACTCATATGTGCCGCCGCCTTCGAAGGTACCACAGTCAGTGACCCAGCCTCGCCAACAACATTCTAAGGAAACACAGCAACAACAACAACAAGTAAATGAGACCTTGCACAACCTTTATAATTCATCTCTTTTGGCTACAAATAACAGCAAAAATACACCCGAAACAAAATCAATCGATTGGAGAGACACAAATCAGGCATCGCAACAGCCACAAGCGCAAACGCAGCAACAGCAGCAACACAACATATTATGTAATCCAACACAACAACAATCATTAATACCAAAGCCCTCTTATCCTACATACGCCCAGTATCAGGCAGAAACGGCAAATAAACAAGCGACCGTCACCACCACACCTTCGCTTGATGGCATGACTCAAGAAAATAAAACTGGCAATAACAACGCCTCCTCCTCCAATTCGTCATCGTCAACAGCAGCACTATCAGCTGGTCAAAGTTATGGTTTGCAAACAACTGCAGCTGCAAGTAGTCTCAGTTTATGCTCTACTAATACCGGAGATATGGCTGCATTTATGCAACATATACAACAACAGGTACATGCGCAAAAGGGTCAACAGCAACATCTTCAGAATCCACATAAGCGCCAGGGTGATGACATAATGGGAATGGACTACAGTGGCGGAGCTACAGCTAGAAAGCTGCAAAAATGTGATGAGCAGAATCGGCAGCAACAATCACAACAGCAAATAACTCAACAAAATAAATCAGCAACGCAACAATCAGCCCAACAACAATCAACGCTTTCGGCTCTTCTAAGTCAAAACCCCACTCATAGCCAACAACAACAGCAATTACAACAGTCTCAGCAACAGCAGCAGCAGCAGCAGCAACAATCAACACAATCTCACCAGCATCAAACCCAACAAACGCAGTCAACTACAAGTCAAGAAGATCAACAACAACAGCTGAGTAAATATTCCCAAATGTTTGATACTTTCTTGGGTTCCATGGCATTTGGCAAACCTTTGGGCAATATAGCACCGGAAAAAGCATTTGCCATGTACAATCACGCTGCATCGTTGGGATTTCCTAAAGACTACACCAAAGATACCCAGTCGTGTCAAATGCAACAACAAACACAACAGACACAACAGCCACTGAAAACGCTGCAACAACAAGAGCAAAATAAGCATCTCACTTCACATTTAATACAGCAGCAGCAGCAGCACCAACATCAACAACAACAACAACCACAACAACAGACACGGGAACAGCAATCATCTTCTTTACAACAAAATCAAAATTTGCAACATCAAAATAAATCAGCTCTTGACATGATGAGTAAAAATCCAATTGGTTATGGCTCCTCCTCCACTAATGCAGCCCCCACTTTAATCCAACAACATAGTCAACAACAGAAAACCACTGACTCTTCAATACAACAACCACTGAACATGTCTAATACTGACAACACATACTTGGCACATCAGCAACATCATAACATACATCAGCAGCCCCAGCCCCAGCCCCAGCAACATAGTTTATACAACAATTCCAGTAAGTTATCACAAAATTCACAACAACAACAACAACAGCAGCAACAAACGTCTCACCAGCAGCAGCAGCAACATCAGCAAATATCACATAATTATGGTCAACAGCAACAACATCACTCACAAACACAACAACAACAACATCAACAACACAGTTCCACTAATGATAAAAATTCGAGTTCTGCGAACACCAACTCCTCCCTCACGTCTTCGGGAAATAATCACGAGTCCGCTTCGACATCTAATGCAACTGCAAATAACGCCCTACTCAACGCGCTGACAGCCTCTCATCATCTCTCACACACTCACCATTTGTCGGCCTACAACAAACCAACACCGCCACCACCACCCACACAAACCTACAATAACCCAGCCGCCTCTCTTCTACATCCTTTGGGAGATCCTTCATTAATGGGACTCACCAGTCAATCAGTTGCGAGTAATTATTATGATAAAACTATGCCACCAGCAGCTCACACGTACAACTCAGCAACAGCCGTTGCGGCTGCAACTGCGGCCTCAAAAGGTTTAACGTCTGCGGCCTCACAACTTTATTTGAATTCCATGCAAGCTGCAAGTACTGCAGGTGGTACAACGGGAGCCAGTATTTATGGTAATCCACATCAAATGCCCACATCGGCATCAAATTATTTACACAATTTGCCTGGCAATAACACCCAGATTGCAACTTCTCAACAAAACCAGCAACAGCAGCAGCAAGTGGAACCACAAAAGCCAGCACCTGCCAAGAGAGGGCGTAAGAAAAAAGCTTCAACTATAGCCGCAGAACAGGCGGCTGCTGCCGCTAAAGCTCAACAGCAAGCTCAGCAACTGCAGAAGCAGCAGCAGCAACAACAGCACCAACACCATCAAGCTCAGACTGCTCACCAGCAACAGCAACAAACACAAAGTCTACACCCCTCACAATACAATAATCCAAATACTCAAAATCCAGCAGCCTCCTCCTCTGTTACCACTGCACACCAGTTGCAAGCACTACAAAGTTTTCAACTATATGCCGGTCTCAAATCTACCGGCCTCGGTTCACCCTTATCCACATCAAATTCTTCACAAGCTACTGTAGGATCTCAAAATTCCAGTACAAATGCCAACAATAACAACTCATCGTCTGCCACTTCGTCATCGCCTACCACAGCGTCATCTTTAGATGCTACAGCAATATCGTTAAAAGCTGCCGCTGGCATGGTACCAGGTAGTGCTTTTAACTTTGGCCATACAGCCAGCACCCTGGGATTATATGGCGATCAGACGACTTCTAGTTACTTGGATCAGTTTAGAGATGCCGCCTCAAATCCCTACTATATGCCACCTGCACCTGCTCACAGCAGAAGTACAACAGCGACTGATGCTGCCGCCTCCTCAGCGGCCAGTGTTATCGATAAAACACAAGCGGCTTTAAATCCTGCCGCTACACCCAATCCATACAGTTTCCTTGCGGCACATCCCTCAACGAGAGCTTCGCCCTACTTTATGAATGCTGCATCACAATTGGACGCAGCCAATACTCAATTATATCAACAATATTTACGTCGCGATGACTATCATACGCGTATGATATTTAATCCCTCGCTATTGGGTGGACCCGCTGGCGCAGCGGCAGCCGCAGCTGCTGCCAGTTATGGTCAACCACCACCGCCATCTGCATATAGACCATCATCGTTGGGAATGCCCAAACCCTACGATGCTGCAAATCATCCTTCATGGTTCTAGCAGTGCGCCCAAAATGGGCACCAACAACCGCAGCAGGAATCAACATCCTTAGATACCGAAACAGCTGATCAACTGAATACGCTTATATCAACACAACAACAACAACAGCAGCAGGATAACACTGCACATTCTCAACACACTCATCAGAGCAATCAGTTGCACTGAAAGTAATTCAATTGTTGAGAATTGCAACGCTGCTCGTAGGAATCTTGCTTAATTCACATACCCCACTAGTGGTCTTTAGTCTTTTTCTCATACAATATGTTTATGTGTGTTTTTTATTTATTTATAATTTTTTTTATTTTTTATGCTACACTCTTGTGATGTTCGAAAATACTCTCTTGTAAACCGCAACAGTTGATATCTTTTTTAAATCACTCACTTGTTCTTCAACTACAGCAACAGATTTCTTTTTCTTTATCATTCACTGATAAAGTTTAAATTAAAGTCTTCAGAAATATATTTTTTAATTTTTATTTTTCTGTAAACATGTTACTTAATCGCTTGATAGCGAGCAGATCGCAGCAACCTGTTGCTTCATTAAGATTATAAACATGTCGCTTTTGCTGTTTTCGAATACGGTTGACTGTAAAGACGACCTTTTTTTTTTTTTGGAGATTTTCTTTATTTGTTAAAATTAAAATTTACATTTAATTTAAATTTAAAATTATTAATTAAAATGAATATTCCCATATATTTCTTGTAGCGCCTAAATTAAATAGTTGTTTTTTTATAATTTGTATATTTTTAAGTGCAATTTTTGAACTGAAATTCAAGCTATTTCTAATTAACAATATGCAATAGCTAAAAACAACCTACATAATACATACATACATACATATGACATATGACATATGACTTTATTATTTGTTTTTTAGTGGAAATTAAATATATTATTGTATAATAAACTACATGACATTTACAAGAAACCTTAATATGTATTTCATATAAATTTAACGTTTAAATCCTTAAAACAACTTCAACTTCATTAGATAAGAAGAAGAAGAAAAAGTAAATAATAATAATAATAGAAATATATTGTTTTTTTATGATAAATTTTATTTTTAAGCTTTTAGAATTTAATTTATAAACTGAAAACAGAAAGCGAGAGCAAAAAGGAAGAAACAAAAATAACCAAATCTTTATTAATGAAAATACAACAATAAACAAAATAATGCTTTACATTTTAAGGTAGTCTTACTGGGTATATTAAATTCTAAGTTGTTTTGAAAAAAAAAAACGAAAGAAATATGATTTAAATATGTTTTAAATTATAAATTGTTGAAACGAAAAACGAAAAAAAGTGTTTTTAATATTAGAACAAAGAAAAAGTTAAATATAATTTACATTAAATGCTAAAATAATTAATTTAAGAGAACAAAAATTATAATTTTATGTTGTTATTGAAAAAAAGACACATTTGTACACTCTTTTTTTTTTTATTTAGCCAAGATTGTATGGAGAATTTCTAAAATTTTTTTTAGCAAAAGTTTAATAATATAGAAAGTTTACCCCTACCTTGTGTGCATACCAACTCATGTAATATTTTTGTCTGTATAAAATTTATGGTGCGATTAAGAAAGTGCCTGTTCCGAATTGCATCACTGCGTTGCAACTGATGCGCATTTGTGATTAGTTTGCGATGCTGATGCAAATCAGCTGATACTGATTTACAGACGAAAAATAAATGATTTTTACAATTTCGAGACGCAATAATATTATAAATGGACAAATTAATAATAAATTTTCGTTGCCTTAGATTAAACTAAAAATATTGCATAATTCTGCAATTGCCAAACAAAAATAAACTTAGAAGATTTTCACTTCGCTTTCTAATTAAAACAAAGTATAAGAAAATAAATTAACAAAATAAAAAAAATGTATGAAGAATTTTAATACTCAGGCATTTTTGTGCTTCTTGTTTGATGTTTTTTTTTGAGCATTTTAGGACTCAAAACATTTGCAGTGTTGCAAACTTAAAGAATCTATAAAATTTGGAAAAAAATTTACGACATTCGATGCCCTTCGAAATTTTATTTAGTTTTAATTTATTTTAATTTGAATTAAATTTGAAGTAAAATTCGATTGAAATGTAATGTGGTATCTGTTTTTATTATCTTTTTTATATACATATTATAGGAGTTGCTTAATTTTCAAAATCACTGAACCAAATCATTTTCGTTAAATAAAATTAATAGAAAGACAGGAAAGCTCTCTTAAGTTTAATTAGAGAGCTGTTTCATATCTTCGATAAGATGAAGGCAAATTCTTTATTAAAAATAATTATATCACAAATACTGTACAAATTGGATGAAAAGTGTATTCAAAAATTTGTTGAAATTGCTCCGTTACTAAAATCAATAACCTTCACATACCAGAAAACTAGTTGTGAAACGAATGTCGTAATTTTCCATCACTTGCTAAAATGTCTACTGCCTGCCACTAATTAATAATTGACTTGATAGAAAATGGTTTTTGAAATAATCTCTGGCAAATAAGTGTGAAAATTTTACATAAAACAATTTAATTGCATAGCAAAATTTCATTTAAGTTTTATTCCTGTCTTGGAATATTTCTGCACAAATATAACCATTTGAAACGAGCTGTGAATTTCGAAACAATAATTAAAATAATAACTTTCTTTAATTTATCAACCTCAAATTGTTTAGTTTTTTTTTCTTATAAAAATTAATAATATTAATTATATTATTAATTGACCTTTTTTATTATATTTTTTGATATATATTTATTAAGCCTGAGGTCTTTTTTTATCTTATTTTGTTTTTTATTATTCGATATTTCGTTAACAGCTTGTTAACATCATCAGGAATAATAGGAAATTATAATTCTTTGAAATATAAAAATATTTTTGAAACATGTCACAAAATTTTTGTTATAAAATTTGATTGAAAATTAAAAAATGTGTAGTAGTAATATATTATAAAATATATTATATAATTAATAATATTAATAATATTATAAAATTAATAATATTTATTTTTTAACATTTCGCTACACATTTGTGTAGTTTAAAAAAAAAAAAGATATTGAAGAAGCTACACAAAAATTTAACTAAAAATTGCCAAATAAATAAATATTGTTAATTTTATAAAAAAAAAAATTAAAAGCCCTTGAGCTGGGAAAATTGGTGAAAATTATTATTAAAAGAGGCTAAGGAAGATTAAAAATTAAATTGCCACAGTCGTTTGTAAGTTACTATTCTGGAACTTTTACATCTTGTAGGTGTAGTAAATGAATGAATTTTGTTGTTTTTATACGAAAGCTACAAAATCTGAACGGCCTTTACTATGTCCACGTGCTACAATGAATTTCTAAAAAGTTCATGTTTCTCAATTAATGTTTATTTGTATTTATTTTTTATTATGTGTACAGCAAATACGTAAAATTTTTGGAATTTTATTCGTTGAGGTTCTCAAGTTTCTTTTTTATTTGTTTATTTATTTATTTTTTTTTTTTTTTTCAAATTAGCAATCTGCGTTTTCTAATGCCAATGAAAATCAGTTTTGGAAAGATTGCATTGAAAAAATAACTGTAAAATGAGGGTCCTCTCTTTCTTTCGTACCATTGTATTGAAAGCAATACCAAAACAAAAATTAGTACAGCCGATTATGGCCTATTAGGCTATGTCTTTTTGACCTGAAATGAAAAATGTTTTTGTTTTCCTTGTACATATTCTGCCTTATTCCAGTTGTCAACGTTATAACCAAAACTTATCTCTCTCAAGTCGATATGCAATATCTTTCAGTTAAAAGCTTAATAGACATTTACTAAAAATGTACTATTTTTTTAAATGCCAATCTAAATTTGGTACAAAACCGCAACATTTCGACGTTCCAGGGGGTAAGATTTGGTGTCGATGGCGACGTCGACAACTGGAATAAGGGTGATTTATTCGAAAGAATAATCTGCGCCACTAACGGCGAATTAAAATTTCCTTCCAGGAATAATAAACTATTAAATTTACATATGAAAGTTAAGTTTTAAAATTTACCAAAAACAACACAATAATTTAAATTCAAAATGATTTCAACACATTACTAAGTTGGCAGCACTAAAACTTTAACACGACTTCGTGTGTTTATTCTTTGTGACATAAAATGTCTGAATAATATTTTCACTCCCAATATTTAAGCACAAATAACATATATATTATTAAAATAAAATATCGATTGCTATATCGAGTGTTTTTGTATAGAATTTTGCCATTTTACATCATGGCAAACTTAAGCAGAGAAAAAAATAATCACCTGGCTTAGGGATACCACCTGTTTTAATTACATTACCGATCTGGGTTTATTCTTTTTTAATATATAAAAAAAAAGAGTGCATTCATGTTCAAAAAGTCTTCTATTAAAAAAAAAGGAAATATGAAATATTTTTGAATGTTATGTTTGATATATAAACAAACAACTATAATAATTTGTACAAAATAATTTATTTTTAATTAAATTGAAACAAAATCTATAAAAACAATAAACATGAAATTTTTAATTTTGAAAAGTTCTTAAATAATATTTGTAATTATAGCTTTTAATTGAAAAAAAATCGTACACATGGATTTTGTGGAAAATTGTTAAAACTTTTTCTTTTTTTCAGAAAATTAAATAAGTAAAAAAGTTAACATTCCATACTAGCAAATCTTTTGTTAACTTGTGCTTAAACCCTGACTAACTTGTACATAAAAATATTTAGGATTTATAAAAGAAAATTAATTTTGTAACAGAAAAGGAAAAACAAAAATTTTCTAACATTTTACAATCAATATTAATTGCATTTTATGGATACTTTTATAAATCGAAAATAATTTTTAGGCATACGTTGGGGGTTTTTTTTGTAAAAAAAAAAATAACTGAAATCAAAAAAATTCATTAAAATTTTTTTTTTATATAAAACAAATTTGCCCTAATAACTCATGTCGTATTAGTAGCTTTAGCTTAAAAGGTCCTATTAAACGAAAAATATCCACATACAAAAATTCTCAAAATCACAAGTATCTAAACAGAAATATCGTTTAACACAAAAAGTGTCTTAGTTTTCGTTAATTTTAAAAACACATTGAAAAAGTCAATAGAAATTAGGAGTTAGATTTAGTGCTTCATTCTTAGAAAGCAGCAACGTAAAAATAATATACATACATATACACATATTACTTAGTAAATAATCATCGCTTTTTATGTTCATTATATATTTATGTACATACATACATACAATACACCTTCGTCTTTCACTAAATTGTTATATATTATTTAAAAAAAAGTATATAAAAATTGCTTACTTTAGAACTGTGTACTAGATTAATTTAAAATATTGTAAATTATTTTTTATTTCTTTTCCTCACTATTGTTCATTCGTGTTTCTTTTCCATGTTAAATGCTAACTAAGAAATAATATAATTAAAAAGAATATAAATATATACAAAATATAAAATAAAAGTACCTTAGTGTAAATTAAAAAAACAAAAACAAAAACAAAAAAATACTTGAGAAATGATTAATAATATTATTATTAATGAAACAAATATTTATATTTAACAATTTAAACACAAATTACTCAGAAAACTTTAAATAAAAACACATTATTCTGATATATAAAATAAAACAAATAAAACTTATACAGTTGGCTTATATTAACAAAAAACAGTATGCAGTTTTATTCTGCATCTTATAAATTTAATTACATGCAAAATGCAATTGAAATTAAATATTCATAGATTGAAAAAAATATATATTAAAATTTATATAAAAGAAAAAAATAAACATCTTTTTGGTATTTTTAATAAGAAATCTATTTGCCAAAACTGGCACACACATATCCCTTCCATAATGAGTTTCATTCTTCGATGTTCGACTATGGTCGACCACATTTAAGTGCCTCGGAGTAAGATATGCCCCCTTATCGTGTTTGGCGAATTCGGCTCGAAAACACGGCGTATTTAAAAAAATTGCATCGTAGTTGGCGTAAACGTTAATATATGCAACACATGCGACTGCAAATACGCCAGTAGTTGAAATACGTCTACACTAAATACGATAAGGGTGAATAATTGATTGCAATTGCTTACAATTTGCAAAAGAAGAAGATTTTTGCTTTTTCAAGTTCGACTGTTGACGACTTGCGAAAGTAAAGGTATTGCTTCTGCTTTTTACTTTACCAAAAGTAAAACGAAATCATTTTAAAAATACTCAAATCGACGACTGCGAGCGGCAGCTGCGCTCATTTCTGCGCACATTGTTTTGACTAAAACTGCTGTTCTTCTCAGAAGCATAAACCAGAAGTCAAATCAAATGAAATGAAACTTGAAGCAGTTTTTTAAACACTGCTCTGTGCAACACCTTTTGGTAGCTACAGACGATGCAACATGTTTATGCAACCAGGCAAGTTTCGATGTTGGTTTCATAATCAGTAGTCATGTTTATGCTTTCAATTCGTTTTGCACTCGAGGGTTCAAAAACATCGAAAAATTTTCCGGTTGCATAGTTTGAGTCGTTGTTTAGTGTTTTTACTGATTCATTTCAGCGGAAACAACCAAACTATAAGATTGTACATTTTTGACCATGTTTCTCGATCGATATTCAATTCAAAATTGATGTTGCGTTTATGGTTTACTTGTTGGTTGCATTGTCTGCAGCCTTCATTTGTGCTACATTTATAGCTTTTGCTTTGACTGCTTGATGCCAATAAAATTGTTCCTTAAAGCTGTTAAGCTTCGTACAGACGACGCAAACAATTTGCAGCAAGTTGATTGCTGCAAACAACTTTGCGTGTATGAACAGTCAGGAAAACATTTTGCTGCAAAAACAAAGTTTGCAATAACTGTTTGCCGCAATATTTTTTGCTCATGGTCTGAATACGGTACTTTCCCGAACTTTTGATTGCGACATTTGATTGCTTGTTTGCATGCGCTGTTTGCAAGCAGTTGTATTATTGCTGCAAACAAGAACACATCATTAATATGTGGGATCGGGATTTGACAAAAAAATTAATAGAAGAGTATGAGAGTTACTCCGTCCTGTGGGATGTGTCTTCACCAGACTATAAAAACAAATATAAAAAACAAAGTGCGTACATTGAAATTGCTAAAAAATTAAATTCAAGTGAAGAAGGAATCACAACGAAAATTCATAATTTGCGCACCCAGTATATGCAAGAGCTCCGCCGAGTAAAACAAAAAAAGAGTGGCCAAGGTACATCGGAAAACTTTACCAGCAAATGGGAGTTTTTTAATGCGTTGAACTTTATTATTAATGATAAAGAAACAAATTATAAAATTCAAAATTTGGTAAGTACTAAAATTTAAATCAAAATGTGTATATTTATTTTATAGATACTTATATTGCCATGAAACTTCACCATCAGGCGAAACAAAAAAATGTTTAAACTCTTCACGAATATCTTTTGCTTCGGTACAGTTTTGTGTATTTCTGTGAAGTGGTAAACAGTTGCCTTCCAACACAAGCTCGTTACGCCAACTACCTGAAATCAGTTGTCCATCAACCTCATTGTCGAACGTTTCACTGGGAGCATATATTTTTTTTGATTCCTTTTTGGACATCAACCAGTTGTGTAATGCACAAATTGCAGAGACTACATCGATAGTTTTTTCTGGCCCCAGTTCTAAAGGTTTCCTTAATACTCGGAACCTACTTGCCATTATACCAAAAACATTTTCTACCACTCTTCTTGCTCTCGAAAGACGGTAGTTAAAAACCCGATTTGGAGCCGGTTGATTTTTAAACGGATATGGTTTCATTATATATCTTTTTAAGGCAAAAGCATCATCTGCTACAATAACATAAGGTACCTTGCAATTTCGGCCGGCAAGTGGCTGCTCCTCAGGAACATGTAGTTGATCATTTTGCAGTGCCTTTGATAGAGTACATGCATTGAAAATTCCGCCATCGGATATCCGCCCTTTGCCTCCTACATCGAAATAAATAATTTTATATTGTGCATCTGCTAACACCATTAGAACGACACTGTGCGTGCCCTTATAATTAAAGTAGGTGCTGCCACTGTTAGATGGAGCTTTCATAACCACGTGCTTTCCGTCTAAAGCTCCGATGCAATGGGGAAAGTTCTACATATTTTCAAAATCGGATGAAATTTCAAGCCACTCATTTGTTGAACTAGGAATCTAAAATAAGAAAATAACAATGCACTTATAAATTATAAACTATATAAATTATAAAAATTTTATATATTCAGGCTCTAAATGAAAGCGCCGTTGATTCAATTTTATCTGAAGCGTCACCAGCAACTAATCCATCAACACCAACACAAGAGGCACCGGGGACATCAAAAACAAACAAATGAATACGTGATGACGTGCAATTTAAGGATGAGGATGCATTAATTAAAAAAGCATCCGCTTTAATTGATAAACCAGCTGATGAACATCAAGTTTTCGGTGACTTTGTGGCATCTGAACTCAGATTGTTGAAGTCACACCAAAATATACTTTTACTTCAGAGGAAAATTCAAAGAGCTATCTTAGAAGTATCGGAAATGGAAAAAGAGGGTACTTTTTCTTGCTCTACTTCTAATTCAAATCTCGTATACTCGTATACTCGTCTACCAATTCTCCAGTTCTTAACATTTCTGATGGTGATATATGACTGTTTTTATTTACTTTAAGATATTCCCGTTTCAGGCATTTATACACAGCTCGGCAACATTCAGGCACAATGCTTGACACCGTACTCAACGGGATGCGAAAAAGATACATCAGAGAATGATATGAATCACCTGTAAAATATTGAAATAAGAATAAACTGGAAAAGTTTATCAAAATGTTTATTATTTTATATACATACCAGTAGTTAAAAAACGTAATGTCAGGGCTAATCGCTCATTTGGTGGAATCGCAGGGCGCATTACAGTGTCATTTTTAGTTATAAAAAATTTAACTTTTCCTAATAAAAAGTTAAAATCATTGACGGACATCCGGAAAAAATTGAAATAGCTTGCTTCATCCTCATTTTCTAGTTCTTTTAAAAGGTTAGCATGAACGCCTTTTTCATTTCTTTTCGAAATCCACTCTCTCACCCAGTACTTTCGTTTTTTTACCGGCTCCAAACTTCTTTGTTTTTTACGTTTAATTACAAGTGCTAATACAGCAATTGCAGCAATTCGTGATTTTTGAGCCGACATAATTTTAACACGTCTTTATTTATTGTCTTGCACATAGAAACTGAAAACAAATGTGAACTCCAAAGCAATATATTGCACGCAACAATCATGCAAAAGTTTTCATGCAAATCGAAAACTGATTGGAGCAAGAAATTTGCATGCAATATTTGCATTGGTCTGAACAGTTGTGCAAACATTCGCTGCAAGTTATTCTCAACTTGCTGCAAATTGTTTGCATCGTCTGTACGAAGCTTTAGAGCAGCAAAACAAAGTGACAGATTTCTTAATATATCTATGGGCCCCTAAAAATATGCTTCAGTAATTAAGTCGATTAAATCTAAAAATCATTTAATCATTCCATTAATTCCATGGCAGTCGATTTAAGTGTGACTTAAGATATCGTCAGCTCATTATTGGTTTGGCACAGTCACCATAAAAAAATTATGTATGGGATATACCCCATATATATTTTATATATTATAGATGTCCTCTTTCTGAATCCTAAACCCATTTTACCAACTTGTGTATGGTTTCGGAAATATCAACCATTGACTTTATCCATAACTTTAGCGTTTACTGAGTATTGGTTGGCTTACGACTTGGTAGATTTCGATGAAATTTGATATGTAGATAACTTATAGCCTGGATAAATAGATAATAAACCTTTTTGTGGTAAAACGGGTTTGAAAATGGTACTTTCTTGTATTTCTGTGAAATAGTTTGTTGTCAGAACTCGGACATTTATGAACCGATTTAGAATTTTTTTCATTCGACTGGGGTTGTCTCGACTTGGGTTCCATTTTTTGTTTTTGGAAAATAGGCAGAGCAGTACCTAACGTACCTAAAAGTCACTTACCCATTTTCCACCGGTTTTTTGAACATTTTTATACATTTTCAAATAAAATTGGTCCCCTTGACTGTCTTTACCAGAAAAAAAAATTTAACAGTGGACTTCATTGTTGCCAGACAAGGACAAAATATTTTTGAATTTTTTCTCTTACTAAATCCAACGAAAATTATGATTGAAAAGTGCAGTAGTGTTGCCAAATTTCTTTACTTTTATATACAGATCGATTTTCACAACTTGAACAAATCTGTATTGTTGCAGTTACCGAAAGGTTACAATGATTGACCATTATTTTTTATACTTTAAAATACCTCATTTTTATTAAAAAAAACATTTTTTATCAAATATTCTTCATTAATAAAATACTTGTTAAAACAAAACAAAATAAACATTTACTTCCATAACAACAGTATTTATTTATGTTGAAAATTATACTAATCTCTCCCTTCGGAGGGTTGAGTTGAGTTGACGAAAAAAATGGTGAAATTCGCCACAAAATGAAAAAAATACAAATGTGCTGTATGTACATACATATACATACATATATCTATATTACATTACATGTTACTGATTTGGAGAAAAAAAAATTCCATATTTTTTGCATAAAATCATACAAACCATACGGGATAGAGGGCAGTGGATTAATAACAATTCAAACAAAATTTTCATTAACTTTGAACCATAATTAGTTTTTAAGTAGAGGATTAAAGTACAAACGTATTTAATTTATGATCTATTAGAAGTATTTTCAATTTATTTTTATTTTATTCTGTTAATAATTAAAATTATTTAAAAATAGACAATTGATTCCGACTTTTTAAATTATAATCTTTTTATACGAATTAATTAGGATTTAAAATAAAAAAAAAAACGCTATAAATTTTATGATGTGCGCTACAAAGTCATAAGGTTAGTTGTAAGAAAAAATAATTTTTTGCCATGCAAACTAAATTAATTGTTGTTTATGAAAGAAATTAATTAAGAGATCAAAATTTATAATTGCTCTTGTCCAAATATTGTGGCATGCTTTAATTTCATAATGCAGTGAGTAGCATTTCATACGGCCTAAAGGTTCAATTAAGCGTCCCACACATTTGCAATATAATTGTGTAATTTTTCGTTTTGTACAATAATATCGCCAATGCGTATGTCATATTCGAAGATGGTACAAGATTTTGCCAAAAATCATTTCTTTTTCTGTCATCTAAATCGTTACCTCGGACAATTTGCATACGCATAATGGAGCGGTAGTCTTGCCTTTCAAAAAACAAACTACAAATAACCTTATCGCTTTCAAGCGTAGTTTGCTTGTTGCTACAATCGCATTGGTTCTACAAATTTTGACCGTTTTTCATTCATTTTTATTTTCAACACATGAGGAAAGATTAACAAAAATAATTCGATTACAAATGTTTATTGATTGCCCATCATAAATCAATTTAAGCGTTTAACAATTGTTATACAATTGTTATACAATTTTTTTATTTTTTGTAGAAAATTAAAGTTGAATTTATTATTTAATATTAAAGCAAAAAAAAATTTTCATGGCACTAACATGCGTAAACTGCACTGATATATTCATGGCAGTACATTTAACGGGTACCACTTTATTATATCAAGATTTGAATTCGAAACTATTCTTTAATTCTTCTACCCACACTTTTACATTTATAAGTTTTCTGAGCGAAATTATAGCATTTTTGGTTTAATTAAAGCTTCGCTTCTTTTGGGCCACCCAGTATAAAATAATGTTTTGTCACTATTTAAGACATTGTCGCTCGTTTTCGATGCAAACTCGGTACGAAATCAAAACTTAAAAATCGCATCACTGAAATGGAACACGTTTTCCTTGTTGTAACGACATTTCCGAAATAACAGAATACACTGACGACAGCCACAATTAGAAAATTTCAAATATTTTTGGGACACCTTTTTCGTTATGTACCTAAACATATGTACATAGATATGTATGTGTGTATGTGCGCATGTGTGGGCGTTATTTTATAAACGGAAATCCTGATATCAATTACAAAAAAATTGTTTTTAAACTTGTATACGAAGCTCTTTTATTTTATAGTTAATTTGAATGTTTAGCGTTTGACTTAAATGGCAAATTTCAAGCAATAACCTTTTTTGACCTTAGAAAACAGTTTTTATAGAAAATTGATATTAATTTAAACTAATTTATGATTGAATTGCTTTTTTTTTGTACGGTTCTTAATATTTCCAATAATAAAGTCAATACAACTAAAATTGAAAGCAAAAAAAAAAAATTAGTGGGTCACTGTTTTTTGTTTTTTTCCTATTTATTGTTTAATGATTTTATATATGTACATATGATTCTAATTGTGCTTTTTCCCTTATAAACTATATGTGAAATTTATTATTACATACCTTATGATATTCTCATACAGTATGAAAAATATCATAAAGCATTTTATTACAAAAGTAACTCAAAAATTGAGGAGGAAAGCATATCCATATTTTTTTTTTTTTTTATTGATTTTATTTTTTTTTTTATTGATTTTATATATGTATATTTTTTTAATAGTTATTTTCTCTCAAATGTAAAAAATAAAATTATTAGAAAATATAGGAAACGGTAGACATTTCCGAAACTCTCGCTTTGTTCAAACCCAAAGCGGTAAAAATTTAAAAATTTTTCTTATTTTCCTTCGTTCTAAGAAGATTTTTTTTCAAAAGAATCAGCTCACTTGGGTCCATAATCCCATCTCGAATAGCAAAAACCCGGTATAATACGAAAAATCTTAATCGTGGATTTCAGATAACCTAGTACCGTTTTGCATCCCTAATTGAAAATAACATCCCTGATGTCTGAGTAGTTAGCGTGTTGTTCGGGTTCGGTTCCCCGCCCGGTCAATTCAAAAAAAGTTTCTCCTGAGTTTTCTGTGCTACAGCAGCTTTCTTCGTCGGTAAGTAAAATAATAAAGAATAAGACTCCCCTTAGCTTAAAAATACTGTATCAAAATGAACATCAGAGACATCGCAAACTTTGCTTTATAAATAACACGCAAGTGCAGAGTTGCTCAAGAATTACGCTCTATCTTCCTACTATTTTCACCACTTGTCTATACTCTACACTATCGCTCTCTCTCTATTTCTCTCTCTCTCTCTTTATCTAGTTCCAGTGCAATGAATTGCATATGTAGAGGATTTCTCTGAGCACTGGTCAAAAAAAAAAAATAAATAACAGCCTATTGTAAGCATTGCAGTGTTAAGGACTCTAAACAAGAGCTGGACGCTTGGCGCGTTAATTTGAGCTGATACGCAAGTCATAATGATATTTGCAACTGATTTCGATTTCACAACGTTTCTTAATAAAATTTTGTCTGATTTATTCCTTATTTAATCCGCTGGCGTTATGACTTTACATCACAGTTCTTAGGAGTATATCACAATTTCAAGTTTTATTTAAAAATAAATAGTTTTTTGTTTTAATCAATGATTTACAATCACATTAGTCAAACTACTCAGGCGTAACATTTTCCCTTCTTTAAACTTTTTAGTTGAACTGATAATGATTAGCTTTTAGTTACGGTGAAAATAAACTGAAATAAAAACAAAATTCTCAATAATTTAAAAATTGTATTCTTGTATTAAAAATAATATATAATTAATTAATTACTTTAATTTTGAATCGAAACCATTTCTAAATGGATAATTACGCGTATCGTAGATCCTTTACAATTCGAATTAGCATCTTTTTATTTATAAGCCATTTTCAGAAACAAAAGAGTAAAATACTATATTTCCGTAAACAATTCTATGCTGTTAACTAATTAACAATTTTATATAACATTCATACACACGCACAGACACCAACATATTCATTAGGGTGCGCCATGTTTAAGAAAATGGGAAATTCCACCGTAACTCCACCCATAAATTTTCTCCGTAGCAAAAGAAGAAAAGGCGTGGGCCATCGACCCCTAACTTATTATAATATGATCATCTAATATATATTTCTCATTAAATGAAATTAAAATCAATTCATAAAGGTTTTAAGAAAATATTTTTCTATGGTAGTTGCACTTTGCATGCAATCCGAATTATGAATTTATAAAGTTGCAATCAGTCCGTGAAAAGGAGTGAAGGAGAACTTCATTCTTTTTAAAACTCTGCTTTTGCAGGTTTTTGTTTTTATAGCAGTGTTACAGCGTCTCCGGTGTCAGGGAGACACATTGGAGTTGTGTTTTTTATACATTTTTTAATTATTTTGCTTCGTCGATGATGCTACACAAAGCCCACAAAGGAGGGCGCTATGATGTTACGTGTGGATTAGTATCAGCTGAAGCCGGTACTATTCAGTAACCAGTGACTATGCCTTCGCCACTGAAACAGCTGACACAAAGGCACAATAGTGCACATAGGAAAATGCGAAAATGTTTTTGTGGCAGTCGGACTCGTACCCAGGACCTTGGGTTTTGTAGTCAACTTGCTAACTACCTCATCCATCACCACTATCAAGTAAAGTAAGTAAGTTCCAGCACAATGCATCGCATGTGTAGGGGTCATACCCTGCGTGCTGGTCCAAGAAAAAAATTGCGTGCATTTGCTATGGTAAACAATTTTAAGCGGATAGTATGACAGCTGATCGCAGCATGGCGCTTACAAAGGCCGTCCACCATAAGTTTTATAAAAAGTTTTGGCTTAAGTAAAGTTTAGGGCCCCCTCCCGTATCCAAAAAAAAAGTATGCCACCCTATCGAAAAAATTAAATAAAAAAAGTGAGGGAAACCTTTAGTTTTCGAGTTATGGGCCTCCGAATTTTTTAATGGTTTTGATTTAATAAAAACAGTTTAAGAATATACACGGTTTTGCACATGAATAATTTTTACATTACACCAATTTGAGGACGATTGAACCACGCCTCTCGTTATACGATCGAAAACTGTTTTAAGACGTTTATTTTTTCGAACTGAATAACATTATTGCATGGAGTAATAAACGAAAACTTGAAAAAACTTTGGCCCATATGGGTAAGGAGCACCCTAATACACTTCTGTACACATAGTTGTATATATGTATGTATTTATATTGGAATGAATGTACTTACTGTATATAAGAGCAAGATTTTTATCACCGGGCTACCTGCACTGTTTTTCTAACAAAATTGATTATTCATTTCACACTTAAAAAAAACTTTATTTTACTTTAAGAGGGGATTAAAATTGGAAAAGAAAAATAATAATAAATTAATTAATAAATATTAATTAGCACGAATGTATAAATTATATGCTTTTAGCGCGTGAATGTATTGTGAAGAAAAGTCACAAAACACAATTTAAGTGGGTAAAAACTTGCTTCTGTCCCCAGGTTTCAAATAAAATATTTAGATATTTTTAACTTGTAATGATTTCGATGCTGGAAAAAGAGTTCCATTGTTTCCGAGCGCTCAGTGTGACTCTCACCATATCGATAGACATTGGGCTCAAAGACACTAATTTTCATCCAGTTATACCTCAGCCTACAATGGCATGAGAAGTACCTTGTCAAAAGGCTTACGTCTGCTCTATTTAGTAAAAGCAGAATATCTGAGATTACCCTGTTCGTCTCGACGTTGGCCGGCGCAATCTTGCTAGTGAGCAGCGAACTACTTTTCCTCCCAGTTTGCCAGAATGAAATTCTTGTGACTTTTTGTTAGTCCAAAGAATGGTTCGGGACCGATTTGCTCATTTTTCCTGAAATCGTTTTAAAAAAGCAAAACACATTTAACCATGCGATTTTCGAAGTTGTCATTAATCAACGAAAACATATGTTTCATACGAGTGTTAACAAAATGTAAACAAATAAAATTAAAATTTCAGTGAAAATGCCGACAGCGTTCTTGCTAAGACTCCCAAAGTTCTGTCTTTTCAAAAAAATTAAATTTTCTTTAATTTTTTCCAACATCTGTCAAACAACAACTGTCATAAAATAAGCGCGATTGCCAAAACCGAAGCAAGTTTTCAATATTACATTTTTTTTTTGTTAAAAATGTGAAATTCTTTCTCCTCTTTGTTCCAATAAAATATAAAAATAAAAAATTTTAATTGTACATCATTGTAGTTTCTATTTAAGGTGTAGTTTAAAGAAAATCCACCAAATTCATTATACACTAGCGTTTTGTGAGAACACCTCTTTAGCGTTTTAAAAACGAAGGCGATATGCGTTTTTCACAACATTGGCGATAGTACCTTTTTGAGATGGATATTGATCTTGGAACCGAAAAGTTGGCATCACTGTTGTTCGATTATTCCCAAACTGGAAAAAATACAAATAAATCTATTGCAGAGTTCGCTGCATATTGCGAATTTCGGCTGTCGCTATGAATGTGTTTTATTGTTGGCGCCGAATATTCGCGGTCAAAAATTCGTCGTTTGACCCAGTTGCTTTCCCAGCATAAATTATATCAATTTGATTTAGTTTTTTTTAATGCATACAGTGAAAGCGCTCATAAGAGGACTCTCACAGTCAACAAATTGTCTGTCAGTGAGCTGGAAATGTCAGTTGAAAGGAAAAAGATAAAATAATTTTCTATCTTGAAATTTTATGCGCCCGTGAGAGTTCTCCGCTTACAAGAAGGCGCTATCCGCCTTTCACTGTATTTTATACAAGCATTGATGCAAATGCATTAAAGTTTGTCGGGTCTTATTTCAATTAATTTGCTTACAATGTTGCTGCAGTTTGTCTATTTCGCTTTCAATGAGTCAGTTAAATTATTGTAATAAAAATTAAATAAGAACTTTTAGCATTTGATTCATTGTTAAATGATGAAGGAAAACGAAAACTGAGAGAAAAAAACTCAATCGTGATTTTCTGGAACTTTTTTTTTTTTTTTGTTATTCATTGTTCCTGTTGTACGACGGAAAAAAATCTAAGAAACTAAAGGGAAATAGTTTTGGTTTTTCTTTTTTTTTTCTGTTGCATTGATATCTTAATGCATCTACGCCTGGCTTGCAAGTAAAATAATTTAATGTCTACTTGCTTAAATGTCTGTTCTAGTCTGTCTGTCTATCTTTTGTATTCTGAATTCATAACAGATAATTTTATTCAGCACGCCGTGAGTTAGTTGGGTGATTGTAGTTTGCCAGCTGGGGTTTGGCGATTCTAAAATTCTAAAATTCATGGAGTTTTTTTTTCGTTTTTCAATTGTTTGTATCATGTTTCAATAGCGGGAAACAAGTGTTTGTTTATTGTAAATTAATGAAATTGAAATTTAAATGAAATATTTATTAAGACAGATGTGGCTTGTGGTTGTTTCAAGTCAGTTTTTCATTGATTCCGGTGAGGAGTTTTGTTTCATTATTTTATTTTAAAGGTTTCAATATTTGCAAACGAACACTCACGCCTGTTTTCGTTTTCATTAATTCAATTTTCAGCTTTTAGTTTTTAAGATTATTTAATGTTGTCTAATGTTGTTGTTGTTTTTGAATAACTGCTGCTCTTGGTGCTGTTAATTTCGCCATTGCTCGTGCTTTAATTTAAATTGCAATTATATGTTAATAAGTTTAACAGCCAAGTTTAGTTTTTTTTTTTTTAAATAATTTATTAACGTTCTATTACATAAGAACAAATTTATTTAATGGAATAATCAGTCTAACATATTCAATATGAATAATATTAGCGATTTTTTTTTCTCTAAAAATTAATTTTTTTTGGCATGTTTTAATGAATTAAATTTTTAAAAATTTATTTATTTATTGTTATTTATTTTAATTACATATACATAGACCACAGCAGGCTACCGATTACATTCTGTCAAAATTAAAATACGACTACACGGGCTTTCATGAGAATGATTATTTTGACGACAGCACAGCTACAGCAGCATGGCTACTTGCAACTGTCGCCAACTTAGGGTAATTTCTATTTTAGTTAGCGACAATAAGAGGATCTAGAAGATGTCAAGGTAATGAGAAATGTAAAATCAACTAAACATATGGGGCATTCACAAGGTGTTTTAAAATAATAACACGAAAAAATAATTCGACTTTTTAATATGTATAGTAAATAAATGTAAGTCTTTAATTGTCAGAAAGTTTCAGTGGCGAAGGCATAATCACTGGTCACTGAACAGTAACGGCTTTAGTTGTATCCAATCCACTGGCACATCAGAATGCCCTCCATCTTCGGTATTTTGTTTAGCACCGGCGAAGTAAAATAAATACTAAAAATGGCTGCTAAAACGAAGCTTCAAAATTTAATACGTCTCCTTGACATCAAATAACGTGCAAAAAGCAGAGTTGTAAGATAGTGAAGCTTCACCTCCTATTATTTCTCCCTCTATCCCTTTTCTCTAGTTTCAGCACAATGCACCGCATGTGTAAGAGTCATCTCCTGAGTGCTGGTCCAAGATTAAAAAAAAAGATAAGTTCAAGGGATTGATTTCTTAAATATGAATTCCGGCATATGCGCGTCGTGGCTACAGGTTACATAATCCATTCCATCACTTAATTGAATTGCCGCTGAATTATATTGAAATATATGGGTGCCTCCGTAGTCTAGTGCATGAGCATTAGTCTTATCAATATGGAGGTGCGGCTTCGATTCCCGTTTAGTCCCTGGGTGTTTCTACAGACAAGCTTAAGAGCTTCGTATAGTTTGTATTGTCTTTAAAAAAAAAAAAAAAAAACGTTTCGAATTTTTTTTTTGTTTTTGTCTTATTTGCCTTTCCGTCTGTCATTCGGTTCGGATATTGTCCCAATCTGGTCCCAATTTCATTTCACAAATTCGAAATTTAAACATTGAGTTGCAAAGTAAAATCTTTGCCTGTCCGTCATTTTAAACAATTTGTTTTTTTGTCTGAATAATAATAAGTTTCTTAAAATAATTATCCAGTGTGAATAAAAGGAACTGCAACGTACGCTACAGCCATTCATAAACAAACTAATATGGAGTTTTAAGTAATTTTTTTAATTTTTCTGCCTTACAGCAGTAGCAACAACAACAACAACAACAACAATAATAATTCTAGATATACAGTACATATACAGCGAAAGCTCGCATTAGCGGACACACAGGGTTGATATAATTTTTTTCGTTGTTGATATAATTTGGAGCCACAGTAGAAAACACAGCTTCAAGATTTAATACGTCGTTCTCACATCAAAGACTCTGCAAGATTCTTATAGAAACAAAGAAAAAGTGCAAAACCACAGTTGTAAAATAGTGCAGCTTTCCTCTGTCTATCCCTTCACCACCTGTCATCCCTCTCACTATCCTTTTGCTATAGAACGTAACACCATGCAGTAGGCAATCACTACTTCTCTTAAAAAATACAACAACAAATTTTCCGATTATGTGAGTTTTCCGATTATAGTAGCTGTCCGCGAGTACAGCTTTCACTGTAACTGTTTAGTTTTATAGTTTTTTATATAATTTTAACTTTTATTTGAATCTACGACTATGTCTACAATTATACAACATAAAACAACAACTCCACTTTAACAAAAATCAACAGAACAAAATGTATATTTTACAAAGGAAAAAGTGTTTGACCTTCAATGAAAATGAATTAAAAAAAAAAAATAATAAATAAATGAATTAACTAAAATGAAACATACTTGTATTTTAGTATTTCGATAAGTTTATATTTTCCCCTTCAGCAGAGGTGGTGGTTGGTTCTTTTTTTTTTCTTCTTAAATAAAATATTAAATTGTCGGTAAATTGCTTATCGCACAATTATGAGTGACTAGAACTCGTAATTGAACTTGTATTACGGCTTCTGAATAATGCAAATTCTTTCAATTTATTTTATTTTATTTAATTTTTGCCTTTTATGAACATAAAAAAAAAACAAATTATGAATAAAATTAGACAAAATACGTGTATTTTCATGTTGAATTTAGAAAGGGCGGGGGGGAAAAAGGAAGGAAGAATTTGTACCGCTTTAAGCTTTTCAATTATCACGTTAATTTGTTTTCTAATATTATTATATATTTTTAGATCTTTAATTTTAAATTGAATTAACAAGAACTAATCAATTCCTAAATATAAAAATGTTAATCATAAATGCTAAACAAAAATTAGATTGACGGAAATCAAGAGTAGTCTTACCTGATTGGAAACCGACAAATCCAGTACGCTGAAAATAAAAAGGCGGTACAATTAGTTAAAAAAAGTACAACATTTTTTTCGCATCAAATCAACAATTAATCTACAATAATAATAACAAAAATATAAGAAAAATAAATATAAGAAACGTAAATAAATCAAAAAGAATTCATACAAGTGTTAACCATAAAATTATAGTGTGTGACAAACATGAATGAAGTAGAAATAGCAGGGATGTTTTTTTTTTTAATTCAATTCATTTACATCAAAATTGTAAGCAAATACTTTTAATACTAAAATTAGACAGTGATAATGCTTTAAACTTAGCAAAATGGCTGAGTGCTTTGAAAAGAACATGAACAACAAAATTACGTACTTAAAATTTTAAATTAATTTTAATGAAAATTTGGCAGACGCTTCAACATTTTCCTATCCATCGCCATGATATGGACATTGAATGAAATGTCCTCGAAATTGCCCACGCGGATCGACTTGCTTGTCTCACCGGTACGTTTCGCTGGAATGATGCTTCGAAAAGTTGATCTGGACATGCTTTCATATCAAATGGAATTATCTGTAAGAGTAATTGCCTGTCGCTTCTCGATACACTACACTATGCAAAATCAGTCAATAAAAGTTTCCCCACCATCTGCTTTAATGAAATTATTTATGCTGCATTTGCTTATGTCTTTAAGAAACGAATAGTAACTAATTGCGGGTTGCTAATAAATCAATTTATTTTTTATTTAGTTTCATAATTATGGTTATGGTGTGTTTTTCTTTTGTTGCCGCATTTTAGAAGCTTAAGTTAAGAATGAATAATTAGCAGGATTTGAAAGTATTCTGTTGGGGGATATTTAATTGAACGTTTTGCTTGCATTGCAAATCAATCAACTGAGAAAAAGCTCAATCATATGATCTAATTGTTTAACTAATACTGCAATACATATTTAATTTAAATTAATGACTGTTACATTCTCTGGAAGTCTTAATTGCGGTCTATAATTAATCAATATGTTTCTATCGCACTTTCGGTTTTTTTTTTTATACTCGTATCATTGAGTAGGGAATAATAAATTTTCGAATGGAGTATCGATTTTTAATGTTGATGGTGGTCTGTGGTGGTCATATTGTTTAGATTGTTGGGAAACCTTAATGAAGCAGACCGCAATGGCATGTTGTCAGGTACTTTTTGAACAGGTATTAAATTGAGGAGAAATATGTGGTCAGAAGCAGCACTTAATTCTTAAACAATTCTGGTATTGCGCGGTTTATTAATTTTTAGACAAGAATTGCTACATAAATTTGTACAGCTAAAGGAGGAGCCTTTTTGTTTATTTCCATGGCTTAAAACGACTGAAGGAGTTCGCTGTAATGAATACGAGAATAGAGATTAATGAGCGGCAGTAAATTTTTGAATAGGCACTGAATAACTACTTGAGTGAAATGCAGAGGAATTCAACAGAGTACTCTGGAATTTAATTATTTAAGAATTGATTTTGTAATAGTAGCAGTAAGGTTTAAAAGTTTAAAGATTTATTGTAATTTTTTAGCAATCGGTCCCACTGTGCAACCGCAGATCTTGCGTATTATTCTTTCAGGGTTGTCAGAAAGAAATTAAAAAAAAACAAACTCCAAAAAACAAAAAGAAATTATTTTTACAAGGCGAACTCATTTTACATCGGACGGGTTACTCTTCGAGACGGAAAGAAAATTTTTCGAATTCGTATACGATAACATTTTCTCTTGATTCGAATAACAAAGTAACCGCCCTGGTTCTATTTCTACAACAGTTACAACATTTAAAAAAATCGTTAAAATATTTATATCGACATTTCATCAGCTGTCGCAAAGAAAATCTAATTTTTATATTTTAAAATCACACTTCAAGCTTTTCTCCTTTTTCCGACCCAGACTTCCGTTTTTCTTTGCTATTTCCATTTTCACTTCCAAACAATATTTTTTACCAATGCTTATTTTTCTGTAAGTTTTTGAATGGCCGTTGCTCCACAATTATTTTTATGTGGTATGTTCAATCAAATCTACGTGTGTAAAGAGATGTGTAACAATAAAACAAATCAATTTGAAGTGTTAAACAAACCAAGTCAACGAACGTATGATAAAACATATTAAAATCGCAGTTTTTAGCAGTTAAACACATAAACAAATTTTGACATAACAGTCTCTAATTAACTGAAAAAAAGGTTTCACAGCAGTGGTATCAACACCAGCTGTTAAAGTGAATTCGTCTTGTATTTTGGGAACGAAAGTTTTTCTTTAACTATGCGATTGGGATAATGAAAATTACAATGATATCGATGACTTTTCAATTTGCAGTATATAAAAAATAAAAATATCAGTTGCCTTTTAGCTTAATCTAAAAATTAGTTAATAATTTGATTTTGATTTAGAAAGTTTTCTAGACATTTTTATAGAATTTTATAATGGTGAATGGCGTTGAAAAAGTAACATGAAATTAACTGTCTAGTATGTTTTGTTTATTTGTATAAATAACTGTCAGTCATATTGACTTTTTAATTGATATTAAAGCGGCCAACAATGTACAGAAACAAAAACATTGCAACAACAGAACAGCAGTAATATTTTTTCTCCGAAAAATATGATTTAATTTTCTGTTGAAGAATTTTAAAGAAATTGTGGAAATTTTAGCTGACGTATAACTATTGTACAACAAATATCAGTTAAATAAATATTAAGGGAAAATAATAATGCGAGTAATTAATTGGAAATTGCATTAAATCAGTTTAATATATTCCGATTCCGATTCATCTTTTTTAAAAAAAATATTTTAATTCATAAATAAATAAAGAAAAATAGTAACATTAATTAATTTTCATTATCAACACAACAACACGTGATACTAGACAAATTCAATAACGAAAACGGGTAGTTCAGTTTATTGCAGGCGTTTGCTTCCACACAACATCTGTTGTTGGCATTTTATTAATAATTTATTTAAAAAAAAAAATAACTAACAAAAACAATAACAAATTGCCTGGAAACAAGTTGAATATTCTTTAAATTTATAAAAATTGTTATTCTTTCTTCTGTAATTTACATGAGAAATGTTTTAATTATTTATTACAAATATTTAGTTTATTTATGAGAAGAAAAACAGACACACACACACACACACACGCACACACACAAACAATCTGGAAGTTGCTTTTAATTGAAAATAATTAATTTAATTAGCAAAAAAAAAATTAACTTTAATACAATTTTGCGACTGCTGGTAATTATTTAGTATATTCCAAGTTTAATTAAGAAAAATTGAAAATAGCGAGGCAAACAACTTGAATTGAATGTCAATCAACAAAAAAATGCAAACAAAAAACAATCCAAGACTGCTTACAATTTGCTACCAGACAATCATTCAGTCAAACCGAAAAATTGCAACTTTTTTTTTCGTATTTCATTCATAAACTTTTCATTGTTTAATTTCACAATATAAAATAATAAAAATTATTAATAAAAATATGTATATATACGATTTCAAATGATTTTTCTTTGTACTTTCTACTGTATATTTCTATTGAACATTAGCCTAGTTCACAATCTTGCATCATTGCAATTTACAAAATGATCGAGCATATTTCTGTTCTACACTAACAAAATATAAAGATTTGCATTTGCTAAATTTTTGCAAATATGCAAGACTAAAGGTAAAATTATATAACACGAGTTCATGTGTCGACGATTCTCATACCGTTAAAAAGTTTACCGCATGAAAAACTACAAGTTTATTGATAGAAAATTACAAAATAAAAAAATATAACATTAAATAATAAAATTGGCGGCAACCAATATTTTCCGAGTTATGAGAGTCTGAAGTTGTCAAAAAAACAGAACACGTGAAAAAGTTAAAAGTTTCAGCGTCAGAGGCGCCAAAATTTTTTCTGTGAAACTTGTTCTATGGAAAAACACTATTTTCACTTTTTAATAAAAATAAATTGTGAAATACAACCTTGATTTTCATGTACAAAAAGCAGTGCTACCAAGTTAAAAAACTGAAAACAGCTGGCAATTTAAATGGCGCTCAATGAAATAAAAAAAATAAAGGAACATGAAGCAGTAGCAACAACAATAGAAAAATGTATTGGATACAGCATAATCAAAATGCTTTCATCGAGTTGTGGTAGGCGAAAAGGAATGACATTTTATTACTCAAACTTAAAATCAGGTTTTAACTTTTGTTTCTTTTCACTATAAACAAGTGAAAAAGAAGTGAGAGTGGCGATGGCTGAAGTAGTCTGCACGTTGACTACAAAACCAAAAACTTCTGCGTTCGATTCCAGTTTCAGACTCAGTCAGAAAAACATTTCGCATTTTTTCTGATGTGCATTAATTAGTGTGTCTTTGTGTCAGTTGTTGTCTGAAGGTTTCAGTGGCGAAAGCATAGTTACTGGTCGCTGAACAGTACCGGCTCCAGTTGTAAATAATCCACAGGCACATCAGAACACCCTCCTTCGTCGTTATGTATAGCATCAGCGAAGTATAATAATTACTAAAAAATGGCTACTAAACAAAGCTTCAAGCTTCCTTGATATCATAGGCGCTGCAACACTGCTATAAACAACCAAAAAAAAAAAATAACGTGCAAAGAGCAGAGTTGTATGACAGTGAAGCTGCACCACCTGTCATCTCTCTATTTCTTTTCTCTAGTTTCAGTACAATGCAAAAATTTGGGACGAAATTTGGTCGCCAAAAAAATTTACCGATTCCGTTGAAACCATAAACATAGAAAGATCTATGTATATAAGGATACACAGACCCAATGAAAATATTGCGTACGACTCAAAATGGAATCACTGTGAACAAAATACATATAGCGGACGACGCAAAATGCGGACAACTACATAAGTGGGTGTGGGGTTAGCGCAACTCACCGTGTTAATCTAGTTATTTATAAATGACTGACAAATAATTCACAATGGAAATTATTACTCCCAAGATATTCAGATTAGAAACTTTTATTCCCAAAATATTAACGATACCAAATTGTTGGGAATGGGAATACATGTTTACTCCCAAATATGTATCGTAATTATAAAACAGAAAATTAAAATATGGTTATGAAACGGTTAAAAAAAAATGTAGGAAAAAAACGAAAGAAAAGATTGTGAATAGGGCTATTGTGATTTTCTTTGAAAAAAGTTCGTTTCTTAAGTCTTTTGATTAGTAGGCAGGCAGGTCTAATTGCTTGAACAAAAGCTGCCAGACGCTCATTGCAAAATCATAATTATTGGCACCTAATTTTATTACATTCTTGTGTTAAATTTCAAAAGTTTCCCCATTTAGATGTCCATCTACGCCTTACAGCATAAGAATTACTTAACTTCGCCCAGAACAGCACGTCCTTATGGGGGAAACCATTCATAACGAACACTACATTACGGAGTTGAAGTGTCTTTTGTAATTTTGAGCGAATTTCGCAGAATAAAGCACATAAAATCTAATACCAAAAGGAAGCTTTCGCCACAAATAGTAGGCTTCTTAGCATTTGTTAAAAAAAATCGTAAAATGTAAAATGTAATAAATGTAAAAAAGTATATATTTTTGACTTGCACTTTGTTGCAATTTTTCATTGAATTTGTTTCGAACAAGCCTTGTTAATTAGAAAAAATTAATTTAAATGACATTTTTTCTTATTCAACAAATTAATTTCATAACGTAATGTATTTATTAAATATTATTGATATCTAATTCAATAACACATTGTGAAAGTGAACACAAGAACGTGATTGAGAACATGCCTGTTTCATGTGACATTTCCATAACGCACTTTTTTCAGCGCAGTCGTTTGTACAAAAAAATTAAAATAAAATCATCATAAAACCTTGATTTTCTAATCTTAATATCCGTATTAATAAAATAATAAAATGCCTCAACCACCAACTAACAAACTAATTAAGTTACTCGTACTTGTTATGAAATACTTAGTAACTGGTTAGTAAATGGAAATATGTTACACTTAACGTACGGTGGAATGTTATTAACTTTCCTTTTTAATGGCTTATTAAATAGAAATAAATATTTGTAATTTCAGTTTAAACAACAACATTGTGTTCGTTTTTGTTTTATTTTTTTGTATTGCACTTCGATAGAACAGGTGTTTTAATTTTCTAATTTGTAAAAATGAAAAATTATTCATAAAATTTCTATCAACGTTTGCTAACATGTGGAGGATTTTCCTAAAGCTAAATTTTAATTTTAATTTTTAGTTTTGTAACCAGTTTATGGTACGAGTATAATTAATTACGATTAAATGAAATAAATAATTTATTGGAAAGTATGTATGTATATGGGTATACAGGACGGAAAATTTGGGATGACAAAAAAATAAATATGCAAGAGCGAATTCACTATTAGGTAGAGGCGAGATTAATTTGCCGCAGAAAGGCATTTCAAATGTCAAACTCTTGTCATAAGGCAAATGCACGAGCGGTTGAGCAAAAACGTGAAGCTCTCTTTAGTGAATTTCGTTCTTTCTGCGGAGATATGAAATTAGTAAAATGAATTTCATTAATTTTTAATTAATAATTTTAATATATATTTATTAAGCCTGAGGTCTTTTTTTTTTTTTTTATTTTATTTTGTTTTTTATTATTCGATATTTCGTTAACAGCTTGTTAACATCATCAGGAATAATGGGAAATTATAATTCTTTTTCATAATTATATTTTATATATTATTATATTATATAATAGAATTATAATTTCCTATTATTCCTGATGATGTTAACAAGCTGTTAACGAAATATCGAATAATAAAAAACAAAATAAAATAAAAAAAAAAAAGACCTCAGGCTTAATAAATATATATCAAAAAATATAATAAAAAAGGTCAATTAATAATATAATTAATAATTTTAATTAATCGTTCAGTTGCCAGTTGCTAAAAATTGGCATTATCTTCAGTTGTTTAGATTTCAGTTTCTTTCTATAAAAAGAATTTATTATTGTTATTTTTTAGCAGCTAGCGGAAATATCCTTTTTTTTAATTAACTTTTTTTGAATCGATGATGATGCTGTGGTGGAGAAAATATAAGTATATTATTACATATACTGTCTCTCATACTGCATTAATTAATAGGTATTTTTAATTTTTATTGCATATTGAAGAATCGGTGTTGTAATATATATTTTATTGGCCATATACGGCTTTTTATATTATTTGAAATAAATAAAATAAATAATATTTTTTCTATTTTTGGCCATCTCCATACTTTTCACTAATAAATGGGAAGTGTATAAATACTTTTCACTTCTTTTTGTGATAATGTTGCCAGACAAAAATTGTAAGTCCAAATGGTTCTTAAACATTTTATAACAATTTTTCTGGCACTACAGTGACTTCACGATAATATGAACTAATTAAAACCATGCCAGTTAATTTTTGCCTAATTAATCATATTTGCTAATGGCATCTAATTTTCCTTTAACCCTGTATGGTTACTCTTCATTTTAGTAAAGTTATTCTTCGCCGAATTGATGAAATATAAAAAAAAATTTTTTTGCGAACGAGATTTAAGGTAAAAGAAGAACAAAAATTTCTTTTATTTAAGCATTTTTTTTAAAAATTAAAGAAAAAAATTGCATATAAAAGTAAAAATTTTTTTCGATACGAATTTAAACTTTTTTTGTTTTTTTTTTTTTTTGTAAATTTTATAACAACAGAAACTTAAAGATTTCGATATCATATAACGTTGTTGACCAAAACGAGCGTAGTATAATCACACATAAAAGAGATATGTGATAAAGAGTAAATGGTGTTCGTCGATTCGACGAAGAGTATCCATCCAGAGTTAAAAACTTTTTTCCCTTAAAAATAAAAGTTTCTTGTGCTAAATTTTATTTCTTGTTTATTGTTTATTAAAAAAAAAAAAACAAATTTATTCTTGGAAAAACTTAAAATTTATTATGCGACAAATCCTGTGATTTCCTTTTCCTGTTTTTTTTTTTTTGTTTGTACGTAAGAAATTCTGAGCTGAATACAATTTAAAAGCCAACAGCCAGCGAAAGCCCGAAATTAATATGCTGTTGAATAAGAATTTAATCGTTACACTGTGTGTTTAGATTTCAACACTGTCTAGATACAACCCGTTAAATAAACTACAAAAATTAGTTGTTCATGTTTTAGAGTAATCAATTGAAGAAAATAAGTGTTCTTATTTTGGGGTGTTCATATTATCGCGAGTGCACGGTATTGTAATATCTGACAATCGTTTGTACAAAGCTTTGTATAAAACGAGAATCAGCAATGCTGTGTAACGGTGAAAAAGTTTTGTTTAATTGCACTTGATTTGTTCTTATGAAAAGATTTTGATTTTTTGTTTTTCATTTCTTCATTCAACGCGAATCAGTAGGACTATGAAAATATGAAAAAATTATTCATTTCACATTATCATAGAACAAGAGTCGCCCTGCTGTTGCATACTGTTTTAAATTAAATTAATGATTACTGAATAATTTGTATATACATAAGTTGTGTAAAGCAGTAAATTTAACACACAATTGCTTTTACGAGATTTAAAAAAAAAGAAATAATTTGTTTTCTTTGTTTGTGGTGTGTCTTTAAGAAAAAATCCTTTTGCAATTCTTTTAATAAATTATTATAAATAATTGTAATAAAACGAATATGAATACACAATGAAAGTTAATTCATAAATCTACTTATTACAAATGCCAATTAAGGCCAAGTTGAAAATTATACTGGACATTTAAAATTTGCTGCGTTCTGGTGCAAAATATAGTTTCCCAAATTAATATTCACGTATTGCGTTCATTTAATATAATTCAGACAGTTTAATGACATGGTTTTTTTTGTTTTGTATTTTTTTTTTTAATATTTTTTTGGTTTAATTTTAAATTCGATGAATCAGGGGGGTTTTTTGTTTTAAATTTTCTTTAGCCTGCCTTTCTCTTTAATTAATTTTAATATCGCTGTTTCGTGTCTTCTTTTTCCTTCTTATTTTCGATGGAAAAAACATAATATTCCATTTACTTTAACCTTTTGTTTTTACTAGGGATTTAAAAATAATATTCAAACTTTAGTGCAAATTTGCCGTTTTTTTTTTCTTGTTCGCTTTTTTATTTATGGGTGTCATAAAATTTTTTTCTTTAAAAAAATTATTGATACCAAATTGATGGGCGATGGGCGAAAAAAGGAAAAAAAAACTATATTTAAAACAAACAAATGTTTATGACCGATAAGCATGTTAAACAGCTGGAAAAAGTTTTTTTGAAGCAAATTTTTTGCTGACAAAATGCGTACGAGCAAAAAGCGAACACTTGAATGAAGAAAAAGACAATATTGAAAATCTTCTTTAAAATTAGGAATACCAAGTGAACTTTAATTCAGGAGTTTGCAACAGAGTTCGTGATACACATATTTTTTAATTATTCTAAAAAAGCAGAAAACCTGTGCTAATTAATTCTAAACAGAGCACAAATAATTCAACAACATTTTTCGGAATTCACCATAAAAAGCTTTTTTGAATTTTGTTACACTCACCTTTTTAAGCACTACACTTGTTCATATGTGAGTGTGTGTCTGTTTTTTTTTAAATTAAATTTAAGTTCTCTGAATTTAATTGATTTATACGCTACTAAAATTTTAACCTGAAAAAGAAGTACTGGTAGCAACCGGTATGACATGGCAAATGCTTTCGGTTGTACTCGTATTACAGGAATGAACTTTAGCAATTTTTTTTATTTTTAAATATTGTCAATTTCCTTGTACTCGTTTCAATCTTCTTTAGAAAGTTGCAAAAGTTATTGACATTTCTTAAAGACTAAATTTGTATTGCCCTGGTATGCTCGAATAAAAAAAAAATTTTTTTTTGTTGAAATTTTTCGATTTTAAAAGGCACTTAAAGAAAAGTTTAATAACTGCGACTCTGCTCTGAATAAAAAGTAAAGCCTTTCAAAAAAAAAATTCACTAAGATTGATCTTTTACAAACAGACTGTAAGAAATAAATGCCTGAAGCAAAATTTTGATTAACATATTTTCTAGGCAGTGCTGCAGTTTCCAGAAAAGTGACAGGTGGTGAAGTTTCACTATCTTACAACTTTGCTTATGCACGTTCTATCTTTTATAGGAGTGTTAAAGCGCCTTTGATATCAAGGACCCGTATTAAATTTTTAAGCTTCGTTGTGTGTGTGTGTGCGTGTGTAGATTTTATTGGAATCACGGGCATTAGAAAGTTTTTGTTTGCTTTAAAACCATAAACATAAATCGCTTTAATTTCAAATATAAATAAAGTGGGACTGCTTTAAAAATTTACATTTACGTCAAACAGTTTTTTTTAAGTAAAAATTTTAAACTTGTTCTTCACTAAAGAAAAGTAATTGACTTTATGTGATGTCATTTTTGTCAAATTTTTATTATTTTAAAGAATTAAAATTTCTCTTTCTTTGACATAAAATAAAGTTTTTCAAATATGGAAGGATTCATACACGTCCATCCAGCCTTCCTTCCAAAGATGCAGTGAAGTGTATAAACAACAGTTTAATTTATAAAAATTTAAGATTTTAAATGGGTTTATTTGGTTTCAAGCAATGCATTTTATGTTTTTTATGTTTCTCTACTCAAAATTGCCCATACAGTAAAATTGCGTAAATGAGAAAAGTTTTTAGAGGGTAACGTCTTCCTTCTTCTTGCACGAGACTGTCCGGAAGGCTAATTTCGGCATGTACATACATAAAGCAACGAACAGAGCTATTGGACACATAGACAAAGCTAGTGATTTCACTTCCTCGATTTCTGGTTGCAGAAATTTTTTAACTTCTAGTGAACAACCAACTTACTGGTTGGCTGTAGTAGTGAGCCCTTACAATCCGAAAGCAGCGGGTTCAAATCGCAGACCACTCATTGACAGCTTTTCCGATGTGTCTATACCATGACACAGTTATGTAACCATTCAGCTCTACTCTTCTCACTGGAACTTTTGCTAAGCAACATACTCGTTCATAGAAAAAATAAAATTAAATTTTAATTGAAAATTTTATTAGATTAGGTGGCGGACCCTCCCTTTTTAATTTATAATAATTGTATTCAAAATTTAATTTTCCTTTTTGTCATTTACATACAATCACTTGTAAATTTTATTAATTTTTTTTTTAATCATTAATTAAATTTTAATTTATTATTCCTAAAAATTTAAACGAAAATTAATTACAATTATTTAGCTATGTTTATGATATGGTTCAACTGGTCTATATGTACTATATTTGATTTGGTGCTAATACCAAAATCGTCAGTAGACCTTTAACGAAATTCTTGAAAAAAGGCAAAAAAAAAATCATATGTTTAAGCAAGAACTTCCAAAACTCTTTGAGAATTAAAAATTAAAAGAATTTTAAAAATTTGCATTTGTGTATCTTTGTGGCAGTTGTTGTCGGAAGGTTTCAGTCGCGAAGGCATAGTCACTGGTCAGTACCGCCTACAGCTGATAGCGATCCACAGCCACATTATAGCGCCCTCCTTACTAAAAAAAAAATTTTTAGTAATCATTTTACATCGTTGGTGCTACACAATACAGACAAAGGAGGGCGCTATAATGTGGCTGTGGATCGCTATCAGCTGTAGGCGGTACTGACCAGTGACTATGCCTTCGCGACTGAAACCTTCCGACAACAACTGCCACAAAGATACACAAATGCAAATTTTTAAAATTCTTTTAATTTTTAATTCTCAAAGAGTTTTGGAAGTTCTTGCTTAAACATATGATTTTTTTTTTGCCTTTTTTCAAGAATTTCGTTAAAGGTCTACTGACGATTTTGGTATTAGCACCAAATCAAATATAGTACATATAGACCAGTTGAACCATATCATAAACATAGCTAAATAATTGTAATTAATTTTCGTTTAAATTTTTAGGAATAATAAATTAAAATTTAATTAATGATTAAAAAAAAAATTAATAAAATTTACAAGTGATTGTATGTAAATGACAAAAAGGAAAATTAAATTTTGAATACAATTATTATAAATTAAAAAGGGAGGGTCCGCCACCTAATCTAATAAAATTTTCAATTAAAATTTAATTTTATTTTTTCTATGAACGAGTATGTTGCTTAGCAAAAGTTCCAGTGAGAAGAGTAGAGCTGAATGGTTACATAACTGTGTCATGGTATAGACACATCGGAAAAGCTGTCAATGAGTGGTCTGCGATTTGAACCCGCTGCTTTCGGATTGTAAGGGCTCACTACTACAGCCAACCAGTAAGTTGGTTGTTCACTAGAAGTTAAAAAATTTCTGCAACCAGAAATCGAGGAAGTGAAATCACTAGCTTTGTCTATGTGTCCAATAGCTCTGTTCGTTGCTTTATGTATGTACATGACGAAATTAGCCTTCCGGACAGTCTCGTGCAAGAAGAAGGAAGACGTTACCCTCTAAAAACTTTTCTCATTTACGCAATTTTACTGTATGGCCAATTTTGAGTAGAGAAACATAAAAAACATAAAATGCATTGCTTGAAACCAAATAAACCCATTTAAAATCTTAAATTTTTATAAATTAAACTGTTGTTTATACACTTCACTGCATCTTTGGAAGGAAGGCTGGATGGACGTGTATGAATCCTTCCATATTTGAAAAACTTTATTTTATGTCAAAGAAAGAGAAATTTTAATTCTTTAAAATAATAAAAATTTGACAAAAATGACATCACATAAAGTCAATTACTTTTCTTTAGTGAAGAACAAGTTTAAAATTTTTACTTAAAAAAAACTGTTTGACGTAAATGTAAATTTTTAAAGCAGTCCCACTTTATTTATATTTGAAATTAAAGCGATTTATGTTTATGGTTTTAAAGCAAACAAAAACTTTCTAATGCCCGTGATTCCAATAAAATCTACCGACGTACACACACACAACCAAGCGGCTTTGAAGAATAATTTCAGAAATAAAAACCCCAGCAGCTTTTTTTCTTGAGAAAAAATTCCTTTTTTTTTTTTGCAAAAAGACAAAAGAATAACAAAAAAAAATTGCGATAAACTAGTTCCACGGTAGATTACGAATATTTCCTTTCGCTTTCAAATTTTTTAACAATTAGAAAATGTCTTCTTTTAGTTCATAAACTTGAAATGAATGGTTAAATAAAAAAAAAATTATAATTAATGCTACTTTTCTAAAGCCTTTTTCTATGGTTGTGGCAATTTAGTGTCGGCGGACTGAATCGGACGCAGCGAAGTAGGGCACCTCGCTTAAAGGGCTGCCCTTAGAAACCTGTTCCACTTGTGCTTGGGCAGATGATCGTATTGATAACGTTTAATTGGTGAAAAGTGATTGGGAAAAGTGCACAGTGGGCGAGATATGAAAATATTTTGAAAATATTCAAAACATTTTTTAAAGAAATAAAGCAGAAGAGTTGGTTCAATCACACGTCAAGCCAAAAATTTTTCTGATCTGCCTAACAGCGTCTTTCTTCGTATTTATTTGAGCAGTAAAACGTCGGTGAAGTTAAATAACAAATACAGCGAGGCTCCTTTAGCTTAAAAAGTTAAAGTAGACACGCAGCACCTGTAGTTTCTAACAACGGAAATTATCGAGATCCATCCTTCTATAACTTCACCAACTATCTCTTCTCTACAGTATCCTTTTCCAACTACAGGATAGGCCAACTTCGAGTAACTGAATCTCGCAGAATCGCCATTGTGCCTCTCGCAGTAAGAACTGTAGCTGCATTTTGTTGGAACCACATGTGAAGTTAATTGAGATTGGACGGAAAACCGGACGGATTCTGGTTCCCCAGCATCATTTTCGACACCAAACCGTGCATCTGTGAGGGTGTAACTGTCGCTGACGCACTGCTCTAGGATTTTGTGTATCCCAAAATTCGACAGTTCCGTTTATTAACATGTCCATTTAAATGAAAATGTGCTTCATCGCTCAAAAGGTTGTCTCGCCAGCAAACTCGCCAGCAGTTTTTATACGTTTTTGCGTTTTTTATTTTGTATTACCGGCACATCGCTCGCCTTTTTCAAGAATTTGGTTAAAGGTCTACTGCATATTTTGATATTAGCACCAAATGAAATGTACATATAGACCAGCTAAACCATATAACAAACATAGATAAATAATCGTAATTTTAAATTAATTTATGAGAATTTTTGAGCCCTGTGGATTGAAATATTTCGCGTGGGTTCAAATCTCCTATTCCTCTCAACAACAATTTTTAACAGTCCCTGTCTTCTTCTTTATACTATGCCTTTACAAGAGAAGCTAACACAACTTGGCAGCATTTTAAATCACAAAATATTTGTTCGCTGCACCACTGTGCAATATCTACTGGACAGTTGTAAATTTTTGTATTGACTGATTAATTTTTTCAAGTGGGAATTTTTGAATTTTTTAAATGGCTCTTTAATTGATGTCATTTTATATAAAATTTAGATGAACTACGTTTATAGCAATTTAATTCTTAGTAATTGATCGCATGTTTAAATAATTAAATTTATAATTGCATTTAAAATAATGCTGTTGGTTTTACTTTCGAAGTGTTGCTCGTAGCCGTATTATGTACGCAATTGTGAAATTCCATTGAATTACTTGTGTGGTTTTATCACATGTGGTTCTTAATGAAAATGGGATTTTTTTCAAGTTAAATATTAAAGTACAGATTTTACACTTTTACAAAATATTTTTACAGAGAACTACTTTCAAGGATATTTATCAAGAATTTCTCTTAATTTGAAGTCGCAAAAACCCCCTGATGAGTTTGTCTAATAAGAAAAGCCCCACCAACAGAACGTTTTTTTTTTTTTTTTTTTGCATTCATCTAGTATATACAGTCACACAGATAATACACAGTACGTACAGGTTCAAAATTCTTAAATTTTCCAAACACTGGTGATATTTAAAAAAAAGTAAATGCAGGCAATGCGCAGAAACGTGAACATGCAGTAACATGAACTACCCAAAAACATGAAAATTTTTTTTTCACATTGACTACTCTAAAACATGAACAAAGGCTGAACGCTGTAAAACGTGAACTTTTTATCGATCGTTAGAATTCAATTTTGTAAGCTTATTTAAAAATTTTGGCATTCCCCGCAGAAGAATAGTTTGTTTGTTGCATGATAAGTAGCTTTAATATTAATGGGGCAGTTCTATTGGAAGCATCTCTCTGTTCTGACTTTACATATATGTATGTAGGTATATACATAAATAATATAAACAAGTGATGTCGAAAAATATTTTTATTGACAATATGTACGGGGGTGCTGATGGCGAGTAGTCAGCGTGTTGGCTCTGCAACCAGAAAGACCCAGCTTCGATTCCCAGCCGGGTCAAATCAGAAAAAAGTATTTTCTGAGTTTTCTGTGCTACAGCACCCTCCTTCGTTGGTATTTGAGCAATAAAACGTCGGCGAAGTAAAATAATAAATAAAATGGCTCCATTAGCTTAAAAATAATGCGTAAAAAAAAACATCAGAGACGCGGCAACTTTGCTTTATAATTTACACGCAACTGCAGAGTTGTGCAAGAATTATGCTCTATCTTCCTACCACTTTCAACCACCTATCTATTTCTTCCATATCCTTTTCTCTAGTTCCAGTGCAATGCATTGCATATGTAGGGGATAGCCCCTGAGCACTGGTCCTAGATAAAAAAAAAAAAAAAAAAAAAAACCAAAAGTGTTAAATCTGCAAGAAAAGTCAGATATTTCAGAGCTATTACCGAAAGGTTCATCTGAACTGGTTTGTCGAAAAAGTATAATGTCGCCAAATCGGCGATTTTTTCAATAAGAAACAGAGTATTAAGAAACCGCAAAGTAGGGGCTGCATTACAAATGCAAACAAGCTAAAACAACGTCAACAAGAGATCACCGACTTTTTTGTTTAGCTCGGAATATCCAAGGAATATCCATCCATTTAAATCATTTTTAATATGTTATATAAAACCTTTGAATGGAATAATTTTAACACACCCTTTTGTTGTCTAAAAAAATTATTTATTTGCCTTTGTATCAAAGAATGTTTTTTTTTTATTGTTTCTCCTTTTCAATAAAAACTAATTAAACAAATTTATAATTATCGTAATTTAAATTCAGCTAACCTCTATTATTTAAGGAATTTAATAACATAATTTAGAAATTTGTATCTTAGAAACCCTTTTGCAAACCATACCGAGTAGCTATGTAGTATATTAAAATATGGCAGGAACTTACAAAAAGCATAATCAAAACATATTTCATAGGTGAAAAAAACGTACATACATACTTTATTTTAAATTAAATAAAAGATAAAAGAGACTAAAATATTTTATAGAAAAAATGCAATCTAAAACGTGAACAAAATCGAAAACGTGGACACCCGTGAACACCCGTGAACTCGTGATTGCTGGGGATTGAGACTCAGATTTATTTTTCATTACAGTCTGCACTGTAAACAAGGTACGTCCAACAATTCGAGCAATTGCACTCAAGGAATTCCCATATCTCGCCTCAATTTTAAAATATGTTCCCGCATTTCGATATAAATGGCCTTTATTTTCGTACCCATTTTAACGAAATTTTTTTTTTTAATTTATGCAGTCTTTAAGATCGTCCAATGTAATAACCCGCCTTTCCCGCCTTTCCCGCCATTGATGATCCTACCAACTAGAACTACCATCTTTTTTATATTTAAAAACTATTACACCTTGATTCCCATTTTCTTTACACGTTTTATACATTTATTTCTTTCGAACGAAATTGCTTTTTAACTAAAAATAAAAATCAATGCATGTATGTATATGAAACATATTTTAATCTTTTGTTTAATTAAATTGTTTTTTTTTTAATGTGACGTGCGAAAAAAATTAAGAAAAAATTATTTCCATATTAATTTTAAATTGATTTTATTGGGCAATATGAATTTTAAACATTTAAATTCTTACAAAAGGTTTTTAAAATCATCTAAATATGTGATTTTTGTTGTTTTTTCTGAATAAAAACCATAAAATTCCTCTTTTGTTTGCAGTGGAATGAACAAACGAATGAACGAATGAATGGTTTGGCAAAATGTATGTCAACAGATGTCAAAAACAGGATACAATACTTGTGGTGTTGTTTTTGTTGTCAGGGCCAATGGCAACAAGCCAAGAGATGTTGGAACATATGGGTGTGTGCGCGTGGCTTTAAAAAGGTTAATAGAGGTGGAAAAGGGTCAAGAGTTTGTCTACATTTTCACCTGACCACATCGTTGAATATTTAATGTCATTAATTAAATTGACCCAGAGGGTTTTATTGGGGAGATTTTTGTTGTTGTTTGTTTTCGGAAAAGTTAAAAATTCGGAAAAAAAAATTGTAATAAAATTAAGTGCCATTAAAAATGTTTAAATTGGTTATGGGGCGTTTTAAAATTTTGAATTTATTTGAATTCATTTGACCATCTCCGCCACCCCCTTGCTACAGCTTTTCTCTCATCTATTTTCTTTTCATATTTTGCGTTTGAAAACACTATCGTTTGGGTGTAGTTTTTGAACTTGACAAAGTGCCATTGTGTAAGTTTAATAGAGTGTGTTTTATTTAACAAGAGCATTTCATTGTAGAAATTTATGAGAATTTTAAAAGCGGCTTCCCTTCCAATAAGAATGTGCCATTGAGGACATTGAATGCATTATTTTGGGGTCGTGTGTGTGGCAAAAAGAGCTATATTTGTATGTATGGGATACGTAGGGGACACACCGTAAGAACTGCGGAAAAATTGCTCGTGGGGAACTATTTTTATTACAAAATTTGTGTTAACAAATGCAAAATTTTTGTGAGCCATTTTGCTTTTCCAAGCAAGTCAGGAGATCATATCAATCAGAGAGACTGCCAAACAGAATTCGGTAGCTGGCGAGTCTTATTCGAATGAATTTTGTTAACCTCATTAAGGCCCAAATTCACAGTCATTATTTAGCTAATAGCAATAGTTTAACCAATAATATTTGATTCACAGCTTTTTGTTTACTATTAGTTAAACCGCCAAATGTCATTGGTTAACCAATAGTTAGACAACAGCTGATTAGTAAATTATTATTAGTATTTTTGTTTTGATATCATCTATCATAATATAATATAATATATATATATATAAATATATAATACTATCAGTTTTTTTATTTTCGATAATATTTTGGTTTTCCCGAACCAATTTCAGCAGCAATTCAATATCTTGCGCGGTAAAGTTCTATTCTATAACAGTGCTACCAATATTTAAAATTAAAAGATTGTTAGGATTAGCATTCTTTGGTTATACTGAGATTGATAGTTAAACAATACACTGTGAATATGAAGTATTTGTTAAACAATAGTTATCATTTTAGTTTATTAATAGTTAACTAATGACTGTGAATTTGGGCCTAAGAGGAATTATAATTTTTTGCTTGACAGCAGAGTAAAACTCTGATGAGTCAAAACGTATTCATGCCAGTGGGAAAAAAATATTCACCCTTATTCTACTTGGCGTCGTCAATATAATACAACACTGTTTTTTATTTCTTACTGACTGCAAATCCGTGGTCCAGTTGTTCATATTGCCGTTTATTTATGAATATCAATGTATGTTTTGTATTCTGTAGGAAAATGTCAGGTTGATATTGCCTTTAATTGGCTTTGATTTTGTCGTCGCCTTTTTTGGTATTGTGTTCTGTCGTGTTTAAAAAAAAGTAAAAGTTACAAATTAGAAAAAAAATTTTATTAAAATTGGAAAAAATTAAAATCGCAAATTTCTGTCAAATCAAAAAAAAACTACAATTTTGCTTCTTTTTTTCCAACATTTGTGATAGTGAATTTTATCCATTGTGAGCAAACTTCCCTCTCCATGACACTCAGAATCTCAGACAAATTTTTTACCACCACGGCCTGCGACCATCACATGTTAAAAACATTTCCAAATCTGCGATGGTACGATCCCTGAGCCAAAAACCGTAATATCGCTGCCAATTTATGATGTTTGGAGTAAATGTCGATTTAGTCCCTTTCTCTAAACTTGACTCTATTGTATCCAATATATGATTATATGATGATTTATTCACCCGGAACTAAGTTAGAAAAATTTTTTTTTCTTCGCCAATGGAATCAGAATCGGAAGGAAAATCATTTTTATATAAATTTACTTTTATATTCTTCACAGCACTTTTTTTTTACCAAAAATAGGTCGTATATTCTGTGACTTTTTGTATTGGTTCCTTGTTTCGCAGGGTAATTCATTTAAAAAATAAAATAAACGTACTAAAACTATGACAAACTTCACTTTCTTTCTGACCTTTCCTGTGCTGCACAGTACGATAACAATATAAAGTAAACAAAATGAATCAGCTGGTACAAAGAACGTTGACGACGTTCTAAACGTGTTACAGAATACCATTTTAGTATTGATGTTATGGTAAAGTGGTGTTGCATTCAAATTGGCGATGATATTGACGATGCCAAGTAGAATAAAGCCGATTATTCTGAAAGCTAAAGTTTTCTGAGAGTCACTTTTAATAAATAAATATATTCCATTCCACTTTTTAATAAATGATTTATTAGAATTTAATACGTTACACACATTAATGAAACTTATAGCTCGATTATGGATGACAACGGAACTTCAGTTCAACCAGAAATTTCTACTTGGCCGAAAAGCATTAAAAAGCAATTGAAATTTATAATTCTCAATTGCTCGCTGGCATCCGTAATACCATATTCGACAACTGGAAACTCAACTAAGTTTCGGTTGCAGTCCTTTAATTACTCAAATCGACTTAAGCTGCTCTTCCCCACTTTCGGACTGAAGAGCTTTCTTTATTTGCATTTATCTTGAATTTAAATTTTTAATCTTCTTCCGGGAAGCCATCTTAATAGCAAAAACTATCAACTCGTATCAGGAATTGAAATTTATGTATTTATTTAAGTGCTTTCATCTGTTTGACAGCAAATCGAAAACAATTATCATTTTAAATGTGGGTCATCATGCACAACATCATGCTTGCGACTTGAATATGAAAAAAAAGAAAAATTAAAACTGTTCATCACTGTTTGACACGTGACATCTGTCATGCAAAATTATTTTGCTAATTATTTTTATTTATTAAACAACAAGTTTTTAAGCATTCTTAAGCTAAATAAACTAGAATTTAATTAGGCCTTGATAAATTATTGTTAAAACAATTTCAATTAAACACTTAAAAGTTTTTATGAAGAAAATTACAAATAATTAAAAAAAAAAACTAATAAATTAAATGAAAAAAAAAACACATGGATGGAAGTCATAATATCCAAATATGTATGTGGGTATTTCAGTAAAATGCTAACACATATTTAGAAAAATGCTTACAGTTAGACACATAATCAAAAGGGGCGTTCTTCTCCGCGGAGGGTCCGCCACCTAACCTAACCTGGACACTTAATTGCTTGCTAAACTGCAGCATTTGCGGCTTGATAACGTTTCTTGTCAACATATTTTTTTTCCATCCAGCTCAAGCCGAATGCCTCAAATTTAAATTAAATCAAGTGCTTCTACGAGGGTATTATTTATATTTCGGGAGCTGGCAACACTAATGTCAATAGCTAAAATCTGGCAACACCATAATAAAGTTTGTCATTTTTTAGCATAAACGTACTCGCAACGTTTTGAAGGCAAGGTTTTCGTTGGATTATTTTTCACAACTTTCGACGTCGATTATCTCAACAAGAATGTGTCGATGAACTCAGTTCTTTGCATGGGAATAAAGCACCATCAAAAAACACAGTATATCGCTGGTATAATGAATTCAATAGTGGTAGTAGTTGGCTCACCGACGAATTCCGTGAACGTAGTCCAAAATCGCTTGTTGTACCACAAAACATCGCTGCAGTGCGTGAACTAATAATGCAAGGTCGTCATGTGACATATTCTGAGATTGAGGCATTCTGACCGTATGTTTGACTGAAGTCTTCGGAGAAATTCGTAAAACGAACCGACGAAGAGGAATCATTCTCCGTCATGACAATGCGAACTCTCACACATCTCGTCAAACAGGTGAATTTTTGAGCAGTCAAAATATCGAATAGATGAATTGATCCCCCGTACAGTGCTGATTTGGCACTCAATGACTTCTTCTTTTTCCCGGATATCAAAGGTAAACTGCGTGGTCGGTTGCAGAACGAACTCTCTAGGCATCACCCCTTTGTTGAAGAATGATGGCGCAGAGAAGAGACAGGTGGTGCAATGACAGAGTAGAGTTTAAATCTCTGATTTGGTTAGTATTTGTGCGTTGATAAGATAGTGCTGAAGCATTTCTGCTGTCGAGAAGGCACTTTAATTTTGGGATTTACTTAATTTTTTTGGGAATTATTTCATTTTTTTACCAAGTACACTTTGGTAACATTTTGATTTAATTTCTTATTATAGGCTCCTTCTTAATTTTTGGGCCTTATTTTATTTCTGTTCAGTGCTCCGATTTTGAGAGTTATTTCCTTAATTTCATTCTTCATTTCTTCAGTGTGGGACTGGCTTCATTTATTTTTGAATTTATTTCATTGGGAGTTATTGCACAGAGTCTTATTTCACATGGGAGTTTTTTCACAGAGCCCTTTAGGAATATTAAGCATCGTCAAAGTTTTCACTGTTGCATTTAAGAATAAGTGGCATTGTCACACTGCAAAACAGCTCTGACGTTTCGGAAGGCACCCCTAATTTCTTCCGTATTGTTATTTGACGATAATGAATGATGAGAATTGAACTTTGTCAATAGATCATCTACTCGACCAACGTTTTAAGGGAATTTTTTCTAAAAAGCAAATGCCAAAAATTCTAATTTACGATATCCCCAGAGATATCAATGGGTTGAGTCACACCCAATGAAATCCTATTGAATTCAATTTCGATAATGTTTTCTGATTTCCTAATTATAACAATTGGCAGCTTTTAATTATCAAAATGATACCTGACATTGTAAAAGTTTGATATATTTTTTTTGCAACTCACAAACACTACAAAACCTTCAAATATTTTTTTTTATAAAAAAAAGGCTTTTATCAATTCGCTGGCTGCAAATTGACTTTTTTCTATTTTAATAAATTTATTGCAATTGTATTTATTTATTTGTTGCGTTATTGTGGCTGACTGAAATACAAGGCTGTACGAGTACGAGTATGTTGCTGGTCTGTAACGATCCATTATGCTGCTGTTATAATTATTATTAAAATGATTTTGAAACCATAAAATTTCTGTTAATTATTCTTATAATTTTTGGTTTATATTTTACTTCCTGCAAGAATTCGACAAAAGGGAAAAAAAATTATTTACCAAATGAACTTGTGCTGGTCGGTATACAAACATACGCACGCCGTATGCCGACAGGTTTTATTTTACGTAAAAAAATTAATGTTATTGTATTTTGGGAAATAAAAAAAATATCAGAATATTTAAATACACATAAATGATAATTAAAATTAAATATAAAAAAAAAACACGAAAGTTTAATGAACTTTTTTTTTGAAATAAAATCTGAAGCGAAATGAAACAGAAGAGATTTATTAAATAAATAAAATTTAAGATTTTGAAAGTTTTAGAAAATTATTTTACGTTCTGGTACTGGTTTAGTTTTTAAATATTATATTTTTATTAAAAAATATTTCTATGACTAACCAGTCTTAAAAATTTGATTTCTAAACGAATCGCTAACATACGGACCTCACGAGCAATTGGTTTGGCAATTATTGCCGTGGCACAACTGACAAATTTGATTGCCAACCAGCGTTGTCACTTTTTTTTTTTTAGAAAAACTTGCAATTATTGAAAGAAAATCTTTTTCTAAGAGAAAAAACTGTTTTTATTATACAAAAAATAATATACTCGTATATGGAATGCATGTCCATTTCATTTATTTATTGAAACTAAAAACAACAAGACATTTATTGTTTGTTTGTTTGTTTATTTTTTAGGTTACTTACGGCAATTTTCTTAGTCTCTGTGTAATTTACTTTTAACAGGAAATTAACTAACTAGCGGTTTGCTTAACCTACACTATTTAATTAACGGTCAATGATTTAGGTTTCACCAGTCTTCAGTTACTTAACAAAAGAATTCGGCAAAGAATGGTAACATTGTTTGTTTTTGTATACCAAAAATACTGTAATGCTCGCCACGGCTTCGGTGGCCTGCCTCTAGCCGATGGTCTATATTTTCAATGACTCTGAGACAAAATTCTTTTAAATATTCCCAAAAGAAAGAAGTCCAACGGTGTCAAATCACATGATGATGGATGCATCGGTTTTCAACAATCACTTGTGGATTCAGATTTGCCCAAATGCGGCAATTCTGCCTGTTAACGAATCCACTGAGGTGAAAGTGTCGCTCGTCGCTGAAGATGATTTTCTTTGTAAAGTCTGCATTCACTTCTGTCTGTTCAACCAATCATTCGGCGTATTGACAACACTTGAAATTATCAGTAGGGTTCTTCTCTTCAGTCAATTTGGTTTCTGTGACACTCCTTTTCTCAGATTTTTCTAAGAAATCTATTCGATTTGTCGATTAGAATTTCATTCGATATTCTATCAGAAATCTGGAAGAAAATAATACGAATGTTGGAAAAAATAGCAGAATTTCCCAAGAGTATACATCAGATTTGTAGAAAAAATGTCGGCAAAAGAAGTCAGAATTTCCCTCGAAATGTCTGTCAGATAGAATAGGTCAGGAAGAGAGATGCATCACTGGACGAGGATGCGATAGAGTGGGAAGAGTCCAGTAAGAAGAGAGAAAACCTACGGTCCGGTGAATGCGGCGTGCTAACGCGACAACCATTCGCTTCCTCCGATGAATGTGAGCCCCATGTCCGACAGCGCTGATAACCTGTCGAACGATGCAGCCGCTAGCACGCAGTCGCTGAGTCCCGGGCACTCTCAGAGGAAATAAGCGAGCACCCAGAGCAGAAGTCGCTGTACGGCCCTGAAACTCTAGCGGCTGACCAGACCTTCCGAAATCAAACCAAGGCCATAGTGTACTCGCAATCGTGGAAGCCGGCTCATTGAGTCACCTGCTGCGAGCCTCCCCAGGAAGTGCTCATTTCAAGCTCCAACATATAACAATAATAACATATTATTCAAGTTTCTTTTTTTCTTAATAAAAAAATACAAAATATGCTTTTAAAAGTAAAATATGCAAAAATAATTGTTGCCTCAAAATATACAAAAAATGTTTTCCATAAATCCATAATAAAATTGGTAAAAGCTCGCAAATCGCACAAATTTCAACCAGCAATATATTGGAAGAAAAACATGTTTTGCCTGCTTGTTTTGTTACTACGTAACAAATATTCCCTCATTATTAAATAAATGTACTTGCATAAATACATAATTTAATATCAATTACTAGATATCAATTAGTTGAGGTTATTCCCTCACTTTTCCATTTTTATTTTGCTTCTAATTAACACATAATTGTATGACATATTGCGAAGTCAATTCCACATCCATTTTATACTTGTCAAGCGCTAAAGAAATTTTTTTATGTCAACAAATAATAAAACAAAAATAGTTCTAAACAGAAACAAGTTAAAGTTATTTAATATCAACGCCAGTAGATTAATTTCTACTTTTATTTTGAAATAAATTAACAAGTAAAGTATTTCAGTTAAGAATTCTTGAGCACTTGTTACTGTAATTATTTATTTTATTTTTGTTTTATTTCATTTATTTTTAGTTGGGAAATACCCTGTTCATGTTGTGCTCAAAAGAATCGCACTTTATGCCGTAGAAAACATGAAATTAATTCTTATGAATCACTGTTTAATCTCTTTTCTTTCGCATTTTAGCTGGTATATTTAGACTAGAAGTTTTTTTTTTTGGGGATTTACCTCACAAAGTGAACAGGTTTCAATGTTGACCATGACCAAAAGTTTCTTCTAGTCTCGTTTATATTTTACAATTTTTACTCATATGCAGTGGGATTTCCCTGAAATATTTACAACTTTAAAGGAGAACAGCACAAAAAGAATGACGGTCATCTAAAATACTCGTAGCATGTGGCTGTTTAATGGATTTTAATAATTTGATAGTTTGTCGCGATTTAAGATGATTTTGTTTGTTTTCAAAGACGGGCTCAAGCTTGTTGATTTAAATTTTTTTCGTACTAAATTTGCAATATAAGAAAATAAGAAATACGAACAAGTTGTAATTTGAAAAAAAACAGCTTTTGAAACAGTGATGTTAACGTTTTTTTTTATAAAACTAACAGGAAATTACTATGGCAACCAAGAATACGTCTTATAGTGTTTTTACACCAAAAGTTTAAAATTTTTTTAAACGTTAAAACCACAAACAGCTGATTTTGCGTTCTGACTATAAGTTTAACTAAATCAGTTTTTAACGCACAGTTTGGGTAATAAAATTTCATTTATTTCAACTGCCCCAACTCCATGAAAGGACTTTCATTATGCTCTACCCTATAGCTTCTTTTTCTGATGCACTTTTTTTTTTGATGTTGCTGCTACGTCCAATATTTTAAATTATGTGGTAGTGACTTCATTCACCAAATTTTTCTCTATTTTTTTTTTATTTCATTGAGCGTCTTATAAATTGCCAGCTGTTTTCAATTTCTTAACTTGGTAGCACTGCTTTTAGTACAAGAAAAATCAATGTTGTATTTCTTGAAATCAACTTAAAACCAATTCAAAAAAGGTTTTAATATGATTTTAAGGAAATATTTTTGTATGGTAAAATCGGGTTTTGATAGTTGGTTTTACCGTAAAACCAACTTTTTCATTAAATCCAGCCAGTATGAAAACACTATTAACTTGTTTTAAGCAAGGGATAGATGCTGGTGAGATTAAAAGCTTACTGTCGCCTGAGTAGTTAGCGAATTGACTCTACAACCGGAAGATCGTGGGTTCAATCCTTCGTCAAGCCGAAAATTTTTCTGAAATATCTATGCGAACAGCACCCTATTTCGTCGGTATATGAGTAATAAAAGGTTGGCGAAGAAAATAGTAAATAAAATGTAGAACCTCTAGCTTAAAAATGAATTAGTCAGACGGAGCAACTGTGCCGTAAAATTCTCTCAAAAAAAGAGCAAATACAGAGTTATGTAAGAAGTATCTCTATCTCCCCTTGCTATCATTTCACCGCCTTTTTCCTCTCTACACTAGGTCTTTCTAACTCTCGCTCTAAAATAGGGACGACAAACTGTGTATAAAAATTTTGTGTCCGAAACAAAGTGATGAATCCCAATTAGCAATCGGAAACTTATTTTGTGGGGTTTCTAAAAGCGTACTTTGAAACTTTTCAATAGTTCAATAGCATTTGAGAGGGATTATGTTTCCATTTTCTAAATGAGTGATTAATGGTTTCATATTTGATTGTATAGTACTTTAGAAGTTTTTTTTTCCAATCGAATATTTAAACTTTTTGAATTGTTTTTAGAATGTGCTTTTAAAATAATAATAAAAAACAATTCCGTCTTATGTAATACAAACTCAATATTTCTAAGATCAAGAATTAATTGGAAGTAATTTCAGCCATTCATTAATTTTTAATGGGAAGAATAAAAAAATATAAAAAAAAATTTTGTTTTAGAGGAAAAAATTAACACAAAAATGCTGCCGTAAATTAATTTCTGTTAAATAAAAATACAATTATCGAGCACATTATAATTAAATCAAGAATATTCGTTATTTTGTATATCGAACGATCACGTAGTCAGGCAGCATAAAAAATTACAAGTGAGGTTGGTTGCATCACTTTTTCTACTTGCCACTTTTCAGTCAGTCACTCACTCACTCACCCATTACCTTTTTTTATTTCATTAAAATGTAATTCTGCTTTGACATTTCATTTTCATCTCTCGTAACGAATAATGTTTCTAATCGCCATGCAATCTGTTGGGTATTCGTGAGTAAATCTGAGACACTTAACAAGAAAAAAAAAATAAAAATCAGCGAATAATAAAAACAATAAAAATGCCACGTTATTGAAACTTCAATATCATAAGTTTATTTCTGTTACTTTAAATGCACAAACATACATACATACATACATACGCCGTGTATTGTAGTTTTAAAAGTATTAAATTATTATCTGATTGTTTTTTTTTCTTGTTCTTCAATTTGTTGCTATTTTGTTTCAGATTATTTCACTATAAAAAATCTACTCTCATCTAACCATCCGTAAAGTTCAAGACCAAGGACTTTGAAAATGAAATACACGAAGCAGCTTTTTGTGTAACATAAAAATCGCCCACTACGTTTTTTGAGTCAGAGAATTTGAAATGGAATTTGTCATCGACATGTCTAAAGTATAGTTTTGGGAGAAAACAAAAAGTAATGCCACGGCTTTTCACGTTTAAAGAGGGTGTTGTGACGCTAATTGATTTTCTTTCAGCTGTTTTCACACGGCTGTTTTTTTTGCATTTGATATGTCAGCTGGAGTTGTATAAAGGATTGATGGGCCTGTAGAGCCTAATGGCCTGTCCTAGACGGGGCAAGGTCCACACTGGTACTGAGGGAGTGAGTAGGAGTAACTTGAGGGTTTTGATAGCAGCTTTGCAACTAGGGAAGGGGGCCAGCACTCAGAAGATGACCCCTACACATGCGGTGCATTGTACTGGAATTGGAGGAAAGGTATAGTTAGAGAAATGATACGCGGCTTCACTTACAACTTACAACTCTGCTTTTGCACGTACTTCGTTTTTATAGCAGTGTTGCAGCGCCTCTGACGTAAAGGAGACGTATTAAATTTTGAAACTTCGTTTTTACTGGCCGTTTTGAGTCATTATTTTATATACAGCTGAAGCCGTTACTGTTCAATGACCAGTGACTATGCCTTCACCAATGAAAAGTTCCGACAACAACTGACACATAAAAAAACCCAAATGCACATCAGAAAAAATGCTGGGGTTGAACCCAGGAAATTGTTCGTTTTGTAGTCAACGTGCAGACTACTTTGACCATCGTCACCTTTATTTCTTAAACGGAAAACGCTTTCGTCTTCTATTCTAATTCGCGACAGGTTTCGGAAAATGACGACGAAAAAAGAAACGACGTGGCACTAAATGAAATATATCGCATTGAAATCAATACTCTTTTAAGAAAAATAAATGAAAAATAATTTACATATACATACATATCGTTACTTGAAATCAAAAAAGCTCTAAAGCCCTACATTGGAGAAATATTACGAGGAAGCCCTGCAACTTTTTAACAACGCCTCAGTGTGCAATAAACTTTTTTCTCCAATTTACAAAGAAATTTCATTCTATTGTGAAACATTACTTTTTTAACACTCCCATTTTTGGTGAAAATATTTGATTGCGTGTTAAACTTGTCATGAACAAATTTTTTTGGTAAAACATGTTTTTTTTTGGAAATAATTTCTTATTTTTGCTGAATTTAAACATTTTTGCTATTAAATTGCAAATTACTTAAACAGTACGAGAAATTAAATCACCACTTGTCTAATTTTCTAACGACAAAGCAAAACAATTTAATGGAATAAAAAAAAAACTAAATTAAATCATTCGTTTTGAGAAGAACAGAGAATCGATGCCAGTGTATTTGTCTTATGGAATGTCACTTTTCCATATGCAAAAACGTGTAACTGCACAGTGCCAATGAGCTTTCCATGTACTCAACTCATCGAGATATCGAGTGATTTTTTTATATGCCAGCCAATTCGCTTAAATCTACTTTGTAGATTTGTTTTAGAAATGTTAATTTTTTAGCACCAATTCAAGTGTCACAATTCCAAAAGTCAATATCGTTCAAACTTTATAATAAATACTCGTAACTTAATTCTAGAAAAATACAATAAATAATTTTATTTCTTTTTCAATGGAATTAATCGATTTGGTAAACGACTCAGCCAAATATGACAATTTTTCAAATTCTATTTATTTGTACTGAAAAATTGCTTGACACCAGCTATTTTCGGCAAAACTATTTCAATTTCATGAAACAATTCGCTACTATTTTAGAAATGTTCTTCCTGTTTGCAATTGAAATTGCTTACGGTCGTGTGGGCACCGGTAAAAGCAACTGCCATATGTGGCTAAGGAAGGGAAGTGCAATAGTCTTCTACATCTTCGCACAGTGGTTACGATCGAAATTTTTCAATCACAAAATTTATGACCGAAATTTTAAAATAGGAGTTCTGGAGTTCAAGAAGTCCTCGTCGTATCTTTTTACGTTGTTTCGACTTGCGTCATTCAATTGTTTGTAATTTCTAAATTCGATTAACGTCTGCATATGACTAACGTCATCGTGGTTGTTTATAAACAAAAATACCGTGAAACCAAAATTTAATTGTAATATCGTATTTTTGTTTCCGAATAACGTAACTACATCGTTATTTGGCGTTCGGCTTATACGATATTACTTTTTTTTTCCTTTACGTTTTTCTGATATTAAAAATGCCGATATTGTTGAAGTTTTAAATTGTAAGAACGATCTACATATTAATGCATTGCCATGTGCTAATATTATACGCATAGATATTGAGTTTCAAGATTTTCGATTTTCTTTTTTGATAAAAATTAATAATTCTCAATCAGTCGCCTGCGTCATAGCTGCGAAATGTGCCGATACGTTTTCACAGTGGAAGCTACTTAAGCGTATGTGAAGTATGAAAGGAAAAAACTTTCTTCTGTACAATTTGGTTTTTGGCGGTTATGGCTCGATATCGTCATATGAAATCAAAAAAGTCCTAAGACCACGTTTTGATTGATTATGAAACACCGTATCTAAAGACATGTCTGGCGAATATTATACACTCGTACAATTAAAAGAAACCTTTTTATTGAAGAATTCTTAAATCTGTAAGTAAAAGCGCAAAAGCAAGTTAAGTAAGGTGGCGATGGCTGAAGGAGTCTGCACGTTGACTACAAAATCGAAAAAGTTTTGTGTTCGACCCCAGTCTCAGATTAAGTCATAAAAATATTTCGCATTTTTTCTGATGTGTATTAGTGTGTCTTTGAGTCAGTTGTAGTCGGAAGATTTCAGTGGGAGAGGCATAGTCACTGGCCATTGAACAGTGCCCGCTTCAGCTTATAGCAATCCACGGGCACAACGTCCTCCTCTGTCGGTGTTGTGTAGCACCGGCGAAGTAAATTACTAAAAACAGCTCCTAAAACGCCGCTTCATAACTGAATACGTCTCATTGACGACACAGAGAATAAATATTGAGGAAACAGAAGTTCTTGATGTTCTTGGCATGAAGATTCAGCGTTATGTTCGATGGACTCGGCTTTTTAAGACGGTGCAAGACATACTGCACTCCATCTGATGTCCTTACTATTTATACCGCTTACATCCGACCGATGATGTTACTCGACCGTGTACAGGAGAGGGCGAACAGTAGAGTAGTCAACTCTATTGGCTCTCTTGAGCATCGTCGCAATGTGGGGTGTGTTTCGTTGTTCTATCGCTACTACAATGGGATATGGTTCCATGAAATGAGGGAACTTGTTCCCGAAACCCGTGCATTTCTGCGCACAACATGTTTCTCATTATGGGTGCATCTATTTGTGATCGATTTGGCAGCGAATCGCACAACGCATTACAGAGCGAACTAATTTTTAGGCCGAACAGCGCGTATGTGGAATAAACTCCCCCGCACGGAGTCTTTCCATTCACTTTTGATGTGGGAAATTTGAGCAGTGTTGCTATAAACAAAAAAAAAAGTGAAAAAAGCCAAGTTGTAAGATAATGAAGCTTTCCTCTCTTCATCTCTCTCACTGCTCCTTTCCTCTAATTGCAGCACAATGCATCCCATTTGTAGAGGTCTTCTCCTTAGTGCTGATCCAAGATCAAAAAAATATAAAGTCATCACAAAAGAACGTGTTACACTTTTAAAATTACACATGTTTTCCAGAAAAGAACACAATGAAATGTTAAAGGCAGAATATTACTCGGTATAGAAAACACCTTCAATATAGATATATAATTTTGTAGAAATATAACGTAATGAAGTAGTGAGAACTATAATATGAAACAGCAAGATGAAAATTATGAAAAGTAGTGAAGAGAAACGAAAAATTTGTTGCGAATTGAAAGACAAAATTCTCACACAAGGCGGTCTATTGTAAAATAAATGATGCATATTTTTATGGTTACTTTTTAATTTAAAAGTTGAAACACAATTAGAAACAAAGTAGAATGTAGTAAATATGTGTATTAATGTACATCGGTTACAGTGGGCTTGACAATCAGAAACTTAAGAAGAAACAAAAAAGAACCAACTGGGATTTGTAAAATTATGCAAAATCGATAAAAAAAAAATAAAACCGGTACACATTCTTTATTCGTATTTAAATGAAGACGTTTTATATGTCAAAATAAAACATAAATGCATCTATACAATTTATTTTTAATTTTATTACAACAATTAAAGAATCGCTTATAATCAACAGTTTGCACAGTTTTAGCTTGAATAACTGGACAGACTAAATGTCTGTTCTGAAATCATATTTTCGTAGGTGATTAGCAATTTTAACCATCTGTCTTTACCGCTCGATAGTTAAACATTTTATTGATTTGAGCGGTCGTGATTTAATTTTTCTATTCTTTATTTATTTATTTATATTTTTTTTTAGTATTTGTTTAACAACTTTATTTTCAAACACACAAGGATAGCAACATTTATTAATAATTCGTTTTTAGTTTTTTTTTTTTTTTGTAACCAATGTAGATCAATGGCAGAATAGTGTTTAGTTTACTTTTCGTAAAGCTAAAATATGGTATTAATAATATGTATCAGTTGATATAAATAAATTATTACGAACGTATGAATAGTTTTTATTTTTATTATAGTCATGTTGGTACAATGAATTAAAAATTCTATGCTTTTGAAAGAAAATTGAAACAAGCAGCATTCAAATATTTGATAAAAACCTTGTGTTTAGAATTCGGTACGAAGGACCACAAACAAAACACAAATCACAACATACTGTCTGCAGTATGTACATCAGTTGTACTTATTTTACACATTTCGTATGCCAGCAGCAGAATAATACTTCATCTCCTTCCGAATTATTTTTACACTCTACTGAGGGTTTCTATGCAAACTTAGAACTAAAAAAAAATATAATAATAATTTATTTAAATTAAAACAATTATAAATTATAAACATTCACACCAGAAATGGACATCAGTTACACCAACTGACTGTTTTACAATTTCTAACGTCTATTTGAAAATCATATTCATTGATTCGCAAACTTGATTCTAATGACGGCAAAATAAGTTGTTGACAATCACAAAGAATTTCATATTCGTGTGATTTGAGTGAGTGCGTATTTAGTGCGTTTCAGCAACATTGAGATGCTCGAAGTTATTTTGATTTTGCATTCATTTAACTTAAAAAACATGTCGACATTTTGAAAAATTATTAAAAACATCTTGTAAGTGTCTCAATTAACATATTATTATTGCATTTAATTGAAATAATAATTATTAAAATTAAATTGCACTAAAATGCAATTGAATGTCGATATTAAAACAATTTTCGCATATTTTGCTGTTGTTTTTGAAACATTTCATTTCAAATTTATGTTTGGTTTTCGTAATATTTATTCTATTAACTACAGAATTATTTATTGTACTGGTCACCGTCAGAGGGGGCCCCGCTCTGCAGCAACGCATCGAGGTCCCTCTTCTTTCTCCGTAGAACGTACCCTACGTATTGCGCCACAACGTCCCAATTGTCCTCGCAATCGAGCATCCTCTCTACCACGCTGGCAGGAGTGAACCCGCCAAGGCATTTCTTTCAGTATGACATCTGATGCAGTCGAAGAAAGTGTGTTCTGCATCATCATCCGTCATACCACAGTAAATGCAGTCGGGACCATCTGCCCTGCCCATCCGGTACTGGTACTTTCGGAATTATCCGTGGCCCGAGAGGAATTGTGTCATGAAGTAGTTAACTTCTCCAAATTTCCTCCGAATCCATACTTCCACGCAGGGAATGATATGTTGCAATATTAAGACCTAACCAATTCTCGTATTCTATTCATGTATATTGAAATAATCTTAATCTATATCTATATCTATCTATGTATATATATATAAAACAAAGTAGTGTTTGTTTGAACACTTATAACTGTAGAACGGATAGACCGGTTTTCGCAGATATTAGCGCAGATATGTAACTTTGTTCAACGTCAAATATAGACTATATTGATTTAAAAAATTCCCCTTGGTAGATGCCACGCCCATAAAAATAATTATTTATTAGCTTATATCTCAAAAACGGCAACAGTAAGATTCTCTGAATTTTGTACAGATTGCTTAAAAGCCAATATAAATTATCGGTCAAAAAGTAGGCAAGATTGATCAAGTGGGCATGGTACCTCTCATACTAAGTAAATCTAGATTTTTGGTCTGAATAACTGAATAACTTGGTAGTCGATGCAAAACAGCAGTTTAAAAGTGTGCGGGATTGGAACAAGTGGGCATTGTGCCTCCCTTATAAAGTAAATGTTGATTTTTTTATATCTTGAGAAATGTTAAAGCTAAATTTTCTGTTGTATAAGGAACATTTTTAAAGAAGGTATTTTGTTTGTTTTGTTTGTATTTTTATAATTCTCAAATATCTTTTGGGAGTTCTTGCATAAACATGTGAAATTTCTTAGCCTTTTTCAAGAATTTGGTTAAAGATCTACTGAAGATTTTGGTATTAGCATCAAATGAAATGTGCATATAGAGCAGCTAAACCATATAACAAGCATAGATAAGTAATTTATTGCAGAAGAATATCATGATTTTATTCATAATTTAATTATGAGCGACGAAGCGCATTTCAAATTGAATGGTTTCGTTAATAGGCAAAAAGGCCTATGGAAAATTCTTTAATTTTCGGTCATTTTGCGTCACCCTGCAGTTAAAAATTGTCACACAAAGAAGTGAACACTTTGGTGGGTGGCGAACCCAAAGTACTAACACCGGTACTCATAAATGTTGTTAAAAATGACGTTTTTATGGCAATTTCTTTACATAAATTTTTTTCAGTCAAAAGCATTGCATACGAATACGATAAATTGAATTTCAGTAGGTTTTATCAATGGCGCTGTTGCCCATTCATCCTGAAACTAACTAACTAACTCACAATAAAGTGGAGAACATGTGTTAATGGCACATTGTCTACTGACTGCATTAGAATGCAGCAGTCTCATTTAGCAAGTCGATAATAATTTATGTCAAATGTAATTTGCATTGGAAATAACTGCAAATGATTTTGAAGAAAATGTTTAAAATAATTTAAATTACTACACAGTTGTTGCTGTTACTGTTGCTGTTGTTGCTTTTTATGAACACAAGCTAAATTTAAAGCACTGAGTAGGTGGATAAATATTATTGCAGCCTAATAAATAGTCAATTATCATAATTTTTAATATAAAGAAAACTTTCTATACTCAAGCATATGTACGCGTTTAGAATGAAGTCACAAATTAGCAGCATTCGAAATTAAATAAACAACTTGCGATACGAGTTCACTTCAACAACAATGAACAGCATCCGTATCCGTTTCAATACGATCAGACGTTCACATACGAACTCGTTGCATTCGATATTTTTTTGGCTAATGAACCATTACAAAGCGTTAAAAAACATGATAGAGATAAATTCATACCCTGCAGATAACGTGACCAGTCCATGCATCCACATAAATTGTAGTCCTTAGTGGACGACTAAGACACGTGTCTAAGTGTCTATTTAACATTACGATGTCATTTGGGCAGAGGTTCTTTTTGGAGTGGCTGACAGGCGACCTAAAATTCATTGTCCAAGCCGCCAACCGATACAAGCGGCTGGTACCGATTAATTTTAATCCGCCGTACGTACGCAATTAAATGGCTGAGGTCCAATTTTTTACTTTGTATTTAAATCGTATTTATATTTAAGTGCTATTTAAATACGAAATTCTGTTTCTCACTGCTGCTTTTTTAATATTTAAATAGTACTTAAATGGGCTGTGTTGCGTATTTAATGCCATGTGTCTTTCTGACAAAAATGTTACATAAATGCTACATTTCGTTACTATATGTGTTCCATTCTAAAAATTGTGTAATATTCTAGACATCTATTACGTTCCTTTCTGAATATGCAACATAGTTGGCCCACTATTCTCACACTACATTTACACCTGAGCGAAATCTAGTGCTTACGAGATTTCTCACACAAAACGAAATCTACTTTCTCACTTTGAAATGCAACTATGGTGTTTTACAAAATATACCAAAAAATACAACCACATAGGGTACCGGCTCAAGCCAGTAACATATTCTCTTAGCCGTCACCGCCGGCAATTTAGCGCTTAATTAGATCTCATCCTAAGGGTGGGCCATAAACACACATTTGCATTACATCGGACTAACACAAAAACTGCTCCATGAATCACCCCACAGACTAATTTGAATGCGCCGGAGTAATCCTAAATTCGCAGATAAGCACGAACACTTGTCGTATAACAATAAGCTGTTGTTTTCAATGACATGGTCCATGGGTGCATTACCATTGGACCATATTTGCGACCAGTACATTTTAGTTGCAATGGACCCCACATAGTACAATATTATCTACAGGGTACATAAATACATTCATTGCATGCATTATTAAATGGGGGGTTATAGAAAAACCTTTATTCTTTTTCCAATAGTTGGATTTTAATTCTTTGTATCTCGCATGAGTTTCTTTTTATAACACCTTTTATTTATTAATAAACAATTTTGAATCGATCATAGACTTGTTTGACTTTATATGACATGGCTTGTCATTTTGAATTAGTTATTTATACTGCCGTACAATAAAATATTAAATTCACAGCCATTAAATACTTATTTTTCTTGTTGTTATTATATAAAAAAAAATTTTTGTTTCAATAAATTATCCAATTATGCTGTAAAGCCCTACGGGAGTTTTATGAAAAAACTAAATTAAATTTTTTTTTTTTTTTTTTATTTTTTTTTTGATATATATTTATTAAGCCTGAGGTCTTTTTTTATCTTATTTTGTTTTTTTATTATTCGATATTTCGTTAACAGCTTGTTAACATCATCAGGAATTAATAAATATATATATATAAATATATATTATATAATAAATATATATATATCAGGCTTAATAAATATATATCAAAAAATATAATAAAAAAGGTCAATTAATAATATAATTAAACTAAATTTAATATATGGCCAAATGATCCGCGCTTCTGATGTCAAGGAGACGACCAAAAGTTTTTCTAGTGCGTCTACTTTGTCCATATTTGAGCAATGAAACGTGGCTAATGCGTCAACATAGCTTCAAAGACGCAGCAATTCTGCTTTGGAAATTCCTAAAAAAAAAGAAAAAACGCAGAACTGCAGAGTTGTTCTTCTCTACGGTATCCCTTTCCAACTTGCTCCGGTGCAAAGCAGTGCATGCTTAAGTCTCAAGAAAAAAAAACTCAATGTTATACGATATAATATTTGATGAACAGAGAAACATCTTAAGCTGTTATAATTTGACAACGTTTTGCATCCCATGGCACTTGTCATCAAGGCGATATTAAACCATACATCAGCTGGTCATCAACGAAATGACACCATTGACATCAAACAAATTACCAATAGGAATATATTTTGCTTCCGATAATTTATTTATTGTATTGCCAATTAAATTAATTCAAATTAATAAATTTTATAAATCGTCTTGTTGGATGGTAATTAACAGTGACAAATTGTTTAGCGAGCGAACACACAGGTGATGAGAATGAACATTTACTGCCGCATTCATAAAAAAATGTTTTTGTATTACAAACGGTTTAATTAAAAAATGATTTCTATTGAAAATTCAAATATATTTTTATGTTTTTGGCAGTAAAACTCTTGGTACAATTAAATAAAATTAATTAATTAATAAATACAGTAATAAAAAATCAATAAAATAATAAATAAGTCAGTAAATTAATAAATAAAAAAATACATAAATAAAACATGAATTCGTTAATAAATAAATATAGGAAAGAAATGCAGCAACAAAGAAATAAATAAAGTAATAAGGAAATAAATTTACTAATTAAAAGTTAATTAAGTAAATTAACTATCTGCCCATAGTACAATATATCTGAACACCGTAACTAAATAAGCCCGAAAATTATGCGTTCAAATGCTCGTTCAGTCATACAAAATGTTTCCGAAGGCCCTGATTCACTAACATACATTCATTCACAGTGGAATATTTAATACAGAAGTCTGACCGACATTAAAAATTCGCTTCAAAAGGGTTTCCTCCTGAACCATCGTAACATTTTGTATTAAATATAACTGGAGAGAATTGTTCAATACTCTCTTCTTTAAATAAGTCATTAAATAAATAATAATAAATAAAGTCATTAAAATTACAGTGCAGTAATTCAATGTCTTGGATATAATCTGGGTCCACGAACTTCGGAACAAAATAAACGAAATCAAGAATGCTTCTCATGAGGGTGGCGATGGCACGATGGATGGTAGTCTGAACGTTGACTACTAAACCAAAAACAGACATGGGTTCAACCCCAGTTTCAGACTAAAAATTTTTAAAAAATAAAAATAAACATCTCGCATTTTTCTGATGTGCATTAGTGTGTCTTTGTGTGTCAGTTGTTGTCGGAAGGTTTCAGTGGCGAAGGCATAGTCACTGGTCACTGAACAATACCGGCTTCAGCTGATAGCAATCCACAATCACATCAGAACGCCCTCCTTCGTCGGTATTGTGTAGCACCGGCGAAGTAAAACAATAATAAAAATGGCTACTGAACCGAAGCTTCAGCACTGCTAAAAGTATAAACAAAGAACGTGCGAAAGCAGAGCTGTAAAATAATTAATTAAGCTTCACCTTCTGTCGTTTCTCCTACTATCCCTTTCCTATAGTTCCAGCACAATGCTTCGTATATATAGGAGACATCTCCTGAGTGCTGGTGCTGGTCCCAGATAAAAAAAAAAAAAAATATTGCGTTTTATTCCATTAGCAGGCGCTAAAGTTTCAACATATTTTATAGCGTTTTCACAATGACTGGTCTTAAAAACTGGTTTTACCATATAAAAATATTTTCTTAATCTTAAAATCTTTTTTCTTTTTTTAATTTTTTTCTTAATCTTAAAATCTCAAAATTGTTTTTTAATCGGTTTTAATTTATAGTTTCAGCACAATGCATCGCATGTGTAGGGGTCATCTCTAGAGTGCTGGTCCAAGATAAAAAAAAAGATTTAATGAAATACAACGTTGATTTCCATGTACTAAATACAGTGCTACCAAGTTAAAAAATTTAAAACAGTTGGCAATTTAAATGGCGCTCAATGAAATAAAAAAAAATAAAGGAAAATTTGGCGAATGAAGTCACTACAATAACTTAAAACAATAGACGTAGCAGCACACTAAAAAAATCAGAGAGAATCCCTACACATTCAAAGATTTACCACTATAAAAAGCGATACGCTTTGTAGTCATTAAAATGTTATAAAAAATTTATTTTATTCGCATATGTATATTAAAAATTTAATAAAAAATACTAAGTAATAAAATAATTGTACATAATTATTTAACTGTTCTTTAAATTATTCAACATTAGTCAAAATTCATTACGATTATTTATCTATGTTTGTTATATGGTTCAGCTGGTCTATGTGCACATTTAAGACGTTTAACCAAATTCTTCAAAAAATGCTAAGAAATTTCACATGTTTATTTAATTTTACATTTTGCCTTTTGGCTTTTAAATACAATCATTGTGAACCAAAGTATTGACTTATTGTAATAAAGGCGTAGAAAAATTAAATATATTTAAAATCAAATAATAAAATGTTTGTTGTACAAGGAAAATTTTTAAAGAAGCTATTTGGTTTGTTCAGTTTGTATATTCCGTAATTCTCAAATATCTTTTGGGAGTTCTTGTCTAAACAGCTAAACCATATAACAAACATAGATATATAATTATACATAATTTTAATTAAATTCGATTAAAAGAACTAAAGGTTTTTTTTAATAATTAATTGTTCAATTCAAAAAAAGGACAACAAGTCGTTATATGCTTTCGAACAGGCAAATTTATAGTATCGTTATTCTATCGTAATTTTATTTTTGTTTTTCTTTATATTTTCTTTTTAAAAAAAAGAACATTCATTTAATTTTGTTCCATGAAATTAAACCAGGCATTGAAATTTAAATTTGAGACGAATTAGTTTTTAAGTTTCTCACAAAACTAGCGAGTAGTGTGCTAGTTTATCAGTTGGAAATTCTAGGTTCTATTCCTAGCAGAGGCTCTGGTCTGTATCACTACAATACGTGAAAGTTTTTTCACAACAGATATCACAATGAAAGAGGCCCAAGTTCGCTAGAACACTTCTCTACTTTTACATCCAGCTACCTGCCAACATAAATATCTATCATTAAGAAGAATTTAATTTCTGGTATCAGTAATCGAATATTTGAAGGATTTCTACAAAATTAATATAAAAATTTTATATTCCCAGACCTGGCCACAATACAAAAATAAAAATCATAAAATCTCTTTACCAATTTCTTTAATATTCTTATATTATCGGGATTTAAATTCGATACCCGAAAAGTATATGGCACTTGCCACTTTATTTGTTAAAAATAATTCCACTTTGAAGGCCTTTATAGCGGAGCAATAAATTGGAAATGTTTTAAACAAAGATATGCAATGCAGTTTTGATTGAAAAGAAAACGCCCATTAGCTGAACATATCGAAATGTTCTGCAGATGCATGTCTGTCTTAGAACCAACAAAATTATTTTTTTATATGAAACTTGAATTTACAGTGGGTAAGATAAAATATAATTTTTTTTAATTACGCTAATATTCAAGAACATGCAGCCAGCTAAGAAATAAATTAATTCAAAGATGTCAGGAAATTACAATTTTGCAATTTAATTGACTGGAATATTTCCCTAATTAAAAATATTTTAAATTAATTGGATAATGGAGATTCGAACCAGAGTAAATTTAATAAAAAAGAAAAAAAAAATTTCTTGATAAGCCACTAAAAAAAAACTGTTGCATGTTCAATTAAGAACTTGCAAGTCTGAACAACAAACAATTTGGCAAGGAAAATCAAAACTCTGTACAAGTTTAATTACGTCACTTGTATTTTTTTATTTTCAAAAACAGCACAACTTTTTATTACAGAAAATTTATTTTCTTACAATTTTTTTTAATAAAAATTTTGTTTGAATAAAAATTAAAGTTTTAACTGATTTTCTTATTCCTTATTTTAAATACCAAATTTTGCGTATATAAAATTTTTTTTTAACGAAAACACTCGTTTAACCAGATAAACAAACTGACATCTTTGCTCATGAAAAGCTAAATTAGTAGTAAATTTGTTTTTAAAAACTAAATTCCATGGACTGGACTCAATTTGAAAAAGAAAAAACAAATAATAATAATTCTGTACATCAATTCTCCAGATTTCAGTTAAGAAAATAAACAAATTAAATGCGAATGCATCTGATTACTCTGCAATAAATTAAGAACGAAAACAAATCGTTTTAAAATTAAAAAATAATATCTTCTCAATATACTCAAATGAAGAGCGCGAAATTATTAAAAAAAAATGCGGACGGAAAGCAATTCGCACTGATATTAAATATTTTCGTTTTGTTTCATTTTCATAAAATGAAAATAATAAAAAAAAAACGGATCAGCTCACAACACCTGTTAACAAAACGGTTATCGGAACACCAATACAACGAACAATTCCACTAAATGGACGATCATAACTACACCAACAGCAACAGCAACAACAAGAACAACAACTATTATTCGGCCCAACATCGATACTTAAAGTTTTTTAATGATTTAAATTCTTTAAAATTTTTTCTGTCTTGTTTTTATTTCCATTTAGTATTAATAATTAGCAGCAGTATTTATTTTGTGCCAACAACAACAACAGCAACAATAACGACAGCAATCAAGAATTCAACATCTGTATTAATAAGTTGAACGGTAACACCGATACAGTCATAATCACGATACTGCTTAATAACAGCAACAACTACTACGGCAACAACCACTTGTTGTAATGTGAAAGGGAGATTCCGTGATTAGCACGAGTTCACAGAATCCAATTATTGTATTTGTTGTTGTTGTTTTGTTTGTGAATTTGTAGAAATGTTAAATACAGAACTCAAACAACTTTTAAGTTTTTTTTTGTTTTGTATTAGGGATGGGTACGTGATGTGTCTTCTTACACTCGTGTGCTCTTGCCCGGCTAAATATCAATCTTATGACCATGATTCACTATCTTACAGAATCGTAGGATTCATTCACCACAAAATCTAATAGAATTCTGTCCTACTCAAACGAACTAAAATACATCAGAATACGAATAGTTCTCACATGCACTTAAAACAAGTCCAAAATGTAGGTTTCTAGATATCTCCAAATCGAAGGAATTCTTAAAATGAATACAAAATTCTCAAATCAAGAAAAAATATCATAAATTATGTACGGAATTGAATTTTGTATTTTAGGATTTCTCACAGATTTCTTGGAAAACCGAAACCAAAAATTCCCTGGATTCAACCCCAGTGCAGTGATGTGCAGTAGTGTGCCTTTGTGTCAGTTCTTCTCGGAAGGTTTCAGTGGCGAAGGCTAGTCATGAGTCACTGAACAGTACCGGTTTCAGTTGTAAGCAATGCACAGGCACATCAGGTCGCCCTCCTTCGTCGGTATTGTGTAGCACCAGCGAAAAATGGCTACTAAAAAACGAAGCCTCAAATTACATCTCCTTAACATCAGAGGCGCTGCAACACTTCAACAACGTGCAAAAGCAGAGTTGTAAGATAGTGAAGCTTCATCTCTCTCAGTATACCTTTCCTCTAGTTCCAGCACAATGCATCGCATGTGTAGGGGTCATCTTCTGAGTGCTGGTCTCATATATAAAAAAAAAGTTACAGAATCGCATAATCGTTAGTGCGAACAATCTCTTGTCGACAAATTTAGCAAATGTTGAATCGTTAAAAGTTCTCTGATCATGCATGAGCGTGACTGAAAACTCACTCATTCTGCCATCTCCATTGGGTATAAAAGGATATCTATTTTTTTAATATTTTTTCTCCACAATTTAATATTGCAGTCTACTGCAACTAACTTTCACCTCCTTATGCACCAGAAGTAGAGAAAAAATTTGCCATTATCCCTGCCAGGTATCTGTCCTTTTATTTGGTATAATATTTTCTTAAATTAAACAGAAACAGAGCGAGTGTGTGTCACGTAACACAGATTTTGCTGTCATTCATATGAAACTTGAACTTGATTGTTTAATTGAGTTGAGAATGGAGATTTTCTGTTGATTATTTTCATGGGCAGTGTTGTTGTTGCTGATACCAATACCAAGGCATCGAAAATGAGAGGTAAATTGCACCCCCCCAAAAAAAATATGAGTAAATATTCATAGTATGGGAATGTATTCCGTTCGCCTTTATTTTGGAACATACAGACGAACCTTTACCGAGCGTAAGTCTTCGTATTAACGTTCACTCGTTTTCGCTTGAAGCATGCGCTCTGGAATATAATATCTCTTACGCACGATGTTCGGTGGTTCCCATCCCGAGATAAAAAAAAATTATATCGAATTGATAAACCAGATGTGTGTGACGTAGAAACGAATGAATAACAAACAAAACAAAAAAGAAACTCTCACGGCGTCAGCAAAATAAAAATAATAAAAAACAGAAACATGAAATGATGCTGAAACAAGCGTTTCAATAAACAAAATCAAAATATAGAAAATCAAACCTGTTAACAACAGAGCGGCATGTAGGTGTAACGAAGTGTGTTTGCCTTAACATTGGCTAAAACGGACGGTGATTTTTATTTTCATTAACATGAAATATGAGCGCGAAAGTGTGTTTGTGCATGTTTTTGCATGTTGCTGTTACTCATTTAGCCATTTAGCAGTTAATAAGGCAAATTAAACTCTCTGTTAAACAAATGTTCGGCTTAAAGGTTCGTCTCGGCTTTTGTTGTTGTTTTCCAACTGCTGTTAACTGACAACAGAAAACTGAACCCTCTATACAGTGGTCGAGGGTATAAAAGCATTGGGAGCTTGGACATCGAGCATGCATTGATTCGCTATCATTCGCTCTAATAACTTGCTTCTTTGGTTGAAAGAAACGTTTAATTTAAAAAAACAAACAAACATTTTTTTCAAAAAAAAGTTGTAGCCAATTGTTGTAATTCTTAGCTTAATAATTGCTCGGCATATTTAACGAAATTTTCAAAGAAAAAAAAAAGGATACCAAAACGCGTATTTAGTATAAACTCGCAAACAAAAGCAAAACGGTATTACGAGAAAGAAATTAAGTGAAAATATCCGAGAAAATTTCAAGAAAATTGTAAAATTGTGTTTTTTTTCATTTCGATAAAAACAAAAATTTTCAAACTCATCGTTGAAAAGCTAATCTAGACTTCAGTCTTGGCTCATAATATTTGGAGAAATTTTGACAAATAGAAGCAGGTCCTCGATAACAATAAGCAGTGAAAACCCCAAGTGCTCTACAAGTTTTCGAAGGCTTATCATCGCTCAAATTAAATTTCTAATCAATCAAAAAGTATTAAGTGTCTGTCAGCGCTAAATAAATTTTTGAGATTTTATATCCTAAGAAAATCTTAAATAATTCTTTAAATCCTTAAAACTACTAACTGCAAACCAATCAACAAATCTAGCAAAATGATGGCTGTAGCTGCTGCTCAAAAGAATCGTGAAATGTTTGCCATTAAAAAATCCTACAGTATCGAGGTGAGTTTTGAAAATATTTCTATGCGAATTCACGCAGATATGCATTCAAGAATATTTTTAAAGTTGGTCGAAAATAGAAAGCAGGGCTCAAGTTACGGCATTCGATATCGCGTGAAATTCCTACAAAAACACAGGATTTTGTTTGAAATTTTTAATCGAATCGAATTTCTTAATATGGGCGGGCCCTGTTTATACGTTTTTGTATTGATTTTAAAAGAACGAAACTTTCCAGTTAGAAAATAGAAAAAATTAAAAAAAATTAATTAATTATTAATTAATTAATCATTTGGCACAGATTTGTTTCAATCACTTTCAATTAATTTAATTTCAATTGAAACTATTAATAAAGAAGTCCCGAAATAATAGAAATTTGCAACTTTTTTTAATAACCAAAAATTCTCCCTAACCTCAAATATTAAACTTTGAAATAAAGTCACTTTATATATTTTTATTACAATTATTAATTAGCTGGTTTCGTATAATAGTTTGAAAATCAAGTCACAAAATCAAATATTTCCTTAAAATTAAAAAAGAAAAAAATTCTTTCTAACCTCAAATATTTATAGTTGATTTAGGGCCGATTTTTAGCCATTTTCAGACCATTTGTTAATATATATATATATATTTATGCATTAAAGAATTATTAAGGCAGCGTTATTAACTAACGAAAACATAAATTTTCCAAAAATAAAGTAACAGCTCTACCTATCCTCAAAACTAAATGTTTATTAAAACTTTTTTCCAAAACAATCGAAATTGTTTTACTTCAGTTGCTCATTATAATATTATAATTTTCAATTCAAGAGCAAATATTAATGCCACGGTTGCCCTAAAGCAGATCTCTAAGTTTCCATTTAAAGTGAAAATTATTTATAAAGAATTTAGGAATTTAGAAAAAATATAATTTTTATTCAACTCAAAATTTAATGTTTCTTAAAGGTAACAACAATAAAACAACAAATTTGTTTAATATACTAATAATGAAATTATTAATTAAATCTACCCTTCAAAAATAACAAAGTGAAAGCGATACAAAAACTTCTTATAACTTCTTTCATCAGCCAGATACTTCAAAGGTGACACCCATTACCAAATTCATCAAAATATATTTAACCCAAATAATCATGTCAACACAATTTATTATTTGTTTTGAGTGGAAATTCAAAACAATATTTAACACTGAATTAATTTTTTACACTATTTTGCAGTCTTTTATTTTTTTATGGTTTGCGTCTTCCAAACTCATGTCAGGTCACACTTATCTCTTTAAATATCTTAAAAGTGTTAATGAAGCTGTAAACATAAATTAAAAGAGAAAAAGAAATATTCAAACAAAGTTACCAAAAAAAAAACATTATGAAAAATAATTTTAATTTATTCAAATTATTATTCGAGAGATTTGTAACATATTTGTTAAATATTTCCTTAAAAAAATTACAGATTTAAATAATTATTTAATAAAAAAAAATTTCTGAATTTTTCACGTACGCATTTTTAAGGGCAATTCTTGTGCTCTGCATTTTATTCGTTACCAGTGACATGCATTTGTGTATGTGAGCCCATGGCTGGTTCACTAAATATGCACGAGCGTGGATCTGTGTGCTTACGCATGTATTAGTTGATGTTCAAGCCAGGCGGGCTCGTTAACAAGTTAATCACACTTGATTATGTGAATCTTACGAATTTCATTAAACATGTTTTAAAATCTTCTTCAGCATTCATTGATGAAACGTCCACAAAAACAAAACAAAATCATGTTCGAATTTTTTTTGTTTTCGTTTTTTTTCATCACTTTCGATTTCAGTGTAAAAAATATTAAACAAAGTGATTTGGTAACAATGATATTAGGTAAAATTTGGTTTTTATTTATATTTTTAGCAGTTAAAATATTTTTTTTTATCAAAAAAAAATTTTTTTACGCTTTAAAAATGTCAAATATTCAATCAGTGTTTAACTAATGCAAAAAAAATCATTATGTCATTGAATAAATATCGTTTAAAATACAGCAGGTACAACAACAACAAAGAGAAAATATAAAAACAAAAATAAATAAAATCCATACAAAAAAGAGGAGTGCAACTTTAGACCGTTTGGCAATTAAGTTTCAAGGAACCACTACAATTGGTTAATTTAATTGTAACAACTAAAATTTAATTGCACTAAATATTATCAGAAATAGTTATTAAGGCATATTTTTAAACAACCCCTTTACGTAATAACTGCAGCACCAAATTACTTTTAAAAAGACTTTGCTCAAATCTGGCATTTTTCGAGCTAACCTTAAAAAAATGTTGTTTCACATGCTTTTCAGCAATTTAATCAACTGTTATTTTGGTGTATGAAAATTACAACATTTTATTAAAATAGGGAAAATTTCTAAACTAACCTCAAAAAGAAAACAACTTCAATTAACATAAACCAGATAAATAACTATTTTTTTATATGTGTGTATAATAAAATTTCAATATAAAATCAAACGTTCACATACTGGTATATACAAATAAACCTCGAGAAATAAAAACGTTCTTGTGGGAAATCCCTAAACACTTCAAACTAACCTCAAAATGTTCATAATTAATTTTAAGTAGATTTACACCAACTTAAGACTTGTTTGTAATATAGGGGATGTACTGAATAGAATTCCTTTATTATATTAAAGACAATAAAATATCTTTTTGTCAAAATTCAATCTAACCTCAAAAAATGCAAATTTTAATAGAACCTCTAATTACGGTTACAGCAGAAAACTTTGATTTTAAAAAAATTTCAAAATTCAAAATTTCAAGACAAATTTATTGTATAATATGTTTCTATAGAAATGAAAAAATGCCAAGCTAACCTCAAAATTAGAATTCTTTTAATTGCCAAAGAATCAGTAAGCAATTCGACGAAACAAAATTCTATACAATTTTTATAATAAATTCAAGTAAACGGTTTAGGCGGTATAGTGGAACAAACATCCAAACATCTGAACATACAAACAATTATAATATTAATAGGATTTCCCCCCAAACAATTTTGCAACTTTCTAGAAAATTAAGAAACACTTTTTCAATTGGCATGAAATAAAAAAGAAAAACAACAACTTATGTAGTCACAAACTTCTGAATTCAGTATTCAATTGGGCTGAGCTGCTCTGAGACATATTCTTCGTCTATTAATTTGCTTTTTAGCCATACAAATGCATATAGAGATAAAAGCTGGCCTAAACTGTATTCTTTGAAGTATCACAAATTAATTAATTTAATTTAAACTCTGCCAAAAATAAATATTTTTTTTTAAATTTTGCATTTTAATAATTTTTTCTTTATTGTCATTGCAGAATGGTTACCCCTCTCGTCGTCGGTCTTTGGTGGACGATGCCCGTTTTGAAACTTTGGTTGTCAAACAAACTAAACAAATTGTGTTGGAAGAAGCTCGCAATAAAGCTAATGGTGAGTTTAAAGTCTTTCTCTTTTTTTTTAAATAAAAGTATAAGTAAAACAAAAATAAATGAAATCAATTTCATGGTCATACGAACCCTTCAAACGTACAGTTTTTCTCACACTGCGAAAGTCTTTAGACGATAATTTAATTTAATTCAATTTAATTTTGTTTTGTTTTGAAGATCATTTCAAATTTGATTTGTTGTTTAATTTATAATATTTTATTACTATTATTTTATTTTTTATTTTATTACTTATTTTTCGTTTTAAAAGATGGCACTTTAGAAGAAGCCATTTTGCAAGCCAAAGGTGAACATGTTCCAAATCAAGAACAAATCGAATTACAAGATGAACAACAATTAGAAAATATCGATGTTGTAGACGACATACAACAGCCCGATTTCAATGAAGGTAGATTTAATTTTATTAAATATTTTCTTTTTTTTAAATTATTATTTATTTATTTTCATTTTGTTATTGGGGGAAAATCCTTAGCCGATATTCAAGATGATGTACCAGCTGAATCTGAACAAACTCAGGAAAATGATTCGCAAGAATCAACGGATAAAAATAATACAGAGGGTAAGCTTTTAAAGCCATTTGCTAAAATATATGGAAGAAGAAGAAAAAAGAATAAGTTAAAACCTTTTTAACGATTGCAAAACCATAAGAATCCATTTAACCTTTTGAAACACAAAAAAAAAAGAGAATTTCATTTCTTTGACAATAAATGCGATTCTTTTAAATCTTCTTAACTTTCCACTTAATTCAGTGCTTTTGCGACAGTTCATAAATATTTTATACGCTTCATTAGTGGCACTAACACTACTACATGCTGCTCACAAAAACACCCACAACTACTAGGAGCTTAAATGGTAAATTGCACATTTCCGTTTCCATTTACTGTGCGTTCAGCACTTGTGTGAAATCATTGGGTTGGTGTGGTGGCAACAGTTAAATCTCTTAATGATGACGATGATGATGATGATGATGATGATGTATGAGTGTTAAAACCATAAGTCTATAAAAATCTTATTTTATTACAATATAATATTTTTATATAACTTTTGTTTTGTTACTCACCCCACAGCAGCTGCCCCACATCACCGCACATACTATTTCGTCCTCATATTCTTATTGTGGCAAGCGTGCAACAATTGGCTGTAGCTTGTGCTACACTCACAATTGTATTCATTCACTTTCACATTTTTATTTTTATTATAATTTTTTTTTCCCCCTTCATGTTCAACATCTTTGAATAAACTTATGCTTCGTATAATAGATTTTTTAAGTAGAAGCAATAATCATATTCCCATTCGTCATGTAGGGATCTTATTTTAAACGTGCTAAGCATTGTGATTGAGAGGGAAAACGAATAAATAAAATCAAAAAAAAAAAGAAAAAGAATTGTGATTTGTGATTTTAATCCTTTTGCCTTGGTATGCGTGTGCTTTTCTCCTTTTCTTTTAGATGCTGGTTTAACTGAAGATGAAATTGTCTTGGGCAATGCCGTATCAGAGAGTGCTGAAGCTGAAAATGTTATGCAAAGTGCTGCCTTGATAGTACGTCTCAAGGATGGCATTTCATCTTTGGGTCGCATTTTAAAGGCCATTGAAAATTATCATGGCATCGTTCAACATGTTGAATCACGCCAATCGCAATCTGACGGTATTGATCATGACGTTTTAATCAAATTGAATATGACTCGTGGCAATCTGTTGCAATTGATACGTTCATTGCGCCAATCTGGTTCGTTCAGCAGCATTAATTTGTTGGCTGAGAATAACATTAGCGTTAAGTCGCCCTGGTTCCCCAAACATGCCTCCGAATTGGACAATTGCAATCATTTAATGACCAAATATGAACCTGATTTGGACATGAATCATCCTGGTTTTGCTGATAAAGTCTATAGGCAGCGTCGTAAGGAAATTGCCGAGATTGCTTTCGCTTTCAAATTTGGCGATCCAATTCCTTTCATCGCCTATACCGACGTTGAAAATAAAACTTGGCGTTCTGTTTTCCGTACTGTTAAGGAACTGTCACCAAAACATGCTTGTGCTGAATATCGTGCTGCTTTCAAGAAATTGGAGGAGGAGAAGATTTTCGTTGAAGAGCATTTGCCACAATTGCAAGAAATGTCAGATTTCTTGCGTAGAAATACCGGTTTTACTTTAAGACCTGCCGCCGGTTTGTTGACAGCTCGCGATTTCTTGGCTTCATTGGCTTTCCGTATTTTCCAAAGTACTCAGTATGTGCGCCATGTGAACTCACCCTACCACACACCCGAACCGTAAGTATTTATAATTTTTTCTTCGAATTTCAAATAAAATATAAACATGCTATTTTATATTGACAAAGAGTGCAGAAAAAAAAACAAACTATCCATAACCTCAAAAATTATTTAAAAATTTTATAAACTCGATTTTTGAAACCGTAAAATAAATTAAATAGTATATTTTGCATAAAACTACAAATTATACTTCAATTGAGTTTACTTAAAATTCCACATAACCTCAAAATAAAAAAAATTAAATTTTTAACTTCTACCTAACGGCATTCACTGCATATTGAATATTTAAATGAATAATTCGTTTTTAAATTAATTTATATAATTTTTTTAAAGACTTATTGCTCAGCACATATGTATACAACCATTCACCAAAACCTCACATTGAAAAGCAAAAAAAAATAATCTCGGTCTTGGACACCTAATAATAACCTAATATATGTTGCTCATGTCTGACAGAATTATAAATTAAAAGTAAATTTTTATTGTATTGAACCAAATACCATGTTCAACTGAAAGATTTTCAACATAATCTCCAACAATTTAATATTAAACTTAAATGAACCTCATTTCGTAAAACATACTCCATTTTTATTTTTATTTCAATATAAAACTGAAATAGTATTCCTGCAAAAATATTTCCCAACGTAAAGGAAATTTGCTTGACATGCTCAGCCACTCTTCTGCAAAAAGGAAGATGAAAACTTTTTTCACTTTTATATTGTTTTAAGCTGAAATAATTTCCTTTGCCTTTGTGACACATAAACACGTAAAAGTTTACTGTAAACTAAACTAAACCCCTCCCCCAAAAACCAAACAACCAACCAACAATAATTTTTCCTTGACAATGCCATTTGATTTTTTCCCTCCCAAAGAGAACAAAAGGGAAACCTCATAATTGGCCTTAAAGAAGCAACTGATGAAATAGCATAACTTTAAATTGTGCTATTTATTCGTTTGAAGAAAAAAAAAATAAAGAATGTGTGTGTGAGTGTGCTGTGCGATGTTGGCAAAGCAACAAGTTCTTCTTGCCGTTTTTATGATGATGGCACTTGACAACTCCATTAATAATAATTGAATTATTTAATGCCATTGTTGCCTTTGGAAAACTTTATAGAATGACAGCAATAGAATAAAAGCTTTAACACTTTGAACTCATAATTTTATTATACGCCTTTTTCTTCATCAGTTATTTATGTAAATGATTTATCATTTTCTCTTTTCAGTGATACCATTCATGAATTGTTGGGTCATATGCCCTTGTTGGCTGATCCCAGCTTTGCACAATTCTCTCAGGAAATTGGTTTAGCTTCATTGGGTGCTTCGGATGAAGAAATTGAAAAATTATCTACCGTAAGTAGTCACTGTTACTATTATTGCTATTTCTTTTAATTTTTTGCGTGAAAGATTACTATTGCAGTACAAAAACTGCTTTAATTAGAAGCAGGGACATTTAAATCAATTATTTTATGACAGTACATAGATACTGTGATTTGATATGGAGCGTTGTACAAGATTTATTTTAAATTGTTATACAAGAAAAAAGATTAGCGAAAACAATAGCGACTAAAACTTGTCCAAAGTACAGACTCAGAAACGTGAACAAATTCTTCTTATTCTTATTCCATGTCAAAATTAATGAAAAAAAGAAGACGAGACACCTTTTGGCGAAATAATTAAACTCTGTTCCAAGCTTAAGGCATTCAAGATGTCTACCAACAATGCTGACAGTCGCTACCTCTTTTGTATTTCATGTGAAAAGGTGAAATCTTAACAAGTGTTTAATCGCAACAACAATTCTATGACAATTGCGAGGGATTTGATTTCATATGGAACACACAACTAGCACCCATTCTGTTTCACGTAATTTAGGAGCGCCATAAGTGTAGTGAAGATATAGGTGGTGAAATGATAGAGTAGGACTTAATTTTTATACAATTCACCTGTTAGCAGAGTTAAAGCGTATCTGGTGTTGTGTAGGCGCTTTAATTTTTCAAACTAAATGAGTAGCCTTCATTTTGTCTATTGTTTTACTTTTAAGCCTACTTTCCATTGAACAATTACCGTAGGAAAAAAGACGTTGTAATAGTGTTGTCACAAACCAACTATTAAAACCTGGTTTTATCATGCAAAAATATTTTCTTAAAACCATTTTAAAACGTGTTTTTGAATTGGTTTTTTTTCATGTACTACAGGCAGTGCTACCAAGTTCAAAAATTAAAAACAGCTGGTAATTGAAATTGCGCGCAATGAAATAAAAAAAATTTAGGAACATTTTGTAAATAAAATCACTACCACTTGATTTAATATAATGGACGCAGCAGCAAGAACAATAAAAAAGTGCAAAAGGAAAAGAAGCTATTGGGTAGAGCATAATGAAAATGCTTTCACAGAGTTGTGGGAGGAGAAAATAATTGAAGTTTTATTACACAAACTTTCTGAACTTGCTGTCTGTAAAGTCAACTCGGTTACTATATCAGTCTATATATGAAATAAACACTATATCACCTGTAATACGGTGAAACAATACTAGAGTAGTGATGTAATGAACTACGTTAAAACGTAACAAAAAGCATTACACATTAACTTTTTTTAAGTCTTGACAAGTATGAAGATTACAAGTCATAAATTATGAAATAATGAACTGCGACACAGCTTGAAGGTCTTATGACAGTTGCCTTTTTCGCAGCTTCTTAATCTAAGATTGCAAGAGTGGAATAAAAAATGTTAGAAAGGGAGGAATATAAAAAATACATCCAAAATTTAATGTTGACACCGCTAAAAAAAAAATAGGGGAAAATATCTATATTCGAGTGTTAACCAAATAAATTAACACGACTTCAAAGTTTTACGGTTGAAATATCAATTTAAAGCTAAATATTTTTAAATTTTTTTGCTGCTGGTCTAATCGTTTTTATCGATAATTAATTAAAGTTTTGAAGTTTCAAGATTTTTTTTGGTTGGAGAGGAACTTCTCACTCGTCGAGAAATTTTCTATTAGAATATATTTCTACTGTTCTCCAAAATCATAAAAACCCAAAATAGCAAATGTCGTAAAAATGTTGCTTTTTAAAAGCATTTGTGTAATTTTAAAATTAAAATTTTAATATAAATTTGACGAGCCACAAAAACATTTGACTCTCAAAACAGCTGATGTCAGATGCTTTGTTTTTGTTTTTTTTTATCTTGGACCAGCCCACTGAAACCTTCCGACAACAACTGACACAAAGAAACACTAATATACATCAGAAAAAATGCTAGAATGACTTAGTCCTCGAACCCAGAACTATTTCGTTTTATAGTCAACGTGCAGAATACCTCAGTATCGAAACTACTACACACTTTAATTGAAAACTTTTACACATCATGTTGCAGTGGAAAATTGTAGATTCACACGGTAAAATACACCATGTCTAAAAGCAGCTTTAGTAACTTACATGTAATTCTGCATGTCAGCCAAGTTTCGTTGTTGGTTGCATAGTCTGTAGTCATGTTTATGGTTTCAATTCGTGTCGCATTCGATGTTTCAAAAACGTTAAAATATTTTTATATTTCCTCGTTGCCTTCACGTTGGTCGCATAGTGTGAACCGTTGTTTAGTGTTTTTAATGATTCATTTCATTGGTAACAATCAATCAATTTTTAACAGCTGATGTCGTCAGATATTTTGTCATATGCAAATAGAACACGCTCTTATAGAAATTTTTCCATCTGACTTTTACAGAAGCATTGTTGTAAAAGTACCACACGTGAAGTGGAAAATTAGAGAAGTCACATGTAAAAAACACCTCGTCTAATGGGGTCTTTAATAATAATTGAAACTAAAATTTTCCTTATATAGTACAGACAGACAGAGAAACAGAAGTTAAATTAAATTAAAAAAATATTAAACGGAAGTTCACCATATAAACACGTTAATTTTTGAGTGATATTTTTAATTATAATATTTAAATAAACAATATTGTTTAGCTTCTTAAGCTTAACTTAACTTAAATTAACTTAATATTTCAAGCAAAAAGAAAAAAAACATTCTCCTTAACCTCAAAAAATATTGAAATCCTTTTAGAGCTTTATTCTAGATAATCAAACCCTTCACTAGTATTCAATTGTATATTATTATTATTTAATTTTTTTTTATTAAAAGAGCCAATTAATTTTTAAATGCTGTTGGGTTTCTTTGCAAAGTTTAATGGCATGCCTTTTCGGCAAATGGCCTTACAAAATTGTTAAAAATATTTTTTTTAGCGCTCATTAAAGCAATTATTTTGGGTGTGTGTTTCGTTTTTTTTTTCTTGATAGTTGTTTGCTTTTTATGAAAATCATATTAAGGTTCTAAGCCAAGTTTAAAGTTTTGTTATGGCTTAAAAGTCAAGTTCGCATTTAAAAGCCAAAAACGAAAATTCATGCAATTGCAGTATAAGAACTAGTCAACAGACTAATGCTGGTTGGTGGTGGTTAAAGAAAAAACAGCTTTAACTTTGGCAAACAAAAAAATTAAAAATTAGAAACGCTTAACACTGCACTTGTAATCTTGACTTAAATGTTCATTTAAAAAGTTAAACGTAGAACAAAAAAAAAAAAAAAATTTAATTATAATTTTTATATGAAATCAAGGTTCTAGTTATTGTTATTAAAATTTAAAAAACAACTCGTATCTGGTTTAAATAAAAGCTTCAAACACGTATCTATTAAAATATTTTAAAATGAAAATTAAAGAATTGTTGGAATTCTGTTTTTTGTTTTCTGTTTTTTCTAAAAGGTCTACTGGTTTACTGTTGAGTTCGGTCTCTGCAAGGAACATGGCCAAATTAAGGCTTATGGTGCTGGTCTTTTGTCTTCTTACGGTGAACTGTTGCATGCTATCTCGGACAAATGTGAACATCGCGCTTTCGAACCCGCCTCCACAGCCGTGCAGCCCTATCAGGATCAAGAATACCAACCCATTTACTATGTGGCCGAAAGTTTCGAAGATGCCAAAGACAAATTCCGCCGTTGGGTATCCACCATGTCCAGACCGTTCGAAGTGCGTTTCAATCCCCATACCGAACGCGTTGAAATCTTAGACACTGTCGAGAAATTGGACACTCTATTGCAACAAATGAACACAGAAATTTTACATTTGACCAATGCCATCAACAAGATGCGCCGTCCTTTTTAAAGCGCTCTCTCTACAACATGCCTTAAACGGCATTATTTGAGTGAGAGCCAGCGAGCGACAGAGAGAGAGAATATGAGAGTTTAACCTTAAAACGTAGCTACTACATTTTATTTTGTTTAAATGCACTTTGTTAAGTATTTTCTAATGTAAATTTTATAAAATATTCTTTGAAATCATTGTGATGCCGCTTTACAAAGCATGTTTGTTGATGATTTAACTTAAATTTATAGCTCGATTATGAATGGCAACCGAATTTTAGATGCGTTGCCGGCTGGCAAGGTGAAATTTGCAGTTGGCAATTTAATTTAAAAGTATTAAAATTAACATCCATGCTTTTCCAATTTTTTTTTGTTGCAAATTTAAGCAATTTAAAATACCCCATGCCCAGTTACGTTTGATAAAATTTTTTCTTTAACTTCTAAAACTCTTATTGACCCACTTAAAAAGTATTCTTTTAAATGTACAACATTTTATTATTATTATTTTAACTTTATTTTCACTCATATCAAATCAATCATTTGAAATTTATGTGGCAAAATTTCTTATCACATCTATTATTTAATAATATTTATTATTTTTTCGTTTATTTCAATTTTCATTTCTAACAATTTTATGGGACCAAAAACTACTTAGATGTTAAGTTTTGCTGTTTTAATTGTTCTTTCCAAGTCTTTGCAAAATTATTATTTTTTTGTTAATTATTTTATTATTATCCTTCGACATTTTGTTGCTTTAAGGAAATGTTGGAATAAAATTTAAAAATATTTTATTTTTTTTTATACATAAAAATGTTTTATGAATTAATTTTATATAAAATGTAACTATTATTTTGTATTGAATAGGTATGTAGTTTTATGCATAGTATTATTTAAGATTTTCAATAAAATGTAAACAAATAAATGTATATTGTATTGCAAAAGTATTTAAAAAAAAAATAATCGAAACAATGTGTTTAAATCTGCATTAAATGGGAAAATAAGAAAATTAATTTAAAAAGAAATCTTACATATACATATGTACATAAGCTTACTTAGATATAGCAAATACATATCTATATCTATGTATAAAACATATAATTACACTCGTAAATGTTTGTATAAAAAACTATTGAAACAAAAAAAAAAAAACGATATTAAAATTTAAATGTTATTCAGATTTTAAGAATTGAAGGGGAAAAAAACAAACACGTTAACACGTAGCAAATATTTAAACGCTAAAAGCGTTAATTAGTAAGACTTTATTCTAAAGCTTGACAAGTTCTTGTTTTTAACATAAACAATTAACGGCTAATTATTTGCTCTGCCTGAGCGTTACAACAAGTTCCTGGAGTTTAAAATTAGTTGTGGAATCTGGTTTTTACATAAATATTTCTAGATGTTGGTCATCATCATCACATCTAAAATTATAGAAAGCAGCAATAATTTATTTATACTCGGAACTAAAAAAAAAAACTATTCACACTTACACACACACATGCATATGGACAAACAAAAAAAATTAAATTTAAGATAAAATTTTTAATTTTATAACATCAATTTGCATGCAAAGTTTGTTCAAATTAAAGTTTTGGCTAAATCACAAATATTTGTCGCATTCACAAAGCCCGTTGTATCATTTGGGGTATTCACAAAGTCATATGTTTTAAAATAATAACACGAAAAAATATGCCTGCTGTGAACACTCTACCATAATTTAGTTTGCTATTTCAAAAAATTCATTCTGCTTTTAAGGAAAAAACACTTATTAATGTTTGATGTTTGATATAAAAATGCTACACAAAAGTGAAAAAGCTAAGATAAGATAATTCGACTTTTAAATATTGTAAATAAATGCAAGTCTTGTAATAATTAAATTTTTAATTAAAATTGTTCTTTTGGCAGATAAAATTTGTTGAAACAAATATAATCGAAAACAGCTGTTGCCAGTGATATGAGCTGAATAATTTTTTGTTCAGCGACTAGTGGATAAACGTTAATTGTTAAACAGATAAGTTACACAAACAAAATTTGCTCATTTATCTGTCATTACATATTGTGGTTTTTACTTTCTTTCTTCTTACAAAAATGTAGTTTAATATAAAAAGGTATAAAATTTGAACAATTTTTAATCTGATATTATTTATAAGTAGGGGCGGCTTGTAAATATTATCGCCGTTTCGTCTAACTCCGATTTCTAGCGTCATTTTATAACAAACCAATTAACATAGCTCGAAAAGTTTTATTAATTAACCGATTTTTTTGTGTGAAGCACAACAACAATTTGTTTGAACGTTTTTAAAATATTAAGACATTATGACAATAATAATAACAGACATTGTAAATCCCCCATTTGTATCGCTTGTATTAAATACCATAGTGTAAACGTGTTCTTGGTAATTTTCTTCCAAAAATGAGATGCGCTTAAGAGCCAAATAGACTATCGGCACTATCGGTTTGTCAAACATACTTGTTCATTTGCACACAGACTGCACAAAACTAATTTGTACAAGCAGAGATTTTTCATTATTTTCTTATTCATTTTCATTATTTTCGGCAGTGATCACAAACAATATTGTTATTAACAAAAGACATTAACAACATACGACATACAACAGCAAGCGGCTTGCGGGAAATTCAATTTATCAGCCAAAATACATATACACTAGAGCCCCGATTTGCATCTATTCTATTTACGTCATTTCGGTTTGCGTCGCTTTTGTAAATTTGGTTCAATTCGCTTTGCGACATTTTGATACCAATTCGCGTAGACAGAAAATAACACACAGCATACTCAAAAAATATTTATATGTATTTTGGCAGGGGCAATATTTGCCACAGAAAGCATACATACATAAATGCTCTATGTAAAAATGTGTTTGGAAATGAGGAAGAAGCAGAAGAAGACAATCAGTGCCGTTATCACGAAAACATACAAACAAAAGTAAAGCTCAGAGAGTGATCACGAAAGATTTAGAATTTTTCCCAAATACGCAACTGGTGGAGTGCTATAGATTTTACTTTTAGAATTCTTGCTAGAACAGGTCACCGAAGTACAAAGCCACAAGAGGCAACAGATATCTACGACCAGCTTTTATATTGCTCTTTTTGCGGTGCTCTGAGCACCGCTGCAGTGCCATGACATAGACAAATAATTGATCCAACAAACAGCAAATCGAAAATAGAATTTCCTTTGCTAAATGGTGAAATGATCAGCGAATTATCGCGTCGTTGCGTTTTGCGACGCATTTCCGCGGTCACCATTAACGACGCAAAGCAGGGCTCTATACACGTTCAAGCCGCTTGACTTCAAATTCGTATACATGTACTTGATGTTTTACCGTGCACATACTGTATTTTCCACACAAATGCATAACAATTTTTACTATCACCACCAGCACAATCCTTGAGGCATGTACCCTGTGAATCAAGGAATTGTGTAGATAGTGAATCAGGTCATTCGTAATATGACAAATTTCTGTTTTCTACAAGCCGCTTATCAAACCTGCAAACACCATCATATATTACACAACAGGCGTGTACAAACAAACAAACATTGCTGTCATATTTGTCAAAGCCGCTTGCAATATCGTTCACTTTCATGCCGATTACTACATGCGAGTACACAAATTTACTTTAAAGTTTAAACATTCGAATACAGTCAAATAAAATGTCCCAGAAAACAAAACTATCGTATTAAATTTTGCAGTCTCCACAAAATGATACTTCCTCCCGTTGATAAAAACTTTTGAAAAATTTATTCAGAATTTTGTATGAAAACTTGCTTTATTGAACTTTCGGAGGCCTTCGACAACTTATTAAGAATAAGCGAATTATTTTGGTTCTTTGTTACAATAATTATTAATTATATATCATATATTTTGGCAAAAATGAAAGGAATCATTTTTATTTTTCTTTAATCTTTAATCTATAAAAAAAGTCACTCAGTTATTGAAAAGCAAATGCTGTATTTTAAATGAAATAAAAGTTGTATACAAAATTTGGATAATGTGAGATTGTCTCTATGATAAGTGAAACTTTAAAATATATCTTTATAAAATGTTTATTTATGCATCTTGTAAAAATAAGAACTTGAACCAATTTATGAATTAATGAAACTATCATAAAATCATGAGAATCAAAATTTATTCTTGTATTTAAAATTCTATTAAAAATAAATGTTCTATAAAATGTTGCAATCAAATTAAATTGATTAATGCGAGTTTTTTTTAAACGGACTTTGCAGAAATTGTAATTTTAAAGGGAAAACTAAATCTATCATTTGAGGTGTGCTATCAATTTCTTTTCATGATATGGATCGTCTCACCCATTGGGTGGCACCGGCGAAGTAAAATAATTACTAAAAATATTAGTATCACTTCTATTTTTATTAAAATTTTTTTTTTTTAATTATATTTATTTTTGAGCGATGGTCTTTTTTATGAAAAGTTTTTCAATTATTATTTATTTCTCAATATTTTGCTACCAAATAGGTAGCATCGTCAGGAAATAATAATTTGTATTAACAAAAATATTTTTTTAAAATATTAAGAAATAAATAATAATTGAAAAGCTTTTCATTAAAAAGATCATCGCTCAAAAATAAATATAATTAAAAAATTACTAAAAATAGCTACTAAAATTTTATACGTCTCCTTGACATCAGAGGCGCTCAACGCTGCTCTAAAAACAAAGAACGTGCAAAAGCAGAGTTATAAGATAATGAAGCTTCATCTCCTATCATTGCTCCTACTATCCCTTTTCTATAGTTCCAGCATAATGCATCGCATGTGTAGGGTCACCTCCTGAGCGCTGGTCCAAGATGAAAAAAGGGTGGGGAAAACTTGGCTGTCAAATGATGAAACGTCAAGAATTGATCTGTCATCCTTTGACATTTATTTAGTAAAAAGTTGTGAAATTTTAACCATGGAAAGCTCCACTCTTTAACAAAGAATTTTAATTGTGGAAATTTACCATCAAAATGGTGAAAATTTTCTGTAGCACTTCATAAAATTCGAGCAGCTTTTCCTCTTAACCAGGCTCCTTCTAAGACCGCTGTGCGTAATTTAATCGCTAAATTCGAAGCTCACGATACTGTTGCTGACAATAAACAAAAACAATACGCTCGTAGTGGCCGTAGTAATGCAAACATAGCAGCTGTATAGCAAAGTGTTGAGAATGAGCCTGGAACATCAACTCGTCGAAGTTCGCACAATTGGGCATTACGAGAGGCACTTTGCGCACATATTTTGCATGAAGATCTTCATCTTCACGCTTCAAAAAGTTCAACTCGTTCAAGAATTAAAGTCGGCCGACCATTGTTTGCGTAATTGGCTGTTTGAAAATCTGATTTTTCAATAAAATCATCTTTAGTAATGAGGCCTTTTTTCAATTAGGCGGTTATGTAAACAAACAAAATTGTCATATATGGGGGCTCACAAAATTCACAAACAGTCCTCGAAAAACCATTACATGCCAAGAAAGTAACCGTATGGTTCGGCTTGTGGTCTGCCGGTATCATCGACACGTATTTTTTTCGAAAATAATGAAGGACACTCCGTCACTGTTCTCTTCTCTACCCAACCATGATGATAACCGATTTTTTGTGGCAACAATTGGGTAATGTTGACATCTGTGACCTTTGGATTCAGCTAGACGGCAACACGAGCCACACAGCCGCCATGAGGAATTTCCCGGTCGCGTAATTATCAAACCGTTATCATATCTCATACCCTTGAGTCGTCAAAATAATTATGCTCAACCCCTTAAGACATGCAAAGTGTTTTCCGTTTTACATACAGTGCATATACCCGTAGTGCATTGCCATTAAGTAGCCCTCCTCGAGTTTTGAAAATAGTACTGCACATATACGAGTATGTCGCGAAATTATCGTTTATATATTTCGGTACGTTACACTCCAAAACAGGATAGAAATCATGGACAGTTTCCGCTTTTGCCCGGGTAGTACAACTGCGCATTAGACTATCGTAGAGACATTCCGAAAGTATATCATGACATATTTCTATTCCTGATATATTCGATAAATCCACCAACCGATCGTAATTTTACTCATCATTAATGCTGTTTCAACTTTTAACCCAATATACCTAATTTTTAGTACATTCTTCAGCTAGGAAATGTAGCCATTCTTCATTTGATAAATTAAGCAGTCGGCTAATGTATTGCCGAGTAAAATAAAATAAAGTGCGTAATTTGGCGTTGTACTGGGCAATAAAATTATTTTCTTAACAAAAAAATCTTAACAATTTCTGTAATTGATCTTAGCTCTTTTTGTCATAACTTAAATTAACTTTTACTGCTGCTTGTCATTATTTCTGCATTATTGAACAGCATTAACATTTTCACCATTTAAAAAATTGTTAAATTTTATTTGATCCAAATTAAATTCCATGCATGAAGATCATGACCAAAATTTTTAACATTTGAAATAAAAAAAAAGTGGCAATCAAATACCAATAACAATTATAACCAATTTATGTTGGAATTTCTGTGAAATGTTCTTGAAAATCCAACCAAAATCAAAGTTTTTTTTTTCAGTTTTGGATTGTGCCAAAATCAAGTAAAAGGCCTTAATATGTTTATTGAACAATGGCAAATAAACAGCAGGCAATAAAATTGGCTTGTAATAATCAAGTTTGGCTAAAAGCATAAAGACCATAAAATAAAAGTATGAATGTGTACGAATGTTCTAATAATGTACTTTTGGCCATAAATAATTTTCCTTGAAAAACTTAACAATTCTCGAAAGGTGCTGCTGATAGCCACGGCTACAAATTATTGTCAAAGCCAATGTTGCAGACAATGAAATAATAAAACAAGCAAAATTTGTTTGGATTTAAATGAAATAATGATTGCTACTAATTGTTGTGATTGTTAAGGAATGAATGTAATTATTGTAAAGGCAGTTAATTATTTTGTAAAAATGTGCTCAAAGTTTTTATTTCCATTGATTTTAAAAACTACATTTCCGCTTTAGTAATGAAAAAGTTTATTAAACCTTTCAAACCTTGTAGATACCCCGCCGCAAACATATCTAGATTGAGTTGACTCACTGGCATGGCACTTGTATTTGTTGTGCTTTTTATATTTTAATTACATTTTTCTTATTTAATTACCAATCGACATGTCACTGAATGTTTAGCATTTTTACTGAAACTAAAATTAACAAATTAACAAGTAAATTTTTTTTTTCTGGGTTGCAAATTTCAAAAATGTTTGGCATCGTTTTCAATTACATGCAGCCTTAAGCACGAAACACATTCAAGACAGCAGGCTACCGACTTCAATATGTCAAAAATGAAATACACACGTCGCCAGGTGGTAACTGGTTTGCCGCATGGAACATAAATGTTATTGCGAGAAAAATAATAAAGAATGTTTGGATTAATTTTAAAAATAATAATAGTTTATTTTGATGGATTTTTTTATTAATAATAACGTGGCTAGCAACACATGCTTCAATTCGTTATAACTTTTTGCACAAACTATGAAAAGTTATTAAGATTTAACTAAAATAATGCAACCCTGTTCTGTGCTCCATATACAGTGTAACCTCGGTTAACGCAACCCTCGATAATCACAACGCCCAAATTCTCAACATTGGTGCCTCTTTTAATGCAACTTTTCAAAAAACAAAACCTTTATTAACGCAACTTAGCAACTAAACGTCAACGTAGTTTTTTATAAATAAAAAATATGTCATCCTAAAAAAACAAAGAGGAAAATGCCACTCTTTATCCATCAAAACATGATAACAACCACCACTACAAAATTACATAGAATGTGTATTTTTTATTTATTCTAAATATATTTTTGGTTTTTGTTTTAGTTTTATTCTTTAATTTTATTAAATATATTTTATTTTTATATATGATTTTAATTGTGCTTTTTTCCCTTAAAAACTATATGGGAAATTTATTATTACATACCTTATGATATTCTCATACAGTATGAAAAATATCATAAAGCATTTTATTACAAAAGCAACTCAATAATTGAGGAGGAAAGCATATCCATTTAGTACTATTTCGCTAATGCTTACTTAGCTCCTAATTCTTTAATACAAACCCAAGATCTATATGTTTAAAATTCAATTAATCAAACGAGAATTTTTGATTCGGTTGTCGCAACAACGCAGTTTTTTGCAACAGCCCCAAAATTTCTATTGATTGCGTTAACTGAGGTTACACTGTGCAATTTATTGCACTAATATTTTTGAATAGCTTTCAAGTATGTCAACGTATTTGTTTAGAAACCACATACTGTTATCCTTAAAAGAGAGACTGGCCAACAATCATTCAAGGAAAGACGTTAAGAAACAATAATAATACACCTATCCCCCGTTTTACACGGAAGATACGTTCCTGAGGAATCCAAGTAAATCGAAAATAAAACTGTTACATGAAAACCCGTGTTAACCGAAGAAAGCCATAATTTGTTCTTTTATTAATTATTATTATTCCATTGAAACGTTTCTTTCATGTGAAGTTCTACTCATACTCGTACACATTCCAGCTTCTATACTTCTTCTAATCCAGTCTTCGTTTCTCCTTATTATTCTTATTCATGTAATAAATTCTAGCCATGTCGACTACTTTTCTTTTTTACGTAGACGATCCAAAATAGAAATCCTTGTTTCTAAAGATAAAAACTTTGCTCTTCGTCTACCTTTTTTTATTTTTAGATTTTTCGATCATAAAATTAAAATTCAAAATTCTTCTACACAACATCAGTTTTATTTACTTGCTGTGCAAAAACTTATTTTACAGGTGTTTGAGATTAATTCTCAAAAATGGCAAAACGTCCAGCTGACTTACAGGCGACTTTTTTTTCGAAGATTTGATGCAGATGTCGATTAGCATGTATGTCATTGTTACCATATGTGAAGATTTACATATATTATTTTCGGAGTTTTTTGAGATGTCAAAAAGTTTAAAAGATTTTTTTACCTTAGAAAAAGATTTTTAAAAATATGACATTCAGTACTTTTTGAAGTTACTGTTCATAAAACATTTCTCAATCCGCGATATTCTCCCAATTGTCATTGATCCGAATAATATTCAACAAATTAAAGATAGATGGCGAGAATTGCACAATTTCAAATTTAAATAATGCAATTGGGTGAAGAAAACATTGAAATATTTTAGAATGCCATTTTGAATGAAAATCGTTTCGATTGTTTCGGAAGTAGCAACAGCTGAACCCAGCCCATTTCTGCGCAATTGATCATGGTGCGGTTGTGATACGTGTATAGCAACATCTATCGTTGAAAGGAAAGTGACTAAAATAACAGCTTAAACTATAGCAACAAATCTATTTTAGTGAAGCTGCTCCAAATGGAACAAAATTTCCGTACGTGATAAAAAAACTTAACAATATGGAAAAAAAAAAATTAAATAAAACAATTTGGGACGACCCATAATTTCCGAGTTATGGCCCGCAGGAATTTCCATATAAAAGTTCAAATGTGTATAGAGTTACTAAACAAATCGGGTCGAGTTCCTTTGATATGATATATAGATTTAATGAAGAATTTGCAGTTTACCATTTTCAATTAAATAGTCATTTGTGTCGCGTAGAGTTTTTTTTGCCCTTTCTTTAACATATCCAGCCTTTGGTGCAATACCGTCGTAATTCAAAAAATCGTGAACTGAGAAAAATGCTTTTGAAGTTTTGCGCCATCTTTTCGATAGTATTTTCGTTTAATACAGTTTTTAAATAAAGAGGCATGTTTTGTAATGTTTTCTGTTTGGAAATTTCTTGCCATAAAGGAAATATTTCATTATTGCAAATAAATATTGTTGGAAATAGCTGGAGGCAAATAAAGACATTTGTAGCTGTAGAATCTGAACAGTTAGAGATAGAACCATAATCTTTTTTCCTTTAGATATATATTTCCCCAAAGATCATTTTTGCATACCCAGCTCAAAAAATTCTAATTTCGAATTACTTCGGCATTGCACCAAAGGCTCGATATGTATAATTCAAACGGCGATCACTTTTTCAACAATAAACAGCTGTTCATATTTTTCAATTGTTTCTTTTGCATTTGTTTATTATAATTGCTAATGTTTTATTTTCTTTTAAATTGTAAAAATATATACTTATATGTATTTCAGGTGAAATGCAAAAAGTTATAATTGAAGAAGTGCGCAAAAATAAAAGAAAAAAAGGAATTGTACAGTTGCTGCCTTCAAAACTATTTTTTAGTCGATTACAAGGTAACGAATGCAGCCAACAACATTCGTAGCCTGCTGTTTTTAATGTATTTTATGTTTAAAGTTAATCACAGCATTTTAGCTACTGTATATCGTTTAGTTCTTCATTATTTCTTAAGTGTTTCGCTTGTATTCAGCTTTTTTTTATTTGCATTAAATTTCCGTTTCTTTTTTTTTTAGCTTTTTTGCCCACAAAATATATTTAAAAAAAACCGTTTTAATTATTGTTACTTTTCGTTTGAAAGAAGTGTAAAAAAAAAATTTTTTTTATTTAGAATTAACCTTGACTTAAAAATAATTATTGTTGTTGCAGTTATTTTTAATTTAACCACACATTTTAATGCCATTCAAAATATTCTAACAATAATTGGGAGAGGAGTTCAATATGTTGAGTGTGTCAGGGAATTTGCAACGGTGGTGTTGAATGCAGTTGTTTTACTACTACACAGGATGTTTGTTCGAGATAAGTATGTCAAAAACAACTAATGCAAATATTACAAAAACAATGTGTTTTTGACGTTAGTTGTACAAACGTAGGTACAGTAAAGAATTGCCGCCTGTTTTAACAACCCCACCTTGTTTGATACGTCTTGATATTGATGATTGAAATTAAGTAAAATTACTTTTCTTTTATATTTTGTTAAAAGTAATTTTGTGAAAAGGGAAATTTGTTCGAGCAAGTACTTCTTTCAAAGGAGGCATATTTTTTGAGAAGGTTATTTTTGAAAGGTCTTTTTACCAAAAAAATCACGAAGTGCACGAAATGCATTTTGATTTGAACGTCCATTTTCTCCATGGTTTAATTTGTCAAGCACTGAATTAAGTTGGGCAAAAAACTTGACGTTAAAGTGAAACCCATAGTTAACATGGTGCATTATGGTTGAACCACCCTTTACCCTTATTCAACTCATTATAAAACTTTTTATTTATAATTTTAATTTAGACCTTAAAAATGTCGAACAAATCTAACAAACCTTATTCATATTTTGTTTTTATTTATAAAAGTTTTAATAAAGAAATTTCCATACAAAATTCTAAATAAAAAATTGCATTTTCTGTACAACGACTTTTGCAGCGGTTGCCGTGATGAGGAGGAAGAGGAGAGAGTTGGACACATGCTCTGTCACTGTTCGGATCTCGTCATCAAATGGGACACTTTCCTTAAATCGCACTTTTTTATACTTCCTTTAGCCATAGTTAAAAAATGTTCCAACTTTTCTATTTGTGGTCTAAAAGAAACTGGAAAGAAGGGTGCATTTGAGGTGCCACTCAAACGTGTTATTAAGAAACACCACATTAGCACGATTTAGAACGTGTTCGCAAAACATCAACTGATAAGAATTAAAACCTTTTTTACAATTAAGTTTTTGTTTTTTTAATATACAATTTTATGCCATTAATTATTCCTTTAACATTTACTCGTATAGTGTCAGGGGTAAATGAAATAAGGTACCAGCCATTCAATAGCTGGGTAAAGTGAGTGCGAAATAAACATAATTGCATTTTTATTATTATTTCTGTAAAACGAGTGCACTTTATTTGCTTTTTGTTGTTTGTTTTTTCTTTAAATTAGTTCTATCAGTGTCTTGAATTCAATATGTTTCGTTTTTATGATTGGATTGGCTTGGAGTTAGAAGAGAACGGACGTTTGTGGACAATGTGCCTTAAGACACCTACTAAGTATGTAACTTTTAGGTGTAATTGCTGGGCTTGAAATGTAATTGAGTTACAAGTACCATAACCAGAACCGGTAATAGGTTTGAATGAATCATGACAGGCTTTATGCTTGGCTAATTTACAATATCAAGTTTAAAAAATTCACATACAAATTTTTTCTTGTAAATTGGTGAAACGTTTATTTTAATAGTTGTAAATAAAGTGCGAAACGACTAAGTAAATGTGTGCTTTTTTTAAAGAAATTTTACAGCTTTTTGCATTATATTGTTTCAATCAGTTACGAGTATTTTTGTAAATTTTAAAGTCGTCGAAGGCTTTAATGTTCTGGAGGACTTTGCATTGGCAATGACAAAGTTTCCGTTAGTGTAATTAATTTTTTTTTTAATATTTTATATATATTCATATAAGACGGGTAAACCAAACAAAAGACAAACATGATTTTTGGTAAAATTTTACAGTTTTTGTGAACGTTTACATTTTTGGTCAAATTTCGCATAAACTTAGATATTTGCGATAAAATTTTACATTTTTGGTGCAATTTAAAATGCTGCCCAAAATGTTAAATTTTTGGTGAAATTTTACAATTTTTGGTGAAATTTAAATCTTTTTACGAAACTCCAAATTGTAAACTTTTAGTAAAATTAAATGTTTCCGTAAAATTTTACGTTTCTGTGAACGTTTAAATTTTTAGTAAAATTTTTAAATTTACATATTTTTGGTAAAATTTTTTAATTATAAAAATACTTAATTTTATATATTTATTATTTTTATATAATTATTGTTTTTTAAAATATTTTATTATGTTGTAACATATTCGTAAAAAGTTATTTTGGATTTGGTTTAAGAACAAATTTCAATACAAAATCGAATCTTTATACCCATTTCAAATCCAGAATATATTTTTATGAATATGGCTGTTAATATTTTTATTTTGAAATTGTAGAATATGTTTCAATGTTCATTGACAAAAACTTTTTCTTTATTGTGAATTTAAAAAAAAAAACATTTTTTCATTATAAACAAAAACCAATTGTCCTGAAGAAGCTACACAAAGGAGTAGCGAAATATCGAATAAAAATAAATGTTACATAAATCAAAAAGACCTGCAGCTTAAATAATTAGTGTAATTAATTTTACATAAACTTTTAAATTTTTTAGTGCAATTTTAAATTTTTCATGAGATTTTAAATTTTATATGAAGCTTTTACTTTTTTGGTGAAATTTAAATTTTTTGATGAAAATTTAAATTTCTTTATGAAAATGTAAAATTTTTAATGAAAATGTTATGAAATGCTATAATATTTTAAATTTACACATGTGGTGCAATTTAAAATTTTTCGTAAAAATTTTTGGACAAATTTGAATTTTTATTGAAGTTTAACATTTTTGGTGAAAGTTAAATTTTTTTTATAAAATTTAAAGTTTTGGAGAAAATTTAACATTTTTCTTCAAATTTCAAGTGAATTTAGTGAATAGAATAATTGTTGAAAAACCCCTATTCATGGAATCGCCATCATTAATTAAAAATCCTCCCAAATATGAGTATCAAATTGTTCTTTACTTTATTATCGACAAGTTAAATAGACCTAAAAACCTGTACGCATTTAATTAGGATATAAACTCGCTTCGGTCTATTTATCTGTTAGAAACTCCTCTAACACTCCAAATATTCAAGAATATGGATGGAATATGGAACATGGTCCTTCGAGTCGGATATGACTTTAACTGAAATTAATTTAACTTTAACTTAACTTTTAACATTTGCATACGAGTACTCCAGCTTTTTAAATAAATACTTTTTAAAATTGTTCTAAGTAGCAGCGAAATAATTCGTTGCATCTCTAGTTCTTTAATTTGCTTGATGTCAGATACACAATTACAAAATAAAAAAAAAATTAAGAACTCCTTCTAATGTTTTACCCACACCCTACTCTATCTAGTCTTTATTCTGGAGGTATTTTACTTGTGAGTTGTTTAATTAAAATTAATTTTTTTTTATCTTGGTAATTTTAATTACGCCCAATTAAAACAAAGAAATACTTAAACGAATGTGTAAATTTTGCGACAAGTGAACGAGAACACAACAGAACACATACCTGCTGATATTAATTACATTAATTAAAGCCATTAAATATTAATTGAGTTTAAAGTTAATAAATGACAATGAGCGCACTAGTTGTAATAATTATAAATTAAAAAATTAAAATTCGTAATACTCGAGACACATCTGTTGAATGAGTTTAGGTTTTTAAATTGTTCCATCGAATTACGTTCTAATGTTCCAACTGGTCTGTATTTAATCTGAATATCGAAAAATGTAAAATATTTATACTGTTTCTGTTAGCATATTGTTAAACATTTTACGGCTTAAAGGTTCGTTTTAGATTTCCAGCATGTTTAATTAATTACAGTCTTTAAATAAAATATTTATTTATTTGTTTTATGCAAATGTTCTTATTCCTCCACTAACGTGCAATTGTTGCACACGTTTTTGCTCTAGTAGTGCTACTTACACACACAGCCACACATATTCATATACATATATGGTAAGTGTCTGTCACTTTATCTCTAAGATGTACGAGGGTAGTTTGATAACTCGGTGACGTTTTCAATGTCCTTCGTAGTATCTTTTAATGCAACTCTGCTGCCGTCAACCACCATCCACTACTTTCAAATGTTGAGCAAACTGTGTGATTTCGTTTGTGTTTGGCAGGCATTGAAATCAGACAACCTCGTGAATTTCAACAAAAAATTGGGAAAAAGTGAATTTTGCGTGTGATGTTCAACAGCAATTCGGAGGAGTTTTTACGCCGTTATATAACCGTAGACGAAACATGGATCCATCACAATACCACAGAGACTGAGGCACAGTGGGTTTCACCGGGTGCACATGCATCAAAGGTCTGTCAGCCAACAAGGCGTGACCACAGTTTTGTAGGAATGCACGCGGTGTTATTCTCATTGATTACCTAGAGAATGATAGAACGATCTGCGGCCAATATTATTGCGAGCTTTTAGACACATTCGATATTGACGTAGAGCAACAACGAAGACATTTAGCGAAAAAAGAGTGCTGTTCCCTCAGACAATGCACGAGTGCTTACGTGTGTAGTTAGTAGGCTACACCATTCGGCATATTCTCCAGATATAGCCCCCTGCGACTATTTTCTTATTGGTAAGAGATTTGGGTAGAATTAATAGGTCAAAACTAAAACAAACGCCTATTTTAAGGGCCTTGAGAAAACCTTTTATTTGGAAGGAATAAAAAGATTAAAAAAAAGGAGATTACGTTGAAAAATAAAACGCTTATTTGCTGAAAAAAAAAACTTTATTCAAATACTCAAGCAGTTATCGAACAGCCCTCGTACATAGTTTCACAGGTGTATGCACGAGTATCTAGTTGTTATCACTATCATAGTAATTCTCGTAAAGAAATTCAAATTAAACCACATTCCTCGCGATAAAAAATACCATGAAATGAGATAAACTACAACTTTAAGACAGTGTATTTAATTTTTAATTATTATTTAATACCCGATTAAAAAGAAAAGCACTCAAGTTCGTTTAAAAGGTGTGTTGACTGACAGGACGTTAATCAGGGGTCAGCGCTACAAGTATTATCTACATGTGCGCTTATAGATCAGCCAATGTTTAACAAATATCACACTGATGAAGGTAACGTTGCCCTTTCTGACGCGAAGGCACAATAACTGGTCACGGAATAGTGCTTTCTTCAGCTGATACCAATCCACAGGCACATCCTCCGTCGGTATTGTGTAGCATCAGTGAAGTAAAATAATTACTAAAAAAAATGGCTACTAAAACAAAGCTTCAACATTGGATACGTCTCCTTGACATCAAAGGCGCTACAACACGGCTATAAAAACAAAAATGTGCAACAGCAGAGTTGTGAAAATAATAAAGCTTTCCTCCACCTGCCATCTCTCTCACTATCGCTTTCCACCAGTTCCAGCACAATGGATCGCATGAATAAAACTCATCCCCTGAGTGCTGGTTCAAGATTGAAAAAAAACCAAACTTAAAAAATTCCATTTGAGAATTCTTTATTGGCAACACTTGGAACGCCGACCACTGTGCTACTATTTTGCTCTATTCCTTATTTCAGTTCCCTGAAATATTTTAAATGTATAATAAATGTGGCTACTGCGAAATGGAAATGGTACTATTTTTATTCCACTTATATGACAAGAATCGATGGACAGGTAACCCTCCTAAAACGTTCTATTCTCATTCCAAAAAAAATCTCGTGTTGTGTGACGCAAAAAATTGGAAGGAAAAGGAGAAATGTCGTACGTGTCGCGTAAAATGGATAAAAGTTTATGCTGATGTAATAGACAGCTCTTTATATTTGAAAATCTAAGTTAATACATTGTGGTTTATTTCAATAAAAATTACTAATAAAAAACATTGTCGTATTTTGTTCCGTTTCTGCAAATAATATTGGACTACGTGGTACATTTTAGATGAAATGGACTGGTTACAAACATGGGCAGCTGTGGTCCATGTCATTGAAAACAACAGCTGATTGTTAAATAACAAGTGTTCGAGCTTTTGTTCGTATTTTCGATAAATACGCCCGCATTAAAATTACTCTTTGAGGTGCTCCCTGGAGTGGTTACATGGAGTAGTTTTTGGGTTGGTCCGATGGGTTATATGTTACTCCCCTAGGACATCGTAATGTTAAATAGACCATATTTTTTCCATACATTTGGGTTAGTCTTGAACTAGTCCTCGTGCTCTGGACTACACTATACATGCATGTGTGGACTGGTCCCATTATCTGCAGGGCTCTGGTCGGTTACACTACAACACGTGAAAGTTTTTTCACAACAAATATCACAATGGGACCATAATAATTTGAACGTAAGTGGTCTGGGACAAGCAACATGCCGACCCAACCTCACCTTCTGAGGGTGGCGATGGCCGAAATAGTCTGCCGTTGACTACAAAACAAAAATTTTTCCTGGGTTCAACCCCAGTTTCAGACTCATAAAATCATCTTGCATTTTTCTGTTGTGCATTTGTGTGTCTTTGTGTCAGTTGTTGTCGGAAGGTTTCAGTGGCGAAGGTGTAGTCACTGGTCACTGAACAGTAACGGCTTCAGCTGTATCCTATCCACAGGCACTTCAAAACGTCCTCTTTCGTCGGTATAGTGAAGCACCGGCGAAGTAAAATAATTACTGAAAATGGCTACTAGAACGAAGCTAAAAAAATTTAAAACGTCTCCTTGACATCAGAGGCGCTTCAACACTGCTATAAAAACAAAGAACGTGCAAAAGAAGAGTTGCAAGATAAAAAAAAAACTAAGATTACAGAATTATAACCATCTTCGTGTAAGTTGGCTTTTAGGTGTGTTTTCTACAAAAAAAAATTAATTTCAATGTTTTTTTTTTGTGGAATTTGTTTACACAAAAGAAATTGTTATTTCAAAATATTTACTGTTTTCTAAAATAATCTTCTTTAAACAAACGCGCAACACCGTTTGTTTACGCTTCCATTCAAAAGGAAAATACTATTGAAAAAAAGTTAAGCAAATATTTAAATTGAATAATTGTAAATTGTTTGTCTCATCGCTTCTAAAGTGTTTCTGATGACAATATTAACGAATTAAAAAAAGCGTATATTATCCGCATATGAACAATCAATGGCCCGTAACAGTTTTTATTGTAAATTTCGGAATATGATGGCGCTTTAATGCAGTTATTTAATTATTTAATAGTGTTTTCACACCAAAAGTTGAAACCTGGTTTTAACGTTGAAGCCAAAAAGAGCTGGCTTTTCCCCGTGAAAAATTTTACATGTAACACATGGAGTCCATTTTCCGATGTTGAAAATTTGTGGCCGCGCTTAACTGAAAGTTTGGAACAAAAAGTGGGTAAACAAAAATCTTATGTTAAAAAATTTAATATAAAAATTTGAAATGAAAAGTGAAAAGTGAAAAAAACTAATAACGAAGTAATAACGATCAAAACGCAAAATATATCACAGTGGTTGTAAAGAATTTCACATGAAATAACTGCCTTTCATATTTCATATTTCACAGTTTGGAGAAATATTTGCCAGAAACATTTCACGTGTTTTATATAAAATGAACAGAGTACTACTTCAGCAACATTTTGTTTGTTGTTCTTATAGCGCAAAACACATAAAATGTATCTGGCAGCATGGTTTGCCATGCAAAATGTTTCAGGCAACATTTTTTTCTGCGATCAACATCAGCAGTACTTTTTGTGGCACTAAAGTTTTAACAACAGCTGTTCAGTTTGTGTTTGAATTTGTTATGTTCTGAACAGAAATACATATCGTCACCTAAAATGCACGATGGCACGATGGATGGTAGTCTGCACGTTGTCTACAAAACCAAAAACAGAGGTGGGTTCAACTCCAGTATCAGACTAAAATTATAAAAAAAATAAAAAACATCTCGCATTTTTCTGATGTGCATTCGTGTGTCTTTGTGTGTCAGTTGTTGTCGGAAGGTTTCAGTGGCGAAGGCATAGTCACTGGTCACTGAACAATACCGGCTTCAGCTGGTAGCAATCCACAATCACATCAGAACGCCCTCCTTCGTCGGTATTGTGTAGCACCGGCGAAGTAAAAATAATAATAAAAATGGCTACTAAACCGAAGCTTCAGCACTGCTACGAGTATAAACAAAGAACGTGCAAAAGCAGAGCTCCCAAATAAAAAAAAACTGTCACTAAATTTTTATTATGAAATTAAACCTAAAACTATCAAAACCCTTAAACTTTTGATTTCAAAAATACGTTTAATAACTTTGGCCAAACCTCCACTGTGCAGCGGGTCAAATGAGTTGCCCTCTCCTGTATACGGGCGAACCCCCTACCCATACGTGTGTGTATTCCTTGTTTGGTCAGCTGTAACTGTCAAATTCGAAATACCCCTCCAATCTTGCGTTAATTTGGGTCACCCTATACTTTCGAAACTTTTATTATTTATTTTCATAATTTCTATTTTTAATTAAAAATTTGTAATTCTTAATTTTTTCTTTGTTCTTTTTTTTAATTTCGATAAATTTAGAATTAATGAAAACAAAAGTTTAATTTAAAAAACAACAAACACGTTTGCACACACAGTTTTAATTAAATCGTTCTGTCGGTTAAGTTTTGTTTTTAATTAAAAATCTTAACTACGTATTGTTCACATGTAAATTTTATTTGTAATAAATTCATTGAAATATGAGTACAATGATCACCATGTTTAAGCCCATGTCCTAGGCCATTTTTTGTTTTTTTTTTTTTCAAATAAAAATCTACTCCAAACACTAGGCTTTGTTCCGTATAAACATTTTGAAAAACTATTGTTTTTATTCATGATGTATGGAAAAAAATAAGCAGCGAACTGGTATTTAAAAAGTTACGAATTCATATTCAAATTACCAAGAACCAGATCTAAAAGTTTCGAAGAACCTTTTTTTTTTTAATTAAAAATTATGTAAATTGAATAAGATCGCTCATTTACTAAAACAACGACATAACTCACGAAATGCCTGTTTGCAGTGTCTCTACCGTGTGCATTGAAGAACACAAAAATATTCTCTTCTCTTTCATGACCCTTAAAAGCAGCGTTACCTCATCTTTATCGCATGAATACGAAGCTCAAATAAACTCTTTTATCTTGTGTAAAAAATTGGTCAGCATAATCGACTGAATGTGTCCACAATCGGGAGAATTATGTGCAAATTTAAACAACGCGGGTCTGTAGGAAATGTGAAACACCTGAGCTAGCGGCGGTATCGGGACGTACTTCTTCGAAAATGAAGTCAGCGTAGCAGTTACCGTGAATGGTGTTCGCTATTACGAGATAAGAACGCACTTCTTGTGGCCAGAAATTTTATGATATGGACCTGGACAACAGGATGGTGCCACACAGTCAACGAAACAATGGCTCTTTTGTGCGAGCAATTCAATGGCCGTGTTATCTCACGTCTTGGCGATGTTAATTGGCCGTCTCGATCAGAAAAAGTGTACGTCAATAAGCCAAGAACAATTCAAAAGCTAAAGAATGAGCTAATTCGGTAGATTAACGACATTGAACCTCAATTATGTCTCACAGTCATTGAAAATATCGACCATCGGATAGAGGTATGTCACCGAAGCCGTGACAATCTTTGGCCAATATTTTGTTTCACACATAATTGTTATGGAACCTTCTCTCACAATAAGAATTATTAAAAAAAATTCTCTGAAAACTTTTTGTTTTATTTACAATTAACATCGAGGGTTTTGGTTGGACCCCTTTTATATTATTTTTTTTACTCCACCGTGTTAATTAAAAAGTTTTCGTTTTTTTTTAGTTATGACGGTTTTTGAGTAAACAATCGATATCAGAAAGCACATACAGGGTGTCTGGAGGGAAATTTATATTTTAAAATACGATTATTTTAAAAAGTAATAAACGGTGCGGAGGAAGGGTGGCGCCGTTGGAATTATCGATTGTGCGGATTGTCAGTCACGATGTCACGATGTCGCAATGGTCGTGTGCGAATTGCGCGTTCGCTGTGGAGACATTTTTTAAGAGTAATGATTCTTACGTAATTGCTCGTCGTGAATTTTGTTCAAAGTTCGGTATTCGACGAATAAGTGATGGACCGAGTGTAAATTTAATTCGTTCGTGGGTGCAGAGATTCCGCACAACTGCTTCGGCTATGAATGCCCCACGGCCAGGGCTCAGTCGATCCGAAAACATTGAACTGGTTGAAAGCAGTTTACGTGAAAATCCGCGACTTTCAATCCGGAAAAGAGCAAGTTTTTATTTTTTGTACAAACACCCCTTGCCATATTGAATAAGGAACCGTGTCCGTTCACATACTGTTCGTGGCATAAGGAGCATGAAGGCATTTTCAAATTATTAAATTCTTTTCACAAATGTATTTTTCTCAGCTATTTTTTTTTCTGTTTTTCACTTTTAATTATATTTTTGAAGAATTGTTTTCTTTTTTTCACTTATATATATATGTATATATATGTATGTATGTATAACGAAATTTTATTTTCAACAAGTGTATAAAAATTTTGACGGTTCAAATGATTTCGCCTTTGTTCACTAAAGTCACATTAGTTCTTAAGTCTGCCTGTAGGTAGTTAATTTGCCTTGGTATTTCGCATTAAAATTGGTGTTGAAAAAGCTTTGCGTTGAAAAGCACATTTAATTTAAAATATTTAACGATTTTTACGCTTTTAATAAGATGCTTTTGAATGCTTTTGTACTTAAAAGTTCACCCACCACTGTTCACAGCGGTGTTTTTTTTTTTTTTTTTTTTTTTTTTTTTTTTTTTTTTTGGCGTGTGAGGTAGGGTTGAAAATGCCTTCGCACTTACAGAGACCGTCGTCTTCTGCGTCGAGTGGTGTTGCCACTAAAAAATTCCCTCCTCCTCCTCTGGGTAGATTCCTCCCCGGAACCGCTTTCCGCATTACTTCGGGAAGGCCCAGAGCCACGTCCCAATTAGGACCACTCTCAATCACCCACGTCTGGGTCCGCCAAGTTTGCAGCCGGCGCCATGGCCCCGGCCCGTATCGCCTGGTCCCTGTCAGAGGGGGCCCCGATATGCAGCAGCGCATCGAGGTCCCTCTTCTTCCTCCGCAGAACGTATCCCACGTACTGTGCCACAGCGTCCCAATTGTCTTCACAATCGAGCATCCTCCCTATCACGGTGGCAGGAGCGAACCCGCCAACCCGCTGCGCCATTGCAGCTCTCTCAGCATGCCACCTGGGGCAGTCGAAGAAAGTGTGTTCTGCATCATCATCCGTAATACTACAGTAAATGCAGTCGGGACCATCTGCCCTGCCCATCCGGTACAGGTACTTTCGAAAGTATCCGTGGCCCGAGAGGAATTGTGTCAGGAAGTAGTTAACTTCCCCAAATTTCCTCCGAATCCATACTTCCACGCAGGGAATGAGCCTTGCCGTCCACCTGCCGACCGTGTCCGCGGTCCACCTGTCCTGCCATCGCCGGACAGTTTGGGGTCTCAGACCAATAGCACCAACACCAGGGTCCTCCCCCCTCGAGTTCCAAGCCTCCCACCGCTCGCGCGCCAAGAGGTCTATGGGTATTTCCCCACATATCACCAGGACCGCAGCGCCCGAGACCGTGCGGTAAGCCGAAGCAACCCTAAGGGCCGCCGTCCGCTGTACCGCCTCGAGTACCCTGCGTTTGGTTCTCTCACCCAGTACATTTCCCCAAATCTCGCTCCCATGCAGCAAGATCGACTTCGTGACCGCCATAATCAGCCTCCTCTTGCTCTGTGTCGGACCTCCGACATTCGCCATGAGTCTGCTCAGCATGCCAGTCATCTTCGCCGCCTTAGTCGCCACATGCCGTATTTGGGCCCAGTAAGTCAGCCTACAGTCGAGTCTGACGCCCAAATACCTTATGGCACTCTGGGTAACCAGAGACACATCCCCTATCTGCATGCCGACATCGAGTGGTATGTGTGCCCGCGTCATCAACATCACCTCGGTCTTCTCCCCGGCCAATTCCAAGCCGTGGTCCTCAAGCCACATCCGGGTCCTTATCATGACCCGGTTCAGCTTCCCCCTGGCGTCATCCATATCCCGCGCCAAGATCACCGCCGCTATATCATCCGCGTATCCCACGAGCTGAGCATCCTCGGGCATTTCCACCCCAAAGATCCCATCGTAGGTCAGATTCCATAGGTACGGGCCCAGCACAGATCCCTGGGCCGCGCCGGACGTGATCGTCCTGCTCCTCCGCCCCGTCGGCGTATCGTACAACAGTACCCGATCGTCCAGATAACTACGGAGAATTCTATACAAGTATCCGGGAATACGAAACCTCCCCCGTAGCGCCTCTAGAACATCAGCCCATCGTAGGCTGTTGAAGGCATTCCGAACGTCGAGTGTTGCCAGGATAACTATGCGCTTCGGATAATATCGCCTCTCGCTCTGAGCGCGCTCGAAGCACTCAACCACATCAGCAATCGCCCCGAGCGTTGACCTGGCAGGTCTGAAGCCATGCTGTCTATCCGACAGCCCCCCAGCCATCCTCACGGCCTCCGCCAGCCTTCTTTGCAGTAGCTTCTCCAGCAGCTTGCCGGCACCATCCAACATACAAAGTGGCCGATAAGCCGATGGCTGGGTCGGATCGCCCTGCCCTTGCCAACAAGCACGAGCCGCTGTGTTTTCCAGCGTCTTGGGAAGACGCCCTGGACTAAACAAGCATCATATACCGGAAGCAATGCTTCCGGCCTGCTCTCAGCCAGGATCTTGAGCACCTCCGACGGTACCCCATCCGGGCCAGGGGCTTTCCCCGTCCTAAGAGCCCCGGCAGCGATCCTCAGTTCCTCCCCGGTAAAGGGCGGTGGAACCTCATCATCGTAGGGCCCACGTTCGCCAACCAGCGGAGGGTGTGTGGGGAACAGGCCCCCCACAATCGTTTCGATCCGCGCGCCGTCCAATTGCACCCCAGTGCGGCTCGCGCCCAATTTTCCCGCCACGATCCTATAGCCGAGTCCCCATGGATCACGGTTCAGGTCGCTCCGAAGTTCCTCCCATTTCGCCCTCTTGCTCGCCATAATCGCGCGACGCAACGCCCCGCGGGACCGCTTGTACTCTTGGGCCTCCAGTAGAGCCTCGCCGGCCCGCCTAGCCCTAGTATAGACCCTCCTATTGCGGAGGCAGTCACGCCTGAGTCCAGCAATCTCCGGGGTCCACCAGTACACAGGTCGCCTCCCCGCCCCTCGCGACGATCGGGGCATCGGTTCACAGCGGTGTGGCTCTTTATTAAAGAATAAAGCTTTTTTTCCAGTAAAAAAAAAAAAAAAAAAAAAAACTTAGCTATAATAAAGCTTTCGTAAATAAGTTACTTTTTAGATATTTCAAATTTATGCGATTTTTATTAAAAAAAAGTTGCAACACCAGCAAACAAAATGAACTTTTAAAATAAATTATTAAAATTAAAGAAATAAAAAAAAATTAATTAACTAAAAAATAAACGCAGAAATGCGTTCAATGAATGGAGTAGGTTTTGAACCCCCGGCCATCTGGCTGCAGCCCACTCCGTAATTGCAATATAAACCGCCATTTTTCCTGATCAAGAACGACATCTTAAACTGATCGACTGATCAAACACGAGGTCTGTTGCTGACGTTAGTTGAGAAACGATCAGAAACGCGCTCAGGAAAATATCCCGTAATTTGTTCAGAACATTTTTAAAGGAATTTACTTCTCAAATGATATGTTTTTTCTTTATCTTGAACCAGCACTCAGGAGATGACCCCTACACATGCGGTGCATTGTGCTGGAACTGGAGGAAAGGGATTGTAGGAGAAATGACAGAAGTGAAGCTTCACTATCTTACAACACTGCTTTTTGCACGTTATTTGTTTTTATAGCAATTTGAAGCGCCTCTGATGTCAAGGAGACGTATTTTTGAAGTTTCGTTTTAGTAGCCATTGTAGTAATTATTTTACTTTGCCGGTGCTACACAATACCGATGAAGGAGGGCGTTCTGGTTTGCCTGTGGATTGGATACAGCTGAAGCCGTTACTGTTCAGTGACCAGTGACTATGCCTTCGCCACTGAAACCTTCCGACAACAACTGGAAAAATGCGAGATGTTTTCATTAGTCTGACACTGTGGTTGAACCCAGGAAAAATTATTCGTTTTGTAGTCAACGTACAGACTACTTCGACCATCGCCACCCTCTTTCGTTGTAACCAGACGCTGGTATATTGATAATAAGAACATCTTAATGCTCTTTGGTTTTGTAAAAAACACGAAACAATCAGGTGTGAATTCCACAAATGCACCCTCGTTTAAGATATTTTTTTTTCTAACGCACACGCACGATATCAGGTGTACTAAATCAAAATGACTCACTAACATGTGTAAATCGCGTGTGGTCACACTCACTTACTCCTGACCACATATTATATTTTTACTGCAACTCATAAAATGGCTTTTTTTGGTTTTTTTTTTTATTACAAAGTAAAAATATATTAATTTATTTTTTTATAGTAACAAATTATATTCTGATAAATGACACACGTGCTTACAATTATTAAGAAATTTTACTAAAAAAAAATATAAAATAAAACGAAATTATTTAAAATTTAAGAAAAATAAATAATAATATAAAAAAAGGAAAATGATAAAAATTTCTAGCCACAAGTACAATAACAAATTTCATTCTTTTGGCAAATTAGTGTCGCTCTTCCCCCGACTGTAGGGTCGTGCACTACTTAGCATACGCTCCAACAGACTCTGTTTCGATTTGCGCTTGGAGGTATAGATTTCCTTGCATAAATCTTGGAAGACCTCAACCACTTGTTCCACTTGGTCGGCAGCAGATAATTCAGTGTATTTACACTGAATCGTGTTGGCAAACTCTTGGGCCTTTCCTTTGTCTACTGTACGTAAATGAAGCATATCTGCCATATTTCCCACCAAGTGCATCGGCATTTCAATATGCAGGTCTTTTGCGATTCGCTTTAAATACTCGAAACTGTCATGATCGGTTATGGAAAAGACTAGCATTATGCCATCCGCATAGCGCAGCATTTCTTCGATATTGTCGCATTGCTCTGACTGCAGGGTGGGGGGAGGTGTGATGATGACATCCATAAGGAATGAGACAGCCATGTAAAGAGAACGTAATTAAAATTTTATTTAATTTTTTTTTTTTTTTTCATTATTAAAATTAAATACAACAATAAAATAAATAAAGCAAATGCGCAATTGCAGTGATGTTATTATTTCGATCGTTACTTTTCTTTGCATTTGGTATTCCCTTTGCATTTTATTTTATTTTGTTGTGATTTAATGTTTCCTTTTTCTAACTCTATACTCCCCCGTATTTGAAATGCAAGTAAAAGCTCAAGCAAACATACGATGACAATACGTTGTCCATTATATGGTTGCCAACGTAACCAAAATAATGTTGGTTGGAATATGTACACATGTATGTATGCACTTCCATATCCAACAACCACATAACAAATCAGGGATGGAGTTTTGCCGTCTATTGACGGCTCAACTTAACAACTTACCTTCTTACATGTGTCTAGTATTTCAAATATAGCTGGCTCACCATCGATATCGGTTTCATGTTTATAACGAGCTTCTGGAATATTTCATTAATAGAAAAGTGTGCAAAAGTTATATTTTTGTATCCATACCAACACAAACACACACACACACAAATGTACACTGACGCATTCTTAAAATGGAATCAAAAATACGAATCAAAAAACAAGCGAAAAACTAAATAATTGTAATATTTAAAATTTTAGAACTTTAAATAGGCTGTGATCGATACCATACAGGCAAACAAAATTACATGTGAGAGTTAGTAAGAAACAAACTAAATCAAAGACAAAAATTCTAAATAACACTGACAAACACTAGCAGAACATAACAACATGCTGTTTTCGAAGGCTGCTACACCTTCTTCTTTAGCGTTCTTCATGCTTTGTCCACTGTAAGTGGTTATCAGTAGATGTAAATTACTAGCTTTATATTTTAAATTATTTTGATTTTATGAATACAAGAAATTGTTCCGCGTTAGTTTTCTCTGCTAATGAAATTCTAAATTAACCATCTGAAATTTCCAATTGTCCTTCGCATTTCTCGATTTTGTTTTCATTATGTGCACAAGGTTTTTTTTATTTTTTTTTTTATAATTGAGCCAACTTTTTTGGCTTGAAACTTCAAGTATTTTGTATAATTTATTATATTACTACATGCCCATAACCGTTATTGTATTTTAATTGTTAAATACATAAATATGTATGTATGTATGTAGTACATTATTTCGAAACTCAGTTTATGCAATTAGTTAAAATTTTACAATTTTAAATAGGCTAATGATTGATAATATAGAGGAAGCCAAAATGACATGTGATAATTGCTAAGAAAGAATCTAAATCAAAGACTTTGTCTATGTATACTTTAAAAAAACACACTCAATTAGTCCGTCGGATTGCCTATCATTTATAATTTATGTATGTTTTTACTATAATAGCTGATCTTGATATAAAAAATTATATTTATCGAAATATATAAATATGTAAATAAAGGAAGAATTTACTTACATTTTGTAAACAATCAAGTGAATAAACTAAATTTAAAAGTGAAGAAACTCACGGGAAACAAATCATTCACGATGGGGGAATTTTATTTTGACGCCAAATTGTTCACGGGGAATTTTTACACGATTGCAAATTTATGGAAAGGGTAAATATTTCGAGGAAAAAAGTACTTACGAAATGGCTGATTATAAGTTAAAAGCAGTGTTGTTAATTAAACACAAAAGCTTTGTACTTTGCTTGATTTTAAATTACAATTTAATGAATCGTTTTGATCGGCTTTAAGTTCCTCTTTCGAATGTCTACAAGAACCCAAATTTCTATGTAATAAAACTTTCTACCCACTGTAAGAAATAAAACACATTTGCCACCTACAAAATCACAAGCAAGAACACTTTTTTATTTTTTAAGAAAACATAAAATTAAGCTCATGCGTGTATTTCATTGCGTAATAAAAAGCAAAATAGAGTGAATCTCATTTCAGTGCCCAAAATAAAAAATAAATAAAATACAATACAATACAAAACAAAATTTAAAAATAAAAAAGCAGCCAGCGAATTAATTACAATAATAAATGTTAAAAAGATAAAAATGATTAAGTAATATTTCACTCACCCGGTCGATGGTCGTATTCACCGATATAGCGTTTCGTCAAGTAACGTACAATGAGAGCTGAAATGAAGAAACAAAAAATATTGAAATTAAAATACCAACATTGACGGTCATTTCATAGTCACATGGTCAAATAAGAGAATAATTATATGTAATGGAGCCTTAGAATAGTTCATGGAATAAGAAAATCCTTTTAAAAGTAACAACAATTTCAAGATGCTTATGGATTTGTAACAAAAAAGGTAAAATTGTTTACTTGAAAAAACAAACAAATGGTGAATTACAGGGCAGTAATTACAAAAAAAAAATCACAAAATACCTGCACACATTCAGTTCTAGGGAATCTTAAATATACCCTTCACCAAATAGCGAAGCGATTAATTAATCCGTCTCCCCAAAAAGAGTTATAAATGAAAAGGGTGGCTGTTCTGGACGAGCGCCTTTCTTTTTGCAGGCCGTAGAGTACGAATAACAAGAACAATTTTGGCCTCCAAGACGTCCATTGTTGCTGGGTTAACAGCATAAACGAGTAAAAAAATATTAACTAAATGCGAAAACATGTAACCAAAAGTTTTATGTGACGGGTGTTCTGATGAAACGTTCCATTTTGAATAGAGGGTAGCGATGGAAGAGGTAGTTCGCACGTTGATTCCAAAAACAAAGTTCGAGCCCAGTATCCGCATGTCATAAAATGCCCATATAAATATAAGAGCGCTGGTGCTGTCGAAAGAAAGACAAAAGTATTACAAACTTTTCAAAGTAAGCGCCCGCAAAAAATACAACTAAATTGACGACACTAATTCTCAAAAGTCTTGAACAGAAGAGCAAATATGATTCTCTCTTATTAGAAAAAGAAAATTTTCAAATTTGGAAGCAAATATTTAATTTAAAGAAAATTAAAAAAAAGAACACATTAACGGAAAAATTGTCGGAAGAAGAAAAAAAAAATAGCAACAAAGGAAAAAACGAAATTTCTTTTATTTGAAAATTATTTATACAACTGCATATACATACATACGTACGTACGTACATACATATGTACATCTGTATATAAATATTTTTAATTTTGTATATAAACACTGCAAAGAAAACAAAACAACAAAATTTTGTTATTTTATGACGATGATATTGATGATGGCTGCATTAATCGACATGATCATGAACACGATTATCATCTTCCAGATTATAATGACGATCGCCAATCATAAAGGTCTCAAAATAATAGTTTTTCATTTACCAGACGTACAGAAATATTTTAATTTAATATGAACACTTTGAAAAAGACTTAAATTGCCAATGGGGAATTCTTTGTCAACATTGTATCGTATTCGAATAAATTTATTGCAAATGAAATTGGGTTGGTATAAAAAAGATTTGAATAAATTTACTGAAATGATTTTGTCATACACGAACTACGGATTTCGAGTCTGAGAAAAGACAGGTGGTGAATATTAAATTAATTTTTGCACAAAGCAGCAGTTGATCGTTTTTTAAGAAATTGTAAAGCAAAGTTGCTGCGTCTTTGGTGTTATGTTGACGCATCAAATTTTAAGCCAAATGCAAGTCTATTTATTTATTGTTCTACTTCGCCGACGTTTTATTGTTGAAATACCGACGAAGAAACGGTTTGTTGGCAGACCTGATTTCAATGCTCAAAATACCCAATGATGCATGCTTACACACCGACGCATGCCCGATCATGCTGCTTCACCTGTAATTATGGGTGGCATAAATTGAGGAATTCGAAGCTCTTGATGTTCTTGGCATGAAGATTCAGTGTGATGTTTGATGGACTTTTTTTAGGTCTCAACAGAAGCTTTCAAGTGTCTCGGATTTTTAAAACATACTTCACTCCATCTGATCTCCTTACTATTTATACCGCTTACATCCCACCGAATATGGAATACAACTCTCATGTATGGGCCGGTGTTTCAGAGAGTACTTTGAATTTACTCGACCGAGCAGGGGAGAGGGCGAAGAAACACATTGGAGACGGTAGGGTAGCCAACTCTATTGACTCTCTTGAGCATCGTCGCAATATGGGGTGTGTTTCGCTGTTCTATCGCTACTATAATGGGATGTTCTCCAATGAAATCAGGAAACCGAAATCCACTCCTTCCTGCGCACAACGCGTTTATCATTAAGGGCGAATTCACGATGGCCGATTTGGCAGCGAATCACACTACTCATTACAGAGAGAAATCATGTTTCGTCCGAACATCGCGTATGTGGAACAACCTCCCTGCAGAAGTCTTTTCTGTCACTTTTGATGTGGGAAGATTCAATTCAAATGTTCATAAACACTACTCCCTCTATACTCATTCCCATAACATAATTTCCTAGTTCCAGCACAATGCAACGCATGTTTTTTTTTTTTTTTTTTTTTTTTTTTATCTAGGACCAGCACTCAGGAGATGACTCCTACACATGCGAAGCATTGTGCTGGAACTATAGGAAAGGGATTTAAGGAGAAACGATAGGAGGTGAAGCTTAATTAATTATTTTTGCAGCTCTGCTTTCGCACGTTCTTTGTTTATACTCGTAGCAGTGCTGAAGCTTCTTTAGTAGCCATTTTTATTATTATTTTACTTCGCCGGTGGTACACAATACCGACGAAGGAGGGCATTCTGATGTGATTGTGGATTGCTATCAGCTGAAGTCGGTATTGTTCAGTGACCAGTGACTATGCCTTCGCCACTGAAACCTTCCGACAACAACTGACACACAAAGACACACTAATGCAACATCAGAAAAATGCGATATGTTTATTTTTATTTTAAAATTTTTGGTCTGAAACTGGGGTTGAACCCAGGTCTGTTTTTGGATTCGTAGTCAACGTGCAGATTACCATCCATCGTGCCATCGCCACCCTCAGGGATCATCCCCTGAGTGCTGGTCCAAGGTAAAAAAAAGCAGACACAATGGCAACATTTATGATCTGACCGTATTAACCCACTAGCTACTCAGCTAACAGCACCTAATATACGAGAAAATACTTTTAAAGTAAAGGATTTACGCTTAAAATTTTTGTAAAAAAAAAATTATTCGAATAGAAATATCTTTGAATAAAAATTATACGAATTTCAATTGCTCGACTAAAAATTATTCAATTGTAAATTTTTCAAATGAAATACGTTCGAATGAAGAATATTCGAATAAAAATTATGCCTATGAAAATTATTTCGAACAGAGATCATTCGCTTTAACTTCTTATTTATTATTAAAATAGGAAAATAGTTTTGTTTTATTTGAAAACTTAAGCAAAAAAAGCTATTTGAATAAAAATTGTTTAATAAATTATTAAAATAAATTTGTTGGCATAAAAAATAGCCATTTGTTATGAATGTGTAAAAATTTTAATTAAATTTATATATTTTTTTTAACAAAATATAAGAATTGAATTTATTTGATGGTGAATTAAAAAATTAATATGTATAAATCATTCCTTTATAGCTCTGAAATACATATTCTTAACAGTTAATGGTTAATATTGAACCTGGAGCTTCAACAATGATTTAAAAAAATTCTTAATCAAATCTTGCCAAGAAAACCATGTCTTGTATACAACCAGGCTAATAAATGTCGTTCGCTTTAGATATTTTAATTTAACCATTAAAAACGCATATGTGTATATATTTTGCAAAACGTTAATTTATTTTAATTATTATTTATGAAAATATTATTTCATGAAAATAAAAGAAATAAATGAGAGATCTGAACAGAAACTCTTTAGCAGGGGAGAAGAAGAAGACTCAACTTGGAAAAATACTGTAATAAATCCCGCTTACCCGTTTTGCCAGTTTGGGGAGCGCCAATTACTGCCATATGCAATGCATCGAAACTGGACTCTCTACTACCGCCACGACGCAGATAACTTGCCATACTTATTTATGTATATTGTCTATTTGTAATATATTTTATTTATTTATGTATTTCGTAAAAACGTTTTTTGGTCACCTCTTTTTAATGTTCTGTAGAATGTTATACGTCTATTCTTAGAAATTTGTGGCCGCTTGAGGGGAAAGCAAAACTGCTACCAAACACTCGCTTTTTGTAAGAAGTAATTTGATGGTTACACGTTAAATTTTTCTTTTAAATCCTTCATGCCAATCCTCTCACACTTGAGAATTAATTTCATAATGTTTTTTATTCACTTTTTCTATTTGAATTAAAATGTTGAAATACGCAGTTGCGTGAATTCGACGTCATCACAGAAATCAATTCAAGTGATTTATGACAAGCGGTACTTGTGATCAGCATGGAAGTAATTTCTGGAAAGTGGAACTGTAAACTCACTTCTAATGGTGGCAACAGACGATGCAAAATATTTATGCAACTAGCCAAGTTTCGTTGTTCGTTGCATAGTCTGTATTCATGTTTATGGTGACAAATCGTGTTAGATTCGAGGTTTCAAAAACATCAAAATATTTTGATATATTCCGGTTGCATTGATGTTTGTTGCATACTGTGAATCGTTGTTTAGTATTTTTAGTAATTCATTTCAGTAGTCTGCACGTCGACTACAAAACTAAAAAGTTCTGGGTTCGAGCCCAGTTTCTGATTAAGTCATAAAAACATATCGCATTTTTTTCTAATGTGCATTAATGTGTCTCTGTGTCAGTTGTTGTGGGAAGGTTTCATTGGCGAAGGCATAGTCAGTGGTCACTGAACAGTAGCGGCTTCAGCTGATATCTATCTACAGGCACTTACGAGCGCCCTCCTTCATCGGTATTGTGTAGCACCGGCAATGTCAAATGATTACTAAAAATGACTACTAAAACCAAGATTAAAAATTTAATACGTGTCCTTGACATCAGAGGCGATTCAACTTTGCTTAAACGTGAAAAAGCAGGGTTGTCAGATAGTGAAGCTTTACTTTCTGTCATTTCTCTAACTATCCCTTTCCTGTAGTTCCAGCTGAATGCATCGGCAATGTAGGGATCATCTCCGAAGTGCTGGTTCAAAATTAAAAAACAAAGTTATATTTTTTAACTGTGTTTCTCCACTCATAATTGATGTTGCGTTTATGGTTTACTTTTTGGTGGCAGCGTGTTGCATAAATATGTTGCATCGTCTGTAGACTGCATAACAAATATGTATGTAACGCGAATATATTTTTGATTTACACATATTGCTGCCTTGAAATAGAATTGCCCTAACTTCCGCTGGGTCGTTAAAAAAAGAGTTAAGGTCACGGTAGGCTTTTGTATTTGTTTTTTTAATTATTTCTTTGGCGCTGGTGATAAAGCGTGTAACGGTCTTATTATTATATAACTTTCTCTGTTCTCTTGTATCAAGTGCTCTTTCGCCCCGCTCAGTGTTTTTTTTAATAATTGTGATTTTCCTTTAGACATTAGTGATGTTGCGAATATTCGTAATCGTATCGCCGAATATTCGCCTATTTCATGGCATTTGCATACGGGAAATACATTCGAATGTTTTGCGAATATTTTGCAGTAAATAAAATAGAATACCCCGTCGATTTACGTCGTTATTGGTTCCGGAAAACGATGACGTAAATCGAAAACATGTAAATCGAACTTGAAATTGTTCATATGTGCTTTAGAAGGGACATTTTATTCAAGACTTGGAAATTAAAAATATGCAGTCTTAAACATATGTACATACGTACAAACATATGTATGTGCCCTGCAGATAATATTGGACTGCGTAACCCTTTATATGTAAAATGGAATGGTCACAAACATTGTCCTATGTAATGCAGCTGTGGACCATATCATTGAAAACAACAACTTATATGCAGTTTTACGACATGTGTTCGTGCTTTTCTTCGAATTTACGATTACACGTCGCATGAATTGTAATGGCGTGTAAGGAATCTTTTCTTGGCCAAATAAATAGTTTTCTTTTTAAATCCTCATTAAATACGGCTATTAAGTTGGCTTGTTTTATGCTTTTAAAAATTGTCAATGTGGATTATAGCGCGTACATGGCAAAATACGGTCGTCATGACTGGCAAACCCATCTTGCCGTTCTCTAGTGCCGATCCATCCCGACCTACAGTTTTGACTGCTCTTTGGTCTTCACTATGAAATACTAAAATCAAATAAATGATTTTTTGATGTGATGTGGGACACTTATTGTTGTATTGCAGTAGAGCAATTGCTTGGACTGTCAGCTTATTTACTCCGCGTATCCGCGTTCACGAATATATTTTTTATTAGAGGCTTGTTAAGGGGCCAATCCATAATACAATATTATTGTATAAATTATTCGTCATGCTATTTCCATTTAGCCTTAAATTATGCAATAAGTGGCACAATATTTTCAAATATAATATGGCGCAACATTCTTGCAATAAAGAGTGAACATAACCTATAAGCAAAGCAAACAAACAAACCAAAAAAAAATGTATGTACAAACTATTTTGTGCGGTTAAATTTTCTACAAAATTATTTAAATTAAGATATAAATATAATTTCTTTTATTAGGTTTTCGATGAAAATGATCAGCGTTTGTAAAACAGCTGTTGTCTTATGGTTTTGCGGGAAAACGATATTAAACAATGTTGCCACCATATTCCACAGTATATTGTACTTGTTCTGAAAGTACAATAAAAATTTAAAGAAATTGTGATTTTTGCAAAATAGTGTGCCACCTTTCAATTTGACATACGCATTGGCAAAATTACAGTACAATACGAAATATTGCACAATTGTATTGTAAATGTGTGGTTCGCAATTTTGAAAAAATTTAGGTTTTTCTTTTGTACAATTAAATTTATGAAGTCGTTAAATTATTTGTTTTTTAATACATAGTTTATTTTTTCGTATTTTCCTAGCATTTCTTATGCCTCTAGAGCATATTTTTAATTGATCTGATATCAGCAAATTCTTTGCAGTGTTGTAAAATGACATTTAAGTTAAAAACCTTCTGCTGTAAATACCACTTACCAGTTTTGCCAACATTCGGAGCTCCAACTATGGCAATTTTCAATTCCACTGAATTGGTTTTCTTCCGTCGAAGATTTCGACTACTCATGGCGAGAGAGGAAATAAAGCGAAATTATTTGTTTATTTTTTTTTTTTGGGTCTTCTTTTTTTTTTTTGTTTTATGGAATGTTATATGTACGCGGGGTGTATGTTCATGCAAAATACGTATAAGAATTTCCTTTAAAATTAATTTATTTATTCTTGTTGGTTTTTTGACCGTTTCCAATCACTAAACTGCTAAAACAAAAAATAAATACGTTTCGTAATAAAAACCTAAATATGTAGTTTCACATTAAAAAAAAAAGAATTAAATGTTATCGTATTTGCTGTACGATTTTTTATATATCAAAGCGACCGGTAGAAGTTGTAATTCCGCCAAAAATTTTTAACGTTTAATCATGATGCATGAAACCCATTTCCAGGTGGCAGGCTAGCGATTACAATCTTTCAAAACTAGAATACTTGACTGAGTGCACGTTGGGCAATTATAATTGCGCAATTCTTAGCATCGAAAGATTACAGCAATATTGCAAGAAATACTGAAATATACGATTATGACAACTGTGCCACTCTACGAATTTACGCAAAGAACTTTTAGCGACGAGTTCGTTGTACTAGACCAAATTCGCCCCATTGTCTTCCCAGCATTAGGCTAATTTTTATTTTTGTGAACAGATGAACAGATTTAGTGTTGTCAGTATAACAAAAAAACTTAATATAACTATTTTATTTTGTTATTGTAATTGTCATTTGATTGATTTGTTTTGAATAAGTTTAAATTTATAAATGTAAAATATTTTTAAGTGGCAATACTGAAAATGTATTTCTACAACGAACAAGCTGCCGTCTTGAAAATAATTAAATAGTACAAGCGAACAAATTCTCAATAAAGCGAGCTGATTGGCTCTGAGAAAATGTGTAAAAAAAAATAATAAAAAAGAACAAAAAGCAGATTCTTTTGTTATTGTTAATCGTCAGATCATCGTATAACAAACAGCTAGGTACCCAACGCAATCAATCCAAGGCTCTTTTTTAATCACAAAACGTCGTTTACGTACTTTGGCGATCATTGCAAGATTATTAGTCATTAAAAATAGTATTCGAATCTTCCAAATGATATGTTTTGCGAGTCTCTTTGGTGATTGTTCTTCGATCGAAATTAGCGTAGAATACGATAACTACCGTACGGTTAATATCACTGGCGTCGACATAACATGAAACAACAAATGAATTTCGCTTCTGTTCAAAGCTCGTTTGCGGCATCGTAAACGATTCATATGGAATCATCATGACATAATTTCTCCCGCTTCTCTGACACCGCAGATTTTGATTTTAATCGCCAGCTCCGATCGCTGAGTAGTTTTCAACGATTGAAAATGCTAGCTGGGTAAATATAAATGAGAATTTACAAATGTAAATGTAAATTCACACAGTTTAACAATGTGACATGTAAGATTATTCTTGAAAAGATCAGTCCATTATTGAGAGGCTTCAGCCATAAAAATATATGTAAACTGCTGAGCAAGACAAATAGAATGGAGGAATGTAAAATATTTAAAAAAAATAATTAAACGAATATAGAGGGGGTTGAATTCACAACATTAATTAATTAAATCCATGTTTAATTTCATAAAACTAATTTCTTTAAAAATTTTCTTCTTCCACAAATATTAATTTTATTTATTTTTTGTTCTTGGTGTTGTTTATTTGATACGAATTTATTTATTGCAATACCACAGAAATTTCAATGTCAAACATTTTGTTGCAACATAAAAAGTAATCGCCTTTCTGTCGGCATTAAAAAAAATCAAAAAATGTTTCCTTCTTTATGAACGCAATTTCACTTGAAATTCTTTTAATTCCTTAAAACACAATTTTTATTTTAATTATAGAAATTTGGTATAAAAACACTTGTAAATGGGTTGCTACAAGTTATATTTTCTTGACTTGGAAAAATATCTACAAAATATTTTGAAGTACTTTTGTTTTCTCGATATTTTTAAAAATATTCTGCTTTAAAATTTTTTTCTTTCTTTTTTAATGAACAGCGTGTTGCCCGCTTTCACGTTTAATTTTGTACTAAATGTGATCGTACACACTTTTTTTTGTGAAAATTAAACAAAAAGGAAAATTTTTATCTACAAGATACAAAAGTACATCAACAAAAAAAACACACACACACTTCTAGCGTTGTTGTTGTTTTTGCCAAAAATCCATTTCCTTAAAAATAGAATTTAAGAGCAGTGAAAATTGTTTGGGAATAAAAGAAATTTTAGCAATTTCTTTTCCAAACCGTTTACAAATATTTACCTTTATAAAGTTATTAATTAATATAATCAAAGCAATTATTTATTCAAAATAAATAAATAATTTTCATTTATGGCAAAACATGTGAATTGTATGAACATGTACATACATACATATATGTTTTTCTCAACACCCATTTGTTTGGAAAAACAAAAGTTTTCTCCTCAACATCACAATTTGTGGAGCACAGATTTGAATTAATTTTCGCAGGTAGGAAGAGAGATTCTGGATCTATATAATTAGTTGGTCATTTCAAATGTCTTCGCAATATTCGTTTGAGTATTTACATAACGCTCTCATTTACTCCAACAAAGTCACAAGTCAAAAGTTTCAAATCTTCAAAACGTATGCAACTCCATGAAGATATTAAATAACATTATACGGTGATGAAATATCCACATTTATTGAGATTCGTGCACTAAATGCCTTTATTGAGCTCAATATTCCATACAAAATGTAAATTAAGTTCTTGCGATATAAATACGAAATTGTTATAAAAATTGAGTAAAACTTGAAATGCAACCCTTCGCACACGAGTATTTTTAGAGGGAAGTATGTTCAGTGAAAAGAAACACTTCTGTACAATGGCAAGTCAAATATCAAATAAGTGAATAAAAGGAACTAAAAAGGAAAAAGAGATGACCAGAGAATTATACCTCAAAATTTGTGAGCGATCTACATATTTCTAATAAAAACAAATCATAAAAAATGCAGTTTCACTACAACTATGCAAAATTACGCAAATTGCAGTTAAATTACATACGTTCCTGCCAGAAATTGCTAAGAAATATCTTTTAGTTAACATTAAATATTACAAAATGCTTCCATTGATTTAACTGCTTTTACTGTTTCTTCATGTTTTTGTTATTTTTTAAATAATTATGTCGAAATAAAAAAGTTAACATCACTGATTGTTTACATTTGAATTCAAAGAGCATTAATATGTACATATATTTCTCTTTCTCATATTGACAGGGCGAGAGCAATGAATGCAACACCAAACCAGGGTTGCCATTTTAACATTTTCACTGTTATAAATATAATATATATAAAAATAATATATATAATATATAATCCCAAATAGATATTCAGAATTTGAGAGTTTAATACAGCAAAATATTCAAATAAAGAAATTTTTATTGAAGATAAGAAGGAAATGACAAGTGAATTTTTAAAATTGAGAAATCGGTCGCCAATAAATATTAAAATATTAATTATGCAACTATTCTATCATTTATTTAACGTCAGTCAAAATTAATTATGATTATTTATCTGTGTTTGTTTGGTTTAGCTGGTCTATATGTATATTTCTTCATTTTTTTGGAACCAGTACTCAAGAGATATCTTCTACGTATGCAATGCAAGCAAGGAACTAAGGAAAGGAATATTGATGGAGATGACAGGTGGCGAAAAGTTGCATTATTTTTACAACTCTGCTTTTGCATCTTTTTTGTTGCTTTTTCACGCTTTTGCTTTTATTGCAGTGTTGTGCCGTCACTGGTGTGAAGGAGACGTATAACTAGAGGAACTAGAGGAAAGGGATAGTAGCAGAAATGATAGGACGTAAAGCTTCACTATCTTACAGCTCTGTTTTTCTACGTTATTTGTCTTTATAGCAGTGTTGTAGCGTCTCAGATGTAAAGGAGACATATACTATTTTTTTGAAGCTTCGTTTTTAGTAGCAATTTTTAGTAATTATTTTACTTCACTGGTGCTACACACTACTGTTACTGTTCAGTGACCAGTGACTATGCCACTGAAACCTTGCGAAATCCATTTAAAGAAATTTCGTTATATGAGTATATAATGTTATTGCTAATCTCACCCTTTCCTAACGCCGCCGTTGAGCGCCTTTTTAGTCCAATGGCCAAATTCGAAACAGAGAAAACTCTGAATTGCTCTGCTAAATTATACAAATTCCAGAAGGACTATAATTTGAAAAAGCGTACTGCTATACAGCATAGCCGCGATTTGCGTCGCAGATATTAACCGCGTTCGGTTAATAGAGTGTCCGCTTATGGGAATACATTTTGTACGAAGAAACTGGTTATGGAAGTTGTGCAGTTATGAGAGGTGTCCGTTAAGAAATGTTTCACTGTATATGAAAAATCTACTTATCTAAAGTTTTAGCTGATTTACATTTGACAAAACAATGTATCCTCAATACCTGTTACTTTTCTTTAAATGTACATCTCCGCAAAAATTTTTATTCAGCATTTTAAAAGTAATTTTGCTCTGCTGGAAAATTTTTAAATTTAACTAAAGATTTTTTGACAAAAGTCCACAGATATATGTATAAATACATACATACATATACTCTCTTATATATACTTCATTTGTATTTCGTACGTACATATTTACATACATACATACATATCTTGTATAAAAAATCTTTATTTTTTTTTCAAACCTGAAATTTATTTGAGATTTCGTCAATTTTGTTATTTAAAGTTTGTTTTTCAATTTCTATTCTGCTGAAGAATTTTATAACAAAATTCCATAGATATTTTTATAAACAAATTTCCAAGTTATTTTTAGTTAAGCAGTGTGCCGTGAAATTTATATGTACGTGAAACCAAACAGTATACCTACTTATAAAATTTTTATTCTAAAATACACTTTAAATAATTTATTTATTTAAAATAAAAACACCAGACAACTTGCTGGCAAATACCACCACATCATTTTTTTTCAACAAACTAATAAATTTTCACCTTCGTGCTGCCGTTAATATTCACAATTTCCGATTAATGATTGGCAAACGATTTATCAATATCATGCGGGCATATAGGGTTCTACGGGCAGCCCTCCCATTATGAAGTGTGAGTAGCAATTTTTATGTGGCAGCACACTGCTACGCAGAAGACTGCATGTTTTCTCAATGGGCTAATTGAGATTACCAACCTTGCTTTAAGAATACAAGTATTAATGTATCAGTTTCGAATCCAGACAAACGTCTGTAATAAATTCATAGTCGCGTTCTGTTATTCGTGGGTATGTTTGTGGCCGCTAAAACCATCTGCTCTAAAAATACACAAACATTTTATCGTTTAAAATAAAATACAGACAGACCCCCATAATGAGAAACTCAGCCAAGCCTATTTTGTAAAAAGAAAATCCCAGACACGACTATCTAATAAAGAAACACCCAAAACAATTTGAAAATTTCAAATACTTGAACATTATTTGATTGAAAACGAAAACGAAAACAAAAACAATTGCATATACTCAGGCGTATTTATTTAAATTTTGTTTGCTCGGGTGATGGTAAATAAGTTATGCAGATATGTTAATAAACGTTTTTTGTTGTTGTTAACAGATGATAGCCGAACTGAATTTTAACTGAAATGCTAAAATTTAAATCTTAATAAACAAACCAAATATTATTATTATGCGTCCCTTACTCTTTGCTACCGGTCTTACAACTGAGTTAAATAAACCAGTTGATCGTTTTTTTCATTTCAATTCATTTAAATTTTTCATTAAACTCTCTTAAGAAATTATTTTTATAGACAACATCAACATCAACATCGCATCGATAGCAGGTACGCATTTCTGGTCTTTTTCGCGTTGGCATTACTTTGATTTTTTTTTTCCGACCATTAATATTTTTTGAAAACTTCTGTTCGAATATTTTATTTACTATCGCTTTTAATGCACTATAATTCAAGCATATTTTATATTCTTCAATAAAACTGTATGTTGGTATTTCTTCTTCTTTCTTTATTTTTATTACCTTGAACCAACACTCAGGTGATGACTCCTACACATGCGATGCATTGTGCTGGAACTATAGGAAAGGGATAGTAGGAGAAATGATAGGAGGTGTGCCTTAACTATCTTACAACACAGGTTTCCACGTTATTTGTTTTTTTTACAGCAGTTTTGTAGCGTCTCTGATGTCATGGAGACGTATTAAATTTTGAAGCTTCGTTTTTAGTAGCCATTTTTAGTAATTATTTTACATAGCCGGTGCTACACAATACCGACGAAGGAGGGCTTTCTGATGTGCCAGTGGATTAGGTACAGTTGAAGCCATCACTGTTCAGTGACCAGGGACTATGCCTTCGGCACTCAAACCTTCCGACAACAACAGACACAAAGTCACACAAATGCACATCAGAAAAAATGCGAGATGTTTTTATGAGTCTGAAACTGGGGTTGAACTCAGAAAAATTTTTCGTTTTGTAGTCAGCGTGCAGACTACTTCGACCATTGCCACCCTCATCGCTTAAATGAATATCATTTACATTTATACATTTGTTTTAAAATATCCGAGTGAAAAAAGAGCTTGCAAAAAAGCCAATAAAACTTGTGAGACGGAAAGAGTGGCAAATCGCATCATATCTTTGTCATTGACGAAAGTTCTCTTTTTGATGCCGCTTCATTGGAACCGAAGTAATATTCCTGATCCCAAGTCAATTTACTTTCCTGAAGTTGTTTAGAATCATTGTAATGGAACTAACTCTTTTCTACTCCTACGTTTATCGTGAACAGATGATAAAATTACAAAATTTTGAATAATTTGCATACAAAATTTTTTAAAACAACATTACTTGTATTTTTTTTACTTGAAACTGCACCTTATTTATGAGAATTTTATTACTTATTTATTATGCACAAAAAATTAAAATTGTCTGCTATAATTATAGATTTCCATCAACCCAAATTGATTTCACAAAATGTTCTCGCCCTTTTTGTGTTACATAAAATTATTTTCTTAATTTGCATAAATTCTATTTAAATAATAAAACGGCTTTGTGAAGGTCTTTATAAAAATGTCAAAAACTGTTTTTATTTTTCTTTATCGCAAAGATAATCGCAAGAGTAATATTTGATATTTGATTTCTTTCTAGTCAATATTAATTTATTCATACTTGATTTATTGATACAATAATTTCAGACTTCATTTTTCTTTGCTTTTGTAAAAAAAGCAAAAATGTATATAATAAAAAAGTGTGCTTTATCATGCATTTAATTGTTAAAAAAAAAAAAAAAAAAAAAAAACTTTATTTTTATTTATAATTATTGTTATTTAATAATTTTTTAATATATACATATATATATGTATGTGTACATGTACATGTATTTGTGGCTGCATATGTATATGTTTATGACTGTATGTTTGCATGTGTGTACGTACATTCGTATATATATGAGTATATGTATGAATGCGTGTATATGTATGTATATGCAAGTGTGTACATATGAATATGCTTGTGTGTATGTTTGTATATGCATTTTTATGTGTTTATGTATATATTTATGTATGTATATTTGTACATGTGTGCATATTTATGTATGTATATACATATGTATATGTGTTAGTGTGTGTGCATTGTATGTATGGATTTATATATGCATTTGTATGAACTTGTTAAGAAAGTTTATATTTGTGTATGTATATGTATATGTATGCATATGTGCATATATGTTTATATATATACATGTTAGTCGGTCTATATTGTATGTGTGTATGTGTGTATGTATATGTATATATGTGTATGTATATATGTATATATATTTATTTAGGTTTAGAATTCGTTATATTTATATGCGCCTATATTACTACTACACATTTTTTAATTTTCAATCAAATTTTATAACAAAAATTTTGTGACATGTTTCAAAAATATTTTTATATTTAAAAAAATTATAATTTCCTATTATTCCTGATGATGTTAACAAGCTGTTAACGAAATATCGAATAATAAAACCAAATAAAATAAAAGAAAAAGACCTCAAGCTTAATAAATATATTGCAAAAAATATAATAAAAAAGGTCAATTAATAATATAATTAAAAATTAAAGAAAAGTTTTAACAATTCATATTATACTAATGAAACTAAAAAAATTAAAATATGTATCCTTCAGATACAATAAATTTTTATACATATACATACATATGTATATACATTCATAAACATATGCATGTATGTATGTACTTATCAAGCCTTTATTGGAAATAACGCAATGTTCAACTTTAAAATTTTTGTGTCAAGCGTTTTGAAATTTTCTTTAAAGATTTTAATTTTTCGTTTTATTCTCAATGTTAAATTTTATGAAACGCCAAGATGAGAAAGAGAGAAATATTTATCTATGCTTCACATAAAATTTTCAATAAAATAAAAAATTTACTGCCCTGTTTTTTTATTGAGAAAAAAACTGGACTATTCAAAATTCGAGAAATTAACGTTGACAAAAACCGACAGTCATAGCACTGAAAAAATCGATTCGAAGTCCGGTTGGACAACCTGGCTGATCAATATAAAATGTAAGTGAAAACATTTAAAAAATGTCTAATTAGAAAGATTTGTGCGAAATTAGGGATAAGCAGTTTTACTGGATCTTCATTACCGATAATTGATTTATAGTTGTATTTACATGATGGTTGAAGTTTGTTAAAAATTCTAAAATAAATGAGCTTTTTATAAAAATCAGATAAATAGGTAGTCGTTCGACAATGAAGTTTGAATATTCGATGCCGGTGTCTAGTGTGTCCAAATTGTCTTAACAAAGTAACTCGCAAGTCAATTATAAAAAGGAAATTTTGTAATTTCCACGCCACATCAGAAATTTCATATTAACAAATATGTATGCATGGATGTATGTATGTGTGTATTTATTAAGGAAACTAAATATTACTCATATCACAGTCTCAGATTTTGTTACAGACGATGAATTTCGACGGGAGTATAATTGTGAAAACTTTTCTGAAAACAAATGTGTTTGCGAAAACTTCATCTCTCGGTTTATTTAAAAAAAAACTTCTAAATTTAGCAACAAAATTCTAAAAAAACAAACATATAAAAGTGTAACATACAATAAAGAAAATGGAAAAGTCTCGTACTTCGAGTATAAATATAAAAAGAAACAAATTTCTTAAATACTCTTATTTCCTTCACTGCAGGAAATTGTGGTCTATACACTTTGTTCACAATTAATTGCTGAAACCAGAATAGGTTATTATAGAAGTTCAACGATACGTGCTTAATGGCAACTGACAATGATATAATTGGCGACTGTTACACTACATTTGTGGAATTAACCCAACAAACGCAATGAGGGACTGTTTTATAAATGCTGTTTTAAAAAGTGTTGATTCGGCTCCGTTTTATTTGTGTTATATACTTCGGATATTTCTGGTAGCAATTTTATTCACATATCATACACGCAAGTCCAAATAGGGCCTCCCAATATTTACAAAAGAATATTCTTTAATTATAGGAATGGTTGGATGACGTCGGCTTATGGGAACTCAAATTATATTTATATAAAAGAGCTTTGTATAAAAGACACAACGATGAACTGCAGAACTAAAGAGCTCATAGAAATTACCGTCTCACTTCGTCCACCTGAATCAATCGTTCAATTGAAGTATGTCGTGCGCGAATACAGTCTATAAAATCATATTAAAAAATGTGTATAAGGTGAAATTTTTGAAATATATTTTGGCTTTCGTTTGAGACCATATGACATAATATACATGATCTATTTGTTTGCCTATTAATACATAGACTAGATTAAATTAGTGCGCTTCGGTGCCCTCAAAAATTCATTAAGAAAAATTATTTTAATTCCACTTTAAATTTTTTAACACCTTTATTATGCACTTCCGCATAAAAATTAATATAATGCGTGCATATGTATATATTTCAGTGTGTTTCGGTGGCTTCATTTTTGTATTTAATTAATAACTTAATTAACCGTATTTTACTTACCTCACTAAAGTTGAAAATGTTATGGATTGGTTGGGACTCCTTACGACTACAACAACAATCTACAAGATAAACTTGCATTTGCCCCCTGCTGGTGTCTGAGTTTTGATCGAAGGTCGATTCTTCTTTAAATCACACATGATTATATACATACATATGTATATGTATAAATAAAGCTTGATATTTGACTACCAATTAATTTTTTGATTTTATTACATATACAAAACACTTCATCCCAATTTGGGTATTCTATACCTCTTTTACACAAAAGACACACGCGTATAAGTTTATTATAATAAGAGGAGACCCACCATTTTGATAAAGATTAGCAATTTAAAATTTTTTATCACCGGCACAATACTTTCGATTTATTGTAATAGTGATGTTTAGTTTTTGCTTCGTTGAAAAAAGCGCGGAAACTGGCTAGCAAGCAACAAAATTGCCACCACAATGATGCCAGATGCCTTGAACATAAAATGAAAATGTTCCAGGGAAGGTATTTTTATGCACAGGCCAAGGCAAATTAATTATGAAAAGCCTTCTATATTGTCATAAAAACTTGTAAAATTAATAAGAATAAATTTTAATCTCCATTCAAAAATTATTTATTTATTTATTATTTATGAAATACTCGGCATCTCTATCACACTGCATTGCCCTATGTAAAAAAATTTATTTATTTCTTTACATTCGCGAATGCTGATGCTTTTGTTTTTGTTCAATTGGTCGAACTTATTCTCGTCGGCACAACATTTAGTTCGATTATAAATTATTCAAAGGTGCTTAAAATTATGAATAAAGTGTTGTTACGGCCAATAAATCGATCAAATCCTATAGTGTTCCTCGATATTAGCATTGGCCCTGAATTTGGTAAGAATAGTGCTTCTTTACTTAAATGTTTCACATATTTACAAACATATGAATGTATGTATTTAAGCTGGTCGCATGATTATTGAATTACGAAAGGATGTAGTTCCTAAAACGGCAGAGAATTTTCGTTCCTTGTGTACAGGTGAAAGGGGTATAGGCACGTTAGGAAAGCCACTGCATTACAAAGGTGTTCGCTTCCATAAGGTCACTAGAGTGTATGTTGCACAAAGTGGAGATGTAGTAAATAATGATGGATCATGTGGCGAAAGTATATATGGACCAATTTTCAAAGATGAAAATTTTATATTACAGGTGTGTATGTATTGGCACTCGCTTGCCAATTTTCGTTTTCAATGAAAGGAAATATGTCGAAATAGATTAATGTTCTTATGTGTGCAGTATTGAAAGTATTGTTATTTTTGCTTTGTTTATATAACCTACGGAGCTAGCCATGTCTGAATCTGGCTTGGTACCGTTTTGGAAACATTTCGCTGATTGGATATACCGCTCATGAATAAATTTTAAAATCATTTCTATTCACTACATTTATTTGGGGTTTAGGGAAACACATTTTACTAATCTAACTTATAGCAACATTTATGCCTAACTTAAATATTTTTTATTCCTTTCAATTTCAGCATTCTGATGAAGGTTGCGTTAGTATGGCAAATTATGGTAAACACGATACAAATAACTCGCAATTTATCATAACAGCCGTAGCGTGCGATAATCTAAATAAAACTAATGTGGTAGTAGGAAAAGTACTTCGAGGTTTGGGTATTATTGGAGACATGGAACATAATACTACTGATGATGGCGAACCAACGGAAGTATGGTTTTTTAAAGGAATTATGATAACGGTATATAAATAACTTTCAGACTTTTGTTTTAGGATATTGTTATAACTAATTGTGGGCAAATACAGCTGGGACAAGAATGGGGCATAAATGATGATGATGAAACCAAAGAAAGTTTACCACCTTATCCTCAAGATTGGGATGATAAACTTAAAGAATTTAAGGTACCATTTCATTTTATTGTTATAATAAGATTACAAACAAAATTAAATATGATATGACTGAAATAAAATGTACATTTATCTTAGTCTGAGGAGCTGGTGGATATTTTATTGAAAATACGCAATGCTGGTAACCATTTCTTCACACAAGAAAAATTTGTGGCTGCACGTCGCAAATATCGCAAAGCAAATCGCTATTATAATTTTTTGCGCAAACGTTATGACTGGCAAGAACTTGAACATATTAAGTGTTCCGATGACGACCTGAAGAAATTAGATCAGTTTGCGGTAGTGAACAATGTTAATATGTCAACAGTTGAGTTGAAATTGGGAAATTATGCAAATGTTAAATATTTTTGCACCGAAGCCATACGTATGAATAGCAACTACAGTAAAGCATATTTTAGACGTGGTCAAGCTCAAATTGCACTAAAAAACTATGAAGACGCTATAAATGATTTGCAAATGGCTCGCGAATTAATACCTGATAATAAATATGTCCTGAATGAACTTAATCGCGCCAAACAATTAATGGCCGAATATAATCGCCATCAAATGCAAAAATTTAAAACACTCTTCAATTGATGACGATATGGAGATCTCAGGAGTTTGTATTAAAATAAATTAAATAAATATGTATGTAGCTAAATGAACATATTTATTTTTTCACCAAATATTTTCACGTCCAAAATTTATACCGGAAGTTTAATCACTGCATTTCGATATCGAGGATACGATTGTATTGTATAATATTTCGATACGTCTCGAATAAGCAAATCATCTCATGCGATACGTATCGAATCGTAATTTTTAGCAAATTGTAATAGATTATCGAGCAAATGTATATAATTATTTTTTTAAGGTGTTTTACACCTTAAAGAATGTGTCAATATTATTTCATTTCTCCTCATCAGACTCCGCAGAAGACAGTATTTTGATGCATTTTTTCAATATCGAATGCGATGATTAGACTCTAGATGTGTATTCCAGTCATTTAATTTATGATATTGTAAATAACTTCTACCTAATAATATAAAAATGCTGTTTTTTTAAACAAATTACAAAAATAATTTTTTTCATTTTTCCAGCCTGGCAACATGTTTTTATCGCACAAAATTGTATGCATATTAAAGCTGAGAGATTGTGGTGCGCCGGTACTGTAGTGAGTAGTGAGCTAGTTTATCAGTTGGGGGTTCAGGGTTATATTTATAGCAGAGACCCTAATCTGTATCACTACAACAAGTGGAAGTTTTTTCACAACAGGTATCAGCATGGGACCATAACAAATTGGACCCAAGTAGGCTGGGACCTTTCTTTACCTTTACATGCAGCAACCTGCCGGCCTAACCGAACCTAAACCTGAGATTGTGTTCTTTCAACTACAAAATATTCCATGTATTTTTGAGCTTAAAAATAGGTTTTGAAAATAAAATTTCTAGAGTTTGTCGAGAATAATTTTTGAATTTAAATGGGCTACTTTTTTTTAGATTTTTACGTGCAATAATAGCGGCGATAATAAACTTAATTCTCTCTATCGTGAATGAGTTTCTTCTCTTTTCACTTTAATTTATTCACTTGATTTTAGCTGGGAATTGCATACAAAATATCTTCCTTTATTTTGATAAATATAATTTTTTTTCATATCAAGAACAGCTTTTATAGTGGAAACCATAAATAAAATGCAAACCAACGGACCAACTGCGTGTGTGTTATTATATTATACAAAAATATATCGGCCCAATTTTGGAGATCTCGTACGAATTAAGTTAAACAGGTAGAACATCATAGTTCCAAGTCTAAACATTTTATTTAAATTCTTGGAGTACTCCATTTTTATTTATTTTATTTTTGATTCTTTAATTTTCACAAATTTGTTAATTATTGCATTCAGGTACTTTTATTGTTCAAATGCAATAGTTTTTATTGGGGTGACTAATTAACAAACCGCTCAATATTTAAAAATACAACTTAACACTTAAACGCACGAATTTTTATTTCTGTAATCAATTGAAATTGGTTTGCTTTTTAATTAATTTGTATCTTTTTCCAATATTCTTCTCTTCTCTACATTCACTGAAAATGATAACATCAAAAAATTGCCACGTAACATTCATGATACGAATTTTCACCTCGAGCTGTGAACTAAAATGGCACTTCTTATTCGCGATCGTATAGTCGATCTTCGCTAATATTGAATATATTTAAAAACACTTCGATGAGATGAAAATTTTTTCAACGGCTTTACTTTTTTTTAATGAAGTCAGTTTTATTTTAAAATTTATTTTATAATAAATACATGAAGATATTTTTCATGTTATTAATTATTAAAATAGAAAACATACCACGATTTTTCTTATAAGATTTCTAAAAAGCTAAAGCAAATTTTTTCATACAATAAAAACCAAAAACATACACAAGTTAAATAAAAAAAAAAAAAAAAAAAAACTAAATAAAACTAATTTTTACATGATTTTGTTCGAGTTTTTCTTTTCATGAATTACATAATGAAATCTTTAATACATATGAAAGTTTTGTTCATAACAAAAATAATATAGTGTAAATATAAATACATAATTAATAAATTTTTAGTGAAATTCCCTCACTAGTTTTGAATACTATTTAAATATATTAGAGATTTGTCACTGTATCACTAGATTCGGCCCGAAAGATATGTGAAGAACTTGAACCATGATTTTGGCAGTAACTTTTCATATTTATTTCCATTGTGGTTAGAGCACTTGAGACATGATATAGATTTTCCGATAATATAGCGTAAACTTCGAATAATTCCGAGTCTGATTTCGATACAATAAACGCTTCTAAAAGAATAAAACAAAAATTATGCACATATATACAAATTTAAAAGTAAAATTTGTTAATTATCCTCTCACCTTGTCTATCTTTCATAATACTTTGTGCATATGCATTCAATATAATTGACATTTCATCACCTTTTAAGCGATTATCCAAATTTGTATAAGAGAATATTGTCAGGTTCAAATTTGAACTGGTCATTTGTGTTATACGTTTGTATTGACGTACATGCGTTATAGCCATTAACCATTTTTGAGCTTCAATTAGTTCGTGTAATGTTGTTTCGAATTCCTCGCTAGACATTGGAATGCCGGGCGATGGTGTAGGCGTATGTTCACTTTCTGTTGACGTCGATGTATCAAGCGTTTCCAATTCAGCTTCACTAATGCTACGTACTAAAGCATCACGTACTAAAGCGTATAGATCTGATATGTCATGCATCTAAAAAATTCAATAATTAAAAATTCCGTTTCGTGTCCTTTTTCTGAAGTTACTATTATTAATTTTTATTTATTTCTTATAAATTCAGAATCAAGCCTATAAGTTCAAATTATTTAGAAGATGAACCTATTGAAGGAAGTTAAAAAGCTAAGAGTGATAATTATTTTACTACTATTTGAGCACGTACATTTTTCCAATTGAATTAGTCATTTAGAAATTGTTGATTTAACTACTGTCTGATCATAATCATTTGGTAATTTTATAAATTCTACTTACGCTTTCATTGTGTCTAAAATGATTAACCACATTTGAGCTTATTTTATGATTTGATTCAATAAGCAGTAAAAGCTGAAACATCAGCTTATATAAAGCTCTTCCCAAGTCCAATACAACTTCAGTAGAGGCCGGATCAAATGGCATGTAGGGAATGTTGGAAGTCGACACCAAATCCATGCCAGAGGCTGCCACATCGTTTTCATTAAACAATGATAACTTACAGGATGTTTTAACTGAGTCCAGGCACTGAAATTTTTTAAGTAACAATAGCAAAATTTAAAAAGCGATAACTAATTCTGTATGGAATATATTCAATTCACCTCCAGTACTTGATCTTTACGATCGAAGAATGTTTCCAAGTGCTCTTGAATTTCAAGTACATTAAAACGCAATGTCTCGAATAGCCTAGGAGTTGTTGTTTGATTTTGACTGCACCAAACACGTGGAGGATCAGCTCTTGAGCTTAATAGATCGGTAAATAATGAAATCCTGTTGCCCAATTGTGAACCAATGCCGGTAAAGAATTTCTTTGCCTCCTTTGAAATGCTTATCGTTTTAAAGGTCAATTCTTTGATAAGACGATAAAGCTGCATCAGTAGCTCTGACGTATGAGCTGAGGGTTGATTTATTAACATGGCTTGTAATTGTTTACGCCAGTTTTCTTCGGCTTCATCGCGTACGGCGGCACCAAAACGTATGATGCCCGGCAAATGAGGTGACGCATTACATGGTGTTATATCACCTAAATCGCCAGCACTAGAACCACTGGTATCACTTCGAGAAACTGAATTTCTGCGACGTCTCTCACGTAAACTCAACGATGTTGGTGGCCCCACATTGAAGGTGGATTTATATGACTGTCGATGATCCTCATCGATAGGAGATTCTGATTCAACTTCTTCGTCCGAAGAGTCATCTGCTGTTTGTCGTCTGCGTTTACTTAAAATCGGTGTTTTATCGCTAAAACTATCCTCTAATGCTGAAGAATGGCCACCTTTAATGGAACCAGTACCACCGCCCATAGCACTTCCACAGTTGAACATATCTTCGTCACCCTCAAACAATTGATGACGCCTAACTCCCCAATTGAAATTATCGGTCGACTCACCAGCTATACTGTCTTCATATTCCAAGAAATCGAAATCTTTGAAGACAGTGAAATCTGGTTGGCCATCGTCTCTGCGTGACCCACTGCTTAAATCTCCTTGAGGTCCAGATGTCTCCTCGGTCGATGAAGCAGCTGACGATTGTCTTTCCATAAGATCCGAAGACTGACTAAATATCACCTAAAGATTTCGATATAGAAAATACGAATAGAAAATTAATAATTTCTTAAAATCACAAATTGTTCTGCACATAAAAAGCTTTCTTTAGCCGACATTTAGCTTCAATTATTATTTATAAATTATTTTGCTTAGAAGTATATAAAATAGTAAAAGGCTTACGCTTTGTCTGGTGAGTATTGATCCAGTTAGAAGCGTAGGACTTAAAGACTGGAAATTTCAGCATGCAAAAAGGAGATTATAAAATCAAAATTTTATAGAACTATAGAAAGACGTTTGGAAGAAAGAGTGATAGACTGACAGGCATATGCAATATGTGATAAGTTTATACGATTGAGAAGCGGCCACAAATAAGAATTTAGCGTTGTGTGGATGAGCTTATCAATGTCTCTTTGGAAATTGCGCGGGTTTCTACTGGTAGTGAGGCTTCATTTCTCAAGACTATTTATTATATTACTTTTGTGCTTTTAGGATAACTGTCGCGTTAAAAATTTAATCTTGAATCCTAGTAGAACCGATTGTGTATTGCAATGCAAGCAAAAAAAAATTATAAATATCTAAACTCATATGAGTTTAGACATAAATGCGGCTAAGACTTCCGAGAGCTCCTACCGTTATGACCAAATCGTACTATGCAAACAATTATTTGAAGAGACTTCCAGAGTATTGCTCAAAAATGGGGGGCTGTTGGCTGAGTAGTTACTGCGTGGGCTCAGTAACCAGAAGATCGTCTGTTCAATTCCCCTCGGAGAACGTAAAATAATAAATAAAATGGCTTTTGTTTTGCTTCAAAATTATCTGTCAAAGCAAACGCGCAACTACAGAGTTGTGCTACAAGTTCTGTATCCTGCTTATCGCTCCGTCACCTGTCTCTTCTCTCCACTATTCCTTTCGAACTACTTCACATGCAATGCATTGACGTTCATGGAAAAAATCGCTTTCACATAGTGTACTGGAATATCGTTGCCACACTCATCTATAGTCAAGAATTAAAGGGTGGCGCAAAATTAATCACTCTATCGTAAGATTTAATAGCTTTTGCAAATGGCATTTTACGTAAATCATATTTGACATTTGTGAACTAGACAGCTGCAGAATACAAACAGACAAACAATGGAGCGCTATACTCCGCAAGACCTTGGAATAATTGTGTCGATTTTTTTTACCCGTGGTGTTATCTCAGCGTGATTTTCGTCGTAGATTTCCTATTCGTGTCGCGCCAACTGAATAAACATAACGCTGTTTAGCTGCTCGACTCGAACATACTGGAACCACAACAGATCTTTCAGGACGTGGCAGCCACCGGAATGCTGAGAACAAAGAAACATCAACCAAACGTCGTGCCACGCAATTGGGAGTCACCAGGCGGACCCTACAACGATTTTTAGTGAAAGACTTACACAAAGTGCAAACAGTACATCACTTAATGTCTGCTGAGCGTCAGTCACGTGTGAATTTTGTAGAGCCGTCTTCAATCTCAACTACGAAGAAGACGATTTTGAGTCGAAAATCATCATGAGCGACGAGGCGCATTTTCTTTCCGTCGTCAATAAACGAAATCTTCGTTTCTGGGGCACTGAAAATCGGCGTGTGATCCACGAGAAGCCGTTACATCCACTCAGGGCTACTGTGTCGTGCGGTGTTCACGCGGGAGAAGTGATTGGACGGTAATTTTTGGTGGACGCCATCGGGAATACAATTACTGTTACTGGCGAACGCTACAGGGCCATAATAAGCGACTTCTTACTGAATGGAATTTAATGAACGGGGCTTGGTCAACATGTGGTTCAACAAGACGGTGCAACCGCACACACAGTAGAAGTCACAATGGATGCATTTCCTGGTCGCGTTATCTCCCGTTTTGGCGATTTAGCATGGCCAACAAGATTGCCCGAATTAACCATACCAGACTTCTTTCTTTGCGGCTATTAAAGTCGCGGGTTTATGCAGCCAACAAGCCTCAGAGGAGAATATTCGACAGGAATGCGAACATTTATCACCAGAAATATTGCAGAAATTTATGGACACAAATATGTATCAGCACTGGCGGCAGCCACTTGGCTGATATAATTTTTTCTAATTAACAGAAAAAATTGTACAGGTGCACATAAAGATTTCCACCACTAACAATAATTTTTGTTTTATTAAAAAAAAAGTTTATTCAAAAACAAAATTGGTTGATTAATTTTGTGCCACCTTGTATTAACACTTGAATGCAACTTCAAGTGTAGATAGCTTATTGTTACTTCAATTTAAAATGAAATGAATATTTTGTATTTTTTATTTTCACATATCCAGCGTCATTTTAACTTAACCTCACATTCGGTTTAAAAATTGTGTACTTAAAAATACAACAACACGAACAATTTTTTATTTACTTATTTAACAGTTCCAAAGAATAAAAGGCACGACTTTTTAAGTGTTATGAGGTATATAAATGCAAGATTACTATTATGTAACTAAATTTAGTCTGTTTTACATACAAATAATGTTTATTACCTTGGAGCATATGGAGTTTATGAAATCATCCTAAATTACCAAAATGTATGAATATTTTAAGGGAGGAGGGCATAGGCAAAATTTTTAAGACAAATAAATTTATTATTTTTAATTTAATTTCATTAAGTATGTAGTATGAATATAATAGACATATCTGTATAGTATGTAGTATGTCAGAACCAAAAAAAAAAACATGCAACCAAAAAAGGAATAGGAACTGCTGTCTAAGAATTAAAAATAATGTTTAACATACAAATCTTAATTGAATTAAATAAAGATTAAAGGTAAGTTTAACACATACATATGTAGTAAACAACAACAGTAGTAAACATAAACTTACCGAAGGCGATTTGGGTAGACCGACTCGTTGGCCACAAGTTGTTAGTAAATTAACTAGGCATTCTCTTACACGACTCTGACACATCCAAGGCCGTTTCCAGCCACTTAAAGGAGCCGTGTCGGCAGGGGATAAACTTGCACTGCGTCTTGGAGAGTTTGGAGTACCAACATTACCACTATTGTGGGCAGTAGATGACTGTTGGTGTAAATGGGAACCATTGTTGTAAGAATTGGAACGCATTTGAGATTGTCCTGGCTGACTTGTGGCACTAGTTGGGCCGATATTTGAATTTGTATTACTGCCACTATTGTTATCTTCGGTTTTCAACAGAATGCGACGTCCAATTAAGGGGGTTTGCGAGACATCGAAAGTAAATTCCATAGTGCGTCCGGCAAGTTCCTTTTTACAGAACACATCCGAATCCGGATATGTGCCATAGAAAGAGAACGAAAACCCAACGCTGCCACCCTCGCTGGGCGGCACTACTTGCAAAGAAGAACTGCGAGTCACAATAAGTTTTAATATTTTCAGCGAGTCCTTCCAATTTGTTGTCTAAAAAAAACAAACCAAGAAACATATAAAATAAAAGATTTTAAATTTAACAACAGACTTCCTTACCTCCAAATATTTTCCAATAGCTCTAAGTAAATCGGCATTAATAGTTTGTGCCTGAGGGGGTGTTAAGTCAACATAGTGCAGCATACAATGTATAACATTTAGCACAGGCACCTGTATTTGCTGAGGTCCCTTCTCTAAAATTTCTATTAGGAATGCCAGCATATGAAGACCCATATGGGCATAAGTGTCATGTAAATATTTCACAACACACTTGGTCCATTGAAAAGATTCCTTACAGAAAGTTTTACGACTGTATAAAGTCATAACTGTGCCAAGATTCTCTAATTTAGCTCCCAGTTCAGATGATACTTGGGCTATGTTTTCAGCACTACGTATACAAATTTCATTGGCGTCTTCATAGTGAAGCAACATATAAGGTAAAAGGGCTATGACATTCATAGGAAAAGCACAACTCTGTGTGGGATCACACACAGGTAAATTGAGCAAAGGTGCAAATTGCGAAAGCAGAGTAATAGTGGGTTCGTAAGTTGAAGTATGAGTGCAGCCCTACAAATGAAAAAAAAAAATAAATGAAATTCAGATATTTAGCTCAACAATAAATATAAAATATTTGCACCTTCAACAACAAGGCATGCACTCCCGGATAACCAGTCCATTTAAGTTGCTGTTGTAATTTTTCCACTTTATCTCTAGCATCTGGTCTATCCAGAGGCAAGCGATGCAGCACTCTTGTTAGCAGCCTTAATGCCAATAGAAATTCATATTCATAATCACTTTCCAATAGCGATACAGACAACCAAAATAATTGAGCCAATATAGTCATTTTATCATCCTGCGTTGCTGTGTCACCCAACATTTTTAAACTCTGAGCACTACGAGAACGTGACAATGCCGATCCATTTACAATGCCGAATTTCGCCATGTTGCGTTCTATATCTATACCAGTAGTTCGGTTGCGCAGTTCAACTTGTTTGTCACTAGGCGAGTTTGTAGACTTCCTGGCGCAATACGAAACGGAATAACTTGTGCTGCGAGCATGACTTTGCACTGAAAAGTTGGGTGACTGTGGAGTCATGCCGGACGGCGATTTTTTACCGCCGGATAATATGGAATTCGCACCACCATCTTTGTTATTCAGGTTGGGAGTACTTTTAAAAATATCCTTCATCACATCCAACGGTCTAAAGTCTGAATCTAAACTGTCAACAGCGGCTTCTAAAGTGAGCAATAGCTCGGTGACATAGCCTTGCATATCCTCACCCTGTTCTGCAACTGTTTCCACCAAACGTGACAGTATATCAGACAACATTCTTGAGTTAATGGGTACATTGAGTGCTCTAAATATTTGTAGGCAACGTCCGGCATAGTGACGCGAGGAGCACGAAAGTCCCAACTGTAAGGCAGTCTGTGCCCACCGTTCGGCAATACGTGCTTGAGGATAACTATCAGCGAATACTTTGACAATGTGCCGTAAAAAGCAGCTCAATTGCTCTGCCGATTTTATTGTCCAAACTAAAAAGAAAAGATTTTTTTTTTTTAAACTTGAAAGATACATTCGCCAAGCTAAATCGCAATCATATGAGCGTAGATGAATAGAGTTGTGTATATTTATATGAATATGTACATATTTATATAAAATTCATTTATTTTATTTAATCTTTTTTTTTGTAAAGGCGCATTTAGCCAAACGTAATGTGCCGGCCTTAAATTATCGTCAGATAGTGGCCCACATATACATAGAACATATTGAACTGTGGTCAAATGAGTTGAACTGTAGAACAAAAAAAAATCAGAAAAAATATTTTGGCTTGACCGGGCCGGAAAACGTAACCGGGTACTCAGCCATCAGCACACCCCATTTGTTAATGAATTTGCAATAAGAATTTTAATTCGAAAAAAAAAAAATTTATTTAAAATAAAAAAAAAACATAATTTTGATTTAAAAGTAATTTTATTTTTGTTTAATGTAATTTCGTTTGAAACGAATAAAACTTAATTTGCTATGAAAGAAATTCAATTTGAATTGAAAGATCGTTAATTTTGAAGGTAAAAACTATACATACACACATACTTACATATCGATTGTCTCAAGTAGAAAGGGCCTAACTCGTATTTTTTAAGAAATTGTATTTTTTCAGTGATTCCAATACATTTTACAAAAATACACCTCGTCACAAAAATTTATTGCAATAGTCTCAAAAATTACGGGTTTTCGATCATTCACATTTTGATAATTTCATTGTAATAATAACAGATTCTATTATGTTATTACCTTCTGCTGTAAAGTTACAATTATTTGAGTTAGGCCCTTTATAATTGAGATGAACGATATGTAAATAATAATAGAATAAATAGTGCAAAAGTCGACTGAGGAAACAGTTAAATCAAAAATATATGCTACATAGAACAAAAACCAAAGAAAAATAATAAATACCTTTTGCTGTAATATCTTCATAATTCCATAGAGGTTGATATGAGTCTTGCGCTAAGAATTTTAAAAGACTTTTGATAACATGCGCTATTGGCATTGTTGGCCCTGGTTGTGGTGGTGCATTTTCGTCAGCAATAATTAAAGGAACTTCGGAATTTTCGGTGGTATTTGGATTAATTTGTAAATTTCCTGTACCAACAATGCTTTGAGTTTGCTGCTGCTGCTGCTGTAGTTGTTGTTGTTGTGTCATTGATGCTGATGCTGTGGGTGATGTTTGATTAATGGGTGGTGGTTGTTGTAGATTAGTATGTACTTCTTGTTGCTGGCCAGTTGATGATGTTAGTATTTGATGTTGTTGCAAAAGCTGTTGTGGGTTACTAATAAGTACGTGTTGGTGGTACACAGGAATTTGATTGTTTTGCCCTGACATTCCAGCATATTGTGTATAAATAGCAGTTAAACCAGTAACAGTAGCAGCTGCAGCACTTGATAGTTGAGTGACTGGTGCCGAGGTAGCAATTATGCAACAATTATTATAAAGATAACTATCAAATTCTTGATGAGATTCTGCAAGAAACAAGCATTATTAACGTGAATAGCTTCTAAAATTTTAATGAGCTTTAAATTCCAAGATCGTTATAAAGCTAATAGCTGGTTTTACAGAAACTGAATTTAAAATTTTCAACGACTATTTATTTTTTACAGGTTTTTATAAGGTTTGATCAGGTGTCGTTAAAGGTCCTTTTACATTGTAATACTGAGTAATACGACATGTCAAAAACTTCAATCAAATAGGAAAGTATAATAGTGTAAAAACAAAATGTTATCAATCTGACCAAAATAATTTTCGATAATTTTTGATAATTTTTGAATATGGAAAATTATAAAAAAAAAAAATTTTTTTTAAACGTAAGTAGAAATAGTCAATCGATCTCAAAAGCATTGCATATACCTACCGTACAATGTGACAATTGCAATTTTGGATATTTGTTTCGGAATAGTATTTGTTAAAGCACTTAACACCCCTATTTTAAATTGTAGACTTTCAAAAATAGTTTATGTAACACTAATAAAATATTTCGATGGATTACTTTCCAATAATTACATACCTGTAAAAATATTATCAATTACTGGCAATGAGGGAACCGTCAAACCCAAATCAAGTTCAGTCGTCTCACTATTCAATAGAATGCGAGCCACCGTTAAATGATCATTATGTTCAGCTAAAACAATCTAAAAAAAAATCCATGTTTTTAAATTATTTTTTTATACAAAAGGGAATATAACTTTTTTTCCATTACTTACCAATAAATTCATACATAATTGTTTGCAATGTTCACGTACGATGATACGGGTATGATCTAGACCTAAAAATAGTATATGCAACATTAACGGTAAATGCAACGTCCAATCAATGCCAGGTAGTCCATCCACAACAATGTCAGTTAGTAACATAACAGCTACATTGCAACTAATTAAATGAGACGAAAGCAAAATATTAAAAATTAATTAAACATTACGAACCGCGTGCAATACGTCAGTAAAATATTTTTTCACAGTATAAAAGAAAATCTTCGTAAGACATCAAAGATTAAAAGAAAGATGAGGAAGTATCTATTAATTATTTATATAAATAAATACTTGCCGATGGAAACCGCTTATGGGCAAACTCACGTCCGGCAAGAATTCTGTAAGAGGTGCAAAATATCCACCATATTCGGGCATAGGCAAAGGGTGCGGGGCCGTTGATGTTTGTGCTGTATCAGATGAACGTAATTCTACATTTTCCTCTTGACGCAACTAAGAAGATAAAGTTGGATTTAAAATATGTACATATGTATGTATGTGTGTATGTGTGTATGTATGTATGTATGTACACGGTGGGCCAAAAGTAATCACGCGGGGCATAAGCAATCACCCGATGTCTTTTTTGCTGTAATTTTATTTAATAAAAACCTTTGGATCTGCATGTATGGTCATCAAGTCTGGCGGGGTGTAAGTTAGCCCATATCATAAGCAGTGCTTAAATTTGTCTTAAAAAAAAATTACAGCAAAAGAACATTGTGTGATTACTTATGCACCGGGTGATTACTTTTGGCCCACCCTGTATATAAAAAATTTAATATCGTAATTAAAAATATTTTCAATATCTTGGGAAAATTCTTGGAAAAATCAATTTTCAAGATCTCAAATAACTTATGCGGAGCACATTTATGCAACTATTTTTGCTAAAGGTGGGTGGGTTTTAATGCAAACAGAGTAAAATTAAGCAAATTGCAAATACGTACAATTTGTTGTTGTGTTGATAGAACGATGCATTTTTGCACACATTTGCTCATCGTTTACACAGTTTGCACTACCCATCGTTAGAACCCTTAATATATTGATAAATGCGCTTTCCTAATAGATTTCTAATAGATTTTTTTTAGTTTGAACTTACCTCTGGATCATTGATTAAAATATCTTCTGGCCTTGGTAATATTGATGGACCTGATGCTGCACGTATTTTATCGGGACCACGAGGAGGCCGATTATTTGTTGCTTGCGTAAATGCTCTTATACCACTATCTGATTTGCAAGTTCTACAAATTACAATTAAATTTTATCTTTATTGAAATGCATTAAATAGATACATGTTAGCATTTTCAATATTAAACAATTAAACGCTTTGCTACTTCTTCACGACATAAAAAATATGAATGAATTTAGATAAATATTTACATAATTATAAGTGTTTGCACTCTAAATTTTATTTGATATACTGGTATGGAAAACAAACAAACACTTCAATTCTACTCAGTCAGACATTAGAATTTCATTATATTTTTTTTTGCTTAGATAAGTTTCTCTAACAAATTTTAAACTTTTTAATGGACAAAACATTTTTTTTTTCTTGTTTAAAAACAAACATTGCTACAACTTTACCTAGCAAAAATTTCATTCGATTGAGTCCATCTCAGTAAAAAAAAAATAGAAGTTCAACTGCGATAGAACTTATTTTAACAATATCACGCCCTATTTCATCACAACTTATTTTCTACCCCCAACCAATATATCTGAAAATGGATGGGGTGCTGAAAAAGTAACACTTTTGCACATCGCACACATTCCAAAACTGTTCTAATGTATATGCATAATACGCTACTGCTGTGAAACTATCGTGAATAGATTCTCTCTTAAAAAAAATGTTGTTCGCAATTCAAATGACTAAAGAAATTGTAAATAATATTTTGCATTGTTGAGAGATTTTTACTCACCCAGTTTTTATAGGATCCTCACCGCTGTGACGTTTGGTGTGTATGGTGCCCTTTTCAACTGCGAGGTCCTGAATTCGCGAATCATTTATGCCACCAACAGGTTGACCTTCAAATGAATAATTATCAAAAATTTGGTCAAATAAAATAATTCTAAAGAAATTTAGTTCAGTAAGTATATAATATATTAGACTGCGGAAGGGCGAAATAAGGCCACCGCAGCTTTTGTCGAAAATATATTCTACATATCGTCATATAAAACGTAAAACGTAAAACCATGTAACTACATTTTTGTAGATTGACAGGAGGGGAAAAACGTAATAAAGTACGTAAATAAGCAACCCGAAAAAAATGTCCTTTAAAACTTGCACAAAATTAACGGAATCACTAATTTATAGTAAATTATAAAAAAAATTTACGCACGTGCATTTTCACATGGTACGCAATATTCAATAGATAACCCGATTTAAAAATGTTTGTCACTTACATGGTTTCACGTTTTATATGACGATATACTATGACAAAATACTTCTTCTGACGCATTTCTGTAAAGTAGCAAAAAGTCGGACAACAACTTACTGTAGGAAAAAGGCAATTTTTTTGAATCTGTTAAAATATCGCAGGTCACAGTTCAAGATACACAGAAAGAAAAAGCTCGTACTAAATTCAACTGCCTGCTCATAGAAGACGACAATAAATACTCGTTCGGCCATTTATATTGAAAGAAACAATAAAAAAACTCAAATTGTTTTTTGTTTTCAATATAAATGGCCAAACGATTATTATCAGTCGGCTTCTATGAACAGGCAGTAAGGTTTTTCTATTTAATATTAGTTCTTTAGTAATTCTCAAAGATTTTTTGGAAGTTTTTGTATAAACATGAAAGATTTTTTAGCTGTTTCAAAAATTTGCCAGAAGATATACTGCAGACTTGGTCTATTTAATTTTTATTTTTTTTGTACACATAGACTAGAGTAAGAATACAACAAATAGATATACATACATATATATTTAAAAAATTAAATAAAGTCTTTTAATCCATCCAAAACACAAGTAACAAATTCTCGATCACGGTATTTCCTAAATCAATCTCGTTTTCGGCTTATTTAAAATGCGAATGCGGGATTAAATCAACTTCGAAATTCTTGAATCAGTCACATTTTAGACTTGATTCTATTTCGGTTTTTCTTAACAGTTCAATCTAAATTACGACGCAAAGAGCAACGCTGAAATCAGTAACCTAAATTAGAGCGTTAACGTTGTGCCAGAAACAGTAATGTTTACTCACTTTGATTAATAAGAAAACTCTAAATAGAAATAAGAAATAAATTGACCTGAAAACACTAAATTGGCATTACTTTTCAACAATTTTATTTTTTTGCAGCCAACTGCACTTGTTTACGGGCTGTCAAAATTTAATTTTCCAATTGCAAAGCGTTGACGCCGCGTGCGTTATTTCGGTTGGTTTCATACATTTTGTATGGGCATGAGAAATTGTGACAGGCAGACTACGCTTTGCGTCGTAATTTAGGTTGGTTGGTAAATCAATCTCCTTTTCGGCTTATTTAAATTACGGATGCGGTATTACATCTACTTAGAAATTCTTGAATCAAGCCCATTTTAGACTTGATTCGATCTCAGTTTTTCTTCGCTTTCGGCTTGTTGCAAGTAAGGATTCGAGATTAAATATGGCTAAAAGTAACTATTTAACGCTTGAAGAATCTGTACTTGAATTACATAAGTATTCTCTACTTGATTTAAGAAAATACGTACTTACCGTACTTTTGACACTGCTTACGATTGATTTAAGTACGTATGGATTGATATCTATTTTGAGTGTAATAATGTAGTATTAGACATCACCTACTACTGGTTTCCTATATACATAGGTGAGTAAGTGAACTTGCTCCTATCGCTTCTAGAAGTTTGAAGTTGGAACTAACTCGCAGAGTTCTTTTATAATTGTTAAAATTGTATTTAACTCACAACATTCATCTCACCCTGTTATTTCCATTAAAATATGTGTGTGTCTTACAAATCTTTCATTCTCGTTAACAAAATATATTAAATGCCAACATTTATTTACAACGATGTAAACCATATTTTTGTTTACACTTTCAATGTGATTAATTTGTCATTGGCTTAAAGTGCTTATGTGCGCAATAAGGTCCAACACACCTTCGTACAAAAACTTGAATTTTTTAAATAGCTTCACATACTACACACATACATATGTATGTATACATTAGTCAATTTAAATAAAGGCAGAGGTACAAGTTTTTAATGTATTCAATTAGAAGAACAAAAAAAAAAGACAGCGATATTCTGATGTCGTTTTGTTCCATAAACAAGGTGTGCCGCAGTTCCTTAATTTCCAGGTATCCCTGTATTTTTGAAATCATCATTCATTTTCCGTGCTTTCCATTTATTTTTTGTTTGCACATCAATTTCTGTTCATAAAATACATATATCAAGCGAAGGTTCAATATTTGTTGGTTAAATCAAGTGTGTAAGAAACAATTTTTTTTTTGTACACATGAAAAGGCTTTGTAAATATTTGAGTAAAATTCCAAGTCCAGTATAAATTACACGTATGTATGTGGTTTTATTATTTAATAGGGGGCTTTTTAAGGCTGTGCGGTTTTTTTTTCGTTTATAGTCACTACCATTTTTAGTCACGTAAGCGGTATACGAGTAGAGTATTTAATTTGATCTGTACTTTCGGCCCCTTTCAGCAAAGTATTTTTACTTTCGTTCATTTAGCAGAATGAGCACATTTAGCATTTGTGCCATCTATTCGGTGCTGGCAAACGCAAAAACAAGCCAAATAATTAGAATTATAGCCACATTGGAAAAATTATATTTTTATAAATGAAAATTTAACTTATGTACAAATTTACATACAACAAAATCTCCCATAAAGGACATCTCATTAAATTGGACACACATTAATTTTTTTCATCAAAGTTCTATTAAAATTTTATGTGTGGAAATATGCAAAACATTTGATTTAAAAAAACAATTTATACATGTGACTTATGCTTATATCCATAAAGGCCACAATTTATGTACAAAATGAGGGATGTGACAAAAAAACCGCCAAATTCTATGTTAAATATCGGCACGACAGCTTTTTTTTTTCGTTTTTGATAATGAAATATACATATATACATATATTTTAATTATATTATTAATTGACCTTTTTTATTATATTTTTTGATATATATTTATTAAGCCTGAGGTCTTTTTTTATTTTATTTTGATTTTTATTAATCGATATTTCGTTAACAGCTTGTTAACATCATCAGGAATAATAGGAAATTGTATAATAATAATAATAATAATAATATTTCCTATTATTCCTGATGATGTTAACAAGCTGTTAACGAAATATCGAATAATAAAAAACAAAATAAAATAAAAAAAGACCTCAGGCTTAATAAATATATATCAAAAAATATATACATATATATTTATATATATTTTTAATTATTAAAAATATTTTTTATAAATTCTAAAAAAAATAAATTTCATCCGAAACAGTAAAATTTGCCAAAGAAAATGGAAAAGAAATCGCCATGATATATATTTTCTTTAATTTTTATTGCAATTTATTTTGCATTTTTATTATTATTATTATTATATTATTTTTATTATTAGTAGGCAAACACGTTTTTTGCAATCCCTTTCACAGCCGTACTACTGCGCCGATTTTGAAAAAACTTATATATGGTTTTAAAGATTTTTCGGCACAGATGTGCACAAACTTAATTTTATTCAGATCGGTTTAGCCAAAAATCGAAACTTGTACTTTTGTCTGCATGCAAAATACAAATGCAAAATAATTGTGTCATGATTTTGTTGACTAAGAAACGGAAATATGTATGGTAACATATCTATCACTCAATATTTCCGAGGTCTAATTATACGACAAGAACGTTAAGACAAAAATCGCCTTAACTGATTCCAACGCTTCTGTAACAATTTCGTGCTTCAATCTTTTCAAATATGCATAAATTTCCGCATGTATCTCCTTCCTTGATTTTGTCTGGGACATTCTATTGAGATCTACAAAGAGGCAGTAGTCGCTATCTTATATTGAATCTTTAGTATGTTGGAATATAATACATGCGGTGTGTAATACATTTTCAATTACAGTTTATTTAAATAAGCTTGAGATCTTATATTATGTTGCGTTTTAAATTTAATAAAATTAAATTTTCTTTTCCAGTATTTCATTTCCACTATGTAAAACTTCTTCAAGGAAAATATTTTATAATAATTGACAAATTTAATTTTTATCAAAAGGCGGTAAATCAAAAATTAAACAACTCAAATATTAATAAATTTGATTTCTTTAAAATACTAAAAACATTACAACTCAATAACAATTATTTTAAAAAAGTTTACAATATAAATTTATTTTAACTTCTATTATCTATTAACTAAATAAATGTCAATAACATTGAGCAACATTGAATGTATCTGTTTTAAAGTTCATTCGCTGTGTATATGGTACTTTTATAATCTCTAACATCTCGAGTGATTGTATTCTTAAAATCTGGATAATGATTATTATCTCTGCAATGTAATGTTTATGTATTTTTCTTCAGATTTGTGTCCAGAAATTCTAATAATTTGTAGTACCTACATACATACACTTTATTACAACCATCATTAGCAGCACACGGTATTCTGTAAACAAAGTTGGACATATCTACTTTTATCTATTCTATCGATTGTGCTGCTAAACAATCTAACGATTGTGTTATACATGTGCTATTTATGTGCTATTATATATTTTTCTTTATCATAAAAGAGTTAGTCCCACTTTCTATGAACTTTTTGTTTCAAAATTCTTTTTGTCTTATGGAAATGGTTCACCCATTTTTTTTGTTAAATTGTGGAGGTAAAAGCAAAGTGCTCGCCTTAAAAATAGACTGTCGAAGAACTTCGCCATTTGTGGACCAATTCTCAAAATTATTTTTTGCATATAGAAAAGGTTCACTAAATTTTTTTGCCCCCAAAAATTGATTATCAATTATTTTTTTCATTTGTAGACCAATTTTAAGCTTAATTATTGTTTTGATATAAATTTGGTGGCAGTACCGATAGTAGTGTTTTTATCTTTATGACATTATATATCGACTCACCATCTGCCGAATGACTTGATGCCTTTCGCATACTGGTTAAACGATAAAATGGCGGTGTCTCAGTGCGTTCAATTAGACAATTAAGCGTTTCAACAGTTTGCAGTTCAGCCATTAATTCATCAAGCAAACGATCTGGACAGGTACGAGCCAAATACAGCGCCACTCGTTTTGCCTGGAATAAATAATAAGAAAAGGAAATCGTACATAAAATTAAGAACAAAAAATCGAATAAAGCAAATAAACCATTTAAAAACAAAGACAAAAAAGATACTTACGTATGATAGTAGTTCGTTCGGGGCCATGCCGCTCATTATGACCAAATAACGTAAAATAACTTTCAAATTGTTTGGCCAAAATTGACACAGAGTTCCCCATAATTCTTCAATATCACGTGGATGGCTATCGGAAAACTGAATAGAGAAATTTACAATTTTAAAATAATTACATTTTTTATCGCTTGAATTAAAAGCGTATTCCTTTTGTAGAACAGTTGTAAAATTTTTTACATAAAAAAAAATCCGTTTTATATTTCATTTTACAAACTTTAAGAAGCAATTAATTTTATTTGCTCGTTCATAATACATTTTTTTTTCCGTTAATTTATTATTAGAAATTTAATATTTGAAAATATTTTACAATTTCTTTTGTTGTTCTCGGAAAAGAAAACACAGAATATTTTTTCTAGGACTGAGAATTACCTTAGCTGTTATATAAAATAAATTGTTTAATATCATTTCAGTTGCTTCAGTGGAGCCAGTACCTTCCCTGCGACCACGTGTACCAGAATCAGGAAAATACTAAAGGATGAAACAAACAAAATGTAAAACATATTAAAGAAAATATTATATATTTACACTACTGACTTTTGTGGTAGAGACACAAGTATTTTCGATTTTCGGATTAAGAAGGACAAAACTGTAGTACACAAGAGCCCCGATTAACGATGCAAATCGAGGCCCTAGTGTATCACATTATATATGCGCATATACGCGTTGACTCTACAAGCAGAAGATCGTGCTTTCAATCCCTCATCCAGAAAAAAAAAATTCAAATTTCAGATGTGCGTTAGTGTGTAGGTCATGGCCATAGAGAAGGCTGTGCAATAGTTGTTGGATGACCGGATTTTTACCGAGGACCTTTGGATTTACTCTGACAGTCAGGTTGCAATCAGGTCCCTAGCGGACGTCACTTTGGAGTCGGTCCTCGTCCATGAATGCCGGGGTTTTCTCAGGGAAATCTCGAACCATTCTAGGGTGACTCTTATATGGCCCCTGGGACACAAGGATATCGTCCATAATTGTGTTGCTGATGGGTAGGCCAAGGCGGGCTCACAGCTCGCAATTTCCGAACTATTGGCGGACATAGGTGTTTCGATTGCCTCGGTTAACTGGGTATCCTTCGGTCGGTGTATGCGGGGCGCAGTTTCGTTGGCAGCATAAGGTGATGTGCAGTATTGCTAGACTATGCTGGTTCAACCTGGATACGTGTCTCCTTTACTTGAATCGCATGGTCATCAATTACACTGTCCCGATTCTCACGGGTCATTGTCTCATTGGAAGGCATGCCGATAGACTCGGGATTCCCTCTCGGGATTTTTGCAGGCGCTGTAGATCTATGGCGAAGGAGGAGACGGTGTCTCAGTTCATATGCCTGTGCTCAACTCTTGCCATGAAATGACGGAGATTCTTTCCGCAATAGCGGGATTTATCAGGGTGAGTTGGTGTGGCGAATGTCTGATCACCGGGTGTGAACGGCTTGTGGTATCACAGTGGGCCTAAGGGGGGCGTTCTCGTTCAGGGACGGTCCGCCGCGTAACCTACTATATAATACAGCGCTCTTCTTTGTCAGTATTCGAGTGTCGGCGATTTAAAATAATAATGAAAATATTCTCTTCCTTAGCGTTAATGCGTTGCCATAACACATGGTATGCAGAAACTCTGCTTTGCAAAAACCCGCAAAAGCAGAGCTGTGAAAGACTAAAGCCCTATTCTCTCATCTTCTCTTCCTCATGACTCTATCCTTCTGTTTGCTATCTATGTATCTATCGCTAACAAGTAACACAAAGGGCCCGTACGCTATGATTTCTTACTTCCCCTTCAACCTGACCGTCCTGATATACGAGTAACATACATATGTATATATTTTAAAGACTCATATTTCGTTTCCTCGAAAATTGCTTTACTTCCAAAAATATATAAAAAACGTTCAAGTATTTACCATAATATAGGAAAGTGGAGTGGCTGGTGGCACAGTGGTGGCCACCAATTCCATATTGTGTAACCAGGGTTGCAGACATTGTAGCAATAGTGTTCGTACATCTTCACGTGCCGTTTGAAACCGATGAGTTATTTCTGTACAAAACAAAGAAAGAGCAAATGACAACCGCAATAAATTGAAAGATTTAAATTTTCTTTTGTTTTTCGAAAGAATAACAGCAAATACAAAAAAAATTCTTACCAGAAAACATAGACATGGTTAATTCCGGACGCAGCTGAGCCAACTGTTTCGATAAAAATCTTTGTGAACGACAATATGCGCTGCTTAGCAATACATCCAATGTACCAACTTTGTCATCTTCTGCAGAAAGATGTAAAATTATCATAAAAAAAATTAATATACAAAATTAATTTCGACTCGTGTTAAATATATAATAAATTTAAATAAATATATTTCTTCAAGGCTATGAAATAAAAATAAAAACATTATAAAACAACTTTTGTGGTTGTGAATTTTATTACCAGACATTCTGAAATCAAAACTAAACGTTCGTAAAACTCTAACGTCGAACACAAAAATGAAAAACTAGTACAACTTCCTTATAAAGCAATGAGAGCACTTCTTTATTCACTGAAAGTGCGTTTTGTACTGAACTTTACTGAATGTTAAATGAATTCAAAAAACACGAGTACAAAGGAGAAACAGTTCTCCCATGACTGAAAGTCTCTTAAATTAATATGACTGCTAAAACGGTTAATGAATATTTTTTTAAGTTCTTTTTTTTTTTCTTCTTAAATACGAGTAAATACTACGTGAGTAAATGAAGATTTTAGTGTGTATCGTGTACATATGGAGTTATGTATATGGAATGCACACACACCGATACTTAAAAGCTTGACGTTTTTTAAATACAAATGCTGACACAAGACGTATGAGTGATATTAATGACGTATGAGTGATATTTATGGCTGTATATTTTTCTCCATGTAGAATGCAATTAATTAAACAAATTGCAGTTGCGTAAAGAAATATTTAATGTTGAAAGTTAAGTAGAGATCAGCATGATTCATTTCATTAGCGCTAATACGGGTGAATCTCTCGTGATTGGCTCGATTCTCATTTTATGCAATTTTTATGCAAATTTTTCAATTTCAAATAGACTAATGCTGAAGAACTTATAGTATGAAGCAAATTACTGCATGGGATAATTACCAAGAAACAAACTAACTTGAAAATCAAACTGACAAACACTAGCGGAGCGGAACAACATGCTGCTTTCAGCGGCTGCTACACGCTCATCTTTAGCGTTTTTCGTGTTTTTGTCCACTGAGTGTGGTTATCTGTAGATGTAAATTATTAGATTTTATATTGATTTTTTTTTTAATGTACGAATTTCGAATAATCCATCGTATTCGATATATATATATATACAGTGAAACCTCTCATAAGCGGACACTCACCGACGCGCGATTTTTGCGCGATTATGAGAGGTACACATTTATTATTTTAAATATTTTATTTAAGTTGTAATGCTAGACTAGTTAATTGTGGTTAACAAAATTTATTCAGATTGGACTGCTTTAACTTAGATCGGTTCCAATTGAACTGTAGAGTTTCAAAATGATTTTAAATGTTTGTGATGTGCTGAAATGCGACAAAGTCGTGTTTCAAAGGAACAATTTCTTTTAATGCTTCTCACAAGTACATATAATTTTAACAAGACAGTACATATAATAAGAAAATAAGACAGTAAAACTTGGATCAACTTAAAGAAGCAAGTGGGTTTAAAAACAATGCATAAATATACAGGTTGGGCCTAAAGTCACGCCTGCGTGTACCAATTGAATAACTTTTTTTTCGTTTATTATTATTTTTTTATTTTGTTTTCTGTTTAATATAATATTAGCTTTGTACGATCTAAATTTTAATTATGAAAAATAATATCAGACAGATGACCACCATTTTCATCATCATGCACAATTGGGCTCTTAAACAGGCGTTTTGCATAACTGCACGCAAAGATTCAGGCTCTATTGGCCTGATCTCAGCTTCAATGTTGTGCTTTAGCTGCTGCATAGTTTAGGGCTTGTTAACATACACTCGTTCTTTGAGATAACACCATAGAAAACAATCAGGGGCAGTTAAGTCTGGTGAACGTGCTGGCCTAATGAATTCTGAATTTCTTGAGATAATTCGGTCTTCAAAAATTTCATTTAAAAGACTAATTGGACTACCTGGAACCACATGTTGGCTGCCACAGGGCGTCCAAAATAATCAGTCATAGTACGATAGCTTTCCCCATTCACCGTCACTGCATTACCAACTACATTCTAGAAGTAGGGCCACCTATAACTCTTTCTGATGTCACTCCACACCATACCGTACACTTGAGCGACTGCAATTGGCGCTGGTGAACAACTCTGAGGTTCGCAGTACCCCAAAATCGCATATTTAGTTTATTTACATATACATTAAGATGAAAATGAGGTTCATCACGATAATTTCGATATGGTCGTTGCATCAGTGAAATTGAATGCCCATTGGAAAAGTAAAATTCTACCATTTTGGTTCGTTGCTCGGTCGTTAAATTTTGCATGGTTCTGTAACACGGTTCGATGAAAAATAATGAAAAATAATAATAAACAAATAAGTTATTCAATTTTTACAGGCGTGACTTTTAGCCCAGCCTGTACTTTTATCTCTCAAAATCCTTCTAAATGCAGTGAGCCTTTTTATAAAGAACACCTCACTTAAATGTTTTTAAATATCGTTAAAATATACAATCGTCCTTTATACTGTTTTTTCTTTTTTAATTTCATAACCCATGGCTTTAAATTACTTTAAGCATAGCAAAACGATAGTGTTGAAACAGATAGATATCCGTTAAATATTTATAAAATAAATTGACGTCATTCAAATTAACAACAGCGTTTTAATGTTTTACAAAATGTTTTTTTTAATAATTGCTAACTAACTCTAGCGTAAATATAAGGGAATTTATATTTTTTTTCCAGGACGTTTAAGCATGTGTCTTGAAATTCACATTTAAAGTGTTTAAATGGCATTTTAATTTAATGTTGACTACAAATAATTGAAAATAAATAAAAAAAAAAAAAAGATATCGCGTCAATTTGATAATAATATCACAATAATAGAAACAACAACGGAGAACAAATTTACAAATAAATGGTAGCAATAGAAAAGGATATTGAAGTAAATAAATAAGCATTGCAAGGACAATAACAATTATTAAATCTAAGTACGATAACAAAAAATGGGATACGCAAAATTTACAACTGCCGTATTCATAAATTTTTTTTTTTTTTTTCATTTATAAAAGATTTATTAGACAAATTTCCATGCGAAATTCAATACCTTCTACAAATCCAAATTTTTTTTTTTTATAAATACGACGGCATTCAGTGTATAACACTGTAATGCATTAAACACATTCGCCACAGCAAGCTACCGACTTCAAGATGTCAAAAATAAAATACTCACGTTTATATGAGAACGATTATTTTGACGACTACAAGGCAACACGGCTGCAGGTTGTTGTTCATGCTGATTTTGTCCTTGTGGTCAAATTAAACTAATTTCTATTTTTGTTGGCTACAAAACAAAAACCGTGTTGAAAATATAAAAAGAGAAGTGACTAAAATAACAGCTTATTTTAGTGAAGGTGCCCCAAATAAAACAACATTTCCGTGCGTGATATAAAACATAAAAATATGAAATTAAATTTAAAATTTTGGGGCAACCCATACTTTCCGAGTTATGGGACTCTGAAATTAGCATTCATTGTGTCCATTGTGTTACTAAACAACTAAGTTCAATTCAAGTTAAATTTCTTTATTATAATGTATAGATTTATTGAAAAATTTACAGTTTATCATTTTACATTAAATAGTAATTTTTGTGGAAATGAGTTTTTAGCGCTTTTTTTTTTTGAACATATCGCACCCTAAATACAAAAGCGGCACAACTCAAAATTCTCAAATTTTCAGGAGAGGCAAAAAACTGTTTATGCAAAAATGATTGTAATATTTAAAATAAAATTGGTTCCATTATGAAAGAAGTCTATTTCGAAGAAGGTTTTGCTAAAATTTTTTTAATTTTATATTATATTTGTATATATATGTGTAACAAAAGTAATCAGCACTTCTTGAGAACATTGACGCAACTAAAAATAGGTCTTTTTAGTCGATCGTGCGTAAGCAATGCAATTAACATAAAAACAGACATAACGGTATTTTTCCAGTTAAAGAAAACAGTGATGAGAAAGAAATTTTTGAAGTAGTTAGAGATGTGTACTGTGAATTATTTTACGGAAAAAAGTACATTTTGGAAAATTTTGAGTTGTGTCACTTTTGTATTTAGGGTGCGATATGTATAGTTCAAAGTGGCATCACTTTTTCTGCAATAAACAGCTGTTCATATTTTTCAATTGTTTCGTTTATTGTATTGGTAAGTATTTTAATTTTTTTTTGCTCATAAATAGTATAAATATACATATGTATATATCGGGTTTTTCAACAGGCACGCTACAAAAGTAGAGCGACAGGGAAAGCAAACGACGCCATATTTCTTGCCGCTCTTTTGACATTTCTCTTCAGTAAGGTTTGCCATTTCATGATAGAAAGATATACTAGCCAACAACGAGTCGAAATTATTAAAATTTACTACCGAAATTCGGAGTCAGTGGCCTCAACGTTAAGAGCGCTACGTCAAATTTTTGGTCGTCATAATCGTCCTAGCAGATCAACAATTGAGCGTCTAGTGGAAAAATTTGAATCTACAGGCACAGTGCAAAATGTTCCCGTGCCAGTGAGACAAAGAAGTGCCCGTAGTGTCGAGAATATTACTGCCGCTGAAGCTTCAGTTGAAGAAAGCCCAAATGTGTCTCTCACACGTCGTTCTCAAGCGTTGGGCATCTCTGTGACGTCGTTGTGGCGAATTTTGCGAAAAGATCTTGGCCTACATCCTTACAAGATCAAATTGACGCAAGAACTGAAGCCGCTTGACCACCAGAAGCGTCGTATGTTCGTGAATTGGGCTGAGCGACAACTTGAAAATGATTCGGATTTTCATCGAAAAATCATCTTCAGCGATGAGGCTCATTTCTGGCTGAATGGCTTCGTCAATAAACAAAATATGCGTTATTGGTCAGGCAGCAATCCACACGTACTCCATGAGTCATCATTGCATCCCGAAAAAATTACAGTTTGGTGTGGTTTATGGGCCGGCAGCGTCATTGGGCCGTACTTCTACCGTGCTGATCAAGACCGACACGTTACTGTGACTGGGAATCGCTACCGTTCAATGATAACCGAATATTTTTGGCCCCAATTGTATGATATGGACTTGGAGGACATGTGGTTCCAACAGGACGGCGCCACAAGCCACACAGCGAATGTCACAATCAATTTATTGGAAACCAAGTTTGGAGGACGTGTTATCTCACGAAATGGTCCAGTCGATTGGCCGCCTCGGTCGTGCCATTTGACACCGTTAGACTATTTCCTGTGGGGCTACGTCAAGTCTATGGTCTATGCCAACAAGACAGCGATGATTGATGAACTTCGTACGAATATCGAACGTGAAATTGCAGCAGTATCGGCCGATTTATGCTTGAAAACCGTCGAAAATTGAGGTCAGCGTTTGGACTTCTGCAAGCGTGCCCGTGGTGGCCATGCAAAAGAAATCGAGTTCCATACATAATGGCATCGAACGTACTTTCACAGGAATAAAGAATTTCATTGATATCCAAAGCCGTTTCTGTTTTATTTAAAAAAACTTTTGTAGCGCTCTTATTGAAAAACGCTTTATTTCACGTAAAAAGAATGAAGTTCTAATTGAAGAAGTGTGCAACAACAAAATGTTGTGTGATCTTTGTCTGAATTTTAATCAGCTGCTTATGATGCAGTTGCCATCTTCAATATAATTAAGTAGCCGACTACAAAACAGCAAATGCAGCCAACTGCTATGGGGAATGTGTTTCATGTTTTATAACAGGTTTCAAGAAGTTATACTTGAGCTGTTTTTGTTATTATCGTTTTTGTTGAACGTTGTATATACGTATGAAAGAGAGAGAGGGAGAGTGAGAGAACCCTATGTTTCAATACAATGATTAATGCAGTTATTTGTTTACAAATTGTAGGGAAAACAAAATAGTGAAAAATATTTTCTTGTACGAAATATTGATTGTTATGTGCGTAGTTGAGTAGGTGGAATGTATTTGGCATTGTTTTTCCATACCCATACATACATACATATGTATGGAAATGGTGGTATTTTTGTCGGTTAAAATTCATTCATGATAAATTGAATTTTTTTTAATGAAAATTTTTCACAACTTAACTCAAACAATATGTTATTTTCTTGTGTTGCCTGCGCAGTAGTCAACTTTTAAGAGCAGCTCCTATTTTATACTGTATATTAAAAACAAGAGAGTTAGTTATCCTCCTGTTGAATGTTATTTGTCAGATGAGTATTAAATGTTTCAATGCCTGCCAATGCAGAATTATCCTTAAAAGTAACATTAACCTACAGAATTATTTCAGTTCTTGGTGCGGTATTTAACAGTTAACACATAAATATTGAAATTTGTATAAATTAGAAAGAAATTCGTAAAAAAAAACATCGTTAATACAAAATCTCCTTTTGTGGGTTTTTAATAAATCAGAGAAACCCATTTATATACATTAAATTTTTAAAAACTTATGAGGCAATGGAAATTTTAAAAATTATGTTTAAAAATTAAAGAGCAAAAATTTTATTGTTAGAAATTCATTTAGTAATGAATTCGTAATGTAAATGTTAAAATTTAAAATTGAATTTAAAGTGAATTTTAATTTAAACTTGTGTAGAATACACACAAAATTTATAACGTATTATTATTAAGCAAAATTTAATTTTTTTCTTAATTTAAGAAAAATGGATTTCAAAATGTTACCAACAAATATTTTATTTTCACCAATTGCTATTAGTATTTTCAAAGAAAAATTTTGCAAAATTTATTATTTAGTTTTTTGCTTTATTGCCGTGACTAAATATTTAAAGAAACTAAAAATTTCGAAACTTCAGTTAAATATTTTGCATCAGAGCCAGTATTTATGCAAGATTTAAACTTACTTATTCACATACGAGGTCTGTTCAAAAGAAAAGATGAATTTTGAATTTTTTTGAAAAGTGTTTATTTACTCATCAATCCCCAACCAGCCAGCGCTTCTTCCAATCCTTGAAGCACTTCTGAAATGCTGCTGATGGCCAGCTCGTTCTACGATTTTGACTTTATCTCATCAATTGTGGCAAAATTGTGGATTTCCTTTAATTAGTCTTTTCAGTTTTGGGAACAGGAAAAAGTCGAAGGGAGCCAAATCTGACGAATAAGGTTATTGAGGTGTGATTAGGGTGCTGTTTTTATCCAAAACATCATGAGCAAGAATAGATGTGTGAGCTGGTGCATTATCGTGATGCAGAATCCATGATTTTTTCCCACACTTCCGATCGTTTGAGCCGTATTGCTTCACGCAAACGTTGCATAACTTACTTGTAGTATTCTTTGATTACCGTACGGTCTGTTGGCAAGAACTCATGATGCACTACGCCATCGTAATCGAAGAAAATAAAATTCACCTTTTCTTTTGAACAGACCTCGTATGTGCTTTATGTTATACAAGATATGTGGGAGCCAGTTTTCTAACCACTTAATACTGTTGATGTTTGAAAAAATGTTTCAGCGCTATCTGTTCACAAACTCTTTAACAAATCGTTTGTTTTAAATGATTGTTTATCGTATGATGCAAAATTTTTGCGTACACAAAACGGTACAGATCTAAATCCTATTTTTAATTATACAGCGTAGCCCAAAAGGAGCAAAGGTGTCTGAATTCCTTACAACTTTATTATTATAATTTTTTTTTGTATTCAGTATTTTGTAAAGAAGACTTGGAGAATTTAAAATGGAACAATACACAATTGAACAACGTGCCAAAATCATTGAACTTTATTTCAGAAGAAAATCATGATTTTATTCATAATTTAATTATGATTTTTGCAATTGAAAGGGTTTATTAATAGGCAAAAAATGCTACGGAAAATCCAAGAGTAGTTCAACAGCGAGCTTTACACCCAATTAAGTGTACCGCTTCGTGCGGTTTTTCGTCGGAAAGGATAATTGATCCAAATTTTTTTGAAAATGAATACGGTGTCGCCGTTTCCATCACTGGTTTTAGATATTGGACAATGTTGGAACATTTTTTAAGGCCAACCGTGGAAAAACATTTGCAAATATGGTTCCGACAGGATGGAGCCACAGCGCATACTGCGAAGCACACAATAGCTCTTTGAACTCAAACCCCTTCGGTCATTTTGTGCCACCATGTATTTATTGTTTTTTCTTCTTCTTTTTTTTCATAGTAAATTAAATGCTATTGCAGCACAGGTCAGTTGTCATTTTCTACATTATTGCTATTACTGCTATATTAATCAAGTCAACAAAAACTATCAACCAAAATTTCAGAAATGCGATATTCTAAACGCAAACAAATAGTAATAAAATTGATTTAAAGAAGATATACTAAAAAAAAAGATGAAACAGAACTCTGCAGAAAATAAGCCAATCAAATTAGTAAAAAATTACGAAATATTTAAAAATCATCACAAAGCGAATGCAACAAACCCTCAATTAACAAAATTTAATTATAAACACTTTAAGTAAATTAAAAAAATTGTAATGATATTCTAGTGACAATAGCGTTCACTACTAAAAACGTTACAACGAAAGCAAACAAAAGTGAAAGTGTTAAAGGAAATCCATTAGAAATTTCCAGCAAAATAAATTTAAAAAATAAAATAGCAACAACAATACAACGGCACTACTGCCATTATTGCCATCAAATTAAGGCAGAACAAAAAGTGACGAATGAGAGCCCAAGTTTCAACAAGAACAGCAATTACATTAATTTGCAACAGAAGTTAATTTAAGGGTAAATAATATTATCACAGCTACTCATTTGTCGTATCGACAACGCTTGATAACAGCCAGCAATAAAAGCATAATCATGACAACGAGCACCATAATAACACCTTGGGGAGCTTCCACAGTAACCACATCTGATGTCACAGCCAAGTTCATGACCACCACCGCCCCAACTATAACAACACTAAATTGGCCTAATGTGTATGAAACTACAACCACAGGCGGCAGAGCGAACTCAATTTCTTCGAACAACAGCAAAAATTATTTTCTAAATTCAGCAGGGCATCTCAACACCACCATCATCAGTAATGATTTGGACGACAACGACAGCGAAATGTTACGTACCATAGAATATATTGGCACAATTTTGAGTTTTTACTATGTACCCATCATAGTGGGCACCGGTTCAATTGGTAATATACTCTCGGTGTTTGTCTTCTTCAAGACGAAATTGCGTAAACTTTCGTCTAGTGTCTATTTGGCCGCTTTAGCTGTGAGCGATACTTGCTTTCTGTTTGGCCTCTTCGCCCAGTGGCTGAATTTTGTGGATGTTCACATTTACAATCGTGAATACTTTTGCCAGTTCTTTACGTTCTTCAGCAACCTGGCATGTTTCTGTTCCGTCTGGTTTGTGGTGGCCTTTACAGTGGAACGTTTTATAGCGGTCATGTATCCACTGAAACGCCAAACAATGTGTACAGTGCGGCGAGCTAAATTGGTTTTAATTGGTATAACAATACTGGGCTGTTTGCATTGTGCACCTTTTTGGATTTCATCAACGCCCGTCTATTCACCCAAGTTGGAATCGACAATATGTGACATCAAAAGTGAATATAAGGTAAGCAGGGAGAGATTGTTTTTTTTTTTGATTTTTTATTTAGTTCTTGTTTGCTGCGACCATACACAGATGTGAATGTATATGTATATCGATCTTTTACTCAAACAACGTCAAATTGTATTTTTTGAGTTAAAAATGCAGAATAATTTTTCATATCGGGTCTTGTCTTGTGTAAAAAATTCATACAATAATTAGCTTCAAAATTCAGCTCTTGACAGAAGAATATTTTCTCATTTCCCCATTAAGGTGTATGTAAATTGCAAACTTTAAGTACGTTCTTTACAAAACAAGTTTCTTTGAGTTATGACGTTGTTTAAATAAATGAGCAAAATGTAAATAAATAACATAGAGTACTAGTCAAATTTGGATATTGGGTTTCGTGTAAACGGTGTCGAAACTTTAAGAATTTTTATTACAATTTATAAAACTCGAAAAACGATTTTAATATGGTAGTGATGAATTTCAAGGAATAAGCAGCTGCTGTTGCTACTTTCCGCTAAGATGTTGAGAAATTAGAGAAATTATTTGTAAATGGTTTATTATTTAAGTTCTTCTCATAGACGTGCAGGCTTTGCACTATTCTTATGAATCAGTCAGCCAGAAAAATTTCTGATGATTGGAGCAGTAAAACGCAGGCGAAGTAAATTAATAAATAATATGGCTCTCTACTTGTTAAATACATACATATGTATGTAAGTATGTATATGCTACACTTTAGCTTCAGGATTAAAGAGACAACATACCACCAGCAGCAACTCTAACAATTTAATAAAATGTGCAAATGCAGAGTTGTGCAAGAATTAATAGCTATTCTTAAAACACTTCACTACCTGTTTGGGCTCTAGCATATCTCTTGCCAAGCAGTTCCGGCGCAAAGCATTGCATACTTAGGGGACGTAGAGGACACCCTCTGAGGACTGATTAAAAAAAAAACATTATTTTTTTTTTAATTTTTAAAAAAAAAAAACATATGGGGAATTCAAATGGTAGTCTTATGAAGTCATAATATCATAATGTCATAACATTTTACAATAGTTTAAAAAATTGTTGTTGGTCTGTGGATAAAAACTGTCATAAAATAATAAGACTTTTAGAGCTGTGTTTATTGCTTTGTCATAAATTAGCAGTAGAAATCTGAGTTGAATGTCTAAGCTGTTTAGTTAAGCCGTCGGCAATAATCACAAGCCGCCGCCAAAATATACAAAGAATATAAGGACGATTAAAAATTATTTACACTTTTATATATATTTATTACATCACATTTTTATAATTAAAAAAAAAAATTATTTCTAAAAATATACAAGTGAGAATAATTTGCTTTCACAACCTAATTGGCTGGCGGCCACTGAACAAGTGTCCACCAGCCGCCGCGCAAAAAAATTTGTCAGCTCGTATTACGGCAACAGTTGTTTCTGTTTATCATTAATTTTTTATTTATTAGACAAAGTGTGCCCAAGAAATATTTATTATTATTATCAGCCATTATGACGTCCAATATGTAATTTTTGCACAAACCTGTTATTATTTTAGTTCTCTCGCTTGCTTTTGGCTTTTTGATAAATTTATTACTTTTTCTGATCAGCTGATTAAAATTGAAAATAGTACACTAAATTATGACGGGTTGTTCACAGCGATCATATTTTTTCGTGTTATTATTTTAGAACATATGACTTTATGACTACCATTTGAATTCTCGAATTATTTTTTTTTTAATTTTTTAAAAAAAAATTTATTGAATTGAGCAAACTTTTAATAGAAAAAAAATATTATTCTAATTAAATGTGTTAATTAGAAATAGAAAAGTAACTTTGTTTTCTGTATACACACAATACTGATGGGAAAATGGACACGATCGTACATCTGTTGATATTATTTCACTTTTTATTTGACGAAATCCCATTTCCCATATCACTGGCAGAAAACCAAAAAAAAAAATTATTATTGTTAGCGCTGAAGTATGATATGCATTGCCCCGGAAGTTCATACATATTTTGTAAGGAACAGTGTAGGGAAGGGGGATAGGTGGTGGAGAGATAGGAAGGAATAGCGCTTAATTCTTGCAGTACGCTGCAGTTGTACGTTTTTGTGAATCAGAATTTCAGTATCTCCGATATCGATATTTTGTTTCTTATTTAACTTGCGCTAAAGAAAATTAAACACTGCATTGTGGTGGACATTTTTAAAGTGTGAAATTAATTCTGTGCCACCATCCTTTATTTGTTTACTTTTGTACAATGTTTTATTTTCTTGTGAAGTTGAATATTTTATCGTGGTAAAAAATATCCGAAATGATTCCATAAAAATTACGAAAGAAACAAATTTAATATAATGTTGAAGGGTAGATAACATAATTAATACTTGCGAGACCTTAATTTCATAATACAACCGACAAAGATGGTATCACATGAATGTACATTAATTTATAAGTAGACAGTGCGAGACAGAACTTTTATAATTAATTATCGAATGTTGACACTTTTCCAAAAACAAAAGATGTTTATATCGTTTATAGAACTAATTGGAAAATTTTCAATTCATTAATATATTTTTTTGCTGTATAAAAATTGTTTTTAACACTTTGAAACAAATTGCGCTCAACAATCGATGACATACTTTCAATCAACTTGCAAGAACTTGTCTAGAGTGTAAGCCAGCGGATCTAATAATGGTAACAGTTCGAGTGTTCAGTTGTAATTTTCAACAAATATTGATAATTAACGTGGTTTTTAACCCTCAAATTATCATTGTATCGTTGCCTTCTGCATGACTATCCAAATAGTTTGTTATAATAAATTTTGTGACGTTTCCTTATACCATCTGCAAAGAATCATATCTACATACATATACAGGGTGGCTGATGAATTTTGCTACATTAAGAAACTGGAACGACTTCTTTTGTAATGCATGGAATATTTTCAATCTCTTTTCATTTGAAAGCACATCGAATTAGTCTTAAAGACAATCGAATTTAAATGCCAGCCCTGCTCATGGATGCAGGTGCGGCATCTTGGCAAAAAATTTTTCATTACTGCCCGCAAAGTTAACGCTGGAACTGTAGCTATTGTCGCTCGTATTGATTGTCTTAGTTCCTCCAAGTTTATCTGTTGCGATTTCTACACTTCCTGTTTACAATAACCATACAAGAAAAAGTCCGGTGGAGTTAGGTCAGACGATCTAGGGGCACAACGGAAGGTTGATTTTCTTGAAATGAGCCTGTTAGTTAGTTGAACCAAAACTACAGACTCCAATGCGTGATAGTGGCATTCTTTTTCCAGTGTCCCACTTTTCATTTTCATTAAATCTAAGGATCAATCTACAAAAACCAAAACAAAAAACTCCAGATTACTTGGATAGAAAAAAGTTACCAAGTTTTCTTTTGGTATCGGCTTTCATCAGCCACCCTATATATGTATGTACATTAAAATGTATGCAGTGTTTTTCCGTTTTATTACGTCAATTATGGGTCTTTGCCATGTGCTTTGCTTTGCGTATTTCAATTTAATTTATTGTATCTCTTCCCATATCTGTGTGAAAATATCAACTGTTTTTATAATTAAAATTTTTTCATTTTCGTTTTTTTTAGATATGAGCGTGACACTGAAAATATTTGCATTTAATAATTTAAATTTGACCATATTTTATATTTATTTAAATTATTCAAGCGCGATATCTTATAAATTTAATTTATTTCTCTGCTTGGCTGAACATTAGACCAGAGATAGGCGAACCTATACTATTAAGTTATTCCGTTGTATGTGTTACATATATTCAATTTCTGAACACGAGTCGGTGTTGCCAAAGTATAATTGTGTCTCGTATACCTAATTTAAAAGGCTTTAACTTCGTGATTTTGAATCGCAATGTCACGTAACAAGGATTCTTATGCATTTGAGATAAAATTTTATATTTTTTACAGTCATAAAAACGACAGTTGTAATTAAATATAAGAAATTGACTGTGCGTGGAATGAGTTTTCTTGTTATATTTTTCATGCGTGTTAAGAAACCAAATATTTTAGTTTGCCAAATAATTATTTGAAAATGAGTTTAGTTTATATTGCCCATTAAACATATTTTCTTGCAGTTTATTTATATAAGAGAACAAAAATTTTTGCTGAGGAGAATTTTTATTTGTGGCAACACTGACTTTAAGCAACAAGCGATAACACATCCCGCTTCTTTGAATGCTCAAGCCAGAATGAGTAGTGTTGATTAATTCTCTATAATATGTGTGTTTAACTATGTGTAAATAAGATAATAACTTTTTTTTTTTTTTTGCATGACTGCATTAGACCAACTTTTGAATGTATGCGATGTGCAAAAGTGTTATTTTCAGTTAAAGCTGATTCAGACATATCAAGTTTAGCTGATCAGATTTTGTAAAATTTTTATTTGAACCTGCATTTGCGTTCATAAACGAAAACATTTTTGCGTCCAGTTTCGCTTGTTTTACAATACTGCGGTTAAGAAACGAAGCGAGAGGGAAACAAAAAAGAAGAGAGAAAGAAACAAACTTTACGGTACCGTCAACTCTGTACACCTTTTCATTCTCTCTTCCCCTCTCTTCCAAACACTCGTGACTTGACGAGTCAAACTTGATGTGTGTGAATCATGAGTTAGTTTGGGGGTAAAAAAAATAAGTTGTGAACAAAACTGAACATATTCGAACTGCGGCCATCAAGCTGTCATTATTTTTGAAGTATATTTTGAAGTTGAAGAATAATGAAGACACGTTCTATCCCGTAACGCTTAATTTGTTGTCGAATAGTTTTTGTTCAGGGTTGCAAACACTTTACTGCACAAATGGCGACAAATTCAAATCTTCCGTTAATTTTACGACACCTTTTACAATAGAATATAACAGAATTAGAATATTTGCGAAAAATTCTTTTTCTAATTATTATTGTTAATTTTTATTTAAATTATGTACGTATGTATGTATCTAAGAAAAAACAAAGTTTCTAATGAAGAATTTAGACGCCAATATCTATCCGAAGTATTTCAAACAATATTTTATTGGGCGACAGATGAATTAAGTATAAAAAATATGATTAATCTTCAGGGTGGCACAAACTCCATCAATATTTAATTCAAATGTTTTTGTATATCATCATGATAGAACTGTTTAAGTGATACGAAATTTTTTCACCAACAAAAATATGGCGATAATTTTAAGCACAAACATTTTCATTTAATTTAAAATTAAAACGACATAAAAGTAAAATTTTCATGTTTAGTATTTTTAACAGGTATTTAACGGTTGAATTTTTATTGTCATGAAAATGTGAGAAATTTAAAAGAAACGTTGCTTTTTAATTGCATTACGAAGACTTTTCAAAAACTTTATTGTGACGATATCATTGCCAGACGATGAGAACGAACGCATAAAAACATTAAAGCCGACAGCAAATAAAATAATTTTTAAATTATATACGAGTAGAATAAATTTCATATTCGAATTGTTACATAAATATTTCGGATCAGTGATGCATTTATTTCTTAGGTCCGGCAAAAGGCACCGCATGTGTAGATTTAGTCATCCCCTGAGTGCCGGTCCAAGAAAAAAAAAATTGTACAAGTAGTTACTGCCCTTTTATATTTTGAAAATTAACATAATTTTATTCATTATTTTACTTCGCCGACGTTTTATTGCTCAAATGCCGACAATAGAAGATGCTGTAGCACATAAAATTCTGAAAAATTTTTTTTACTTGCCCGTGATGTGTGAGCTGGTGCATTATCGTGATGCAAAATCGAAGAAAACAAAATTCACCTTTTCTTTTGAACAAACCTCGTATACACATACGAAAACACAGGTTCTGTGTTTCTTTCTTTTACAGAGCGTATTTAGTCTTTACTTGGCCATCGTCGTACACTTTTCTCTTTGTATCCCTTCACCACCTATCCCTTTCATATAGTACAGGGTGTCTGGTGGCAAATTCATATTTTTAAATACGATTATTTCAAAAAGTAATAAACGGTGCGGAGGGAGGGTGGCGCCGTTGGAATTATCGATTGTGCGGATTTGTCAGTCACGATGTCGCGGTGGTCGCTATGGAGACATTTTTTTAAGAGTAAATTTAATTCGTTCGTGGGTGCAGAGATTCCGCGCAACTGCTTCGGCTATGAATGCCCCACGGCCAGGGCACAGTCGATCCGAAAACATTTAACTGGTTGAAAGCAGTTTACGTGATGCTCTTAATAAAACGTTGTGTCAATTATTACGTTTTTTATTTAAGTTTAAAAATATTAATCTGCTACCAGACACCCTTTAGTACCAGGTAATCTTTGGCTGAGTGTAACTACTCTTTATGGAGAGATAAAAAAAAGTATGTACCGTTTTGCACCGTGAGAAAATTTGTATCAATTGTTCTAAAAGGAATGCACATAACAAGTTATGAGTTAGTAATAGTACACATCGCGTAACTCTTTTCAAAAGCTCAAGTACAAATAATCAAGTAGCAGTAGAGGTGATAATTGTATTACCACGCATTGGAAAAGCACACAATATTTAAACAGTCTCCTCTAATTCTATCTAACAATAAAGTGTCACGTACTCTTCATATTAAAGCTGAATGACACGGAACAATTTTACTTGTTAGTTACAGGGTGTGTAAAAAGGTTCACTAGTACCATTTTCTTTATTATTTTACTACGCCGACGATTTTCATTGCTGAAATGCTGGCGTAGGAGCTGTATTAGCACAGACATTAATGCACATCAGAAAAATTGGAGGGTTTGAAGGCACGAGCTTCAACACCCAGTCAAGAGTATATGAGATGTATAAAAATTCATTTGGACGGTTAAGCTTAACAAATTAACCAATATAATCATTAATTTCAAATTAATTAATCGGTTAATCGAACAAAAATTAATCGGTTATTCTAATACAATATTTACTTTCATATATTTACGTTTCATTCTTACTTACTTCCACATTTCATTGTAACAATTTGTTGAATAATTTTTCGTCTTACCTGCAAATGAAAAATAAATAAAAACTGTCATTAACTACACATACAATGCTTGTTTTGCGAGGTTTCCATAAATATGTACATACATATGTTTGTATATGGTTATAGGAAAAGATGTGCTTTCAATAACTTCATGTCAATGGTTACAATACGAGATGGTAATATTTTATGACGGTCCCATTTTCATTTTGCAACAGTGACTGTGTAGGAAACCAGTAGATATGACACACAACACCACCAAAACAACATCATACTTGGAGACCTTGATTGACTGAATTTTATTAGAAAACCGTTTACAAATAGCTTCTTGTAACAGTTGGTAAATATTTGCAATAACTCGAAATACTTAATTAAATTAATTTTCATTAGTGCGTAGTGTAGGAATTCATTAATTAAATTAATTATTTCGACGTTGATTGGTGTTAAGATAACGACTTCATTCCCCACCACATTAACAACGAAACAAAAGGGCGACACAAAGAGAATTTTTCACTGTAACACTTTCAAAGAAAAATAATTTAAATATATTTCTTTGCGAATATTTGTATTCTATAAATCAAGGAGTCAGTCGAACGCAAACAATTCGTTGTTGCGAGAATAGAACAACACTTATACACACACACACACTCGCAGACACATGTTCATAGACAAATTGAAACCCTAGTTGAGAGATACGCGTACCAGTGATGTTACAAATACCAAAATTTAATATTCGCGAATACAAATATTCTATATAAAAATTAACGCCACACAATGGCAAAAAATCTCCCCATTTCGTTAGTAACAATTGAAATTAGCAACATCACACATGAATGACACTGCTGAACATTTCTCGGCTTAGTTTTGAAACTTTTCTATTCATCTTTTAATTGGAAAAAGTATAGCGAAATATTTAGAGAAGAAACCGGTGGCAAATTTCGGCGACCCACTGACATGCTGAAGAGTAAATAAAGAAAAATAGGAGCTCCTTTTTATATATATATAGCCAATGGCAGCAGCAACGAGTGTTCCAGTCGACCGAATGTGGTACGGCGCTTGAAGGATAAAATTCTTCAAAATATCTATATTTGAAGTTCGACATTCCTCTACTGAGATTTGCTTATTAATATAATACGAATAGAACAGGCTGTGCAAGTGAATAGTTAGCATGTTGGCTCTGCAACCAGAAGGATCAGGTTCGATTCGCGGCAAGGTCAAATCAAAAAATTTTTCGCACTTTTCTGTGCTACAGCACCTTCTTCTGTTAGTATTTAAGCAATAAAACGTCGGCGAACACACAACTGCAGAGTTGTGCAAAAATTAAGTCCCTTCTTCCTACCACTTTCACCATCCGTCTCTTCTCTACTCAACACTATCCTTCTCTCTATCTAGTGCCAAGCAATGCATTGCATATTTAGCTGATTTCCTATGAGCACTGCAAAAAAAAATGTTTAATTAAATCGTACAGCTACGTATAATCTACATGGAATAGTGTAAAATTATATATTGCGTATACGCTCCTAATGCACGAAAAAAATCTTGAATTTTGCTCATGTTTTAAATACAATAAAAACGACAATTCGAGTGCTAACGAGATTCGGTAGAAGGAAAATTTTGAAATTAGAATCATACGAGGTCTGTTCAAAAGAAAGGGTGAATTTTGAATTTTTTTTTAAATATTCAATATTCATTTTGTCCCCTTCAAAGTAATCCCCTTCAGATATAATGCACTTGTGCCAGCGCTTCTTCCAATCCTCGAAGCACTTCTGAAATGCGCTTTTCGGTATGGCCATCAGCGCATTCTTCGATTTTGACTTTATCTCATCAATTGTGGCCAAAACGCTTTCCTTTAATTAGTCTCTTCAGTTTTGGGAATAGCAAAAAGTTGCAAGGACCCAAATCTGCTGAATAAGATGGTTGAGGCATGATTAGAGGTTTTGTTTTTGGACAATCACGAAAATCACGAACAAGTATTGATGTGTGAGCTGGTGCATTATCGTGATGCAGCATCCATGATTCTTTTTTCAACAATTCCGATCGTTTGAGCCGTATTGCTTCACGCAAACATTGCATAACTTCGTTGCAGTATTCCTTATTAACCGTATGACCTGTTGAAAAGAACTCGCCATTGTAATCGAAGAAAACAAAATTCACCTTTTTCTTTTGAACAAATCTCGTACATGTATATATGTATGTATATATAAATTTATTCCCAAAGTAAATTCATTTAATATACATATTTTTTGAAATTATTACTCAATTCCCAAAATAAAATCTACAGTAACAACTAATTGTATATTACCTGAATTTATTTTATCTCTTCATATAATTTAATCTCTTTATATAATTTTGAAAATAATAAATAAATTATAAAAAATAATATTTTCTTTTTTTCGGGAAAAAGCACAAATAATTTTTTGTTAAAAATATATCCATCGTATAAAAAATAAAATCGTATTTCAATGTGTTGTGAGATCCCATTACAACTTGTAAATGTGTGCGTTATTAGAAACTAAAACTACACGTGAAAAAAAGTTACGCAACGTCAACAATGTGAACTAAAATTAGAAAAGCAATTTTTTTATAATGCACATAGCGTAAATGTTTTATTTAATCCTACAATTTAATTCCGACCAAAAATGGTAATTAAAATGGCTTTTAAGGGGAAACTATCGCAGCACTTTATAATTGAAAAAAAAAAAATATTAAAAGAAATAATTGAAAAAAAAAAAAAAAACAATAAAACCATTTTGGTATAAAAAAAAAAAATAAAAACTTCCTGAAGATGTTAACCGAAGGTTAACGAAATATCGAAAATAAATATAAAAATAATAAATAAAAAGAGAAAAAACCTTACAGCTTAAAAAAACAAAAAAAAAAAAAAAAAAAAAAAAAAAAATAGATTGTTAAAATAATAAAAAAGGTTAAAAAAAGTATTAAGAAAGATTTATAAAATTTTATTCTTGTTAATCTTATATTTAAATTTTCGAAGAAATATATTTTCCATCTAATATACATATAATAATATTTTTTTTTTTTTTTTTTTTTTTTTTTTGCAATATATTTATTAAGCTTGAGGTCTTTTTCTTTTATTTTATTTGGTTTTATTATTCGATATTTCGTTAACAGCTTGTTAACATCATCAGGAATAATAGGAAATTCTAAATAATATTATTTAATATTATAATATAATATATTATATATTATAAAAATATAATATAATATTAATAAATATATTGCAAAAAATATAATAAAAAAGGTCAATTAATAATATAATTAATATACATATAATAATAATAAATATCTGGGTTTAGGATTATATTACGCTGCTAAATTATTGGGACACCATCATAGTTTTTGCTGTACCCTTCACAACGATTGCCATCTTGAATACATTTACAGGATGTATTGTTTGGAAATTTGCCACAGTGAGAAGGTCATTAACTATGCAAAAGATGTAAGTAAATATTTTCTCCATTATTATAAACATATTTTAATCATTAGCAACAGTATGCGATACCATAGTCAAATTGAAAAGAAACCTTTTATCTGGATGCATATTCTGAGAGGACAGGAATAAAAGACAAACAAGAGCACAGGCTCCTTTATAAGTTTTTACATTTTTAATTTTAATTAAATTGAAACGATTGTTTCGTTATGCAAATAAAGAGTGAATTAAAGATAAATAGTGGCAAAAAAGCTCAGTTACTTGATATTACACTGTACAACAAAATGATTGTTTTTTAATAACAAGGTTATGATTCTAATGCAGGACACTTGACGTCTGCAACATGTTTAACGGGAGCTTTAAAGTTTCAGCCTTTATAGCAAACCTAAATAGAAAACTGTGTGATACTTATGTTATTGGTATACGATGTGTACAGAAGAACTAGACGTAGACTTATGTTTTTTTTTTCAGTGCGCTGGAGATGTCTTCTACGTATGTAGCGGACCTAAGCAAAGGGATAGTGATAGGGAAGACAGGTGGTTAGTTTAGGTAGGCAGGTCGCTGGTGAAAACAAAGAGGCCAGTCCACTTGGGTCCAATTCATCCTGGTTGTGATACTTGTAAAAAAGAAGAGAGGGGCGATGGAATAGAATAGGTCGGGAAGGGATGCTTGGGGAAGAGTCGAGTACGAACAGAAGAAACCGACGATTAGACGAATGCGTTACTGCTAACGCGACAACCAGCCGCTGCTCTCAATAAACAAGCTCAGCTGCCTGAGTCTCATCCCTGACAGCTCCGATTGGCTGCCAAACGATGTAACCCCCAGCAGGCGGAGCCGCAGGTCACCAACCTTGGATTTTGTAGTCAACGTTTAGTCGCCTCCCTCGATGTATGTTTTAAATTCCATTAAAATCGGTTAGTTAGTTTCCATACCTCCTGACTGCGTACACGTATATCGAAATTCAGCTCTCTATAATGAGAGTGCCACTTGTAAAAAAAAATAATCATCCTGCTTCCGAGATAAAAATTGCCCGTTTTCATATTTTTCCCATTATTTGCTCCCCAATACCTACTTGTGCACTAAATTTCAACTCTATATCTATGATGAAAGTGTACTACCGTCTACACCGGTACCTGTTGTATAAAAAAAGAGTTTAAGCCCTATTTCACGCCTCCTTAATATGCACACAAAATTTCATGAGAATTGGTCAAGCCCTTCCGGTGGAGTTTTGTTAAAAAATACTGTAACACGAGAATTTGATATATTAAAAAGATTACGAGCAACAAGTTTACACTGTAGTGATTAATACAACAGATACAATGATACAACGACCTTGTAAATTTGACTAATTGATTGCAAATGAAGGAATGCGCAAAAATAAAATGTTCAAACTGTTCTGAAAATGTTCTGTGATATTTTAAGGAAAAATCAGCATTTGCCAATTCATGGTACAATTTCAACACCTTCCTCCTCATCATGCCCTGATCGAGAGACAGCAGCAACTTTAAAAGCTGGAGGAAGTGAAAAACATAAAGTTACAACATATCGTATCACGTCTTCAAAACGACAAAAGTCATCATCTTGTGTAAATTTAACACACCCAAATGGTCAAAATAATCACATCCCTTCAGCAAACTATCAGCATCACCCACATCATAACCACCACCATCGCCAACATCACCTACAAAGAGCAGAAAGTCAACACATGCACTCACATCCTAATCGGGCTACTATAATAAAGAAGTCTACAGGCAGTAGAAGTGATTACGCTGACATATTCTCAAGAAAACCAAGTAAGTGAACATCTTTTTCCATTTTCCATTTAATTTTTTATTTATTCTCCTCTTCAAATTCCGCAGTAACTTTCTTCAATTTAGTATTTAAAAGCTGTATTTAAAAAAAACAAAAAACTTGATTGATGTTTCAAATGCATAGTCCGTATTTACAGCTTTTAAAGTTGCTTCGAAACTCTTGTCGCTTTCACATTTGAATTTTTTCAAAACATTTATTTTCGTTCAACGTTTAAACGTGCTAAAAGAAAAATATAATAATAAAATGCAATATAAACAATTAGGCTGTGTTGCCTACTAAGCGTGTTCTACTGCTATTAAGCAATTAAAAGTTCTTTTAAATACAATTAAGAAAGAATTGCAACGCACATTTTATAATATGTAAATTTTGATTTTGAAACGTGAACTTTCTGAAAAAGATCCCTTTGAGCAGTACTACAACGATTAGAAGAAGCTTAAGATTTTATTTATTATAAAAAAAAATACCAAATTGGAGTTTTAAAAAGCACCAATACAACATATACATTTGTAAGTTGTTTCAGAAGAATGCAATACCAGCATTATATCTTTTCAATGTGTTCAGTTTCCTCATTTTACAACCTTAGAGTAAGTACATACATATTAAAAAAAAAACTTTGTTACCATACGAAAGGGAATTATAAATACACATACATACAAACATATTGTTACGGAAATACATTTATTGAAGGTAATTTCTAAATCAGCCTCGCATAAACGTATTTCATTAGAACGTTCTGGATTTTCATCGACTAACAACACAATAAACAAACACCACAATTCACAATCCAAACTTACGCAAAGCAAAACAATAGACTGACAAGCACACATTCACATTAATGCAACAATAGTAAGATAACATAAGCAAAAGAGAACGATAATTTACGAACGAATATTAATGTAAGTTCAAAATTAACGGATTTCTGGAATATTTCACATGAACGTCAAAGTCGCTAGAACATTCTACAAGGAACTAGTGGCAAATGCCCGGAGTATAAATAAGGCTGATTGTGAGTAACCAGCCTTATTTAGGCGGAGTTGTAATAACACTCTTGAGGCGAACGTTTAAATTAAGTTCCTGAAACTAAACTACAGTTTGTGAACATAATTGAATTAACGTAGCAGTAGTAAAAGCTTATCAAACTAAATTATAGTAAATAAAAGAATATACGTTTTAAAAGGTATAACGTAATAATTCGATGTTTTATTTTGCATTCACGTAACACGTAACGCAAAAACGTAACAATATAAATAACACATCCATATGTACATATATAATTAAACACAAAGCAAAATATCAACAATGTCATTTTAGAATTGATTTAAACATGGCTGCAGCCAATTGTAAAATTTGCTTATATTGGCAAAGTTTAAAAAGGTTTTTTAAGCTAAAATTCTTTTATGAATTCTCAATTTTAGCGAAAATTGCTTCAACCAGTTTTGAAATACAGTTTAAAATTTTTATGAATATGGCCACAATTGAGTATAAAAAATAATTTATTGTAAATAGATTGAAATTATTGGTGCATGGCCGTCTGTTCATGTCTTATGTCAGTGTTTTTCTTATAAGCGTTTTTCTTATATAGAACTATTTTCCTATTGAATGATATAGCAAAAGACAAGGTATTATTGCAATACTTCCTTTTAAGTGGTTCTTTTCTTATATGAGATGTTCTTATATCCATTACGTGCGGTACTTAAATTAAAAATGATGCTAAAAAGCTCATTTTGTATAAAATCGACTATTTTTGTGATTAAAATATTAAAATTTGGAATAAGAGTTAGGAGAAAGTCATGCAATGCTGTTTTAAAACTTGTTGACCTCATAATAATAACAATCACTTCTTTAAGTAAATATTTGTGTTTTCAACATGTTGACTTGCCTTCAGTTACAGAAAGGGCAGAAAATTAATAAACTAAGCAATTTACATTTATGTTTTCCTCGTGTTTCTAATGTTTAATTTGATTGATTAATTCTTAGTAGTGTGAGAAAAATAAATAAAATAAAATAAAATAAAAGATAAGAAAAATTCGAGTGTAAAATGTACGCTCGATGAAAAAAGTCTACGTACAAATGTTTCAAAGGGAAGTTTATATATACTCATGTATTGGCTTAGCTTAGCTTACTGCGCGAATGTAACGAACATGAGTTGCTTGATGAGTGTGGATCTTGACAATTCAGTCGTTATGGAGAGTTTCGCGGTGCCGAGTGTGTACGAGACTTTGACAGAAATGGCAATTTGGTGACAATTGCTGCAAGAAAATTGCTCAATTTTGAAATGTTCTTTTTGGGTTCAATGTAAACAAGCGACCGGACGGTATCGTGTGACATCGTGGGCCATGCAATTAATGTTTTAAATTGTTTTCACACCAAAAGTTAATACCTGATTTTATTAATTTTGCGTTCTTAATATATGTAACTTTAATTAAATCAAGTTTTAACGTACAGTTTGGGCAATAAAATTTCATTTATTTTCTCCTCCCACAACTCAATGAAAGCATTTGCATTATGCCAATAGCTTCTTTTTCTTTGTAGTGTTGTTGCTGCTGTATCCATTGTTTTAAATTAATGTAGTGACTTTATTTACCAAATGTTCCTTTATTGTTTTTATTTCATTGAGCGCCATATAAACTACCAGATGTTTTAAATTTTTTAACTTGGTGGCACTGTCTTTAGTACATGAAAACCAAGGTTGTATTTCATTAAATCAACTTAAAACCAAGTAAAAAAATGTTTTAAGATGATTTTTATATGGTCAAACCAGCTTTTAATAGATGGTTTTAACGTTAAACCAACTTTTGCTTTAAAACCAGTTAGTGTAAAAACACTAATAGGAACTTTTCTAATCTTTACGAACATTTTGGATATAGAAGAATTTGTATACCAATAAAACTCAAATGAGCTGACCAATCTCTGGAATCAATGTAACGAGACCAAGTATGTTTAATCATGCAACTATTCTTAATTGAATACGCACCTCAAGATATTATCCAATCGTTCTCCTTAGCTTTAACAATTAAATATGCCAAACCTTCATTCGGTTTTTAAATACTTCGTGGATTGTTTGGAACTGTTCAGAATTTTTTATTTTTATTTTTTATTTCAATTTACTGTCTTGTTTAACTAGCATAGAAAATTTGTTATTTTTCTATATATTTAGCAGTATTATATTTTATAATAAAGTTATTATTAATGAAAAAAAAAGCACGACTATTATTTTATCCAAACAATTCACAAAACATCATTAAAAATTGTTAAATCATTATTCGATTTAAAAACACAAACTTTATACGGAGACGCGTTTTGTACTCAAATTTATGTGGCATAAAATTGTCAAACACAAAAGACAAAAGACATTTCTTAAAATGAACAATTTCGTATGAATACTTTTTTGATGCAGTGTATATTTGCTTTTCTAAATTGCAGAAAGAAGGAAAATTACGAATTCATCACAGAAGGTTACAAAAATGTTGTTAATTGTCTCAACAGTCTTCGTGTGTTTAAATCTACCAAGTTTCATCATGAGAATGATAACGTACCTGGAGGTAAGAAAATATTTATTCTTTGCTATTTTAATTTTTACTTTTTATTAGATAAATTAAACTTAAAATTTTAGAAAATATGTAAGTGTGTATGTATGTGTATCGATGGTGGTTTCCTTCATGTTGAGAGAAAACCAATTGAAGCATGTTTATGCAAGCAAAAACAAACAAAAATACAAACACCACAGATATTTTGTTTGTGTAAAACAATGCACTTCATGTCAGAAACCATGACAAAATTTACAAATTATTAACCAATTGAAGTAATTTTGAGTAACGAGTCGACGAATTAAAGAAAAAGTCCATTAGTTTAAGAATCTACAGAAAATCTAATTGAATTTTTTTTTGGGTAATTCCCAAAGGTCATTGCTTGTCTTCAAAGACATTTCCGACACATTTGCTCTTCTCAAGCGTGACCATCATAAACTTTTATTACTATTGAGACAATGATTGTGAACTGCCCACAACAACACTTTAGTGTTTTGGATTGAAAAAATTTAAGTTGTGTAAAATAACAAATGAAAAATATAAAGAATTAAAGTGTGCCTGCTATAAACCCAACCAACCACTATTTAAGAGGATTATTACTTTAAAATCAATTAGATAAATATATTTTAAGCGGAATATAAAAAGTGTGCCTGATTGCTAATTAATTTTGAGCAGAATGAATGGTGTTTTTTTCTTTCCTATAACCAGTGCTCAGGGAATGTCCTCTACATATGCAATGCATTGAACTGGAAATAGTTGGAGTGATAGTATAGAGAACAGACATAGGAAGGAGAACGCCAACGAAATGATTGCAACGTATACTCTGTATTTTTTATGAATAATTTCTGCAGAGCAGCAAAATCTTAGTAATGTGTATATAATATCATTGTTGACAATACATATATTAATGTAAATACCGTGTACATTACTAGGAAATAGTCAAGTAATGACTTTCTTATTATGTGATATACATAGTCTGTTCAACAGAAAAGGAGAATTTTAAATTTTTTGTGAAAAGTATTTATTTATACATCAATATCCACTTTGTCCCCTTCAAAGTAATCCCCCTCAGATATAATGCACTTATGCCAGCGCTTCTTCCAATTCTCGAAGCACTACTGAAATGTGTTTTTCGGTATGGACATCAGCACGTTCTTCGATTTTGACTTTTTCTCATCAATTGTGGCCAAAACGCTTTCCTTTCATTAGTCTCTTAAGTTTTGGGAATAGGAAAAAGTCGCCGGGAGCCAAATTTGTTGGATAAGGTGCTTGAGGGATGATTAATTAGGATGTTGTTTTTGGCCAAAAAATCACGAACAAGCATTGATGTGTGAGCTGGTGCATTATCGTGATGCATAATCCATGTTTTTTTTCCACAATACCGATAGTTGTACTATTCCTTATTAACCGTAGAACCTGTTGGTAAGAACTCATGATGCACCACGCCATTGTAATCGAAGAAAACTAAATTCAACTTTTCTTTTGAACAAACCTTGTATAAAATAGTTATGGCAACTGCATGAAATAAATTGATATAATAATTCATATGGATGGAAGAATCTAGAAATCATTAAGCATTAAAGGTATGCTTAGAAGATTTTAATTGCACTCGTATTTTTAAAAAATAAAATAATAATAAACAAAATGGCTCCGCTTAGCTTAAAAGTAATGCGCCGAAATTAACGCAGAAACGCCGCAACTTTGCTTTATAATTAACACGCAACTGTAGAGTTGTGCAAATATTAAGCTCTATCTGGCTGCCACTTCCACTATCTGCCTATTCTCGCCCTATCTCTATCTAGTTGCTGTGAAATGCATTGTATATGTAGGGAATTTCCCCTGAGCACTGGTCCAAGATAAAATAAAATATTTATCCAATTCACAAAGTCTTCTATTGCGTCTTTTTTTTAGTATTGCTTAAAATTGTACAACTGTGATAAAAATGTTGGTGATATTTTTCATATGAAAGTATTATATAACAATACCATTTCGTTTTCCATGTTTCTTGTTTACAAATTCAACGCAAGATTTTATTTTACTTTCAAAAATTCACATACTTATGAGAAAAGAAGCATTTAAGAATTTCCTAACAATACAAATAAAACTAAATACATGTAAATAAAATGGAAGCTGAAAGAAACAATTTGCTGAGTAACTGGGTATTGTTTTTCTTTAATTATAATTTCTATATTTTTGCTGTCACTTGAGTTTAAGGTTTGTGCCAATATTTTAGATGGCAATACAATAGGTTTTGCACAATAGTGCTCTTTGACCTTCAATAGTACTTTATTACTTCTCACTTTAGAAGACTTTGTGAATTGGCTAATTTATTTATATTTTTTTTTTTTTTTTTTAAGTTCATAATTGTCCATGTGACAGTCGATATAATTAATTTTAAGCTAATTTTACATATTGCCACAGATCTTTGCAATAAAACGAACTTGTTTTCTTGTGATTACTAAATGTAAGTTAACATGTATTTGAATCTGAGAAATTGTTATATGCAAATATCCACATACATACTCGTATATCCAGTGTCATGCATGCATGAACCTCGTCGGTATAAGAATTTAATTCGCATTAAAGTTTTTATGGAAAGAAACTAAAACAACATTAAACTAATATGTAATTGCTTAAAAACAAATTTATAAATAACAAATTGCTAGCACACTCATAACTATAGTACATATGTGATTACTTAATTATATTTGAATATAAACTAATTTGAGTGGTAAATGAGCATAATTATTTTTATTTTTAGTTATTTGAAATAAATTCCAACTTTTAATTACTCTTTTAACATCCGTATTCAAATGAATCCAAATGACAGGCAAGTATCAGCGTCATTAACATATGCCATTTACATATGTAGATATTTTACAATTAATAATAAAAGAATAAAATAATTTCACGAATAAAATATTTAATAATCAGTTAATATATTGTACATTAGAAATTTTTTTCTGGCACCAGTGCGCAGGAGGTGTCTTCTACGTTTGCAAGACATTTTGACGGCAAGTTCGCAAGTTCTGTATACATTTATTTTATAAAAATTGATTTAATTTTAATTTATAAAATTGAATTTGATTCGTAGACTTAAGAAGCGTTTCAATTTTGCCAACAAATATTTTTTACATGATGATTTACTAAATGTGGATATCATCCTGTTTTTATCAAATCGAAGAATAAATTATTCGAACCTATTATGAGTGTCGTTTGTGTTGAGGAAAACTGTAAAATGTGGCAACACCTGACGTATGTTTTATATTGGCCTGTCGTAGATTCGACTGCGACAACGACACTTATTATAAGGCCCATTAAGTTTTGTAATACCAATGTAATCTATATTTGTTTTATCTAGTCCACATCTTGGTATTGCCAAATTAAATACATCCATTTCTCGTGCTGTTAATGGTTGTATAGACAACACTACTGATATGTACGGATTTAAATACGAGGTCAGTGCGATAACTTCGTGACTTTTGAAAGTTTATTCGCAGTAAATGCAACGCTGCTGCCGTTAAACACCGTCTATTAATAGACTACTGCAGCTGTGTCATTTAGTTTGGGTTTGAGAACCATTAAGAATTTAAACAAAAATGGAAAAAAATTAATTTCGTGCACGTTCACCAAGTGCTATCTACTGTTCCTCGATCTCTGGGAAATTGTTATGAATCCATGTTTCGTCGACGATTATATAACGGCGTAAAAACTCGTCCGGATTGCGGTTGAACGCAGTGTTCAGTAGATTTCACCGAGTGAACATGCACTAACAAGCCAACAAGGTCATGGCCACAGTTTTTTTGGCATGCACGCGATGTCGTTCACATAGATTACCTAGAGAAGGGTAGAACGATCACCGGCCAATACTATTCAGAGCTTTTAGACATATTCGTTGTTGATTTAAAGCAAAAACCACCACATTTGCCTGTTCGGTTGGCACAAATCCATAAATTGGGCTACGAACTGCTACCCCATCCAGATTTAGCCCCCCCAGTAACTATTTTCTTTTTACAAGTCTGAAGAGATGGCTGGGTTGTAAGAGATTTGGGTCAAATGAAAAGGTAATAACTAAAACAAACGCCTATTTTGAGGGCCTTGAGAAAACCTATTATTTGGAAGGATTAAAAAATTGGAAGAACGCTAGACTAAATGTATTAATCTAAAATGAGATCACATTGAAAAATAAAACGCTTATTTGCCGAAAAAAAATGTTTTTTATTCAAATAGTCAGTCAGTATATCAAAACTTAATACTCATATAGTCCATAATTTGTAAAATCATTATACAAATATTCCTAAACGTAGGAATTGGTATGTAGCGCTTGTTACAATACAATTGGGGCATTCACAATGTCTGTTATTAATTTTGGCAAAAAATGTCATATTGACAAAATCTCTTAATATTTTAAAATAGTTTAAACAAATTGTTGTTGGCGTTGAAAATATTAATAATCACACTTTTCGAGCTATGTTTATTGTTATATCATAAAATAAAAAGTGTTTTTCCCTTAACAACTGAATAAATTTTTTGAAATAACACACTAAATTATGACGGATGTTATTATTTTAAAACATATGACTTGATGACTACTTTGTGAATAACCCAAATATTTTATACTATTTCACAATATTGTTATTTCTTTATAAATTTGTTTCTATTTAAAATATACTAAAGTTTCCTCTGAAAATGTATGGTGTGTATTTGAAATAATGCGTGGCTGCATGAACTTTCACTCGGACAGGTTTCTATCCATCCATCCAGTCAGCCAGTGAAGCAATACATTTTGTAACAAAATTAATTTATAGCCACAATGACATTTATACCAACAGTATTTTAAGGTGCAAAAGTTTGTTGCCGTACCAAATACTTCTTTAGTACGTTTGCTTTGAGCGCCAGGGAAGACCGTTAAAATAACATCTGGCAAAGGGGTTTCATTTAGAGAGCAATAACGATTTTCTTCTACATTTAATTAGTTTTCTTTCATTTCACTGTTGTTATTCTCACCGATAATTACAGTCAAATCCATTACCGTAAATTGTTTTCATAAGCCAAGGACGATGTTAATTAGGTAACATGTTGTAGCATTATTTTCACACGGTAGCGCAAAAAACTGCGGTAAATCTTGAAAGAGTACTTTTTGATAAATTATATTTCATTATATTTGCAGTATAATTAACATGAACTCGTATCTCAAAGCTGATATTAAAATTAATTCTATAAATTTACTTATTTATTTCTGGTAAAATATAAAAAGGTCTCTTTTATTGGGGCAAATTATTTCACTGTACGGACTCAGTCAGATTTCTTTTAATTTAGTATTTGCACATCACAAACTAACAATTGTAACAAGCTGTGTGCTTTTTGAAAAACCGTGATGCGACGGCAACAGGCGGGTAAAATAAAGTCTTTATTGAGAAAAAAAGTTTCATAAGAAGTTTTACTTTGTGTTCAGGACCTGTCAACTGACTTCTTAGATGGTGCGATTAGCATACCTACATAAGTGAAAAATCTTGGCTGTGAGTCAGCTAACATTCAATATTTAGAAGCCAATTTACAACACAATGCTGAATAAAAAGAATGTTCCAAAATGCAATTTTCAAATGCATCATCTGAAAACACATTTTTCAGATGTGCATTAGTGTTGCTTTGTGTAGGTTGTTATCGTTCACTGGTTACTGAACAGTACCGGCTTCGGCTGATAGCAATCCACAAGTAACATCAGAGCACCCTCATTTGTCGATATTGTGTAGCATCATCGGCATCATCTATCTATCGCTTCATCAGTTAAAAGTTAAAGTAGTTCAGAAGTTAAAACCTAGTAGTAGTTCAGATCATTGCCTGAGTGTCACTTCTCTTTAAAAAAAAATTATTTTACAGCGAAACCGCAGCCAGTAATTGACTAAAATTGCATTTAAGATTGCCCCTTCGGATCAGAATAAATATTTCGACGACCAATTCCATTCTAAATATTGAATTTAAAATTTACAAAGATCTAAATGAATCACCCGTTAGTGTGTGACTTACATTAATAAACAGAATAGTTTTTATATCGGTTAACATTACATATGTATGTCATGGCTTTGAATTCTCTAATCAATTTATTTTAATGCAGCTGAAGACGTAGAAACCCTCATATTAAAAAATATTGTTGCCTTAAGTGTTAAATTTCCGTAAATTTCATATGCTACTATGGCATGAATATGAAATCAAAATCATAGGAACGAATTATTTTAAATTGTGTTCATTTTACTAAAAAAAAAAAAAGTTTATTAACTTTTATCTAGATAATTTAGCAATACAAGTGGAAAGTTAGAATGTATTGCAAAGTTGTCTTGATGTTGCTGGTAATAAAAATAAAACCAAAACATGCGGAATTAATTATAAGACAACCAACCAACCATAAGGGGGAAAAATATGTAAAGAAATTGAACTTAAAGTTTAGGTGTTTTAACACAACATAAAATTATTTCAACAGAGAAATTTTTCATAATAAATTCATTTTTAGAAATTGGTAAAGCTGTAAAGCAATCGATACAACCACCGAAGGTTTCGCTATTTCGTTTAATTTCCAATAAGCTGTTATCGGCATCGCTGCAAAAGCAGAGTTGTAAGAATAATGAAGCTTGCCTCCAGCTGTCATCTCTATCACTATCCTTTTTCTTAGCTCTGGTGCGTGCCTTGCATACGAGGGAGACATCTCCTGAGCACTGGTCCCAGAAAGAAAACCATAACGCAGAAATAAGAGGGGACTCCTGAATTCTAGTCTATATTAAATAAAACGAGAATGTAATTCTTCTAGTTTTTTGACCTCTTTTTATATTAATTACACTAATTATTTAAGCTGCAGGTCCTGTTTATATATGTAATATTTATTTTTATTCAATATTTCGCTACTCGTTTGTGTTTTCACTAAAATTGCTGCACCAATTTCAATGCTTATTCGAAAGCTCATTCCACTTCTAATATGTTTGACTACATGCTGTTACACCAAGAATGTGCTGTGGGTTGCCTATTTATTTTTTATGAATTTTTAAAAATAAAAATTTTTAATTTTTTTATAAAAATTTTTTTTTTTTTTTATCTGGGACCAGCACTTAGGAGATGACTCCTACACATGCGAAGCATTGTGCTGGAACTATAGGAAAGGGATAGTAGGAGAAACGACAGCAGCTGAAGCTTAATTAATTATTTTACAGCTCTGCTTTCGCACGTTCTTTGTGTGTTTACACTCGTATCAGTGCTGAAGCTTCGGTTTGTATCCATTTTTATTATTATTTTACTTCGCCGGTGCTACACAATACCGACGAAGAAGGGCGTTCTGATGTGATTGTGCATTGCTATCAGCTGAAACCGGTATTGTTCAGTGACCAGTAACTATGCCTTCGACACTGAAACCTTCCGACAACAACTTCAACGATATCTCTGAAACTATAGAGCAGATTTATTTCGCTTCAGCCGATACTTACAGCCGATAAAGTAACATCAGACCGTCGGTATTGTGTAGCATCATCGGCGAAGTTAAATAATAAATAAAATGTCTGCCAAATACAGCTTCAAAAATTTAAAGCGTTTCCTTGATATCAGAGGCGCTGCAACACTGCTATTAAACCTGAAACGTGCAAAATCAGTATTGTAAAAATAATAAAGCTTTCTTCTATCTATTCCTTTCCTAGAAGTTAATACAATCATTGCCTGAGTGTTACTTCTCTTTGAAAAAAAAAAGAAAAATGTAAAGCCAGCTGAAATATAATCTAATTTCGAATTTAATTTCATTTAATAAAAATTTCAAACCGTTCTCAAGGTATGCCAATACATGTAGTGCAAGTGCATTAATTTTTCAGAAAATAATACATCTTGAAAACTAGAGCTAATTAGAACAAACGGAGTCCATATTAGAGTTAGCATAAAAGAAACAACCTCAAGTTCCATTCAATACAAAACAAAATTTAATTTTCTTCCCTTGTGTAATTGAACTCCTTCTATCAATAAGGGAAACTAATTAAGTTCATGGTCTATTATGTCGAATGATGATTGGTTACACTAAAATTTTCTTACAATACATTAACTTGTTAACATTTCACATCCATTTCTACATATTTTCTATATCTTTAGTTTTGCCATTGCCGTCAGTTAATGCGCACAGACAACTTGTGTAATGTTGAATGTTTTTTCTTGTTACTTTGCCACTTGATTTATTTTTAGAGGAATGAAACCAGCGTAACTAAAAAAAAAAAAAAACAAGAGCATTTGAAGTAAAATTTAAAGTCTGATAATTTAATGAGTTTTATGGTGGAATATTTTATTATTAGCGAGGAATTCTTTAAACTCATAACATTTCTATCCTTTATATTAACAGTCAGGTACTCTTTTTGATGTGTAAATTATTGAATTAATTTTCCATATAAAGTGGCTTAAGATTAATAATTCTGTTTGGCTTTTACCTTTCATCTTTATAGACTCAATCATCTGCAAATGAAAAGACAACCGTTGTGCTGCAGTATATTTTCCAATTATTATTTATAACAAATTTTGGTATTAATTTTGTGCTGTATTGCGTCAGTGGACAAAATTTTCGGTAAGTTTTAAATAAGAGTACAGGTAGACCTCTTTGAACATGAGTGCTATGTTATGTTCCCCTTAAAATCATATTAAGCGTTACAAGAAACCAGTGCCAAATTCGTGCTATACTCCATGATCTCCACATAAGACATTATCAGCCTTGTATTAAAAATAATGCAAAAAACGTAAAAATAAAAACAACATTTAATAAAAAAAATCAACAAAAATTTATAATAAAAAAAGTGTTTCCAATCGATTTAATTCTAGAGCAGTTAAAAATCGAGGTAAAAAACATAAGTGCAAAACTGCTTATACAACCGTGGAAAAGCCAGTTTGTTTTCGTTTGTATGTTAAACAGCTGATATAAAAATAAAATAATTTTTCTAAGCTCTGACGTGTTAAATAGATGGTATTAATGACTTTTCAACTAACTCCCTGTTGACACAAAGAGTACTCATGACGTGTTTAGTGGCACAGAAAATACGTATTCTACTCAACTGGTCTTGGAGATTAATTGTTCTTTTTTCCCTTATTCTAATCAAAAAAAATAATTTCTTCACAATATTGTGATAAATTAACTGTGAACTTTAACACGACAGAAAATTTTCATTCATTCGTAATAACTGTAGTTCGATTAAATTCCAAATATTCTGAATATTTAAAATAATAATGTTGAAATTCTTGAAATGACAATAAAATAAAGGAACAAAAAGTGGAGAAAGGCATAATTGCAAGTTTTATTATTATCGGCGGGCAGTCATGCGAGTTCTGCAATTTATAATATCAATTTTTATTCTTGCACTGTTGCCACAAACGAAGAAGACATTTTTATTTGACTTTTCAAATGCAAAATTTATGACGTGCCGCTATTAAAAAGCACGTTCAGCGAATTATGAAAATAAAAAACAACACTGAACACACCCCATGACACTATCCTACTCTTGTCTATCTACTTTTACAAGTTATCAAAAGAGTTTTATTTATAAACACGTTAATATGAACTGTTTTGCAAACAACTGACTGTAACCCAAACATCCAAAACTTGTTTTAACACGGCAGTGTGAATATTAAAAAAAATAAGAATCGCATTAGACCGAGGCTGCGATAAAAGACGCACGTGTTAAATGAGGTTGACCTGTATATGTATTTCATAAAATAATAAAAAAGTTTTTTTTTATTAAAGAACTTTATTAAAATTTAACCAGAATAAGCTCCAATAACCTCATTAATGAGCAATGTTCCCGTTTTAAAAAGGGCTAATAAATTCTATACTCATAAAAATTTATTTTATAACTTAAAATATTTTTATGAATAAAGTGAATCAGGCACAATGTTACTAACTTAAGGTTATTGTAGCAATCAAATGGCTAATGATAGCATTTTCATTCAAAGTGCAACATGCTCATTCGACCGTACCTCAAAAAAATTCCTGTACAACACCTAATATAATGTATTTTTCAACAGTAATTTAAAAAAAAATTGTTTTTGACGAAAGTCGGGGTCGCCTTTTTAAACTTTTCTTTATATTGTTGGCATTTGCAGTCGGATCTTAAAGAATGATATGTCTATGTCTATGCTTTGAGTATGTTTGGTATGTGATTTGTGTGTTTTCTTATTGTGTTGCCAATCGATGAAAATCCAGAACGTTCTAATGAAATACGTTTATACGAAAGTGATTTAAAAATTTCTCTTAATAAATGTATTGCCGTAACAATTATATTTTAGCTTAATTTTTTAATTCTTTTAGTATAATTAAATTTTAAAATGTTTCCGCTGGTATTATCGAATTACTTCCTTAGCAAAAATCTATTGTTTTTTTGTGAACTTTAATCTTCTGACATAAGGGGGTAGAAACAGAGATTTGGTGGATAAATACTAGAACAGAATACGGGCTGTCAATGGCCGTTGGTGCAGAATGTTGGGCTTCTCGAGACAAAAACATAGACATGTCATTCTTTAAGATCGACTGCAAATGCCAAAGATATAAAGAAAAGCTTAAAAAGGCGACCCCTACATTTTTGTTGGTGTAAAGTTTAGAAACATATATATTTTTTGTTTTTCTTTTTTTTGTTCTTTTCTTTAGAAAAGCTGTACTCAGTATTTTTTGCAAGGTTTCTGCCAGTCAAAGGGATGGAACAACGCAGATTACAGGTAAAATTTAAACTAACTAAACGAATTAATTAAGAAGCCTTCGTAGGAGGCCATATTTTGCAAATATGTACATTTTGACATAATTGAGTAACATAAATTTGGGTTTTTCGCAGAATTTATTCAATTTTGAAACAACTTAGATATGCATGTTTGAATCAATGGAATTTAAATGTAATTACGGTTAGATTTTACTTCTTAAAATCCGTTTTCTTTAAACATTATTTACGTATTTCGACACCTGCTGAGCGTCATCTGTCGAAATTAGTTTGCCTTGTTGAATGCGCTTTGCTCATCGCAAAACATTTACACACAACACATGCACATATAAGTAGAATTGTGTTAATTCGTCTTTGAATTTTCTGTATTGTGTTTGGCATGTTGTCATACATATTAATATAAAATAAAATAAAAAAAAGAAGGTTAATTTATGGAAAACGCCTGGAAAAAAATACGTGTTATTTAATTTATTATTAATTTTTAGGAAAAAAAAAGCGCCAACCTATTATTTTAATTTTCCTTTTTTTTGCGTAACTGTTTACCTTACCTTCTTACTTGATTTTTCCTCAGTTAATATAAATACGTACAGTGAACGCGCGATAACGTGAACATCGGAAAACTCAAACGCTTTTTTTTCATTGACTACCCGAAAACGTTTGGTGTAAATATTTTGTATGTATATGTGTGTCCTTTAAAAACAAACTTAAAAACAAATTTTAAAAAACGGCATTAATTTGTAACCATACCAAATTGTATTTTCTTCAAGTGTGTATTTTTAAAAATTTTTTTTTCATAAAAATCATCTTCTGATCAGTTATTTAGAAAAGTAAGTAGACGTTTGCGAACAGACTAATGCCATTCACTAAAGGCCCTTTCAGACTATAATACTGTATATTAAGACATGTCAAAAATTCAAGTATTACGTGCAAGTGGGATAGCGTGAATGCACTGTGTTATGAAAATAACAAATAATAAGGTAATGCATTTATTTGACATCCCCTAATACTTTCTCATTTCTTTAAATTTTTCAAAACGGTAGGATTTTCAATTTTATCAGGCTTGTTGTAGTGCAAAAGCAAATAAAGAAAATAACAAAACAGCCATTTGCTTTTAAAACGATTTTTTTCTTACTACTTTTACTTTTTAATTTATTTGAACTGTGATTGTGTGAAAGCAAAATGTAATGTTACTTTAAATTTTTTTTTTGGTAGTGGCACCAAATCTCTGAAAGTCGTAAACTTGTATGTGTATATATAGTGTGAAAGGGCCTTAACCATCATTTACGGTCTGTGATCATTCACATAATTGATATAAACTATCACAAGGACTGTGTGTAGTATTGTCAAGCATTTCATATACGAAGTTTGAGAACCGAATCTCGTTAGCAAACGAATTTTCTTATTTTTTGTATTTAAAACAATACTCCTATACGCATTTTATTCATACGAAAGCTTGAAGAGAAATATAAATTTAACAATTTTTTCGTGAGCGTATACGCAATATATAATTTTAGATATAATGATTGATTCAATGATTCGCAGATTGTGCTCAACTTACTGAACATATTAAATACTATTATAGCAAACATTTTTTTTCCTTCTTAATATTTGAATTTATATTTTTATACACATTTTCTTAATTTTTTGCTTTTACAGTATCTGAATATCATCGTAATAGTGGCGGCATTGGTGTGGCCTGTGGCGCAAACGCTTCAACGCGTAAACGCATGATGCACCAAAACTCTTGGAATGAAATGCACGAATTGCAACCTTTAAAATAAAACCAAATTAGAAATAAAATATGCCGTTACGATGGCATAAATTTGCATACATTTTAAAATAAATTTAAATACAGAAATACATAAAATTTTAAAGAATATAAATTTAAGTTTTTAATGTAAAATTAAACTATAAAAAGGAATCTCTTTGGAATTATATTTTAAGGTTTTCTTGAAAATATATACATATAATAAAAACTAAGTTAGTTATTGAATTTCGAATGTAGGCTAAGAATATTAGCGTAACTTTGTTGTCAAATATTTTCAGATTTTAATTAGTAAAAGAAAATGGAGAAAAAAGGGAAAAAATAAATCAAAAGTACTTTGTATACAAAAATCTTTTTTTTTATTATAGAAAATTAAATTTAACACTCCAGAAAAATTTAGTTTGACTGTGACAGTTTTTAAATACAAACTATCTGATCTGTAAAATTGAATGAATGAAAATTTTGTTGTGTTTAAGTTCATAGTTAATTTAGCACAATAATGTGAAAATTAGTCTTGATTTTAGAATATAGAAAAAAGCACAATTTATCTCCAACACCAGTTGAGGAGAACACGCAACACGAATTCATACCAGGTGACCGCATTATCTAAAATTCTCATCAGCTGATAATATTGTTATATTTGTAAAAAAAAATGCTGTTGTAGTGATGAGATCACCTGATATGAATCCGCCTTGAGAATACGCATATACATACACAATTTCTATGCCACTACATACGTCGTCAGTACTCTTTCTGTCAACAGGGAACTCGTTGTAAAGTCATTAATATAATCTATTTAACCCGACAGCGTTAAAGAAAATGTATACGAGAAAAACCTGTTATTATCCACATACTATATTAACAAAGGCTCAAAGCTTTGTTTTTCTATTTCAGTATAGGTCATATATTCCCAAAAGCTCAAAGCTCTGCCTTTAGTACAGGTGAGAACGAAATTAACTTTTACAACTTATAAATACATACTGGATATGATAAGCAAATAATTTTTTTATTTGTTTCAACAAGGCAAGATCAAAAAGTTAAAAAAAAATAAAAATTTCACATAAATTTAAAACCAAGAAAAAACGGGCAAAAGCGGAGTTTTGGTATTTTGTTTTTTTTTGCCAACCCATATATCTTCTTGAGTATTGATGATAGAACAATTCTTTTTTCCATATTCTTTTCTTCTAGATAAAATCTAGAACACGTTTTCTTACTTTTTCCAAATTCGAACATATAGGGGTGAAATTGTACGTTGGTACTTTTGTGCCATTTAAGTAGTCCTTATAATGTCAATTTTTTTTACTATTTTTTATACACCCCCATGATATGGGGCTTAAAATTAACATTTGCGCAAATAAAGCTGAAGTTCGATGTATGGATCCGAGAGGAATTACACCAAAAATGTATATACATATTAAACTCTCACTTAAGAATCGCTATAAAATTTACTCATTTTTGCAGCAAATGGTCTTGAAAATGTGCAAAAATTTCGCTGTATATTTGATGGGATTGACAGAGAATAATCTCCTACGAGCAACACACATCTCTAGAAACTACGCAAGCATGATTTGTAGATTTTTCTCCATCAACCTGATTATCTAGACATGCTCCTTCTTCACTATGGCGAATGATTTAGTCGGTGAAAAATAAGTTTTTTGCTATCAGCAATGGTGGATGAAAAATAACTTTGAAAATGACAACAAGTTATAATAACACTGCGTATATTTAATCTAAATCGAATGGTTCTTATAAAAATATGTAATAAATTTAATTTTATTAAATTTTAAACAAAATTTGAAAATCTTCTCCAGCACAAATATTATTAAACGAACTAGTAGTGTGTATATGATTTCATTTGTATTCTTTAATTTAATATGCTTGTACAAACATACCTTTTTCATTTTCAGCATGCAGTGGTCCCACACTGCCGAAGAAGCGTTTATCTAATATTTGCAGTAGCAGTAGAGCTGTTGAATGGACTTCTACACGTGGACAACCAGTCATGAGAAGAGTGACTGTAATGACTGAAGTATAATGATCGCACGGATATTCTCTGTAAAGAAAAATACGAATCATTTTCATTATAATATTAATAGGAAATTAATAGGAGTTCACACACAAATTTTTGTTACATAAAATATCTATGTATGTATGTACATGGAGTACAATATATTCACTGATTAAAACAAACTACAAAGTACATATCGCTCATTCACTTCAATAACGTCATAATCAAAAAAATACAATTTTTGAGTTAAAAATGCAGAATAATTTTTCATATCGGCCTTTATCTTGAGTAAAAAATTCATGCAAAGGGCTTCTGAACTCACCTCGGACAGAAGAATATTTTTCCATTTCCCCATTAAAAGACATGTCAATTGAAAGTACGTTTTTCACAAATCTATTTTTTTTTTAATTATGACGTTGTTGAAATAAATGTGCAGTATATGTGACGCGCAAAATTGAAAGGGACCTAAGGGTAAAAACCGGTTTTATCAGGAGAGCCATTTTAAAGATTTAAATACGTGTGTCTTTGGTGTACTTCACTTTCATAAAACGCGCATATCTCTGGGAGGGAACACTTTTGGGGCATGGGATCGGTCTCATTCGATGCTCAGATGTTGTCCACATCAAAAAAAAAAAAAAAGTGAAAATTGCCTTTTTTTACCCTTAGGTCCCTTTCTCTATGCGCTGTCACATATGTCTGCATAACAAAATTTTCCCGTCTATTAACTTTTAAAGTATCTGGAGCCATTTCCAGCATTCGATTCGATTCGATTCGAAACTTCAAACAAAATTCTATTAAAATGTAATGCCGGCTCTATATTTTACAAATACGATATGAATAGTTTGCTAACTTCTTACTAACTCTTCATTATAAATAGGCCTGTGTAAGTTTCTTATGCTGTTTGAAGTTCCTACACTATTTATTTGTATGCTGTATGAAGTAATCGTCAAAAAGCAAAAACCCAAAATGGAAAATTGACAAACTTCACAGCAGTAAAGAAAAGGTTTCAACTTACTTTGCACTAAAAATGGCAGCCAGAGCCAAAAAACAAGCATCAGCTTCACGGGGTGTCGAAGTGTAACAACGGTCGATAACCCATTCTAATAACTGGCCCATATCTGGATTCGATTCTAGTAGTAAAACTACTGTATCACGTGCCAATTGGTAAATCTAAAAATACGATTTTATTTTTATTTTATTTTATAAAAAAAACAAATCAAAGAAATTACATCAATACTGCAACTACAAGAACACTCTTACCTTTTCGTCCTTGGATGTTAAAAGCATGTCAAGCCATTTGTAAATAATGCCATCATCAGATAAATATGGTGTATAAAAAACATGACCACAACATAAAAGAGCAGACATGGCCTGATAAAAAGACACAAAAAACAAAATGAAATATAAAACCGATATTTAAAATATGCAATAAACTAAAAGAAATGACGTGCTAATAAAAAAAAATTTATTCAAAAGTATTAACACAAATAAATCGCATACAATAATGATTGGTGAAAAAGTCTTATTAAAAAACATTAAAACATTTTTAAACGTACTTTTTATTACGTCTTCTATTCCCACCAGAAAAATATTTTACTTTTTTTTATTTTGGATAAGCACTCAGGGTTAGAACAACAGGAAAGGGATAGTAGGAGAAATGATAGGAGGTGAAACTTCACTATCTTACAACTCTGTTTTTGTACGTTATTAGTCTTTGTAGTGTCTCTGATGTCAAGGAGACAAATTATATTTTTTTGAAGCTTCGTTTTTGGTAGCCATTTTTAGCAATTATTTTACTTCGCCGGTGCTACACAATACCGACGAAGCAGGGCGTTCTGATGTACCTGTGGATTGGATACAGTTGAATGCGTTACTGTTCAGTGACCAGTGACTATGCCTTCGCCACTGAAACCTTCCGACAACAAGTGACACAAAGACACACAAATGCACAACACAAAAATGCCAGATGTTTTTATGAGTCTGAAACTGGGGTTGAACCCAGGAAAATTTTTCGTATTGTAGTCAACGTGCAGACTACTTCGACCATCGCCAACCATCCTATACAAGAGATAGTTGTAATTTTCGTCAAAATAATTTTTTCTTGCAGGAGGGGCATTAACTCTTTCTAGATCAAATTAACATACGAAACTATGAGAACCTAGCAAAGACATAAAATTATATATATACAGTAGTATAATATGTATACACATAAGTAGTAGTTACTCGTATGATTTTCGACTACTCTATACACTGAAACGTTAAGATTTTCTGATATAGGAATATTCAAATAACCAGAAGATCGCAGGTTCAATTACCCTGTAATAAAATAATAAACAAAATGTGCTCTTCTTTAGCTTAAAAATTAATGCGTCAACATAAAACATAAACAGCCCCATCTCTGCTTTACACATTCTCAAAAACTCTCAACTGCAGACTTGTGCAACTATATATGCACTATACCTTTCCCCAGGTCCTAGAAAAATATATTTTAATGTACATCACAGCGCTCTCCTTCAGCGCTACATGAGTAATTAAATCGTCACTTAAGTAAAGTAATGAACAAAATGGTGGTCTGTTTTACAAACAACTCTGTTTTACAAACAAAAAACGCAAAAAAGCGAATTGACGATTTTGCATTGCGACAACCTTTTATTAATAAACCTTGGATGTGTATTAGTATCGGAACTAATGTGCAGGCATTAAAATATGAATATGAATAATGATTCGATTGAATGTTGACAACTTACTTGCAACGCACTAAATTGTAATTTTTCCTCTTCAGCACTTTGACTTATTTGAGAGACAATGCCCAAAGGTTTCGAAAATGTGCCGCACCAAGTGGCGAATAAATTAAAGAGATTTCTTTTCAAGTCACGAGTCAATAAAGTTGCACAGGATTCCACTGAAAAAAAATCAAAACCAGTATAGCATTTTATTTAATTAATCGATTTATTTATTTAATGAAAAATCTTTTTTAAAGAACGTAATTTTCTGCAAATCTAACACCAGTGTGTAAATTCGTTTAGATATTTATCTGAATATTTTATATTAATATCGGTTATTTATATATGTATGTATATACTTGTTGCACAGTTAAGCTGGTGTATGTATATGGGTGTTTCCATGGTTATGCACGCGACATTTGTACACGTTTAATTGTCTTTGAATATTGTGAAAATAGAAATGGATTGGAATTTTAGAATGGAATTTTAGAATCGTTACATTGTATGTGATGAGTTCTTCCAAAAAGTATATATATTGGAAAATTGAGCACTGGGTACCCAAGTTCCATGCAATCAAAGTAGACTTACGCACGTGACAAAAAATGGAATTGCCTTTTAGAGCTGTATGAAAAAATGCGAAAGTAAGCGATTAGTTGGAGATTTTTATTTCGGAAAAAATGTTTTTATAAAGGTTAATAATGGACGTTTATAATCATGTTTTGTGCATGGGTTAGCTAAGAAAGAAATAAATTGTTGATTACGCTCGTTACATTACGCACGTGACACTTTTTACCTTCATACATATTTTAGTAATTTTACATATATTTTCAGTAGTTTTTAACAAAAAAATTAAACTTTTATTCAAAAATGAAAAATAAAAATATACTACAAAATTAATCCAACTTAATTAAATCCAACTGTACTTAAAAAAATTATGCGAGCGTTTTGATTTTTTAAGTCACGGTGGACTATTTCATGGAAATACCCATATGCATCATCATCAGTAGACCTTGAACAAAATTTTTGAAAGAGCCACAAAAAATTCCATATGTTTATACGAAAACCCTCCAAATATGTTTGAGAATTACCAAAATACAAATGAAATAAAATAAGTAGCCTTTTGCAAAAATTAATTTATACAACAAGTATTTTTTATTCGATCTAAATCTACTAATTTCTCTTTTTTTTAATTAATTAAGATAGCAAAAAATATATTTTGGCATTAGTGTGTTAAACAAAGAATAAAATAATCAAGAAAGACAAAATAATCAAACAAATATTGTTGCGTATTTATAATTACAAAGCATTTAGTATAAGTAGTAAGTAAATAATGCTCCTTTGTGTGCATATGAAGCTTCGCAACACTGTGAATAAAGATGTTCTTCAAAGCTTTCGAAAAGAACATTTAATTTAAATAAAAAAACATCAGGTTTCAAATTAAGTTAACTCGAAAACTCGAATTTTCTTAGAATACTTTGGATTATTTAACTACCGGAATTGACAACTAGTGCAAAATAGAAAACACAGTTTTTTAACTTACATGAAAAGTTCTTTATCATTTTGCGTATAAAATTGCAAAAATGTGCTTTCACCTCACGTATACTGATGTTGTCCTTGTCTGTTTCGGCAACTAAATATTGCATGGCACCATCGATATATTCCACGAATGTTGGATGCAAAGACATTGTATCCCTTTCAAGAACACATGTGCTACAAATAGAAAATATATACATAAGTTTCTTGGTATATAAATATATATTGATTCATATGCAATTTATTCGATCGAGATATATATGTATGTATGTTGCAATATGAAAGAGTAGCTCACGACTTAATCGATCTACTGACGGATGGCCACTAAGATTTAAAAAATAAGTTGACATTTATAAATTTAATTCTCGTATTCTGAAGATTATTATTTTCTGCGATTTTCAAAACATTGTTCAAATAAGCATAACTCAAGCGCTTAAGTTGACTTAAGCTACTCCTCCATAATGCCACAGATATGTGTACGCACTTATATACATCTATATATAAATAGACAAAGACGTTTTTTGTAATCCCCTTTACAGCCGTACTACGGCGCCCATTTTGAAAGGATATATGTACAGGGTGGGCCAAAAGTCATGCCTGCTTGTAAAAATATGATGTTCGATGAATAAAATCTAAAAAAAATTGTAAAAAATAATAATAAACAAAAAAGGTAATTAAAATTTAAACACGCAGGCGTGAATTTTGGCACACCCTATATATGGTTTTAAAGATTTTTCGACACAGATGTGCACAATCTTTATTTTATTCAGATCAGTTTAGTACTTTAGTAGTAATATGACTTTAAAATTATTACTCACACCATTAAACAAAAAACTTCTCTTCTTATTAGATGCAAGTAAAAACAAAAACAAAAATATACATTTGCTTTACGTGTACGTGTACGTGTTTTTACAGAAACAAAAGCAAATTAAAAATTGAGTGAATCGAATATAAAGAGGTTTTTCTCTGTCTTTAAGTAAATAAAAAATGAAGCCATTCAAACATACATACATACATAAATATGTATGTACGCATTATATTAAATTTTATGCGGGAGTGCACAATCAAAGTGTTAAAATATTTATAGGCGAATTAAAATAATTTTTCTTAAAGACTTTTTTAAAGCAGCGAAGTATACATATATACATATTAATTATATTTATTTTTAATATATATATATAAGCGCCAGCTCTAATTAAAAACATAGGAGTATAAATTTTGCCTTATGATTTCAAAAAGCCCTGACACTTATGACGTAGGAAAATTCAAATCAAATGTCCATAAACACTACTCCCTCTATTCTTCTTCCCATAACCTAATTTCCTAGTTCCAGCACAATACCTCACATGTGTAGGGGTCATCCTCTGTGTGCTGGTTTGGACCAGTTACAAATTAAATATCGACTTATTGATTGATTATACATATGTATGCACAGTATCAAAATACATGTTCTTGCAAACTTTTACAGGCCTACAATTAGAAATAACGTTCTTATCCACAAAATTATAAAAGCCATAAAACTTAGTTTGAAACTTAGTTTTGCTTCTCCTGTAAATTTGTTCAATACAACTTAGGGCTTTTTTGAATTAATATGATGATATATCTTCATATTTCGCATTTTTAATTTGCCTTCTTTAGAAAAACAATATTAAAAAATAAAATAAAGAAGGAAGATTTAATATTGACACAAAAGATTTTACGCACAAGCAAATTTTTATTTATAGAGTGAAAAAAATTTAAAATAAAATTCAGCAGTAAAAGCCAAAAATGTTAATATTTTATGAAAACATTGAGAAACAAGAGGAGGAATAATTTTCGTAAAAAACGAAATTTAAACATTCAATAAAAAATTGATTAACAATTCTTATTACAAATTGTATGTCTACAATTCTTTTATTACGAATGTAGGAACTAATTAAACAGGGGAGGAATGTAATCGAAACCACTTAATCGAATTAAAAATTACATGAAAACCACGACCAAACACTTGATAATGGTGTAGAATAAAAGTTAAAGAAACACGTGCATATGTATATACATATGTATGTACTCGTATATATATATTTCATTGAAAGCAAAAAGTGTTTTTTTAATGATGCGAATTATGCTTCTTGTATTAAGAAAACTTATCCAAAAAGATTTCAATCAAAAATATGCTTTCAGAAAATTTGTAGCAGATACTTTTCACTTTCTTTTTATTTTAATTAACTTTTTGGAAGTTGATGAGTTGGCATAGCGCCAACGGAATGTAGCACATAGACTAGGGTAACCAACCAACCGACGAACATATAAATATTTAATTTCTTTGTTTTTTTTTTAATGCAAAAGTATAAGGTGTTATAAAAAGAAATTCATTATGTGTGTAGAGACTATCTTGCGCAATCGCTAGATAAAGAAGAGTTGCTTAAAATGGCTTGGCCAAGTTTTGTGTTGATAAATCAAAAACTTTTTAATTTAATAAAAAATTAGTTTTTTTCATCTTGGCCAGCACTCAGGAGATGACTCCTACACATGCGATGGATTGTACTGGAACTAGAGAAAAATGATAGTTAGAGAAATGACAAGAGGTGAAACTTCACCTCCTTTGTTCTTTATCTTTCTAGCCTCTGATGTCAAGGAGACGTATTAAATTTTTAAGCTTCGTTTTAGTAACCATTTTTAGTAAATATTTTACTTAGCCGGTGCTACACAATGTCGAGGAAGGAGCGAGCTGTGAATTGTCTGTGAATTGCTATCAGCCGAAACCGGTACTATTAAGTGGCCAAGGGCTATGCTATCGCCATTGAAACCTTTCGACAACAACTGACACAAAGACACACTAATTAATGTACATCAGAAAAAATGTGACATGTTTTTATGACTTATTCTGAATCTGTAGAACGCAGGATTTTTTTGGTTTTGTAGTGAACGTGCAGAGTACTTCAGCCATCGCCACCCTCCTTGCAGAGTCATCATTCCTTGCCCTTTTTATTTAAAATTTCAACTTACGAAAACGTTTAAGAAAATTTCAGCAATTAATATCTCTGTAATTATCTCAAACAGAACCAGCGAAAGGTGCTACGGAAGATGCAATGAGACAGTTTTGAAATTGTATGGTGAATAAAACAAACCAGTTTTGTTACTAAGTGCAATTTCAGCTCTTATAAAAACATAGGACATGCATCGATACATCGATTTTTGTATATTTCATCTAATAGAAGCTCCAAAAAAAACAGTTGGAATCAATTGTTATTGTGTAGTTTGTGTTTCAACAAAAAATTATTTCTAAGGCATTAATCTTCAAGGATTATTAGAGTGGAACCGCTTCTTCTCCTTATAAAAGTCATGCTTCATTAATGGTTTATTACAAATGCATGTGTGTACATTTATCTCATGGTTTTGTGTGAATGTGTGATTTTTATTAAGAAGTTAATTAAAACACAAGTGTTAATGCCTTAAATGGCACTTAGGACATGTAATACATTTTTAAAGGCTGTTTAGAGGCACAATAATACAAACGTTTTCTTTTTCCACTTACCTCACTCCAAAAGTACCATTTTCAGCAATTTTTTCCAGTACTCGCACCAGTTGCAAACGCAGAGCATCACGTCTTCTTCGTCTTCGCATATTTTCTTGTTTTCTATCAACTGCCTCCCGTATGTAAACAACCAATTCCTCCATTAAATCTCTGCAAGATAAAACAAAAAACAAACAAAAAATACCAACAGAAGTTACAAAAAATACAAAAAGCATTTCTGAATAATTTATAAAATTGTTAGTGCAACAGCCATAAAAAATATATACTTTTTATGACGACTAATAAATTTTAATTTTAGATTCATGAGAGTGTGTGAGTTGGATATTTTGACACTTAATACTTCTGCATTCGCAAAGCATATGATAATATACGGGTATGTATGTATGTGCATGCAATCATACATATTTATTAAAATTCAAATTTTAAGGTTGTGGAAAAGGAATTTAATGGACATATTTACATTACAAACAAGCAAAGGACATTAATTATTTAATATGGCCCCCTATTATACATCAGCACTATTTGTATTAGAAAAAAAATTATATTTGAAGATTTCCTAACTACAGCTTTTCACAAAATGTTTTCCTTTTTCATATCGTTCTTTTACTCAAACAACATCATAACTCAAAAAAGTTAGTTGTGAAATTTCCAATTTACATAGAACTCAATGCAGAATAACAACAATATATTTTCCTCAATTTGATAGCACAATAAGGCTTATTTATTGCTTCATTCACATGAAATTATTTTCAACTTACTTAAGAGCATCATGATTTATCATTCCTAAGGCATTTACAGCCGCATCACGCACATCTACCACCTCACATCGCAGCAAAGGAACCACCAATTTGTATAGAGCCTGCGGTGAAGCAGTACCCAAAGCAGATTTATCGCTTCGGTCAGCATTTAGTGAATCCGGTGATGAACTAGAATAACAAACAAAATAAAATCGTTAAGGTTTTCAAAATAAACACGCCAAAAATACCCGTATGGGAATTCCGTATGGGTTACAGAAATAAAATAAATAAAATAAAAGTAAAAAAGAAATTACTAGCAAACATTTTGTAAAAAATTAAGATTTGTTTTAGTTTATTCAATTAGTGTCTTGTTCAGTTAAACTAAATAAATTAATAATACGAATTCATTCTGATTTGTGTTGAATAAAATAAATGTAAATAAATTCGTTTTAATCAAATTATTTCCACAGGGCTTACTTGCTACGGGCTATCAATGGTCAGCTATTTATTTCCAAATTTAAACAAAGAGAGTTATTTAATTTATATTTTCATTTATTCAACGTTTTCGTTTCTTTTTTTTTAAATAGCTGACCACATATAGCCCGTGGGTAAGCCCTATTGAAATAATTTCATTAAAAAACGGTGGTCTTAAAGCAAGAAACGTTTATTTAAATTCGTTTTAATTTTATTCCGACTACATTTATATTAAAAGACAAAAAAAATCAGAGGACAAAAAACCAACACAAGCACTTTGCAAAATAAACCAAATAGTAGCGTAGTGCAATAACATTCCAAAAATAAATTTAATTAACCTTAACTTTTTTTAATAACTTATAAGAAACAGTTTTAAGTATTAAAGATATGCATATTTTCACATAACTTTCTGTTGTTGTGCACTGTTTAATTTTTTTTGTGTGGCTTTTTTAAATGCAATTCTTTGAAATAACAAATGAAAATTATATTACACAGTAAAAAGTTTCTGAAAGAAATATATATATATATATATATAAATATATATTCATTGCTCTTCTTTTCCAGATACATACTTCTCATAACGTGGTTAAAAAAACTAATTATTTTCTGAAAATTTTAATTACGCAAAATGTTAGAAGAATATAAATTGGTGAAAAACCCAGACTACAAAATTAATAAATAAAATATTATTTTTCTTTAAGTATTTGTAAGAGAAAAATTTGCAATAGAGTTCAAGTTTGTGCCCAATGCAACTTGACAGAACTTTTTACTATATTCGCGTATGTATCTAGCATTTGAAAAATTTACTTATTAGTTCTGGTATAGTGAGTTTTTTTTTTATTAGTTATTTATTAATTTTCCGTTGAATGCCATTCTGCCATAATTAACTCCGCAAAGCTGAAAAGCTTGTCTGCAGAAGTCACCTCACCAAATTTACATTTTTTCCAGAAATAAATTTGTTAATCCTTTTTTATTTATATTGCAAAATTATGTGGTAATTGTCAATAAATTATTTATTTTAACAAGTATTTTGCTGCTCCTGCAAAAATTTTTAAAATGTTACATAGTGCTCCTTGCATTTTCTGTGACGATATGTATGTGTATTGTATATAATGATTTTCCAATTATTCGACTTCTGCTTTTGTTCGAGTAAGGAATTAATCTATTTTGAATTTTGAATATTGCTCTATTAAACGTATCGAATAATTAAAATAATTTTCCAAATAGCTTTATCCAATTGGAAAAAAAACATGTGTATTTTGTTTGATCCTTTTTTTTTTAAACAAAAAAAAACAATAATACAAAAATTTAGTTAAAAAAAATTTACAACCTTTGGTGTCTCGTTCCGCTATTCTTTTTAACTTTTTATTTTACTCTTGACTCGCCTTTAGTTTAACCTATTAAAAAAATTTAATTTTTGTCCAGGGGAATTGTATTCCCCCGATTCGTCGCCTATAAAAACGACCTTTTCAATGAAAAGAATAATCATGAAAAAATCGCTCCATTCAGAAAGAAAGGTATAAAGATTCGATTTTGTATTGAAATTTTTTTCTTGTACTACGTACTCGTATACTGTCTATTATAATATAAAAAAATATGCTTAATGAAGAATAATAATTGTGCAATTCAGAAGGTCCTTAACGTCGTATAAATTCTGAAATAGTTTTATTATACAGTATTGTATTTTTGTTGTTCGTAATTATAAAACAAAAGTGTGCTCTGATTGCAGGCTTGAAGTTTATACAAACGTTTTTGAAACAGTTATAGTGAGTCCAAGTCTGGGAATGCGAAGGCAGTGTCAACCCTACCTCACACGCCAGAAAAAAAAAATAATTATCGCAAAAATGTTATCGCTTTGTAGGTATTTTTTTACACAGTTTTTTACATTTTGAAAAAAAAAATATTTTTATTTTGAAATATAGTCGATATATAAATGAGAAAATAAAATAAAAACAAATAAATCGTATTTAGTTTAAATATAATTATGTACAGCAATTGAACTTCAGACCAAATTTATTGAAAATTAAGCGAATATTTTTCTAATCTACTTGTAAGAAAACAAACATTAAAAACAAGTAAAAATAGTAAACTACATTAAGCGCAAGTCTAGATAAGTACAGTTTGAAACAAAACAATTCGAGAGAATTTCTAAAAAAAATTAAAAAAAAATTTTTAACTTAATACCTGAGCAAAACTATTACCCAGCAGTATAAAAGATTAGTTTCTGTAGCAAGATGTACAGAAAAGAAAGCGATTGTGCAGAAAGAGCAAAAAATTAAAAATTCGTTTCAATTAAAGACTCGTAATACACTATAAACTTCAAAACAGATTTTTGAAAAATCAATACTTAATACTTTTTTTAATTAATTAATTGATTAATGTTAAAACTAATACCAGTAATTGAAAAATTAATAATTAAATGTTTGGACTATGCTCATAAAAATATTTTGATTTAGAAAAGTGAATTAGTTTTATATATAAATTTATAAAGTGCATTAGTTTCACACATTTTTTTTTACTCGTAATTAGAATTTTTAATTTTTTTTTTGTTATCAACCTTTCATAAATCAAAAGTATCTTTTAAAAAATATTCAATTACATCTTTAAAGAATTTCAATTAAAAAAAGTATTGCGTAAAAGTAAAATATAATATAATTAAATCAATTACATTTTTTTAATAGTTTACAATGTCTATAACAATCTTTAATCGCAGTAATTAATTTGGTAATTCCATTTCATTTTATTTTTATATATTACATGCAATTAAATTAGTACTGGGGATATGCCCTACGTATGCAATGCATTGCATTGAAACTAGATAGAGAGAGGGATAGTGTAGAGTTCAGAATAGACAGGTGTTGAAAGTCGCAGGAGCTTAATTCTTGCGGCGCGCCTCTGATGTTATTTCGGACGCATTATTATTAAGCCAATGGGAGCCATTTTATTTATTGCTCAAACACCGACGAAGAAGGATGCACAGAAAAAAATTACGACTTGACAGGGCCGCGAATCGAACCCGTGTCCTTGTGTTTGCAAAGTCATTACGCTAACTACTCAGCCATCAGCACCCTTCATAATTAATTATAATAACGAATATATATAATAAATAAATAAGAAACGTTTTATATTGGTTTTTTCTTAAGTCTTTTCAATTCTTTGTAATTAACTTATATCCTCAGAACACCTGACCAAAGTTTCAGCAAAATCTGAGCAATGGCTTCGTTATGCTTCCATATCCTTAATCTTTTAGCGCCAGTTTTTGGAGAGTAGTTCAAGCATGTTTATAGTTTAAATGTGATTTTAATTAAAATGCTGTGTTTTTAACATTTAGTTTATTTTTTTTTGTTTGTAGTTATCAATTAATTGCCTTATGGCAGATGGCAGAAGCAAGTACGCAAATTGCCAGGGTATCCCACACAATATAAATTTAAACAACCTATGCCTTCACATAGGAAGTTAAATTATATATAAAATTCTTGAGTATGATGGTCTCCACCAGTAATAGCCACGTGATTAATAACGAAAAGCCACAACAACCGTAAATGAGACAGTTAGCCGTAGCAAATGAGAAGCAAAACTCTCGAAGGGCAAACAACAAAAACAGACCTGACCGTACTTAAATAATAATTACGATGACGCGGGAATTGTTGTTCAACCCAGAGCTGCTTTACGACTGATTTAGTTTATTATGTTTTCACTCAGCTGCGTTGCCCGTTTAGTTAGTGCAGTAATAACATAACAGCTGTTAAGTAGTGCGTACTGCATACACAAATTAAACATGCTTTTTTTTTTGTTGAAATATATTATAAACGCGGCATTTTTCTTTGTAATATTAGGTATTTTTATTTGAAATTTTTAATGTTGCCATATATTTTTTTTTTACAAAATATGGTAATATCGACCCTTTCCGCGAAATTATCGTATGTTACACCTTTTTCGAAATCGACTTTTTTATGGAAAATGGTTCTAAATCCATTAATTCATCTGCAGATAAAGTATTATAGCGATAATTGTTATAGTTATGGAGTTAACACTATGTACATTTTATCGTATGTAACAGTTACTGCTGTCAGGCAAATAAGGAAAAGACGAATAAAAACGCTCTCCTGTGAAATTTAGTTTTTGTAACATACGATAATTTCGCGCACAGGGGTCGATATCACCTGATTTGACATTTCTTGAACTAGATTTGAATTTAACAAAAACTAAACCAAGTTTGATTGGCATCCTAAAAACTGGGCCTAAAAAAGCATCTCCGAGGATTTGAATTTTCCACTATTCTGTTAGTAGTGTTACACCGCTAATAAATTAATAATGACAATAGTGGCGAAATATTAATGTCGACATCTTCGGTAGCACATAGCGTGGGCGAGTTTGCCACTGAAAATTATACATCGGTTGGTTTTTATTAAAGGGGTACTCAACACACCTGTGCTGTTGCAGAGCTAAAGTGCTTCATAACAGCTCAAACCCTCAAGGGATAACGTTTAATGCAATTAATAACGCTAAAGTTGAGCAGAAATTACTTTAAGAAATCTGTAAACGTATGGAGGTAAATTGTCTAGCTTGTTTTGTTGACCACTATATGAAACATGCTTAAAGCTTTCTACTTATAAAAATGTACAATTTTTCAATTAATTTATGAAACCCAGCTAGAAATTGTCATAGTGTGCGATGAACGTCTATACGTTAATATAATCCGTTATATATTGGCTATGTGTAAGTACACGCATTATGATTTGGATAATACAATTAGGTTTATAATGATAAATATGACAATTTTTAGCTGATGGTAAATTTGGCTTGTTGTTCACATAAAATCTACGAATCTACAAAAAAAAATTAAATTTTTTTCTTAAAAAAATAACCAAGTTTAATAAGAAAATTTTATAGTTTTTAATTATTGCAATAATTTTACCCCAAACGTTTTTGGCGCGCTTCTTTGCGACCATACGATAACGGCAGCGTAAAACGTGTCACAATCCCTTCCGGTCCAAATACATTTGAAGGTATATTATCCAAAGAATCGGATAAAGAGCGTGAATCCGATTGATCTTGTAAACTAAAAATCGTACGAGTGTTTTGAAATTCAATTTATTTCAAAACGAAAGAGAGAATTTAATAACAGAAAAAGAAAATTAAATAATAACATAAGACTTTTAAAAATAAATTGAAAGCAAATAGGAAAACGTTACAAATGAAAAACATTTAGTTGTGAATGAAACGAAAATAATGAATTTGGAAACGTATAAAATCATACAATTTTAGTTTACACGGGCACAAAATTATGGTACAGTGAGCCACAACAGAAATAAACTCTGCGTGACGGAATGAGGTTATGGTCCAAAATGATCAAATGTCTACGAAATTTTTTTGTTAAACTTTGAAAAGAACGAAAATTAAATGGTTTGTCCTTTATGAAATTATATATATATATATATATATATATATATATATATATATATATATATATATATGTATATGTATATGTATATAGTATATACTTATGTACATGTAACATATGATATATATACAATGAAATGGATTAATCATACGAAATATGATTTCCTCATACATGATCTTTGTATCACAAACGTATTTTAAAATAAACGAATGATTCTAAATTTAAAACGTGAAAATCAGTAATAAATGTTTTTATTTTAACATGTTACATTGTATATTGGCCATTTATTATTTTATTTTAGGTGAAAGTAACCAACAAATGTATATGCTTTCGAAGTAATGCTATATCGAGTTCGAATTATGAGCGTTAATACTTATAATTTCTTATAATGAAAATAAACACTGCGGAAGAAAATTATACATACACCATACACACGTAAATAAAATGTATACATAAATTTCTTACATAGTAAATGACTAACTAAACTCTATTAGTTTGTATAATATACAGAAATATACTAACTACATACATACATATATATATATTTAGTTATTTCTATTTATAAAAATATAAAATGTTGTTAAAACTTTACTGCCGTCATCATAAAAAGTTTTCGGATTCATAAAAAGTATATTGATTGAATTTTGTATAAGAATTTCATAAATAAAAAATTGTTTTTGATTATCGTTTTTTTATTATCGATTTAATTAAAAATATTGTTCTATAAAAGATTTTTGGGATGCTGAAATGTTTATTTAATTTGAATACAATACAAAAATCATTCAAAGGGAAGTATTAAAAATAACTAATAAAAAATTAAGATTTCAAGAGCCTGTGCATAATTAACTGATTATGCATAAGGGTGATCAGCCCGGTTTTCCAACCGGTTTTTTCAGTGATATAGATGTGTGGCTGTTGGCTCTTTTGTTATAATTTTAATTTCTCGAATGCCGATCAGTCGAAGTTGTTCTGATTTGTTTATCTCGACCAAAAAACTATCTTTTTTATTGTAAATTTTGTTTTAAGCATGCATAAATATTTCTATCTTTCTCATCTATGCATTTAATAAAATTTAACCATAAAAACAAGTAAAAATATAAAAACTTTGATATTGCGTTTTTTTCTCTACATTAAATTAAACCGTCAACAGCGACGAAAAATCGCATCTTATTAAATACTAGCTGAACACGCCACGCGCTGCTGTACCTTTTATTTTTATTAAAAAAAAATTATATGCCTCTTGTGTCCTTTATTAAAAGCGATTATTTAGTTTCGGAGATGCGGAAGTTGCCCCCTACCACACGTCGTGGTCTTATCTTTGAAAAAATATATAGTCTATGCACTAACAAGTAAGCATAAACAAAATAGTACTACATCTAGGAATATGCTTTCCTCCTCAATTATTGAATTATATTTAAAAAAAAAATAATTTAAGACAATATCATAAGGCATGTAATAATACAATTTACATATTTTTTTCAGGGAAATTCAAAATTTTGAAATTAAAATCATATATATTATTATTATCTATATACATATATAAAACTCTTGTATATATATATAAAACTCAGTAGGTCTGAGAATAGGACGTAAATTACCTTTTAACAGGTAGCGCTGTAGACGATGGTACATTTTTCACTATAGTTGTAGAGTTGAAATTTAGTATACAAGTACGTATTCAGGAGTAAATAATAACGAGCAATTTTTATAAGGGGACCGGGTTACGCCTTTTTGTATCCGGAACTGCCCGTAAATAATTGGAAAATATGAAAACGGGCAACTTTTATCTGGGGGACCAGGCTGAGCCTTTTTTGCATGAGGCACTCCCATTCTAGAGAGTTCAAATTCGATATACGAGTACGCACTCTTAATATAGCTAGAGAGCAGAAATTGGGTATATGGGCAAGCACACGGGAAACAGAAAATTCTTTCATTTTTAAGTTAAACTTTTTTAGCTCTTTGGAATGTTCGGTTGTCACGTTTTGCTTTTGAATAGTTGACATCTCTGAAATTTAGCACCGGCAGTACAATGTACGACAGAGCAACATACATGTTTGTAAATTTATAATTTTTGCTCAAGTTTTCTTCGGATTATTCAAACTTTCATTATTTATGAATATTCATATATTAACACTTGAATTACATTTTTTTCACACGCTTTAATTCCCAAATTGGTTTAGACATACATATTACATATCGTTAGGTGAAATGCAAAGTCACGTAATTAAAAATTTCACTTTTTTAAATGAGGAAGAAAAAATTTATTATTAGAATACACGTACTCGCTTTTGGTTTTCACTTATAAAATAGATAATTTTTATTAAATCTAAAATTTTTTGAGAACATTCATTTTTCTGATATGAATCATAATCGATTAAAAAGTCAATTTGGAAATATTTGGTAGTTACGTGGTTTTGCATTTTAGCTAACGATATTCATAATATAGCGTACGGAATTAATTTAAAAAAAACTGCATAATTCATCTAATATACAGTCAATAATACTTGTGCGTATTTTAATTAGCAATAATCTTTTAAACTTGTTCCCAATAGCTTTCGCTAGTGACAGTGAGTGATCTTTCATATTCTAAACAAAATGATACAACACTTTTAACTAATTCAAGTTGGCAAATTTTAATTATAAAAAAATGACAAACTCTTTTTCTCTACATTAATGAAGTGGCAAATATCACAGATAGACAATATCGGTATTTTTAATTTTATAATAATTTAATATTTCAGTACAGTAAAACCTTCATAGTCCGTATTTCCCTAATGCGGATTATTAGCTAATCCGGACATTAGTTTCCATTACATTGAGTATTCTATAATCCGTATTGATTGCAACTTTATAATCCGAATTGTATGCAAACTGCTGTATTCACGAATTGCGTGATTTAGCTTTGAAAAAAAAATTCAAAGTTCTCGACAAACAAAAAAAGTGTGAATATTTATCAAGCAAAATAGCTTTAAGATTTTTATTGTTATTTTCCGAACTTCTAAAAATGAAATGCATACATATGTATGTATGTTGTTACTTTTTTATAAAATGTGCATAGTACCACTTTTGGAACTTGTAACTTTACTAAATCAATTGGGATATTCGCAAGATAGTCATAAAGTCATATGTTTTAATATAATAACTCGAAAAAATATGACTGCTATGAATAAGCCGTCATAATTTAGTGTGCCGTTGCAAAAAATCTATTCAGCTGTTAAGGAAAACAACACTTATTAATGTTTGATATTCAAATGCTAAAAACAAGTGAAGAAACTAAAATAATTAAATTTTTCATATAGTAAATAAATAATGTAAGTCTTGTAATAATGCCATGTTTAATTAAAATTATAACATTGTTGACATAAATATAATCGAAAACAGCTGCTGCCAGTGTTATGAGCCGAATAATTTTTTGGACGGTGGCTAGTGGATAAATGTTAAGTGGCAGCCTGCCGGTTAAGTTACACAAACAAAATTTGCTCACTTTCTTACTTGCTTTTATGTTATAAAATTTTTTTTAATGTAAAGATATAAAACTGTGAACAGTTATTAAAAACTTTTTTATTCTTAAAGTACCAGCGGCTTGTAAATATTATCGCCGGCTCGACTGAAGACTTTCAGCGTACGATTTCAGATTTCTCAGATTTCTACTGTTATTTTATGACAAAGCAATAAGCATAGCTAGAAAAATTATATTTTATAACTTTTTTGTTTAAAGCACAACAGCAATTGGTTTAAACTATTTTAAAATATTAAGACATTATGACAATATGACTTAATAACAAACATTGTGAATCCCCCAAGTATATTTTGTTGTTGTTATACTGCAGCTGCAAGATCTAAACACCTTTTAACCATAAATTCCACTAATATATCATTCGATGTGTGTTTCAAAAGGATTTTTATTACAAATTTCTATTGGGTAATCCGGATTACCGGTCTGCAATGTCTGAGTTTAGAGGGGCTAACATTTAGATGGAAAACATTTAGTTGGCGAAGAGTGCATCGTGTTTGTGTCGCCGGCAACATATTCGTGTAGATGTTTTTCTTCCAAATGTTCCCATGTCTAAACTCGGACAACCAATTATCCGGATTATAAAGCTTTTTCTGTGTTTATTTTGTTTTTTTTTTTGTTTTCAAAGACTTTAAAATATTCTATAAATGAATGAAAGTTTTTGTCGTGTTCAAGTTCACAGTTAATTTATCACAATATTGTGAAAAATTACTTTTGATTAGAATAAGGAATAGAACAATTAATCTCCAACACCAGTTGAGTAGAATTCGTATATATGTATGTACGATACATGGCATAGAAAATATGTACATACGTGTTCTACTCAACTAGTGTCCGAGATTAATTGCTCTTTTTCTATAAATTAATAAACTAAACTAGATATGCATTATCAACATTTAGCACTAAGTCATTAAATAATGATGATTATTTAGTGCCACAGTTAAAATTATTAATCCGAAGAGTGTGTGAATTCAGCTATTACCATAACAAATACATACGTACGTACATACAGACACATAATGGCATTTTCGTAGATACAACAACCCCAAAATCTACTCAAAGAGATGGTGTTTTATTTAAGAATTCTTGTGTTTAACGACGAAGAATTTAAAAAAAGTCGTTAATAGGTTATCAAAAAATTAGCTGTATAAATTTGAATGCAAAAGCAAAATCATGAATAATTTGATAACCTAAAATCCGCTCGCAATCACTGCTAATTGAATCACAACTACTCATAAACGCTGTGTGCTGATTTAATGATTTTCTACAATAAACAAATTCACAAAAAAAAAAAAAAAGAAAACCTGTTTATTGCATGGTCTATCTTCTTGAGTCTGATTCACCGTAAATTAAAATCAAAGTGCCAGTCTGTAATGACATGTAGAAAAACTCACTGTATTTTATAAAGCCGATGATTATTATACATACATAATATTATATTTTACAATATTGAGCAGAATTAATACACTTATTAATTATAGGGTATTTTTTTTAAGGTTTACAACTTTAAAATAAAATCAAACTCAGAAAACTACTTTTAATATCAATTAAATTCGTTTTATTCGAAAGATAGATAATTCTATGGAATTCATGTTTTTTGGATGACGTGAACGACGTGATAGGAATGGTGGATATCGCAATCAGGATGTCCAATTTTAATCTAGAGTAAACGTGGTGCGAAAACTATGATAACTTACGTAGTGTTCGGTTAAGAACGGAATAAAAATACCAAAATAATAAAAAAAAAAAAAAAAAGGTACTGGTCCAGTAAAATATACAGGAGATGACCCCTACACATGCAATGCATTGTGTTTGAACTATAGGAAAGGGATAGTAGGAGAAATGATAGGAGGTAAAGCTTCACTATCTTACAACACTGGTTTTGTACGTACTTTATTTTTATAGCAGTGTTGCAGCGCCTCTGATGTCAAGGAGACGTATTCAATTTTGAAGCTTGGTTCTAGTAGCAATTTTTAGTAATTATTTTACTTCGCCGGTGCCACACAATACCGACAAAGGAGGGCGTTCTGATATACCTGTGGATTGGATACAGCTGAAGTTGTTACTGTTCAGTGACCAGTGACTAGTGACTATGCCTTCGCCACAGAAACCTTGCGACAAAAACTGACACAAAGCCACACAAATGCACAACAGAAAAAATGCAAGATGTTTTTATGATTTGGTCTGAAACTGGGGTTGAATCCAGGATTTTTTTGGTTTTGTAATCAACGTGCAGACTACTTCAGCCATCACCACATTCAGTTGGCTATTTGAAGTTATATAACGGTTTGAAATAGCTGATCCACAATTTAGCTAAAAATACGGTAGTGCTGAACGACTACGCGTAAATTCAGAGCAATATGGGATATAAGGTGAGCCAGTGAAGGCTATCTAAGATTCGGCACAGCCGAATATAGCACTTTTTTTTGTTTTTTTTTTTAAGATACTTTTAGCTGCAATTTTGAAATCATGTTAGTGAAATATTAATTTTTTTTTCAGTCATACTGAATTTTGAGTGAAAATTTTCGAGTTCTTTCGAGTTCGAGTTTTTGGAATTACTAAGTTTTTCCGATATTTCCTTTTTTTTATTTTCTTTGAGTTCTCTAAAATTATTAAATTTGTTTGCGGATTAGAGCTGCAAATTGTTAGATTGAAGGACATTGATAATTTTGTGTGGTTTCATTTTACTTGATTTTAGTAGGTGGGCGAAAATTTGTAATTTCTAGTGAAACTATTTGTTATAAACATTTTTTGTGAAATTCACTGCCAGTTTACCGATACCCCTGCGTTCGTTCCCTACGTACAATATTTTGGTTTTTTTTCACTACAAATGAACGCACGGAACTCACCAGGGGATACCGGTAAACCGGCAGTTACATTTCAAAACACATTTATTCACTCAAAGAAAATATGTAATAATTCTTGGGATAAAGTTGTAGTTTCCTTTTGAAGCTAAAATAATTCTTTTTTGTAATTTTTCGAAATTGAAATTAAAAAAAAATACATATAAAAAGGTGCAAGAAAGCAGCATCCAGTTACTCTTCGATGAGGTGATACACGGGATGTAGGGGAAGCGTACAAAGTCGTTTGATAAAAAAAAAATACTTGTTCGGGTAGTTTTTTGTTACAAATAGGGTATTTTTTTAGTTCTAAATGGCCAAATATTTCTAGAGAACCGGCTAATCGAGAGTTAATTAATCAACACGTATACTTATGCCATTAGAAATTAGAAATCTATAAAAGATACTGCCAGAGCTAAAGATGAAAACATTATTCTTTATTACACTGGAAAGTTTGGTTCATTCGGTTTTTATTTGCTTGTTTGACTGGTGATTAGTGATTAGTACACACATAAGTAGTTTATACATTCAATTTATTTGCTGTGAAACAAATATTAATGAAAAATATTTTATTGTGTTTTAGCCAAAATGAAGTTGAGTATTTGCATATTGTCACTACTTTTTGGAGTGGCTTTTGCTCAATTTGGGAGTTTCGGTAATTTTGGTAGCAATATTGCCAATTCATTGCACAGCGGTATCGACGCTATAGCTTCTCAAGTTAAAAAAGTTCCGCTCGTAAATAACGCCAAGAATTTTGCTGACTTCGCGGTTGGTAATAAATTAAAAGTGTTTAGAGAAAAGCTTAATTTGCTTCTTTTTTCTTTCTGGTAATTGGCAGGCACAAACAGGTAAAACTTATGCCAGTGCAGCAGAGAGAACTTTGCGAGAAGAAGTTTTTAAGGCTCATAAAGAGCTTGTTGATGCCAATAATTTAGCTTACGCTGCTGGCAAGTCGACTTACGAACTAGCAGCCAATGCATTTGCTGACATCACTTCAGAAGAATTCCTTAAGTTTTTTACTGGCAATCGCAAATCTAGTCAGGGCGAGTAAGTTATTGGCAAAAAATTTTAAATAAGTTTTAATGATTTATTTCATTCTAGAAATTTCGCTAAAGAACATCGTCAAAAAGCTGCAATCAAATCACATACCTCTATTCCCGACTCCTTCGATTGGCGTAAAAAGGGTGGCGTTACACCAGTCAAATACCAAGGCGAATGCGGTTCATGTTGGTCTTTTGCAACAACTGGCGCTATTGAAGGTCATGTCTTCCGTAAGACTGGCAAACTTATCAATCTGTCGGAGCAAAATCTAATTGATTGCGGCAAAGAGGAATATGGTTTAGCTGGTTGTGATGGAGGTTACCAAGAATATGCTTTTGAATTTGTTAACACTCAAAAAGGTATCGCGAAGGGGGAAAAATATCCTTATGTCGATAAGAAAGAAACTTGTCACTACAAGCAGAACATTAAAGCGACAGAGATTGCTGGTTTCGCAACAGTTCAACATAAAGATGAAGTAATAATGAAAAAAATTGTCGCCACTTTGGGTCCTCTGGCATGCTCCGTGAACGGCCTAGAATCTCTATTGTTATATAAACGTGGCATTTACGCCGATGAAGAGTGCAATAAGGGTGAACTGAATCACTCAGTTCTAGTTATAGGTTATGGCAGTGAAAATGGCCAGGACTATTGGATTGTCAAAAACTCTTGGGATAAGACTTGGGGCGAGGAGGGTTATTTCCGTTTACCAAGAGGCAAGAACTTTTGCGGTATTGCAACTGAGTGCAGTTATCCCATTGTTTAAAAAGATTTTTATATTGTAAATGTATAAAAACTTACTGCCGGTTTGCCGATACCCCCTCCTTGGTTCCATTGTATTGAAAACATAAACAATTTTTTGATTTTTGTTTTTGTTTTCAAAGGTGACGAACAAGGGCCCTTCGGCAAACCGGCAGTTAATAAAAAATATATGAAATTTTTTTTTTATTTCTTTTAAGAAATATTTCTATATTATTTTTTAAGCTTAAAGGTTTGTTTTTATTTTTGATTTTCTATTTTCTATTTTCTATTAACCGAAATAGACAAATAAAAAATAAACACAAACCTTTAAGCTTCAACGATAATATAGATATATTTAATATAAGAAATTGTTCAATTGTAGTGATTCAGTGTTGAGTTTAACAATTTTTATAGGTAATGACGATCGATGTTAAGAACATTCACTGTAAAATAAAAAAACTGCATTAAATTAAAAAAAGTTAAATAGACTTAAAATGAAAATTTATTGTTAAGTTACTTCGTTTCAAACGGCTGAAAAATTATACCGGCTATTAGAGATTACAATTTTTAGAACATGTCTGAACATGATTTCTGTCGGTTATCTAATGTTTAAAACTTGTAATATTGTTATTTTTACTCAAAAAATAAAATACGTTGGTATTATAACAGAAAGTTCGATTAAAATCTGGTATATAGGAAATGGGCCGATGACCATTGAGCATGTGTAAAATCAATATTGTTTCTTATAAATATAACCACACCCACAAACACTGCAATTTCCATTTTTTTGTAAGAAATAAATCTTAAATGAAATACATTTAAAACTTATATTTATTTATGTAATTAAATAATTGTTTATTCTAAAGAGGGTCTGGTACATCTGAATGGGGAAGGGAAATTTCCTGCAAAATTTCCGTACTTTTTGCGTAAAGTTCGGGCAAATGAGAATAAACAAAAATAAGTCTCAATTAGAGACTAAAGGCCGGGGTACATAGAATCCGTCATCCGCCATACTTTGCTTTTTTAAACTGATAACTAAGTTGAAATACACGTTTTCTTACGAGCTTTGCCACATTCAGTTTGTCTCCGGCAAAGCAAAGTAAAATGTAATCGAATGCCGCAAATTTGACAAAAATACGTTAGTGGTTCGCAAGATTTTCATGTCGAAAATTTTCGAAGAATAATTTCTTTTCAAATCGATTTTCGACACGCTGAATGCTACAAAATTGTTTAGAATGAGCTAAACTTAGCGGAAAGGTTCAGGGATGGTCTGCAAGTCAACCGATTCCTATATTTTTTTCAACTCGTAAAAAATTTGTCGGTAGATTTTTGTTTACTTTTAGCAACAGCTGATTGTTTCACAATCTTACGAAACAGTCCAAAGGCTGCTTTGGGCTGGAGGAAGAATATTATTCTCTCAAACAGATTTGGGTAAATTTGGGAACCCGACTGCTCTCAAAGTAGAGTACGAAAGAGCAGCTATTAATTCTTTACTTAACCTACAACAACGAGCAATTACGTAAGAATCATTACTCTTAAAATATGTCTCCACAGGGAACGCTCGATACTCACTCGACCACTGCGACATCGTGACTGACAAATCCGACCAATAGATATTTCCAACGGCGCCTCCGTACCGTTTATTACTTTATGAAATAATCGTATTTAAAAATATAAATTTGCCACCAGACACCCTGTATTATAAACCCATAATGAAGTAAAAAGAATTTAGGAGTCCCAAAGTAGAGTACGAAAGCACAGCTATTAATTCTTTACTTAACCTACAACAAAATGCACGTTGGTTTTGTGTTGTTGTATATCTTATAGTAAAATGAATATGCCTTGATCTTGTTTTTCTAGTATGTACTTCCCTTTGAACTTAAAAGAGACATATATGTGTGTAATATATAGAAAATGTACATACATACAGGGTGGGCCAAAAGTCACGCGTGCGTTTTAAAATTTTAATAACTTTTTTATTTATTATTATTTTTCGATTTTATTCATCGAACATCATAATTTTACACCCAGGCGTAACCTTTGGCCCAGCCTATATTTGTTTATCATAAGTGCAGTTATGATATAAAAACGTAGAATGATACTAAAAACGTCTAATTTTGTATACTTAATGAAGTATGTATAAATATTTATTAATATTTTTACAAGAAGTACGAATAAAAATATAAATACGATTAGAACAAAACCATGAATTAAACCAAACACAAATCGAATTTAATGGACGTTAAGAAAGAAGATAAAATAACGTTTTTATAGTTTGAAATACTTGAATAACTGCAGTGAGATTACGTGAAAAATTTGTTATATAACAAAAGTAGATGATAATCGTGAAATACTAAACAATGAAAAAGAAAATGCGATAATAATAAACAATAAAAAAAAACTCACCTTAAGCTTAAATCGGGCGAAGCACAACGTATAGCAACACTTGGTATTTGTGGCACCAAACGCATTGCCATGACAACTTGATTACGCCACAAACGCAGATAAAAGTCCTTTTGACTTTCTGTTGGCACTTTCTTAGTGGGTGCCGATGAACGCAATAATGAAGCACGATTGTCATTTACAGGTCTGTTGGCAAATAAATAAAAGAAAAAAAATTAATTAATATAGAAGAATGGAAAGTAGTAAAAGTAAAACAAAAACTCACGTCGGATCTACGACACTGTAGAGCGTAGTCACCCTAGCGTAACTAATTGGCCAAGCTTGTGCAACTGCCGAAGGACATTTTTGTAAAATACGATCTCTTTCGAGAAAACCAAATAAACAGGCTGACCATGGATCAAATTGTTGTTGGTGTGTTGTACTTGTTTGCGACAAGTTTAGCGTAGAGGTAGAAGATTTTGAATTATCTGCATATTGTAAGAAAAATCAAAACATTCATTGTAAATACCATTAAAAGAAAAAACAAACAAAAAAAACTACAAAACATGACTATCGTGCACTTACCATCTGTTAGGCCGCCCAACCACACACCACTAGAACGTTCTGCTATCCATTGCAAATCAATTTGAGTGGCATTTAATATCGCCGTTTTTTCCGTTTGTGGCAAATATGGTAAACATTTTTCCAAGACCTTTGCATAAATAACAAAATTATTATTAAAATTAAATTTAAGTACGAGCCTATTAATGAATAAAAATTAAATGACAAAAATATTCGATAAATTATCATAACTATTCTGTGAAAAAGCATCATTGTTTATGGAACAGATCATCGAAATTATCATTTTATTGAAAGAAATGACTGAATTGCATTTCTGCATACAATCGTCCACGCTTAATTTCGAGCCATATTTTATGAATATTTTTTTGTATATTACCGCGAAGGATTGAAACCTAAATAGCGTGAAAGGGGTTTTAAAATTCAAATTTAAATAAAGCTCAGCAGGAGATATGTACATGGCTTTAATGTCTTTTAGCGAGAATCATTTCGTTGATTTTTTTTAATTTATTTTATTATAAACACTTTATTATAAACAAAACAAAAAAAATTTGTTTTTTTTTTGCTTTGGGCGAATTTTTTTTTTTTTAAGACAATACAAACTCTACGAACTTATTAAGCATGTCTGTAGAAACACCGAGGGTCTAAGCGGAAATCGAACCCGCACCTCCCTATTGATAAGACTAATGCTCGTGCACTAGACTACGGAGGCTTACGAGTACCGCATGAGCCTAACCTTTTGTAAAGCCATCGCTTCTCCCACTGTAGACAAATAGCAGCTTTATATTTCAAAACTTCAATAAAAACGTAATAATTGACACAACGTTTTATTAAGAGCATTGAACGATAGAATGGAAATGCGGATTTTATTTTTCAAGAGTATGTCATCCAGATGCTTCAGATCTTTTTTTTAAATTTCATGAATAATTGGTCAAGGAAATCACAGTGAGGCTGCTCTTTTCCGTATTGAAAGTCGCGGATTTTCACGTAAACTGCTTTCAACCAGTTCAATGTTTTCGGAAGTCCTTGAAGATCGACTGGGCCCTGGCCGTGTGGCATTCATAGCCGAAATTGTGTTCCCATGAACGAATTAAATTTACACTCGGTCCATCACTTATTCGTCGAATACCGAACTTTGAAGAAAATTGTCAACGAGCAATTACGTAAGAATCATTACTCTTAAAATATGTCTCTACAGGGAACGCGCGATGCACCGCACCGTTTATTACTTTATGAAATAATCGTATTTAAAAATATAAATTTGCCACCCTGTATTATAAACCCATAATAAAGTAAAAAGGGTTTAGGAGTCACAACCGTTACAAGTACCCCATCCATTTCTTTTCTTTTTTCAATGTCGCTAGTACTGAGGCAGTAATGCAGAGAATTACGCTGTCGCATCAGTCATCGAGGATGCGCAACTATTGAGGTGTGCAAAAATCAATTCGAAATTGTAATAATATAATAATTTTACGATTTTTTTAAATGTCATTACAATGTTGCTGTTTTCAATACATTTTTAAGAACTATATATAGATAGGCAAACTGAAACTACTTCTTACCTGTGGACAACATTTATCAATTACATCCAGCAAGGGCGGTTCTGTTTCTGGTATTCCCAAAGCCTTCATCAAATTTTTTACTTCCTTCAAAATCATGGCTGCCAGTTTGCGCAAAAAAGGGCGATAATTACACAACAATACCAGAGCATATCCTTCGACAAAATGCAAAGTTGTTGTCAAAGGTATTTCATTTTTCTTTCCAGCATCAGCCATATTTATGACCGTGGCCTGAGTTATAGTTGACATGCCACTTGAAGTAATGCTTGAAGTGGCACTCGAATTGGTATTTATACTCTTGGCATTGCTAGCGCTGGAAAGTTGACTGGTTGCAGTATCTTTCCCAGCTATGCCACCGCTAACTCCAGTACCGGCTTGTAAAGTATTTTGCGTATTGGTGGCTCCAACATTGGTGGCTGCTACTAGTCCGGATGAAGTTGGTGTTTTCAAAGTATTTGTGGCAGAACTACCATTGCCGTTAACGTTAATGGCACACCGCCATATATTAAGAAATACGAACAACATCCGAGTACAATTTTCCAATAACTGCGGATAAGTGTCGGTGACATCGCGCACCAGAAATTGTGTATAACCGTGCACGACATCCTGACGCCAATCCGGAAAGTCAATAACTAATGTCTGCAATGACTGATGCGTCAACATTCGTAATTCTTCGTCCATATGTACCGTCAGACGAGACAAAAGATCGACCAATTCTTGAGGAGTCATTGTATCTGGAATTAAACGTGGAACCGCCGCTACACAAGTGCGAAAGAGATCAATGCGTGGTTTACGTTCACCCGAAAGCATTTCGTCTGGTTCCTTATTTTGATTTTGTGTGTTAGTCATCATTAGCGGACGGCCATAGTGCACATCGAGCGCACGTAATATATCCACGAACACACGACGTACATGAGGAAAGTAAGTAGACATGCCAATGCTGCGAGCTGTATCATCAGTCAACATTTTATTGATGTAGGTTTTTTTGACACGTAATGTATTGCCAGACGGCAGCACTGGCACGGTGCGAGGCATAGGAGGCTCACCGTCCTTCTGCTGTAAAGAATCAGCCACCACCAAAAACGCTCTCAAGCCAATACTCATGCGTTCGGGATTTAAGATCAACTGCAAAAAAATATATAACGAATTTATTTTTCGCATACATGCGAGTGCATATACGGAATTAATTTCACACCTTTATGGATCTGCCCACACACAAGAGATCATACACTATTTCCCTCATGGCAAAATCCAAACGTTCTTGGGCTATAAATTGTATAATTTTTACAAATATATTTAAAGGAGTATCACGTGGTATGACACCTTTTGACCCTCTGTAAAATATAATAAATTTATTAGTGTTCTCAACTCGCAAATCTCGCAAATCAACTTACTTTGGAAACAATGAATTTACAATACTTTGTAAGCGCGAATGTGTTGCAGAATTCGATTCGCATTTGATGCGTATCATGTATACCCACAACAGACGATACAGAGACTCCAGAGCTACACGACTCATTTTCGAATCACGATTCTTTAAATTACTTAAACACATGGCCAAGAAATAGTGCCAATTCGAGAGAAAAAACGTTTTTTGCGAAACGCACAACAAACATGTCACTAGGGGAAATAAAGCCAAACGATGTTTTGATTTTGTCGAGGTGTCTAAAGTCTGCATGTAGAGCAATTCAACGAAGTTTTTAACACAGGGAACATTCACTTCATTCTTTACTGCCTGCAATAGGAAAAAGAGTAATATTTGAAAATTAAATTTCTTTTAAATTTGTATTTTTGTTTTCTTAATCACGCTTATGGAAGACTGTTCCTAGTACGTTAACTTTAGATTGATCTATACGGCATGCGACGATTCTTTTTAGAAGGAAAGTATATGCATATATGTAGGTTTATATTTATAGTTGCAAATATACAGAAACCAAATCTGTACGAAAGAGAAAATAAGAAAGTTTTTACCTTCTCCAGAAAACGTGAAATGCAAAAATATTTCGTTTTTAATTCGTTTCATATCTTTCTATTTCTATCATACTAACAAGTTACTAGAAATACATTTTTTGAAAGACTACAGATTTTTTTTATAAAAATATTTACTTTTTGTCCCCTGAACAAAAATATGAAAAAATTTCCTTTAAAAATACATATATCCTTCCATATCCTTGAAAAAAAAAATTTATGAATCTATCTCCGCGTTCTATATCCTCGTTCGACGTTGCCTGTATCCTCGTTGTCACGTTTTTTCTCGCTGTACAAAATTAATTTCTATAGAAATTTAATTATTTTATCTTAATGCAAGATTAACCCGGTGCGCTTCGCTACCCCACAACCAACTAATGTAATCTCGCTAACTTTTTTATAGATATTAATATCTGTATAATTCGATCAAAAATTGTCTATTCAGTTAAAGTTTACAATAAAAGCAAATAAAAATTACTCCAACATTAAAACAGAAAAAAATTTTTTTTTATTACTTCATTTCGCCCAAATATTTTCTTGCCCAAAATATTGACAAGCGTTAATCCGTACGGCGTAATTTAATACGAATTTCCCGTCAGTATTGAAATATCTTCTGCTCAAGTGCACAGTTTAGTGGTGGAATATGTGGGCTGAAAGGACAGGATTGGGCAAGACGGCTTATATATGCATACATAATTGCTGAGATATGAGAATAATAATTTCTCCGACAGTAATGAACTGAATTTTTTATCAGTAAGCAGTAACCGTACATCGACAAACTTAGCACCGGCAGTAGGAGCACCACAGAGAAAACAAGTAAATATATGAATATTCTTGAATTAAACTTACAGCAGCTACGGGTACTAGAATTTCCACAAACAAGCCAGCCAATGCATGTTTGATATCTTTGTCTTTTAACTCTAAAAAATATTGGCCGCATTCATGCATGAACTGAAACGATGCCTCAAATTCTTCAATGGGCACCATCTAGAAGGAAAATAGAATAAAAGCGAAATCTTAAATAAAATATTTCTTTATGAAAATTATTACGTATTTTCTACTCACCTTTACTCGAAAGAATTTCATGCCCATAAGTAAACTAATAATGCTTTGCGTTGTATGCGGTGACGGCTCTTTACCACGTAGTTCTTTTAATTCGCTCATGAAACGTTTACGCACTGAACTAAAACGTGACTGGGCCAAAACGCCGATGACTTCTGCATACAAGTCGGCAATCATGTGTATATTATGGGCATTTGGATTATTCTGCAGGCCCTCTTTATATTTAAAATGTTTGAAAGCTAAATTCTCTATACTTCTTACTAAATCCTCATGGCCGGGATGAAAGGGTAATTGTTTAAGGATTTCGATCAGAGCCAAACAAAATATGAACTCTACGGCGGCTTCGCGACGTTGCAATTGAAATTCAATATCTTGGGAATTTAAAGGTTTTGTAACATTCACTACTGACTTTTCCATACGTTTGAGATCGTTTTTTATTTCAACATCAGATAATTGGCGTTTGTGCCATGCCAGCAGTGTATGCAGCAGTGACGGCAAACAGTGTTCAGCTACACTGCCTAAAGCCGATAGTAACTGATCAAATTGTTGATCTTCTCCGCGCTGCAGTAACTTTGAGAGCGGTTTGTCAACAGTTTCCAACATAACCAGTTCGATTTTCTTTTCTGCCTGTAGCGTAAAATCGGTGAATAAATTACGCATAACGATTTCTCCAGGCCTCAGCGAGCTGGTATCGTTTGCTTCTAACTGGTTGGCATTTACGTTTGCCGAATTGGCCATACTGCCTACGCTACAAGTTGAACTTGTGTAGGGAATAATATTAACAATAGAGGAACGTGAATTAGTTCCCCAGGGCAAAAGGGATTGTCGTTGAGGTATCATAATTGGATTATAAATTCGATTGGCACCGTTTTGTGTGTTACTCAACGGAGCCGTTGCCGTCGCAGTGCCCTGATAGTTGCTAATAATTTGCTGATTGTGTGCTGTAGTGGTGTTTGCGGTAGCAGCATTGTTTATTACACCTACACTGCCCACACCTCCTCCCATGCTGTCAATGGTGTGGCCATCTGCATTAACCGACTGCGAATCATAAAGGCTGCTGCTTTCTATATTGTTGAAATTTGATGGCAATGGACTATCTGCATTTGTAAGAGAAACTCTTTCGCTATTATTCTCAATAACAAGTGATACGGATTCACAAACTATTGCCCCACCAACCACTGCTATGCTTGCATTGCGAGAGGATTTTGGCGTCGATTGTTGCAGGTATTCATTGGAATTTACAGAACGACGTTGTGGTGGTGTTAAGCAAATTTCGTTGTTTTCTGGTGATGAGTTGTTGCTATTTGAGAGGATAGTGACTACGTTGGAACTAATATGGTGCGGTTGTTGTTGTAGTATCTCATCATTTCCTACAATTGGACTACTTGATGTAATCGGCGAATTTGGAGCATTTTTTGTGATTGGACTGCCTAATGCAGCTGATGTACTTATATTATCATTTTGGCTTGCATTTGAACCTGTTGATTTGAAAACATTTGAAAGTTAAACATTTCATATTGCGCATGTTCGACACACTAAGCATTTCAGTTTCAGATTAAAGCGGTGTTTCATGTACTATCTTTAAAACATTAAATTCGTGTTGTGAAAATGATTCAAATGCAAAATTATACATATTATGATTTTCGTAATATGTACGAGTATATGTTGTAAAGAGATAGTTTTAGTATATTCAAATAAATGTAATACAAACAAAAATCGTTGCTCAACTATATTTGGTGTAGTAACGCAAAATGATGCAATAATTGTAATGAAGGAAAACTATGAAGATTAAAAACAAAACCTAATGAGTGATATAAACTTCAGTTTTCAGACTAGTGGAATGCATTGCACCGGAACTACTTGCTAAGGGATACTGTAGAGACGAGGCATGGGGTGAAGTTATAAGTCACGAGCTTAAAGAAATAAACAGTCAGATTCCACATGTCACTTAACCTCTGGTACGCCGATATTTCGAGAATTTTATTTAAAATTTAAATTTGCATTTGCAAAACTTCGAAATTTTTCGTATGAAAGCTATCGCTTAGCATTTTGGTTATTAATTTATAAATACTGGATGAAATTAGCGCGCTTCGCTGCCTTCAAAAATTCTTTTTAAGAAAAATTATTTTAATTTTACTATAAATTTTTTAAAACTTATTATCAGAGCTTCGAACCGGAACCGAAAAACGGAAATTATAACCAAACCGTACCCGTAACCGAACCGAAATATTTTAAATACAAAAAACCGTAACCTTAACCGGTATTAGAATTTTGTTTTCGAAACAAATCCAAAATACGTTCTATGAATATGGTATAAAACTATGGTATATATATAAAAAGTATAATTTTTATATGGTGTGTGTGTACATTTCATTTGGTGCTGATATCAAAATCGTCAGTAGACCTTTAACCAAATTCTTTAAAAAACCTATGAATGTCAATATGTTTATAGAACTCCCAAAAAATATCTGAGAACAACGAAATATACAAACAAAAACATTTTTTGGGAGTTCTTGTATAAGCATATAGAAATGCTACTGGGAAAAAACTTTGAACCGAAAAAAAAAAACTGTTTCGCAATGAAAAATATTGAAAACCGAACCGATAAAAGTTTAAGAACGAAACCGAAAACCGGAACAAATTAAATTGCGGATCGAAGCTCTGCTTATTATGCACTCCCACATAAAAATTAATATAATGCGTACATACATATTTAAATATAATCAAAATAAGTCAGGCTTAAATTTTTTATTTACTTAAAGAGAGACAAAAAGCTCTTTCTATTTGATTCACTCAATTTTTAATTTGTTTTGTTTCTGCAAAAACACGTACATGCAAATGTATATTTGTTTTTGTTTTTACTTGCATCTAATAAGAAGAAAAGTTCATTGTTTAGTGGTGTGAGTAATAACTGTAAAGTCATATTACTACTTAAGTGCTAAACCGATCTGAATAAAATTAAGAATGTGCACATCTGTGCCGAAAAATCTTTAAAACCATATATGTACATATGTATGTACATATAGCCTTTCAATGCTGGCTGTGAAAGGGATTGCAAAAAACGTGTTTTTATAGAAAATATTGAGTGTTTTCATAAAAAAAATTTTTTATTTATAAAAGGTTTAATGGATAAATGTCTAAACAAAGTTCAATCAATGAAAGGTAAATACCAACAATTTTTATGAATACGGCAGTAAATATACAAATACATAAATTAATAATTCAGACTCTACTCAGTTTATATTCTACTCAACAAGTATTTATAAAATTAAATTTTATAACGTTCGTAAATTATGAATTTAGGGAGTGCTCAGCTACGATGTTTCCAAATCATGTTTAATAAAAAATTAACGAAATGAAATATTTGAAGGTCCTGGCACAATGAGATATACATACTAACATACATATGAATTTGTGGAATAAATATCTACCATAGAGTATTTTATATAGAAAAATTATACCTCCTCCTGAAAATATTTGCAAGAGATCATAAAACGAACGACTCTTTTCAGGGCGGTGCATCTCACTCTTTTCAGAAGTAAACCATTAATGCTGAACATGAACAGAAAACATTTAAATAAATTATTTGAAATATGAAATAAATTTTTTTAAAAATCTAACTGTTTTTAAGAAAAATGACGAAGGCCCAATTTACATGGTGAATTTTTATCTACACCTCTTTCTTCTCTACCTCGCTCGACGACAAAAAAATCACGAATTTTATTCATCGTCTAAATTGAGTGTGAATTAAATAGTTGTTCGCTCTAGTGAAAAATTTCAAAATTACACTTATGATGTTTTGTCAAAAGTAAACAGATATGTTTCGCAGCAATTGTTTCAAAGTCTGGATGGGTTGCCAGGGCGGGATATTACATTTCAATAATGTTCATCGTTGCACTTCTTAGTACTTTCGACTGTAAATTATATAAAAATTAAAGCTAGTAATACATATCGCACACTAAAGCATGAAACACATTCGCCACAGCAGACTACCAGCTACAATCTGTCAATATTAATATACACACGTTTATATGGAAACGATTATTTTGACGACATCACTGATACACGGCTACACGACTACTTTTGTAGCTGTCGCCAACTTAGGAGAATTTCTATTTTGACAAGCGACAATATGCAATTATAGTGCTGCCAATGTAATAAGAAATTATTAATTTGTAAGAGCTTAAAAATACTTACTTTTATTTGAAAAGAAAAGAACAGAAAAACTTAATATATTATATTATTAACTCAAAGAATTTTTGCATAGATAAGTTGGTCTGTTTTTAAATATTTAAGTGGAATGAGGATATTTGGAATAAGTGTTTTTTTTACGAAACTGAAATGCTTTAATACACATTTCTGTGGTGAGCAGTTGTTCATAGCTGCCGTCTTCAAAGTTATTAAGTAGCTGGCTATAAGGGAACGAATGCAGCCAACTACATTTGTAGTCTCTGTAGCTCGTAGCCTGCTGTGGCGAATGTGTTTCATGCTTAATGGTGTGTCTTTTCTTTCTATTCTGAATTTATTCTGCCTTTTATATTTTTATGTTCTTTTCTGGAAAATAAGTATAACACGTTCTTTTCTCATAAAAAAAATGCTACATGTACAACACGGATTTTAATTAAAGGGGCATTAGTGCAGCACCGTATTCGCAGCTGGTTTTGTTATTGTTTCGGAAAAAATTAATTATTTTTTTAATTCTTCTCTCGTAATAATTATATACTGGGTTTTCTTTTTTATATTTATAGTTATGGAATAATTGTACTTTATTGTTTTAAGCCGAAACATATGTTCTTTTGTAAACGTGAAACATGCAACCCTTTTTAAAAATCAGCTGAGCATTCAAAAATGTTGCCAAATCACATGTTTCACTTGTGATGAATTTTTTTTAGCAAAAAGAAAACACCATAAATCATAAACAGTCACACCTTCCAATTTATAAAAATCTGTTTGTTTTCTTCTAAACCAGTTTCCAAACGTATGTATGTAAATTAAACTTAATCGCTTAAGGCATTTTCTTTTCAACCTAAAGTCCATCGCATTTCTTGCCCGATATTGATCTATTAATTTAAAACATTCGCCGGTTTTGGTTCCACTATGAGGCAATTTTACACGAGTTCAAAAGACAATAATAAAGTGTAAAGCTTTTTAATGAATAATGTGTAAAGTGCACTGCACTTCTTGACAATCGAAATCACTATTAATTAAAAGAGTACAACAAGCTTTGACCTTAAGGATTTTTTATTTATTTTTATTATACAATATCTGTAAAGAATATCAATTTCATTTCATTTGTCTTCAATCATCGAGAACAAAAAAATATGTACAAAGCTTTTGTCCATATAAAAAAAAAAAAAAGAGTTAAAAAAAGCGAATGAAAAGTTAATTGTTGTTTTGTACTTTCATTTATCATCTTAATTGATTATTTGTTTGTTGTCATTGCCATTATTAATTAAATATTAGTCACATGTGGGACGTTTTCAGCCTTTTGTTGCTGGATGACACATACAGCATGTGTGAATTTAATGACGAACCCAAAATTAATCGGCAAAACCAACTAGTGGATATTTAATTTAAAATCACGTTTATTGTTGATTTTAAGTAAATATTAAGAGATTATTGAAAATTTATTAACAGTTTTAGAATACGTTGGATACGTTGTAATCAAGACATCATTAATTTTCCAATTCTTTACAACATTTTTTTCTTTCAAACCTATTATTCATTATTAAAAAAAATACTGTATAGTTTTCTACCCTTTAATTTGTTTTCATCTCTGAAAAAGAAACTTTTACAAAAATAAACCGATTTATTTTCAAATTGTTTCCCATAATCAAGATGTAACATGTTGGGGCAGGACAAATCGAAAATGGCGCTTAGTTTGGAGAAGTTCAACAACGCATTTTTCGTATGTGTTAACTCGCTTGTTAGAAGAGAAATGAAAATATTTTTCAAATGTTTGTAATTATTTTTCTTTTTTTTTCATCGTTTTTCATCTGCATTTCAACAACCTGTTGAAAGTTTTTAAGATTTGAAAAATTCAAAATTTTAAATTCAGCCATTCAATTACTTTTCTTGCGCACAGTATGCAGAATAATAATAAGTTCTCTGTTGTCCCTTTGAAATAAAAGTGTAAAGTATAAAAATTTTTCTAATGCAATGTCTTTTAAATAAGCTATTTTACTTAATTTCAATATGTGTGTAATTACGTATAGGTTTCTTTCAATAAAGTTGATGTGCATTATTTTTTGTGCAAACTTTTAAATGTAAATAAATGATAAAGAATAAAGTATTAGCGGAAGTCACTCTTCGTAGCAGATTTGCAATTTGAAAAATGTGTCAAGATTTTCTACTAAAAAGTGCGAGTGCCTAAAGCTTTGTACACACGATTGTCAGATGTTACAATGTCAGAAAAATTGTCATAAAATTGTTAAGATCCGTGTGATCTCACAATTTTTATCTGACAACAATTGTCACAAAAAGCATTGTCAGTATATTGTACAACAATAATATTGTCAGTCATCTAAAAATCGTGAGAACACACGTCATTGCCATTGACAAGTAATTGCAGATATTACACGGTCATTTATTATTGTCAGATGTGCTGAATTTAGTGCAGCGTACAATAACACCATTGTTATATTAATATTTCTATTAGCAAAGCTATCCATCTTCGACTGCGACTTTCTTCCACTGCATCAGATGGCTTACTGGAAGGAAATGCAATGGCGCAGTGGATTGGCGGGTTCACTCCTGCCAGCATGATAGGGAGGATGCTCGATTGCGAGGACAATTGGGACACTGTGGCGCAATACGTAGAATACGTTCTACGGCGAAAGAAGAGGGACCTCAATGCGTTGCTGCAGAGCGAGGCCCCCTCTAACGGGGACCAGGGGATACGGGACGGCACCATGGTGCCGGCTACAACCTTTTCTGACCCAGACGTAGGTGAGTAAGGGTGGTCCTGATTGGGACGCCACTCTGGGCCTTCCCGAAGTAATGCGGAAAGCATTCCCGGGAATGAATTTACCCAGAGGAAGAGGAGGAGCGAATTTTTTAGTGGCAACACCACTCGAAGCAGCTGACGACGGCCTCTGTAAGTGCGAAGGCATTTTTAACCCTACCTCACACGCCAAAAAAAAAGCCCTATCCTTAAATATTTAGAGACAATGCTTAACATCGAATCTGGCAACTTTTATCGTACAATAATCTGACAATGGTGCGAACCGTCAATTTCTGTTCACAAATAAATTTATTGTCGAAGAAGCTTCGGTCATGAACTTTTGACGGCATATATCTTCAGTTGTTTTGATTTTATATTAAAAAAATAAAACAAAAACACGGCTGTTTTGCCTTTAAAACATTTGCACTTATCAATCTGCTATGGTTTTATGTGTTGGAAATTTGCAAAAGTGTAAGAAATCTCAAATTCATATATTTTATTCTGTTATCGTAATGCAGGTAATGCATTATGTAGCGAAATTGAAGATCTGCTACATCTGCAATGTTTGCACCGGCAGTTTGCTACGCCGAGTGTGTTCCGCTAGAATAAAATGAATGTTTTACATGTAAAAAAACGAAGAGTGTATAAATACAAACATAGTTTTCATTTAAAGGAAATTTAAAACGAACCTTTTATTTTCTTTTGGCTCCATTGAAGATTCCATAACATGAAAAAGTTGCATAAATCTTTTAAATATTCACACGTTTGGCAATTAATTATTATATTTTATTATATTATTAATTTCAAAAGGCTTCTTGCTAACAATGTTAGTTACTAAATATCACTTAATTATTATTTATATATTTATTAATTATTTCGCAGATTTATTTTATTTCAATAAAATCGCGATTATTTTTAAAACACAAATTATTCGCTTCAAAAAAAAAAAAGCTATTAAAGTAATGTTTATTTATTTATATTTAATTACTTTTCTCTTTCCTTATCAGTTTCAACTGATAAGTTTTACTTTAAATTTATATACATATCAACAAAGTATATCACGTGTAATAAAATTTAAAATTAATTATATCACGAGCAATGCTGGCACAAAGAAAATAAACAAATATTTTAGAGAATAGGCTAAAGTACAGTGAGGACTCGATTATTCGTGATCCGTTTAAGCGGCAACATCAATTATCCGGTGAATCTTATATTTCTCAAAATTTCCCATATGCAATTCCCCAGCAAAAATCACAGAGAAAATGGGAAATCGAGCGCAAAAATCGTTCTCTATCCATTCCCTTTTATGAGAAGAGAAAAGAGAAGAGTAACATTTTTGGTTTTGTTTTTTTTTCCAAAGCAAAAGTAAAAAAGCGAAATTCACAATCGCCGGTGAAAAAAGCGAGAGCGGGGCCCGCAATGACAACGTGTGTAAAAAGGGTACAGAAAAGGAGAATGGCGGCTTTCTGGAAAGCATGAGAACTCCTTCTTTTTGCCGTTGGGAATGTAAGAATAAATATTTTAATTTCTTATTTTATTTCTTCTTAATGAGCTTGAGATCTTAATGTTTTCTTTTTTTGTTTTATTAAAGAACAATTAAAGTATTTATATATTTCCAATATTTCGTTTTCACAATGGAAGAATTCTTCAGGGAATATTATTATATATGTATACTATATATACTTATATATATATACTATATATATGTAATATATAATATAGTTTATGAATTGTTCATTAATAAAAAAAAATAAAATCTCAAGCTCAGGAAAAATAAAATCAACAATAAGATCATCGAAATTCATAATTGAATATTCGAAGAATATTTCAATTTTTATTATTAATTAATTGACAAGTGTTTAAATTATGGAATTTTAAATTGTTTTCGTTGACATAATAAAATTCCTGTATTGTTTTAATAATATTTTTGCATACACATGCATACGTCGAACATACATCCATACATACTATAAATGCACACATATAATTTTAATATGCAAAATAAGAACTTTTTTATAAATACATACATACATATACAAGCTGGGGCAAAAGTCATCGCCCTATTGGAAAATGCTATAACTTTTGCAAATGGCGCCAAATGTCAATTCGGTTTTGACATTTGTGAAGTAAACAAACGCAGAATACAAATCGACAAGCCATGAATCGATTTACTCTGCAAGAGCAATTGGGCATTAGTCGCCGGTCTCTACGCAGAATTTTGGTGAACGATTTTAAGATGTTCCCTTACAAAGTGCAGAAAAGAACACCGGGTGATTAGTTTTACACCACATACATATATGCACACACACAATTTCGATTCTTTTACACACTAAATCATCCAATATTTTCGTTATTTTCGTAAAAATACACAAATTTAGGAATATGAACAAGAATCTACATACATACATATGCATCTTCGACGTATATTTTGTAGATGTTTCTTATTTTATTTACTTGTCTCAACAAACGCTAATCACAAACTGTTGCCGCTAAATATAAATACATTTAAGTAAAGACGTTGTGAATTTCAAGTGAAATTTCATTGCAGAAGTACAAAATACATAAATATTGCTGGGCGTCTGACAAAGAGAACGTAGTGTAACCATATTGAGCCCGTTTTCAGAAACCCACTATACAAATGCTATATTACAAACAAATTTATCCAAAAAAAGTAACATTTGGAAATATTGAACGCTTTGAAGAATTTATTGAATATTAGAACGTTCAGCGTCGTGTTCAGTGTTGCGTCCTGTTCAGTGTCGTGTCCTCCTTACCAATGCTCTTTCATTACAGCCATACCTAAATCAGCGCCCTAAACGTTGTCTATCTGTCAAAAATTATCACGCTTATAAAACTTGTTTTTGCTAAGTTCTCATGCGCATGCAAACTGTTTTTTTGTTAGAGAACATGTTATGTTGGTAGTTGTCAAATTTTCCTTTATTTATTTATTAATTAATTTCCACTTAAAAAAAGTTGAAACTATTTCTCAGTTGTTTTGCCACGTGAGAACATAACATTATGGTAATAAAAATCCAAAAATGTATTTACCTTTGTTAATATGATATTTCGAATCTAGAAAACGCTCCGCCAACGTTTTTTTTTTGTACTCACGTCCTTGCACTATCACGTATTGCCAAATCATAAATAATCACGATCAGCGGTGCACATTTCTAATTAAAATAAATCAATATGTATTGCAATTCCAATTAAAAGTAAATAAAATAGCAACTCGCAACATTATCATTAATGGAAAAGAAAAGAATAAAAACAAAAACATTGGATATTTGAACGAAAATATCTGAACCAAAAATATTAACAGAAACAGAAAAGCGAACACATCACTAAAAGATAGAAACAACAACAACAGAAGCATTTACATATAAATTTTGAAAAACGAGGAAAATCTCTAACTTTGTTTTGTATTTGTGAAGATTTGAACGGAATCAGTGCGAATGCAGTATAAAAAGTAGTTTGTAAAGCAACGTTGCAGACAGCAATGCAAGCCAATACTTTATGGCAACACTGTTGAAGAAATAATGGCAATGACATTTCCAAACTTTTATGAAGGTACAAATATTTTGCTCTACTTTCACTTGGTTATGTTTTGTTTTATTTAATTTTATTTTATAATAAAAACTAAAATTAATTCTCCTTGAATAAAAGTTTAACTTACGTTACGTCAATAAAAAAAAAACACCACAAGTAAAATCAATGCACATTTTACAATTATTGAGCTTTAAAAAGGGTTACCATACATTAATAAAACCCTCGGCATAAGATTGCGATATTTATGAATTTGCAGTGTTGCTTTATGAAGTCATGCAATACTTCATTTCTTTGTCTGCTTTTAGATACGTCAGTTTTTCTTGAAGCAAGTTTCTTCAATTTGCTTTTAAAATTGCCTGATTGTTTACACACAGAATTACATGAAGTCAATATAAAATCATAAGCTGCGATTGAAATAACAAAAGAGAATTCATTGAATTTAAAAAAAAATACATGAAGTCAACATTAACCCTAAAAATGCGAAAGAAATGACAGAAGACAATTTTCGCTACAAGCAATTATATACCGCTTTTCTTTTCTCGCTCTCTTCCAAACTCAAACTTGTTTCAAGCAAAATTGGCAAATGTTACAGCAGAGGATGAGTCCTCAATTTAGCCTCTTTTCAATACTTCTGACGAGTAGTTGTAAATCCACAAAGTATACAGAGATGCCAACTCGACATAGAACGAGACATCAACGAAACAGCTATTGTTGTTTTGCCGTTTCTCTCATACAGTAACTCATTATTGTTGTTTTCTTTTGCTTTTTAATTACCAAATATTGTTGTTTGTTTTGATTTTTATTTTCAGGGTGTGAAATTTACCACATTTATGATCAATTATTGTTTTAAACGTTTGCTTTCAACTATTAAAACAAATATGTATGTATATATTTTTTTGTTGTTTTTTTTGTACTCTTATCTTTTAGTGAAATTGTTAACCAACTACTTTAATTATATATATATGGCGCTATGGGCTCGATTAGATTATAAAATAAATAAATGAAATAAAACCACTACAAATTACAAATGTTATGCTTTATGTTTGCAAATTAGTTCACGTTGCGGTATTTTTATTTTGTTTATTTTTCTTCTTTCGTAAACTTTGTATAGTTGTCCCACTCTAACAATGATTCATTGCAAAATCTGAATTTTTCATATTTCAGGGTCATTTTTTACACCTCTGTAAAAATTGAGTTTGTCAGCTGCGAATCTCTAAAACGGCAATGAATTCAGCGTTACCATTTTTCAAGTTTTCCCTTATTTTTCAAGGTTTTTGATATGACGAAAAGTTTTCAAGTTTTTAACTTCAAAAATAAATTTTTTTGAAATTCATTCATATTTTCTAATTTTGTTTATTAATTTTGAATTTACAGTATATATGACGAAAATATTATTCGATATTGCTCAACTGTGTCGTATTAATAACGCAGGCTTTTTATGCCTGTGTTTTTATTCTAAAAAGTTTTCAAAAAAGCATGGATAAATATTTAAAGAGAAACGGTAAGGATAATGGAATATTTTTAGTTTTTGGTGTTATTAGTTTTAACCAGCACTGCAAGTGGAGAAAATAGCTTAGAATACGCTACCAACACATCAGGGGCTCCAACAAAAGCTAAAACAAAAAAAATCGGGTTCTGCTCAAAATCGTGGGAAAAATAAGTTTGTTGTTGTTTTTACCTTTTTTTTGTTTATCTTATATTGAATAAAAATGAAATCAAAAAAAAAATTTTGTGTTTTTTTTTTATTATTTGGTCTTTGGTGAAAAAAAGTTTTTTGTTGAAAAATTAATTTTTTTTTTATTAAAAAGTTTTTCATGAAAAATATATGGTAACGCTGAATGAATTACATAAAAACTCATTAATATCGATGATATTGTCTGTTAGGACTCACTAATACGCAGACGCCAACCAAACAAAATCAATTCGCGTCAACTATGATTTGCTTAAAAATGCATGTAGGATCCCCCTAAGAAAATTCAGCATCTGTCATTGATGATTTAACATTGTAAGTATTTTTCACGGTGACTCATCATAACGTTCGCGACCTGGAACATGTTGTTATCGACGACTGCTACATCTAATACATCGTTAGCGTTCTTGGTATTTTCTGCACTATTTGTGGTTATCAGTAGATCATTCGCTTTACATACTATGTATGTATACATACGTATTATTTCATTTCAATAGAGATACGAAAATTGTTTTTTTATTCATAATCGCTGTCGAATTTTTTTTTCGCAACGAAAAATAAATTGAAATAATAAAGAAGAAAACAAAGAGAAATTATATCGTTTAAATAAATTAATTAATTCATGGCCAACTTGGCACTTTATAGGACAAACCTAGTATATAAGTTCAGACGTATAAAAATCTAAGTTTACAACGTGTAACATGCATATTAGAGTATTCTAAAAACCGGTAGTTTTCAAAAACCGGTTTTCGCATTATTAAATAAATAGCTTTTTTACAAATTCCGGTTTTTACAACGGTTTTGAGCAGATTATTTTGAGCTTTATTCGAAAAAATAAACATTATAATAATAAAAAATAATAAACGTGAAAAAATTATTTATATATATGTATATTATGTTGCACATAAGTATACTTGTTGTATAGATAAAAGTAATATGTAAGAATTTCTTTATAAGCTTTATATTACTTCATTGAATGGATAAATAAAAAAAATAAAAAATTATGACTCGCGTTGAATAAATTTACAAAAAAATAAGTTTAACGTGAAAAAAATATATATTTTTTCATATTTATTTCGTTTTTAAAGATTTTGAAAAATATTTTTCATTTAGAATTTTACATGATGCTTACATGCTTAAAAAGCTATTTAAATAATATTTTAAATATAATATGCAACATATTTTTTAGTTTATACTTAATAAAATTTGAGGTCTAAAATATCCTCGCAGTAAAACTTGGAAGTTGCAATTAACTATATGAACATTTACTTTTTCATATTTATCCAAATATATAAAATCGTGGAATAATTAGATTGCGATTTTATTTTAGCATACGGTATACTTTGGATTGTAACACAAATTACACTATGACAGATTCCAACTTTTAAACAGAAATCTTCTTCTTTGGCGGAAACAAACGATTACATAAGTCAATAGCAAATTCGTAAGCCTCTGAATTTGTAGAATTTATTAAAAGCTTATTATTAGCAGAGCATTACCCTGAACTAAAATAAATAGTTAGTGCAGTAACTGATTTAACTATTCGTTCAGAAGGTTTCTTCATTAAACAAATTGTTTGCGTATCCAGTGTTAATGTTTCTTATACTGGTCTACGTACAAAAAAAAAGAACCGGTATCGGTTTTTTTAACATCCTAATGCCAGTCAGCATCAACAGTTGTGTTAGTTTGTGAAATATGGAAATAATAATAAAAGAAACAGAACAGCACAAAATTCGTGGAGCGTCAGTGGAAGTAGAAGAAACAATTACAAAACATCAGCATATAAAAAAAAAACTAATACACCTGCTTACCACGCAATCAGCAATTAAAATTTTTTCATTTCATTTTTTAGCTTTAACCTTTTACGTCTCATGCATATAACTGTATGTACAAGGTGGGGCAAAAGTAAACACCCGATGTTTTTTTGCCTGTAATTTTTTTATGAAAAACTTTGGTTCTGCTTGTATGGTCATTAACTCTGGTGGCGACCACCTGAGCGATATCGCAAGCAGAACTAAAGTTTTTCATTAAAAAAGAAAATTACAGCAAAATAACATCGAGTGATTAATTTTGCCCCGTGTGATTACTTTTGTCCCACCTTCTACACACATGTATGTACATATGTATTTGTACATAAATATTGTTAATTTTTTTTTATTTTTCTAGTTTCTTGTTTCTTCAACCGCCTCCACTATAGAATTATATATTATTTACAAATACCTACATAGGTACATACGTACATGCATATAAATAAAGCTTTTAATGTTTTCCTTTAGAGAGGATAATGGCTTTTTCTATTTCTTTTGTTACACTTACTGACCGTAGTCACCGTGACGTATGCCTAATATAACACAATATACGTATGCACGAGTATGGATTATACATTCCATGTGGCGTATGATTGTTATGAGAGTTTGAAAATAAGTGTGATTTTCAGCAAAATATTCTATTTCTGAAAAAAACTAATTTAAATACGCAAAATACAAATTTTATATTTTGATAATTAACAAGTAATTAAGTGAAAACGTGTTTCTTTTTCATTTAGTGGCAACTTCCTCTATTATTAATATCGATTTAACGATAATTTTAAATTTGTTTGTCAGTAATAAATTTAAGTTCTAATTTAAAAGCTATAAAAATATATTAACATTATAAAATAATGATATAGTGTATAGTTTTAATTGGCCAAATGATTTCTATATATGTACAAGTTTGGCAAAACAAAAATAAATAGTGAAAACCATATGGTACTTAAATTGAATTTAAATGCAGATGAGAAGTATTTACGATTCATTTATGTTGCAATGAAAGAGCCAATTTATAATTAAAATAGCATTTAAAGATAAATGGCATGCAAGACTTAATTACATAGGCAATAGTATTTGAAGATTTCCAAACCTCGAAATTTAAAGAAAAAACGTTTTGGGAGCGAGTTCCATAAATGCATTAGAGCATGTGCCTTTGACAATAGCTATAAAACTTATAGTTATAAAAGATTTGGACGATACTCCAGTGTATCGTGATACAGTCAAATCAAAATAGTTTTAGAAGCTTTGTGCCGTAGAAAGTAATATGTCATTAGTTGACGAAATCATAGATTGATGCTTATATTCTATAAAGTACACTATATACATATGTATATATGTACATACATATAATTCTCCTTTGACAGAAATTGACAATTTTTTTATCTTGAACCCGTAATGAGTTGGTAGTGAATTGCTATTTTTTTTTTGTAATTCTTTTCAATGAATTCAAAATCAAATGAAATGAATTGGAATTCACTCTGACCAATTCATTTGAATTAGAAATTAGAAATTCATTCGAATTGGAAACGAATTGCAATTCCTTTTTTTCCAAATTCATTTGAATTGACTCAAATTTCATTCAATTCATTTTTTGTGTGAAAAGAATTAATTCAAAATTTGCTAATTCATTGTATGAATGATTCACGAATGAATTCAAAACAGACTGATTCATTTACAGCTCTGGTGATTACTTTTGCCCCACCTATGTGAAATATTTTTCATCTAAAAAATGAGTCACATATATTTATTTATGTTTCTCAGGAGTAAATAGTGAAAAATGTATTTTATTCAAAAAAATTTTTAACACAATATTAAACTGTATACTGTAAACAAAAATAACTAATATAGAAATATATTTACTTCAGTGGCAGTAAAAATGCTTATTACGAACACTGAACAAAATAAATTAAATATGCCTATTAAGCTAGTAAGTATTGCGGTAGCTTATCAGTTTCAGGGTTATGGAATCGTGTTCGAGCAGAGACTATGATCTGTATCAGTAGCGTTTTATAACGATGGCTGAAGTAGCTAGCACGTTGACTATAAAACCAAAAGTCATGGGTTCGAGGCCACGTTCCGACCAAATCATAAAAACATTTCGGATTTTTTCTGATGTGTATTAATGTGTCTTTGCGACAGTTTTTGGCGGAAGCTTTCAGTGGGAAAGGCATAGTTACTGGTCCCTGAATAGTACCGGCTTCAGCTGATATCAATCCACAGGCACATCAAAGCACCCTCCTTCGTCGGTATTCTGTAGCACCAACGAATTCAAATAATTAATAAAACTGCAACACTGCTATAAAGAAACAACGTACAAAAGCAGAGTTGTAAGATAGTGAAGCTTTCCTTCGCCTACCTCTTAACCACCTGTCATCTTTCTCACTATCACTTTCATCTAGTTCCAGTACAATGCATTGCATGTATAGGGGTTTTCCCATGAGTGCTGGTTCAAGATATAAAATAAATAAATAAAGAAATTTTCTGTACACAACGAAGGTTACGTTTGGTAGGCAGGTTGCTGGATGTAAAGGTAACGAAAGGTCCCAGCCCCACTAGGGTTCAATATATTATGGTTCCATTGTGACACCTGCTGTGAAAAAACTTTCAGGTGTTGCAGTGATACAGACCAGAGACTCTGCTAGGAATCGAACCTAGAACCCCCAACTGATAAACTAGCACACTACTCACTAGACTACCGGAGCACTAGCGCCTGGTTTTAAAACAGATACTTCTTCGAACTCTACTTTTTATAAATGCATACTTATTCAAAAATAGTTAATTGTAATTTTTCTTGCAAATCAAAAATGTATTACGTGACCAGCTGCTGTGAAAATTTATACATACACGTCCAAAAAGATTAATTAATTTATTTATTTATTGATTTTTCTCCTACATTTTTATGCTGTGGGGCAACCCTCGTATCATGTATATTATTAATTTTTAATTTATTTAATTAATTCTTGTAAGAATGTTGTACAACAATTTACTTTTTATTATTAATCAATTGCTTTTAAGTGAAATTATGTTTTAACTATTTAATGAAACATTTTTACATAAACATTTTTTAGTATGAATAAGTATTTGCTTTTAAGACTTTTGAATCTGGCCTCGTCTGTTTCAAAATTAAATATTTAAGCAAATATTACATCACAATTTCAATTATAAATAGAACTGAACATACAAATTTACTTAATTCTTTTAATGTTTTATAACTTGTAGATACACACACAAGCACTTGGTTAATTATGCACTACTTTGTCAAATGAAACCATTTGTTTCTTATTAAACGGGCGCGTTAATCTTATTTCTTAAATTTTTCATTTAAATTTGGAATTATTTTTTTTTTTTATTTTTTATTCATTCAGTCTTGTAATACAATTCCGTTTTCTCTTTTTTTACGTTCTTCTTCCTTTGGTTTATTTTAAGCACTTGATTGAAATTATTCAAACCATGTATAAATAATTTTTTAATTAATACTTTTATAGTTTCTATTTAAACAAACGACCAAAATATAAAACGGCTAGACCGAAAGAGAAATAAAACCGACTGACGGCCTTTTGACTGCTAAAGTGTTTTAATAGTTGCTCTCGGTTAAATTTTAAGTTTTTGTCGTTTTGGTGTTTTTCGTGTCTCTGTAATGACGAACTATTAACCTAGTGAACAAATTATAATTTTGTAGAAAAAATATTTTTCTTTAATTGTGAGAGCACTTTTTCTTGTTTATTGTTGGTTTTTTTTGTGAAAAACACGGCTGCCAGTATGGATGTTTTATCCCCAAAATTGGGGATTTGCCAACTTTTTTGAAAACGAAAAATATTATTGGGATTTTTGAGGAAATTATCTAGAATTATATTATATTATCCATGATTTCATAAAATTTTATTCGATCAAAAATTTATAAAATTTGAAAAACGGATTTTATGAAATACCAAAACTTTGTCAAGGCATCTCATATTTTCACATCACTATGCTTTTTAGTGATCAGCTGTTTTGAATAATCTACAATTTTGGCAATATTTCCATTCGTTTACTTTTTTGTGTTGTGTGAGACATTTTTGAGAGTAAATTTTTTTAATAAAATAAAATTTACTCAACTACTGGATTTCACTGCGAAAGTAAACGAATGGACCTACAGTTTCAACAATTGCTAATCGTTAATCGAGTAATTCCTGCTTTATCGACCAATCGATTATTTTAAATTTTATTATTTTCAATTAGCTATCACGACCAATAATTTTTACGAATATTAATCGATTATCCATTGCAAAAAGTTTTCAAACGTTTAGTAGAACACGCATATAATATATACACATCAATGTACATATCGTCATATGAATTCAAAAAAGACCCAAGATGCATTGCAAGAATTTTACAGGAGCAAGAAAATAGTTTCAAACTAACTTATACGCTTGTACTTAGACTTTTCCGAATTTTTGTGATTAAGAACGTTATTTCTACTTGCGGGCGTGTACAATTTTGCAGGAGCAGGTATGTAGGCACTGTGCATCATAATCAATCAAAAAGTCAATTTCGAAGTTTCTGTAACATTGCAATTTTTTGAAATCATATGACGATAATTACAAATCACTGCCACCATAATAAAACTTGCCAATCTCAATCCAAATGCCTGATTTTATGTTTGCTGGGACTGTTTTGCATTTTCGAATTGTTTAAAAAGAAAATATTTTTTGGTGATGCCATTTGTGTTTGTTGTTTTTTTGTTTGACTTTGTCTTTTATATTTTCTCATTTGTTTTTGTTTATTCATGGTCATTATCAAGGTTTTTGTTTTTACATCTTTTCTAGTGCGGCATTTTTTTTTTAATTTGTTCTATTGCAAATGTTTTCATAGTATTTTGTTTAGCTAAAATTGTGATGAATGAACTCTTTGGCTTTGTTTTGCTATTTTCTTTAATGCTCAATTAGATGATTGCATGTATGTAAGTATGTATGCAACTATAAATAAACATGTACATATGTACATAAATATACAGATTTGTTCAATTGGAAAAATTGCCTTATACAACATATTATGTATGCTAAGTACACAATTGGGACGACCGACGAATTTTTTGTTGCGAACTTTCGTCATCAAAAAGTAAATACATTTCTGCATATAAAAATTAACACAACACTGACTTCGGAAGAAATTAGTCGTGCGTGCCGAACTCTGAGATAGATTTATTTCTATTTCATACGCCGACAAACGACGAACAAATTAGTACAGAGTTACCGTTTTCCATTTTAGTTTTCAATTATATTAGTAAATAAAATATATATTTATTTTAATAATTGTTAAATTTTTAACATAAACCATTTTATAATTATATTTATTTTTGAGCGATGGTCTTTTTTTATGAAAAGTTTTTTAATTATTATTTATTTCTCAATATTTCGCTACCAAACAGGTAGCATCGTCAGGAAATAATAATTTGTATTAACAAAAATATTTTTTTTAAAAAAAAAAAAAAAAAAATTTTTCCTCACGATATTTATTTCCTGACGATGCTACCTATTTGGTAGCGAAATATTGAGAAATAAATAATAATTAAAAAACTTTTCATAAAAAAGACCATCGCTCAAAAATAAATATATGTAATTAAAAAATTTTACTAAAGGTCAAATAAAAATAGAAGTGATACTAATATAAACCATTTTAGTTAATTCAACAATTATTTACCATAAAATTGCTTTTTAATTGGTTTTAATTTTTTTCAAGTAATTTTTTTATGTTTTAAGTTTTTCGTCGTAATTATGAATTTACACAACGAAATTTTACCAACGAAATCGTTGTGTTAGACGAAATTCGTCGTTCGTCCCGATTGTGTTCCCAGCAATAGTATTCGCCGATGAATAAACGATTTATTTCAGCAGATTGTAAAAATTGACTTCGAAGAAAACATTTTGGCGACACAGTGAAAGACAGTGTTTTATATTTTGTCTTATTAACGAAAATGTAAAAAAAAACCCCTTATGCAAAAACGATTGCTAAAGTTAAAGTGCACGTTAAAACCGGTTTTCGCGTACAAAATTCCTCCTTCAAGCAACTTTATCATCGTTTTGCATAAGAAGGAACGTTTACAAAATATTCGTTTATACATTTAACAAACTTCATAAAAAATTAGTCGTAATAAAAGTGTCATCAGGAAGTCTGTTCGAAAATTTCGTCCAGGATTTCCTTGAGAGATATCTCAATATATCTTAAACGAATTTCTATTGGCCAACTGCTGATGTACATATTCATATACTAATATATAAAGGGTGGTTAAATTTCAAGGGCCGATGTTGATTTTGAATAAAACACAAACTATTTAGGAAATTATTGTAATTTTATTTTATTATGATATATTGGTATTACTCAATTATGTATGGAACAAAATATCGGCCAAATGGGCGCCGCGACCACGGCGGCACACCTCCATCCGATGGTCCAAATTTTCGATGACCCTGAGGCATAATGGAGGTTCTATGCCGTTAATGTGCCGAATTATCTCATCCTTTAGCTCTTGAATTGTTGCTAGCTTATCGACGTACACCTTTTCTTTCAAATAACCCCAAAGAAAAAAGTCCAACGGTGTCAAATCACATGATCTTGGCGGCCAATTGACATCGCCATTACGTGAGATAACACGGCCATTGAATTTGTTGCGCAAAAGAGCCATTGTTTCGTTAGCTGTGTGGCAAGTGGCACCGTCCTGCTGAAACCACATATCGTCCACATCCATATCTTCCAATTCGGGCCATAAAAAGTTCGTTATCATCTCACGATAGCCAACACCATTCACAGTAACTGCCTGACCGGCCTCATTTTGGAAAAAATACGGCCCGATGATGCCGCCAGCCCATAAACCGCACCAAACAGTCACTCTTTGTGGGTGCATTGGTTTTTCGACAATCACTCTTGGATTCTCATTCGCCCAAATGCGGCAATTCTGTTTATTGACGAATCCACTGAGGTGAAAATGTGCCTCATCACTGAAGATGATTTTCTTCGAAAATTTATCATCCACTGTTGCCGTGGTCGCGGCGCCCATTTGGCCGATATTTTGTTCCATACATAATTGAGTAATACCAATATATCATAATAAAATAAAATTACAATAATTTCCTAAATAGTTTGTGTTTTATTCAAAATCAACATCGGCCCTTGAAATTTAACCACCCTTTATTAATATACAATAATCTTCTTTTGCTTTTTGATGGTGCACTAAAACGGAATGGCAATAATGACTTCTTGTTTATTGTCGTATTAAATCAAATGTAAAAGGAAAACTTATAAGCAACATCCAACAACAGATTTAAAAATACATTTAGCACAAGAGCAGCTCAAGTTTGAAAAGTTACCATTTAACACCTTTGGAACTATTTACGTATCGTTACCTAAAATCCAAACGGCCGTAACAACAAAAAATTCAAAAAGAAATTTTTTTTGATTGATTATGATGTAATTAAGCAAAATACGCCTTTCCTTAAAATTTTATCAACATTTTTATTATATTTATTTTCTAAAGAAGCTACACAAAGTTGCAGCGAAATATCGAAATAAATTTATATAAAATATATAATAATCGACCTAAAGCTTGTATTTATTAAAATAAAATAAATTATATACATATAATAAAATCAGAAAAAAGGTCGAATAATTTATATTAATAATATTGAAATTTAATAAAATTTGAATTATGTATACGAAAGTATTTTATACTCGTGTGTTATTTTATGCTATAATAGCATTTATAAAAATTGTTGGTAGCATATATGTTAATTTATATGTATAAATTTAATAGTAATAAACTGGAATAAGCTTCTTATCTTATAAAACTAGAAATAATCACCAAAATGTGCAAAAAGATTACAAATGAACCCTCTTTAACCTAAGCTTTTTCACTCAGCCGTGTTACAGATTCCGTTCGGATTGGTTTTGAATCTGTAGTTGCCATTCCGAACGAATTAATTTTTGGTGCTTCAGATTCCGATATTCCGATTGTGAAAATCTGTGTTCTAAAAACATAAAAACTAATTTAATTTGATTGCCGGTCCAAGAAAAAAAATCTAACTGTGAATTAATAAATGAGAAACAGTGTTCTTTATTAAAAAAAAAAGTGTATTTAAATATTTATTTATACTGTAGTATAGTAAAATAAAAAATATCGAAAGTGATGTCATCCCGAAAATTTTTTTCGTTTTTCGTTTTTCGTTCTCATTTCCGAACGGAATTGATCTTTGTAACATTGACTACTGCATATTAAATACGGGCCAATGCAATTAAAAGTTACTTGTTGCATAATTCTTCTAGTTTTTTGACCTCTTGTTATATTAATTAAATATAATTATATATATAAATATAATTATAATTTTAATTATAAACAAAAACCAATGCTTCTGAAGAAGCTACACAAAGGAGTAGCGAAATATCAAATAGAAATAAATATTACATATATAGAAAAGACCTACAGCTTAAATAATTAGTGTAGTTTCTTGTTGCAATTATAAACTGCCTTCAATTGTTTTATTAAAAAGTTATTAATATCAAACTTAGGTATAAAAGATTTTAATATTTCATTAAAACCACCCGATGATGACAATTATGAAACAGATATATTTGAACATAGAATGGTTTTCATGTCTAGTATAAAAAAATTTCTTTCAAATTTTCATTTTTTTTTCTCTCTCTTCACACTTTCTAACTTTTTTAACCGAATTTACTATACACTTGACGCTTTTGTTCATTTCTAAGGAGGCAACACTGATATTAATGTATTTTTTCAATTTTATACCAATGAATTGCATTTGGCATAACTGTTCGATTTAAAAAGCTAGTAAAGTTGTTATAATATTTTTTGTTTTAATTTGCAGTTTAACGAAATGAATTTCAGGATTTAAACGTTTTTGTGCGTTAAAAACCGAGAAATTCATTACAAAAAATCTTATGAAGAATCGGTTGTATATATCGATATAACGAAACCGAATAAAGTTTTTGCATATACATACCGTTACAGAAAATGCAAGAAGCCCGATCTAAAATTTTAAAATTTTACAAGAAAAATAACTTCTTAAAATACAAAATATATTGACAATTTACACAAAATTTTGCAATATATGTAAGTAAAAGAAGATAACAAAATTATATTTGGAAAGGTTTTCAATTTTGTAAATTTTTAATTTTTTTTAGATAGTGCTTCTGGCATTTTCTATGACGATATACCTACCTATGTTTATATGATGTATATATTACACCGTGTATGTAATAAAACTCTTGATACGATAGAAAATTTTTCATTATATTGCGTATTGTCCCACTAAATTAGTATATTGAAAACAAAAACTAATTTTAATTGAAATTTTGCATTCAACATACATATGTATGTATGTATGTATGTAAATAAATACTGCAACGAAATGTTCAATAGTATTAGTACTTAGAATTTTATTACATGGCGTATACTAACGTTATATTAACTTATAAATTTATTATGAGTAACCAATTTCAAATTTCAAAATTTCAGTAAGTTTAAGATATTTGAAAATGACAGAAAAATTTTAAGAATTTTCAGATGAGTATCAAGTATTTCACCACTCCTTAAGAAAATATTGCGACGTTAAAAAGATATTGGGGCAATACATGTAAAGTTGGTGGATGGATAGCCAGAACTTAAATTTTCAATTTACAATAAATCTGCCATTAAAGCGCCCAGCGTACCGGAATCTATAATTTAAAGGGAAGGATAACATATTTTTTTAATTTTTAGAGGTATAAACCTTTTTCTGATTTGCAAACGTGAAAATTAGTTCACGTTTTTACCGGTTTCCTATATATAACTCAATATGCAAAAGGAATTATTTTACTTTTAAATCTTAATATAACGTTTCCTTAATATAGAAACGATGTAACTATACTGGCGAAAAATGTTTAAAAAACTTCTATGCAATGGCCAGTTGGAAACACAACTTGTTTTTCATGTCATATTACATACATATGTACATACATATATATACATATATATGTGGAAAAATGTTAAAAACTCGATTTGAAGGAAAATATGACATAGGCCCTTTCTATATTAAAGTAACGATATATATGTGTGGATGTATGTACATATTGCTAGTGTTAGGTCATCTATTCCCCCTTTGATCAATAAAAAATTAAAAAATAATCCATTATTTATTAACCAAGGCGAATTCAAATTCCTAAGCACAACTATATAAAAACCACAACTATTTCGTTTTTATGAAATCATTGTACTTTGTCGAAAACAGTTGACTAAGGCGAATACATAAAATATTTCGTGTTACCAATATTTAATAACTCTATGGCTGAATACAATATCGTAAAAGTTTTCTTGTACAATTATCATTGTGACTGACATCAAACAATTTTCATATATTTTTTTTAAACACTGTAACTCATCAACCCCTAAAGTAATTTGAGTGATTTTTTAACCATTAGATAGATGGACTCATCGTATAGCTAATTTTGAATTCTATCCAGTAGTGAAACAATCATTTAAATTGCTGGAACCGTTAACGAGTTAGAGCGTTTTAGCCGCTTTAAAATAATTGGGTACTACTACGCACTTCTCATCATAGGCAAGGGAAAATAGTATAAATGAAAGGCAATACCTTACGTGTATATATGTATATATTCTATGTGTGATTGTGTGTGGATCGAAACGAACTGAAGCGTATTCGAAAGATATTGAGCTCACTTAAATGTCGTGAGATGATGAACCGAATCATTTCAGTGTGATTTATGAATTTTTTCTCTGTATGTGACCTTTGGCTGTAATGGCTAAGCAGTGCATATAAATTTTACGTTATTTTAAGTTTATGCACAATTCTTGGTGCTGTTTGGCATCACCATATTTGTTTCAGTTTTCAGGCGGTGTCTGTTGATTTGATTTTCCAATTCATGCCGCCTATATTAATAAATAATCTTTATAATTTTTTCACAACTTTACTAAGCAAAATTCAAGAATAAAAATAAACAGGTATCAGCTGCGTTATCAATGTTCCCTGTTATGAATTTGCCTTTTTTTAATAAAGAACTATAAAAAATATACTTATATATATATATGTATATATGTACATATTTACATTCTCCTATAATTATGTATACATTTGTATTTTACGAGTTTTTTTATGAAATTATCACAAATATTAATGTACAAGGAATCACACTATGGATTTGTAATATAGATTTAAATTTTATTGAAATTTCCACCACACATAAATTAAATGCAGTATATTTTATTACATTAATATGAAATCAATGGCAAACGAATAGGGAAACAATGTAGAATGAGGTCAGTTGATTTCGTATGGAAAACAATGGTAGTAGAGATTTAAGCAATTTAAGAAATGAAAATATCATGCATTTACTTAAGTACATAGTTGAAGAACAACGCCCCCTTTTGAAAAATCATTATATTCTGTTAAAATATATTTTATATATTCCTATTGGAAACTCACCAAATCTTTCTTCTATCAAAGCATCATCGCCAGCAGTTTTCACATCTGAAGTGTCCATTTTTTCCAAAAACTTTATTTTTTGCACATACACTTTTTTACTATTTGCTCATTTTGTTATTAAAACCTTTTAATAATAAATTATATGTTTAAAGCTACTTTTTATTGATAGAAAATCATTAATACAGATGTTGGAAATTTGCACTTTAACTTTTTCAATTTTTTCACTTAAAAACCAAGTCAAAATGAAGCCATCTTTAGAAATTTTTTAGTTGCGACTTTTTGACATTTGCTAAGAAAATATTGGAGTTGTCAAAAACATATGTAAAGCTAAAGAATGAGAAAGTGCATTTTTCTTATTTACTTCTTTCCTTTGCTTTTTTGTTTTGATTTCCATCATTTGAAAAGGAATATAATAAAATAAGAATAGAGGTCCAAGTGGAGGGATAATTATATGGCGGCGGCAGCTCGTACTATATTGTCGACGGCGGTAAAAAGTCTGCTGTGAGCCGTTGAAATCTTTACATATCATATTTTTTGATATTCAAGTAAAATTATTGGGTGCTTATGCAATTACAACTCAAATTCTCATTAAGATTTATTAATTAATGTTTTAAAATATTCGCAGAATACTAAATATTAATTTAAAATTTCATAATAAATATACTATATCATTCAATATGTTTTAGAAGCAATTTTAATACAAGAATGTGTTTAAGTTTTTATTCCGTAATACGGATAATTTGATATATATTATAAATGTCAATATATGTATATTGTTTGGCTGACGGTTATTAGTCACACTTTTCAGAAAATGATTGGCGGCGGGCGTAAGCCGGCTTATTATATCTGGACTTGTTTCTCTTGTACTAAAATGTCATGAAAAGTAATTTAAAAAACCCATGAGACAGCAGCTGATCGTTCAAAGGAAAAAATTTTGTGGTACTAAATCGTCAGACAATGCAATATTCACATTCATCCAATCTTATTTTAATTCACTTGATTTTTTTTCAAATCGATTTTACATTACATACTATGTTAACTCCTTACTTCTCCTGTATAGCAAGAAAAATGTATGTTAAGTCCTTTCTATATTAAAGGAACAATGTGTTTTATTTGAAAATTATTTCGATAATTCAAATGCGGAAATATTTTCGATTGCTATAGATAATAAAACTTGCATTTGGCAAATACAGTAAATATTCCACCTAAAACTAATGCACAAAATTTTATACATATTTGAAAATTTTTTTTTAATGTATACCATATTTATTTTAACAAAAAATAAATTATCAAAATTACTGCCGAACCTAGATCACTAAATATCAAATTAATTGTAATCTATTTATCTTTAGAGTCGCCCTTTCCACCACGAATTCTGCCAGTACGACGGGCTGCAATAAGACCAACCTTACGACCAGCTGATGTACCACGCTTAACCGTGGAGGCTTTGCCTATATGTTGATGATTACCACCACCGTGAGGATGTTCAACGGGGTTCATGGCGACACCACGTACTTTAGGCCAGCTGTTACGCTTGACCTTATATTTGTGGTACGCACGACCAGCCTTCAAAATAGGTTTGTCGATACGACCGCCACCTGCTACAATACCAACCATTGCACGATTGGCAGACGGCACAATCTTCTTGGCGCCAGAAGGCAACTTTACACGTGTCTTCTTCGTATCGGGATTATGAGCGATAACAGTAGCATAGTTACCCGAGGTACGGGCTAAACGGCCACGATCACCAGTCTTTTCCTCCAAGTTGCAAATAATGGTACCTTCGGGCATTTGAGATACAGGCATAACATTGCCGATTTGGAGGGTAGCCTTTCGTCCACAGTAAACAAATTGACCAGTATGCATACCTTCTGGTGCAATGAAAAGCTCCTTACGGATTTTATAACGGTAAGGATCACGGAAGTGCACGACAGCCAAAGGAGCGCCACGGCCGGGATCATGAATGATTTCCTAAAATAAGGACTAGATTATAATTCATTTAATAAAACGATTACAAAATAAAATCTACCTTAACAACGCCACGAATGTACCCATTACGTTCAGCGAAATCCAAAGACCTCAATTTAGCAGCGCCCTTGCGATGATGTACATGGGCTTTGAATACAGACCCAGCACCTTTACGTTGTGCTCGAATGACGCGGCCCATTATTTAGTTTTATTCGTCTAGCTGAAAAATTATAAAAGGAAAATATATACATATATGAAAAGTACTCACAAGCTGCAAAATTTAACAGGGCAATGAATTATATAGGCGAACAATTTTTGTTTACACTTTATATATTTACACATTAACAGTGCGTAAAATAACCAAGAAATATGATTAAAACTTCAAACAAAACAATATATTTCTTCACATATTGCACATAATTTTTATAGATGGCTTCAAAATACACATAAAATTCGAGATTTTTTTCATCAGTCAACACCTTACCTTAAACTTGCTAAAACACAAAGGACAGAAAAAAAGAGGAAGGAAATAAGTTGTCAAAGTTGTCAATTTTTATAATATTAATATGGCAAAGCCTTTTTCGAGAATTGGCAATATAAAAATGTGATTTCTTCAATAGTTGGCAATGTTTAGAGATGCCAGAAAATAATATTTATCATTTATTTTTACTCAACTGAAACCGCATATGTACAATGTATAAAATCACCACTGATGGGAAATTGATACAATCGTACTCTGTTTGATACTACTTAACTTTAAAAAATAACATAGATCGCCCAAACAAAATCGTTACTCTCACATATATTTTCCTAATTTCTTTTTTTCAGTATCGCCGTTTTTATTAATTGTTCATCCAAATACTAAAAAATATTTCTGAATTAAAATTTTGCAGCATAACTTAAGGATTTTGATATTAACTAAAAAGGTCGAAATTTTGTAAACAATCATTTAAATTTGAAATGTAAACCGCTGTATATCGGCGTAACAGAGCATTACTGAACATAGTTAAGGAATGACTTTTTATCTTTGTTTTCTATATTTTATCTTAATATATTGCACACTATTTACTTAGTTAAACTGAATAACTGAAGAATCAAATGGTTGCCCTTTAAATGGCGATCCCTCAGCGTCCCAAGCTCGTCGTAAACGCGCGATTTGTTCACTCTCATTTAAAGGCAATGTTTTAAAACCGTCATCATGATAGCTTTCTTGCAAATTTATTTTTTCTATTGAATTTTGAATGGCTGGCGAATATTCAGTAACGGAACGTGTTGTATCTACATTTTTTATGTCAATTGAAGTTTCATTTGTAAATAGCTTATCCCACCAGCATTCTTGAAGTTTATCTAAAATATCATGAGTTCGATTAACTTAATTTCTGCAGATATTCGCAATTACCTACCAAAATTTATTACAAGTTTTCCTTCTGATATAGACCAAATAACGTCATTGTGTCTGTATTTGCTCCATGTCTCACCGTTAATTATGCTTTTTTCTTTTGGATGTAATGCTTTAATTGTAATATAATTTGTCTGAAAGACTACTTTAATATGTTTGGCTAGTTTTACCTCCTTGGGCAGGAGAATACATAATTCAACATCTTTTAAAGTTTGGGACCAACAGTAATCCGCAAATACTGAACCATTCTTATAGTCAGATGCGTTGAATTTTATAGTGCCGGTAGGACCAAAACTACCTTCTGAGGATTCTACCATTTCAGTAGCATTACTATCAATTATCCGTTCTTCGACTTTATTCGCCACATCATAACTGTCTTCTGAAACGATTTCTATTTCCTCCGCAACAAAAGTGGGTTCTTCCACTGTAAAATTGTTCACAAATTTTGGCTGCTCTAAACAGTGTTCATATTTCTGCATGCAACTGATTAAGATTTGTTCTTTGACACCTCTAGGAAAACCTATCTTATCAGCTACCGTATTTTGTATGTGATAGAAGTCTGTGCTAAATTTAATGAAAAATAATAAAACAATATGATTTATACATACATATGTAATATATTACTAACTTACTTTCTGCTCATGAAACCAAATATTGCATCCAGAAAGCCTGTAAGCGTTTTACTATCTTCCAATATTTCTCTTAATATGCAATCAGAACGTAAATAATCCATTTTTAAGTAAGTATTTGTGGAATATTTTTAACTTTGTATTGTATTTATTTTTGCGATTTTTATCCTTCAAAGATACTTACATGCAGAGAGAACTAAATTTTGACATTTTCTTTGAAAATATTCTATTTCCATAAACACATGTAATGCTTTACAAGAGGTGAGTGTTTTTTTTATAATTTATTCTTTTACTTTCCTTTTTGTTTTGATTACCTACATTTGTAAAAAAAAATGGTCATAATAGGGATTTGAATAGCAATGATTGCATCAGCTGATTAGCGCAGAGCCTTTAGGGAAAAAAAATTTTAAAATGGTACACAATTTGGTGATGAAATGTTTCACTGTTAGTAGATTTAAGATTGCAAACAAAAAAAAATTAATGTAAAACGCCGAATTATCTGCGATTATTTAAAAAAACGGAAAGGAGTTGTTTTTATTAATAGGTTATATATCAAAATTAATGTGTTTTTATTTGTCAAAATTGTACCAATGCCTGTACAATTCATATTTATTGAAACTTGGCAACCCAATACAAAAATAACAATGGGTATGTCATAATTTTATGCAGTGGAAAACCAAAGAGCAAATGAGGGTAAATAATTGATTTAAATATAAAACATTACACAGAAAATGTACAAGTTTTTCTGTTGAAAAGATATTACTGAGAAGTAAAAAAGATTAAATTAGTTGTTAAATATACCGAAACTTATAAAAGGTACGTGCGTTTGTATTTCACTTTATAAAACAACGAAATAATTCCCTAATATCGTCCTTTTAAGTTCATCTTATTCTTAATTGGCCATGGATATACCTATACACCCATTAACAAGTGATCCGACAGCAGCTTGGAAGGAAATTTCTAAGACTCAGCGTGTTATTAAAGTGACAATGAAAGCTCCACAAACGGGAGTTGCTTTCAATAAAGCCCGGGTTGTGTGTATGAGTGACACGCACTCGTTAACGCCCTACATTAAGTTTGATATACCCGATGGTGATATATTTATACATGCGGGAGATTTTACCAAGTGTGGTCAGTTAGAAGAAGTTGTAGAATTTAATAATTGGATAGGTTATTTGCCTCATAAACATAAAATAGTTATAGCTGGAAATCATGAGCTGAGTTTTGATTCAACTTTTACTCATCCATTTCAAAATCGATCAAATAAGGAAAGGTAACGTTGTTGTTATAATATGCATACATATTATGAAATAATTTTTCACAAAATGTAGAAATTCATACGCATATGTACATAAATATTTTTTTATTTTATTTATTCTTCGAATTCGGCATTCATTTCCAATATTGCAAAATATTCCACATGTAAAATTCGTAATATTTAATTCAATGATACCAATGATACAAGAAAGGCTGCCTTTTGTGGACATCATTTACAATTTCGATAAATGGTGATCTATTTCTATTTGAAACAAATATTTCTTGATTTTTTGTAAAGCTTAAAGATTTTTGTTAAATATTTTCTATTCATTTAAATATTTTGTTTACCATTCCCATAACATTCCACATTCTATTCTATTGCTCAATTTTATCCATACCAAATTTTAATTTTAAATTTGTTTTCTTCTATTTTATTTTTATTCTTCTAATAAAATCTAAAACATTTTTTCCAAAGTTCAAAGCTCAAACCTAATAAACAAATTTTTAGAAAAATGTTGTCTTAAAAAAAATTGTATAATTCCATAGTATATATCATTACTTTAATATGTATAGAAAAGCCCTAAATAATGTGTTTCTTTATATAAAGAGCGAAGGAAAAAAGTTCATCAAAAATTTAAGATTTCTAGTCAGAATTATTTTTTAAGACAGTTTCAATTGTTTAGTCGGAGCACACCAATTGTTTTCTAACAAGCTTTATTAGAGTTCTATATGTCGATGTATGCACAAAAAATTGATTGGATGAAAAATATGACTTAATTATATATAAAATAACTAAATGTATATCAAATTCCGTAAAATCTTATTGATAATGAAAAAAGGGAAAAAATTATTCTAAAACCTTTAATAATATTAAACATTTTTATACTTCTAGGACGAAACATACTGGTATGTCTATACTTGATGACCTACCCACTCTGGGTAATGCCAAAGAAAATATGGTAGATGCTGTTCAGACGCCAAATATTAGAGATGTGTTAACCAATTGTACTTATATTGAAGATGAATTAATAGAAATTTGGGGGATTCGTATCTATGGTAGTCCCTGGCAACCGGAATTTTGTAAATGGGCCTTTAATGTGCCGCGGGGCTTGCCCTGTTTAGAGAAGTGGAATAAAATACCATCTGATATTGATATTTTAGTAACGCACACGCCACCGATTGGTCATGGCGATTTATGTTGTTCGGGAGTTCGTGCTGGCTGTGTTGAACTTTTGACAACCATACAGAAACGCGTTAAACCCAAATACCATGTGTTTGGTCATGTACATGAGGGCTTTGGTATCACCTCAGATGGTCGTGTTATTTATGTGAACGCTTCAACGTGCGATATTAATTATTTACCAAATAATTCTCCCATTGTTTTTGATGTGACGTTACCTCCAGGATTTCGTAAAGATGAGTAAAATTTAAAGCAATAGGTTTTTCTATGTAGTCATTATTTATGTTTGTTGTTTAGTTAAGCTAGTCTAAGCAAACCGCAAACATAAATAATCGTAATTCATTTTGACTCACGTTCAACAAATAGAATTGCAATATTAGTCCTTTATTAATTTTAATTTATGTATATGTGTATTATTTTGTACTCATGAGCATTTGAATTATTCGATATATTTTTGTACAAATTTTTTGTTTTTATTATTAGCAGTTTTGTATTTTTGGGATAAAATAAATATTTTTTGTTTTATTCAAAACTAATTCATTGCTGCATTTTATATTTTTTAATATTGCTTTTACTTTGTAAGTGAAATTCCAGAAAAATACAATAATTTAATTTCGTAATAATTCTATTAAAATAACGCTTTAAAACGTATATGTATTTTAAAAATTTCGAAAGAGCACTCACCACTTGGAGAGCTTTTCAATGCGAGGAAGTCAGATTGGTTTCGAAATTATTATATTTTAATTAGTCTCAAAGATTTCTTTTCTAATTAGTAAGTTACAGAACCTGCTATTCAAAATCAATATCTTTCAATTCGTATTGCATTTAGAAAACTACTTCCAACGATTTAGTACTCGTAATACCTAATACAAAAATATTGTATGTAATACAATTTTATAACATTATATATTACTAAAATTATAACCTTAAAATAATTATGAAAAAAATAAAAATGTATTAAATAAATTCTGTAAGATTTTGATGAGAAATCTTCTAGTGTATGATAACAATTTTAAAACACTACTGGGGTCATTATAACGATTTTTTCGCTAATTAAAATCCCCAGTAAAACTCGAGTTATAACGAATTCTGGGCGGCGAATCTAGAAAAAATTGCACACAATAAGCGTAATAACATGATAAAACAACAATCAATTAATGTTACTTTTTCACAATCAACTATGAATGTATATATTTTATTATTACAAAAGATTGAGCCGATATATTGGAAATTCGCTATAATCAACAGTTTCTTTTTTTTTATAAAAATGGCAACCAAAATGTAGCGACTTTAGAATTAGTTTGATGTAACATAAAATAAACTATAATCGAGTTTTACTATATTTTGCAGCTTTATCTAAAATAATAGAGAATAGTATTCTCAGAATACTGTTCGCGTTATTTTACCAGAGTAATTTAATACTATTCTGTGTCATTGCACTGCATAATTTCATTTTTTAATTAAATAACTAAGTTGAACTGAAAAACATTAACACTAAAACATTAATTTTTAAATAATAATTTTTATTAAAATTTAATATTGACAGAAGATATACTTAGTCACAAAACTATACATACGATTGCGAAATTTCATTTAATCTGATCATTATTTTATATGTAAAGTGAAATTTTTTAAAATTCTTACTTGTAAGTATTTAACAGGGCACATTTATGAACTCATTTAAAACAGAAACTTAGATATAGAAGGGCTTCTTCCACTTCTCACCTGAAAATGATTTTAAAAGACGGAAGGAAATAACAAAAAATCCATTTTTTTGGATGTATCGTATGTAAACTTTGCTTTTATGAAATTTATTATTTTATTCATTCAATAACATTAAACAGCGTGCATTTTTATTTTTTATTTTCTGTGAAGATCGTTAAGCCTATGAAATAAAAAAGTTTAACAACTTTTTTTATTTCTCTTAATAATTAAAATTTATTGAAGAAATTAAATCGTGTGTAGAGTAGACTAAGTGTATAGATAAAATACAATACAGGAACGAATTCTTTTTAAAAATTATAAAAAATTCTTCCATTTGTGTTGAATTGGAAGAAAAAGCAGCATTGAGCATTACGTATCGTTTACCAACACTGAAATGTAACAGGATTTAATTTTTAGTACTAATTGTTCTAAAAGTAACAATAATACCAAAGCACATTTGCATTGCGGTTTTTAATCCTGGTGAAATCCACAAGTGATCATTGAAAATAATAATAATAGAAATTTAAACGTGCAACTTTTTTTTCAAACATATATAAAAAGAAAATGGTAAGTGCAATTTTCAAGACCTTGCATTCAAGGTCATTTCATATTATATGTATGTACATATTTAGAAAAACTTCAAAAAGCTTTAAGGGTTGGAGAAATTAGACAAGTTTTTTCTAATGTTTGCACATTTAAATCAGTCCCTGGTTGTCAGTTGTCTGTATTTTGTATAATTAAATTAATCTTTTTATATATTTAACTGCCAATTCTTACCGTAAAATATTTACTAGAAATAATTGCAATTTAATTTTTGAATTAGATGTTAGATAGTTATTAAGTTTTAAGTTCAAGAATATAAACGTTGGATAAAGATAAATCACGCCCGCTGATTTGAAGATTGATAACTATTTTTAAAAATTTTTGCTAGTTTTCGATGTGTGTTTATTGTCAAATTAAGCAAGAAGTGAGTTAAGTTTTTAATTAATTGATTACAAGTATAAAACTACAACAATTTATCATACAACCCACTGTATAAAAAAATTGAACTTTCCTCAATATATTTTAAAAACTGTAGTTAATTTTTTCTTATTACGTTGTGAATGTAAATGGGCGATGTCACCAGCAATAAGATTATTAAATTTTTCTACCAATAAGTCGTATCTAATATTCGCAAGTCCAATATACATATCCATACATACTTACTAGTAGGTATATAATGTCTTGGAAACATTGTACAATATTGTTTTTAAAATAAAATGAAATTTTGTACAATAACTCATTTGAGAATATTGTAGAGTATTCATCTAATCGTATATTTTCGGACCATGGAGAAATACACAAAATTAGTACAAAAACAAAAAAAATATAACAATATGCACACATGTTTTTTCAATTGAAGCTCTGTCATTAAGAAAATCAATTTTAACTTTTCTGCAGATTGCGAAAAATAAATTTTAGTAAATTGAAATATAATAATACATATACTTTTTAAAAGTTTATCGAAAGAAAAAATGTTTGAAATTTTTTCAGAATTTCTTCAAAGTGGATTGAAATAATTAAAAAAAAAACAAATGAACTTAAAACCCCAAAACGAACTAAAAACATAATCAAATAGAAGAAAAACATAATAAAAAATTAATAACTGTTTCCAATATTATTGCATTGATTTCAATGTAAAACAAAACACATACATACATATCGCTACTTTACCCTGCTGTTACAAATGCCAGTAATTGCATGCCGCTAGCAAATCATCGAAAAATTCTTCGAAATACTCGAATCTCTTACCACTAAGTTTTATGTTTACTCAAGTGTTTTTAAATACAAATTTATTAATTTTAAAATATTTTCGTTGCTCAACTTTGCTTCCATTTGATATTTTTACATAATAGACTTACCACGATCTTCATGTAAGAGAATTTCTTCAGCAGCGGCAAACATTTCTAATTATTAAAATTAATTCTTTATAATTAACAAAGAAATAAATCATAATAACACATTTAAAAAATCATATTTTTTATTTAAAATTTACAGTAGTACAAAAAATTTTTACTAAATTTTCCACAGGCTAACATTGTCATTTATTTTGATATTTACTTAGTGTTTACACATGCCACTAACAGTTCGAAAAACTAAATACAACTAGCTGCCAGACAATTTGTTTGTTTAATAAATGTTGTGAATGTGTATGTGTGTATTTCGAACTCTTAGTGGCATGTGTAAACGCTTTTTTAATATAGAAAGGCCCTAAGTCGGGATTTTGCATATTTCCATATACAATAAAGCTTTGATGGAAAAAATTGGTGCGAACCGACTGACTATTGCCTTAAAAACTCGAAATTAACATTTTTATGAACTTTTTTTCCTTACCTATAACATATTATTGTATTTATGTATGCCTGTACATCCATATGAATAAATGTTAATCAACTTTCATCTCAGCCGTCATTCTAAATGCACATTAAAACGAATTTGCATTTGCTATTATGACGCACAATTTAGGATATTTATTATTTAGTTTTTTCACAATAACATTTCTGTCAGTTAAGGAAAAGTGCATAATCGTATTTATTTGGTAAAGTCATTCAATTTATAACTTGTTTGCAAATTTCAGTTATGTACAAAAAAAAGGTACTAATTGGAGTTAGGAAAAGATATAATCTAAGCATTTGCAAATATAGTTGTAATTTTATTGTGTTTAGAATGCAATTTTTCTGTACAAAATATTAATTTCATTATAAAAGAGTATAAAATATGAAAACAATGGACTGGAAACGCGATCAGACATAAAAAATTGGAAAATCCAGGCGAATCTATGCCATCTGGCAAGCCTAGGTGTGGACGATTTTTCTAGCAAAATGACCCGCCCACACGCTTTTTGTTACTTATTTCACTAACACGTGGTGATAGGCAAAATTTTTTGCAGAAAATGAGTCATCCCCTAATGTAGTACATGCATATAACATTATTCCAATGAATTGTTTACTAACTGATCAAATTAATGGTAATTTCAGCGTGAAGTAATTTCTATTCAAATTGGTCAAGGTGGCATTCAAATCGGTAACGCATGCTGGGAATTATATCTACTGGAACATGGAATTAATCTTGACGGCTCTGTAAAAAAAAAAGAGGAAATGTTGGCTGATGGTAGTAGTGCTGGCGCAGTGGGAAATGAAGGCTCATCGAATGCTACGAACGATGCGAATACATTTTTTGCCGAAACCGATTCTGGGAGGCAGGTACCGCGATCAATTTTTGTAGACTTGGAGCCAACAGTTATTGATGATGTACGCAATGGTGCAATGCGTAGTCTTTATCACCCTGATCAGCTAATATCGGGCAAGGAAGATGCTGCAAACAATTACGCCCGTGGCCATTACTCTATTGGCAAAGAGATTATCGATAATGTAACAACTCGCTTACAAAAACTTGTAGAGCAGTGCGATGGCCTGCAAGGATTTCTAATATTTCATAGTTTGGGTGGTGGTACTGGTTCGGGATTTACTTCTTTGCTCATGGAACGTTTATCAATGAATTTTAGTAAGAAATGTAAATTAGATTTTGCTGTCTACCCATCGCCAAAAGTTTCAACAGCTGTTGTGGAGCCCTACAACGGTGTACTAACCACGCACTCGACGTTGGAGCACTCCGATTGTGTATTTATGGTGGACAACGAAGCAATTTATGAAATTTGCAAGAATAGTTTAAATGTAGATCGTCCAGCCTATAGCAATCTGAATCGTCTAATCGCACAAATCGTGAGTTCCACAACGGCTTCGCTGCGTTTCAGTGGTTCCATGAATGTAGATTTGAATGAATTTCAAACAAATTTAGTACCATTTCCTCGTATTCATTTTCCTTTAGTGGCATATGCCCCACTGATGTCAGCTGCTAAATCATCACATGAACACCATGGCATCACGACTTTAACAAATGCCTGCTTTGAATCTGGCAATATGATGGTTAAATGCGATCCAAGAGCTGGAAAATATATGGCCTGTTGTATGTTGTATCGTGGTGATATTGTGCCCAAAGATGTTAATGCTGCCATTTCGGCAATAAAGTCGAAACGTCACATTCAGTTTGTTGACTGGTGTCCAACAGGCTTCAAAATTGGTATTAACTACGAGAAACCGGCATATGTACCAGACGGTGATTTAGCCGATACATCCAGGGCTGTATGCATGTTGTCGAATACCACCGCCATAAAAGTGGCATTTAGTAATTTGTGTTATAAATTCGACTTAATGTTTAGAAAACGTGCTTTCGTTCATTGGTATGTCGGTGAGGGTATGGAGGAAGGTGAATTTATGGAGGCTCGTGAAGATCTCGCTGCACTGGAAAAAGATTTCGAAGAAATTAGTGCTGACGATGTTTCAGAAGCAAGTGAAGATGGGGATTTCGAGTTTTAAGTTTTGTAAAACAAAATAGATAAAGTTTAAATTGTAGTTGTTTTTAAATTTCTTAAATTAGGTTGAATTTTGAAAAAATTAAACATTTTTTAATTAAATAAAGTTCAATTCAATATATGTAATTGAAGTTAATTTTTTATACAATGGTCATCAAATATAATTATGTATGCATATATAATTGCGATTAATATTTGTGATGAGGGGCACAAACATAAAAGAAATTGGAATTAAATGAATAACATTTAAATTATAGTTTATTTAATTGAACTTGAGATCGTATATTATTTTGTGTTTTTAAATTGAACTTTTTTTTCCAAAATTTCGTTTTTACAATGCAAACCTTCTTCAGGGAAAATATTTTATATAATAATTGACAAAATTAATTTTTATAAAAAGGCGTCAAATCAAAAAATTAATTTTGTCAATTATTATAAAATATTTTCCCTGAAGAAGTTTTACATTGTGAAAACAAAATGTTGCAAAATAAATTAAAAAACATACAATAAATAAGATCTCAAGCGCAATTAAATAAACTATAATTCAACAAGAAAAAGATCGAAAACAATTAGAAGAATATAGTAACATTTGAATAAAATATGAGGTATTTCAATTGGAAAAGTTTTAAAATTTCGACTTTTTCAAAATTGCAATCCCATATGATTCTCGTTCGGTTCACATAAATTGTAAATAATTTGAATAGAAATATATACATACATAACAACAATCGATAACTCATTTGACAATATCTACATACATATGTAGATCAGTTTTTGTTTACGCTTAATTCGAAATTTTATATCTATGATGGTTTTTAATAATAAATTTTCCAAGTAGAATAATAAAGCAAACAGACCATTCAAAATTTTTCTTATACATATTTATTTTACTTTTTCTTTTGCAAATTATTTATTATATAAATTATTTATAACTTTTTTAATTTACTTTCAAATTATGATTTACTCTTTTGTTTTTTTTTTTTCTTGAACTATGCATTTTAATAATGAAGACTTAACTATAACAATGATTATTTCAATTTCGGTAAATTGTTAAATTAAATTTCTTAATATTTTGTTTTGTATTTTTTCTTTACTCAAAGATTTCTAATACTTCATATAAAAAATATTTGAATTTATGTTCTTTTACGGTTTTCATCAAAAGTGCTCTGATTGGTGAAAAAGACAGGAGAAACAAGTAAATTGTAATTGCCGTATTCATAAAATTTTTTGGATTTATAAAAGGTATATTGATTGAATTTTCTATGAAAATTTGTCTAATAAACCTTTTATAAATAAAACAAAAATTTTATGAATGCGGCAGTAAGTGCTTTTAGTTTTCAGAGGGAAAAATTTCGTAATATTTTTGTTTGCTGTTCAATATAAAAATATTTAATGATTTAAATATTATTTAGTGTTTAATAAATGACATCTGATGGTAATCATATGATTGAAATTGAAGATAGCCCTCATTGATTTCAAGTAACTATTTTCAAACGCTATTTTTAATTTTTGTGAAAATATGTATGTGTATGCATACATAGAATATTTCCAAATAAACAACTAATAAAATTTTTTATGAGTAGCCAAAACTAAATAAGGATTTTAATCGTATTACAATTTTTAACAAAATTTTACTGTACATATCGTTCGATTAATGTTGAAAGGCCTGAACTAAATTTTCTTTTTAAATCGGCGTTTTGTATGTTTACATTTTAAAACAAAATTGATGAAAAAAAGTTGTTGTTTTCCTAACAAAGAATTGGTTAGAGAATTTAATGAGAAACTGATAAAAAAAAAATAATCGGAATTACGATACTTAAATTTTTATGAAAACTTTCTTTTTCTTGTAAAGTAAATTATTATTTAGGACTCTTCCATGTATATTAAAGTAACGATATGTACGTGTGCACTTGATTAGAATTTTTACATACATATATTTTTTAGAATGTATCTCAAATTGACTTGATTCAACAAAATTAATTTTAATATTTATTTGCAATTTTATATTGAAGTATCGTAAATTAAAAAAAATACTTTTCATCGTTTTAAAGAGTTAATGCGAATACTAATTTTTACGTTAAGTTTTGAAAACTGTTGTTCCAAAAAAAAAATTCCTTACCTCAATACCTAATAAATCGTTTTTATACGTTCCAGATTAAAAATATTTTTATACATATGTACTCGTAAGTATGTTTTGCAAGAAGGCGTTTTAAATGAAATAAATAAATGTATTTTTTTTTTTACAAATTCAAATGAATTTAATTAAAATCTTTATATTTAAATAAATTAACATGAAATACGAACATTTGGAATTTTTCAAATTGTTAAATATCATTTAATTAACGTGAATTTTTATGAAGAAAAAAATTCTTTGGATTGTGATTACTTTGAATTTAATGAAACAATTTATTAAATATTTTATATTTAATTTATAATATAATATATATTATTTAATATATATTATATATATATTATATAATTTAATTATATAATGAAACAATTTAAAAAGAAAAGCAAATATTTCTATTTTTCATCCACTCATATACTACAGCAATGATCAATCAATAAGGTTTTGTTTGGCTATGTAATGCATGATCGTGTTAGTATTCATATACATCCATATGCATTTATTTTAACTAAGTCATAATAATTAAAATATTTTAAAAAATTATGGCATACATTTTTAGAATTGTCTTAATTAGGAAAATATAGATGTATAAAACAAAAATATACAAAATGAAAATATTAATTACATTATAAAGATTTTAAAAATATATTTATGAACATAAACAATTATGAAGAATAGTCAAAATACGAAATAAAAAAAAGAAATTATATGTATATATTTTTGTTTAAAATATCTCAATTAAAATATAGTTATACAATTTAAAAGTGTTGGAAAAAAAAATAGTTTTTAATATGGAACATTTGAGAAAAGATAAGAAACACTTTCGCCATTGTGTGTTCTTCGCACAGCCTCGGCAAACATCATAGAAACATCAATGCACTAAAAGCAAAAATGATTACAAAAATAGATAAAAAAAATTTTAATTTATTTCTTAAACCCACCTGAATTTTGGGACAGTCCCTCATGTGGCCGTCTTGAGGTATGGTATTTGTTACAACCACAGCCTCGAAACAAGCATTATTAATGCGTGAAATCGCTGGTCCCGAAAAAATGCCATGTGTTAAAATGGCATAAACCTTAAAATTTATAATTATTAAATAAAATGCTTAAAAGTGAAAGTAGTAATAATTACCTTAGTAGCACCTGCTTCAACTAAGCGATCGGCAGCATGCACAATTGTACCACAAGTATCAGCCATGTCGTCGACCAATATGGCAATTTTATCCTTAACATCACCAACAAGTACCATAGAAGCAACTTCATTGGCTTTCTTGCGTTCTTTGTGAATTAAAGCGAACTCAACATTAAGACGATCAGCAATCGATGTAACACTATAGTGGAATAGAACAGAATTTGTCATAGTTAATTAATTGAAAATGAAAAAGAAATACCATTTAAAACAAAGTAAATACCACGTGTACGAGTATGTACATAAATATTTTTCTATTAATTATTGTATGTGCAAAACTCACCGTTTAGCACCACCAGCATCTGGTGAGACAATTATAGAATTCTTCCATTCTGGAATGTTTTCTTTGATCCATTTTAAAACGGCTGGTTCTGCATAAAGATTGTCGACCGGGATATCAAAGAAACCCTAGAACAAAAATTTGTATTACGCAAAATTATTTATCAATAGACATATGTATATTTTTTTTTCTTGAACCACTGCTAAGTAGATGTCCCCTATTTTTTATATGAAATTTGATATGCCATCGAGAAAGGAAACAGAAGGATAAATAAAATTTTTTTAAAAATTGTAGACTTAAAAAACGAATTCAAAAGTAAAAAATAATAAAATTTTTGTTTTATATGCCTTGCTATTGAACTGCTTGAACCTTTGGTGTCTATAACGTTAATCTTTTAAATTTTTTTATTATTCATTAAAAAAGGACCTCACGCAAGAATAAGCTTTCCAATGAAAAAAGAATATTCAAAATCGGTTCACCCAGTAAAAAATTCTGAAGAGGGGCAGCTGTATTCCCTCGATTTTCTCTTCATTAAAGCGGGACCACGTGATAAGCACGATCTTTCTAATGAAATAAATTATCATCACGATTCACGTAGTAAAGTATTCTGAGGTTAACACATATACATACATATGTACATACACACATATGCATATATAAAAAAAAAAAGAAAAATACATTCGAAATGAGAACCTTCTCCTTTTTTAAAGTCGGTTCAAAATAATAATAATAAGCTCTGCGCTTAGTACGTACATACATATTATCTTGCTAAACTGGAGAAATTTAAAATCGTAGAAACATTTTAATTAAACTTCTTAAAATTTTGAAATATAAATTTTACAAAAAATCATTAGTTTATTTTTATATTACTATACAGACTATATACACATTATAAAAAACAAAAATTCTTTAAATATTTTCCAAATTAATATCAACATCAGAAAGAAATGTCAAAACACTTAACAACTGCGGAATTGGAAGAACTAAAGAGCTGGCTCGAGGACTTGCAAGTTTCTTATAAAAACTTAAATCGAGATTTTTCTGATGCAGTGCCAGTGGCAATTCTACTGAAAACTTTCTTTCCAAAACTCGTAGATTTACACAATTATCCGCCCCGCAACAGCATCCAATTGAAGTTAAATAACTGGGAGACATTTAATGGTAAAGTCTTATCCAAATTAGGTTTGCACCAGCATAAAAATACGCTGGATAAGTTAGCTAAAGGTAAATCTGGTGCTATAGAGGCTTTGTTGTATCACATAATGTCAACGATAAAAACTGAGAAGAGCAAAGGCGATAAAACAGATGAACAAGAACAATTATGGACAGCAAATGATGATGTCGTGATACTTAAGGTCAATAAGATAATTGGTGATGCAATAGTCCAAATGCCCCAAAAAATGATATTGTTTTCGATATACGAACAAGTGTTAAGGGAATCGCAGGCTAAGGATAAACTTATAACAACAGTTCAGCAAAAAATCGCACATTTGGATAATGTTTTGAAGTTGAAAGAGCAAAGAATTGAAGAACTTTGTACCCAAATGGCGAAACTATCGGTGAGAAGTTTATTTTCACAGCATAATTTAGAACATACGTCTTCCATGAGCTTGCTTTTGGATCAAAATTATTTAAAAGATAATTCAACTGCCGAGAATAATGACAGTGTTGCGAATGTTGAGCAAAAAATATAATTTATTTAATATAATACGAATAAAAACTAAATATAAATTGTTATTAAATATAAGTGGATGTTTTCCTTTTTGTCTTTTTTTGTTTTTATAGGAAACAAGAGCTGCCGTTCCAAATAGTAACACAACAAAATATGTCATAACTCGCTAAGGGATGGCTACCAACACCCGCCAGAATTAGTTCCAATCGGAACTGATGTTGATTAAATTGATTGATTGCAGAGTTTAATAATCTCGATTGTAGTTTTGCAAGTGTAAAATGAAATTAAATGTGTAAATAATAAATATTTCAGTGATAAGCTGTTTCATTCTATCTATGATTTTATATACGACTTCAAATGTGTGAATTTTTTCTCTTTCGTGTTTTGAGTTAACAATCGCTAGTTGACCGTTCATCGTCCCTACAGCTCCTACATAATCCATGACTACCAATAACTCATAGGAATGCCACTTAATTGGCTCATCCGTGAATCATTCAGTGCTCACCCGTTCCATGGCAATATTATCTACTATATACAGTTCCTCTGGCAGTTCGTATGCCCAACACTACCAGGAATGCCGGGTATACCTCACTTATTGCAGCGATGGTCACACATCTGAAGATAAGCTTTGCTCTAAAATCTTCAGTAACTGAGAATTGTTTGTACAGAAAATTTTTAGAATCTATCCTATTCTTTCAATAATTCCACGTCATCCTCATATTGATCCACGGTCTGGAGGTATTTGTAAATATATCGGTTACTGATCGCGCTCGCCATAAAAAATTAAGAAAAATCACCTTTTTGATATGCTGTAAATTCAACTGTTTAAAGGCGCAATGTTACACATATGCAACTATCAGATTTTGTCGAAAAAACCCTCGGAATTTCCACAAAAGTCATTATTTATTTTTTTTTAGCATTTTATTTATTCATTTTGTATTTCTGATCACAAAAACATGTTTTATGGAGAGTAAAGTACAAAAAGTAGGACAAACTCGCTAACAAAGAAAGAGGACTTCCACGGACACCCCAAGAAAAGGTGAGGACAGTGTCCGGGGAAAAGCGGACAGATGGCAGTCCTAGTGCTGCGCATAATTATGAACGTTAAATTATCTGAATTTTATGAATGTTGCAAATATGCAACAGAGCGAATTTAAGGGTTAACTGTGTCTCTAATCTTTTATAAATTTCTTAGTTCGAGAACGCGCAATGTTACAACAGATGTGCAATATAATTAAATTTTTTTTTTCAAATAAAATAAAAATTCGCGCATTTAAGGGTTAAATAGTTTGGAAAAAGGACACTAAAAAAGACTTAAATAATTATGTAAAAGGAATCGAACTTATCAGTGAGAACCACAAACTTGTAGATACAAAATGGGTATTAAAAAGCAATTGAAAATAAGCATTTCTAAACTGCCAGTTATGTAGTTATACATACATACATTTGCGCATAACCCGTAAATATTCAAGAAAAGATGTTTAAAACTTTAATACTTGCATCATACTTTTATAGAGATTTGATTCTAATGTCGCTTATAACGTAGTTCTGAACATCTTATTGCTGCATTATAGATCTTTTAAATATACGTACATATACATACTTATATGTAAATAATATGTATATATTTTTTGATATATATTTATTAAGCCTAAGGTCTTTTTTTATTTTATTTTGTTTTTTATTATTCGATATTTCGTTAACAGCTTGTTAACATCATCAGGAATAATAGGAAATTATAATTCTTTGAAATATAAAAATATTTTTATAAAAATAAATATATATCAAAAAATATAATAAAAAAGGTCAATTAATAATATAATTAATATGTATATACATAACATATGATTCAATTGCGACAAATCGTCTCACTTCAAATCGAAACAGCGAAACAGATGTTCTGACAAATTTGACGTTTTCAAAGATCTGGTGTATTATACTGAAACAATCTTGTCGAATTTATTTAAGGTCAGAACAAAACACTGTTTCCTCTACGCACAACAATCGAATGAGCAGACACTTCAAAATTGCACAATAATTCAATGCTGCTATAACGGTACTTCAAAAGCAGAGAAAACGAAGCCTATTAAATAGAGACAACATATCGACCCATGTGCGCGAAATTATCGTATGTTACAAAAAGTAAATTTTAGAAGAGAGCGTTTTTATTTTCCTGGCAGCATTAGCTGTTACATACGATAAAATGTACATAGTCTTATCTTCATAACTATAACAACTATCGCTATAATATTTGATCGAGAGATGAATTAATGGATTTAAAACAAATTTGCATAAAAAAGCCGATTTCGAAAAAAGTGTAACATACGATAAATTCGCGCACAGGGGTCGATATAACGAACATTTACACAAAACTGTTTTCGGTATGATTCAAATATGCATCACGGCGCACTAGAGGGTTAAACTACACTTTAAGAGAAAATGATTGATGATTGATGCAATTTTTGAGCCATATAAACAAAGAAATTTAGAATTTTTTACCATTATTTAATTAAATTGAAAGGAATAATGCGTCTAGCAAAAAACTTTAAAAAGAGACATTTTCAGAAAAAATAAAAACAAATTATTTTTTACTTTATTCAACGTCAGTCAAAATGAATTACGATTAACTATGTATCTATGTTCGTTATATGGTTTAGCTAGTCTATACATACTTATATACATTTTATTTGATGTTAATCGTCAGTAGACCTTTAACCAAATTTTTGAGAAAAGCTACGAATTTCCATATGTTTATACAAAAACTCCAAAAAAAGTCTTTAAGAATTACGAAATATACAAACAAAACAAATTAAATGGCTTCTTCAAAAATTTTCTTTATACAACAAACAATTTATTATTCGATTTAAATCTATAAAACACCAGCAAGGTTTACTCTATAAACATACTTGCAGCTTGTGGCAATATACATACATACAATATACGTACATACATACTTATGAACTTACCTGAATCTGTGAAGCATGCAAATCCATTGTAATGATGTGATCTGCACCGGCCACTGATAGCATATTCGCAACCAATTTCGCCGAGATGGGGGCACGACTCTATAAGTAGGTAAATGAAATAGAAGAAGGGATACAAACATTAATTATTTAAGTGCAAACTTGTACAAAAAAAAAACTTTGTTAAAATTTCTTTGTAGACATGAAATATCTGTAATGGAATGTGACTGACAACGACTGAGTTTTAATAAATAATGAATTCGCCTTGATTTTAGGTAAAAGTATTATTTCCATTTTATATATTCATTGTTACGAATGACGAATGACTGACGAATGAAAACCATGAGAAAATTATTAATTCCCTTTTTTTTGAACAAATTAATAACAAAATTAAACAAAAATTGCAAATAAAATAAACACATAAATCACAGATCACAAAAATACATTTGTACATAAAAAAATGAATTTAATAACAAAAAATTTATTTTATTATATCGCTTATTTTACTATTAATATAAATTTAAAAAAATATCGCAAGTAACGTGAATCTTTCTTTTCATCAAAATGTTTAAAGTGTGTTTAAAAACATTAAAAGTATAATAATAGTACTAAAATTAAACTAAAAAACATATCTAGTTGTTTTGAGGGAAGTCAGTTGGAAAGGTAATAGAATTAAGTTTATATTTTACATGCATGCAAAATAGAAGAAAACTCATTCAAAACAGATATTGTTTAACTAAAAATAAAAAAGAACGCATTAATTAAAATCACAATTAACAGAAACTCAGAAATAAAACTGAAAAAATATAGGTTAACTATGAACAGCTCCCCAACTTGAACGATGATGCCAGTACATTATAGATGCCAACTGCTCAATGTCAATTGCAGCCTACTGAGCTTTGTGCACTATCCATAATCAACCCATTATACAGTTTGTAGTTTATAAAATACAGAGCACCCAAAAAATTTTTTTTTTCAAAATTTGTGTAAAATTTTTTTCACTAGAAAGCGTTAAATCATTAGAAAAATCAAAAAAAAAACGAATTTTTGAAGTATTGCGAATGACCTCTAAAAAGTTCCTTAGCTACTCACAGTATATTGTTTAGGTGAAAATTCCTAAAAAGACATTTTGAAAGAAGAGTAAAAAAAGAAAAGGTGAAACAAAAAGCTCAGAAATAGAGTTTAACATATAAAGAAAGAAAAGTGCGAAAATGGGTGGGAAAAGGGAGGAACAGAGGCAGAAAATGCTTTAGGGGGCAAAAGGTTGTGAATAGCAAATATTAAGCAAAACTTTCATGTTCAATTGTTTGCGAAAAAGGAAGACGTGAATAGTATTCTGAATTGTTTAATGCTAAAACTATATAGCACAGATTTACATAGATGGCGTTGAATTTATTTTAATGATTTTTATAAAATTTTTCACGGCAGTTGACTTTTCGAAACAGCTCCTAAATAAAGCTCAATTACATACATAGATACTCGTATGCAAATAATAACAGCAAACTACCCAGAGCTGAATTGTATAAATGTGGGAGTTTTTTGAAGTTGCTGCTCTACATTGTCAATAAGCTGTAGTCTGCCAACACTAACATAACCGCATGGCGTACCACGGTTAATTGTAAACTGGATCTCTGTCCATAAACACATATGTATGTATGTACATACTATATATGTATGTATGTGACAACACTATGTTTATCACCACATTGCTAATTCATCATCGAAGTTTAAACTCTTAAACGGGCCTTAAATTTTTTATTTAAATTGATTAAAGAAAAATTAATCTTATCTGAATTAAATGTGACCGCAAGGTCAGAAAATAATTAAAATGATAGAGAAGAAAAAATATATTTATACTCCTTCGTACATATGTATGTACTCTACGTACTCACCGTCTTCATTATTACTTTTTTTTAATTAATCAAAATGTAGCCACAAATACATATGTACATATGTAGTTTTCAAAGAGATCAACTACGAAACAAAGCGCATGAATATAATGAAATCCTACAAAAACTGAGATTCTCAATGCGTCGCAAAGTCTCTGATTAGTTTTTTTTCGGACCAGTGTTCAGGGGACTTCCCCTACGTATGTAATGCATTGCACCGGGACTTCAATTACAAAACATGTATTTTTGCACAAGGCGGTAAGTGAGGTAAGCAGTAAACTTATTTGAACAGTCCATTAATAATTAAATTCTATGAACATAAAAGCCCACTGAAGATTTTGGTATTAGCACCAAATGAAACGTGCATATAGATCAGCTAAAACATATACATAACAAACATAGATAAATATTTTTCTTTCGATCGAAATAACTGACATACTGGCCTGGTTTTAGAAATCGAAAGCAAAAATTGGTTCGTGTATTTACATTGAAAACAAAACTAATTTTTAGAATTTTATTGTTATTTTCGATATATGCAAATACACGAATGAAATTATTCTTTAGTTTTATATAAACAGGCGGCAGCTAGTTTCTTAATATTTTATTGTGTATGTACAGTGAATCAAAGTAATATTGGGACAAAGCTAAAATGATTTATGTGGAGATAATTAAGCACTATGTTAACTGATTTTAATGCAAAATTTTCATGCTTTTGTGTAGCTAACACTGTGCTAATTGCCATCTCAAAAGATTATGATTCTTAAGTTTGTCAAAATTAATTTATAAATAATTATTCACAATAAGTTAAAAATGCAGTACAAAGTAATAATGGGACAGGTGCCATCACTATATAATCTTGGCTTTATAACGGAACATTTTGCAAAAATTTTTTGTTTAAAAGTTGCTAGAGTGTATTACAGATTAATTTTTGATAAGTTTTTAAAGAAAATTAAAATATGGCGCCTCGGGGTTCACAAACATCGCCTCAAAGCAGAAAACTGATATTAGAACATTCGAAATCAGGAAAAACCGTGAGAAATATTGCGGAAATAGTAAATAAACCAAAATCTACAGTGTTTAACATCATAAAGCGATATGGAGGTACAGAAACTTTTCAAAATGTAGCAAAACCAAGCGAAAGAAAAATATTTTCCGACGCGGATGAACGATGGCTTATGCGACAAATCAAACAAAAACCCTACTTAAGCGCTCCCAGACTTGCTGCTGAAGCGGAAATACATCTAGCAAAGAAAGCTAATCCCGAAACGGTAAGAAATGTGTTAAGGAAACACTATTATAATGGCCGGGTAGCTAGGAGAAAACCTTTTATTAATAAGGTTAATAAGCTTAAACGAGTGCGCTTTGTTAAAGACCACAGAAACAAGGATTTATCATTCTGGAATAAGGTAATATTCACTGACGAAAGCAAATATAACATATTCAGATCGGATGGAAGGTAATTCGTGTGGAGAAGACCAAATGAAGAACTGTCAGAAAAAAATTTGAGACCTACTGTTAAACATGGCTTGGGGTCAGTTATGGTGTGGGGTGCAATATCAGCAGCTGGTCCCGGTAACCTTCACATTATTGAAGGAATTATGGATCATAAATATTATATCAACATCCTGCGTGCTAATCTTGCAGAAACAGCAGAGAAATTGGGACTGGCGAATGATTATTACTTCTACCAAGACAATGACCCCAAGCATAAGGCTCACAATGTAAGGTGTTGGTTGCTTTACAATTGCCCACATGTGCTCGAAACGCCTCCGCAATCACTCGATCTCAATCCGATAGAGCACGTATGGGCCTATTTAGAAGAAAAATTAAGAAATTACCAAATAAGTTGCAAATCGGACCTAATTAGTGCTCTGAAAGAGGAATGGGGTAGAATAACCCCATAATTCTGTCAAAAACTTGTGAAATCTATGCCGTATCGATTGAAGGCTGTAATAGAGAAAAAAAGCCTTCCAACTAAATATTAAACATTATATATTTAATACTTAACTTGTTACTTTATTACATTGTCCCATTATTACTTTGACAGGATTTTCTGTGTTGTTTTAGTTTTTTTGTTTTTATATCCCAGTGACGGTAGTCAATGTATTTTTTATTTATGTTCTTAATAAATAATAAAAATAAAAGTATAAATATAATTTTATTTTCTTCTTAAACCAATAAGTTCAAAAAAATAATTCGAAAGTTATTGGATAAACAGCTTGTCCCATTATAACATTGAGTCACTGTAAATATATTTGTCTTTGAAGTTTTAAAACTAATTAATATTTGTAGTTTTTTTAATGCAGAAATTAATGCAAAATTTCAAAACGATTAGGCTTAAATACAATAACCTATAATTGGTAAGAACGTTTAATTTTGTTCTAAAGTCTTCTTCTTTCTTCGACTAAATCTAAACAAATCAAAAGGAATGCATATTTTCAAAATCTTAAAACAACAACACTAATAATCTTTTACCAATTCAATATAGTAACAAAAAAAATCATATTTTTTTCCTTGTTTTGCTGTGGCAGAAGCAATTCGAAATTAAAATAATATACTTACATACATACATACTATACATACGTATATATACGTACATATATATACTTACACATGTGTTTAAATTTAATATTGTTAAATAAATAATTTATAAAGGACAACAAAAGAAACTAAACAAGACATTCACGTTTACACCGAACAAAAGCAAGAAGTTAATTTTGACAAAAGAACTTATGTATGAACTAGAACATAAGACAAAAGAACCATGTCTAATTTTCAAATTTTTCAGGAGGCCAAAAATACTTTTGAAATGCTGAACAAAACTTTTTGTGAAAACTAAAAAAAAGTATTCAAATTAAAACTCAATAGCAAATCAGCTAAAAGTCGATATAAGTTGATTTTTCATATATATACATAATATTTGTGGAACTACATACATGTGTATATGTATATCGTAAAGACAAACCCGATGAGACCAAAACTCGGGCATCGAAAATTAAACATAAGCTCTTTTGTTAAAAGTCCACAGATATTAAGACACATTATAGTATTCGAGAAAAAAAAATAGTTTTTCCTCAAAACACAAAACAAATCTCTCTTTCAACTATTGAGCATACAATTTGCGTATTTTAATTCAGGAAATTATAAGGCAGATAACAAAATTTTGTTTGATTAATAAATTTCATTATTGCAATGAATCAGTTGTTTGTTCTAATATATATATATATATATTTTTTTGTTTCGTGAACGCCAATTCTAAAATCAAGAACAAATCAAATGTGGACATAAATAATTTGGAAGAGATAACATTTTTGCATAATTTGGAATTGATTAATTTTTTTACCTTCAATTCCAAGCCCAATTAAGCAAATTTTGTACAAAATATTTTTATTTTAATAATTTCTTAAATTCATATTTCATTGCAAAAATCTCAATAATTAACCTTAAAGATAAGCAAATAAAGGTTTTATTAAATTGTAAAGGCATGCACAAAATACAATACAACTAAGAAACAATTTAAAAGTGCTTTAACTTATTTAAATCATTTCACACAATTTCGCCATAAAGATTATTTCGATTAAGAACGAATTCAAACTAAATATTTTATCAGAAATTATACTTAGATGAAGGCAAAAAAAAATTAATAATTAATAAAAATAAATTAATAAAAATTTAACTTTTCGAAAATTGTAATTATTGTCACATACATATCGCACTGGTTCCTCTAAAGAGAGTCAACTTAAAATTGGTAAATTTTCACTTTTTGCAATAGTCATATACAGTGGTCATATCTAGCTACTGTAAAAATCTTACTTCATTTTATCTACTCTTTCGCAAAAAAAAAAATACAGTTATATCCCTCTTCGTGATATAAGAATAGCTGCTTTAGAGTCAACTAAAGAGATATATTTCGAGTTTTCCCAAATGTAAACTCAATTCATATCACTTTCGAAAAAGAATTTTTAAGTATGTCAGACTAGTCTCGATACGACTGCGGCAGATGGTAGCGATAACTAGCGGGACTGAGTGATGAGTTTGGGAAGTGAATTCCACTTAATTCCAAACGTAAATAGAGTTTAGAGCAAATGGTTCGGCGCGAATCTCAATGGTTAGTGAGTGTGCCATCAAAAAGGCAACCCATTTGGTGGTGGTCAGCTTCGACATCTACCCCACACTGGAATAAATTATTTGTTGGATTTTTTTTACCGTGAAACAGCACGCAGAAGAACATGCGACATAGTTTCTTAACTAGAGGAAAGGGATAGTGAGAGAATTGACAGACAAGAAGCTTCACTATCTTACAACCCTGCTTTTATCACGTTTTTTTGTTTATAGCATTGTTGCAGCTCCTCTTATGTCAAGGACACGTATTCAATTTTGAAGCTTTGCTTTATTAGGTAACTGACACAAAGGCACACTAATCCACATCAGAAAAAAACGCGAAATGTTTTTATGACTTAGTCTGATACTGGGATCGAAATCAGGACTTTTTGATTTTGTAGTCAACGTGCAGACTACTTTAGCCAGCGCCACCCTCTAGTTTTATTGATAAAATACTGTTTTTAATATTTTTAAATCATTTCCTTATCATTATATAAAAAAAATTGTGAGGAAATATATTTGATTTCCATTATTTTTATTATAATTTTCTTTAATTCTTTAACAATAAGCAAAAGAAAAAAAATTAAACGCGTCAGTAATATTAAATATGTACGAAATGTTTTCGAAAATGTGCGAATTGTTTTAATTAATTAATCAACAAAATATTATCCTTATCATTGAATAAATTACTAAAGGGTGCTTTAGACCATAAGAGTTGTCGTACGTAAAATGAGCGAGAAAATAAAATGAAATTGCATCCGTATTTCAAAAAAAGAGAGTAAAAATCGAATGGTTTGTTTTCTTGCTTTTACACCATTGGTATGGATAAAATCAAGTAAGATGAAATCATTCTCATTTAATTTAACTACATCTGTTTGCTTGTTTTCCCAGGGATGGAGTTCTTGTGCAAATGAATTTTTTTTTTAATAACCTTGAAAAATATTTTTATAACTTTCGAATATGTTATTTTCGTGGTCAAAATTTTTAGTGTACTTTTAGAAAATATACGTATATTTTTATAAAATTGTGCTGTCGTGGTCCAAAATGTACATTTCGATTTTATAATTGGTATAAATTTATGAAACCAGTTTTCCATCCCTGGCTTTCTCACATTTGTTTACATAAAAATGCATCCCTGATCTAATGGTATGTGTTGGTTTTTGAAAAATTTTAAAAAATGAAGAGAGCCATACGACTGTCAAATTTTCATCCGCATTTCTCTCAAAATCTTATGGTTTCATTACATATTACGTTTAGACGATCCGACTTGTGCTCTTCTACACAAAAATTTGACATGTCGTACGACAGTCTTATGGTCTAAAGAACCCTTAAGTATTATCATATAATAACTAAATGTTAATTATCTTAATAACCAAAAATAAAACTTTGTACAAAATATGCTTGAATATGAGAGACGATAGTTTCCATAATCGCTTTTTGTTAAATTATTCCCCGAATACGAATAATATTAGTTTAAGGAATGGAAAATAAAAAAATTTAAACAAATAATACCCTAAATTTCCAATCGTAGTTTTTATAACGTTTTTCACCGCCATCATCTGAGCCGGCCAGCTAAAGAAAATCAGATTAGTTAATTAATAAGAATAAATAATTAAATTTTGCAATATGTGGTGGAAAACAATTGCAATAAAAATATTTACTGAAAGTTATATCGCAGTATATACTAGTATATATGTATGTATATACATATTTATTATCTCTCATCCACATTTGCTTTCTAATTGTTAACTGTATTTATTTAATACAGCTGTAGTTCTAAAAGGTTTTTCACGAAATTATAAAAAAACATGAAAATGCAAAACCAAATGAAATATTTTTAAAAAATACACAAAGTTTCCAGAAAAATTTTAAAAAGTTGTCATTTACTAGTTCTAGAATGCATAAAATATATTAATTATATTATTGTCAATTAAATTTGTCAAATAAAATGTGCAGATACTTACATATGTAGTGATCGTAATAACACTGACTTGTGTTTCCATAATCTCAAATTAAATTATTTATTACGAGCATTAAAATCATTTTCTAAAACAGGAAATAAATTCGTGTTCAAAGAGATATTTCTGATTGTGAACTCGAAAAATGCGAAATTATAACCTTTTTTCTGATACAATTTATGCTTTCAAGAACTAGTACAATTTTTCCTTCATCAAAAAAAACACTCATTTAGTTTTTTAAACTAATAATAATAAATTCAAAGATAATTTATACAACTTTTTTAGATAAAACCACATTTAGCTCTAATAAAAGAAATTAAATGAAAAACAAAAAAAAATTTAAATAAAATATTAATCAGAATATTCACTGTTAGTTTTGTTGCTTCTCTTTTAACAATTATTATTTAATCATGTATTTACATAAATATAAAAATTTAAACGTTTTTATAACATTATTATATCGGTCATAAAAATACTCACTTTATCTTTCTTATCTTGGCGGGCGTATGGGAAACAAGGAATCACAGCTGTTACACGAGATGCTGAAGCAATTTTACATGCGTTGATCATAATTAGCAACTCCATTAAGTTATCGTTAATCTCGCCTGAACCAGACTGCACAATATAGACATCTTCACCACGTACCGATTCACCAATTTCAACACTGCAAGAAAAACATAATCCAGTGTTTACACTTGATACCTACATATGTACATATGTATAGATGGATGAATGCTTAATTCCGTATTTAAAAAGTAATTCAAGTGAACTGAATTAAATATATCGATGGAAGAAAACGTAAATGCTGTCAGCCTCAAAATATGAAATGTCGTAAGCCTCTGTTTGAATGACGCAAGAATGGTGTAAGCCACAAATACATCCAAAATACTCGTTTTTGGTAGACTTGCAGTAATTAAGACTTTTTAAATAATTTTTTTTTTCGTCGTAAAACTATGAGACCCGACCAATCGAAGGAAAAGTTTGTTGCAACAAAAGAAAAACATTACTCTCTCTCTCTCATTTACCTAATTTTCCAGTACGCACCCACTTTTTGATTCTCTTTAGCAACCTTTTTCCACGCTCAATTTGAGTTTGTATAATTTTCTTTGACACTAAATTCTATTTTCTTCGATTGGCATATGATCGACAAAAATAGTAAAATTTTTTAAAATATTGGAATCTTTCTACGTTTTATTTAGATATTAACAGTTTCATTAATCGTATATAGATTTCGTGATTTAATTGTTTGCAAATAAAAATCTAACTCACCATTAGAATTATTTTATTCTTTCCTTTCTTGAAGGACGACTTAACAAATATTAAATAACAAACAAACCTTAATGTAATTAAACCAGGTGGCATCGCTACGTCATGTGATTATGTTTTCTCTGCTTAAGTTTGCGACATAAAATGTCAAAATTCTATACAAACACATTTATTTGTTTGAGTTTTTATTATTAACAAAAAGTGATAGGCAATTTAATTTGTGTAATTTTATTGCAATCGGTAGTTTCTTTATTACAAATAAATATTGCAAATTAAAATTTTTTCTGACATTTTATATCGCAAAGTACAAATTCACGAACGCCGAGTTAAAAAAAAAAACTTTAATGCTGCCCCCTTAGTAATTGCATCATGAAAGAAACAAAAGTAAAACAGTTTAATTAATTTTCTCTCCCTGTATTCCCAATTTTGTCTTTTAACTTTCAAAATGTCTAAAAGCTACAAAAAAAAAAGTTTGATCAATAGAATAATAAGCATTAAATACCTGCTGTCTTATACTACAAAAAGAAAATACATTCATTTTAATACGTAGATGCCAAAGATGGAAAAATTAGTAAATACTTTTAAAACGATGAAATAGTTATAATTGATTTTAAATTACTTACACGCCCACAAACACAACGTCAATTCAAAGTTTCATGAGAATTTGTTAGAAAGAAACATTTTGCTATCAAATGCAAGTTTCCTATTACATAGTTATTGATTTACGGCCTTATGCAAAAAACTATTGTTAAAAATAATGACTACTTGAAGTAGGAAATTTGTATGAGAAGATTGGTTAGTTTGCTACAAGTGTAAGACTTCTTGACCAACGACGATATACATACATACATAACCACGTTCAACAACATGGGACTTTAATCTTGAACTTTCTATATTAAATAATGAAAACTTCAAATTAAAACTTCTAACTGGCCGCATCTAGTACATAAGTATGCATAATATGTGTATGTATCCACATACATCCATACATAACATAAAAAATTACAGCAATAATTTTAAAACCATCACGACAAAATTTAAACAAATTTAGATAGAAGAAAATTTCCAAAATACATATGTATGTACATAAATACACTGGCTCGCAGCTTTTTTAATGCAGTTGCTTTTTTTACAGCTCTACAAAAAAAACTAATGGGTAAGTTCCCATGTCATTTAAAAGCCAAACACTTCATTTCAATATATTAAAAGCCAAAAAACAAAAAAATACTACAACAAAAAATAAAAGTTTTAAACGTATTAAATTTTGTAATACTCAGTATTACACTTTTTTTAAATTTATAATCCCAAAGCATAAACACAAATCTTGTGAACAATAGAATAAAATATGTATTCTCACTATCTCTATATTTATCATACATACTTATGTATATATGCATATGTATGTATAATGTATACGTATATATGTATATAAATATACATGTGTGTGTGTACATATGTACAACTATTACGTGGTCCAAGAATCGTGCTTAAAAAATAAAAATCAAATAAAAAATCCTTTTGGCCAACTGCCATACAATCTAAGAAAAGAAAGAATTGTATACTAAACCAGCAAATGATAATGACTGTTTTGGTTATTTTACTTTCGATTTTAAATTAAATTTTATATATACATACATACAAAAATTACAAATATCAGGAAAAATTTTTTAAAATTTTATCAGCTGTTAAACAAAGTCTTATGCAATTGGCAATTCTCAACATTCTAATAAAAAATTTCCAGAACAGATCGGAACAATCCAATAAAAATAAAAAAAATCTATCGCAAAAAATACATTGTTTTTTTTTTAATGAAAAAGTGCATTCATCATATTATTTAGAAGTTATTGCATATCGAAATAACTTCAAAGCTTTTTGGAGTTGGTTCATTATGTTGTTGATTAGTTAATTTTAATTTCAACGCTTTGAAATAAGTGCAATTTTCATTTTTGGGGACTTACCTAATTTTATTATTTTTAACAATTTTCAAAAATATTCAGTTTAATACTTCTTAAAAAAACTGTTATCTAAATGAATAGCGCCTAGCTGGCCTTCGGCTAAAATTCATAAATTTTATAGTCTACTAATAAAAAAAGTACACTTTAACCTTGGTTGAAAGTAATTATAATACATATCCATTTAACAAAAAGGCGCAAAGGAATGTTAAAAATAACCTTCAAGAAGTATGTATATACATATGTACAACATACATATGTATGTATGTATGTAAATAAGTGTATAGTACAGGAATACATATCTTCAAAATGTTTTTTTTGTTATTTGTTTGTTTTAGAGTAATTACCTCTACAGTTGGTTAAGTATTGCCGGTTTATATGTGTGTATGTACGTCCCCCTAATCTTTGTCATATCAATTGTCATATTGCATGACATTTAGAATGTAAACACGATTGACAAATTTATTGTTATTGTATTCGATATACTCGTATGCTTTCTACACCTCAAAGTGTATAAAAATAAACCCAGTGGCAAAATTCTCCTAGATGGCAAAGTTTTCGACGATGTACAATGCATGATTTGTGTAGATTTTCTAAGACATTGATTGTAATGGCCATGATTCACTATGATACACAATCGCACGATCTGCCAAATAGACATGCTTGTCTAAAAATGCATCTGTGTGACAGATTTTTTTTGGCATGTTGAGGGATTTTGAAAACTTTATGAAAATATTTATAAAATGATAAATGTTAAAAATACATTTTAATACTTTGGATGTTATATTTATTTCCCGATAATAGCCCGCTTTTTGATTTTTACGTTCTAAATGAAAAATTACTCATTGCAAAATAATTTTCGCATTTTAACAATTCTGTTCATCAAATTTAAGGTATGCATTTTTTATTTAATAAATGCACAAAATCTACTGTTTTCGTTAAATTTTTTCAGAAATCTTTATTTGTCAACACAATGAAATATTTTAACATCGCTTTAAAGTAGGTGGGTAGATGCTTTAAATTATTTGATGTTAATATTTTTACTATACGTACATATATGAAGGTAACAATTGTTTTTGAATGAAACTTATGGAATTTTGCTAATAAAATACATCAGTCAATGGGTTTAATTTAGTCGCTCAGTTATTGGTTACAGCCATACCTAAATGAGCGCGCTAAGCGAATTTATGCTATCTAACAAAAACAATTCACATGCCCATGAGAATTTAACAAAAACAATTTGTAGGAGACTGAGAATTTTTGACGTTTAGCGATCTGATTTAGGTATGGCTGTTATTATCGCCGACATCGATGACATGCAGAAAATTATGGATGGATTGGTCTTGTACGACTTCCGGGCTAATTGTTCGAAAATTTCGCAAACGATTTTTTTGAGACGTGCTCAATGTTTCTTCATTTTCTATTGTCTTGTACCCGTCCTAAAAGATGTTTTAAATACATGGCCAAATGGGATGTGACCGAATAACCAATACACTTTACTATCAGTTATGACAGCTGATTTTTTTATTGTGTTTCCTCCTTCCGCAGTTTGATCACACACTAATGCAGAACCACGTTGAGAAAGAAAATGTGAGGGTATGTTTGCTATTTTTATTTTGTCATACTCGGTTTTTGTTTGACAGTTTCCATCAGACAACAAACAAACTTTTATTGTAGAGTTCTAGATTTTTAATATAATACTGTACCGTGTTATCGCTATTTCTTATTTCCACTGACAGTGTTTTCATTATTTATATTTTCTGTAATTTTATTATTTAATTCCTGAATTTTACTAAAACAATAGGCATCTCTGTGTCATATAATACAAGTATTAAAGTAAGAGATTGAATAAGAGAAATAATAATATATGATGAAATGCGCGCGCATATTTTAAGAGAGAAAATAAACAATTTATGAATGTATAGTAAAATATAATAACAAAATAGGGACACTGTGTTGAATCTGTAGTAAAATATAACAAAAATTAAGTGTTGTCAATACCAATCTTATAAAATGAAAAATTAATTTGTTTACGCAACAAAAAATTACGTTTACGAATTAAAAAACATATGCATTTACATAGTAGAGATATTCGTAAGTAATTGAATTAACATAACTTGAACCAACAATACAAACAACTCTCACATACATGTGGAACAAACTGCAAGAGACAGAATCTCCCGGGAATTCTATCTGCTGTGGAAAACTTTTCACTTAAAGTAAATTTAAATTGTATTTAAAAAGTTTCGATAATTTGCAAAAAGAAACTAATTAACAACAGAAAAAAGTTTAGGATAAAAATTTGCTTTTCGCTCAGTCATTGGTCTTCAATGTACAAAAAATACCTTTTTTGTCATTTAAGTTTGTACTGGAAAATATAAATACAATTGGACTTGTAGAGAAATTAATATAAAATACAGTTAAATACTATATATATACTATAAATACCGCATATCGACCATTCTATCGTGTAGAATAATAAGTCAATATGTATCGAATCGTAGCTTTTAGTAAAAAGTATTATTCATAAATTTGTAAAAAATTTTGTAACTATTTTTCATTTATTCAACATAAGTCAAAATGAATTACGATTATTTATGTTTGTTATATTGCATAACTGGTCTATATGTACATATCATTTGGTTGTAATATCAAAATCATCAGTAGACCTTGTACATATGGACTAACTAAAGCATATAAAAAAATAAACCATATATTAAAAATTTATTTTTCTCTTTGTTTATAAAATTTGCACATTTCAACTTTTTAAAACAAACAACAATATAACGCAATATACTAGGTAAAAATTTCATGTGACAGATTGAGACATGTTAAATTACGTTACATTTTATTTGATATTTAGTGCCATGGTAAGAAAAATAAAATTTTCAATATATTTCGCCTCATGAAGACAGCATATTCGAATGTCATAAATGCGTGAAATAAAAACGTACAGTTGGCAACATTCAAGAAAAATTTACATTTTTAACCTCGAAAAAACTAAGCATGTTTTTCAACAGATAAAAATACAGATTTTTATAAATTAATATTCGCATTTATTTCTTAGTTGTTGTAGGTATATTGATTGTTATTTTTATATTGGAGCACATGATTAAATTAATGTAGGTTTGTCTTATTACAAATACCACGTATGGATGTATGTATCTACGTATGCATATAGCTACATACATACTTATGTATGTTCTTTGTTCCTTACTGATTTAATTTTATTAGACAAAAAGCATACATTTTCGCAATGCTAATTTAATTAATATTTAGTAGAATTAAGCAAGTTGCTTTGGTTTTTCTTTTCATTCCAATAGTTATTTATGCGTAAAATAGAAGATGCGGAATAACAAGTGAGTATAGACAGGTACGATACAATTAGCAAAAAAACTTTTTTATAGGTACATTTTTTATATAGAATATACAATTTTATTAAGTATGTACAGGTACAGTCAATGATGTAGAGAATCATTTAAATGAATAAATTTAATTACTGATGGGAACAAGATAATTTAACTTGGCTTCCCCTTGATTTTTACTACTTGAGGAACGATAAAAGAAATTATACCTTATTTTCCTTAAACTTAGCCAAGGGCAACAGAAATCCTTGACGCCATCAAGTGGCACATTCTCTGTGGATTTACAATCCGTTGTGCAAATATGTATATTTCCTTGAGTGATAATAAAACATGGAATTTGTTTCATATAATTATAGGTATTTTTCCATTTAGTTTCAAATAAACTTCCATCCATACATAAATCTTTTTAACCACTCTATATTGATGATATAAATTGCCTGCATGTGCTTTTCTGCCTTGTTAAACAACAACAACAAACATCCACAACATTAAACACTGTCTTACAAACACAAACAAAGACTTTTTTTCTTTTTGTTGTACATTCACGTGTTCGAAAAAAAGATTATATTATTTTGTTCATTTAAAATTTTTTTATTATTTATACTTTTATCTACTTATTTAACACACTTTAAAAAAAAGTATGTGTTTTTCACTGTTGTTAAAAAATATTTTAAATTGCACTTGTTTTTATCGATTTTTTCTCTTCTATTTAATTTCTTTCTTCATTATTATTAATTTTCTTTTTAGCTTTGTTTTTTCTATATTTTCTTTAGTTTTACTCACCATGTTTCCAAATTACTAAATTTTTTCGTTACGACTTTGCCCAAATCGATACCCAGACGGTCAACAATTCTTTGGGCCAAATCCGGATGTGATGTACCCGAAAACACTTTAATGTTTGGCATTCTGGAGTGTAATGAATTTAATGAACAGGCTTGTTTCTCCAAATTGTCGCGTATCAGACTTTTTGCGCGTATCGGATTAGCAGATCGAACTGGCATCACACAATCTACGAGTACAAGTTTTTATATTACAAAAAAACATCAAGAAGAAGACACATAAGTTATAATAACAAAAATATTGCTGCTTTTTCTCTTTAATTTACATAAGTATGAGTTAAATGGAGAGGTAGCAGTAGTAGTAGTATACTAATTAGTTAAATATTATAATCAGTGTTGCCAATTTTTTTTCAGAAAAATCTTCATATTGACAAAAAAATCTTATTTTTCTATTAAAAATTTTTTTCCATTGAAATAAATATTTTTTTAAATCAAATTCAATTAAAATATCTATTTTTATTACATTTCTAAATTTTTTGTACTTGGGAGTAACGTTATACGTTTGTTTATTAAACTTTTTACTAATTTTTTTCAATTGTTCAAAATTTATGCATTTACAATCAGAATGTTCTTCAACTACCACACAATCTATGGTTTATTTATCTATTAGTTTCTTATTTTGTTCATATTCATAAAAAATCCTTTCCAAGTTATCTGTTGCTATACAGGTATGACAATGGGGCTATGATGAATGGGACCCAAGTGGGGTGGGCTCTTTTATGTTTTTTTTATCGGTGATCTGCTCACCTAACCTAACTGTTGCTATTGCCATATTGCATAAACTATATTTTAAACTACGAAAAGCTTCAGGAGTAATCGAAACGATTTGCATTCAAAATGACATCCTAACACATTTCAATATTTTCTTCACGCAATAAATTGTATTATATAAACTTGAAGTGACGCAATTCTCATCATTGATCATCAGTCTGATGAATATTATTCGGATCAATAACATTTGGAAGAACTTGGCTGGTAGAGAAATACTTCTATCAGCTGTTTAATGAACGGTAACTTTAAAAAGTTTAAATATCATATTTAAAAAATTTATTTAAGCTAAATAAACTTTTAATCTTTTTGACATCTCAAAAATAAGAATAATGTTCACATATGGGAACACTGACTAAAACAAAAACGTATCTCATTTACTCAAAACGGAAGTGTAATTGCTCTTCTTTTCTAAACACACTAAGATTGTTTTTCTCTTCTGATTTTTATATTTTTGTTTGCATTTATTTAAAAGTTTATTTGGTTGTGTTGATTTTGGTAAGTGATTGACTGTTGATGTATTATTTACATTATTGCTGGTTTTACAATTTTTAATAAATTGCATGTTTATGTGGGTTTCTTTCATTTGTTTGTTCGTTAAAGCTTTTGATAAAAAGGTGTCATAACAACACTAAACATAACTCTTAATAATAAAGCTATAAAAAGTGCAAAGAGAATACAAATATATTTTGATTACTTGATACCGGCAAACTTTTATTTTATACGTATCAAGATATCAGTAGCGGGATAATTCTCAAAAAATAAATAAAATCACATTTTTTATCACCAATAAAAAATTACAGGACTTCGACAGTTGAGAACAAGAACGTAAATTTTTTAAATTTTAAGGAATAATTTTACTTTTTTAACAGATTAGAGAAATAGCATTAACGATTGATTTCATGTGTATTGTCATATTTAATTGTCGCTTTAACTCTTTGTGTGTCCTCAGTAAAAATTTTGTGAAGTCTCTGCAGGCAGGTTTGGGGAGTATTTCAAATACAATTACGTATTTTATATTTTTTAATTTTTCAGTACTTTTTAGACTGAATCGTAGCAAATACAAAAACGAAGAAGAAGATATATTCTACGGCGGATAAGACGGTCACAGTGGCAAAACCTCCGATCGGACACTTGGATCGTTGAACCGATTGTAGACATAGTTCCGTTCTAATATTTGTTGTTGTTATAATTAAAACATTCCTGATTTAATCGTTAAACATAACTTCATACTTAATACATGCATACATATATTCCACAGTTAATTCCTTCTTAATATATATTAAATTAAACCGATAAAGACATCGATGACAACAAAAATATAAAACTCTAGAACGGTTATTTCTTGAGTCTAATTTTGAACTCGCCCGCTTACAAGGTAGCTTCAACTTTCAACAATATACCTTGCTCGTTTAAAAGTAATCGTTTGTTGCTTCCGGCAATCAGAATAAACAATTATTGTTTATTGTATATTAAAAGGCCTAGAAACGAGCATCGTGGTTATATTAGTGTTAATTTGTATGTGTGCTGGATAGAAAATCAAAAAATTTAGATTTTTGGCACAAGTATACGTGCTTGATCGTGTCTAGGCTGCTAGTTTTTTAGTGCCGATATTTGGTTGAAGATTTTGAAAACTATTTCAGTTTCTTATATGTATATTTAACGAATTCAGTTTATTGCACTGCTTAAAAATCATGTCAAGTCTATTCATATTCGCGACACTAGGCTAAATACTTCATTATTAAAAGTACAATACATAGGTATTTTGATTTTACACAAAAACCATTTCGTCAACACCTTTGAACCGACAGTATCAATTTTGTAGTGAAGCATAACGAGAAAAATATTTATAATATTGCATTATAGACGTCATTGGGAGCAGCAATATTCGGTATTATTAAAATCGGCAATGAGAAAGAAAACAATACTGATAAGAGATTGTAAAAACAACACTGCTGACAGTTCAAGATTACACCACGCTATCTTCGTTTTCCTTACAAACATTCTATTCTCCCACTGTGAACAACGACACTGATTTCCACTTTTCAAGAGTAAAATAACACACTATCCCTTACAATCAAACGCACAAAATTCTCTTAAGTGCAGAAGCTAGGACAATTTAAACATAAATTACTTACATACTATATATAAAAAAATGTATATAAAAATACACTTCACTATTTAGCAGATGTACACACAATACATATGTCTGCATATATAAAAAATTTGAAGAAAACTTTTTAAATCAAAAGTTATGAAATTTTCCACTAACCACTTTCATCAGTATCCATGCGTCCAGGCATTGTTTAAATTCCAAACCTGATGAAAACTTAATAATTTAATTAGTTGCAACACTTAAAATTAACAACACTTTGGACATTTATCTTTTATTTTCGTCTGATTGTTTTGCTTGTTGGTTTCTTGATGGGTTATTTAGATATTGTGACGACCGTTCATGACCTTTGCCAAAAATACAATAGTGCAAAATGTGTTTGAAATTTTACTTTTTTGTATTTGATACAAAATAAATTTACATACAAAATACAAAAATTGTTTTAATTGTAAAGTTTTCGCTGAAAATACAAATACATTTTTTTTTAATTTTATTGTTGCTTGTTTTCTTGTCTAGCTTGTACTAAAAAAGCGCAAGACGGAAATTTATAACAAAAATATTTAATTGTTGAGTTAATGCTTGAACAAGATATTGGTGGGAAATATAAAAGAGTGTTTGTCGATACAGAATTCTAAAAAGAGGGAAAAAGAGGAGAGAACATATGAATAATACATAACCAATGATGACAGATGAAAAAGGTGTGAATTCATAAAATTTCGGGCGAAAAATCGTCAAAATAATCTTCAGAAGTCGTCAAAAATAAAAAAAAAATTTTCGAAGTAAATATGTATTTTATTTAATAAAAACATAAAAAATTCTTCATCTTTACATAAAATAAACTAAATTCTTACCACTAAAGAGATCGACTTTGTTGAAATAAAGTAGAATCTCAGAATTATAACTGTCCAGAAATTAGAGTCAGAGGGTTCAAGATATGGAAGTTTTCTTTAAGAATTTTAAAATGTGTTATTTTTTATTTGTTTATTGAAGTAAATTATTAAACGAATACTCCCTGTGCTAAACGAAGTATAAATGTTTATAATAGTATACAATTATGACTTGTCACATTGGTACTGAATCAGCCAAAACCAAAACTTTGAAGTTGAAAGTTTAAGACAAATTCTTGTGAAGATGCCAAATAAACACCAAAAAATACATCTTCTTTTGATGCGAAGGTAAAAATATCTAAACATTAATAAATTTGTGTTTAACAAAACAAATTATATACGCTAAATAGCATAAAAAAAATATTCTATGTTAAATAAGCACGTTATATTATTTTCTTATAATTTTAGAGCATTTCGAAAATAAGAACCATCCGATGAACAAAGAAGTTCTAATATGTGAGAGTCAACTGTAATTTTTAATCTTAACTCTTAAGCTATATGTACGCACGACTGTCAGATTTTACAATGTAGGATATGGCAATATGCTGACAATGCCCTCACATTGAAAAATTGTCACCGAATGTAAATTGTTCTGACTATTGTAAGAAAACTGTACAATTTCATTGTCACACAATAAATTTATCTTTCAACAAAAATTGTCTGTTCACACTGTTGTCAGATTATTGTATGGCAAAAGTTGCCAGATCCGATGTTTAACATAGTATCTACATATTTATGGACAGCGTTGCCAACATAAATATTTATCACAATGGTGTTATTGTACGGTGCACTAAATTAAGCACATGTAACAATAACAAATGACTGTAAAATGTGCGGCAATTACGTGTGAACGGAAATGAAGGGTGTTCTCACGATTGTCAGATTTGTGACAATATTATTGTCATACAATACATTTTGTGACAATGTACAAATGTCAGTAAAAATGTTCACTCGCACAAAAAATATATTTTTTTAAACAAAATACGGATTGCAATAAAATTACGTAAATGCTTATTACTTTTTGTTAATAATAAAAACTATTAAACAAATGTGTTTGTATAGAACTTTGACATTTTATGTCGCAAACTTAAGTAGAGAAAAAAATAATCATTTAAAGTAGTGATGTCACCTGGTTTACATTATGCAAGGAAGTAGAGAAAGAATTATTTATTGAAAGATAGCATTATATTACTTTTTTCCACAAAAAGCTGAAAGACAACAATAGAAATTCATATGGTTTTTTGCGGACGTCTATTTGTTATAGATAAATATGTAAGTAAATCAATTTAAATTGTATTTGTTATAAAAAACTCATTAAAATTTTAAAATTCGGTATTTTTACCGAAGTTAAACAAAGGAATTACTCAAATTCGTGATAAAAGGGTGGCGATGGCTGAAGTAGTCTGCACGTTGAAATTTCCTAGGTTCAACCCCTTTCAGACTCATAAATTATCTGGAATTTTTTCTGATATGCATTTGTATATAAAGTTTCAGTGGCGAAGGCATAGTCACTAGTTACCGAACAGTAACGGCTTCAGCTGGATCCAATCCATAGGCACATCAGAACGCCCTCCTTCGTTGGTATTGTGTAGCACTGGCGAAGTAAAAGAATTACTAAAAATGGCTACTAAAACAAATCTTAAAAAAATTTAATACGTCTCCTTGACATCAGAGGCGTTACAACACTGCTATAACAACAAAGAACGTACAAAAGCAGAGTTGTAAAATAGTGAAGCTTCACCAACTGAAATTTCTCCTACTATCCCTTTTCTCGTCGATGGATCCAGCGATGCAGTAGGACTCGTGCCTGCGAGCAGCCACATGAACCAACCTATCAACCACAAAAATAGTATTTCAACTAGTATATAACCATATGCAAATGATATAGTTGGGCTCGTATGACAACCTAAAGTTACAACCGGTAGTTCGATATATTAAAAAGACGGATAGGCAACTAGTCTGTAGTAAAAAGCTCCTACATAGTATAATTCTAACCACATACTATTTATTATTTTTGAATTTTAATTGACCTCTTTTTTATTAATTATATTAAGATAATCAAGCCATTTATTTTATCTGCAGGGTATGTTTGACCATACATCCAAACATATCTATGTGTGTACACACATATGTAGATAGATCTCTACAAAAAGTAAAAGTATTATATTTATTTCAGTGTGTAAAAGCAAACCTGAAAATAAAATAAAGTTTTTTAAGTGCCAAAAGAACTACATATTATAGGTACTTAGTACATGTCTTTAGTTGTTTGTTATGTATACATATATTTCTTGTTTTTCTAGAAATAAATAAGCATAAGACACTACCTAGTGAAATTTCTGTCACATACATACATACATACATATAGTACGTACATCTTAGTTGTATGCGTTCAACTAATTTTTTTAATTTATCCCAAAAGTTCAATCGAATGACTTCCAATTTGTAATAACTTGCGAACTGCTAAGCATGAATGCATCATTTTAAAATCAATGATTTTATTATGGAATATGGATGTATAGCAGCGGCATAAATAATAGCAGCACGACCCCACATACCTTTAATCGTGAACTCAGTTTTATTCTTTGAGTGCATTTTGCTGATACAATTCACAATCACGTCAGAACGCTCATTTACAAAATTGTTACTACACAGAATTGAAAAGTGCTTATATATGACAACGGGCATAGTCGCGGGTGCAAAGAAAGCACCTGCAAAATTTGCATGTGTTCGTTCTCCTCAAAAATACAATTAAAAAAAGAAACAAGTCATTACATTCAGCTAGTAGAAATACTGCGACATAAACATAAAGAATAAAAAAGATAAAGCAAAAAGTAGTTATGTAGTGTAAGCGAGTAACGGCGGGTTAAGAAGTAATTACAGTTTAAACATTATAGCCACGTCCTGCTATTATTTTCACCGGTACTGTACATACATTATTTCTTTAAACAACAAAGGCCTTTCTCAAAAACCACGTGTATAATCGGAACACACTCATTTAGAAATTCAGGAATTGTATCCAATATACAAGTGCTAAGTTGTATAAATATCTACGCAAACGTATATATTTACATAGTATATTATATATATAACCATAGTATATGATTTAATGTCAACAACAAAAAAAGAGCAACAGCACCCACTTAGTATACTCACTTATTTCACCAGTGAAATTGTTTGTTCTCTTAGTTCAGCAAAAATCATTGAAAATAAATTTTTATCTAAATACTCTATGATACCACACTTGTTCAGATTATCCTTAGTCTAGAATTAAAACTGTATTTTTTACACTAAATCTTTTTCACAAAACGGGATGTTTCAAAATTGCAGACTTACTTCTTGTCCAAACAAATTTTAAATGTGTTATGCTTACAGTTTCTCAAGAATATTAGAATAAAGGCAGAATTATCTAGGTAGTAGCGGATTGCTATCTGTTACTAAAATACAATAACCACACGCATTTTTGTTTTTGGAAATTACACGTCAAAAAAATTTTCCTTAAAATTGCAATGAAAACGCATGTCCCATGCATAATGCCTAGTTATTGCATTACATCAAAAAGACAGTTTTTTTTTTGTGTCAAAAATTTTTTATATGACGTAATAAAGTGTCAATCTGTCAAAATTTGTTTATTTTCACCACTTGTATACATAAATTTTATACACACCAGCAATCATGTCATGTCATTACAAACTAGGATAATTTTTCTTCTATTTAACCCTCGCATGCACCAAACTTCGTTCGGGCAGATGAATTTTTTTAAAACTTTGTTTTAGAATAAATTATGGCCAAGAAAGATAAAAATAAGAAAAAAATATATTTTTTTATAGCCATGTATAAATGTAGTACACATACAACATGATGCATATAAAGGTATGTGTTTTGTTAAATATAACATAACCCAAAAAGAACTTTAAAAAAAAAAGTAAAGAAACTATGACATTTGGGCAGAAAATACGTTAACAGCTGGCGGTGGAAATAGCTCCCGAGCTTATCCGGTTTAAATTTGCCTTGCATTGATGCTCACATACGTATCAGTGATGCAAAATATAGCACAATTTTCCACACAGAAAAATAATAGTTAAATATTTACCAATTAACCAACCTTCTTATGCAAAAACGATTGTTAAATTTAATGCCTGCTTAAAGTAGGAATGGTATGATATGGGAAAATCGGTATTAACGTTCACTTTAGCAACCGTTTTTTATAAGATAGTTAGTCTTTGCTCAGTAAAGTTGTTTTGTTTTTTCAAGATTTTTTTCCTTTCGTTTTCTTCTCCATTGTATTGTAATACAAGCGAAACTTTATTAAAATAATTTAAGTAGTAAATTGCTATTAAGTACTAAGTTGAAAATTTAACACTATTAAAAAGAACTTCTGGTTAGTCTATTGTATAACATATCTGTTTTCTTGCACTTACAAATTATTGGCATTCATGAAATTACGTCTTTCTTTAAAATTTAATATCAATGTTGTCTACCCACAAAAATTATAATTTCTGAATAAAAATAAATTCGAAATTATTAATAATAATGATTGAATTTCTGTGTATTATGTGATGTAGACCAAGGTATACCAGGTAAACTCTGTAGTACAACAACAACCAAAAATGATTGTGTACTGTCAAAATAATTCATACATTTTGAAATTAAACATTGATAAAGGGAGGGTGGCGATGGCACGATGGATGGTAGTCTGCACGTTGACTACACATCCAACTGGTTCAACCCCAGTTTCAGACAAAAAAATTTTTAAATAAATATAAACATCTCGCATTTTTCTGATGTGCATTAGTGTGTTTTTGTGTGTCAGTTGTTGTCGGAAGGTTTCAGTGGCGAAGGCATAGTCACTGGTCACTAACAATACCGGATTCAGCTGATAGCAATCCACAATCACATCAGAACGCCCTCCTTTGTCGGTATTGTGTAGCACCGGCGAAGTAAAATAATAATAAAAATAGCTACTAAACCGAAGCTTCAGCACTGCTACGAGTATAAAAAAAACAAAACAAAAAGAACGTGCGAAAGCAGAGCTGCAAAATAATTAATTAAGCTTCACATCCTGCCGTTTCTTCTACTATCCCTTCCCTATAGTTCCCAGCACAATGCTTCGCATGTGTAGGAGTCACCTCCTGAGTGCTGGTCCTAGATAAAAAAAAAAAAAAGTCCAACAGCTGGGTGGTAGTTCACCTGTTATGAATTCACCTTGTTGTAGGCAACAAATATAATATAATATAATATAAAAAACGATAATGGTCCTGTGAGAATGGTGGTAGTTATAATTTTATTCAGATATAACTTTACTAGGTAAAAATCAATTGAATATTTTGAGTAAAAAACGTTAGATATTTTTTTTGTTGGATAGTTGCAGACACTTTGCAGTTTTGCTGTGGCTTGAAACTCGCTACGATACCATCACTGCTTATACAAGCAGCAATAAATTTAGATTTTGTAGAAGAAAAGTTCTAAAAAGCTAAATAACCATTTAAGAGACAATCCCAATAATTTTATAAACAATAACATTGTTTATTCGTAAATCTATTAAGAATTTCAGGGAAAACTGCAGTGATCGAAAGTATAAATTATATTGATATTTATTTTTGCTTTTAAAAAAATTTCTCGATGATAGTGTAAGTTTTTTACAATTGTTCTCTCTTTCACTTAGCATAAAATACAGAAAAACAGCAAGAAGAAAGCAACTAAAGAAGATAAAAACAAAAACAAAATTAAAATAATTTTTTGTGAGCTGAACATTTTTGTACGGTAAAACTTACGCTACCTAATTAATTACGAAAGCGTCTAGGGACCAACCGTAAAGCAAAAGAAATAAATTTTGGTTCATCATGGCTAACATGGCAGTATCACGTATTAAGCGCGAATTTAAGGAAGTTATGCGCAGTGAGGAGGTAAGTTATACAGCAATCAAGTTATTTGTTTATTTTTGCAATTTTAGGTCTGATTTTTTTTATACCAGTTGTGTTGTTTCTGATGAGTTTAATATTTGTAGATACATCATATCCTTATGACGATATGATTTTGAAAGCAGTTGTTTTTACTACAGGCATTTTAATTTTTTTCAAATTTCAAATATTCCATAATAATTTCAGAACAAATTTAATAAAATTTTAGACAATAATTGCGGCTCTTATGAATAAGTATTTCCCAAAAACATCCTGTGCATGAATATCTATAGTCCTAACTGATTTTACAAAATATCTTGTGTTTTTTAAGATATGCAAAACAATTAGTTCATGCATATCTTCTATTGCAAACTAGTTCAAAATAAAATAAAAGTCGAAATAGAAATCTAAATATTTGAATATTGAATACATCATTCTAAAATAAGTCAGTTCCTTTTTTACACTTCTTTATTTGATTAAAAATTTCTGTAATTTAATAAAATACTATTGAGATAAATTTTGAAATGCCTCAATTTTGTTGCCAGATTGTTCAATGCTCTATTAAAATTGAATTAATTAACGACAGTTGGACTGAATTACGTGGAGAAATAGCGGGCCCACCTGATACCCCATATGAAGGCGGCAAATTTGTACTTGAAATCAAAGTGCCCGAAACGTATCCTTTTAATCCACCAAAGGTAAAATACAAATAATATTTTCTCCGCTGAAATAATTGTTTTCCACGGTAGGTACGTTTTATAACAAAAATTTGGCATCCTAATATATCTTCCGTTACTGGTGCCATTTGTTTGGATATATTAAAAGATAACTGGTAAGTTAATAGTAATTTGCCCGGAATTATTCAACGTTGCTACATAATTTAATTTTAAAGGGCTGCTGCTATGACATTGCGAACGGTATTATTATCATTGCAAGCTCTATTAGCCGCCGCAGAACCAGATGACCCACAAGACGCTGTAGTAGCTTTCCAGTATAAAGACAAATATCAATTATTTGAAACTACTGCTCGACATTGGACAAATGTTTATGCAGGTGGTAAGTTTCGTTTTATATTATTTAATTACTTGATTACCTACAACAAAAGGTTTTGAATTCACATAGGCCCACATAGATACCCAGAATGTGACTCTAAAATACAACGCTTGAGGGACATGGGCATAGACGAGCATGAAGCTCGTGCTGTTCTATCGAAAGAAAACTGGGACTTGGAGAAAGCTACGGAAAGTCTATTTAGTTAGCTTCGTTTATCATTTCCCCATATTTGTAGACTTTCGTGGGGATTTTTTAAGTCTTGAAACTACAAATGAAGGGTTTGTAGCGCTTTTAAGTTTCAATAACAAATAAGTAACATCTAAATGATACCAATCTGAATTTGAGCGCGGTTTTTATATTCTTCTTTCATAATTTATATTTATTTTTCTCAATGTCAGTCATATAATCAGTATAAAATCTCACGGTCCTGTTTAATTCTGATTTGGATTTTCTAACAAGTTATTTATCTTTAGATTCATAATTTATTGGTAAACTTTTAGAATGGTTTAAAAAGTAATTTTTAAATTTCCATTATAATTTTTCTTAATATCTTTCGTTTAAATATTTAATAAATTCTAAATACTTTTGGTTTATTATTATTTGACTGCTTATCAGCAGCATTCTACATGATTCTTTTGAATTACATTAGAAATATCTAAATTAAAAAAAAAACTTTGTAAAGAAAATTTAATAATGATGCAATATGTCATTAAGTTTAAAGTAAAATTAAATGAATAAATAAAGTCAGAAGGAGAGTAATAAAGGAAAAAATATTCCAATCATAATTTAATAGTATGTTCACAAAAAAATCTCAAGAAGTTTAATTAAGAATAATGCAAAAATGTATAGTTCTTTTGTGCTAATGAACACTTTAATTAAAAAACATGCAATATTGTTTTAGTATACTATTGTGGATTTATTATTTAAAACCTTGTGGAAAAAAATTGCGAGAGTACTTTTGACTATTACGGCTGACAACCGCCAGTTGCCATCTATATCGTGTTACGAATGACAATAACCGATCCGTGTGTGAGTACTTCTGAGTCACGACTTATTGAATTCATGTGCATAAGCTTTTTTGGAAGGACTTTTCTTTACATCTATGAAATTCACGGCAAACGCGTTTGGATGTTTTTCTATGCTATTTACTAACACCCTGTTCACGGAATTTTGCTTTCAGTAAACATATCGCGTGATTATACAAAATTGCTTTGAAACCATTTTGATTCTTGATATTTTTTCAGTGTAGAATGAGTCTACTAAGGTAAACATTTTTTGTCAACATATAAGGATGCAGATTTTTATATTAGCGGAGGCAATTCGATATCGATAGAAAGTTCCAAGGATTGTATTCTACGGACAATTTGAAGGTTTGATAATTGTCTGTTAAAAGTATTTGAATTGTGTTTAGAAATCCGAACTCGTTGATAGTATTTCTTAGCTATTGTCGTGCCAAACAAGATTTTTATTAAAAAAAATTCAAAATAGCAAGAAATTAAATTTTAAAATATGCAAGACAAACGGAAAGTGCACAATATTTAGCAAGGTATTTTTTAATAATATATGTATATGTATGTATGTATCTGAAGTTATATATGTAGATATTGCTGCATAAGTATTCTTACTGTCCACTGGTATCAACCTTTTTGCGTGAAAATTTATTATTTGATGCACTGTTGCTGTTGCTAATATTACTTAGATTAGTTGTGGACGAAATACCACCTAAAGTATATATGCGTTGTTTCCATTCTTGCTCTAGTTTAACATATGTGCCACCCAATGGCCGATTGGTTTGGCTTACAGTTAAATCCAGTGCAGTTTTCTTTTGAACCATATCCATCACTTGCTTCATAATTTTCTCCTCGTATTCTCGTTGATGATCCTGATTACTGCGAGCCGATAATTCGCCAGACCAATAACGACCAGAATTTTCAAGGAGTTTGCTAATAAATGAAATTATATTAAGAAACATTGACATTTTGCCAAATTGAATTACCTTTTCCTATTTTGTTTTTTGTGATAGCTCTTCTTTGGTGGAAAGGTGTTGCTATCTGATGATTCACATCCATCACTTTCACTTGACGAAAAGCATTCATTGTAGGAAAGCTTTCCAAATTTCGACAAACGTACATTGTCCAATGTATCTGTACTTTCGGTTTCGGTACTGGAATCGGCAAAATATTTTGCAGATGGTTTCACACGTCTATCCACACGATATGTAGATTCTGAAATATGATGTAATCCAACATTGCTTTAAATATGATAAAAGTTGTGTATAAAACTTTAAAAGGCTTAAATGGGTCAAGCACGCAAATGGGAAATAAATCTTTCTATCTATAAAAAAAGCAATGCCAATTATTATTATCAAAGTTATGAAAATTATAGCACGTTGTGAAGTAAAATTAAATAAAATGAATTCCGGCATTTTGAAGTATAAATGTTGTACACGTTTTGTAAACTGCATTCAATCTACAAAGCCAATTCGCCTTGCATACGAGTGAAAAGGTTTCACAATTTTGATTTTTTAACATAGATTTTTGAATTAAGTTATAATTTTATAGCAAAATATCTCATAAATGTTATTTTATTAAGAGTTTTTTTAATTCGTAAATAAATTATTTTAGACCTTGTATGTGGAATTGTATATCTTTGACTCTGAAATATTATGTTGAATGTTACACTGTTTTTATTTTTTTTTTAACTTGTAATTCCATTTTTATATTTACCACCTGGATTTAAAGTTGGTAGCAGACCTTGCCGACAACGATGAGGCATAAGCGATATACCCTTCCATCTAGGTTCGATCTCCCTATTAGCGAATGTTTCTTGCAAGCGATGAGGAGGACAATCAGCCAAAGCATTTCCTTCCATGACCAACTGAACTATAGATAGAATAGAACGGTCCCCATCTGTTTCGACTAAGACGCTATGCTCCCGAAACTGGCAGCCCTAGTACAGATAATTAACAATTTTAAAATTAATTAAAATAAAAACATGAACTATAATAACTAATTATATGTATATACATGTGGACCCGGTAATGCCTCGTAACGAAATGCCTGTTGACTACAACAGGCATATCGCCCAGCTGGTCCTGTAGTACGACCCTCAGCTACAGGTCCTAAAAAACTAGGCGGTTCTGGGTGATAGCGGCACCAGGACATCTAAATTTTATTTTATAATATACATAAATATTTATATATGTGTGTACGTACGTTATTTAATATTTTCTTTTATTTGGATGCAGAAGTACCTGATAAACGGGAAAATACATTTCACATAAACAACAATACAGATAGTGTGCATGACCCCAAAGCTTCCAATAAACTAATCGCCACGACTTAACTTCTTTAAATAATTGCGTTATATAGTAATTTACATCCCACGACGGATCACGTATGTGGTGGCTGACAATTTGACCCCATCTATTTAAACGTACATTACCTGGTATACACTGTATGTACGACTTCATCGTATTGGTCAAACACTTGTGACACCTTTTAAAAATACATTTAAATAAATTTTAATGTTCCAACATAATAGAAAATTAATTAAACTTACTTTGAGCACTTAAATAATCCAGCTAGGCTATAGTAATGACCTCTTAAAGCTTCCGTTTCTGGCTCGAAAAGACTGCTTATAAGTTTAGTCCACAGACGGTGTATCAAACGATTCTTTCTCTCACCTACCATTTCCAATTCCACATTAGTGAACATGTCAGCCATACGTGTGACTATTGGTTCACTTAAACAGGGAAGATTACCAGAATTTCGTACCACATCAGCTAAACGGGAATGACAAAATGTTAAACAATCTAATTGCAAAGGTTCCATCTGAAATAAACAGGTACAAAAATGTATATATGTAGATACATACAAGCGTATGTTTCAATTATAATTGAATAATGTTGTACACACCTGTAAAAAGGAGGACGAGACTAAAATGGAAATCACATTATTCACATTCAAATACGGTGCATTAGTACAATTCGAATCCATACTAGTGATATTGCAGTTGTGGCCGAATTCAGATTTTACCCATTTCATGAGCCACTCAAAGATATGTATATCGCAATGTACTGATATATCAATATCTTCGAGTTTCTGCCCTGCAGTAATATCAGCAAAATAACCCATCTTGCTCACCAGTAAACTTTGAGAACACGTAAAATCCTTGGAAATATTTTTATCCTCATCACAGACATGTATTAAGACTTCCGGACTTGATCAATAAATTATACGTAAGTTATTATTTTTTTTTTCAACTATAAATACTTACTCTTTAATTGAAGCGCTATTTAATGTTATATTATTATTATGTGCTACAATTATTTTACCCTTAACTTTAATGCTGGAATCCTTGTTAGCTGCAGTTGTATCAATTTCATTTGATATATCACTTGTTAATGCGGTTGAAGCGGATGCTGCAATTATCCGCGAATCCTTTGTTTGCTTAAGTTTTAAACGTGTAGTGTAATTAGGTGGTAGTGGTATTGGACAAATAAACGGTAAAACTGCATCCAAAATACCTTCGTTTAAAACATAATCCAATTTGTCATTTAATTTCACATGCAAATTTTCAGATTCTTTATAATTTGATGATTTTGGCTTTGTGTTTACAATTGCGTTACGCTGTAGCGGGAAACTGGTATCCGCAGTACCACTGGCGTTATGTTGTTTTATACAATCACCTGGTGAACGCAAATTATGATTAAATCCATACAAATCATTTACTAAACGATTTTGAGCCAACTTTTCAAAGTTAATAGATGTATGTGTTTCACAGGTTTTTTCATAATTTTCACATCCTGAAGTCATGGGTTCACTCATAAATTTACCTGTTTGATTAAGTTCTTTATACTGTCTCTGATGTTCATCGTTATATTGAGAAGAAATCATATCGTTAACATGACACGATAAATTTAAAAAGTCCAAAAACTCATTCAAATTTATTGACTTTTCCAAAATATCAGTATTAATATTATTATTGTTGTTGTTTTGGATGTTATCACTTTCCGAGTTTGGTGAAAACTCTGAATGAGTTTTTAAAGAATTTTTATGTGAAGACATTGAAGTGTTATAAAATGACTAATTTTCTGAAATCTTTTGTTTTAGATAACAATTTGCTGATCTAATAACACAATGTAATGGATGTAAGAAAAATTTCAAAATAATATTATGTACATGTTACTAGGTAACGATAGAATTTTTAACGCCTAAATCGCATTTGTTAAATGTAATTTATAAGCTGATGTAATTGTTATTCTCATACAAAAATTGCAAATGTCTATATAAAAAAAAGAAAAATACTTAATTCAGAAGAAGAAAATTTTGATTAACATTGAATGCCATAAATTGCCGTTAAAACACTTTACAATCGGAACCAATAAAAATGAATCAATTTTCTTTGCAAATAAAGAGTTTAGCGCTTAAGAAATGCATTTATTTAACATTTTATATTGTACGTAATAGTAAAAATATTTATGTATTTATTATAATGTACTAACAAAGTGTCCTATAGGAGCAGGTCATAGATTTTAATACTAATTGTTTTATTTCTATCTATTAATAATTTATAACAATACTTTATAAAAGATGGTATGGCAATGAATCGACTTTGTTAATACACACACATTCGAGGTTAATAGTTCTAAATATTAACATTTTCAACCTTAAGACTTTTGAGCATGAACGTAAGGACATCGGTAGCCTCTTCAATACGTTTCGAAGTTGGTTTTCCAGCACCATGTCCGGCTTTACTGTACACACGTAATAATATTGGATTTGTTTGATATTGGGAATTACGAACGGCTTCTTGAAGTGCAGCAGTAAATTTCAGTGAATGCAAAGGACTGACACGGTCATCATGATCAGCGGTAAGTATTAAAGTTGAAGGATACTCCTCCTTTGCGAATTTTGGAGTGTGCACATTATGTAGCGGTGAGTATTTCAATAAATTTTCGAAATGGTCTTTTTCATTCGGATTGCCATAGTCTGAGCACCAAGCGTGGCCAATGGTAAATTTATGGAAACGTAGCATGTCCATAACACCAACTTGGGCCACAGCGGCACCAAAAAGATCAGGTCTTTGATTAATGCATGCCCCTACGAGAAGACCACCATTTGAACCACCCTGAATAACCAAACGATCTTTGGTTGTATAGCTGTTGGTCATTAGGTATTCGGCTGCTATTTGAAAATCATCAAATACATTTTGTTTGTTTAACAAGCGACCAGCATTATGCCATTTTTCGCCATATTCCCCACCACCACGCAAATTGGGATAGGCTAATATGCCATCAAACGAATCAATAAACATGAGACCAGAAATACTAAATGAAGGCTGCATACTGATATTGAAGCCACCATAGCCATATAAAAGGCAAGGCCGTGGCTTTATAACGTCGATATTTTTGTAAATTATAAACATGGGCACTTTAGTACCATCTTTGCTTTCATAAAATATTTGTTTCACTTTGTATTTCGCAGCTGAGAAGTTATCCAAATTTAATTTTATTTCATATAACACTTTTGGTTTGAAATTATTCCATTTAAAATCGTAATGGTATATTGTTCCGGGATTAAGGAATGACGAAAAACTGTAAAAGATCTCCGAGTATTTCTTGTCACCAGAAAGAGATACCACTGTGCCAATATCAAGTGAAAATTTATTAATTAGCCTTCCATTGTCCAACGTATTTACTTGTAAAGCACTCTTGACATCTTGTATATAACAGAGCACGAGTTTGTCATCATCTACACAGCGGGCCCAATCCAGAACATCAGTTTCATGTTCACCAACTAGTGTCTCCCAATTTTCTTCAGCATATTTATCAAAATCAATCACAATGATACGATAATTCGGAGCATTTTTATTTGTTCTGAAATATACTTTGGAACCAATATTTGTAACGTAATTATAGTCAGCCTCGAATTTCTCCACAATTTTGTGCACTTCTAATTTTTCAGTTATTTTGCCCGTTTCTTCTAGATTTGCATAATAAAGAATATTATCGCGGCAGTCTTTCACTATAGACATAATGAGATAATTGCCACAATCGGATACTTCAGATTGAATTCGCCATGTTGGTTCTTCAGGAAACTCTGCAATAAGTACATCTTTTTCCTGAGGTTGGCCAATGTAGTGGTAAAAAAGCTTTTGGAATTCATTTTGCTTTGTTTCTGAACCATCGGTTGTACCTTCTTGGCCAGGATAACGGCCGTAAAAGAAGCCTTTGTTATCCTTTGTCCACGATATACCGGAGAATTTTACTTTTTCTAAAACTTCATCCAGATCTTTTCCACTTTCTACATTCCGAACATAAATTTTCACCCAGTCCGACCCACTTTCACTCAAACCGTACGCCATATATTTACCATCTTCAGAAAAAGATTTTTGAGCCAAAGCAATAGTACCATCAGTTGAAAGAGCGTTCGGATCGAAAAATAAGCGAGGCTCAGAGTCTAATGTGTCTTGCTGATATAAAACACTCTGGTTTTGAAGGCCGCTATTTTTGTAAAAATAATAATAATCCCCATGCTTCATTGGACAGCCATATTTTTCATAGTTCCACAGTTTTGATAATTTCTCATTAATTTTCTTCCACGCATCAGAATTTTCCAAAAAAGGCTGACTAATTTCATTTTGCAAATCAACATATTTTTTTGTCTCCTCAGAGTTGGGATCCTCCAACCAACGGTAGACGTCTTTTATTTCAACACTGTGAAAGGTTTCGGAACAACTTTCATCTTTTCGGGCAGTAGGGTATTTAATTGCTGTTGGCTTTCTTTCTGCAGACATTTCCAGAAGTCTTCGAGTGGATAGAAATTTTTGGAAATATGAAGCGCACTGACAACACAGCAGTTTTCTAAATGCAAGAGAGTGAAATGTAATTCTCATTGTGTAACGAGGAGTAATAAACATTGTTCTTCTTCTTTATTTTCACTACTGATTATAATAGTGTTGCCATATCATTTATATTAACTTTTACAGCGTGGTTCATTGATTTCTTTGGGCACTGCTACACGTTTATATGCTGAAATCTAGTTTGTGGATATCGGTCCACGCGATAAATATTGAACGTGTAGCATATTTCATGATATCAGCTCGCAATATGTAAACAAAGCAAGAGAAGAAATAAAAACCAAACAATATTAGCGAGACGCTGTGAAAAAAATTAGATAAATGATATCCTAAAGCATTTTATTTAATTTTTGTGTAGTTTGGATGTCTTTCATTTCTGAAATTTTTTCGGCAACGACCTGCACAGCACAAAGTAAATTTTTGACTTAACCTTTCCTGCCAGATTTTAAGAATTTCATTTCTGTAGCTTTTCGTAAGACTACAGTATAGCTCGGAGCAAATTTGCTCCTCGTTTTTCCAGATAGTCCGTCATTTTATTACCCTCAATCCCCTAACGTCCATGTTTAGTAAACAGACACTTTATTACTAGTCCAATAGTACTAAATTTCATTAAAGCTTAATAAAATAATTGTTCATATTAATTAAAATTTTACTTAAATTACACTAATTCACACGTTTTTTTATGTTATGTTATTTTTAACAAAACACATGTATACAAAAAATTTGACGTTCGGCTGCAAGCAAATTGACGAATATTTCTTGTGGCAACCTTAAAAAATAAACCGTGATAAAGAACATATCTGTAAAAACTACTAACATATCAAAGCTGAATTTTCTAAAAACTCATCCGCAGAAATGTCAAATCAAAGTGACATCTAAAGAAACACAAAATTTTGCTGTTCCTTTCCGGTAAAATATTTCGCCATGGTAGGTATTCTGTTAATAATTGTTTTTAAAATTGTGGAAATTCAATACCATCTGTGAAAGTTTTTGAAGAAATGTATAAAATTTGAATACTATAATGTGTAATGAAAAAAGTGTTGTTGAAATTTTTAGAAATATTTTTCAATAAATGCATTAAATTAATGTTTTCACTTTTTTTGCTTTGTTTAATAGGGTCGCGTTAGAACTAAAACCGTCAAGAAGGCCGCTAAGGTCATCATTGAAAAATATTACACTCGGTTGACTTTAGATTACCATACAAACAAGCGTATCTGTGAGGAAGTGGCTATCATACCCACTAAACCATTGAGGAACAAAATTGCCGGGTAAGTCTAAACATACATAATTAAAATAGCAATACAATGAGTGTTTGTTTTTTAAAATTTTAGTTATGTTACACATTTAATGGGTCGTTTACGTCACTCTCAAGTTCGCGGTATCTCTATTAAATTGCAAGAAGAAGAACGTGAACGTCGTGACAACTACGTTCCTGCAGTCTCTGCTTTGGAACAGGACATAATCGAAATTGATCCTGATACTAAAGAAATGCTTAAACTCTTGGACTTCCACAATATTCGTGGTCTCCAACTGACTCAAGCCTCCACCAATAACTATAGCCGTAGAAATTAATTTCACGTTCCATCTAAAATAGTACATCTAAATTGTGGACACTTTTTTTTATTTTGCGTATCAATAAAAGAAACTTTAAACGTTATGGAATGGCTTTATTGTTAATCCTGAAGCTGATTTTAAGGCGGATGCTCATGCAGTTTGGTGCGGAGGCACCCGCATTGAAATATGTAATTAAGCACTTCGACATTCAAAAATAAAAAAGAGGAATTGTCTTCCAACAGTTAAGATCTAATTCTAGAAATGCTTTCAAAAATGTACACGTACAGGACGCCCCCCCGTTAACTACAGGTTGTAACATATATCGTATCCAACATTGACATTAATTCACAAATTTTTATAGGAGAATCATAAAATATCTTAATATATAAACGACTTGATAGTAAAGCAGCTCTGGGGTGAAAAACAGCTCTTCCGTCATCGTAATTATTAATCACCCTTATAGTGTTTGGCGTAGACGTATTTCTACTACTGGCGTATTTGTAGTCACATGTGTTGTATATATTAGCGTTTTCGTCAACTGCGATTGTAATTTCTAAAATACGCCTCGTTTTCGAGACGAATACGCCAAACACAATAAGGGTGAATATTTATTTAAGTACGGTTTTTTTTCTGGGACCAGCACTCAGGAGATGACTCCTACACATGCGAAGCATTGTGCTGGAACTATCGGAAAAAGATAGTAGGAGAAACGACAGGAGCTGAAGCTTAATTAATTATTTTACAGCTCTTCTTTTGCACGTTCTTTGTTTATACTCGTATCAGTGCTGAAGCTTCGGTTTAGTAGCCATTTTTATTATTATTTTACTTCGCCGGTGCTACACAATACCGACGAAGGAGGGCGTTCTGATGTGATTGTGGATTGCTGTCAGCTGAAGCCGGTATTGTTCAGTGACCAGTGACTATGCCTTCGACACTGAAACGACAGAGGTCTATGTTAGCTTATGACTTAAACCTTCCGACAAGAACTGACACTAATGTTTGTTCACTTTCGAGAGTTTCGCGTCTCGGTGATTGATTGTTATACCAAAACGCAACTATCATTACGTTTCTTTATTGGTTTTCGTCATTAACCACCTTGCTGCTTAATACGAGAAGGCATAGTCAGAATCAAAACAATTTTGATTGCTGTTTTTTTTATCATATTAGGCATATGGTCCTAGTTTGCCCCGACCTCTTTTTGAGCAGTTATACTTTGCGAAATATAAAATCAATAACGATAAACCAAACTTAAAGTAAAAATGCCCTAACTCACATTTGCAGGGGAAAGTAAAAACAATAGAAACTTATTACAATGCCATATCAAAATGTAATTGCCTGTAAAAAGGTTATTTCTGAGACTGGGAATACATTTTTGTGACGAGGTGTATTTCACTGAAAAATTCAATTTCGTAAAAAATACGAGTTCGAGACTATTTGAGAGCATGGATATGTACATCCATACACATAATGTGTTTGTATGATTAACAAGATAATTCTGAGCTTAACACATGTTTTTTTTAATGAAACAACATTGAAGGTATAATCGCGAATACAGAGTAAAATTATTCGTAAAGTAAATTGTTAATTAGGTCCTTTCTATATTATAATAACGATTTAACTGCTGTTTCTCTAACATAAGTAAAGCAATTTAAAAGCTGTCTGTGAACAAATAGTACCTTAGTCATGAAATTAAAAATCGACTAAGTTAATGGGAGAATCAAAAAACTTCCATCGGCCGTTACATCTTGTACCTTAAAATTGTCTAAAAAATCGTGAATGAAAAAAATGTATTTCATTTAAAGGCATTCAAAGGAATTGATAAATTTAAGAATTTATATATTATGGCATTGGTACACCAAAATATTTTAATATCGAACTGCAACTGTAAAAAGTATTTCCTGCTGGCCGACATACAACCCTGAACATATTTACAAAACGGCTCTGCTTTTATGCTCTTCTTTTCTTCTAAAACATATATTAGACAGCTGATTGCAGATTTGGAAAAAAATAGTTGTACACAAAAATTCCCACAAAGTTGTTGAAATTTTTAGCAAAATTACGAATTCATTGCAATATTTAATAATTTATCTTTAGTGGAAACGTTTTTAATATATCAATTGAAATAACAAAGGTAAGCAATATATAGAATAAGCGAAATTAGTAAAAAGTAACTTGGCGGGATAATATAATAAAGCTTTTATACATGGCTTCTAAAAATGTAGACATGTAAACTAAAGTTCACGAAAACCCCCTACATTTGTATTCCATTGCATACACATTTCTATAAGTACGGATGTATTAAAAAAAACCCTATCAAATATTGCGCATGGGAAGAATATTTTCCTTAGTATTAACGAATTTTGAACACCCTCTAAAAAACATATTTCAACGGCAGTTTTGAGACAAATGAAGTAACAGTTTTGGCGCCAAAAAATGTATTTCACTTACGGGTCGGGTATTCACCATTTTTTTTTCAGGTAGAATATGGGTTTCAAATTGAAGATTATCAACATGTTTCTAAAACCTATACACATGTATGCACGTATGTTGAACTTTAAGTTTTCAAACTCTCCAAAAAGGGTTATCTTTGTTTCTAAGGACATGCCCTCAGTTGGGTTCTTTGTTGCAGGTATAAATTTACTTCTTGTGTCAATTTGAATTCACATTGTGTCTAAAGGTGTAGCTTCTTAGTTGTGATTCATAATTATATATTTTTGCTTGAAGCTATTTTAAAATTGTGCTAAATGGCTTTAATAGTTACCAAACTCACATCGGTGGGTTACAAATCGAATGAAAAACCAAGTGTACTTGCATAGGTATTTACTTTTTTTTGTGATGTGTCAAAATCCTAACAATATACATATTTGTATTTACATACACACATGCGAACATATATCTGCTTGCCGGTGGGAGAATACATCATCATACTTTATTAGTAACACAGAAAAAACAAAAAATGTGTATTAAACAAACTGATACAATAAAAGCCTTAAAAGCCAGTAGTTGTAGTTTATATTGGCCAAACTAAAATACAATTTATATGTTTTATAGCAAATGCGCAAGAGTACGCTCAAAACATAATTCAGTTGTTACGTGCTAACCAAACATTCCGGGTGTTGTCGCAATTTAGAGCTCCCGTATAAAACGTTAATATAAACATAAATATTTTACAAAATATAATAGAACATCGAACAAACATCTCATAATCTCGTGAGTGAGCATAGAACAGTGAATAATAAAGGGGAAAGAAAAACTTTACGCTTGAAAGGATTTCAATTATATTTATAAAGAACTTCTTTTGGGTGTAAACTACAATATATATTTTATTTAATCAATTTGTTTAAAATATAATACACAAGCACATACTTTTTTACGTGTGTATATAATTTCATTAAAAAATAAATACCTTTGTCGGCTGTTAACATGTTATAAAAACCATAGATACAAACTAAAATACTCGAATAAGTATTAAAAAAATTTATAGGAATCTTTCTCAAATCAATAACAGTTCAACTACCCTCTTTGTGCGAAAATAAATTATAACAGAATATTCTTAATATATCTAATGTGTTATATTTTCTCCTTTTTCCATGCTAATTGAAACCATCCGCATCCTGTTAACAATGGCTTTTGGTCCATTTTACAGAACAACTGTTCAAATTAACAGAAATTTAAGAGTGCAGCTAACACTTGCATCGTTAACATTCATTAAATACATTCGTTAAGTACTCGGGGTTATTTTAACAATATTTTAAAAAGGTAAGTTTAATTTTTTTTAAATAAAATTGTATATTTATTTTTTATAATATGTACGACTATGGGAATAATTAATAAATAAGGCGAACAGGGATTTTAGTCTGTAATTCGAAACGAAACGAGAAGAAAAATATTCGAATTTATATGTTATTTACATTGGTATATGATAATTTCTTTCGATTCTAAATACATACAGAATAACCCAAAGTTTTCAGAACGAGATAAACTGTTTTGAACACTTAAATAAGCATGAGAACCACTTGAAATAAGAACATTAAATATTTTAATTGAGCATTAATTTTATTTAATAGAAGAAATAAAAGAAATTTAATTCAAAAAATGTAAAACTAAAAAATATCTCGTGTTGGGCGTTGTTCTATGTCACGTTTATAATTAAGCACTAAGTACTTTATAAAATTTTCCAGATTAAAACTTCACCATTGGTTTCCTACAAAATTTTCATAGGTAAAAAAAACACGAGCGCATTTAATACGATTAGTCCATACGAAAACAATTTATGAGCTTCTATTTCACTTTACCAACTATAAATAATCCACACGATCTCTTTACAATGAAAAAGGTAGTTCATAATGGCATTATTTTCGGTAGTCGTATTAATTCACTAAGTATTTATTACGTCCAATAAAAAAAAACAAACTTTCCTGAAATTTCCACCTGGGACACTATCACTCCAAGATGCCTGCACGTCCCAAAAAGGTGGAACACGTGATCAGTGAGCCAGTAAAATTTATAAAAAGCATGGCAACATGTTCGACTGCGAACCGAATACATCGTATGATATTGCAATATATTTATACTGTTTCCCTTGTATATGATGCGAAGCGCGTAGTAGTCATTAATTATTATTTTAAAGCACCTGGAGCGATTTTAGTGATTGTTGCACTATTAAATAAATTTACAAATTGGCACTTATGGACCCCTAGGTGCATTTGGAACAAAAATATTAATTATAAAGTGTTGAGACAAAAAGTAGCATGACCAAAGGCTGGCCATCTTGTGATGAAAAAATCGTTCAAATTGCTTCAGGGTTTATAAGCTACAGTGTTATAAAAAAAATATAAAACTCTTTGGTGGCTGACCATTAGAATTGACCGTATTGACAAAACTCTATAAGTAAATCTTTGAGTAATTTAAACAGTTTTTAGTTTTGTTCAGCGTAGACCAGAAAATGGAAGATGTACCAAAAAAAAAATTTTTTTTATTCATAGCAACAGTTAGCAATTTTTAAAATCATGTTTTAAAAAAGAAATTATAATTAATGGAGATTCGTAAATAAACATAAGTAAATATCAAAACATAGTATAAAAACTTGAAATAATTATAAAAAAAGAGCATTAAAACGTACAAACTTATAAAATCAGCAAAATCGCTTGAGAACGTTAAAATATGCAACATCAGAGGATTGAGCAAATGCTGGAAAATCTTCGCCCTATTAATGAACACAATGCCATCATATTTTTCTTATGTCAAAATTATTGAATTTCCAATATCCAATCCAATATCAAATGATATGTGAACGAAGCCGATTTCGAAAACGAAGCAATTTGAAAAAGCGTTTTTTTATCTTGGACCAGTGCTCGGGGGAAACCCCCTAAGTATGCAATGCATTCCACTGGAATTAGATAGAGAGAGCATCTATGTATGGTGATATTAAAAAAACGAACCCAACTACACAGTTAAAGGAGTTAATTTTCAAGCAAAAAATAAAACTTGAGATGACACTGTTAAAAAGAGTTTTTTTTTGCGTCATACAATAAAACTCATTTTGTTTTTTCTTCTTTTTTTACAGTGCTTTTTTATGAGTTCATCTGAATATAGTTTTCTTGTGTTACAAGATTAATTTTTTACAATTTCGGCAAGCTTTTAGTATCAATTTACATAAAATGAGTTTGATTATCTGACGGGAAAAATAATACTTCTCGAATGAGTTTTATTTTAGAAGGAACATATAAAACTCCACGAAAGTTTTATTTTATGACGGAAAAATAAAACTTTATTTTTACATTTTTTATTTCTCCATTACATTTTTTATTTTTACGTTGAAAAATAACTTTTATATGGATTTTTTTAAATCACAGAATAACTTAACTTCTGAACTGGAATAAACTCTTTACAGAGATCTTTAGCGTCACTTTTTTGACGTGGGAAAATTCAAATCAAATGTCCATAAACACTACTCTTTCTATCGCCTTTTCCATAACCTAATTTCCTAGTTCCAGCACAATGCAGGGGCTATCGCCTGAGTGCTTGTCCAAAATAAATATATGTATGCGTCATGGTCGAACTTCGAATAGCGTTCATAATAAGGATGATAGCGTCGCATTAGGAGGGTGATAAACGTGACTGATATGTTCGAAAGAAATGCATAAATGATTATGATTGACATGTCGATTGCACTGTAATGCTAGAAGTTTTCGGTTGCTTTGAATTAAATATGTAGTTACAGTACATTTCTATATCATGGCTGCTAAATATTTGTATTACTTATTTGAGGTATTATTAGTTATTAAAAGTTAAAGTTTTCCCTCGCTGATCTATGTATATGTATTTAGAAAATATAAGATTTTATACTAGTGCACAATTTGTATTGTGTTTTTTTTAGCTTCAAACTACATTCAACATTTGTTTAGAACCTTTGAATGACATATTGTAAATCATGTGAGCTGCTTCTCTGACTTACTAATATTTAATCTTGTTTATTTTTTATTCTTTTTCGTACATATGTACGTGCAATTACCTATCGAACGCCAACACTTGTTTTACCATTCACGCTCACTCGCGCACACAGTTTTTATTAATAAGCTCTTGAAACTCAAATATGGTTAGTTGCTGTTGTTAGCTGTTTTCTTTTTTCTGAAATAAACGTTGGCGTTTATTTTTGAAACGTTGTTGTTGTTTAACTTTGATATCAATTTGGAGATGGTTTCAAAGTAAATTTTAATTTGCTCTAAACTGTTGTTAAAAAATACATATGCAAGTGTGTAGATTAGGGAGGCTCAAGAATTTCCCAACGAAGGCATCTTCAAAACAGGTAAACTTAGTCCGACAATAAGTACAGGTTTAGACAGCAATAGATATTTTGTTTATGTAAAATGTTCTTCAGGTATCAAAACAGATTTGTTAACTTTTTTTATAAAATTTTGTTAAATTAAAATAAACAAAAGTGTTATTTAAAAATGAGAACTCACATATGTTTGTATATACATACATATGTAATTGTATATACATATGTACATATATGCATATCATAGCTGTGAAGTAATGATTAGTAATCATAATCTTTACTAAATAGATTACTTTTTATTTTAATTAATGTAAAGTAATGCTTACAATACGATTATTCTTAATTTCTCACGATTACGATCACGATTTGATTACGATTACAAATCATATGAAGAGAACCGGCATTACTTGAAATAATCAAAAGTAATAAAATAAAAATACTAATACCGATTACTTTTGATTATTGTTGATTATTTTACATAAAGTTTGCAATATATTTTTACTATTTCCTTTGTATATGATGACAAGCACGTAGTAGTCCCTAAATATTTCAAAGCACCTAGAACGCTCTAATTCGTTAACGGTTGGATCGCTTTAAGTGAGTTTTAGTTGCACTATTGGATATATTCAGAACTTGGTGAAAAATCACTAAAATTATTTCAGGAGTTGATATATTATTGTGTTATAAAAAATGTATAAAACTGTTTGGTGACTGACCATATAACCATATTACCGTATAAACCAAACTCCATAAACAAATCTTGGAACATCAGAAATTACATATTAATTTTTTCAGACTATTTAGGTCAGATCTTAGTGAATTAACAGTTTACAGTTGGTATGTTTGTGTAGAGTGGAGTGCATAAGTACGAGTATTATATTATTGATTTTCAAACTCGAGGAGAATTACTATCCTCATAATAAGCGGCAAAACTTTTAAAATATTGCAACGACAATACATTCCGTTACTAGATTTTTCTTACATTTCACTTAGTAACTACAGTAGGAACTCGGTCTTAGCACGCTCTCGTTCTATGCCTAAATATTGTTCAGCTGAGCATTATAATAATAATTCATAGTTTACAAATATAATAAAGAAATATGTACATATGTATAAATATTATTACATAATTCTAAATATAACAATTGGAATTTAAAGAATATATAAGCCTTTTCTCAGTAATATAGGGTGGGCCAAAAGTCACACCTGTGTTAAAAATTTAATAACTTTTTTGTTTATTATTATTTTTTTAGATTTTATTCATCGATCATCATATTTTTACACGCAGGCGTGACTTTTGGCCCACCCTGTATAAACGCTAGCCGATAAATTAATGTGGTCGTAAAATGTGATTGTAAATTTTCGAAGAAAAAAATTACGGAATGGGTCAATATTCAAGAAATTTTTTTTATGAAATTGTAGAAGTGGGCAATTAACGTCGTCTTGTTGGAACCTTATTTAACAGAAATGACATTTACAGCAGTCAAACCATACTATTATTTAATATACATATGTATGTATAAATAAATGCCACTGAATTAAATAACAAATAAATACTCGCTACTTGCTAATTAATATGTACATAGTCACTACTTGTATGGAAAAATGTGAAAAAATTTTATAGTAGGTGCAAGGAAATATATCAAGTAACCAGAGTTTTGAGCTTGACCTTACTTATTGCCCTTGGCGACATTTGTATTGAATTCGCCTTGTTCATAACTTTTAAATAGTTAATACTTTTATATTCGTATGTATATGTATTTTAAAATACGAGTATGCATACAAGAGACTGCGTACTTTTTTGAATGCTGGGAAGTATTCCATGAATCAAAAGATAAAGTGTGATATCGCAAAGACTTTCAAATACGCATTGTAGCTGTTGATCTCAATGGATAGCTTCATTTGTGAAATCGATTAACTCCATAAAACAAAATATTGCGTAATATATCTTCTATAACTTTACGAAATGTTTAATAATCAGAATTGAGATTGCAGTGAAGCATAGATTTTTTTTTAGCGGGATTTAACTATAAAAAAAAGTTATTAAATTTTAAAAAATTTCCGTCATTACAAATAAATTTAGTTATGTACGTCAATTTTTATATTAAGCCAATCGTTACTCAAATAGTCGATAATACTCGGATCGCGGCAGTGAAATCATTAACACTTCACTATTGGAGATTGAACGCTATGTTAAATTACACGTATATTATATGGAAAGTGGTCGAAATATCGCCTCTACCATCTACTTTTTTTCCCAATACGTTTTTAAGATACATGCTTTTTTTAGTCCCTCTACATTATGCAAATCTGAAACTGTGTGGGAGTGAGAAATTTGACAAGTGAAGCATTCGAATAACAAATACGTAATTATTTTTCTAAATTTATATTTTACGAATTTATACGAGCTAAACTTACCAGTACAGCGTGGCTCAAAATGAACGAAGGGGTTTGAGTTAATTTTAACTCCTTATTTAAGGCATTATTATTACATTTTTCTTATTTTAAATACAGTATATTAATGAAGAGTATTTTTAATTTAATGATGAAAAATTATATCCCGCAAGTGGTGGCCCTTTTCTGCTTCGCATATTCGTGCTCTTACCAAAACATTTTCCATAACCTTTCGCAAAACTTCAGGTGTTATGTTGTTGATTTCGTTGCTTATATTATTTTTTATTTGCTGCATGGTTCTAGACTTATTAATATAGACTTTTCCTTTTTAATAACTCGAAAGGATACAGTTATTGAAAATCATGATTTTGTTAATTTTCTTTTTTTTTCAACGATTTTGGCACGTTGGTAATTTTAAATTCCCCAAGTCTTCTTTGCAAAATACAGAAAAAAAAATTAGAATAAAAAAGTTATAAGGAATTCAAACACCTTCATTGTAAGTTGTCAAAATAATTCATACAATTTACCATCAAGCAGTGAGAAATAGTTGGCCAGCTGGGATAGTAAGCTCACCTGTTATAAATTCACCTTGGTTTTAACAGATATTTTTTAATATTATTTAATATTATTAATATTATTATTATTATTATTATTATTATTGTTTGCTTTAGACAAAAAAGTTTTTCCACTCAGGTACAACAACTAAATAAAGAAATAATGCTTTTGAAGATATAAATTACCATCGGACAATATTGCTGACCTTTTTTAAATAACGTAAACTAATAAATCGTAGTACAATTTTTGGACTTTAGCAAGAAATATGTACGTACATACATATGTATATTTGCTTGTAATTAATTATTTCAGCTTTACCAAGAGTTTTTTGTTATTTCATTTTAAATTACTCCAAATACACAGGAGTAGAAGTTTCTGTGCCAACTTTTGATTTTATAATTTGAATTTTAAAAAAAAGTGTATACACTTTTCACTTTATTTAATAAAAATACATATTTGCAGTTTCTTTTTTTCTCTTAAAGTGCTGTAAAAAGGCTTCCTAGCGGAACAAGAAAGTGCAAATGTTTTAAATGAATATTCCAAAATCGAGCTAGAAATTCAGTAGAGTTTATGAGCAATTATGAAATAAATAAAATAATAATTTAAAATCACGTTTAATTTCCATTATTATTTGTTGCCTCAACTTTGGTATAATTTTATAACTTCTGGTAAGACTGCATTGATGCGTAAATATCTATTTTTATTAAAAAAATAATAATAAAAATGTTGAGAGACATGAACATGTTTAATATGTACTCAATTTCTAATTAATAAGTATTTGCTTTGATTTGACTATTATTTTAAAGCCTTATTATTGTTACTTAAAATCTTTCATAATCTCAATACAAATAGAAAAAGGATGCTACTAGGTAGATACACTTTAAAATACTTAAATTAATTCTGTTTCTAAATTTATTGCAATTAATGAATTAGTTGCTCAAAATCCGTTATATAATATTGAGCACGTTTTTGAACTTCAGCACGAACTATATTACCACCGAAACCAATAAAGTAGTTGGCAGGAGGAACAGCTTCAAGATCGGTGGCACCATCACCAATCATTGTTATAATTGTATCAGCTTCATATTTTTGACGTATATGGGAAATGGCTACTGCTTTACCACCTGATTTGGACGTGGGTTGATCACGATCAAATGCAGCATACTCGCCATTATGGTCAAATAATAATTTGTTCGCATATACATGTGAAAGTGGAATAGCCAGTTCATTGGCAACCGGTTCTATGAGACAATCGAAACCACCCGAAATAAGATACACCTGTTTACCACCAGTTTTAAGTTGTTCCATTAAGCGTTTAACATTGCGCGTTAGGTTGCTCGGGCGTAACTTTACAAAATCCTTGATTTGTTTCTGAGTAGGTCTGATGATGTCAAGACGTATTTTAAGGGCATCTTGAAATGTCATGGAACCACCCATAGCCTCTTTAGTTACACGTGCCACTTCCGCTCCCTTGCCACAAAAGTCTGCCAATTCATCGATACCTTCTTCCTGTATGACAGTAGAGTCTACATCAAAACATACAATATGCGACTGTTTGATTATCTTGATAGCTAAATCTTGATTTTTACTTTTGGTTTGTTGTGATGCCTCCATTGTATGCAAATTTCTAACATTAAGCGAGACAGCTGCTACAGCTGCTACAGCTGCTACAGCGTGACAAGTAGTTGGTCCATTTATGCTTGATGATACACAACCATTTGTAACTGCACGTCCAACATTTAATCCAATTGTAGAATTCATTTTAATAATATTATATGGTACGTGTATGAAGTGCCGTTTTCTTTCTGTTTAATTTATGTTTGTTTGTCATAAAATTAATTCAAATGCCTAGATAAAATCTGATGCTTTCTTAGTTCAAGATTTGGCTTACAAACGTATTGGTTTATAGTTTTATTTTTTTTTTATTTCGCAATTTTATGCAACGTTTGACACGACGTTGTTGCCCGTCCGACTAGCAATATGTAACTGATTTTATATGCTTAAATTTTTGTATAGAAAAATTGTTTTATATGCGAGTACACACACTCTGTATTTTTCCTATATTACAAGGAGAGTGTATTTTATTGTTTAAAAATATATGGGTATGTTAACATACAAAGGCCCGTAGTCATATTTTTCTTGATATCGAGTTTTTCTTTTTTATTGTTCGACATTAATTCTCTAATAAACTTTTGATGAAAAATTCGAGAATTTAATTTGGCTTTCATCTTTATGGCGGGAAAACATTAGTTATGGTCTTTCTATATTAAGGTAACGATATGTACTAATAATATCACTCAACACAACAATAAAACAATAGTAATATTTATTGAAAAAATATTCTCATTTAATTGTTGTAGCTTGTCTGCCTTGGTGCTCTCTGATTGCGGGTAGTAACAGAAGAAATAGTGTTGCCGTAAAGACATAATTTGTTCCAATATTTTCCGTAAAATCGAGCTGTATTTTTTGAAACATTGAATGCAGTAGAACGAAAATCAAAATTATTCATTAAAAAGCATTTTTCCTTTTTTTAGTTTATTTCTTATTTATTAACTAAACTAAACATGAATCATCCACTATAATTAATAAAAAAAATAATTGTAATTATTAAACATTTGCAACACTGTTTCAGATGACCACTTGTCTGCCTTTGTTATCGCAACATCTGTAAGGTTTTTTTTTTTTTTGTTTAGTTTGTAATCATTTCCTTTTTTTCTTTATGAAAACATCGGTGTATTGTATAATTTTTTAATTCAGACAGCAACCGCTGTGACAAAGCAATACATTTTTATTAATTTCTTTAAAAACAAATGATAATCGTACTGGTTTTCTGTTTTGCTTTGTGTGCCAGATTTAGGATCGAGTTTGAGGCGGTTATTTGAAGATGTTAATTGTCCATACTTTTTTCATTTGTTCATGTCCAATTTTTAAGTTAGAGGTTAAACTTAGTTTGATTGTCTAATTCGTTAAGTTGATAAATTTTGGAGCTGTATTAGTTTAAACCGTACTGAACAACGAATACGTTTATCTTGGGTGGGTTAAAAATGCCTTCGCACTACTAAAACATTCCCTCTAACTACTCAGTCATCAGCACTCTCATGATTAATTAATATTTAAAATTTTTATGAAATTAATTGAAGAAAACTAAATAAAATGAAGTGATTTTGTTCACATGCTATAACTTTTCAAGAAACTTCGTATTAAAAATCTTTTACTTACATACTACATACAAATAGCGATTTCTTTCACCACGTTTTCACTTACATATGTGACTTTTCGATGTACAATACTGATGTTAGGAATACCAATTTTTAATAGTCGCGAATTCTAATATGAATGTCTGCCCCGAAAACACTACGAATATTCCATCTGAAATGTAGTATATAATTATAAATAAGAAACAATATGAGCTTCATCTATTTATAGCCAGGCAATATTTAGTGACACAATTAACGACTGCGCGGCTTATTTACACGCCGTATCACAATAGGGTTGGGGGAGAAAGGCTTCAAAACAACTATTTTTTATAATAATAAAAGAAAAGTTTTCTTTTTTTCAATAAAAATATTTACGTTTCATGTGATGTATTTTTTACACTTTATGTATTTTATTTGTTAGAAGCAAAATGTTCGCTTGAATTTGGCCAATACGAATGCGAATGCCATGAAATAGTCCAATATTCGGCCATACGAAAAGTAATATTCGTAACTTCGCTATGTACAATTTGCTATATATAAAATATGTGTGAAAAATCCTACCTCCTGCTAACATATTGTAATATAATAAGTACGTGCTTGTTTATTTGGTATAGTGCTGTATAATTTGCAATTACATTATTAATCTTGCTGAAATTTTGCACTCATACATACATAGATAGATTATCTGTTGCCAACCTATACTAAAATTAAAAAAAAATTAAACAATAATAAAAATTTAATGCTATTTGAAATGGTTTTAAGCATGTGCTGTTTGGTTAATCAAAAATAATTAAATGAACTCACAAATTAAAAAAGTCAGACCACATATTACATACATACATACATATCTCTATACACATGCACATACATATGTATATACGAGGTGTGTTTAAATAAGGGGCATTTCTAAATTTTGCACCAGGTAACGTTAGACATGGCTTTATGAGCTCGGCGGTTTGTTACAAGAAATGGAGTTGCATTGCCTGCACTGTCACAATTCCTTCTTAGTTTCGACGCCATGTTCTTAAACCCATTTTTCGTTACTTATAACACTTTTCACTAATTTAGTATTGTCGTTTATTTCATTTAGTGACTGCGGAGCAATAGTTTTATAGTTTTTGTTAAAAGTTCATAAATTGTTTAACAAATAATGCTGCCACGAATTTAATGCCCAAAACTTTAGAACAAATATCATGGCATCAGCTAATCAATATTCATCGTCAAGGACTTCTCTGATTGTGATTCGGCGATGGTTCATAAGCATTTCCTTCACTTTTTCTACGTAGTGCCCGATTTGTTATGTGCAGCGCCGTTCACCATCTTCACCGACTTCACGCCGTATTGGGTACTCTTATATCACTCTTAAACTCTTGTTTTACTGACAACAGATTCACAATGGTCTTTTTCACACTTTATTATATTCTTACTTAAAATGTTATATAAACATTTTTTTCCATTTCTTTTAAGCAATAAACGCCGAGCTCATAAAAAAACGGCCGGCACAGACAATGGAAGTCTTCAAACCCGGAAAATTTAAAATTTTCCGTTATTTTTGAACACATCTCATATTTTTGTTATTTTTAAAATTTTTTTGTTTCTTTATGAAACGAAAACCTTTTCTGCTAATTTTTTGTTTGTTTAAGACTAAATTCCTCTCTTGGTGTAAGTAACCCTGAAACGTGTTTTTATAAAAATAAAGTGCCGTATTCATAAAAACAATTTTTGGTTGATAAAAGGTTTAATACACAAATTTTTATATAAAATTCTATCAATATAAAAAATATATGAATTTTTAAGCTGGCAATTCTGGCCGGGATTTTTAAAATTGATATTACGAGATAGTAAGAAAATATAATTATAATTTGTGATCAAAAAATATTTGATATCATTCAGTAGATGCATTGAAATAAATACGTTCATTGTGATAAAGATGTTTACAAAAAAATATGGACAGGAAGAAATTGTTAGTTGCGACAATCTTTTAATAATACAAAATGTGAAATAATAATAATAACGTCTCTATAAAATTGGTACATATGGATGTACATACATACATATGTATATTGATTTTTACGTTTCTTCAAGGAATATATGTATGTGCATATATTATATACATATAACTGCATCTAAAAATTTCCTGTGAAATCGTATTGCATATATGTATGTATGTACATACATACATATGTTTGTCTTAATATAATTGTATCTACATTTTCTTTTAAATTCTAATGTATGTACTATGTATATATTTGCACAATTTTAGCTGTAACTTTTTGTATAAATCCTAGCTGTGACTTATAGTGTTTTCTTTTCCAAAAAAAGCATTACACGTGTTACATGTGATTTGGCAACATTTTTAAATGCTCGCCTGTTTTTAAAAAGCGGTACATATTTTACGTTTACAACAGAACACATGTTTTGGCATAAGACAATAAATATAATTATTTCAGAACAATAAATCTAAAATGCAAAAGACAGAAGAACTAAAAAATAATTAAATACTTCAGAAACAATAACAAAATCAGCTGTTAATATAGTGCTGCATTCATGACCCTGTATTGTACATGTAGCGTTTTTTTCCTTTTTCAGGGAAACATCATGAGAAAAGATCATGCTGCACTTTTAAAGTAACACATACTTATTTTCCAGAAAAGAACATAAAAGGCAGAATAAATGCAGAATATTACTCAGAGCGAAAGAAAACAACATTAATTTAGCTTATGAACAAATAAAAGTAAAAATATTTACATATGTAAATATTATCTGAAAGACCCAAAACCGATAAAACTGTAAACAATCAGCCATGTTCTGTGAACCGAATCGTTTTCGGTAAACAGAAATTTCGGCAAATTCTGCGTTTTGGTGTCATTCGAAATTAAGTTTTGTTATATTTTTTGTGTTATTTATTTTGCAAAGACATAAGTATGTTATAAAATTATAGAATTGCCATAGAAACAGTTGTAAAATACATATTACTAACACTCATAAAAAAAACCAAACAAAAAAACCTTTTTAATTAAAAACCGTAATTCACCGGGTTTTGCTTATAAAACATATTGAACTGAGCCGACGTAAAGGGAACTGCAGCGCAAATCAAATTTAGAAAGCGTAAAAAAAAAATTACGACGCAAACAGAAATAGAGGCGACGTAAATCAAGGGATTACTGTACTGCATTTCAAAGAAAACAAGTTTAGCACGTGTTTATAAAAATTAACAATGGTGACGCTATCTTTTTTTCGAAGATCAAAAGGTTGGTTGGTTGGTTAAAAAACATGTTGTCGTTTTGTGGAAATTTTATGATTTACAAAAATATGTATGTATGTATATATGTATGTATTAGTTTTTAAACAAGGTCAAACATGTAAAACTAAAACTAAGAACAATTGAGTATGCAATTTTGCAAAAGGGAAATATCTGAAATGAGTTTCCGTATACGCACGTCACAAGGACAGAAATATTAATATTAAATTTTTCATATTTTCATAGTACTCGCATAAAGAGTCCAACACAGTTTATGTATCGGTTTGGTATAGTTCTATGTTGATAAATCTGAATTATTTTTTAATGTTTTCAGCTTTCCAAAATAGTTTAAAATTTTTGCTGAGTAGAATTTAATTAAAAAAAATTATGAAAAATAAATGAATTAATTATTTTCACTACCATTTAAGGCAGCTTCAACTAGTTAAAGACGCCTTGCTACGGATATCTGTAATATCTGTCTTTAGTCGGTGTAATGTTATATTAACCAATTTCAGACATTTGAGATCTACCTACCTACTGCCTAAAATGCAATAGTTTTTTACTCGTCAATAAGTTAGACTTTGTCCGCTTTTCGACGGTTAAGTGCAGTACCCGAATTCAAATTTATTGCTCTTGAAGCTAAATACATATTTATGTACATACATATGTATGTACATATGTAATTCTCAAATTTGTTAAATTGCAACCTCGGGAGATTTTGTCCAGAAATATGGTGAATATGAGTTATTTTATTTTACGCCATCTGGGTATAAGGCCATGGTGCTTTTACTGTCTGGTAATCTCAATATCTTCACCGCTATCAATACTACAAAGCAATAGATGCAAAGGGTGGCTGAAGTAGTCTGCACGTTGACTAGAAAACTAAAAATTTTCGCAGTTCGACTCCATTTTCAGTCTAAGTCATATAAACATCCCGCATTTTTTCTGATGTGCATTAGTATGACGTTGTGTCAGTTAGCTACTGAAACAAAGCTTCGAAATTCAATACGTCTCCTTGACATCAGAGGCGCTACAACACTGCTATAAAAACAAAAGTCGTGCGAAGCGAGGTGTAAAATAGTGAAGCTTCACCTCCTGTCATTTCTCTAACTCTCTCTTTCCTCTAGTTCCATCACAATGCATCGCATGTGTATGAGTCATCTCCTTAGTGCTGGTACACATTAAAAAAAAAACTATCTGGAAAACAAACTAATTGAAATATTTACTGAAATTGAATATTTACTTTAAGAACAGTTTCTATAGACCAGAGCAAATGTACGTGCATATGTATGTATGTAGTTTTTTTGTTTATTTATTAATAATTTGATCAGGTGTCCGATGTGTATTGATTTCATTTAATATAAAAACAACTGGAATATTTTATAGGGTGTTTCTTTTTTCAGACACTTTGCAGTAAGACCTTATTTAGCATTTCTCAGTTTCACTCATCAACGTTTGCAAATTTATTTAAAAAAAAAATTAAAACAAACTAGATACTGTTCGAATATAGCGTTTATTTTGTTCGGAATTGCCGCACTTGTCGCTACAAGTAACACTTCAAGGAAGGTTACTTAGTGGGTAACTGGTAACTATGTACCGGGCACTACACAACTTATGTTCAATGCCTTCTAATTTAATTTTTATGGTTAAATTTAAAATTTAAATTTTATATTTCAAACCGAGACCTGTGACACAAGTCGAAAATGTACATAATTTCTTGACATCATGAAGCCCCTTGCTTAGAGGCAAAGGTTGTCCTAATCCCTGTTATTGACCTTTTTTTCCACTGAAATTCCAACTTTAATGCATCGGGAAATATTGAATAGCAACAGCACCTAGATCGAAATCGTATTAAATTAATAATTATAACAAACAATTTTGTATATGTATGTATGTATGTTCAGTGTGCTGACAATAAACCTTCAATCGTTTATGCTATGAGGTCTTAAAATAATGCCCAAGTTCGATCTCCCAGCGCTTTGGTTTTAAACCACAGTCACTACGAGTCCAACTTCAAACGATCGGGCACCAGAAGATCCTTAAGGATCTGGTGGTGCTAGCGACCCCGTAGTCCTAAACTTACATTCCTTGGTTAGACTTTGGAAGTGATTAAAGTTAGATTAAAAACAAGAAACCTGCCTACATTAAGAATTCCAAAAATTGCAGGAAATGCTAGGCCTTTAACTGGGTTTACCGAGGGGTTGCAAGCACCCGTAGGTCCTCCCCATGCGTGGTTTTAGTAAGACGCATCATATCAATTAATCAATTAATTTAGTAAAGAACATGAAATCGTTAGTTTGTTTTCTCTGAGAGAAGCAAAGCCAAAAATATGGACATTAGAAATATTCTGCTCTTCTACTTAAATTTTGAAAGTTCTCTATAGCAAAAAAATATACCGCATTTACTGACTTATTTTTATAAATATGTATGTATGAATGTGTACGTTTTATAAATACATGCATACATATCTGCAGACATATTGAATCCCAATGATAACTGAACAATATTTTCTTGCATCATAAATTTTATACGAATCGAAAATGAGAATGGGTATTCGCATGACGCATTCACAATTCACAATCAAAAACAATTGTGGATCTTAAAAACAAAAATGATGATAAGTTGCAATATTTTTTATTCAGTGATATTCGTACGAAATGTAAAGGCGGAACGGGAGAGTTTTAGTAAATTTTCATTGAAAAAATAAATCCATAAAAGTGTTATTTTCACTTCGCTGGGGGCTACAAATGCAAAATATGTTATCTGTTTACAAAATTGACGTTGTTTTCAAATAATATTGCTAATTAGTATGGAAAATTTTAATTAAAAAAAAAATCATAAATAAATAATAAATCAATTGTAATTGTGGTTAAACGTATTCATTTGATTGTTTTGTAAAGTATTTATAAAAAAGTATGTACATATGTACATTAAATACTTGTTTACGACATAATGGCATTTGATAGCAATTATAATAATAAAAGTTAATATGCTACTGGGAAACTGTTGAGTAGTTTTTCAAGAGATACATACATATGTATATGACGTCTGCTCTCTTGGCATTAGAGCAAGGACACTGGAAAGATCTCAACTTGAGGACTTTTCGATGCGGAAGATTCCATATAAAAAGCTCGCTAGCTTCCTCGAAAGAATCAGCGTCCCCTGGGGTCAATGGGCGTCATTAATCACATATTGTTATTATTATACATTTGTCACACTTAAATGTTAACAAAACCATACAATCTAGGTACATACATATATAAATCATATGTCTGGTAGGGCTTTTAAAATGATGTAGAATTTTGTGAAGTTGTTCTTTGTGCTAACAAACAATCAACGTCTTTACAGACTTTTAGCTCTACTAAACCATAATAGCAATTTTTGTGGCCACAATTAGTTAATCTTGTCATCAGTGATGTTTGGTTTTAGCAAGATGGCGACACGACAATCGGTTAAAGAGTTTAGTTTTCCATGACTAATATTCCAAATATTGGCACAATTTCTCGATTTGTCGATTGGCGGCCTCGATAGTTTTAACTTACATCTTATGTACGATTTTCTTTGGGACCACTTGAAAGACAGGGATGTCATGGACGAGATAGGCGAAGAACTTTGTAAAATGTTTTTCAAAATATTGCAAAAACAGCGGTCGTATGCTGTCTGTGTACGGCTCCAGTACAGAGCACGGAGAAGTCCGCCTATTATCATTTAAACACAGATTGAAGGCGGGTATCAATTATTTCTCCAAACACTATATGGACAAATAATGTCTACCGTTGTTTCATTTTCTAATGACTAGAAAGAAAACCGATAATCTGTCGTAGGTCATTTTTGTTTCTGCAAATTAATGATATCATATATAGCGTTTCATGTAATATTGTTCAAGGTGTCAAAGTCTTGGGGACATCTGTTTGCTGTGTTAATCGTAATTGCTTTGGAAATGTATTTAAATTATTGATTGCACTGACATTGTTTGCAAAACTGATATGCCAATATAATTTAGTTAATTAAACTTTCATGCATCGCTTTTATAAGCGCCATATTTCTTTTATTAGAAAACTTAATTATCTAGTTATTCAAGCCTTATTGCCAAGCTCTGATATGCAATATATGTATGTATGTACATATATATATGTATACACATATGTACTCGTACGTATGGCTACATACATATGTATGTATGCAGACAAATATATAAATTTTTCCAAGGTTAAAACTTAATATACATATGTATGTAGTTATAAATGCTTAGAGTTTTCTGTATAGTCGACAAAATAATTATAGAATCATATGCAATATATGTATGTATGTACATATATATATATGTATACACATATGTACTCGTACGTATGGCTACATACATATCTATGTATGCAGACAAATATATAAATTTTTCCAAGGTTAAAACTTAATATATGTAGTTATAAATGCTTAGAGTTTTCTGTATAGTCGACAAAATAATTATAGAATCATTTAAAATATGTTCTATATTCGCTAGTGAAAAGTATTTAAGAGAACAGTTCAGTTACGCGTGTAACGACATTATAATTTGAAATTTAATTATTGTAAATTTCCAGCTTGAAGCTGGTTTGCTGTTTGGCCCTCTTTATATTTAGATAATTTTTTTTAAGACAATCTTCTTAGATCGTTGGTAAAGCTAGGTGTTAACATTTAGGGGTTTCTTTATTGTTTTATGTTTCTTTTCTCACATAACACATGTGGCGGGCATTGTACTGTCAGTATTTATTGAAAATTCATCATGGAAATAAATATGTAAATACCATAATTACTTGACCGAACTCACCAACTAATCTTCGTAGAGATAATTATTAAGAAATCCAAGACGAGTAATTCTTTAGGAAACAAAAACATTTTATATTAAATGTAGATGAGAATATAAATATAAAAATAGTAATATGTATGTATGTACATATGTATGTGTAAAAGTAAACTCATGGATTGTTATGTTTTTGTTTAAAAAAGTGTTGGTTTTATGTATTCGGTGTTCAACTATAATTCTCGATTGATTGATAAGAATAATAAGTTTGTGGTCAGAAGTTAGGAAAGAGCCACTGATTAGCTAAATAGTACTATATGGATATGCTTTCCTTTTCAATAACCAATTTTATTGAGTTTATTTTTTAAAAAATACTTTATGAGATTATCATGAGGTATGTAATAATACATTTCATATATTATTTTTCGGGAAAAGGCACAATTTTGAAATTAGAATCATATATACAAAAACATTTTCGCTAATTTGGTTTTCAGAGTATTATCTGAAAGACAACTACCCAGAATGTCAGAATATTAACTTCTTACGCTGATGGCTGAGTAGTGCGCGTGTTGACTCTGGAAAAAACCGGGGTTCGATTTCGGTTCGGTTCGGCAGGTCAAGTCAAAATCTTTTTCTGATTCATCTGCGATACAGCACCCCCTTCGTCGGTGTTTGAGCAATAAAACGTCGGCGAAGTAAATTATTAAATATAATATAAATATATAATATCTAAAAAATTATAATTAGCTTAAAAATAGTGCGTAAAAAATAACATCATACGCGGTACAACTTTGCTTAATAAGTAACACTCAACTGCAGAGTTGTGCACGAATTAAGCTCTAGCTTCGTACCACTTTGACCCCCTGTGTATTCTCTACAGTTTCCCTCTCATTATCGATATCCAGTGCAATATCCCCTGAACACTGGTGCAAGAAACAAAGTTTAAAGTTTTTTGTGGAAAAATATAATTGCAACGTTTATGAAAAATTTAGAAATATATGTTTTGTATGTACACAATTTTCTCTATAAAAAACACAAAATCTTTGTTTTCTTTTCAATTATTTTTGGTCTGAAACTAAAGCTTTTTACTAATGAGAACCAAATTTATGCACACATATAAATTCTTGCTTTAATTATAATTATTTTGTACAGTGTTTATTTGCACCTTGTTAATGGAAAGTTTTCTTACGTCTACAGCTGTTATCGTTTCTGAGTAAATTTGATTGTATGCGATTAGTAAAACAAAACAAAAATCAAACGATGTAAAATATTTTGTTGTACTCCAAGAAGAACCTTCAATCAAGGCCAATCAATAATATTTTACATAACAAATTGTGGGGGTGGCGATGGTCGAAGTAGTCTGCACGTTGACTACAAAACGAAAATTTTTTTCTGGGTTCAACCCCAGTTTCAGACTCATAAAAACATCTCGCATTTTTTCTGATGTGCATTTGTGTGGCTTTGTGTCAGTTGTTGTCGGAAAGTTTCATTGGCGAAGGCATAGTCACTGGTCACTGAACAGCAACGGCTTCAGCTGTATCCAATCTACAGGCACATCAGAACGCCCTCCTTCGTCGGTATTGTGCAGCACCGGCGAAGTAAAAGAATTACAAAAAAGCTTTTCTTTAAAATTTAATACGTCTCCTTGACATCCGAGACGCTACAACACTAATGTAAAAACAAATAACATGCAAAAAGCAGTGTTGTAAGATAGTGAAGCTTCACGTCCTGACATTTCTCCTACTATCCCTTTTCTTTAGTTCCAGCAAAATGCACCGCACGTGTAGGGGTCATCTCCTGAGTGCTGCTCCAAGATAAAAAAAAATTACGTTAAGTGATATTTTCTAAGTGAAATAACCCAATACAGAATGCAGTTGATGTAATACGACCCAAAGATATACACACGTACATACGTACTTACTCGTAATATAGAAAATCTCCTGTCATATTTTTCTTAAAATCGGCATATTTCGGCATATAACACTTTAATACAGCTTTGCTGAAAGAAATTGGTATGTTGCGGCTGATCATTTATCGCGACGACAGAACTTAAATTTTTAAGAACTTTTTGCTGTCTTCTGTGTAATAAGAAAAACATTAGTTAGGGCTTTTCTATATTAAAGTATGTATACAGGGTATTTAACAACGTGTATAAATATTTGAATAAAAAGCTAAAAGAACCAAAATTCAAAAACTTTGCTATTTGACCCGGGCAAATGTTTGGCTTCAACAGGAATGATCTGAAACGGAAAGTGAAAGTCTGTGCTAAGATCCAAATGGATCGATATTGCTACAAAATGGTGGGTGTTGTTGGATTTTAACATCAATTTAAGTTATTTTTTTTTTAAATAAAATATTTTCTTTATTTTAGATAGATGTGGCGTTGAAATTAATATATGTACATAATTGTAAAATTACTGTTTGGGTATATATGTAAATACAAATGCATTAAAATACAATTCAAAATTTACAAACTTTTTCACCTAAGTTCTTGGTTAACAATTAAAATAATTGTGTATGTATAGCTCTTTCCGCGTGGTAGTAATGGTGCCAACTCGAGCCAACTATTTCGAAATACACCATAAAAAAAGAATGATTTAAAGTTTACTGAATAAATATGCATAGTCGAATAAGTCGTGACGGTAACAGTGCGTTTTTTGACATTCCAGAAAGTGTTTTGAAGTTTGATGCAAATAGAGCCGAAATAACTCTTACACTGGATAAAAGAAGCATATAAAAATATATTTGTTTTTCTTATTCTATTTAAATAAATTAAAATTTTATGTATGCTTTGCGTTTCTATTCTATGTGTGTGTACATGCAAACATATCGTTTTATTGCAATCTGTACAAGTTCAACGCTCTTTTAATTCTTTTAATTTCATTCGTGAATACAAAATATTTATATAATACACATATCACACGCACCCATATAGTTTAAAACTAAAACCGCTAAAAAAACTTCCACCCCCACTCAACTCAGCAAAAATATTATAAAAAAGTAGCAAGCACCTGTTAAATCATTATTTTACCTCTATTCCAGCAAGTTTCCACATAATTTCTCATTTTAAATTATGTAATTGTATAAACATTTCAAAAGTTTACGCCAATCCGAAATGTTTCCTTCCAATGGTAGTGCAGAGCTGGTGGTATTGCTTACGAATTGTGAACGCATCATGTGTTAAAAAATAATTTCATGAAATTATACTTGAAACAGCATTTACCCTCCCTTTAAAACTTTTTCTAATGCTAAAATTGCAATTATTTGCATGAGATATTTCTTCAGCATTATATAAGCAGGCATGATGAGTTTAATCTAGCTCAAATCTACAAACATGTACATTCCTACATACGTGTATAGTAGAGTATTCAATAAAGGGGGGTTTTTTTATATTGAATTCAAGGTTTTAATTTAATCGTTTAATTTTAAATTAATTGGTTGAACGATTTTTAAAATTTGTCATACATTTTTTAATCTTAACAAATAAAAATATATACAACGTATGTACAAAAATGATTTATTATATATTTTCTAATAAACAAAACAACAACAGCATGAGAAGGACGGCAATTTATGTTCTAATTCACACAGAGGAAGAATTCATAAATATGTATATATGTATGTACATCTGTATATAATATATAATTGCTAGAGCCGACATAGAAGACAAGACAAGTATATATAAAATATTATTACAAAATATGTCTAACTTCACTTAATTGTTTAGTCGACATAAAATAACTCAATCCCTAAGGTAAAATATTTACTTTAAATTAATCGTTCGTTTCGTTGTGTACAAATTAATTCGAACAACGATTAATTGATTGCGTCTCCTAATATGTATATAGATGACATAAGAAGGCCCTAAGTCGAAATTTTCTTCCAGTCGACGTTTTTGCATATTTCAAATTGATAATTGATAAAAAGAATTGGTGCTCTCCGATTGACCATTGCTTAGAGAATTTAATAAAAAAAACTGCCTTAAAAATATAATCGCAACTACAAAACTTAAATTTTTATGAAAGAAATCCTTTAGTTATGGTTTTTCTATATTAACGATATGCACATGTACATATATTTTTTTATTATATATTTATTTCAAATATATAATTTAAAGTAAAATTCAAATGAATAGGTATTTTCTTGTGTGTCTCGGTGGTTCGCTGGAATCGAACCCACTATACTGACGTTATAGAAATATAGAGATTTCGGTAATGATGTCATATCTGGGACGTTCAAAATAGTTTCAAACATATTTCACATTGGTCGATAATGCAATCTAATAACTTACCGAACCATATTTTCTTTTGATGTGGTGTTTTAACGTTAGCTCACGTCAATTTCCCGACATTGTACTAAATAAATGTCAAACAATTCCTGATATTTGATCAGTTATGATCAGGGTGAACAGTTTTCAGCACAAAAGAAAAGGTTTTAAGTACTTAAATAAATATGCATGAAATAAGCACAATACATATTTTAATTCAGCATATATTTTTTATTTTCTTTTATTTGACAAAATAAAAGAAATTTAATAAATTTAATTTTAAAAATGTAGTTTTAAATCTAAAAAATATTTGGGACTGGGTGTCGTTCTGTGTCACGGTTACAATTAACCACTGAGTGCATTTTAAAATTTTTCGGATTATAACTTCTCAATGGGTTTGGACGTCACACGATGAAACAAGAGCGTATTTAAACGTTGCTAATCCACCTGGCTTACTAATAAAAATTTTGTTGTATTGCAATTTATTTGTTGAAAAAGAAACTTAAAAAAATGCACATACATATATAAAAAATTATTATAAAAACTTGAAATAATGGTAAAAAAAAGCGTTAAAAATTACAAACTTATAAAATCACTGAACCGGCTTCAGCTGATACCAATCCACAAATAACATCACAGCGCCCTCATTCGTCGGTATCGTGTAGCATCATCGGCGAGGTAAAATAATTAATAAAAGTAGCTACTAAACAGAGCTTCAGTGCGTCTCCTTGTCATTAAAGGCGCTGCAACACTGCTATAAAAACAAAAAAAGTGCCAAAAATAGTAAAGCTTTTTCCTCCGTCTATCCCTTCACCACCTGTCATCTCTATCACTATCACTTTCCCATAAAAGGCAACACCTAGTAGTAGGAAATCGTAGCATTCTCTTTATAAAAACCAATATATATATGCATCAGCAAATGCTGAAAATTGTTCGCCGTAATCATTTGGTAGCCAATTTGCCTCATACCGAACACGACACAAGAATACAAGCGAGATGTCCTCTCAAGAGAAATTTTACTGTATTTGCTTTTCTAAACTTTATAAACATTAACTTGCCTCAATTTCCTGTGCTTGTACCAAATGAATGTCAAAGGATGATAGCATAATTCTTGATATTTAATCGTTAAAATTTACCTCATAATGTCAAATATTCCCATCCTATACATATGTATGTATATTGTAAAACTGATTTTTTTCCATGATGGATATCATTAATATAATTGTCAATAATTTATTTTCATCATTAAAATGTTTCTTCTTTTTTCTTAATTACAGCTGTTACTTTGGGAGGCACAATGGTAGAATTTCGTTTTGATCTAAGACCGCTCTTTACCCAACCGATTGTTAAAGTTACATCAAATTTATTACCTCACACATTTCGTGGAGATCGACGCCAATGTTTGTGAGTGCTAAATTACACATTTTTTTCAGATGCGATATTTGTTGTGTTTCTCGTAAAGTTTAGATGATCATTTCTTTATACATTGTAGAGATGCCACATCAAAAATGTCCGAGATAATTGATCGGTTGGGCCAGTTGTCCGCCAGTGCTCAGAAGCTTAGTAAACCTGTAACGACGGCTCAACGTTTAAGAATGTCAGAAAATCAAACAATTTATCTAATGGCGGATGTAAATTGTGGGAAAAAGTAAGTTAGTAGAGTTTATATTTTTTTTTATCTAGGACCAGCACTCAGGAGATGACTCCTACACATGCGAAGTATTGTGCTGGGAACTATAGGAAAGGTATAGTAGGAGAAACGACAGGAGGTGAAGCTTAATTAATTATTTTGCAGCTCTGCTTTCGCACGTTCTTTTTGTTTTTATACTCGTAGCAGTGCAGAAGCTTCTGTTTAGTAGCCATTTTTAATATTATTTTACTTCGCCGGTGCTACACAATACCGACGAAGGAGGGCGTTCTGATGTGATTGTGGATTGCTATCAGCTGAATCCGGTATTGTTTAGTGACCAGTGACTATGCCTTCGCCACTGAAACCTTCCGACAACAACTGACACACAAAAGACACACTAATGCACATCAGAAAAATGCGAGATGTTTATTTTTATTTTAAAATTTTTTTCTGAAACTGGGGTTGAACCCAGGTCTGTTTTTTGGTTGTGTAGTCAACGTGCAGACTACCATCCATCGTGCCATCGCCACCCTCTATTGAATATTGAATTTCTTTGTCGTTCATGGTTTCAAACTGTTGCTTGTAACTTCACAGTTTTAACATAAAAATTTAACTATTTTTTCATTAATTCAACTGGAGTAAAAATTAATTACGATTATTTATCTATGTGTGTTATATCGTCGTTCGTAAGTTATTGTGTTTTATATGTATAGGGAACGGCGATATGGTTTAGCTGGTCTATATGTACATTTGCTGCTGATACCAAAATCGTCAGTAGACTGATTAATTTAATTAAAATGTGTATAAAAACAAATTAATATATTTCTAAGCATCGGAAAAGTCGCAATTTAATAATTTTAGGGAGGCATTTGATTTTTCTTTTTTCTTAGAGCAGTGCTCAGGAAATTCGTACGTCTACAATGCATGCACCGGAACTAGTTGGAAAGTGATAGTGTAGAGAAAAGACAGATGGTGATGATAGAGAGCTTAATTCTTGCAGAACTCTGCAGTTGCATTTTTTTGGAAATTTATAAAACAGAGGTGCTGCATTGACGCATTAAATTTTGCGACGTTAAGATACCATTTGTTTATAGATTTCGACTATTTTCCGACTATAATAAGGAATGGATGCTTGTTGGCATATTGAAAATTCACATTAAACATAAAATGGCCATATTACTACCTCGGTGTACACCGTCTTTTATGCGTTCATGTTCAGTCCGGAAGGGTGTCATTGTTGTATATTTTACAATTTAAACCTCCATGCCAACTTTATTGGGAAAAGCCAATAAAAAAAGAAAATTTTTGTTTTGTAAATAAAAAATGTACTTAAAAATGTAATGAAAAAATTAATTATTGATAAATGAACTTTAACAATTTTTGTATTATAGCGTGTTAACATTTAATTTAGTTATACTTTAACCAATTTTCGTACGATAAATTATTAAAATATATACGTTTGTGACACCGTCATTCAACACAGCAAATTATATTTCCCAAAATTACTTTTGACAAATAATTTTTCATCAATTAAACCTAAATTTTTTATCTTTTCCTCTCTGAATTCTGTCATACGTAATGCTTCACTGATAATGTATGTTTTTTAATCAAAATGTAGTGGTTGTGTTATAGGTCTTCTAAAAGTGGGCACTAAAGATTTATATTTATTCGACGAAACAGGACAAACACGTAAAGTTGAAAATGCTCCCTCTATTTTGGATTTCTATATACACGAGTCACGTCAAAGAGCTGGTTTGGGTAAAGATCTCTTCGAAACCATGTTGGCTGATGAAAATTGGATACCTGTCAAATGCTCAGTGGATAAGCCGTCAGAAAAACTTTTAGGCTTCTTAAAAAAACATTATGGTTTAATGCGTACTATACCCCAAGCTAATAATTTCGTACTCTATGAGGGTTTCTTTGATGATGGCGATAAACAACAACCACAACAACAACAACATACAAACGGCGGCATGTACATCACGAATAGGTGAGTGAAATTAAATTCCTATTACTCATTCCTATCTAGACTTCTAGCACTCACAGTTAAGAAAGTGCTGAAAAAAGTAAAATCATGGTTTATGTGTACAAGTTTACGCTATATGCGTCATTTTGACTTTTTTTTTTTTATTTTTTTTTAATGTAAAATAAGTGTTTATAGTATTTTTTTTTTCTTTCTTTTGAGAAAAATTTAAAGAAAATAAAAAAATGGGGGCAATATAACAAACTTGACGTGTTCTAAGAATATTGTTTTGAAAAACCACGTTTCATGTCAAATATTATGTGTGCATAATATCTGTAAAGTTTCACATGGAACGTCTAGATTTGTAGCATTATTTCATGATTGTATATCATGAAAGCTAACAAATAATAAAACCCCTAGCCTTTTCACACATTTTTATTTATGCATCAATTTATTCAACTTGTACTTTCTTTAAGTAATTCAAATAAAGTAATGGCCTACACATACATACATACATATGTACATACATATAAGTAAGTATTTCATATGTATGCCTAATAGCGAATAATTAGGCTTCTATGCGAAAGTGTAGAGTTTTATAAAAACGAGTAAGAAACGGAAGAATTTAGTTCTACTCCTTAATGCTTTTGCTATACACACCGCTGTTTTGTATTCCACTTGAAATCAAACCACTTGGGATTATAAAGAAATTTTTGTTATAAATGTTTATTTGAAACACTCAGACAATTCTTATGATTTGGTTTCACGTGGTATACAGACGAGCCCCTTTTGTCTCTTGTATTAAAACATTTATTTACTAATTAATCTTTACACTTTTTTCTTAATATAGTTATTGTAATCGATATAATAATAAACCAAAACTAAATAAGGTACATATCGTTATCTTAACACAGAAAGGCCCTAACTGATTGTTCTTTTTAAATCGTAATTTTTTATATTTTCAAATTATCAACACTTTGAAACAAAATTGATAAAAAAAAAGTTGGTGTGTTCCTAACAGAGAATTTAATGAGATTTAGAGATTAGATGAGATTAATTTAAAAAATAATCGCGACTACAATTCATTAATTTTTATGAAACTTTTTCCTCCAAAGTAAATTATTAGATAGTGCCTTTCTATATTAAGGTAACGATATGTAATAATTTGTTCCCATGGTTGTTGCTCTTAACTTAATTTGAATTTTCATTTAACTCAATAGTAACTGCCTGTAAGACCGAACGATAGCATGTGACATTTTGAAACAGTCAGTAAATGTGATCGAAATTTAGTTCCTTCAAAATAATTACAAAAATCAAAAATTTCTTTTTGTTTTCAATGTGGTAAAGTACTATTTATTATCGAAAAATATGCTCATATGCGGTTCTTTTTTCCGTGAAGATGATTTCTAAAAGATTCGAATATTACACAAAACGTTGTGCGATCTTCGACTGTGGTCGAAAGAGTTATCGATCGAGTTTCCATTTTTATCACAATAATACTTCATTAGATTAGGATGTAAATCACTGTAATTGACAAGAGAACACTTGAGTTATGAGTACCGTTTAAAAGTAGCTTTATCGTATAGAATATTGTTTACAGTTTTATAAAAAAAACTATTGATTGAATGAAGAGCCATTTATTGATTTGCTATTTATATTGCAGATGAGCTGCTACCAGTTCATAATAGAAGTTTAACATTCGCTATTCGTTGGCCGATACCCAGCGAAGATATAACTCACTCATAATAAAAAATATTTATGTGAAAGAAGGTTTCGTTATTATTTAGGGGAATATGCAGTATATTTTAATAAAAATTAAATTTATTTCGATATTGAAATATTTCAAAATTTATTTTCTTAAATAATTTATTATTTGTATTTGCTGAAAAAGCCAAAGAAAGAATAGGGTAGATATGGGCACAAAGTTCCTCGTTGTTCTTTCTATAAAAAAATTTTACCTCAAGATAGATTTATTAATTGCTGTTTTTACAAAGTAATTTATAAAATGTAAAAGAAAAACAGAAAAGCGTAAGTTGACTATGTCATATTATGCTTAAAATAGGAGTTTTTTTCTCATTATTTTTAAAATAAATATTAGGCATTAGTTAAAAATATTTAATTCGTAACAGTTCAAGTTAATTAATTAATTATTAATGGATTAATTATTAAAGAATCAGGGATTGTCAGATGAGGTGATTTTAAAACTTATTTGATCTCCTAATTTTCAATTTGGCGACGATTTAATGTAATATAACAGGTGGACCAAAAGAAATCTTCCGGGGCAAAAGTCATCACGCGATGTTCTTTTGCTGTAATTTTTTATTTTCATGAAAAACTTTGGTTCAGCTTCTTATATCGGCCAAGTGGCTGCCGCTAGATTCGAAGACCATCCAAGCAGAACCAAACTTTTCAGTGCTTGATCGAAAACAAAAATATTGTTTAAAAAAGAATATTAGAAATGTTCAAACTCAAGTCATACTCCAGCGATTTAATTTCTTCAGGAAATATTTTCTCCCTTAACATTTTTTCTGCAAACTGCCAACTTCTTAACCCACTTCTATAACAAGTAAACTGCGGTATAAAATTATTTAACTGCCATGCCATATACACTATTAACTTTATATACATATGTACGTGCATACATATGTTTTGATGAGAATTTCACTACGTTATTTCACATTGAAGCGGAAATATTTCATGACATTTGGTGAAAGTAAATAAATAAAAGAACATATTTTTATAAAAAAAGAAGCTCTCATTCGAGATTTAAGCATGCAAATTCGATATTAATTTAAAGAAATTCTTTTACACGAGTAAAAATATAAATAAATGGATTGTTATGTTTTTATTTATAGATTTTTTGGTTTTTGTGTTTGATATTCAACTTTAATTCTCGATTGATTAGTTGAATTTTAAACATATAGATTTTGGGTTTGTATTCAAAAATTAGGAAAAATCCACTGATGAGCTAAGAAAGCATTAGCGAAATAGTACTATATGAATTTGCTTTCCTCCTCAGTTATTGAGTTTGCTTTTGTAAAAAAATACTTTATGAGAATATCATAAAGTATGTAATAATAAATTTCATATATATTTTTTAAGGGAAAAAGCACAATTAGAATCATATATAAATATAAATAAAATATATACAATAATAAAACGGACAATAATTGAAGAGATGTATAATTATATATGTACATACATATATACATAGTATGTACATATCGAAAATTGTTTAAACAACATCAATATTCGGTGTGGTTTTTAAAATTAATAAAAACTAATAATGTCACACTATTCCATCTTAAATAAAACTCATAAGTCTCATGTTTTCGTACAAAATGTCAATTAAACTTTTTATCCCGTTAAATTAAATTTGTATTTCTTATTATTATTAACGTATTATTTAATTTGTATTTATATTATGTACATATTATTAAAATTTATTATGTATGTATCCTATAATATGTAAATATACATATTATGAAATTTTATAAAAAATGTAACTAATTATAAATAACGTATTAATAATAATTGATTTAATTTTTTCATTTCATATATGTACGTAACATACTACCAAATTAAATTTTCTTTCTCCATCATTGCAAAAATAAATATAAAACAACTACAAAAATCAACTAACTTTATATTGCATACATATATAAAAGTCCTAATACGCAACTTTTTGGTGCTACATATTTGGGTGATGAGAATAACAAAAAACGTTTACAACGTCAGTTAGACGTTCCGAATTTAACAACACAGATAACACAGATTTCTCCGGTGGGTCGTTATGGTGCAAGAAGACCAACATGCAGTATGGCTGAGGTATTTAATAAATAATTTTAATATTACAATATTTTAAAGTTAAATTTTCAAAGATAACGAGAATATTAATTTCTTTAAATACATACATACATATGTATGTACATATACTTATGTACATATATGTAAGTATATACATATATAATTTACATTTATAGTTTGAAATGAAAATTACAGCATTTTCGAAATGTCAATAGAAAATCTGTGAATTTTCCTAGATATTAACTTAAATTTATGATTTATAATAGTCTATTGGTGATTTCCTTTCTGAACGAAAATGTTGCCCTTTCTACAGTTTACCAATATTTTTAAAAAGTGATAAATTTTTTAATGCTTATGATAATGGAATTCGAAAATGGACTATTCAAAAATTAAACTGTTTTGCACAAAATTAAGCAATTTGGGGTACTTTTGGCTGAGTAGCCAGCGCGTTAACTCTACAGGCAGTCAAAAATTTTTTCGGATGTGTTTAAAAAAAAAAGAAAAAAAAATGACTCCTTTAGCTTAAAAATTAATGCGTCAACATAACACAAGCGACGCAGCTGCTTTATAAAATAAAAAAAAAGCGCTACTCCTAAGTTGTGTAGAGTAAGCCACAGACGATGCAACGGTTGATACAACTTTACGAGGTTGTAAAAGAGATTGCAACGTTTGTGGCGTCGTTGCATTAAGTTGTGTCTCGGTTGTACGAAAATTCAAAAAAAAATTGGTGTTTTTGGTCATTGGCCAAAACAAAAAAAAAATAAAAATTAGTGACGACATCAGTTGAGCGCACTTATTGTGCTTTCTACTTGTTTCCTTTTTTCGAACCTAAACATTTATTAAAGTAAAAAAGCATATTCGTTTTGCTTTATCTCTCAATATACCAATTAAAATTTTTGATTTTCAGAAATTTTATTAAATAAGTTCTATTTACTTTTAAACTTTACAAACAAAAACAGTTGTCGAGAGTATAATTTTATAAATCAATAATTAAAAATATTATTTTGTGAAATCAAATTTGTGTAAATGGAAACCAAACGAAGTCATCTTAATAACAACAAGCATTATCAAAATGGGCACCGTGTCACCGCAGGACCTGTGAAAACCCCAGTCGCAGTAAGTATGCGCATTTCAGTTTCGCAGTAATAACTTTTTCGTTTTCAATGCGAAATCGGCGAAACTATTATTTTTACATATGTATGAGCAATTATATTAAAAAATTTATTTATATTTTTTTTTACAAGAAAAATACCAGTGAAGTTAGTTTGACACCAAGTCATGCAGAACAAGTTAAACAAAATGTAAGTCCTGATTGATTAATAGAAAATCTACAAATATTATTTGTTGTTTTTTTTTTGAAGGGCCTCAAACATCCTTTAGATGCTTTAAGCAAACCTACTAAACAGCTGACTGTAGAACGTAGATCGGTAATTTTATTTTGGGAATATTCTCTGCCTAAATATAAATATAAAATAATTCTTGCTGTTTGTAGGGTCTTCAAGATGTTGATGAAGAATACTTGAAGCAAAATGTATTTAGGAAACCATTTAATTTTCAAAAATTGGTAATATTTTAACGTTTAGAGAATGTGTATATATATGCATACACACATGCATACTCGTATACATGTGTATGTATGTAGAATTATATTATTACCAGATCTTCGAACCAGACAAACCCGGAATTTATAACCAAAGCGTAACTGAACCCAAATATTTTAAATACAAAAAACCATAACCTTAACCGGAACGAACTTTAATTTCGGTTTGTTTTTCATTCCTTAAACAAGAAAAAAAATTTAAAAAGTTATAATTTTTATATGGTTTAGCTGGTGTATGTGTACATTTCATTTGGTGCTAATATCAAAATTGCCAGTAGACCTTTAACCAAATTCTTGAAAAAACCTTTGAAATTACATATGTTTAAGCAAGAACTCCCAAAAAAGTACCTGAGAACAACAAAATATACAAATAAATAAAATTTGTTGGGAGTTCTTGTATAAACATATGGAAATGCTACTCAGAAAAAACTTTGAACCGAAAAGAAATTTAAAACCGAAACGTAATCCGAAACGATAAAAGTTGAAGAACGAAATCGAAAACCGAAACAAATTAAATTGCGGTTCGAAGTTCTGATTATTACAATATAAGATTTCAAATTAGATGTTCTTATTAAAACTAAAAAAAATTATTCTATATAAGCCTCCCGCAGAAGATCTTGTGACAAAACATACCATCTCTCGGGCACCGATTAAATATCAACAGGATTATCATCCTACAGCAAATCCAACTTCTCAACAGCAAGATCGTCAGCAATCTCCAACGAATCGAATATCTCAACATCAACATCCTTCAAACAATGTAGCAGCGTCTCAAGGGCAATCGCATGCCCAAAATCAGCATCAACAAAACCAACAAGTAATGATCTTTTAACGTTCATCCTTATTCCAGTCGACAAATGAACGTCGACGTCGAGACCAAAACTTCATCTCTCTCCCACGGATATACTCTCACTTCGTTTCACATTTGCTAGAAACGTTGAATTTTTGTAAAGTATCGGTGGCAGCGTCGACGTTGAAAACTAGAATAGGGGTGATTATTTTATTATAAACTATATATAGCAGTCCTTACTTTCAAGAAGTCTTCTATATTAATGCAACAAGACTGTCATTTGCAACAGCAGCAACAGCAGCAGATTCAAAATATGCCATCACAAGAAATTTCGAATCAAAATGTTGGCCAACCGCACACGACTATTCGTAATAACTCTGTTCCAAATTTTCAGCCAGATATGTGTACTACTTGTCCCAATTGCCAGACCACAATTTATTTAGTGCGTGAATCTGATGAAACTCATGAGACAACTCAACAAGTCCCAACAAACAGTGGTCCCCAAACAGTTGCGGACACAGTAGTAATGGCAGCTGGCTCAGTATGAATAACATATTGTATTTTCAATAAAATAAATAACTTTATATTTTTGATAATTCACGTAATATATTTTAATAAAATCGTACTTTGTATTTTTTTTTTTAATTTTCATATGTATATCGACCATAACCGCTAAAAAGACACAACCGCCAAAAACCCAAATTTTACAGTGAAACGTTTTTAATTTCAATCTTTGGTTCCGAATTGTACATGCGTTTAAATTGCTTCAGCTGTAAAATCGTAACGGCACATAATCGAAAACTATCCACTTTTTATTTATAAAAAAAAAAAAAATAATCTATGACGGTTTCGGTTCGATATATATTTTTGTTATGTTGCATGTTTTGTGAATTTGTAAAGCAGAGTTGCTGCTTTTCTAGAGTTATATTGACGCATTAATTTTAAAGCTGAAGAAGAGACATTTTATTTATTAGTTTACTTCGCCGTTGTTTTATTGCTCTTCTTCTGTGGTTCCCTGAATTTCAAATTATCAACAGTCCACTGTATATATGTACTTTATAATTTCATATGTGTATGTATTGTATTATCAAATTTTTATGTCACTGAATGTAAAATTTTTATAAGCGTTCTACATAGAACCAGTTTACTTATGGCAAGTTCAAAAAAATTTTGTAATGAATATTTAAATTCTCTACTAGTGGCAAACTATTATAACAGAAAATCTTTAAATTTTCCCACAGTTATACATTCATTCTGTAAAATAAAAAATTTAAACAATAGGAAAATGTGTCCTGTAAATTTTAGTTTGGCTAAAAGCCAAAATTACATACATATTTATGTAAATACATATGTATACATACCATGTATGTAATTGAACAATACTTTCACTATTGTTGGTGTTTTTTCGTCTGGATATTTTTACTGGCGTAAGTAAGTAAGCGTGTCACACAACGATTTGCTATCTGAACTCTTTATTTTCTAGTTCACCCATTCCAAATAAACTAGCAGCACTGAAAGTAACTGTGCTTCGGTTTGTTTGTGCTTTTCTTTATTATTATTATTTTGTCAAAGTTTAAACAAAGAACCGAGACACAAAAATAGTTATTTTATTGCTCTACTGACATGAATATAATACATTATGTACGTTATTAAAAAAAAAATGCGATGAAAAGGAAAAGTGTAAAATTTTAGCGTAATTCCACATTGATGGTTACTTGAACAAAAGCTATTATTTAAAATAGCCAAGAACAAATAATCCTTAAGATCTAAATACATAGAACCAGACAAGTTAAAATTTATAGCACAGCTGATAACGTTTTTTTGTTAGCTTCGTAATTGTTCGATGTCAAAATTAATTTTTTTTACATTTAACTTGAACACGATCATGGATCGGTCCATTAATGACATTCAAAACAAACCCAATATTCGACTCGTTGGCCAGGCAGTTATTAATAAATATCGTCGACTACAAAAAGTGCATTGCATTTCGTGCCCTATTCTTTCAAAAAAATTCTAATTTTTTGTTGCGCTATAAAACAAGTTTACAGCACTTTAAAAGCGAACAATAAAGTACAAATATCATTAATAAATAATGCAATGCACTTTTTGAGAATCGAAAGCACTATTAGATAATGAAATCAAATAACGTATGAAGGAAAGGACTTTGCTAAAGCCATTACAAACAGAGAAAAGAGGAGGACTTCTTAAATCACTCTGCTCAAGAAAAAAAATAATTTTTCGAAATCTACTGGAATGACATCTAAGCGAGCTCAATCAATATCTTTCGAATACGTCACTTTTGGTTCTTATACAAACACAAAAATGAAAACAAAAAACAGAAAATTAAACGAATGTTGCGTGTAACAATCTGTCTCCCATTTGCTTGGAAATGGACTTCGTCGCTCATAATTAAATTATGAATAAAATAAAGATTTTCTTCTGAAATAAAGTTCAACAATTTTGGTACGTTGTTCAATTGTGTGTTCCATTTTAAAAATGACAAATTATATACACCTACAAAAGTATAGTAAATAAATAAAAATCTTATATAGAAGTAGCAACATGGTCAGCTATGCTATGTTGCGCCGTGCTATTTTTTTCCTTGAAAATTGTTCTAATAATGTTTTTTTCGGTTAAAAAAGGACAGAATTTCAATTACGACAACCAATTGTTGAACTGGAATTGAATTAGGCGAACAGTTTTCCATTTCATTCAAACGTACACATTTATAATATTAAGTAGGAATAGGATGAATGATATGAATCTAAAAGCTGTTTCGTGGTACCAATGCTTCAATGATTTCACCCATCTTTTTTTTTGCAGATAATTCACAGTGGCACGACAACAAATAAAAGTGGTGCCGAACCGGGAAGGTATGTATGACTTTTTTTCTACAATATTTTACAATTATGTAATATTGATGTATAGATGTACATATGTACACGTATACATACATACATACATACGTATAGTGTACAATACACATATTTTAAGTGCATTCAAACTTAAGTAAACATACTAATTTGTTTTATTTATTTCTTACAATATTCATTTCATTTCTTATATAAATAGTTTTATTTTGTTTGCTAAAGTTTGTTACTTCTTGTCGTCGTCATATCTGGCAAAAAATAATGGATTATGAATGGCATTTGAACTTTGTTTGCGTCGTCGAAAGTTTGTGCGAAAACACTAAAAATTAACAATTCTCAATTGCCAGTTCTATTCACAATTATAAATTCGGTAACTGGAAAGGAAGATACTAAGGTGCGGTTGCCACCCATAATCGAGCCATTTCTTCTTAGTTTTCAATTTTAATAACAAGACGTCACTTATGAAGATTTCGATTCACAAGAAGTGCATTGCACTTTTTACTTTATTTATTAAAAATATTTGCACTTTATTGTTATCTTCTCAAGTGCTGAAAAATTACTTTATAACGGAACATTAAATAGACCAAAATCGGGCAATGCAATGCAATTTTTGTTCAAAAGAAAACACCATTAGTATGTACAACTTTTATTTGTACTCCTACATGTTCAAAGGATTGTGAAGTGGATTTATTTCAACTTCGCATAATAAAACTGAAATATGTTCTGTTAAGCAGTCATCAGTCAAAAAGTTCATAAAATTTACTATACACAACAGTGTCCGCTACGAACTTACTCCTTTGAAGAAATTACATAACCTATGGACCTCTCCTGATGCAGATCTACTCGTGTTTTGAATTTCATCCTTCATGTTACGTGTAGCAACCAGTGCTGCACACAGCAATATGAAATTTTGACGCCTCTCGATGATAGCGCTCATTGTCGCAATTTTTTGCTTAGTTTCATTGCGAACCAGATCTTTATATATTCTTTATAAATCCGTTGGGAGGATTAATTGAACATTTTTCCGAAAGAATATTAAAAATCGGATAAGTGGCTCCGGAGATTATCTACATATTATAAGCTTATAAATATTACGTCTTTATAATATTACGCATGTACATACATATATGTATATACATATACCACATATCGTCATATAAAACGTAAAACCATGTAACTACACTTCTTCAGATTTTACAGGAGAGGGAACAAACTTAATAAAACACAATATTCAATAGAAAAGCCGATTTTTAAACGTTTGTCACTTGCATGGTTTTGTTTTATATGACGATATGCATGTACGTACATATATTGCTTGATCCAAATTAAAATTTAAATTTTTTACTGCTTCATTTTTATTTATTTATTACTTTTTTTCTTATTAATATTTCAGAATATCATAACTTTTGCTGGACATTTTGTACAAACTTTGGTAGCTGTTTTATTTTGTCTTAATATAAAAAATTTATATAAATTTTATTTTTAGTTAAACGAATTAACTTTTATTATTTAACTATAATTGTTTATTGTTTTTATTTATAAAATTAGATAGAAATGTAAATGTCTTGTAAAAATTAAATGACAGCACGATTATAACTTTTTTATTAATGATATATGTATGTGTTTATTTCAATTTTTTTTTTTAAGAAATTATTTTGTAATTAATTTTTTATTAAGTTCAGCTTTGTTTATATTTAAACTAAAAAAGAAATACATTCTATAAAAAAAAACCAATAAAGTATTAATCTTGAATTTTTTTTAGCAATTTATTATTATTTTTTAATTGAATATGAACTTATGAAAATAGCACAGCAATTCTGTCAGCGTTATTGCTCGTGTGCAGGGTTGTTAGAAGACAAAATAAAAGTGCTAACTCCCCAAAAAAGAAGTGCTAAAATGTCCTACAGTAAAAAAAGTGCTAGTTTTTGTAACATTGCTTTTTATTACTATAATTAAGAGAGACAGTTTACATTTCAAATATCGGTACATATTTAATTTACATTTGGGGAATTTAAACCAGTTTTTATCATAGTTTACACACATATATAATGAAATATTACTTTTGTTGCATAAACTTTGGCATATAAAATCCATTTTGTTTAATATAAATACTAATTTTAGTCTTTAGTTTAGTAGAGTGGGACTGACGTACAAAATTTCATTTCCCAATCTTGAAAAATTTCGGAGTTGACCTATTTTCAGTGGGTATATTGTCCGAAAGTGCACGTTTATATCTCGAAATGAATGATTTTTTTTTCAAAAGAAAGATCTTGAATTCTACTTTTATACGAATCAGACTTTCCAAGTCAAAAGCAACCGGACCATTAGCAAAATAGCATTTTTATATAACACCCACTTTCGCCTAACAAAAATAAAATGAAACAATTCTCTATGGTAATTTTAAATCGAGGTGAAAAACTTTATACGCCCATGAGAAACGTCCCTAAATAGAGTTTTCACTGTATGTATATTATACATACATATATACACACATATTTAAAATTTGGAATTTTTTTTCTCAGAAATTAAATTAGGACATTAAAAATATTGTTGCTTAAATTTCTCGTGTAAGCAGCTAATTTTAACTTTTTCGATCATTCGAATAATCTATCTTTTCTAGCAATCGATCACCAACAGTTGAAAACGTTAAAGAAAACTTGCAAAACTTAAATATAAAAGATCATGAGCAAACAGAACAGGATCGAGAGCAAGAGCAAAATGATGAAGTTGACGAAGATATTACAGGCCAAGCAGATACAAAACAACCACCAGATGTTACAGAATCTACAACGGAACAGGAAATATTAAATATAAACGATCTCGCTCCTAACGGTCATGAACCATTTAATTCGCAACAGAACGTGGCGGCAAACACTCTTTCCCCAATTTCAAAGGGCATATCTATATTCGAAATGGAAAATCGTAAAACTGCACCAACTTTCCATCTAAGTAAACAGCATACAGGCATGAAAAATCGCTCATATGGCGTGGGAATGGCCGTTACACCATCGCCAAAAATGGAATTCGATCAAGAATCGAGCGAGGATTTTGGAGTAGTTAAAATTAATCGACCAATAGGCAAACAGCCACTATCACCAAATGCCAATGATGAAACAATGTCCACATTCTCATCTGCGGAGGGTTTAACCGAACAGGGTTATTATGATCTTAAATTTTATCACAACAAATTATGGTAAAAAGGAAATTTAGATTGAATTTGAATAAAATTTAAAAGAAAAATGTGTACATCCATTGGATCACAAAATACATATATACTTATTTATACATAAGAATTTTTATATACATACATATATCCTTACATTGTACTTTCATAACATTTAATAGGATTATAACATGTTTCCGAATACATAGTATGACAATGTGGTACGCAAACAGTGGTTTAGGTGGGGTAAGTGCTGCAAAACCCCAATATTATTTAAGTGCAAATCAAGAAAAAGTACTCGATCGTATAAAACACACTTCTAAAAAAAAAATCAAAAAAATTTTCCTTCGTGTTAATTTTCAACACGAAATGTTTTATGACATTAAAAAAAAAATAAATATTTTTTTTCTCGTACAGTGTTGTCAGACCAAAACCGTTGCACTAAGCAAATAATTAATAAATAGAACTTTCGAGACAAATATCAACAAAATAAAAATGAAATTCTATTAAAAAAAAAAAAACATTTATACAGGCTAATTCGAATTTTTTCTGAATAGACATAGTTACAGCAGTTTAATTTTCTTCAAAAATGCTGACTATATCTCATTCACAGAAGTTCGAGGATGACAGGCTTGAAGCAGAAACGATTATTAAAATTAAAGTATGCATTAAAACAAATTTATCATATAAAATTCTTAATTTAAACAAACGTTTTCTTATGTAAGTCCGAAAAGTTTTGGTTTAAATAATACATTTTATTTTACTTTACTTAAAAAGTTTGAAGTATTACGCAAACGTGTACTGCAATATATGTATACACAAGTATTTTATTAAAACTTATAGATATATACTGCGAAATATCTTTATATCTTATGTTCGAAAGATTAATTAATAGACAAATAAATAAAAACCTAAAAGTTCCTTTTTGTTTTCATCTTGATATTTTACATTCCAACTCAATTGTTAATTGCTTTATATTATGTTTTTAACTTTAAGTATATGTATATGTTCAGATATTTTTTTTAATTAACGGTTAAGTTTGTTCCTTTATTTACCGCAAAAACGCACATTGTTGTAGTAAATTAATACTATATATACATACACACATATTTAGCAGGCAATATTGCTTTATCAAAAAAAGCACAATAATTACTAAAGTATTATTTATTTTATATAGTTTTAATAAAAATCTTGCAATTTAACAATTAAACAAAAACCTTGTTATTGAAATAGTCAAATTTATGATCGAATACACACACGCCTAGAAAATAATGTGAAAAACAAATATTTCTTCCATTTACAGAGGTCTGTCATATGAAAAACTATTTGAAGATTATATGCTCTAATTAATGTGAACATAAATCAAATATTAAATCACAATACATATTTCTTCTGAAAATGACTACATAGATGTTCAATAATAAAAGACAGCACATTATTTAGTTGTAAAAGAAAATCATTATTTTCATGAACTTGTATTATTTATACAAATAAAACATACAAATCTCATATTATTAGAAGTCTCTTTATTTAATCTGGATTAATATTCTGCAATTTTATTCATTGTAGATTAACAGAAGTAAGTAAATATAATTATATTGTATATTTTTAATTATATGTAATTAAATTTTTTGTTAAACGGTGTCTGTTAGGCATTTTCAACTTTACGGAAATAGTTTGTAATAATGAAGGGGTTCCTTTAATTAAATTCTAAATATTAGAAAATTAATTTTTTTTTAATTATTTGACTTTTTTGTTAGAATAATATTTTTAAATTTTAAGTTCAATAAGAATGATAATGAAAGGATGATGTTCCATGTTGTTGGTAATCGTGTTCTATATAATCATTATAATCATATTTAAGATCCTGTTGCTGATCGAGAGTAACATCATTATAGCATTCTTCTTCTTCTGTATTTACTAACGTAGAGGAAGGTTTCCACTCTACTCACATATAAATGAAATTGAACCTTAAACAAAAGAACAATTAAATACCATAATTAGCAAATGAAAATGTAAATAGTAATACTGATTTCCCAAAAAAAAAATTTTTTCATCTCTTAAATTTACTTATAGTATTGAGTTGAATCAATGTGAGTCAATATATGCAAAAATTAGATGTTCTTTTCTTAAAAATTCGAAAAATGCATGCGCTCAATGGCAAAAGGCAACGCACTTTATACCCATATAAATCTACGGTATACTAGCTGACACGGGCACGCGTTGCTGCAGCTGTTATAATAGTTGTTCTTCTAGACGCAGCCATATGTATGTTTTAGGTCGGCAGGTTGCTGGAAGTAAAGGTAAAGAAAGGCCCCAGCCCGCGTGGGTCCAATTGATTATGGTCCCATAGTGATACCTGTTGTGAAAAAACTTTCACGTGTTGTAGTGATATAGACCAGAGTCTCTGCTAGGAATCGAACTTAGAACCCCCAACTGACAAACTAGCATACTACTCACTAGAAAAATTTAAAATCGGTTTGTTAGTTTCGGAGACACGGAAATTGCCCCCTACCTCCTCCCCTCGTGATCATATTTTTAAGGAAATATATAGTCTTGTGTCCTTCCGGACGCAGACCTATCTACATATGTTTTAAATTTCATTAAAATTGGTTAGTAAGTTTCGGAATTTTTCAATTACTTAAAGTGCCTACCCGTGTACCGAATTTCAGTTCTATACCTATAATAACCCTGATAAAAATTGACCGTTTTCATATTTTTCGTATTATTTACTTCCCAACTTCTTCTAACTATGATGGAAGTGTACTATCGTCTACACCGGTACATGTTGTATAAAAAATAGTTTAAGCCCTATTCTCACGCCTACTTAATATACACATAAAATTTCATAGGAATCGTCAAGACGTTGTAGAGCAGTTGTGCTACAAACACTGTGACAGCGGGAATTTTATATATTAACTGCCGTATTCACAAAATCCAATTAATATACGTTTTATAACTCCGAAAGTAGATATATTATTTTTATATTTGGGGTATTCACAATGTAGTCAAAAAGTCATATGTTTTAGAATAATAACACGAAAAAAAGTGACTGTTATGAACAACCCGTCATAATTTAGTGTGCTATTTCAAAAAATTCTTTCAGTTGTTAACAAAAAACACTTAATGTTTGATATCAAACATAAGATAAGTAACTATTCCTTCAATTATTCTACTATGCTCAATATTACTCAAAATTAATTACAATTATTTATCTACTTATGTACCTCGAAAAATTCTTGTAAAATTTTGTGAAAGGTCTACTGAAGATTTTGCTATTATATTATTAACTTAGATAAATATACTAAATAAGTCTTGTAATAATCTTATTTTCAATTAAAATTATGTAATTGTTTTTTTGGCACATAAAATTGTTGATACAAATATAATCGAAAAACAGTTGTTGCCAGTGATATGAGCTGAAAACTTTTCGGGACGGCGGCTAGTGGATAAACGTTAAGAGACTGCCAGCCAGATAATGTTATAAAAATTTTTTTACTGTAAAGGTATAGAAGTGTGAATGCTTTTCAACAAATTTTTATTTTTATATTAGTTATAAGAGGCCGCTTGTAAATATGGCGAAGGCTCGACAAAAAAGTTTCAGTGTACGACTCAGATTTACACTGTTATTTTATGACAAACAAAAAAAAAATCGAAAGGTTTTACTATTTTATGACTTTTTTTGTTTGAAGCATAACAACAATTTGTTTAAACTATTTTAAAATATGAAGACATTATGACAATATGACTTAATAACAAACAATTATATTTTGTTATTCATAGGGGTAGCAGACAAAGTTAAAAAAAAGGAGAGTAAAAAAGGAGAGTTGCAAGTTAATTTTTCAAGATAATGTTATATGGATATTGCGCCTCTTCGCCAAAATTGCAAGGAAAAAATTATTGGAGTCATCACTTTTCTTATGAAGAAACATTATTGGATCAGACTCTCTTTAGATATTTTTCTGCATATTTAGCGATGTGTAGTGACATATTCTTTTTTAATTTTTTATATTTATTTAATATTTTATGGTATTCTTTTTGATTAGAAATTTTGAAAATTTTTGGTTTCTTTTTGTGTTTATAAATTTTTTGGTTTTGTGTTCGGTATTCAACTTCAATTCTTGATTGATTAGTTGAATTTTGAACATAAGAATCTTGGATTTGTATTCAGAAATTAGGAAAAATCCACTGATGAGCTAAGTAAGCATTAGCGAAATAGTACTATATGGATATGCTTTCCTCCTCAGTTATTGAGTTTACTTTTATAAAAAATATTTTATGAGAATATCATAATGTAACAATACATTTCACAAATTTTTTTCGGGAAAAGCGCAATTTTAAAATTAGAATCATATATAAAGAGATATTCCCAAAATAAATTCAGTTAATATTTTTGGTTTCTATTTTTTAGTTTGTTCAATTATTTTATATGATTTTCGGTTTAACAAACTATTTACCTGCATAACGCTTGGGGCAGCGATGAAATAATTGGTCCATATCCCTGTGAATTATCATAGAGTTCAAACAAGGGCGCTGCTACCAACTTGTAGTTTTTCGGTACAGCAAATAATGCTAAATATTTGATAAAAAAAAAAGAATAAATGTAATTATTAAATATTGTGGATTAGATGAATTTCCTTTGATAATTTAATATGTTTTGCATTTTATTATTTAATTATTTTACACTACAATATTAATATTGTATTTGAAAAGAAAAATAAATAAAAATTAATATAGAGTTGTTAATTCTAACAAATTTGTATTTCATTTATTTATTTTTTATATATTATTATGCTTTATTTATTATCCTATGCATATGCACAAATTATAAATTTACAAAACTTGTTCTTAAATTTTTTATTATAAAATGAATAAAATTTTATAAAAGAAAATGTATTACAGTCTTTCCTTATTTGATCTTTAATTTTAAAGTATTTTGTATAAAGAAATGACGTTTTATATAAATATGTATGTATGTAAGAAAAACGAAGAGCCATTATGTACTTATATAAAATGTGTAGCTATAGAATAACTAAAATTTAAACAAAAAGGAAAAGTACAAAAAATCAAATATGTATGTATGTAATAGTATTATAGTAGCCAACAGGGACTTTCGCTTGATTTACATTATTGTTGTTATTCTTTTTTATTATAAACTATTCTATTGCATAACAATTTTATATATGTAATTAGAAAATTTTTAAACTTGATCTGATATTGTGGAAGTTTAAAATGTATTTCACACATCTTGCAACAGCTTTGCGAAAATGTAGAAATTTTTTTAGGCAAACATATAGAATGATATCTAGCAATTTCTTAAAACATTCAGTTTAAAACTTAAAAATTTGGTATTATAGATATTTATTTAAATACTTTACAATATTGGAAAAGAAATAAAGAACATACATACATAATAACAATTACCGGTTTTCTTCCAACACAAATGTCTATTCCAGAGTTTTTTATGTTATATATTGCATATGAATTTCTCGAGACTTTTTCGTCCGATATGTCATAATTTCTTTTTTAATATTTCGCCTTTTTGGAGATTGTAGTCCATATATGTATGTACTTTGCTTTACAGATGTAATTAAATAAAAAGGGAATATTTAAAGTATTTTTTAGAAAACACTTTTTCCAGAAATCATTTAAGAACTTATTGTTAGAATTTCGTGCAGCAACGTAATTATATATTGTAGTGTGTCTTCTTATGACACTCTGATTATCAGCAGTATTATAAAAATACTTATAAATCATCTTTCTAAAATATTATACTATATTTGAAATTTTATACTACCTTTTGTTATTGTATTTTCTAATCGGAAAACTTTCAACCAAGACGTCTATAAATCAGAAAGAAGCCCATGATGACATAACAATTGGAACATTCCGAAAACTAATTTATAAATTACTTTTTTTTATCTTGGTTTTTTTTTCTTTTGCAATCATAACTTTGATATCAAATATAAAACGTCATTTGTAAATACAATTATAAAATTTACATATTTTTCAATTAGTTTATAATAAATCTATGTTGATAATGTAGGTATATGTATATTTCATTCTACAAAATATTCCTATGATAATTCTATGCGACTGACAGTTTCGAGTCACATTACATTAAAAACTATACAAATATAATTTGCAAATGTAGTTTTCACAAATTTAAAAAATGAGATGAGCCAAAGCAAATTCTTGAACAGAGTTATTACAACAATTAAACAAATGCCTTTGGCGGGCATTTCTAAGGCAATCTTCACAATAATAAAACATTCTCGTAAAAAAAATAAATAAATAACACAAAAAGAATTTGTTTGGCAAAAAGAAAGCACATAAAATCTTTCAATGAAAAATAATTAGTTATTAAAGTAAAAAAATACACTCACATATAAATTTGCCACTTTTAGCTTGACGTGTACAAAGTACGATTATTTAACAAGAATATAAATTTCTTTTGTTTATAGAGCAAACATTTAGAATACGTTATTAGCATTTGACTTGTTTATTAAAAATACAATAGGCCTATTGTATTATTTTATTGTTAAAGAAAATTAAGTGCATGTTGAAAGGTTTTTTGGCCACTTAAATGAGGTAGTATATGCGGTTTAAAATTCAAGTTTACAAGATACCATATAATATAGAAAAAGTACAAATGCACGATATGATATTTGAATTCAATAGATTTACAGTGGCTATGAAGAATGATAAGAAATAATTAATCGAGAATTTTCCTCAACTTATTTACTAAACAGTAACAAACAAAAATATAAAATAAATTAAAATACAATTGAAAAACTTTACCCTTTTCATGTAGTTGTACTAAAAACAAACGTTTGTGTTCCTTAGGTTTTGTTATATGTGGCGGTATGTAGGGATATTGAGGAGGTTCAAAATTCGGACGCCACCAATTGCCAATAGTATCGTCCACGATCCACTCTTGTTTAACACCATCTTGACGACCTAAAGTCTAAATAAATTACAATTCGAATATAACAATAACAACGTAATTTTTATAAACATTTAATTAACACATTTTTCAGTTTCATTAATTCTGGTCGTAGTAACGAGAGTTTATTTACAGAACAACTTCAACAAGATCACTAATACAAAAGGATTCCTTTTAATTAAGAAAAACAGCATCAAACATATCAATTTCATCATCATTTTTATCTGTTCATAAAATACCATTGGTGTCTTTAAACTAATTAACAATAATGGCGTTAAAAGATTTTATGTTTTACAATATTTCTTTAATTAATTTGCAATACAATGCAAACATCCATTCCATTTTTTGTAAAGTTACAACATTTTTAAAACTTACTTCTGTTAGTAGACGTTTCAGTCCCTCCACTTCATCTTCGCCAGCATTAAGCTCGCCACCTGGTAGTTTAAAGAAAGTTGTACCAAGTTGCAGTAATAACACATGCGGCAAACCGTGTTCATGTACTAGAAGAACACCTTCAACAGAACGTCTCATACCAATACGATCAAATTCTTCGCGCATGCGCTGAAAACGGGAAGGTACTGAAGGATCTTTTTCAAATAGTGGTTCTTTAGTTCCGAATGTATAATTGGTAAGCGGGTATCTTAAAAAGAAATATATTAAAAAAAATTTTAAAAATACTGTCTTCTAAATTGAGGCCCTTATTACGGTTTATAAGCCAACTCTATTTGAGTTGAAATTTAGCAATTTGCTATTATCGTTACAAATCCCAAGATTCATTTACAACCCTCTGTTACTGACACAGATGTAATCTGTGGGTGTTGCAGTTGACAAAAAGATGAAAAAATTACAATTCATTCTGACCAGTTGTTTTCACAAGAATTGTTATAAAAAATGAGGTCCAGGTTAATAAAATTTCTTTATGGTCTCAAACAAATTTTTTAAACAGGGGTCGAGCAAAATACATCGAAATTTCCTAGTTTGGCATCTTGGGATTCGATATCGAATAAAATGTATCGTAATTAGAAATAATAGAATTCGACATCGAGTAACAAAACACTTTAATGGCTATCTGATGAAAAACAATTAATTTAAGCGCCGAAAGGGTTTTATATTTTGGAAAAGTTAAAGAACACCTTAAAACAAACAACAATTTTGCAAAAAGCAAGATGTGTAAGTTAATTTCAATTATGCTGGCCTAAAGCATTCTTTTTTTTTATTTAATTTCTAATATCTATAACACATTCTGCTTCGGAGTCTGATAAGGACAAATAAAATATTATTAATACATTCATAATGACCTGATTTGCTCAATAGATACGTATCGAAATATTATACGATACGATAGTTTACTCGCTATCGAAAGCGGTGATTTGACCCCAGGTATTTCGAACTATTATAATCACAATAAAAATACAACAAATGAAGACTTTGAAAAACTTGCTGAGCTGATTGAGCAATCCGAAAAAGAAATATGGGAAGAAACTGCAATATACATAAGTAAATAGGACAAGAAAATCAATTTCTGGAACTTGTCCATAAAAGGAAGACAGCTACAGCTGGTGGTTATGTTTCGTCGTTGGAAAATATTTCTCACTTATGTAGTACAGAGTATGGATATTAATTTTTTTTTTGTTTAAAAGAAACAAGTTTTAATACAGCTTAAATAGTTACATAATTGTATTAAAAATTTAATTTTTCAGTTTGCCTTTTAGATCCATTCATTGTCTAATTGTAATAAGTTCTAGAAAAAGTAAATAGCTTTAAATTTAATAAAATGTTTTTTGGATAAAGAAAATCTTTGAACAATTAAACACGTTGAATTTCTTAGATTTTTTCCAGAATTTGGTTAAAGGTCTACTGACAATTTTGGTATTATAATCAAATGAAATGTTGTAGATATACACCAACTAAATCATATAACAAACATAGATAAATAATTTGTCTTCTTAAACACTTCCGCCAAGATTTGCATCCAGTATTTAGAGGATTATTTTATTCAACATAAGCACCATGTTATATAGTTTTATTAATATATGTATATATATTTTTTTGTTCTCTTTTTGTACATACTTTGTATAGTACTATTACTTTTTAGTGAAATTGTTAACCAACTACTTTAATCATATATGGCCCTATGGGCTCGATTAAATTATAAACCAAATAAATGAAATGAAATAAAATAATCGTAATTAAAACTTATTATTTTAAATTTTTGCCACAACAATAAAACCTACTTTTGTTGATGTTGGGAACATCAATTCGTAATACGAAAAAAAAAAAAGAGTTAAATGTTTTAAAGTTGAATTGTTTCAAATCAACCGAGTTCAGTTGTAAACCGCAATACGCCCATAAAGCAATAGTTTTACAAGTGTAACATCAAATTAACAATTTTACGCCTTGTCAGTACATTTATAAACTTCTAAACGAAATGATTTCTCTACGTTTATACAACATAAAGAAGTAAATATTACTAAAATTTCTTTTTGGAAATTAAAATGTCAGAGAAGCACACAACTTTGATAAACTATTACGTACTATTGTATAAATCTAGTTTATGTGCGCTTCACCAAATGGAAAAAAAAATTTAGATATGGCGATAGAAAATGAAAATATAAGGAGAAATGTTGTGGATATTGGCATTTCAATATGAAAACATCGCAGGTTCATAACTCCAAAACTATGCTTTGCCGGGACTTTTTTCACTTTATATTTTCTTTTTTTTTCCATTTTGTGAAGCGTCCTTAAACTGGATTTGTTCCCATACTATACAAACTCTTAAAGAACTTAATTAAAATATCTTACAAATTTATCGTTCTATTTATCGTCAACGATTGGTTGGGACTAATTTTTTGTGTTCCATTATCCAATTGGCCTTGGCTGCTACGGCGTGGCCAGCCAGTTCCAGATTTGTTTGTTACTTGCGTCGCCATGTTTTTCTTATGCAGTATACACAACTATTGAAGTTTTTCTTTTATAAAAAATGAATACTATTTTAAATATGTAATTTGAATTTGGAAAATTCGTCAACACTTTTCTGGACACTGCCTACACTAATAATAAAAATTATTAATTATTTAATTATTCGATTCTTTAATCAATTATGAAAAATTTAATCTGTGGTAAATACAAAGCAAACTAAAAGAATGTAAAAGGGAATGCCGGTTGACAGCTACAAAATGAATGGTTGCAAAATAAATTACTAAATATAAAATTAAGAAATACAAGGCTGAATAACGTTATACTCAGCCTCACGTAAAGTGAAGTTCACACTGCCGTGTTTAAACACGTTTTATGTGCTGGAGCTAAACTAAAGTTTAATTTGTCCCCGTCCATATTGTGAAACATTTGCTGCAAAACTTTATGAAACTTATGCTTCATGTTTCGTATTTTTTATTCCTCCCTTCTATCTTCTTTCTTTAATTTTTTTGTCATTTCTCAATACCGAATGTAAATATAAAATAACTACCCTGTGATAGAAGGTGTGAATATTTTTTTTTGGATACACATTTGAAGCACAAGGTATAATTTGAAGCAAAATGGACGCTAAGAAGAAAAATTATATAATAATTTTTATATAATTTTATATTTTTTTTTTAAATTTTTGATTATATTTCACAAAAAATTAACAATAAAACAGGGTAGCTATTATTATGATGATCTTAACAGTATACCAAACGAAAAGAAATAAAATGAAACGTCAAATACACCTCATCTCAAAAGATGTAAATAAGAAATTCAACAAAAGCTGCATGTACATGAAACAGCGTACATACTTCCACTCCTCTTCCCCTTCTCGTCTACAAACTCAAAAGTTTTGCAGCAAATGTTTCACAATATTTCCCATAAATTGAGTTACTTTCAAAACAAGTACCGTTTGTTCGCTTGTTTTTTTTTCATATTTCTGTGTTTCACTGAATGTGGTTTTTAGTGGCAACCAGTCATAAATTTAATTTCATTTCTTTGAATTTGCAAAGCCGTCCTTAATAAATGAAAAGAAAAACTGTTGGGTAGAAATGACCAGTAATAATAAAAGTCTTCCAACGTACTAATTCCATTATAGCACAAAAAATTTCATTACCGCATCGTTTACTTGGTGATTACAGTATCAATTTTTGCTTTTAAAATTTTAATATTCTCATAATTTTTTACTAAACATTCATACTTTTAAAATGTGACACGAGTTTGCTTTAAAATTTTCTGGGCAAGAAAAAAGCGGCTTTTTCCAATATTGCCTTACGACCCATTGTTTTTTATATTTTTCATCAAGGCAAATTCATTAATAAACCTTGATTTTTCATTATATTCTTTAGTTCCTCTAATACTTTCAATGTAGCAAATAATTTCTTGACAAAGACAGTTTGAAAATAAAATTACTTTTAAATTGCTCAAAACTTGCGTGCAGAATACGTGACACCTCTCACTACACATGAATTTGAACAAGCAGTATGTGTAAACAATTTTAAACAAAAAATTGAACGCGTGGCTGCAGCGTTAAGAAATTCAAGTGATATCGCAATACTTTTAATATAATTAAATTTTTTCCTTTGTAATTATAATAATAATAATAATAATAAATAAATATTGTTAAATCAGAAGCTTTGGTGTACTTCGCATGAAAGTTCAGTGTGGTGCTCGATGAAAAGAGCACATTTTACAGGTCTCTAAAAAAACATCAAGTGCCTCGCCTTTTTAAGACGAAGAAAGACATAACTCACTCCAACTGGTTTCCAAATTTACCTGTTAATGAATTTGCCTTGATAGAATAAACTAAATGCAACTGTGGTGTTACTCTTAAAGTGCACTGGTAACACCGTTAAATATTTTGCTTTTCTGCAGTTGTTTTTCGTTTGTGTTGGAGGATTTGTGATATGTCTGTGAATTTGTGTTTTGCCTTTTGTTGCTTAAATATTGTTTATTATGTTTATCCGTAATTGTAATTTTGAAACAAATATTTCATAATTTTCTAAAATATGTTCCAAGACAGTTTTTGTTTTTTACTATAAGAATTTGTAAGTCTGTAAATACTTTCTTCCTGTGACTCGAAAAAAACGAATATAAAAAAAGAAATCCGACGCGAGTTTGTTTTTGGGTGGAGATTAACGAATTAAGGCGAGAAATTAAATATTTTTGTAGAAAATATAAACTTGAATTTAGTTTTATAAATAAAATAATATAAAAACGACAAAATTGATTTAAAATTGTGGAAACATACTAAAATTGATATGAACAAAGAAATTTACTATGAAGGGTGGTTGATCAAATCACCGCCCACGAAGCGTATATGGCGTGCAGTAAGTATCGACTTTTTTTATATAATTTCGTTTGTTGTGCTGGTTTTTACAATGTTTATTACATAGAGAAAAAATTAAATTAAGTGCAAACAAAATATACTTTATACAGTAATATTTCATTGAAGTTTCTAAGAAAAGAAATGAAAAAAATATATAAATATTTCTAGTAGAGTATCCGTTATTCGGATAATCAATTTCTGTAATTATTTGATAAGAGTAATTAAAATCCGTGAATTTCAATCCAAGAAAATCTCGATTACAATAAAGTTCGGCTATAACGAACTGAGCGGTTTTTAGCTATTTAGTGTTGTTGTTAATATTAGTAGCGATAATTGCTCTATTTATCTATACTCAACAGCAGCAGATTAAGAACTTTACGTCATATGAATTCATAAAAAATTTTACAGGAGAATCAAAACATTTCCAAACTATTATCTTTTAGGCTTTCACCTTTTATTTATTTATTTAATGAAAAAGTTAATTTTGAATTTTTTGTAACTTAGTGCTTGTTTGAAATCATATGACGACTAATTCTTAAATTTTTTGCTATGTATGTTGAAAATGTGCTAAACTATTTTTGAAATTATATATGATAGTTGTTTAAGCAATAAAACATAAAGAATGCTCTCCTGTACTATATTACCACATGTTTCATATTAATTTTTTGATAAAAATAGACTCAAAATGTCAAATTTTGCCCGATCCCAGAAAATATTAAATGTTAATATTGCATCCTCCGATATAGTATCGCCATCAATACAGTAGAGTTTAGGACACTTTTCTAGAAAAGAAAATAAAGTATGTCACCTAAAAAATTAAAAGAAAAAATAAAAAATGATCGGAAACCCCTAATTTCCGAGTTATGATCTCTCAAGTTCCAGTACACCTTTGTGAATTAAAGGTATATTTCCCATCTTATGTGAGCAATATGGTATACCCATTTTACTCATTTGTTCATTTAAACTTTAGTATATGTAGTGTTCTCTGTAATCCATTGCTCGATTTCAAAATTAATCATTTGCTGCAATGGTTCTGAAGCAAAGTTTTAATATTTTGAACATTAGGAGCTTTATATATTTCATACTACGACGGCACTTTTCCAAACTTTATTAATCGATATGCAAAAGCTTGAACTGAGAGCCATATTTGCATATCTCTTCTTAAAAATATATCTTAAATTCTTTCTTTATAATTATCAGACACTTCTGCTGAAATAAATAGAATGAAAAGAAATCATACATTAAAAAAAAAGAAAAATTAATTTAGTAAATCTTTAACTTTTCCCAACTTTAACTTAACCCAATCGAAAAAAATCCACTGGATGTAACTAGAAAAAGGGTCAATTTGCGTTGTTTCGGCTCCCGTCGCATTTCACCGGTCCCCAGTAATGGCAAAATTCGGGTTTCTAGTGTATAATAAATATGCTTTGCATACATACTTATGTATTTATGTACATTACTTATACAATGTTATAACTCAAGAAAGCTAGTTTTACAGAAAAAGAGTTTAAAATTTTCAACTTACATGCTGTAGGAAATAAAAAGGTTTTATTCTGTAAAGAGATGGCTTTGTACATTTTTTACTCAAGTTAAAATCCGATATGACCGGTTATTGTACATTATTTACTCAAAAAAATTATTTTATGTTTTCTTTATATACCTTCGCATAATGAGCAACACTCAATAATTGTTAATAATGTTCTATGAAAATGTATTGGACAAATAAATAAATTTACATTTCCTTATGTACATACATATGTACATATACAAAAATTTGCATTCATAGCTTGCAAACACAAAGCGTTCACTTCTAACTAATATCATTTTCATTTATAAATTCCAAGTCAATTAACGTTTTGACATTATTTAAAGTCCAGTGTTAAGTGTTAACTAATTGTGAGAAATGTTTAGAAAAAATTAAATAAATTTAAAATCAAATAATAACTTATTTGTTGTATAAGGAAAATTTTTAAAGAACCTATTTAGTTTGTTTTGTTTGCATATTTCGTAATTCTCAAATATTTTTTGTAAGTTCTTGTATAAACATGTGAAATTTTTTTTGGCTTTTTTTCATACATTTGGTTAAAGGTCTACTAAAGATTTTGATATTAGCACCAAATGAAATAGTGCATATATACCAGCTAAACCATATAACAAATATAGATAAATAATCGTAATGAATTTGACTAACGGTGTATAATAGAAACAATAGTTACATATTTGTAAAATTCGGTATGTAGTTTTGATTTAAATGTAAAATATTACATTCACAAATTTAGATGTAGAACCTAAAGGAAATAACCTATAAATAGTTGTAGCTTGCGTTACAATCACTAAAATAATTTGTGGCTTAATCGTTGGTTGATCTGCCATGTTTACAAGTGATATGATAACGTTGTTGCTGGTAAAAGTTAAGTAGTGATGTGGCATTATACATACCCAGCAAAAAAAAAAATTTCAAGTTACATTCATCTGAACAAGACTTTTCTTTTTTTCTGCACTTCGGTAACATTTTGACGTAAAATTATGTTATAGTTCGTATTTAAAGAGTTAAAAAGTTTTAAATACATTTTTCCAAAAGCTTTCAAATGATACCAATACTGGCCAAATACGTTCAGAAATGTAGTGGAAAATCACATTCTTATATGAAATTTTTAGAGGTTCACAAACCGAAAACTATGCGTTACCAAAACTTTCTTCATTTTATACTTTCTTACTTTTTTCCTTTTTTATACGAAAATATGAGATTCTTTAATTTATGTATTTGTTTATTATTATTTAGAAACATAATAAATTATGACATTAAATTTCTATGAAAAAAAGGTACAAATAAAGTTTTAGACCAATTTGTCTTAATACTTCATAGTGGACGCATACATTTTTAATTTGTTGGGTTATTATGTGGTACGTATGTACTTGGGTCGACAGGTTGCTGGATGTGAAGGCAAAGAAAGGTTGTAGCCCACTTGGGTCCATTTATTATGGTCCCATTGTGATACCTGTTGTAGAAAAACGTTCACGTGTTTAGTGATACAGACCAGATACGTATGTATGTATGTATGTTGGTTTTTATTTTATTTTATATTTTCTCGTTTGCTTGCATATCTGTTTAACTTCAACACAAAATTGAACAAACGCCACTACCCTGTTAAAATTTACCAGTTGCACTTTAGAGTAAAATTGCATCTTATAGGAGTAACAACTTTCTAACCGTTCGTTGCCTTTGTAAATTAAAGGTCTTTAAAACAATTACTTTAGTTAAATAAAATATAAGTACCTACATAATCTGTTTTCAAGTATAGCATTTATAAAAGAAAGACTATGACATCAACATTTTCAGAAAATGTAAAGTTTGTTTACATTCTTGGAAATATATTATTAGTCACAGCAAATTCTATTTTGCATGCTATTGGAAGTATTTATCAACTATTATTACATACATATGTACATCCAGACATACATACATACATACATGCATATGTAGGGTAAAGTTTATTTAGATAAATTGTTCACTTGCTTATATTTTATTTCAAGTCTAAAATTCGTTCTATGTGTTTGTTGTCGTCGAACTCCTCCAAAACGTAGAATATATATGCATATTTTTTTTTTTTTATCAAAAAATGGATCAAGATGGAGGTTAAGGACAATTTATGCCTCTTTGTAAGATATAGTTTTTCTATTAATAATTTAATGGAAAAACTAAAAGAAAATGCAAGTCCTTCTCGAAACTCACAATTTTTCTCATTCTTATATTCATTATTATTACGTGCTTCACACTTGGCACTTAGGTGGTCAGACCCGGCAGCTCGTCGATCAGAGAATTAATGGGGTGTGTTCTTAACCCTTACCTAAGCCCGGAACCACATCAATAAAAAAAATTCTCATAAACAAAATTCTCTAAACAGACACTTTCCACTCATGGGCACACATTCTATTAGGGTAGTTGAATTCAATTTCCAGCCGCCCAATCCTTACTATGGTCATTATATTCCCTTCAGTTTAACCTCATGACCCCACACTGCATTACCCTCACATTCAAAATCTCCTGTCACCAATTTAGCGATGGCTGACTAACACACCCAAAAATTTTCTGGGTTCAATGCCAGTTTCAAACTCATAAAAACATCTCGCATTTTTTCTGACGTGCATTTGTGTGGCTTTGTGTCAGTTGTTGTCGGAAAGTTTCAGTGGCGAAGGCATTGTCACTGGTTACTGAACAGTAACGGCTTCATATGTAACCAATCCACAAGCACATCAGAACGCCTTTCTCCGTTAGTATTGTTTAGCACCGGTGAACTAAAATAATAACTATTTTATGAGTCTGACATTGGGGTTGAACCCAGGAAAATTTTTCGTTTTGTAGTCAACGTGCATACTACTTCGACCATCGCCATAGAAAAATAAAAAAAGGAAAGATTTAAAATTCTGACTAGAAAAAAATTTTTATTATGTAAAAATAAGAATTTGTATTTTTATAAATATAAATTTGAATTTGTTATAAATATAAATTTCTAAAGTATAAAATATGTTTTTAAAATTACCTAACATATCGATCCGTTCTTTATCCCAATTTCCCTCCCATTTCAACATTTTTATAATAATTAATGGACTAACAATCTATGCCAAAAAATCTTGTAGTCAAAAAAATTGTAAATATACTTTTTAAGCCGCCTTAATGTTTATGATTTTTTAAAATTTTCTTGAATTCGATTTTTGTAATAAATTGATCAGTTTCATGCAAAATTTCGTTGTGCAACTAACTGCTAGATATCGCTTATTAAATAGGTACACATGTAAAGGGTGGTTAAATTTTAAGGGCCGATGTTGAATGTGAACCACACCTAAACGACAAGTTTTTTTCTGCATTTGATTTGACATTTCTCAATTTCAGACTAACTCAATTTGAACCATGGAAAGATACACAATCGAGCAACGCGTTAAAGTTATTCTGGCTTATTATGAAAATGGGCGTTCAAATCAAAATGCATATCGTGAAAATCACATGAGGCACATTTTCACCTCAGTGTATTTGTCAATAAGCAGAATTGTCTCATTTGGGAGAAATAATAATCCAAGAGCGATTGTCGGAAAACCGATGCACCCACAAAGAGTGACTGTTTGGTGCGGTTTATAGGCTCGCGGCATCATCGGGCCGTATTTTTGCCAAAATGAGACCGGTCAGGCAGTTACTGTGAATCGTGTTCTGATTTGAAAGCCCACTTTCATAATAAGCCTGAATAACTGCAACGCGTTGCTCGATTGTGTATCTTTCCATGGTCCAAATTGAGTTAGTCTGAAATTGAGAAATGTCAAATCAAATGCAGAAAAAAACTTGTCGTTTAGGTGTGGTTCACATTCAACATCGGCCCTTAAAATTTAACCACCCTTTACAAACATATTTGTTTTATTTCTTTTTTTTTTTCTTATGTACATACATAAGTATGTATTTTATTTTCCAACAAAATTATGTGAAACATTTTTCTGTTTAATAAATCTTGCTTAGTAATATTAATAAAGTATACCACAGAAGATATTAAATAACAAAATTCTATTTGCTATCTGGTAACAAATTTCAAATACATTCAACGTCTTATAATTATTAAATTTTAGAATTGCCGTAATCATAAATTAAAAAAAAAAATATTGACTGCTCTCGCGTCTCTTGTGTAAATTTGCGATTATCCTAAATGGTATTTTAGTGGTTTTTAAACATCTAGAATGTTTTCAGTGCAAAATAACAGAAATATCGGAATTGTTTAAATACGCAAAAATAATTCTCCCGCCATATGTTCCATTTATGTAACATTTATTTAATACGAATTTATTTTGTTTTGTTTTCTACTTCTTATCTACGATGAAACATTACGCTATAATTTACTTCGTTATTTAGTTTATCATTATTATTATACATATATATATGTATGTATAATTGGATGTTTTATTAAATGTACACATATCAAATGTTTGTGCATTATGGTCTAATAAAATATTATTTGGATTCCTTTCAGCGTTGGCGTCGACGTTGGTTTACATTAAAACAAGGCGAGATACCCGAACAGTTTTGCCTTGAATATTATGCAGACCGAAAGTGTCGCAAATTGAAGGGTGTTATCGATTTAGATCAATGCGAACAGGTTGATTGTGGTTTACGTTTGGAAAATCGCAAACAAAAGTTTCAATTTATGTTTGATATTAAAACACCTAAACGTACGTACTATTTGGCAGCAGATACTGAAGCGGATATGCGTGATTGGGTCAATTGTATATGCCAGGTGTGTCATCTCCATGATACCAAACAATCGCAAGGTATTTTGAAGAATTGCAATTTAAACAAAATAAAAAATAAAAAAAAAATTCTTACTGTTATTTTCGGCCAAACAGATGAAAATCGTACTCAAAATATTGCTACAACAACACATACCAATTGTTCGCATGATACAACATCAACCAGCATATATTCTTCAAGTGGTACCAGTGCCAACAGTACTCGTCAGAGTTTTAAAACTGAAAATACAAAAAGGCTTTCAAATGTTATCGAACATCAACCCCTGACAGCAGCAACTACGAGTGCAAATATTACAAAATCAAACCAACAAATTAATGACAGTGCTTATGTCAATACAGAATATACAAATCGCGAAACCCTATTGTGTGACACACAATTCGAAAAACAACATTTGGCAAATGTTGCTTCAAATACGGCTGTGGCACAAACAGGACCTTCTTCCGCTTTGTACTTGAATACTGTTGCCTTTCAAGAGTCTTCACGGTTATCAGTAAGCTCAAATGGTGTTGTACGTAAAATACCCGAAAATTTGATTTTAAATAATACACCGCTACCAGAATCTCAACAACACAGCGTACAACCGTCGCCAGCTTTAAGTACAGCATCAGGTCCTTATATACCCATCAGTGAATGCTATTCCGGTAGCCCCAAATTCATGGTAAAATTTTATTACTTTTAAATGTGTTATAAATATACTGGAAAGTATAATGTACTTATCTCTCTTAGTTGGAATGCGATAATCCTTCTACACCTTTAAATAATTTGGATCCAAAGTTTTATGATACACCCAGAAGCCATAACAATATTGGCTTAAATTTGACTAATGACCAATCGTATTCACCTAAAATAACAAACTGCGGAACGGTAAAATTAGTAAAGAAATAAATATTTTAGACGTTTTAAATATTAACTATTTTTTTTTTAGCAACAACCACTTGGTTCCAAAAATCGTCTTCAAAAATCTGATTCAGATTCGGAAAGTGTGTTTACTGATGATGATGAATGGGCTCACCCTATGCCATTAAGGGAAAACATGGGTATGCACATATATGTATCTGCATGTATGCATTTATGTATGTATATACACGTACATATATACATATGTGTTGTATTTAGAATTACATACAGCAATGTAGAAGTCGAAATATCATAACGACAACGAGGGTGGCGATGGTCGAAGTAGTCCGCACGTTGGCTACAAAACGAAAAATTTTCCTGGGTTCAACCCCTGTTTCAGACTCATAAAAACATCTCGAATTTTTTCTCATGTCCATTTGTGTGCCTTTGTGTCAGTTGTTGTCGGAAGGTTTCAGTGGCGAAGCCATAGTCACTGCTCACTGACCAGTAGCGCCTTCAGCTGTTTCCAATCCACAGGCACATCAGAACAGCCTCCTTCGTCTGTATTGTGTACCACCTGCGAAGCAAAATAATTACTAAAAGTGGCTACTAAAAACGAAGCTTCAAAAATTTAATACGTCTCCTTGACATCAGGAACGCTGCAACACTGCTGTAAAAACAAATAACGTGGAAAAAAGCAGTGTTGTTAGATAGTGAAGCTTCACCTCCTGTCATTTCTGCTACTATCCCTTGCCTCTAGTTCCAGCACAATGTACTGCATATGTAGGGGTCATCTCCTGAGTGCTGGTCCAAGATAAAAAAAAACGACAGATATAATGCGGTTGATAAATGAATTATTTATTTTATTTATTTCAGAATTTTGTAATAATAAAAGCCTTCATCTGGCCAAAAGAATATTACAATAGGTTTAAAACATAAATTATTAAAATTTGTAAAATACGTATGAAAAACCATTCGAGAAAAACTGCAATATATACATACCGAAAAAACTTAAATACATAATCAAATTCAGTATCATTTTCAAAGTACAAAAATCAATTCACAAAAAAAAATTTACAAATATGTGTGCTCTTTACAATTTACTTTAACCGAAATTGCAAGAACCCTGCAGAAATCGCGGCTACTCCACACACGCCTGTAAAGTATACTCCATAAGGGACTACGACTAGTCCAAAAGTAACCCAAATGTATGCAATAAACGTGTTCCCTTTAACATTGCGATGTCCTAGGTGAGGACCATATACTCCAGCCATGCATTACATCAGAGTAATCCCAAAACTACTCTATGTCACTACTCCGCGCATTATCAGCAGAAAATTAAACACGATGACTTAAAGCATACAGTCGTTAAAATACGAACACTTGTTGGTCAGCAATAAGCTCTTGCTTGAAAATAACATGGTCCATGCCAGAATTACATGAGACCATTTTGTAACTACTCCTTTTTAACTAATATGGATCATGTAATCCACTAATTTCTGCAGGGAAGGACAATTGATTGAGGTGTTGAGACCCTTATTTATTTGTATATATATATTTTTTTAGATCTGCAAAGTAATTGTAAAGTAATATTTGTTGAATTTATTCCACAGACCGTAATACTAGACCTTCAGACAGCTCGGTCGAAAACGAATCATTTGTTTTGACATATTCGCAACGATTTTCAAAACTGCCGGATGATGTGAAAAAAGAACAGCAAGGTACGACAACGCAAAACTCCAGTGATTGTTTAGAAAAACTTGCAAAATTTTTGAAAAATAAAAATAATTTAATATTGGACTTTAAAAATAATGAAAAGTAAGTGTAATTAAAATTTAAAAATTATCTTTTTTTTATAACTAATACATAATCATTAAAGGGTAACACGTGATATGCCACAATTATCGGATACGGAAAATACTTCTCCGGCTATAATTGGACCCAGAGATGTACGATCTGTGGTTGATGAAAGCTATGACATACCACGTTCGCATCAATTACCCTATTATAATATGACACATTTAATGGAGAAAATCATAACTCCTGACGCCAATCCCATTGCAGCTTCAACACCCAATTTATTGACCGCTTTAGATACTGTGCCAGGATCCCCTCAATCCATTATTTCTCTAACCCATTCTTTGGATCCGCAATCATCAAATACACGCACTTTACCTAGGCCACATTGCTATACAAATGCGGCTCCAAGCAAATTTGAAGGAAATGTCTTTCGTTATGATTTCATTGAACAAAGTAATGTGCCACCAGTTAATAGAAAATTAAAACCAAAATTAAGCATCGAAGCTGATAAGCCACCTGAAGAACTGCCGGCCAAACCACAACAATTGGGTATGCAACAAGTGGATAATTTAGCGAACCGTTTGCAGGCTACACAATTACAAACACCAGCGGGAGCGACTGGTAATGAAAATAAGACATTAAAGCCACCATCTATAGATCGGAAAAATAAACCTAATGCATATAAGGTGAATTAATAGCGTCAACCACTTTTTATTAAAATTCCAAAATGTGTACTGGTTTTATACATACATACATATGTATGTACGAATATGTATTTATATTATGTATGAAATTAATGTTATTGATATATTGTGATATTATTCTACCCTCAAGTCCCATAACATAAGACTGGGAATGAAATGTATGTAAAACTGCTACATATTACCAAACCTTTTTTTTTTTTTTAATATTTATGACAAAAAGTTTCAATATCATTTTATTCGTTTTCTTATAACCATTTTTAAGATTGGCAATTCAAATACTTTGGGCAATAATTCGCGGCGAACTGCAGGTGCTCCACTCTCAATGGTGCTACCAAGTGATACTGAAACACCATCATCATATGCATCTTATGTCATGGAAACCCGTACATTACCACGCCAACCTAGAACCAATTATGCATTCAGTACGTCAAATGCTTCTCTATGCACAACTCCCTTAACCGGCAATGCTCCGCCTACAATGTTCACAATACAACATCAGCGTACTGCGTCAGCTAATGCGGGGATGCAACAACCATCAACAACTACACTAACAAATATCGTATCTACTCAATTGCAATTGCCTCCCAAAAATGAACATAAACTACAATATTTTGACTTGGATGTAGCAAATGCTCCAGCCATTAATCGTCAGAGCATGAGTGTGGGTAATTTAAATAACCCTGGTATTGGACGTTTAGCGTTAGCTGCAGATCCATCAGCCAGGCCTCCAGTACAAAGCACAGTTGTGTACAATTCAGTAGATTTTGTTAAAACGGAGGCCTTTAAACGTATACGCGAAGAGAGAAAGAAAGAAAGTGAAGGTATTAATACAAATAAATAAAGTGCTATTTTGTATTGATTTACATTAATACCAAAATGATCTTGAACGTCATTTTTACAAAACTAAGATGTTAATTAGTTAATTATGATTTAGAATTTGAAACAGATTACGTTGTATTTAGGCCAAATTTTATCTGAATAATTAGCGTGCTGTTAAGCATTTATTTTTATTTAATTTAGTAAATTACATTTTTTACAAGCGCTAAAATTTTTGAAAATAAAATAAAAAAAAGTTTTTTTTATATAATAAAATTTTTTATAATTATTTATTATTTTAATTATATTATTCATTGACCTTTTTTTTATATTTTTTGATATATATTTATTAAACCTGAGGTCTTTTTTTATTTTATTTTGTTTTTTATTATTCGATATTTCGTTAACAGGAATAATAGGAAATTTCTATTATTCCTGATGATGTTAACAAGCTGTTAACGAAATATCGAATAATAAAAAACAAAATAAAATAAAAAAAGACCTCAGGCTTAATAAATATATATCAAAAAAAAAAATTTATTATTTTAAGTAAATTTCATATCAGTCAATTGTTGGGATAATGTTCCCCTCCACAACTCATTATTTTTCTTGATTTGTAATTATTATCTGTCTGGCTCCAAAGCCTTATACATAATTATATGTAATATAATTATTTATTTTATACTATTGCTTAAACTTATATAGAATACTTTCGAAATACGCAATATAAATTTTTAAATAAATACGAAGCTTTTGTATTTTATCCCATATGTTGATTTGAATAAGATTTTTACAAAATTCACTCTGGAGGAATAAAATTGAAAAAAAATTAACACATTATGTGTAACTACTCCCAACAATATTATTAAATATTTCCAAGGCAAATTCACTATTGTTAGAATTTAGTAGCTGCGCATACGTTCTCACAACCCTTTATAAATGACTTTGTTGTGAAATCACATATCCTAAAGTAGGAGTGAGTATGAACAATAACCATGGTAACCCATTTATTTGATCAAATATTAATTTTTTCAAAGACATTTACATATTCAGAAACTTATAGCGTCTAATTTTTTTTATTCATTTTTTAATACATTATTTCAAACTTAATAATGTCTTTGGTCTATATAACATATCATGATGAAAACATCTTTGATGTGGAAAAAGAGAAAGATTACTTTACAGCAAGGGAAAAACTGAAATACATTTCAAAATTTCGAAAATTAGTAAAGGATGAAAAACAAGCCAGGCATATTGTTGAATTGCCAAACAGAGAAAAACTTATTACGAGTGCAGTTAAAAATAATCATCAAACAATGGGGTGTGCTCAAACTCCAATAGAATTGCCGTGCAATTTTCTAAAGAAAAATAATGGTATAAAATGGCGGAGATTAAATGAACATACGTGTCCACCTAAAAGAGAAATACCAGCTGTTCCACATTTTTCTCGACCACTTTCGGATGCACTTGCAAAAGAGGGAAAAAAGGATCTAGTAAAGAAGGAACAGAGGGATTTATGTCCCAGTACAAGCAATTTTAATAATCACACCCATAGAGCAAACTTTGTGGCAATTAATGTGAATTTGGCGAAGGAATTAAAACCTAAAAAACCAACGCCACGTTATGTCGACACTGCCAAAGGTGATAAGCACAATTTAATAGATTCTGGTATGCTGCCTCAATACATTTGTTCAAAAAACTTTGCCAAAGTTCCAAGTTATATAAATGTACGCAAGAAAATGTTAAAACAATTAAATGCTCGATGTGAAAATGCTCGTTTGGAAGCAGAAAATGTTTGCGTACGTATAGACCGATATGCGGGAATAAAAAAAATAACTCTTGATGAACGCCAGGATATACTAAAGGTAAAACTTATGGAATCATATTATTTATTTACCAACCTTGCTTAATTTTGTTGCCTATTCTTAAGGGACTTAAAACAAACTTTGCTGAATTGTACAAGAGATATCAAGGTTTATCTTTGCATACCGATACTGTTGCAAAAAAAATCTACAAGAGTAAAATTGAAAACGATTTGCGACAACTGGAACAAGATATTTATTTAATGGAAAAAAATCCTGAAATATATGTATCTGAATATTGAATTTTCATACCCAAAATTATTGTATACTTTTATTATTTCTTTTTAAATTAATACAATTAAAATGCATCATGTGTCAACAAAAATCGGCAATATATACATGTTATACAGTCATCCGTTTCATATAATTCCTTCAAATTGGCTGCATCATCATTTCTAGCCATTGCGTAACAGTGTGGACAATATTTGGTGTTAAATAGTGAAAGCTGGAACAAATAAAAGCGCATATGTAAGACTATATAAGTATGTATATTACAAGTTATAAGAAGTAAAAAGATATATGTACATACATATGTATATTCAACTACTTCGTATTTATGTATTTACATACCCATTCATACATATCTACGTTGTGAGAAATAAATTTTTAAGTGCAAGTTTTCCCTTTTATTTCAAGCTTTGTTTGTATTGGATGTACCATTTCGAGATATCAAATATTTGTAATATTATACGAGAAATATAATTTATTTAAATTTTTTGTGAAACGAAATTCGATAATTTATAGAATTTTCAAGTTTGAATATTATATATATGTACATATATGTATATAGCCATCAGTACTTATTTCACAGAATGGAAAATATTTGTAATTCCTGTTGACACTAATTATATTTGCTGCATTATAAATCGAAAATGCTGTTACATAACCGAAAACATTAAAACATAATCAAAGTGGGACAAACATTATACCCTTCCATTAACAGCAACACAGACCTTTCGAACTAAAGCAAGAAGATAATAATCATTATTTTCCACACGGTTATGTTCTACTGTACACGTGTTCTCTGTAGTGCAGCAAACTGTCACAGGAGAAAACAGCAAGTGGCTCTATATAAGCCTTTAAAAATGTTTTTGAAGCATCGTTCAATTGAAAATTCCAAATACCATCATATTTCGTAGAGAATTTTAATTTTTTAACCTTTCTAGTTATTACAAATCGATTAAAAATTTTTTCTTTTCTAATTTTTCCATCAAACAATTTGTATAGATATGTATGTACCTATTATGCCACCCATACTGTTAAGTAGAAAAGATTAATACTGTGTATTGCAAAGTTCTTGACACAAATATGTATGAATATTAAACGTAAAGCAGTTAATATCAGAGAAATACGAAAATTTAATTAAGTTTAATATAATACGTACCTGTGTAGAAGAAATGCTACATCTCTTAATATCGTGCTGTTGATCACATTTCCTAAAATTTGTTGCCGCCTGGTTACATACTGTACAATATTCAATAATTTCGCCAAATCTGCTGGTATCAAATTTATTCTTTGCAAGTTCTCGTTCAAAAAATTCTAAAAACTTGCCTACTATACTTCGTATAGTCTTATACTCTTTATGACCAATGATTGTTCTAATGTCACTGATGAGATGGTTAAATTGAACTTGCATACACGCAATAGATAATAATTGAAATTTTGAAAATTTTAGACCTTTAAGACTTTGTTCTCTTAAAAAGCGCAATCGGCGTAAAATATGCACCAACTGTAGGGTAGGTTCCAATATATCTAGCTCGATTTTAGTTTGTTCTTTCAGTTTTTTAAATTTTGTTCTATAAAAAGAAAGAAAAAACGAGAAATAATTAATATTTTAATAAAGCATATTCTACATTTAACTTACTTCTGAAATAAAGCCAATTTTCGTGTTATTATAATTTTTAATTGCAGCTTTTGTAAAAAATTTTCATTGATATCATTTGAAAATGTAATATGTTCTAATTTAAAATATTCAATATATTTATTGGCATTCATATTATTAAAAATGTCCAAATTAATGCCCAAAATTAAATCTTGCGCCATGTCCATAATTTTTACATTTAAATTAATTAATTTATCGAAACTATCATAACCGCTCAATTTGCATACATTTACAAAGGCAGTGGTTGCTACATACTTTGATCGAAATACATAGTCTTTATTACGATATAGTAAAAAAGACCACAAATTTTTCGATGGCGAAACTGCAAGTCCTAATATTTGATAGTTTAGGGTGTCGAAATCGTTTTCTATCACTTGTCCTTGAAGAAATATTTCTTCTTTAGTTGTAGATATAATTTTAATATGTGTTGTTGCACACGTAATTGTGGTGATGATGAACTCATTTCTGCTTAATGTTTCAATACCTATATTAAGATAAGCAAATTAAATTTTTTTTCGTTTTAGTACACAACCTTTTTCACGACAGAACTATGAAGAGAAAAAATCTAAAAGACCACAATGGATATTATATGTTTCCGTAAATCTGTGGATTGTATTAAATTTATAATATCCACAGGAAATCGATGAGAACAAAGCTGTACATTCCTTTGCTTACCTGTAATTTTTATGCCGCGCACATATAAAGATGAACTAGATAGAACATTGCCTTCGACATCTAAACTATATGCCAATAAATGTGCCGCTTTAGGGAATACCACCAAATATGATTCAGAATCTTCGTTGTAAGTAAAATTAGCTTTGCGACATGACATACGGTCGGATTTATTCCACAAATAACCCAGTTCTTGAAGTGAGATTTTTTCAAAATTTATTTTCACCAATAAAACTTTTCCTTCGTCACCCCCGATCAAAATAAAATTGTAGTCTTTTACAATATAGCTGATACGATTCAATGATGTTTTTAAATTACAATATTGCTCAAACTTACAACATTCATCATTATATTTCAGAGCAATTATATAACCAGCAGCTGTACCTAAGTAAATTATCAAATCGGAGTCATGTGTAGTTATTGCAAAACAAGTTATTATAAACTTATTTACAAACGTTTTAAACTCATTGAAACTTTTTATATTGGAAGAGAGGTCATGCATTGGAAATACTTCAATCATTAAGATCTTTGACAAGTTTGTATTTAATAATATCCATTGCTCCGTGATGGCTTCTTTTTTAAGAATTTCACAATGCCCATATGTTGTTAGAATACAGCAAATGCTTGTATTATTTAGTGTTGTAATATCTGCCTGCAGAACTTTAGCTTTAAGAGGTTCTGCTGTGCAATCGGCAGTATATATAGGATCAAGAGCCAATTCTTGAGATTCCTGTACGCTTGCAGTTTCGTAGATTTCCTCTAGGTCTATGTCTTTTATAACTTCACTTATTGGCTTATGTTGGCTTATCGGGATTTGCTTATTGCGGTATGGCATTAGCACTGTACTACAGCAAGTATATGTCAACTCAAAGATTGTAAATTCAGCAGAGCTACCTACTAAAGTCATAAAGTTTCCATTAGAATGTAAACAGAAATCTACAACGGCATCCAATTTATATTCGGAAGTCGATAACTGTGTCAATTTTAAATTTTCCATTTCCTCTATAAAATCCAACAACTCGCCTATGTATGTATGCAGGAGAAGTATTCTCTCAGTACGTACGGGAAAATAAAAAGCAGCTGTAACGAATTAGAAGTCAAAACAAAAAAAACTAAAATTTGTTGATTTATTCATACATACTTATAGAAATACAAGCCTTATATAAAAATACTATATATTTCAGTTCTTAAATAAATGAAATTTTTCTATTTATGTGCACGTTCTCGAGCTCACTCACCACTCTATTATACCGCTTCACTTTTGAAACTTGGAAATATTATAAAGTATACCCAAAATGTTATCTAAAAATGGCGTTGGATTCTTGAAAGCAGTGGCAGAATACTGTGTTAATCACAGCGGGTATGATTCTATTTTAAAATCAGTAAGTACACAATGACCAAGAAATTTTTAAGCTATTTTCATTCATAATTCCATAAAATGACAAAATTACCAAAAGTTCTAGACAAGAAATTAATTATTCTTTAAACCCATATGTAGTGAAATGTTTGATATGACTACCTTCAAATGACATCCCACCAAACATACCGACAAAGAACACAATACAGTTCTTCAGGGTTGCCAGATGTAAACAAATTGAAAGTGCGAAAATATTCTACCGTTGTAAAAATCCTAGTTATTATAACTAAAAGAAAGATATTAAATTTCAAATACCTGTACCTAAGAGCAACCGTGCTGTTCATAGTGGCATCAAATGATATCAGAGGGAATTTTGTGAACAGCTGATAATATTTATATACATATCGTTGGTATCATGTAAAAGGCCTTAACTCGAATTTATTTGACATTTATGTTTCAGTAATTTCTATTCATTTCACACGATTAAACAATTATCTTATGTTATTAGTTCTGCTGTAAAGTAACAATTATCTTAATTAGGGCTTCTCTATATGAGACGAATGACATTTTTTCACGAAATTGGAAAAAAGCTGAAATAATTTTAATTCTTTTAGACAAAATAGCACATAATAAAGAAAAAAGGATGAAGAGGTTATTTTTAAATGATCATCACAAGCTTGTAAATATGAGCACGCTTGCAATATATAGGAGCTTTTAGTACAAAAACAGTAATTTGAATTTACCAATATGTTTTGCCCTAGATTCGTATTACGGGCGGTGGTAATGGAAGTTGTACAGCCGAATTTGTTGTTGCTAAAGAACATCTAAATAGTTTTGGGAGTTTACATAGTGGATGTACAGCTACAATAATTGATAACATAACTACCTACGCATTAATGTCAGCCGATTCACACCCTGGCGTAACTGCTGGTCTCCGCATCAATTACTTGAAAGGTGCCAGAGAGGGAGAAGAAATAATTATTGATGCTCATACTCGAAAAGTTGGCAAAACGATGGCGTTCATAGATTGTATACTTAAAAATAAATCAGATGGATCCATAGTGGCAAAAGGAGGTCAAACGAAATATGTTGGCTTAAAGCATTAACGAGTTATGCAATTTTAAAAAATTATATATCAATAAAGTTTATTGGGTATAAGTAAATTTGCACAAGAGAACTGCTCAAAAATGATGTCACCAAGAGTACATTTATAAATTAATCACACAATCACTTATTTATATTTTTGTTTTTATCTGTATCCTACTATGAATAAATTACTTTAATGTATGTGATACATACATGTATGTTTACTGTGCAGTACATTTATAATTGTTCACGAAGGCTTTCTCTGAATTGATAATCGGCCTTCTTGCGGTTGTCAACGACGATGTCGACTCCAAAATGTAACCTCTCTCAAAGCGATAACTTTCACTTAAAAATATTATTTGTTATTTACTGAAAAACGCGAATTTTTGTAAATGCCAATTTAAATTTGAAAATATAGTCGCAGCATATGGACGTAACAGGGGCTACATTTTGGTGTCGACGTCGATGTTGACAACCACAATAAGGCCGATTGTAAAATTAAATGAAAATAAAACAATTAATTGTGATAATTATTGTCTGGAAGCGTAACTACGGATACAATCAACATTTTTGACAAATCAATCGTATTCAATCTTGTCTGACAGCATTGTCAAGTATAAACGCCGTTTTTAAAACACCACTTTCAAATACTCAATATTCGGATACTTGACATTTTTACAACACTAGACGACATTTAGTTTTTTTAACTTCTGCTCATTGATATATACAGCACAAAATACCACAGAATATACATTTTATGCAAAATACTATACAAAGATCGGATAACCACAAAACATATTTTGTGGAAAACACACTGACGAATTTGGAATAAAAAACTCGGCGTGCCAAAAGAAATAAGCAATTTGTATTGATTTCGAATTTCTTAACAACTTAAGAGAATAATCGATTTGAAGATGACTGATATAAAATCATTTTTTCACGAATGGTGTGCAAAAACCAAGGTTGATCCAAAATTTGAAGTACGGCCTACAGGTAATGTTTCTCATACAATATATTATATGTACCTACATATTCATACTAATATAAAATCTAAAAGAAGTGAAAATCTATAATGCATATCATTAAATGGATTTAGGTCCCAAACATAGGCAACGTTTTTTGTGTGAGATTCGCGTTGCAGAATATCCATATGTGGCTGTTGGAAACTCAACTAATAAAAAAGACGCTGAACGTAATGCAGCCAGAGATTTTATAAATTTCTTAGCGCGTACTGGCAAAATCAAGCAAAACGAAATTCCTGCCGATGCAGGCATTGCTGCAGTGACCCCAAGCGATGGAAACAGTGTTAGCAATTCCGAAAACCAAAGGCGGTTATTTGATGGTAATGCCGGACCACAAGATTTGGGCCAAGCATACCGTCCTATGGACCGAGGAGGCAATCGTGACAACTTTAATTTTATTGATCGTGCTCAAGAGCAATTAGATATGAAAGAGGCTGAATCAATTGACGTAAACTCTGCCATACACGGTAATTGGACTATAGAAAATGCTAAAGCTAAACTGCATCAATTTATGCAAATGAACAAAATATCGGCAGATTACAAATATACTCCAGTAGGACCTGATCATTCAAGGTAAGACTTTGTTGGAAAGTAGTAATTTGGAAGCATACATAATAAATAAATATATACATACATATAAGTGCATCGTCGTATTGAAAGCTAAAGTTTGGGTTATTTGATTATGAATATAAAAAATGTAGGTTGTAGGTAGCGGTTCGACCTGTAGTTTTGTTGTTTCTATCATATTTCCTTCAAATTGCAAGTTAATTAATGTGAACAAGACTTTTCTTTGAATAAACTACATACATATTTGCTTATGGACATACTGCACTTCGGTAACATTTTGATTTAAAACTTCATTGGTACTTAAAGAGTTAATGAAAAATTTTAAATAAATTTTGCAGATACAGTTGCATCTCGGTTGTCCGGGCTTCTAATAACCGGTTACATCTATTAACTGCCATGTTGCTCGCTTTGTTTTAGAACATCTATAATACATGATTTTATATTCATTTTTCATTTTTATACATCAATCAACCGTGCTTTACCTCTATTCATTCAAGAAAAACATAAATTTTTTAACAGAATCATGTAAATATGTATGTATGTATGCACCATAATAATTAAAATTTTTCAAAGGGAATCATCCTTTTTTTTTGTTACATACTCAAAAGCGTACCACTTAAATTGTTATCTGAAAATTATAGTGTTTTTAAAAAACCTCTATTAACCGTGCTTGTCGATTATCGGTACTAAACTCAGTCTTGGGCTACCCGGATAATCGAGGTTCGATTGTATAAAAATACTTTTGGATTTCAAATTATAGTAATACTGCACAAATACGTTCAGAAATGTGAAAATTTCGAAAACTATGCGTTGCCGCGACTTTTTTCAATTTATACTTTCTTCTTATTTTCCAATTTTTGTTCGCCCTATCTATTTTTTTTCATTTGGTGAAACTTCCGTAACCTAGATTTAAGCCAAAAAAAAAAAATATTTACAGCCTGGCCGACGATGTCAGTTGGTATCGTTTGACTGCTTAAATACTATTAACACATTGAGTGCCAAACGGTTTTGACGAAAACCTTCCCAGGAGGCCAAACATTTTTTTTTTGTTAAATGGGTGTATTAGTGATAAAAAACGATTTCTGAGATATCCCTAGTCCATTGTGACCCTTACTTTTTATTTTATATAGGCTTTTTTGTGTCGTACATTTCTGTACGACGTGGCACTGCACGACGGGTATGCATTTGTAAAAGTCGCTGTCGTACAAAAACGTACGACGCTTTTTTTTTCTTGTTTTTTATTTTTGTTTGATTTCTTTTTTCTTTTTAGTTAAAGTAAAAATATAATAAAGTAAAAAGCAAATACCTACAATGTCGAAACGATCGTTAAGAGAAAAGGAAATATTGGAAGTCTTGACGGAGAGTGATGAAGATTTTTCTAATGATGATGATTGTGATTGGATACCGGAGGTTTCGGATTCTGATTCTGAGCCTGACATAGATTATTTGAGAATAGAGGACATGTTGTTTGAAGATGGTATCAATACGGAAGACGAAGCTGACGAAGCTGTCGAAGCTGAAGAAGACAGTTTAACAGCAGACGCGGAAATGTTAAATACCGAAGTCAATTGGACTGAATTTTCATCACGTCAAAAGACCTTTACATTTACTGGAAAATCTGGTATCCAGCAAAATATTTCATCAGACATTTCTTGTTTGGATACATATTTGCTATTTGTAGACATTGATATCATTGATTTAATTGTCAAAGAAACCAACCAATACGCACAAGAGATTTTAAACAAAGCCGCCGTAACTAGATCTTCGAGAAAAAAACAATGGGTACCGACAACAAACCTTGAAATTAAAAAGTTTCTGGGACTTCTTTTATGGATGGGTTTGGTGAAAGTTGGGTCTCTTTCAGATTATTGGTCAAAAAATCACCTATATAACTTTAGCATTCCTGGAAAAACAATGTCCCGAAATCGTTTTCAGTTGCTACTAAGCTTCATGCACTTTGCAGATAATAGTAGCATTATTCCAGGTGATCGACTTGGAAAAATCCAACCATTGTTAGATATGCTCCAGATGCGGTACCAAAAAGTTTATGTACCAGGAGAAAATATCGTTATTGACGAAACACTGGTTCCTTGGAGAGGCAGACTTGTTTTCCGACAGTATATTCCCAATAAGGCTCATCCGTATGGAATAAAACTGTTTAAACTTTGCTCTACTGAAGGATTTACCTGGTCATTGAAAATATATTCTGGTAAATCAGCTACTGGGGTAAGAGAAGTTGGCTTAGCAAAAAATGTTTGTGAATATTTAATCACTGAATTGAAAGGAGAAGGTCGTACATTATACGTTGACAACTTTTATACCAGCTACGAACTCGCTCGCTCAATGCTAAATAATAAAACCCACCTTGTCGGCACTCTTCGCGCAAACAAGAAATATTTGCCAAAAGAAGTGATGAATTCTGCGCTGAAAAAAGGTGAATTGGTGGCCCAAGAAGATGAAAACGGAATAGTGGTACTAAAATGGAAGGATAAGCGAGATGTCAGAATGCTTTCAACAAAGCATGCTCCAGTGATGATATCCGATTCAAATCAAGAAGATGATCCAAATATGCCATCAACTAGTACAGCAAAAAGACGCAAAAGTATAGTTAAGTCAAAACCGTTAGCTATCATTGAACATAACATAAGATTTATCGGACCAAATGGTCTCGTATGGTAGCACCCTTCGCAAAGGTTTGAAGTGGTATAGGAAATTGGCAATCGAATTATTACTTGGCCTGTCAATAGTAAACGCGCATATTGTTTATAAGGAAGCTACAAAGAAAAATATCAACATACGCAAATTCCGTCAACGTGTAGCTAATGACCTTTTGGATCTAACATCTCCGCAATCAGTAAACCCCGGCAAACACATTATAACTAAAAGGGTAGATGCCAACAATAAAGCAATTCGACGTTCTTGTGTTTTGTGTTACGCAACTGCAAAAAAACAGCTGGACCGGAAAACAGCCAGGAATCACTTGAAAAAAACGAGTACTTATTGTCCAAAATGCCCCAATACCCCCCACTTGTGCCTGCAGTGTTTCCCAAAATACGCCCATCTAAAATAATAATATGTATACTTTATTGTATCCTTTCAAAAATGAATATAATAAAAATTACTTGTAAATTTAATGCAAATTTCAAAAAAAATAAATTTCATACATTTTTCACTAATAGAAACTCAAAAAATCATCCTAGACCCATACATCTTTTTGCGAAAATATTCAGTAAAGGGTTCTTTATTTAAAAATCGCAACAAATTTCACTCAGTGTCGTACATAAAAGAACTACAGGCTCTAAGTAAAAGCAATCACTGTCGTACGGAAACGTACGACGTGGCACCCCACGACGGGTTAGGTGTCGTACGGAAACGTACGACGTGGCACTCAATGTGTTAAAACAAAAATAAAATTTCAAATGTTGTTTTTGTTTTCAATGTAATTACCAAGAACGAGCGATATTGTGTGACATCGTGGGCCAGGCAGTTAAAGTCACTTAAGGAAGGTAACAACAATTTTGTAGCACCGTGACAAACAATAACATTACACGTGTGATAAAGATAATCGGTCTTATTCTGACTGTAGAATATAACTGAATATCAGATTATAAATAATGCAGATATAATAAAGGAACTTGATCATCTAACTAGAAATCTCAGTAATGTGTTGAATGAAAATGATTCTGTTAGCACATTAATTAGATTTCTTGTATTGATTAAAGAAAGTGTTAAAAAATGTTTCTCTGGGGAAAGTGTTCAACCTGTGGTTATGTGGATGTAAATATTTTTCGTTGTCTTTATAACAAAGTATTTGTAGTAGTTACACCAATTCAATAACAGTGTGTCTAACAAAAAGTTATCCAGAGAATTGTCGATATTATGTCCAGTTCCATTTATGTTCTTTCTTTCGAATGAACACTAATGGAATGCTGACGAGTTCAGTTGATTTAATGATGAAAATAAATATATCACTGTTATGAATTGAGTAATAATTGGACTTTTTTTTATTTTTTTGTTGTTGTATAATTTGTAGTTATTATATGGGGTAATTGTTGTCCATAAAACCACAGGCTGTTCCCTTGAATGATCAATATCTGCTGATATAATAAATGACATTTTCAAATAAACGGTGCTGCAATATTGTTTGTAATGGTAAGGATATTTTAATTAAAATTATAAATTTGTGATAAAATACGTTCACCGTCTACAAAAAAATATTGTGTTTTGTAGGAGTTTTATGGCGGAAATGCATATTTTTGTGCGTGAGTTAAAAAGAACTATTACAGCTCGAGAAACTGGCTCCAATAAACAATCAGCCAGTAAATCGTGTGCATTGTCACTGGTTCGTCAACTTTACCATTTAGGTGTAATTGAAGCATTTTCGGGTACTCTTAAACAAAAGAAAGACGATGAGGAATTGACGCCATATGAAGTGAACGTTGCACCAGAAATTATTGATAAACTTGAGGAAGTTACACGTCTATTGGATTTGCCAATAGTAAATATGAACAATCTTAAACCGGATCCCGAAACAGATGTTATCAGTTTACAAGTACAGCAAATAGTTGCAAAATTTAAAGAAAATGTTCTTAATATTTATTGTCGTGTCATTTTAGGTTAACACTGGTAAGGACAGTAATCGTTTGCGCAGGGATAATCAACAAATGGTAGCATCTATAATTCCATGGGCACCTCCGCAGCCTAATTGGAACGCATGGAACGCTTGTAACATTGATGAAGGTTATTTGGCTACAGCTTCCTTAGATGATTTATGTAACGATCTAGAAAGTTCGAATAAGGAAAAGCGTCTGAATAGTTCAGAATTTCAGCAATTTTTAGAATTTCGAGAAAAACTTCCAATTGCTGCTATGCGTACCGAAATTATGGAAGCTATTAATGAAAATCCAGTTGTTATCATACGTGGTAATACAGGTTGCGGTAAAACCACTCAGATTGCACAATATATTTTAGAGGATTATGTGTCTTCGGGACAAGGAGCATTTTGTAATATTTATGTAACACAACCGCGTCGTATTTCAGCGATATCGGTTGCCGAGAGAGTAGCTAATGAACGTTGTGAAAATTTAGGTGAATCTGTAGGTTATTCGGTACGTTTCGAAAGTGCTATGCCTCGGCCCTATGGAGCAATATTATTTTGTACCGTTGGTGTTTTACTACGTAAATTAGAGGCCGGCTTACGTGGTATTTCACATATAATTGTTGATGAAATTCATGAACGTGATGTAAACAGTGATTTCCTTCTGGTTATTTTGCGTGATATGGTACACACTTATCCAGATATTCGTATTATTCTTATGTCTGCTACAATAGACACTACACTGTTCTCGGAATATTTTGGTCGTTGCCCTGTTATGGAAGTGCCTGGAAGAGCATTTCCTGTTCAACAATTTTACCTTGAAGATTGCCTTGAAATGACAAAATTTGTACCGACACCCGAATCACGCAAGAGAAATAAGGATAAGGATGATGAGGAGAATGCTGTATTGAAGCAAAATGGAGAAGACATGACCGAACAGAATCTCAATAAAGTGATTGATTCATCGTATTCGCCAGAAACAAGAAATGCAATGGCTATTTTATCTGAATCGGAATGTTCTTTCGAGCTAATAGAATCCCTATTAACTCATATTAAATCTAAGAATATTCCCGGTGCTGTTTTAATTTTCTTGCCTGGCTGGAACTTAATATTCGCCTTAATGAAATATTTACAAAACTCTCACTTTGGAGGGCCCCAATATCGTATATTACCCTGTCACTCCCAAATTCCAAGAGAAGATCAGCGGAAAGTATTTGAACCTGTACCAAATGGTGTTACTAAGGTATGTGACTCGTAGTGCTTAAGTTATAATTCCCTTAATTTTATAATATATATTTTACAGATTATTCTTTCTACCAATATTGCTGAAACATCCATCACAATAGACGATATTGTATTTGTTATCGATTTATGCAAAGCCCGAATGAAGATGTTTACATCGCATAATAATCTGACAAGTTATGCCACTGTTTGGGCCAGTAAAACGAATTTGGAGCAGCGTAAAGGTCGTGCTGGTCGAGTTAGACCAGGCTTTTGTTTCACGTTATGCTCTAAAGCTCGATTTGCCGCTTTGGAAAGTTATTTGACCCCAGAAATGTTCCGTACCCCACTGCACGAAATGGCTTTGACCATAAAACTTTTGCGTTTGGGATCCATACATCAGTTCTTATCAAAAGCTCTAGAACCGCCACCATTAGATGCTGTAATTGAAGCAGAGGTGCTTTTGCGAGATATGCGGTGCCTGGACAATAATGATGAACTCACACCCCTGGGTCGTATACTGGCCAGATTGCCTATTGAACCAAGATTGGGAAAAATGGTGGTACTAAGTGCAGTGTTTGGTTGTGCTGATATTGCGGCAAGCATGGCATCTTATTCAAGTACATTTTCGGAAATTTTTGCATTGGACTTGGGTCAAAGACGTTTACAGAACCACCAGAAGGCATTAGGTGGTAGCAGATGTTCCGATCATGTTGCTATGATTGTGGCTACACAGATGTGGGACAATGCTCGTCACAAAGGTGATGATGAAGAGATACGCTTCTGTGAATGGAAGGGACTTCAATTGTCAACTATGCGTGTTATGGCGGAAGCTAAGAACCAACTCTTAGACTTATTGCAGCAAGCTGGTTTTCCAGAAGAGTCAATGATTTCTGGACGCATAGACGCAAATTCGGATGATCCTATACTCGATATGTCTACGGCCCTTTTATGTATGGGTCTGTACCCGAATGTGTGTTATCATAAAGAAAAGCGCAAAGTCTTAACCACTGAGTCGAAAGCTGCACTCATCCACAAAACGTCTGTGAACTGCAGCAATTTGGCGGTTACATATCCTTATCCGTTCTTTATCTTCGGTGAGAAGATACGTACGCGTGCAGTTTCATGTAAGCAAATGACAATGGTGGGCCCACTTCATTTGGCATTGTTTGGTTGTCGTAAAATAGATTTGGTAAAAGGTAACATAGTACGTTTCGATAACTGGCTTAATTTTAAAATGGATCCATATCTCGCATCAATGTTGGCGAGTCTAAAGCCAGCTTTAGAAGACCTGGTATCGACTGCTTGCGAAGAACCGTCGGAAATAATGCAATTAAATGAAGCGCAAACAAAGTTGGTAGATGTTGTCAAAGACTTGTGTGCACAGACAGCTGGAGATTATCAAATACAACGTGAAAAGGGTATTATGCCATATCAAAGTCGTGGACCTAGTGGAAGTGGTGGCAGTAAAAGAGCAAGATTTGATAGCGGCGGTCGAGGATTTGGTGGTGGCGGTCGAGGATTCGGTGGCGGCGGTCAAGGGTTCGGTGGTGGTTTTGGAGGCCGCGGATTTAATCGTGGAGGCGGCACTTCTAATTGGGGTTCTTTTGGCGGTAATCGCAGATTTTAAATCATTTCTTCTGTAATATGCTTTTATTTTATTCCCATTTATAATAAAAAAATTCACTAATGTGAAAAAGTATTAAAATTTTATTGAAAGGAGGTTTTTTTCTATATTTAAAAGTTTATTAAAAAATGGACCACATACATTAATGATCTTCGTAAAAAGCTAAAGCAATTGCTAATAATACAGCTGCTGCAATGGCGGCATAAACTCCAAAGAGTTTCCAGTTTATTGGATTTTGCTGTCTCACTTCTAATGTTTTACGTTCTTTGGGCTTGCGTTTGCTAAATTTTTTTTCAAATTGTTCCACTTCCAAACGATTACGTTCTTCTTCTTGTCTTCTTCGTAATTCCTCTTCTGTCCGTCGTGCTTGTTCTGAGATTTTTTCTGCTTCAATACACTTTTCATCGCACTGTAATTTACGAAGACCACTTCGATGTTTGTCGCACGATATATCGGATTTTAAACGTTTGCAATTACAGTAGATGCGCATTTTTTTGCGACAAAAGTCGGGATAGGGACAATGACCAGAATGACATATAGCTGTGCATCGATGACCGCAAGGGTACTGAAAACAACAACACAGTTTAAGTGTATTTATAGAGAACCTGTTCGTAAAAAAATCACTGCGTCGAATGAGCAAATGATGACGCTTAATTAAGTGTGCGTAACATAGAAGTTATTTTTGCTTACTTTATTTGGCATCATCAGATAAAGATGAAGAGATGTGATTTATTTTCGAAATAATTGAAATTTGAATAAACTTACATTTTTTAAACATCGATTTCCACAACTTTTCAAGTTTTCTTGTTTCTCTAAAAGTTCACCTTCACTGGCTTCAATATCAAAATAATCGCTACATTTGTAAGCAATAGACATTAAACCGCAATGACACTTAGTTTTAATAGAAACACAGCAAGTATTACAAGGGGGTAGGTGACAAGGTCTAGAACACTTATGAACACATCCTTGGGGTCGAGAAATTTCGCAACCCTTTTCACAGGAAGAACAGCCAGCTTGCTCCTAAAATTAATTTATGTAAGTTTAAAAAATAAATTTTTAAGCGAGTTACCTTCATATCATCTAAATTCGCCACTGCATGACAGACTACAGTACATTTGTGATTACCACAAGTCAGCGAACGGTTGCACGAACGTTGACAAGATGTTGGTTTAGAATCCCAACAGGGAAAATCGGATGTTTCATGGCCACCAATACAAATTACACTGACTTTTTCTTCACATCGAGGATGGGGCATTTGTTTCAATTCAAACTGAAATATAATTTATGTAAATAATTTTATACAAAATCAATTTATCCAAAGCAATTATCACCTGCTTAGTAGCGTCCCACATGCTCATAGTATTTGTATTTGGCTTTTTAGCTACTTTAACAGATGCATGACATTTCGACATACACTTATGACCACATTTGGTGATGTCATTTGGTAAACCGCACGGTAAGGAACACGGTGGACATTCATTTTTATGACAGTGATGTTTGTTATTATGGTGACACTTTGAAGGAATACTACCAATAAAAATTATATTTTATCTACTGAAATATAATACTGAATTTCTGAAAACTCACCGACATGGTTCCAAGCAAACAATACGCGCTGTTCGCTCACGACCGCACGGAACGACTCTTTTAGATTTACCACAACGACAATTAATTTGTGATTTTTGTTGGCAAGGATAACAAGGTCCTTTGTGACATATCGATTGGCACTTATGTTTACCACAAGACAATGGTTTGCCGCACACTTTGTCACATGATGGACAGTTTCTATCGCAGCACTAAAAGTTATAATTTTATTATTTTCTATTGGCTTTTTATACAGAAATGAATTGTTTATAAAAAGTACCTTACGATTACATGCATGTTTGCCACAATCTCGAATTTGTTTACATTTCGTTTCACAAGTAAATTCCTTGGAACACGGTAATTCTTTTTCGTGCATACCACAGCGACATTTCTTTTTTGTAATGATTAAACACTGAAACAAAGTAATTGCGTAAAAAAAATAAAATCAATTCAACTTAGTGTTTTAACACCGAGCGACTGGTTTTAATGATAAAACCCTCAGTTTTTGTATGAAAAGTTTAAGTTGCTTTACATAAAAAAGTTATTTTAAATGAAGTTTTTTTTAACTAACATAATTCATAGTGAACATTAAAAATATATGTACATACATGTTTATGTACTCTCTATGCTTACCAAATGGCAATTTCCTTTATGACAACGTTGTGTGCAAGTGTGAGATCCACAAGCTAATATTTTTTGACAAGTATCACCGCAAGTATCGATATCCTCTGTGCATGGGCCAATCTTTTTCTGTAAACGGAAAACATAAAATCTCTCCTCTAAACATACTAAGTTTAACTCACAGTTTTCCCACATGGACAGAATCGTGGCAAACTTAAAGGACAATCTCCACAGTCACCATAGTGACAATTTTTTTTACAAGTATGTAAACCACAGGCAAATGATTTCCCGCATATATTTTTACATTGCCACTTCTGTTCATAACATTTGCGTTTCGTCGTTTCTCTACCACATTGACATTGTTGCATACTGGTTTGTTGGCAAGGTGGACATTGCTCGGCCTTATGACAGATTTTGTTGCATAAATGCTGCTTACACGGCAGTAACAACTCACATTTTTTCTGGCACTCCCACAGCTTGTCAGTACAACGAATGGACTTTGAAGAAGATTTTCCACATTTACATGATGTAATCGCATATTGAGCACAAGGTGGACACGGTCCCGGATGACATAGTAATGTACATTTATGCCCACAATGTGGCATTAAGGATTTACCGCATATTTCACCGCACGTATGTGGTAGTAACCATTGTTGGGCCGGCGGATTAGTTTCTTTGCCACAAAAACACATATATTCCGTTGGTTTTTCTTCGGGCACAAATTCTCTCCTACATTGCGGACAACACCAATGCAATGCTTTGGGTTTTTTTGGCGACACATATTCTCCCATATGATTGTAGTAACCCTGTACATCTTGAATTTGGGCTTTTGCCTGTGCCATACTATCATTAGACCATCTTTGAATGCAGTTCAAATGAAAGAAGCAATAACAATGTTTACATGACCATATTGAGTTTGAACGTTTTATACTTCCAATGCAAATGAGACATGTAGCAGCTCCAGTTTGCAAAAGATTTTCTAAAAAGCCTGCTGTTTTCGCTAAATACTGCACATCTTCCTCGCGCTTATTATAATGTTGATATATGGATTCTATCAAAATCATTAACTAAAATCTTATAATTATCCTTTTTTACTTTGATTAATATTCACCTAAAATTGTTCGCTCATCTAAGTCATCTTCATCTTCCGAAGATGATACATAATTTTCGACCAACTTTTTAGCAACTTCTAAGTTTCTTGCATGAGCCTCTTTGAATTTTTCAACGGGATTTTTAGCGGAAATCTGCTGTGGTTTTTTTGTTGGTGCCATTATTCAAACAAAAAAAATAAAATATTACTGTCTTTTACAGACCGGTCGGTCGGAGCACACGTAGAATAATACTGTTTTTTTTTGCAAATTTATTAACATTTTTTATCAGTCCATATATTGCTGCCATATTATTAATATGCATATTGGTGTTGCCATTGTCGGCGATTTCATTTAAGAACATAGAAGTGGGTAAAATAGTAGCAGTAGGAAAATTTTTTCAATAGCACAAAATTTGTCTCTGTATATGCTATTGTTGGCAGGACAAGTTCATATTTATGTAAATTTTTATGCAGTTACATTTCCTTATAGATATTTCAATCTGTACAAGTTAGAAAAAAATGCACAACTATTTTCTCTTGTAATATACTCGTAGAAATGACGAATATATTGATGCAATATGTTAATTAATAACGTTCTAATGCAGAAACGATTACTAAAGATATTAAAGTGTACGTTAAAAACTATTTTCCTTACAAAATTCTTACTTCAAGCCGGCATTAATTTTAACAATCGTTTTCCGATAAGGCCATTAGTTTCGGGACACGCCGTTATAATTACGAATTACTTGCAAAAATATTATTTACTTTGCTTGGATTTCGTGCCATATTTTTAATTCCTATTAGCAAAAAAGACCGGTGTCACACGGAGAATAGGTGTCACGCTTTGGGCCGTGGACCAATAAAACATGTGTTTTTTAACTCTTTTATGTGCTAATGTGCAGTAGTTCTGTTACTACTTACAATACCAGTTTATAATATTCGCGAATACGAATGTCATGAAGTAGGCGCATATTCGGCGATACGAATACAACCCAACAAACCATTTCGCTAGCTAACTGAAACTGAACTGTAGAATAAGCTTACCATAAGCAATTTTCAACAACTTTTTATAAGCATACTTATGATTAGTTTATTTTTGTACAAAATGTGAAAACGTTTTGTAAATATGATTGTTAAGGACTTGATCTCGCTATAGTTTTTAAGGCGTTTGTGTATAATAAGTACGTTTATTTTAAATCGGCTGTTTTAAGTTATTTTTTCATTGTTTTTCTTTTGTAGGAACATTGCTGCCCTGACGCTGACCGGCACAATCATTCCAGTGAGCACCGAATTACCTTTCCTCCGAGTTTCAAAAAATTTTATTTCTGTGGTTTTTTTCGTAAGTACACTGAATGGCTCGGGGCCAATTAGTGGAAATTTGCCGCCATTTTGCCAGATGGACCGCCATTATTTAATAGTAACTATTATATAAAAAATGATTAATGGATATGACAAAAATAATTTAACGTTAATAGGTTCATAGGAACCGAGGTTCCATTATGTCGCTATACGTTACCATCATTATCGGTGTCAAACTACCCCGTTGCTCGGATAAACGAGTCTATCTTCCTGATGGCGCACTTCGACACCGCCGCGAGGCTCCTAGTCGAGCCATGGTCCCCCTGGAGAGGGGCGGTCAGTGACATTTTTTTTTTTTTTTTTATCTTGGACCAGTGCTCAGGGGCTATCCCCTACATATGCAATGCATTGCACTGGAACTAGAGAGAAGGATAGGGAAGAAACAGACAGGTGGTGAAAGTGGTAGAAATATAGAGCTTAATTCTTGCACAACTCTGCTGTTGCGTGTAAATTATAAAGCAAAGTTGCGGCGCCTCTGATGTTTTTTGACGCATTATTTTTAAGCTAATGGAGCCATTTTATTTATTATTTTACTTCGCCGACGTTTTATTGCTCAAATACCGACGAAGGAGGGTGCTGTAGCACAGAAAACTCAAAAAAAACTTTTTTCTGATTTGACCCGGCTGGGAATCGAACCTGGGTCTTTCTGGTTGCAGAGCCAACACGCTGACTACTCGCCATCAGCAAGGAATATTCGGAGAATACACATACTTACATGTGTTCTTGTATTCTTCGATAGTAATCATTATAAAATAAAATAATAAAAATATGGTCCATATAATAAAAATAATATGTAAATGCGTCTACAAAATTATATGCGAGCTAAAAGACATATCGTAGTTCGTGAATTATTGAATATTCCATAGCTATAGATCACGATAATTTATGAACGACGATATATTATAGCATACTAAAATTATAGCATTACATTTTGTAAAAGAGTTTATTTCAAAATAGTAGTATATAACAAAGATTTATATTTAAAGCCATGGTTACACATTTGGGTAAAATCTTTAATATATTTTTTCGCAGGCAAAGTCATTATTGGCCAGCAATCTAAAATGACGAAAGATAATTTTAATGGAAATAAATTTAATTGTAATAAATAACTTTTTCAATACTAACAACAATAAGATGTCCACTTTTATCACGTACTACGCCTGGTTCACCGCCACCTGTTTGAATATCAATAACACCAGATTTTCCCTTGGCCATATTGTGCTCCAAACTATAGAGATAAAAAAGTCAGCATTGTATATATTATATATATACATATATATGTATATATATTATGAGAAAATGTTTGTTTTAAGATTAAAACTTACGAATCTCTTTCCACAATTTTCAGAACATCAGCTGTACCCACAGTATCTATGATGTAGGTACAGAACTCAATGATATACGGTATAAAAAGAATAAGATCACCTTTGTCTTTCTTCAAGTCGAGAGGAATTCGTATGACCATTAAATTATCACTGTGATTCGTCAAATCAAAGTCCAACTTCTCTAATGGCAATCGATGTTTTTGCTTGTATGTTTTTCCGTCCAATACGTAAATCGCTTTGTTGCTTAAAAGAATGAAACGATCACGGGATTTGTAGCCATGCCGATCGTATTTAGTGCAGGTTGAAGAATATTTAAGGGTTTCACCATTGAAATTGTTACCAATGAAATTGTTGATGGCAGTATTATGTTCCGATGGAATACGATCTGTCATAAACCAATGGGGTACGCTTTGTGGATAGCTGTGCTTCTTATCTAAAACATTAAAAAAAAATGCTCCAGTATGTATAGTATAACGCATCAAAAATATATGTATTCATTGCTTCTATTTAAGTACCTTTAAAGACTTTCTCTGCCAAAACTTTCAATTCAAACTGTTTTTTTCTCTCCTCAGCCAATGCCAGACGATATTTTCGTGCAAGGTGCAGCCTGTGTAGGCGATGTAAATAGACAGAAGCCTCTAAACAGTGGCTAGGTGCCGAAGGCCAACTCATATCTAAAACTTTCGTAGGCAGTTCTTTAGACAATCTCAATAGCCACATACGTTTGGAATTAGCAATGAATTTTTCATTGTATCCATTGGGTGCATCGTTGCGGGTAATAAAACCTTTAATGAAAGCTCGTATTTTATTGGCTGCTTCTCGGCGTTTCTTCGCCTCTTGCTGGGCCATGAAACGGCGAGAGTACGACTGAAGAATGATCACTTGTTCGCGTAATTTCAAATATTTTCTACGTTGTACACGGCCTTTCCAGCGAGCTTGTAAAATGGCAGCGATATCATTCTTTTTTTCTTGGAAGGAATCTTCCGTATCGAACAGAGTCTTGGGAAAGCGAATAAATAATTTTGTTAGACCCATACGATAGTCTTCCGGATCATAATTGAGTTCCTTCACCAAATGTTTCACACCTTCCTTGGCAGGCCCATTGTAATCCGGCCAAGTATGTTTGCTTAAACATTTGTAACGATTGAGGAACATGTCGTACGTACGTCTGTAAGCAAACCCTGCTCTACGAACACGTAAATTCTCCATAAGGCCCAAATATTTAACTTGATGTAATACCAGTTTATCATTAAAGATTGCAGCTGATTGCAGATCATTTGGTTTGATGCAGCGTATATATGAAGGTTCTTTGCACATAAGTATTTCCATTAAATTATTTAGGGAAGTTCTAAATTGTGTCACAGCCGTTTCGGGTCTTTTCTTATTTAAGTATTCCGATTCGGGGAAACAAAGACGTGTCACATTGTTATCGGCTTTGCTCATGGTTTCCTTCAAATCACGGAACAACAAATCATTGTTCTTGTCCAAGAAGTTGTTCACATTGTACGTCACATCACCAGCATAGTGCACTAGACGAAACTCATTACGACCCATTATCTTTTGCACTTGTATGGGAGATTTTTCATGGCACAAATAGTGAGGATGATCGCCCAAGCGATCCGTTAATTTAGCCAAGAACGTCATATCACTAGGTTCACCAGGACGTAGACATTCTTCATCCAATATAGATATAATACCTTTATGCTTTTCTTCAATTAAGTTGCATATCACTTTGTTGTCGAAATATTCCACTCGCACCCACTCGATACCTTCGCGTCTGTACTCATCTTGTTCAGATTTCAGCGTCAATTCTATAAATAACTGTTGTAACTTTTCATTGCAAAAATTAATACAGAATTGTTCGAAACTATTGGTTTTGAAAATTTCAAAACCATAAATATCCAAGATGCCCATAACGTTATTACGAGCAATACGCAAATCCTTAGCTTGAAGTGATATATTAAGACGAGCTACCAACCAAGAAAACAAACGATCATAAACAGCTTTAGCTAGAGCATCACGAGCATAAATGGCCATTTCCCGACTAAGAGGTGAGGTCACCACATCACCTCTAGCATCAATAGTGCGATGAGTTAAAGCATCTTCTAACTCATACATATTGACCCCTAAAAGCTTTGCCACATCTTTTACTTTATGCGAGTTTTTTATCTTAGCCTTCCCTTCTTCCTCGTCAAACTGCACATTGCCCAGGTGCAAAACGCTCGCAATAATATTAAAAATTTCTATCTGTTCGGTATCAGAGAAATCGATAACAGTCATGGCCTGTTGCACTTGCCGAAAATTATCAGCATCATCTATAGCTTCAACTAATCCTTTATGCTGAAAACACGTTAAATAAGTTTAAATCGACGAACTAAGATGTGTAATTATTAAATAATGAATAATTTTACCCCATCAGTTAAATACGCATAATTATTCAACGATCTGCTCAATAGTAAATCCTTTAACTGTTCTTCACTGGCACCAGCCAATAATTGATAGAAAATGTGAAAATTTCGTTCGCCACTATTTTGATTAACCACTCGCGATTTCTCCAGCAAATAATTTAAAATGTTACCGCCAATTGGTGTACCAGTAAAATCGAATTGTATGTCCATATATTTTCCAAAACGAGATGAATTATTGTTACGATTCGTTTTAGCATTGCCAAAAGCTTCTAACACTGGGTTACTCTTTAGCAGTCTGTCCTTAACACCTTCCACAGTACTTTGGTGACCGGAACAAGCAGCTATATATTGTAGGACTTTCTTAGAAGCTTCTGTTTTACCGGAACCACTTTCTCCTAAAATGGTAAAATAGCAATTAATGTTTTACATACAACACACGCATACATACGTATGTATTTATTTAGATATGCATATACATATGTACGTTGTTAATTTAAGTTTATTGAAAGACTGTTAAAACACAAAGCCGTTGGTACTGCCACACATTTCACAGTCGATGTTAAATTTTGTCGATGGCCTTACTGCTACTGACACTATGCCAAGGATATTTTTTCGAGAGCGTGTAGTTAAAATGATTTTAACAGGACTCAATATTAAAAACTTCTGTTCCGAATGAAATACCAGCACTTGTTAGTACGAAATTAATTTCACTTTTACTTCCCGCTTCTTCATAAAGAAGCACAACAATTTTCAAAAATACTTTTATAGTTTTTGAGGTCAAGCTTTTATATAGCGCCACCTGAAATTGCAAAAGGGCGTAACAACCATAAACTCAAAATTGAGTTTCTAATGGATATTGGCACAGCGCATCAAGGCACACGTCTGCACAAATTTTTAGCTTTCTATTTTTAAAAATAAAGACTTTATTTATGAAATTCAAAAGGCGGTTTTTACTAAGCCTTCAAAATGAATGTATTTCTTGCTGTTGAGAAATAATGAAACAATGGAAAAATGTTACCAGCTTACTCTTTTTGAGACATAATTTTTGACGTTGTAAATATACTCATGATTTTATTTGGACGTTAGTGCGGAAAAATCATATTTCTAACCACAATACTTTTAATTTTGTTAAGTTCTTTGTCTCTCCTGTAAAATTTTTAAAAGTTATAATTTGCCCTTTTGCATTTTACGTGACGATATATAAAAGCTTGACGTGAAAGACTATAAATGTATTTTTGAAAATTGTTGTGCTTCTTTATGATATCATATGATATGGTTATTGTTATATCTCCTTCTAATTTTTTTCGATCTTTTTCCTGTTGAATTATAGTTTATTTAATTGAGCTTGATATCTTATATTATTACAATTTTATTATAAAGTATTTTCTCTGAAGAAGTTTTACATTGTGAAAACAAAATATTGGAAAAAAATTAAATTTAAAACACAAAATAATATAAGATCTCATGCTCAATGAAATAAACTATAATTTAAATTATTATATCGTTACCTTAAAATAAAAAAGTCCTTACCAGTTATGGAAAACGGGTCCTTCGTTTAGTTTGTTAACAAGCTGTTAACAAAATATCGAATAATAAAAGGAAATAAAATAAAAAAAGACCTCAAGCTTAAAAATATATTTCAAAAAATATAATAAAAAAGGTAAATTAATAATATAATTAAAATTTTTTTTTTCATTAACTTTCTATTAGAATAGACATTTAATAAAAATGTAAACAAAGCAAAAAAATTCAAGAATTGGATAAATATGTGTGAGATTAACGAATTTATAAGGAGCGTACTACGTTATTTTTAAAGTCGAATAGGACCAAAAAAAGTACGATCGTATAAACTTTTCCATCAGTGGTCCGAACTATTGCTATTCTTAGGGAAGAGCGATTCCTCACTAAAATTAAAATTTTATAACTCTGATTAAGCAATGTTTAAGCGGAACACACAAGTTTTTAAGAATAGTGTGCTTTAGACGATTATACAGGGTGGCCTAAAAAGAGCGAAAGTAATTGAGGTCGTCATAACTTTTTTATTACAATTTTTTTTTTGTTTTGTTGAATTTAAAATGGAACAGTACACAATTGAACAACGTGCAAAAATCGTTGAACTTTATTTCAAAAGAAAATCATGATTATATGCATAAGCCCAATTTCCAATTGAATGAGTTTGTTAATAGGAAAAAAGGGGTACGGAAAATACAGCGAGAATTACACCCACTTAAGTGTACCGTTTCGTGCGGTGTTTCGTCGAGAAAGGATAAGTGGCCCATATTTTTTTGAAAATGAACACGGTGTCGCCGTTTCCATCACTGATGTTAGATATCGGACAATGTTGGAAAATTTTTTAAGGCCAGCCGTGGAAAACCATCCGCAAGTATGGTTCCAATAGTATCGCTCCACAGCGCATACTGCGAGGCCATTTTTGACCACCCTGTAAATTAAAATGTACCAAAAAGCCGATTTCAAAGAAAATAGTTGGGGCCATTCTATAATAACGACAATTGATATATTGAAATTAAATTTTTACAATTGAAAAAAAAAAAATATTCCTATTATTCCTGATGATGTTAACAAGCTGGTAACGAAATATCGAATAATAAAACCAATAAAATACCAAAAAAAGACCTCGAGCTTAATAAATATATTTCAATATAATAAAAAAAGGTCAATTAAGAATATAATAAAAAAAAAATGTTTAGTTTACAATAACATTGAATTTAATGCAATTATTAGTCCACATAAATAATTTCAAACACTTCCATTTATTAGGATTGGTGTACAGATACATAACTATGTACGTATGGAGATATACACATACATACATATGTAAATTGTAATATAACAAAACTACATACTTACCAGAGATTAGAACACATTGGCCTTTATTTTCTTCAATAAGAGAACGAAAAGCATTATCAGTAACAGCAAAACTGTAAATATTTTTCGATAGAATTCAATTGAATAATAAAATCATTTTCAAAAACTATTCAGATAAAACAAATATTAACAGATACCAGTACAGAGGCGCCAATGATACAAATATATGTACATATGTATGTATGGATATGTTTACTGCATGCATTTCGTTACTTTAACACAGAAAGGCCCACCCGGACATTTGAGCACTGAAGAGTACCGCCTCCAGCTGATCGTAACATTACAACGGCTTCCTCAGACGGTATGCTGTAGCATCATCGTCGAAGTAAAAACAAATAATAAAAATGGTTACTGAGATACAGCTTCAAATTGAATACGGCTCCTTGACATCAGAGGCGATACAACAACATTGCACTGCTATAATCAAACAACGTGGAAAAGTGGAGTTGTAAAGACAATGAATCATCTCCTTCACTATTTCTTTCCTAGAGAAGGTAACACCTAGCAGTAGGCAGTCACTTTTCTTTTTTAAGAAAAGGTAACGATATACACGGTGGTCCAAAAGTAATAACCCGTGGCATAAGTAATCACCCGATGTCTTTTTTCTGTAATTTTATTTAATAAAAACTTTTGGATCTGTAAGTATGGTCTTCAACTCTGGCGGCGGTCACTTAGCCCATATCATAAGCAGTGTCAAAATTTGTCCTGAAAAAAAAAAATAACAGCAAAAGAACATCGGGTGATTACTTATGCCCCGTGTGATTACTTTTGGCTCACCCTGTATATAGTATGCATGCACTAAATGAGAGATTTCAACAGTTATTCGTAACAATGTTCTTTTTTCAAATTTATTTTATAATTTTAAAATGCAAACAAAAATGCACAGCAAAGTTAAAATAATCAATAAAAGGCGATAATGAAATTCTAAGAAAATTATCAGATACGAACGACTACATACATACATAAATATAAAAAGTGAGAAGTAACACCCTGGCATTTTATTATTGTTTTATTTTTTCCTGGGACCAGAGCTCAGGGGATATGTGCACTGCTTTGCACCTACCGGAAATACTTGGAAAGAATTAAAGAATAGACAAGTAGTGAAGTGTGATAAGAAGAATGGAGAGTATAATTCTTTACAACTCTGCAGTTGCGGTTTTTTTTTTTTGAGAATTTGTATTCGGAAGTCGCCGCGTGTCTGGTGTAATATTGACGCATTTATTTTTAAGCTAGAGGAGAGTCATTGTGTTTATTATATTATTTCGCCGATGTTTTATTGCTCAAACGCGCTGTTAGCACAGACACAATCTAAACATTTTTGATACTTTTTTTGTATGTCCAGGTCTTGAACCGAGGATCTTCTGGTTGCAGCATCAATGCCCTAACTACTCAGCCAACAGCATCATTAGACAAAATAAATGGCTACAAACAATCATGATGTAATGCATTAAGATTTTTTGTAAAGAAATAGTACAGAGAAGAGCCAGGTGGCGACGTGATGGATTAAGGCTTAATTCTAACACAGCTTGGTTGTTTAGCGTTTTGTTAGACACTAATGCACATCAGAAAAATTTCTGATGGCTATCGCACAAGGCCTTAAGTACTTCAATCAACAACACCATCAAACTACAGATTTTCAATGTTTTCTTACTGTTAATCCTTTTTAAGGACAAGGACATTCTTTTTAAACCGTTTATTTTTTTTTTTTTTTGTCAAATGAACGTTTGGAGTAGTTCCATTTAAAATGTATTTAAGATGATTTTCTATAGTTTTACTGGGAAACAGTTTTTCATTCTTTGATGTTTAAATGCAGTCTTTCTGCCTTGAATACACGATGCCAAAAATGACACATACATACATATGTACACTTCGGGAAGGAAATTAACATTTTTGAAATCTGTACTGGTATGTTTGCCCTTAAATTGTAAAAAAATGCAATACTTACATGTGTGGTGGAATTTCATAAAAATGCTTATTTCTATATTCTTTTATATGTTCCTCTGAATAGATGGGTAATTGCTTATAGGGATTCACCGATATCAGCACCTGGCCAATATATGTCTGAAATTAAGAAATGTTACATATGTATCTATATAGGTATGTATGTACATACTTGGACATGGATGTATGCATTTATTTAAATATATTTAACGCTTACATAAATAATGTCTTCTTGAAATCTCTTGCGCAAGTTATCGATAAAGGCTTCTTCGTTCTGATATTCCTCCAGCAGTACAAAATCTTGTACACCCACACGATCACGCTCGTGAAGACCGCGTTCCATGGCTAATATTGAAGGTCTAAAAGTATACAAATTGCATTGCAATTTATATTTTTGCAAAATAACTCATGAATTTTCTCAATTAAAACGATTCATTCTGTTGGTAAATTTTTTTCGTCTGTTTGTAAGTCGCGCGAAATTTGAACTTCTCGATATCTATTATTATTTATTTATTTATTATTATTATTATTATGTGAAATAATTTTTGTAATATTTGTTGGTTTAAAATTTGAATTTTTTTTTTGATTTCTCTCTGCCAAAAAAAGTTTGTAGAAATATTGAGGAGAAATCCCCATTTGAATAAAATTAAACATTTTAAATTAAGGCGTGTGTACATATGCTTCATATCGTTTGTTTCATGTTAAAAGGCCCTAACTAACATAATTGTAACTTTACAGGGGAAGCAAAAGCATAATAGAAACTGTTATTATTACAATGAAATTATCAAAATGGAAATGATTGTAAAATCGTTATTTTTGAATTTGAATGAGTGAGTGAGCTGTATTCGTGCGAAATGAATGTGGTGCCATTACAAGAAATAATAATAATCTGTTTATATTTATGTAATTCTCAAACATTTTTTGGGAGTTTTTATATAAACATAAAATATTTTTTAGCTTTTTAAAAAATGTGTTTGAATGTCTACTGATGAGTTGGTATAACCACCAACGAAATGTACATATGTATATAGGTTAGCTTAACTATACAACAAGTATATATAAATAATAGAACAATAGTATATTTAATCTTATCTCTCAGCTCAATAAATTTATTAACTCAAATTTATGACACGGCTTGTTATTTGAAATAAGTACTGGTGTTATCTTTTCAATAATAAAAAATACATATATTTACTCGTAGTATGTTTTTGATGATTATATAATATCTGCTCGGAAAATTATTATTAAAAGAAAATACTTTCAAACATTTCAAGCCAACAACAACAACAACAATTTTCTTATTTCACATTTATTTTTCCTTATTTCTATGTTTATAGAAATTTTCGAACGTAATCAGATTGTAAAAGAGATAAGCAAGTCCTTTGCTTGCAACAGAAAAATTATTTGAACTTGGTGATTTTCAAAACTCTGCAAGAGAAATTTGCGGTTCCTAAAAGGAAGTTATATGGATGTTTTCCATTTTAATCGAAAGCCTCCGTATGGGTATACTTAGGTCGCTAGTTCATCCCATTGCCTTGGATCGAATGATTAGAAGTTGGCACACCTATTTGGATTGTCTGCAGAATAATCTTCGGCGGATCTGGAAATCGGCACCTTCACCTATATTCCTAGTTTCGGTCCTTGACATCAGAGGAGCAGCAACTTCACCTGTCAAGTCTCTCACTATACCTTTCCAGCGCTATGCGACGCATGTATAGGTGTCATTTCCTGAGTGCTGGTCCAAGGTAAAAAGACGTATCTTTGAATATTTTATTTGAATAAGGTTCTATTATTGTATTTGAAATTATAGTTATGGACTGTGTCATATTCGGCTGTCACAAACGTATGAAACTAACACCCGATAATAGTGCTATTGAGCATAAACATGGAGTAGGTCTGATATGTATTCGCTAGACATAATGCTCTTTCTTTCCTAGAAAGCATATGGACACATTTAGGTTTTCGCAGGCATACAGCTAGAAACTTCATGCATTTACTAAGATGGCAGTATATAACGCTTTAACAGGCGTTCTTGTATTTGTGCTTTGTGACATAAAATGTCAGAAAAATATTTTCACTAACAATATTTAAGCACAAATAATACATATATTTTTAAAATAAAATACCGATTGCAATAAAATTACGAAAATTAAATTGCTTATCAGTTTTTGTTAATAATAAAAACTGTTAAACAAATGTGTTTGTATAGAATTTTGACATTTTATATCACAAACACATTTTATATAACAAAGCACAGAAAAAAAAATCATCTGGCGTGGTGATGCCACCTGGTTTAATTACATAATGTCCTATTGTTAAAACAAATATTTGGCATTTTAGCAAACTGTTACTGTAAATAATAAAAATATAATTTTTTTTACATGGTGCTGCTGATAAAATATTCGAAAAAAAATCTCTATTGATAATCTTTAGCTTAGTATATTCACGCTTTTCTTAATTCTCACTCGTCAGTCAGTTATTTCTATATGTACTTAAATATAGTAGAGAAATTCAGAAGGAAAATTACTGCTTTAGCTCACATAATAAAAACACATAAAAAATAAATAAAAACAATAACACATTTAAAAAGGAAAAATAACTTTTGTTTTTTATGAAACTTGTCATATTTGTCAATTATATCATTATCGCGATTTATAAGGAACAACAGCACATCCATTTGCAAACATAATAAAGTTACTGTGAAAATGAAGTTGTAAAATATTACTGCTTGTTATACCTTCCCATTTTGCGTCCTTGTTTTTTTTTGTTTATTACTATTTTAAAACGTTTAAATCGTCAAGACCATTTACTCCTTAATCTGTTAAACGATTAAGATGCGCGTTGAAATGTGTTATTTTCGCACGCCTGTAGACACTGAGTTTGAAAATGGATCGAACTCTTTCTATTAAACCGAATAAAAGTTATTGCATTGTTATAACATTTTAGCTAAAGTTATCTGGGCAATTGAGAAAAGAGATTAGATAATATAAAAATAATTTTTTGAAATTCTTTTGTTTTATTTTTTCTCTCTTTTTCCTGCAAAGTCAGCAAGAGAAAATATATTAGTTATTAATTTGCTGGCAAAGAGCAAACAAGTATACTTTAACTAAAAATAGTGATTGTTTTCTGCTCAATATCTTATCAATATTAACTTTGTTCTTTGTATTCAATAGATACTACAGTTACAGGGCATATGAAAAAAAAAACAGAAATATTGCTTTGTGCCGACGTTTATTGAATGCTGCTGTCTCTTGATCTATAATGTTTCACTTTGAACTATTTTGGTATTTAAGCGACGTTGGTATTTATTCCATTTCGGATGTTTTTCCAACGCTTAGGAAATAATTTTGTATGCCATTATCTGTTTTTATTGTTTTATTCTTATAGCACAAACTTGTCTTTGTACTTGCATCATAGTTAAATTTATTTGCTGCACATTTGCGTTATCAATGTGCTAAATAATTTATTTACACCAATACAGTTTACATTGATTTTTTTTCAATATATGTACATATATTTTTTCCGCAACAACAACAATTCTATAACAGCACACTTAACCACGATGTTCGATAATACAGTAGCTTTGCGGTTTAATGAACCTATTAGGTGTTTCCACTTAATTGCTTTATTGAAACCTTCCAGTTGGACTTTTCTTGGAAAAATAATTCCTAAAAAATTTTACTTTTTTATTTTTAATTAACACTATTAATCAGAATAATATAATTTTCCAATTGAAAGTTTAATCAATTCAATTAAATTTTTAATTAAATGTTGTTCTTAATACTTAAATAAATATTTAATTTTCTTTGCTATGAAATATAAAAAATGACGGTTTATTTTTAATTAAATGCTTCGCCGATTGTTTTATTTCATACATATATGCAACACTATTTATACAAGGTGGGCCAAAAGAAATCATCGAGGGCAAAAGTAATCACCTGATGTTCTTTTGCTGTAATTTTTTATTTACATGAGAGACTTTGGTTCAGCTTCTGATATCGGCCAAGTGGCTGCCGCTAGATTTGAAGGCCATCCAAGCAGAACCAAAGTTTGTCATTAAAAAAAAAATTACAGCAAAATTTCATCGGGTGATGACTTTTGCCCCGGATGATTTCTTTTGGTCCACCTGTTACATACAAACAGAAATTAATACGCAACAAAATTCGAATTGAATTAAAAGTTTTTTTTTTGCTTTTCAAATTTTTATTTGAACTTTTCTATAATATAATAAAATTATTTATATCAACTGAATTTATTATGGGAATATATGTGTATTTATATATATGATTTTAATTGTGCTTTTTTCCCTTAAAAACTATATGTGAAATTTATTATTACATACCTTATGATATTCTCATACAGTATGAAAAATATCATAAAGCAACTCAATAATTGAGGAGGAAAGCATATCCATATAGTACTATTTCGCTAATGCTTACTTAGCTCATCAGTGGATTTTTCCTAATTTTTGAATACAAACCCAAGATCTATATGTTTAAAATTCAATTAATCAATCGAGAATTGAATTGAATATCAAACATACAAACCAAAAAATCTATAAACAAAAACATAACAATCCATGAGTTTACTTTTATAACACACACATATTTCTATTTTTTTTTTTTTGATGGTTTAGCTGGTCTATATGCAGCATTTCATTTAGTGCTAACATAAAATTTTCAGTAGACCTTTAACCAAATTCTTGAAAAAAGCTAAGAAATTTCACATGTTTATACAAGAACTCCCAAAAACTATTTGAGAACTACGGAATATACAAACAAAACAAATCAAATAACTTCTTTAAAAATTTTCCTTATACAAAAAACATTTTATTATTTGATTTTAAATCTATTTAATTTTTCTAAACCTTTCTTAAAATGTTTGTTGTATAAGGAACATTTTTAAAGAAGCATTTGGTTTGTTTTGTTTGTATATTCCGTAGTTCTCAAATAGTTTTTGGGAGTTCTTGTATAAACATGTGAAGCTTCTTAGCTTTTTTCAAGAATTTGGTTAAAGGTCTACTGAAAATTTTATATTAGCACTAAATGAAATGCTGCATATAGACCAGTTAAACCATATAACAAACAGATAAATAATCGTAATGAATTTTGACTAACGTTGAATAATTGAAAGAACAATTACATAATAAAATTATTATTATTAAAAATTTGATGGAAAATTAATTCAATTACGTCAACAATAATAATTTAATTGATACTGTTAAATTCTTTACAGCTGAAAATGTAATTAATTTTTGAATTGACATTTAAAAATTTTTAAAATTTTGTTTAACTTAAAAAAACTGATCTTAGAATCTTTAGCAAATATGAATACTGATATTGAAAAAGGATGCTTAATAGTCATTCAATATTAACGGTATCGATATACAGGTGTGGCATAGTTTACTCAATACTTCCAACACCACTAAATTATAACTTTCAAAACCTCTAAAAAAATTGTCTTGATTGCATCATAATGGAAATTGTTTAATTAACGTAATATATTTTATTGTATTTTATTCCATTAAATCTTTTCAAGAACTGCTCATTTCCGCATTAAACGCAATAAATTATTTAGTAGAGGTCCGATTGCAAAATAACATTAATTGTATGAACAGTATTAGGAAACAAGATTTGCTAAAACTTTTATAACTTTTTTTAAAATTTTACGACAAACTATAAAAAATGGAATTCAATGGTGAAGAAAAACACAAAACACGACAAACACAATTATTATAGTCCGTTGTGCCAATTTCACATAAGTATACCCTTTTAATTTTAGATTAAGTTGTTGTTCGTCTCATTTGCATTTAATTCAGCGATTATGAACTTCATTTTGCATTAACTATTTTTTGAAGTAACTTTATATTTGTCAACTTGAGAAATATTAAATAACGTATAACGTTTTATACTGGAATTAAAATAAAATACGTTGTAACTATAACTGAAATTTGGGTGGTTGGGAAATATAAAAAAATATATGTAGTTGCAAAATTATGTATCATCTTCCGAAACTGCAAGAAAATTACATCATTTCCCATTTCTGTTTCGATGATAAGCATTGGCGCTGTTGCGATTTCCATCCGTTACGGCAGTCATACAACAATAATTGACGCTCTCAAGAATGACATTGCTGCAATCGAAAATGTGCTGAAAAATTAGGTTAATCGTATCCAGCTACTGCAAGGCCACATTAAAGATATTTCAACTTTCAGACTTTCAATTGCCCACCCTGTATAGAGATATAATTTCACAATGAAATTTTATACTTATATTCTATTTGTGTTCAAAAAGCTTACAAAAGAATTTGTAGTTTAACAAAAAATTTAACAAAAAAATAAAATTATAAATAAAAAATCGGCAATACATTATTGCAAGACTGAAATTCTGTTTTTTGATTTTATTTGCTGAAATCAGTTGCTTTAAACCTTCATACATACATACATACGTACGAGTAATCATGCATGTATGTATGTGCATTAATCACAATTATTCACGTTTATTGTTTTAAGTTGAATTTGAGCTTTTTTTTATTCCTTGCATAAACAAAATTTGACTTCGACAAAAATAAATGAAAATGTATATCTGCTACTCATGTTTAATTGTAAGGTGGGGGACAGATGTATTTCGTTAATGGAAAATTGCCAAATATATTTCCAATGACAATTGCTAATTATGTTGCTTGGACCGGTGCCCAGGATATATGCTCTACGTATGCAATGCAGATCACTGGTACTATTATTGGAAAGAAAAATTGTACAGCAGACCCACGTGGTGAATTGATAGGAACAGGGCTAAATTTTTGCTGAAGTCTGCAGTTGCGTGGTTTGTCAATTTATAAAGCAGAAATGATGAGTCTGGCGTAATGTTCGCGCATTAATATTTAAAAGCGTCAGTTTTTTCTGAGTTTTCTGGTGTGCTACAGCACCATCCATCGTTGGTATTTGATCAATAAAACGTTGGCGAAGTAAAATAATAAATAAAACGACTCACCTGCTTCAGCTCAAAAAATAAATTTACCATCAGAGACCCCTCAACTTTAATTTATAATTAACATGCACAATTGTGCAAGAATTAAGTTCTATCTTCCTACAACTTTTACCATCTGTATATTCTCTATACTATCCCTTGCTCTATCTAGTTTCAGTGCCATGCATTGCATATGTAGGGAATATTCCCTGAGCAATGTTCAAAAAAAAAAATCAAAACAAACCCAAATTGCAATATTATTTTATTGTAGTGTTAAGTTAAGTTTTTTAATTTTTAAATAATATAATAAGTAAACTGAAATATATACATACACACATATTGCCTACTAATTGTCTAATATTTGTCTTTAAAACTTATATTTAGAAGGCGGTTCTACTCCACGCTCTATAATTCAACTGATTACAGCAGTACATTTTTTACGTTGGCATTTTAGGTTACAAATTTCTTGAATCATACTTTTTCCCTTACACAATACCTCTGTATTAAAATTAGTTAAATTTTAATGAACGTGTATGTCTACATATTGATACCACTGAGTGCCATTTGCCAAAAATCATTATTATATCGAATAAATATTGTTGTGCCGATTGCTGGCGGTAGTTGGCCTGATTTGTTTACAATGCATTATCTTGCATTATGCTGAGTAGTTTGTTTTATAATTTTTTTTTTTTTATTTGCAAATTTTTCAGTTTTTTATTTTCGTCTTACAAAATTACTAACTGAGTTATTACATTGAAACTATAAAACATTTATTACAATTATTATTTATGTTTGTTTTTGACTATTTGTTTTATTACTTGTTAAAAAAATACACCGATTCACATTCATATTACTTAAGTTTCAAGGTGTAATATACTAAACAATATAAAACATATTTTACTCATTTTTTCTCATTTATTTAAAGTTGAAAAACCTTAAAAATTTATCGCTTATTTAGAGTTACAGCACATTATTAAATAGTTAGTACATGGAAAATATAATTGATTAATTACTGAAATAATGTATATATTTACAGCTTATAGTTAACTAAAGACAATGGTTTAAACGAGTGATGCGAAATGCATCTTTTTTTTTTTTTTGATTACGGCAATATGCTTCACTGCGAATCGAATATATGATATGGTATTGCGATATATTTAAACTACATATTTCCCTTGTACACATATGACCATTAAAATATGTACTGTCTGTATTATTCTAGAAAATGAACTATTCCAAGTTTTTTCATTTCGATACATTAAATCAAAGCTTAAGACGAACAAAAATAACAATTATGTGGAAAACTTCTTCATTGTGAAAACAAAATATTGCATATAAATTAAAAAAAAAAACATTTTAATTGTTCTTTTATGAAAAAAATAGTCTAAGACAATGTAATATGGTCCGTAACGTCCCTCTCCCTCTCCCTCTCCCTCTCCCTCTCCCTCTCCCTCTCCCTCTCCCTCTCCCTCTCCCTCTCATGCATGAATGTAATCTACGAAGATTAGTAGAGGCAGTCTATCTCCCATATGCTTGTCCTTAGTCTAATCTGCCAGTGACCAATCAACGCAACGCCTATCCCCACAACCCTCCTCTGCGCATACGCAGTCAAGTTTTTGCCAGAACTCTCTGTAGACCCAAATAATGGCGGTTGTATAACCAAAACCTCTTCCTGCTTGAATACCTCATCTCATCACATTGTAGCTAATCTCGCCAACTCATGGGTACTCTCATTCCTCTAACTATTGCAGTACTCGACTATCACGAACTTAACATAGCCTGGCACTATATTTGCCACTCAGCACCCGTTGTAGTCGGTGACATTAAAGTCTTTAGTGCTGCTATCTGAATGTCGCCTTCAGTAACATTCCCACTACTGAAGGGTGTCTGGTAGCAGATTTACATTTTCAAACTAAACTCCACAGAGAACGCGCGATGCTCACTCGACCACTCGATATTTCCAACTGCGCCACCCTCCTACATCCGCACCGTTTATTACTTTTTGAAATAATCGTATTTAAAAATATAAATTTGCCACCAGACACCCTGTAGTACCGTGACATAAAAGATCCCTATGATCTCAGTCTGGAACACTTACAACTGTACACTCGTTAACATGTCTGAATACCTATGAAAACCAGAAGCCTATCTGAATGAACCCAAAAGCCCATTTCAGACTTTACGACGTACAAATTATCGAACGATATAACACTCGTTTGCCAATATTTGTGCGAGAAAAAGTTATAAAAAAATTGTGCTCTTTTAGCTTAAAAAAAAATGCGCGTATTTATGAACTACTCAATCAGTTCATCCCGCTATCACTTTTCAATGAAAAAACTAATACATACAATGCCGGTAGTCGTGCTAATAAAATAAATAATAGACTTACTTAAAAAGGGAGTTAGCTGAAATTCTCCTACTGAGGCACCAAATATCGGTCCAAATAGCGTCCACGTACCAAAAAGTTGAGAGACGCGATCTACAATTCGCAATAAATAAAACACGGCAACATGCTTAACTGCGAACTAATTACATGGTATGATATGCCGACATATTTATATTATTTCCCCCCTGCATAGGATGAGAAGTGCGTAGTAGTCATTAATTATGTTAAAACACTTAAAACGCTCTAACCCGTTAACGGCTAAAGGGATTTTAATGATTGTTTCCCTAGCAGATAGAATTTGAAATTCTGTACACGATGGACTCAGGTGACAGTTGCCACAACTGCGTTACTTATTCAATGTTGAGACAAAACGCTTGGAGACATAAAGTTAATTTTTAACTTATTAAGAGTGGAAGTAGCACGGACAATAGCTGACCATCTTGTGTTTAATTTCCAGATGTATTCAGTGGTGAAAAAAAAACTCAGGGGTTGACGAGTTACTGTGTTTAAAAAAATTTATAATCTAAATCTAAAACTGTTTGGTGACTGGTCATGATAATTGACCGTATATAGATAAAATTCCTTAAGCAAGTCTTGGAACATCAGAAAACACATGTCTGTATTTCATTTATCATTAAGAAGTTTTGAGTTTTGTCCAGTGTAGACCAGAAGAATTCATATAAATATTTTTAAAGAAAAGTTGTATAAAATATAATGATTGTCCATTAGAATGAACAATTAATAAAAACAAAGACAATATCTCAAACAAATAAAAAAAATCAAGAATTTGCAAGATATGTACGATTCCTTAATATTTACACCAAGCATACGGGTGTATGTTCTGTAAACCGAATCCGCATAATTTTACTCGGTTTAAAATCTGGTCGAAATTAAATCGAATTTAATCAATTAACAATTTTTACTTGCAATATTTCTTTTATTAAATTAAGTCAAATTATATACTCTGTAATAGATTTTAATACAAAATAATCAATTTAAAAAACACTCCAATATTTCTTCATGCTCTTGTTAAAATATGCAGATAAAGTAGCTGGATGAATAAAAGCACATTTTCACTAAATTCATTAGATATAAAAAATTACTTTGAAATAAGAATAAACATTATTTTGAATAAATTTTTTCTCACTCGTTATAAAAAAGGATGTTTCTTTTTTATATTGACGTTTAAAAAATCTTATTCGAAAGCTAGTTTGAATGCTGGAAATCGTGTGACTTTTAGAACACCAAATTAGCAATTATTCGGTTTTGAGAAATCACTCGTTTTCAAATCGACTCGGTTTACAGAACAGGGGGATAATTACAGATGAAGCAGCCTGATCGGGAATGCAACATTAGGTGTTTTGAGCGTTGAAATCCAGCTTGTTCGTGTGACCCGTTTGCCATGAGGTCGCTATATTCAATGAATCATTCATATTTTGTTGCTTTCGTAAATAGAAATTAGCCCTATTTGTAACAGCTACAATGGTGGTCTTGTTGTCATACAGCTGTCTTGTTGTCTAAATAATCAGTTGTATTTTATTTTTCACAAATTGCAGACGGTAGCTTGCTGTGCCATCTGTGTTTATATGTGCTTCTGTTTATATGGTATAATTTTTAGGATGGGACCTTTACCTTTTATGTCATTCTGGAAGCATAAATTATTTCAGACATCGAAAAAACGTTAACTAAATTTTTTGGTAGCCCTGGATGTTAAAAAAATGTTGCTGTTTTATTACAATTTGAAAAGAACACCTTAAAAAACTTTATAATAAACATAAAATTTACTTAAACAGAAGTTTGCTTTCTAAGGAATAACATTATCAAATATGACTATTTGCTCAGCACTTAACCACTTCATTCTTCCGGTTCTTCGTTATGTTTAGAAATGGCAGATACACAAAAATACTTATTCTGACATTATTTGCTATCAGTTTTGGCGATTGAAAAACAATGAACCATCATATTCGTGTTGATTTGTAAACGACTGGCAAAAAAAAAACAAGTATACAATCACGTTTCTACTATGAGTTCTTATTTCTTCAATTTGAATTTTTAAATGACTGACTTTCATGCCACTTCCACTTGACCACTTTCTAAACAAGTCACAATATGAACACATTTATGTACTTGTGTAAAAATGTGTGTTTAATCACTTCCTGACCGCTGACATAATGACTTTATACGTCAACAACAAAAAAAAAAAAATATATTGGGTACCTCCGTAGCCTCGTACATGGACATTAGTCTATCAATATGGAGGTGCGGGTTCGATACCAGCCTAAAACCTGCGTGTTTCTACAGACAAGCTATAACAGTTTGTCTTTGTGTTGTTTAAAAAACACAGCAGAACTCATCAACTGTTTCTACATAATTTTTGCTTTCGGCCGGTATTTTAATATTTTTAGACTACAGTCGACTCTCGCTAATTTGAAATTTCAAGGGACGAAAGAAAAAGATAAAATTATCAAGATTTCAAATTAAGAAGAGTTTAATTCAAAGCAATTGGCATGGTGAAATCTTTGCGATACTAATTTTTTTTTTGTTTCAAAGGCCCTTTGAGGGTGGCGATGGCACGATGGATGGTAGTCTGCACGTTGACTACGAATCCAAAAACAGACCTGGGTTCAACCCCAGTTTCAGACCAAAAATTTTAAAATAAAAATAAACATCTCGCATTTTTCTGATGTTGCATTAGTGTGTCTTTGTGTGTCAGTTGTTGTCGGAAGGTTTCAGTGGCGAAGGCATAGTCACTGGTCACTGAACAATACCGGCTTCAGCTGATAGCAATCCACAATCACATCAGAACGCCCTCCTTCGTCGGTATTGTGTACCACCGGCGAAGTAAAATAATAATAAAAATGGCTACTAAAGAAGCTTCAGCACTGCTACGAGTATAAACAAAGAACGTGCGAAAGCAGAGCTGCAAAAATAATTAATTAAGCATTCACATTACGATTTCAAATTATAGAACGTCGGCGAGCAAGATTCATTTCTATTTAGAGAGCATTGCATATAAACTAAAGTAAATATGTTTTTGTTTTTATGTTATATTTTGCATAAAACACAGTACATTAAAATGATTAAAATTATAGAGCGTAGAGATAAAAAATCCAAATTATAGCGCGGCGGCGATAAAAATGCCATTCAAATAATTTATAATTGAATGTTTTTCAAGGGGTCTGGGAAACAATAAAAATTATTGCGAGATTTTAATTATCAAGAGTCGACTGTATTTAGTTTTATCATATTAGGCAGCATTCGAAACTACGTTATCCTGCCACAAAAATCGTTTCTTCTTTCGTTTTTATATTTGTTCCTGTTTGACCACTCAACAATAATTAGTAAAAGGGCCTTAAAGCAGAAAAATGTGTTTTAAATACCAGTTTTTGAAAAACAAAGTTATTTTTCGTTTGGGAGTTTTACATTGAAACAACAATACAAAAATTCAAATTTGTTTTTGTTTGCAATTTAAAGTCATTAAGAAAAATTTTTATTTTATTTACAAACACAGGCAGTAACAGTTTCATACATACGGTTTCATTATTGTCTCTCATACATTGCAAAATTTAAACAAATACAAAAAATGCTGAAATAATGCTTTAGCACCACCATGCTGATCAAAATTTTCATATTTCTAAGCATAAATTCCCTTCTAGATATTCACAGTGTCGGAAAGAAAAGTAGCACCGTTACTATTTCAGGCTCAAATAGGCTACACAAACGGTTTGGCAAACATGACGGAAATTTTTGTTTGTACAATCTTGTTGTGTAGTCTACGGCTGCGTTTGCGTGCTTGACCAGCGGCTTTTACAAAAATCAAAAAATGACTTAATCGGATACTGGGCTCGAATGTAGGAGCTTTTGTTTTATAGTCAACGTTGTAACTTCAGGGGACTCTTCGAAATTCTGCAACCCTTTTTAATAAAATTTAAAACGGAGATAGATCTGTATGAAAGATTGAAGGACACTATATATATATAATTTCAAAAATATAACCGCGGGTTAGTATTCTTCTCCGAACCTACTTTTTTTATATCTAGGACCAGCACAACCCCTACTTATGTGATGCACTGTGCTGAAACTAGAGGAAATGGATAGTGAAAGACATGACAGGTGGTGAAGCTTCACTATCTTACAATTCTGCTTTTGCACGTTTTTTGTTTCTGGCAGTGTTGCAGGGCCTCTGATGTCAATTTTGAAGCTTTGCTTTTTAGTAGTCATTATAATTTATTTTACTTCGCTACACAATACCGATTTTTTTTTTTTTTTTTTTGTCTTGGACCGGCACTCAGGGGATGACCCCTACACATGCGATGCATTGTGCTGGAACTAGGAAATTAGGTTATGGGAAGGAGGATAGAGGGAGTAGTGTTTATTGACATTTGATTTAAATCTTCCCAAGCTAAAAGTGACAGGAAACACCTCTGCGGGTAGTATATTCCACATACGTGCCGTTCGGCCAAAAAACGAATTTTCCCTGTAATGCGAAGTGCGAGTGGCCGTCAAATCGACCACAAATGGATGCGCTCTTAATGATGATCGCATAGTGCGCGCGAATGACCGGGTTTCGGGAACAAGTTCCCTGATTTCATTAGAACACCTCCCATTACAGTACCGATAGAACAACGAAACGCACCCCACGTTGCGACGATGCTCAAGAGAGTCAATAGAGTTGGCTACCCTACTGTCTCCTATGAGTTTCTTCGCCCTTTCTTGTACACGGTCGAGTAACTTCAAAATAGTCTTTGAAGCACCGCACCATACATGAGAGTTGTATTCCATTTTCGGTCGGATGTAGGCGCTATAAATAGTAAGGAGATCAGATGCGGTGAAGTATGTCTTACACCGCCTTACAAAGGCCTAGGCACTTGAATGCTGCCTTTGAGACCTGAAAAATGTGCTCAGTCCATCGGACATCACACTGAATTTTCATGCCAAGAACATCAAGAGCGCCTGATTCCTCAATGTTTATGCCACCCATTATTACAGATGAGGCAGCGTGATCGTGCCGTGTTTTGCTTAAGTATATTTTAGTGAAATTCCACGGGTAATTTTAGTTGAATATAAATTTTAAAACAGGTTAATGCAATACAGTACTTCAGACTTAACTGGCTTTTCCTTAAGTGTATATTTGACTTAACTGCGCCAAAATTAATTTTTCTTGTTACTATTTCTAAAAATTCGGTACAATTTCGTTCTTTAAATGATTATTGCACATTTAAGATACATTTTTTTAAAATTATATTCTTGCAAAATATCAATGGTAACTGCACTTTGTCTTAATTACGTACAATTTATTATTTTCTGTCACTATTCTCTAAAGTGCTTTTTAGGTGCTTTCTGCTTACCTGCACTTCTATATACAAATATGAGCACATATGTACGTACGTGATAAACGATGAAAGTGTCTGTTCAAACGATGAACATTTTACTTCAGGTTGCAGTAAGTCATCTGTTATTCATTTCTTGAGTTATTAATGAAAGCATTCGGTTTTTATCTTATCATTCTGACATAAAGTTTAATTCTTAAGAAAACCAACAAGAAATAAATGAGTAAAAATACATTTCGTCTGTTTTTGAAACTAGTTGCACCTCTTAAAAATAGCGGAATTATTAAAATCACACTGAAATATAATGACAGTTGAGTGGCATTAAAATTTATAAACAATATATTTGAGTTATTTACAATCTAGATACTGAAGTTTTAACATGTAGTTGCAAGCGTCTGCATAAATCCGGTTTAAAAGAAAGTTGTAGACTGAAGATGCGCCTTCACATTTTGTCAAAATTTTTCAATAAGCGCCAAAAAAAAAAACAAACATCGTTAAAGAAACAAATGTTGCAGTGAAGATCTACAAAAGTATTTAGGTATGCATGGATGTGTGTGTGCATACACACATATATTTAGCACGTTTCAATAGAAAACATGTAGCAGTATGTATTCTAGCACTAAAAGTTTACTGACTATTGACGATTTGTTGCAAAGTTTGCAACAGGTATTGGGAACTCATGATTTCAAACATCATAAAACAGTGAATTTTCTTATTAGCATTGTAATACGAGTATGTACATACATACATACATATGTATGTTTTATTACTGGTTCAACTGTACCAAATACTGTGCGTACACATCAAAATATTGTATTTTTTTTCGTACTGTGGTTTTCATGAAGCACAAGCGACGTACATACATATATCAACGTGCATATGTATTTCAGGAATGACAGCACTTTTAAAATCCGTGTAAAAACAAGATTGATATGTCGAATTATTAGGTCGTAAAATTATGACTACGGTTCATGTACATATAATCATTATTCAAGACACCGAAATGAATCGATAATTGCAAAATAGTCTTTCGTAGTGATGTCCACCAAAAATAAAAAATTGCGTCCCCAAAAATATAGAAACGCATCAAATTTTGTCTATAGGGTTGTTATTTTATTATAATCGCTAATTTTTATTCTTTAGAAGTTCGAAGAATATGACAATTTCAAATGAAATCGGATGGATATCACTTGTCCCCTTTTCTTTTGAGGTATTTATTATCTGGATGGTCAAACGTTGCTCAAATTCGAGAAAAAAAGCAATGAAAAAGAATGGAAATCGATTGGCTGTGAAACTTCCTGCAAAGTTTAACCCATTCAAAGAAAATTTACAGCATTCGACAAGGTTTTTAAGTCCAGAAGAATTAATGCGTATCAAAAATGGAATTGAAAGAACGTACGAAGTAATTAAGAACAAAAAAGTTGCCGTGTTCTTAGGTTATGAGATGTTTGCATACATACACACATACGTACATACATACATCCATACTGACATCACCGTATAAATAGTCAGCTTCGCCTCCCAGGACCTGAAGACATCGAAATATAATGAAAAGTCGATTTTCGAAAACTTCTTATTACAGGAAGTTAAAAATTTAAAATTAGTGTAACATTCAAGTGGAAAGAGTACACATACATACATACATATGTATGTATATCGTAAAGCGTTTGATATTACTGCAGACAATGCAAACAATCGCACAAAAAAAATATTATTTCAAGTTTAACGTACGTGATGAATTTTGAAGTCATACGTTTGCTCATCGATGACTGCTTGTCATTAAAATATCTTCATTTATTGCACTATGCAATATTATGATTATGAATCGGTAAGTTATATGAAATAGTAATGTTTGCTGAGTATTAAAAATACAGAAGCGCATGTAACACATTTATTAGTGGAGCATTATCGAATACGATCATAAACTCGGACGTGTTTTTTACTTAATCACTTGTTGCACATTTATGTACTAATAGGTTATAAATGAAATTAAAAGTGATTATCAGTGGTATTTAAGTCCATTATAAAAGCTTGTCTAAACAGAAGAAAATCAAATGAAATCCTTTTGAATCAGAAATTTATACCACAAAAAAAACGCCAACTCTCACTTGAATTAAAAGTAGCCGGTTTTTATAAACATCATCAGCAACATCATCATTATTATTATTTTTATTGCTTATTTATTGTCCAGCATCATACACATTTATTTAACTTTTAAATTCACTACAAGAAACTGTGCAACAAATCAAAAATCAGCTTAAAATTAATAAACAAGATGACGACATTTATGATCCATGATCAGCACAAACAGCGCGATTACAAAGACCTTAAAATATTATAAATAAAGAAAAATAAAAAATTAAACATCTAGTGAGTGATTCATGCATTAAACAGATTCATGGCCTGGAGTTTATAAATTCAAAGTAGGTACTTATAAAATAATTGGGGTATTCACAAGGTGTGCTATTAAGTCATATTGCAGTAATGTATAGTTTAAGAAAATTGTTGCAGTGCTATGAAGAAAAAAAAAAACAAAATAATAAGACTTTTGGAACAATTGTTATTGGTTTGTCGTAACATAACAGTAGAAATCTGAATTATTCGCTGAAACTTTTTAGTCGAGCCGACGATTATATTTACAAGGTGCCGCTAATTATAAATGATATAGAGATAAAACATTTTTCAAAAATCATTCACATTTTTATAAGGTACAAAAGGTATACATTAAAATAAATTTTTATAACATAAACGTAACTAAGATTTTGATGTCTAATATTTATAAATGTTTTTTTTTTATCAGCGGAATTAATTCTTTGAAATAGCACACTAAACTATGACGGGTTGATTACAGCAGTCATATTTTTTTGTATTATTATTTTAAAACGTATGTCGTTATGACTACCATTGAATACGCCAAATATGTGTTTTGTTTAACACTAAACAATTTAAGAAATAAATATATAAACGGGATTTTTATTCAATACTTGTACGAGAAAGTACATGAAAAAATTCCAATTGATAACGCATTTAAAAGAAATACATACATATGTATATACAGAAATACATGCGGCAAATAGTCGGCGGTAAATATTTTCAAATCACGTACAGTGGTTAAACATGTCTGTTATCGTTTAGCGCGGGGTGTTATTTTCGCTAGAATCAGAACGGTTTTTTCATTGTTTATCTTAAGCAATGATATAATTTAGGACAGAAACACTTACAAACATACATACATGCATGCATACATATATGTACATAAGTACGAGTATATTTTGCAGTTATGGATTTGTAAATAAATATTGTTTTTATAAGTTAGTCATACATATGTATTTGCATTTTTATTAATTTGTAAATTATGTGAAAAAAATTTTTCTTTTAGATTTTTGTTTCACACAAAAGTAATAACAATGTTATACGCGTCTCAAAAGATTATCCTTTTAATCCTTATTATATATGGATGTATATATACATACGTATGCATGTAAAATGTAAATATCTTCTTTTTCGTCCAAAAATTTAATGCAAACTTTCTCAGTAGCAGCCATATGGCACTGTCCTAGTTAACAAAACATATTTTATAAATTCAACACTTCAAGTACACCACGGTGCGTGCAAGCGTGTGTGTGTGTGTGTGTCGTGTTGAAATGATCACTAATTAAGACTGAGTTGAAATGGAAAATATACAACTTGTTCTTTTTATATGGATATAATTAATTCCACTAAATCTTTTTGGTGATGATGAGGTGCTTTTGGATAGATTTCATAATAAAAACAAATTACAAAAGTTTAAAGAGCTTGTTGAGCGAGTTACTAGTAGCATATGTAATTCCATAGTTAAAGTAGTGATTTCGAAACATCCCTGGGAGATTTAATTCGAAACGACAAGCAAACGTTTAAATTAATGTTGAAATACTTTTAAATATTTTTGCGTTTAGCATTATAATTTCTATATTAATTTCAACACTCAAAGAACTTTGAAAACTTATTGTTTATATTTTCTAACGACGGAAAAACTAATTTTGTAAAAAATCGTGTAGATTCGTGAATAGTTTTCATTATAATTTTGTCATTTGATAGTGGCCGAAATTTCAATTAAAATTTTTTTGTTTTTGGACCAGTGGTCACTGGAACTATGTAGAGAAAAGGATAGCGTAGAGAATAGACAGGTAGTGAAAGTGGTAGGAAAAAACAAATACCGACGAAAGAGGTTGCTGTTGAACAGAAAAATCAGAAAATATTTTTTTTTATTTGACCGGGCCGGCAATCGAATTCGGTTCCTTCTGGTTGCAGAATCAACACGCTAACCACTCAGGCATCAGTTTAATAGTGGGTGGGTCGCGATTCTATCGCTGGTTCAAAGTTACCAAAGTCAAAAGACCAATTGTATAATTAAAGGCAGAGAAACATATGTTTCTGCAGTTGTAACTAAAGTAATTGAATTTCTTCATAATAATATTTATGATTCAGTACATTTTCTTTAATTCATATACAAACATACATACATATTCATGTTTATATATGAACGGTTTATTTTGAAAGTGGCATAAGTCACTTTTTCAAAAATACGAACTTAATGATTACAAGGTAACGGCATCCCCTACTTCTTAAGAAATTTACAATCAAATGTTAAAAACTACTGAGATTTTGATAAAATTTTGATTACAAATTTCGTAAAAGAGAGGATATACCGTTACATTGTAATCGATGTTATCATATATTTGTGCATATGATGACAGAGCTTGGAAAGAATTAATTTGCAATTTAACTAAATTAAGAGCGAGTAATTTTTAATGGGCAACAAAAATAGAGTCAATAAAGAAAATGCTGGAAAATTGTTAAATTAGCTTATAAAGTTTGGTTGGTTCTCTACTATAACATTTATTTTTAAATACTCCTCGGCACATCCTTGGTCTTCGTTGCACCAGATCGTGGAAAATTTTATTAGGAACTAGCTTAACTCGTCCGCTTCGATGAAGCAATGAGATAATTAATAAATGCCTTTTATGGGAGCTGCCCCTTGAGTCGCTCCTACCGAAAACCTGTCAATATTAGACATACAAACCTCGGAATTAATCCTATTAAATAAAAAAAAGATTATAAATAGGCTCACAAATAGCTAAGAAATCCTGATTATTTTCCTCTATTCATGACTCATGAACCAACACACATACAAAGACTATATACATATGTTATATATACATATATATTATATATACATATATGTTAATAACTTCAGTCATCGCTACCTTCACCCTCATTAAATAAATAAATACCAATTTTCAGTGTTTGGTAGTAATAGATAAGCGACCATAAGAAGAACATATGGATGGTCGCAAGTAGAATTTTTCACTGATTCCAATACACATCGTCACAAAAATTTATTGCAATAGTCTCAGAAATAAAGGTTTTATAAGCATTTACATTTTAATAATTGCATTATTTCTTTATGTTTTACCTCCTCCTGTACAGTTACAATAATCTGAGTTAGGGCCTTCTACTTGTGGCCATCGATATGAAATTAACGGACTTGATATCTTGAAAATGCCAAATGATTTACAGATGAAAAACCTCAGGTATAAAACCTGCCAAAGAAGTTCGGAGGATATAATTGAAAACATGATATACAGTGAATTCGCGATAGTATGACCTAATTAAAAGAAAGCCAGTTCGGATTTCATCTAGACAGTGGTGAAATCTAACTCAACAGCATAGTGTTTAAATACATAATAATTTAGAGATTCGCATATCTGCGTTCAAATTGTCTTCAGATGTCAATCAAACTTTCTTACATACGTACATACAGAAGAAACAGCGAAAGGAAATCACAGAATTTTTCGCATAAAAATAACTTAAAGACTTTCGCAGATAAATTATTGTTTTTTTAATTCAATAAACAATAAATAAAGAATTTAACATATGAAACTTTTATTTTTTTGGGAAAAAAGTTTTTCGAGTTCCTTGTATATTATCAATTTGTGAAATCTAAAAAAAAATTCAAACACGGTTTATTAATAAGAAGAATAATGTGAAGAATAAATGATAAAGGTCAAAATTTACCCCTCAAATGTTGTATCATGGCTTTTTATTTAGCCCCTCTTAGATTCTGTTCGTTTCTTGCTTAAAAACCCGTATCGCATGTCTTGAAAAAGCGCATTGTCTGATCTGAGTATTCAAATAATTCTTAAACAACATATTAAAAAGTTAGACAGTATCTAGAACTATTCGTAGTCTTCTGAATTACTTTTTGTACACAAAATATATTTACACATATTTTATTAATAAGTAAATATAAATATAAATGTTATCTAATAAGTATGTGCTAAGAGCACTCCACAAAGTCGTTATTTTAAAATATGCATAAAATTTCGAATTTAATTTATTCTCATAAATAAATTGGTAGGTAAATTATGGGCAATTTTTTGTATTACCTTTACAGTTTTTGAAATGTGTGTTTGTTTGTTGAATGTGTCTTTTACGTATCCAGAAGAAACAATTTTGTTTGTACAGCTAAAGAAGTTGTTACCGGCAGAGATATAAACTTCAATGTGTGTATGTGTGGTGATATTTGTTCCCTCGAGTTCGTAACACTTTCGAAAAATTCACCTTAAAACAACAAAAAGTGCTGGTTTTGAATATTATATTATTGTTGTTGTTGTTATATGTTTCTTTATATTAATTTCAACCCGGTTTGCTTGTTGACTAAGTATGCCGCTTTTTATTCTTCTTTGTTATGCAAAAGGTGCTGGTTTTCAAATTTAAGTTTGTTATTGGTATGTATGTATCTTTTCTCTTATATTGTTTGTTGATCTTCACAAATGCGTACGAAAACCAAAAAAAAATGTTTTTTTAATAAAAAGTACAACGAAATTTATATTTATTGAGGTCTTACTTTAATTAAATCTAAGTTTTGTTTTTTAATTGCTTTAATTTTTTTCAAAATACCATCAGATATTTCTGTAAATTTCCTTTTTGTTTTAAATGCAACGTGTTTGAAATTTGTAATTTCGTGACTTTGTCCACTAAAAAATTAAATTGAATTTCACAGCCACATACATACATATGTACATGCATACGTACTAACAAATACTATTTAATTATTTAACAAATTTCCGCCAAACTTTTTCTATAAAGCCTTTCTTTAGTTTAATTCTTTCGTTATCAATTTGAAATTATTATTCATTGCATCTTATTTTATTTATTTAAAATTTCTGCTGACGAGCCATGCGTATGCGTTCAGTTTCGAACTTCAACTGTTTGCAGTAGTTTCAATTTCTTCGCATATTGGTCGCAAAAGTTGTTGTTATTGATGTTGTTTGACTTGTTGTGCTTCTCCAATGTGTTGTTATTATCTTTTGCAAAAGTATCGTACAGCAGTGATGGGTTTTGCGTACCTAAATGTGGTACTAAATTATACAAATAAGGTCGCTTGCTCTATTAAATACTATACATAAATGTATGCAATGGACAATTAATTACGAAAATTATATATAAACTTTCCCCATAAATATCATTCCATTTTACTAATGATGTTTTCTTTAAAAAAAAAAAAAAAAAAAAAAATTTATAACAAGTGTTACATGTGATTTGGCAACATTTTTAAATGCTCAATTGAATTCTAATTCTGGGTTGCTTATTTTACATTCACAAAAGAACACATGTTTCGGCATAAAATAATAAATTACAATTATTGCATAACAATAAATATAAAAAGCAAAAATTCAGTCAGTATTCAGAAACATTAACAAAGCCAACTGTTATGTATTTAAGTGCTGCACTAAAGGCCCTTTAATTAAAATGATTATTGTACATGCAGCATTTTTTTCCTCCTTCATGAGAAAAGAACGTGTTACACTTTCAAAGTAATGCAAATTTTCCAGAAAATCACATAACAATAAAAAAGGCAGAATAAATGCACAATACTATACAGATGAAGAAAAACACCATATAAGTTAACGATGTCAGAGCATAAAAACAACAAAATTAATTCCGATAACTTCAATAATGCTCTTTCTAGCGCTGAGATAACTTAATAAAAAAATAAAAAACTATATAAATATGTAAATAAACAATGACAAATTTTTATTTAAGAAACAGTAATTTATATTGTGGCAAATAAATAAAAAAAGATATTCTGCAGAATTATAGTTTTATATTTTTAACATACTGTCCATAGGAAAGGGATATTGATGGAGATAATTTATTGTCTTTACAACTCTGATTTTTGTACGTTTTTCGTTTATAGCAGTGCACTGTTGCAGCGCCTTTGATGTCAAGGAGACTTACTAAATTTTGAAACTGTCTTTTAGTAGCCATTTTTATTTATTATTTTACTACGCCGATGATGTCAAACACTACCGACGAAGGAGAGCACTCTGATGTTACTTGTTGATTAGTATCAGTTGAAGCCGGTGCTGTTCAGTGACTATGACTTCGCCACTGAAACCTTCTGACAACAACTGACCGAAATGAACACTAATGCACATCAGAAAGATGCATTCTTTTTTTATGATACGGTGTTCGAACCCGGGACCTTTTTGTGCTTTATAGTCAAAGTGCTACACGTAACTACTGCAACCAACACCAATACGTTGGTGATTTAGTACTAACGTGACTGCAGACGTCAGTTCAAAATAAAATCTATGGGAAAAAATGTGAGGTTTCGAAAGTAAATCTCGCAAAATAAGATTCTCTGGCACATTATTCAAGCATATTGGTAGTATTATGACATGTCATTATGACCGTTCACGCAAAACTTTTTTTAAATTGATTATTTATTTATTTTTTTTAATGTCTGTCTATAGAAAACCAGAATTGTTTATTGTGGTATTTAGGAGTAGTTTACTTCCTCATTTTTAATAGTTAATTAATATTTCTCCTGATTGGTATACATACATATTTATATACTTATTTAAAGTACTTCGTACGCTAATGAAATCTCATGAAAACTGCTCCAGTGTAAGGAAGAATATTATTAATAATACATGACATCTCTGTGTTATATAAAGAGGAATATTAACTAAACTGAACTTTGTTTGAGTGCCATGCCAAAGACAAAGGGTAAGGCAGTTTTAAAACTGTTTGTATTTAAAAATTCAAATCCGTTATTTCCAGTTGGATTTGACAACATTTTTCAATGTTCACCGTTTTTTTTTTTTGTAAAGAGTGTTGTATATTTCACGTTTATATAAAATAATAAAGTACAATTATTCCGTAAGAATAAACATAAAATGCAGAAACTATAACACAACTCACAATCTTGAGTATTTGCCAAGGCAAACTATTGCTGTTTTAAGGATTTCCTACTAATTGTGAACGGCCTTTTTGGTTTAATTTGCAACAGGTGCACTTATAGCAAACTTTTTGCTTAATATGATTTGTTTTACTTCTACTTCCGGAACTTCTTGGAGTTTTAAAATTCATTTTATATCATTTTATTCTCCTTAGTCCACTTTTGTTGTTTTTCTCTTTTTTTAATTTTTTTATTTTTTGATTTTTCACATTTTTTTATTGTTTGCTGTCACTTTTCATGATTTGCATTGTAGTTTATTTACACCAGTGTAGCAAATGCATATCTGTTTATTTTGTCAGTCTAGAGTAAAAATTTACTACAGAAGTTTGCAAACGCTGATGGCGAGTAGTCAGCGTGTTGGCTCTGCAACCAGAAAGACAAAGGTTCGATTCCCCCAGCCAGGTCAAATCAGAAAAGTTTTTTCTGGGTTTTCTGTGCTACAACACCCTCCTTCGTCGGTATTTGAGCACTAAAACGTCGGCGAAGTAAAATAATAAATAAAATGGCACCATTAGTTAAAAAAAAATAATGCGTTAAAAAACACATCAGAGACGCCGCAACTTTGCTTTATAATTAACACGAAACTGCAGAGTTGTACAAGAATAAAGCTCTATCTTCCTACCACTTTCACCACCTGGCTATTCTCTACCCTATCCCTCTCTCTGGTTCCAGTGCAATGCATTGCATAAGTAGTGTATAGCCCCTGAGCACTAGTCCAAGGTAAAAAAAAAACCATTGATGCCAAAACATTTATTTCCACAAGATTGTAAATTGGAAGGCGATTGCTGAAATAGTATGCACGTTGACTACAAAACCAAAAAAGTAACAAATAAAATTGATGCAAGATTTTTTGAATCTGATTCTCAGCGAACTGAGCTATTAACTGATTAGGTATTGGGTATTGCCAAACATTTTTGTATGCGCTTAGGAAAACTATGCATTGACAACTGGAATAAGGCTGAATATAACTTCAATATTTTTTAGTTTAACTTTATATGGCTGCAAATTGATTATGCTTATTTTATCAGATATTTGCCCGCATTTTAAAGATTAATTTTGTAACAAAGTAAGAATTTCGGCACCATTACGAGGACATGTCGCAAATACCACCGACTTAAAGTCATCGTGAGCATACTTATCTAATATATGATTTGGCAATAAGGAATAATATTTCTCCTTTAACGTCGCTATATATCTTTGCGATAATTCAACAGAATTACATAAAGCCACAATACAACCACCCCAACTGAAAATAGAGATAGAAAAATGCTTCATGAGATCAATTTAAAAATAACATCAATTACTTACCCTGCTCCTGTTAGCCTAGAACCAATACCACATTCATCAGAAATTTTCACAAGCCTGTCCAAGTCAGGATGAGAGCATTCATAAAGAGATTTTAAGCTTTCGTGCGATTGCCTCATTAATTGCGAAAGTTTTGATATGATAATATTGTCGTTCTCTAAATTACCTTTAGTTGGAGCAATTGTGGAATGTAATTGTTTACACAAGGAACGAAATGTGCGCACTCGTATAGATTCTGGAAAAATAATATTCAAGTTGAAGCATCTTCAAATTATAATTATTTCAATTCACCTTGTATTACATGTAGCGCCCTTTGCTTAAGTTTAAACTCAAGCATATGTTGGGTGTTGGAAGTAAGATATGCTCTTTGGAATGTGTAGTCATCAATATCAAAAATGGCGCATAGTTCAGAACGTGTGTAGATATCTTTGCTGACAAATTCTCTAACAAGTTCTTCCATTTTTTCCAAACTGCAATCTAAAGCTTCTTGCAGGTCCACAAATCTAATAAGCTTTTGCCAGTTTTCAAAACTTTTATGAAATGCTATCAGTCTACAACTAATACGACATTCCACAACTCTTTCATTGAAATCGGAGGTACCGGCTTTATTGATTTCTGCCAAACTATTTGCTACTACAAAACAGATTGTATTTGGCAATTGCAAAGCTGTTGAATTTAATTCTGGATGAAATTCTATAAATTGAGCACAACCTTCTTCTGCAAGGTAAGCAATAGCCTGATCCATACCACCTCCTTGAGTGCCAATATAACGTTCACATACAGCAGATATCGATGCCAAACGTTTGCGATCTAGTTTTATTTGATAAACAAACGCAGTGGCTAAAACTGAAGAGCTAACTAAAGCACTTGAACTGGATACTCCAGAACCTGTTGGTATATTGCCACTTAATGCTATCGTCATACCAACATGCTTTTGAGGAATATTGGCCATTTCGTAAATACCTTTTATGCCACACAAATAATAATCATACCATTGTGGTCCACCTGTTTTTGGAATATCTATTCTACATAATTGAGACAGAAAGTTTAATTGAAATTTAAGCGGTATTCGTTTGAGCAGCGAAAAAACAAACATCAAATATGCTTTACATACTGTACGTTATCGATGTCACAGCAAAAGTCTGAGTACTTTGTTTGGTCCATATTTTTGAGTTGCACTGTTGCCGCATTTTCATTATATCCTCCAGCTAAAAGAATGCATTGATCTATAGCCATAGGTAATACTGGATAACCACAATAGTCCACATGTTCTCCTATGATGTTGACTCTGCAATCCGAAGTGTAGAGTTAAGAAAGTGTTCTAAACTAAAAAATTCAATTGTTCTCCAATATTATTGCGCAATTTTTCACCGCGCAAAAATCATAATAATACTTGATAAGTTTGTATAATATATGAACCGACTTAGCGAATAAATTATTATCGAATTATTATTCAATTCGTTAAAATATTATTATTGAGTCAATCATACTCGATTGCAGAATGTTAAATATTTCAAAAGATTTCTTTTTTTAAATTTAAATTTTGAAATGATAGCAAATACGTTAATCTCCTACTCGTTTAGAGGCCGTAATTGCAAAATTAAATTTATATGTAAAACAAAAACGAATTTTCAAATATTGTAAAATCTATTTTTAAAATTTTAAGACGCACAGAAATTCTGGTGTAGAAAAAATTTGTGTGAGAAACATAAATCAATTGTTAACAATTTGCTTTCTTTTCCAATAAAAAGTTCACTTTGGCGTGGTGATTTAGAAAATTAAATTAAATTAAAGGTTATGCGACAGTTATCTTTCATTAAAAGTTGTATTAAAAGTAAAGGGTCAGATCCGGAACGAAAAACGTCGTCCTATGCAGAAACGATTGTTAAAGTTAATGTCTGCTTGAAGTAGGAATTTTGTATTTAACAATTGTTTTGCTTAAGGGGGTTCATGTTTGTCTAAGCAAATCATTAACAATTCATCAACGTTTGTTAGAGTGTTCAGCGTTCAAAATCCATTTTGTTTTTTAAACCTGAAACTTTCATGAATTCGATATGGTTTTTTATTTTATTTTTATGAACTTGTTCTTAAACGTAGCCCAGTAAGAGGCTGATTAGTCTAAGGGTGATGTTCCTGCGACTCGTGTTTGTTGGTGATTGGTGTAGAGAAGCGTGCGGGGTAAACAGAGTTGCACGAAATGAAAATCCAAATTGATAAATTGACTTTTTTATAAACGGTGTTGCCGAATGCGGATATTTGCTTTATTTTTACAAATTGATTATAAATAAATTTAACATTTGTTTTTTAACTTTTTGTAAAAAGTAATTTGCCAATTGAACATAGAAAACTATGAGCAGTGTTACAAGTTTGATAAGTTTTTTAATACATTACAAATAACAAAATAATTGAATATGTATGTACATATACGGCAACACTGAATTGAAATCAAAAAGTCCCCTGACTGTTCCGACAAAAATGTCTTTATGTAAATGCGACCGGATGTAAGAAAGAGAATATCAGAGTTGTCGCACACACATCACCCTTAATGTCAATCGGCTTTAAGTACTTTTTTGGTTGGCTGTTTTTTACATTATTGACAAACTATTGAATACAATTTTTGAAACATTTGCAATATGGAACTGGGGTTTTTTTTTTATTTTATTAAAGCAAGTAAAAGAAATAAGAAAGAACTTTTTGTCTGTTAATAATAAACGGTTAAAATTTTAATATAATTTTTAAATTCCGTTTTATGTTTTATAATTTCATGTAATTTTACTTACCTTCCTGGTACGCGCACATAAAAACCTGGTTCTTGCATAAACGCTTTAACATAAAATTGCCTCAGTTCTTGTAGTCTATCAAACAACCGATGGCTTTTCCTTATTTCTACTGTTTGCACACAGATGTCACTAGGAATTTCATTAACGCAAGTTTCAGACATCTTCTATGTGTATCCAAATAAGAAGAAATAACAGCAACTACCACCACATACAAGGAATTCTAATCAATTGATAAATAAACAACCGGCAGCGCTATGGAATTGTTTTTTGTTTTGTTTTTTATGTAATGCTCTCTTATCACACTGCTTATGAAAACGTTTAATTATTTGCTAAATGAAGTCTGATATCTAAATTCCAGAACTTGTCAAAAACAAATTTTATGAAATTTGTATTTTCTTTTAATAGTGTTTCATAGAAAATTGGCAAATATTTATATTTTTGTCTTGCCTTTTAGACTTTCGGCCAATCAGCTGTTTCCACTCTTTATCTTTTCCTATCTACCTCTCTCTCTCTCTCACACTCTGTGTGCGTTATTCTATCACCTAATTATTACTATTCTACTTTTATTAATTTTTATATATGTAGTACGTGTCTTATTTTAGCACATTGGACTAACACGTTTATAAGGCTTGTTTTTATTATTGGTTTTGCACCACAAAAGTTTCTATTAATCACACACATTCATACTAAATGCACTATAAATAAACATAATCAAAACAAAACTGCAATATTCCCCACTGGTAAAATTGCGCCGACTACATTCTGCATTTAATTTCTTGGTCACTTTTAATAAACGCTGATTTAAATTAAATTTTATACGTTCTTTTTTTGTCCGCTAATAAATGCACTCGCTGTGTCGTCTAGAAGATTACTAAGTTCTTAATTGTATACGTCTGCTGTTCCCGTTGCTCTTGTTTTGGGTTGATAAAAATATGATTGCCATTACTTTTACAACTTGTTAGAATGTTGGGAAAAGTGTTCACTTACATCTAACCGTTATATATACATATACATTGAATACAAAAAACAAAATAGAAAATGTGGTTTTTGTTTGGAAGGGTGGCGTTGGAAAGGTGGGTTTGCTTGAGGGTGGCGATGGCACGATGGCACGATGGATGGTAGTCTGCACGTTGCTACAAAACCAAAAACCGACCTGGGTTCAACCCCAGTATCAGACTAAATTTATAAAAAAAAAAAAACATCTGGCATTTTTCTGATGTGCTAGTGTGTCTTTGTGTGTCAGTTGTTGTCGGAAGTTTTCAGTGGCGAAGGCATAGTCACTGGTCACTGAACAATACCGGCTTCAGCTGATAGCAATCCACAATCACATCAGAACGCCCTCCTTTGTCGGTATTGTGTAGCACCGGCAATGAAAAATAATAATAAAAATGGCTATTAAATCGAAGCTTCAACATTGCTACGAGTATAAACAAAGAACATGCAAAAACAGGGCTGTAAAATAATTAATTAAGCTTCACCTTCTGTAATTTCTCAGACTGTCCCTTTCCTATAGTTCCAGCACATTGCATCGCATGTGTAAGGGTCATTTCCTGAGTGCTGGTCCCAGATGAAAAAAAAAACCCAGCCAAGAAAAAGTGAATTGGTGTTTTCATGACTTCTTAAGCACTTCTTAATCTGAATTAATTTTTAAATGTTAACACATTATCACTTTTGAACTAATGGAAAACGCATTCAAGTCAGCCGATTAATTCATATGAACAATTCTGCAGTTGTAATTTATTTTTTATACTTAGCGTTGTATTCATGAGGAGCTGTTTGGTTAAATATGAAGCCATGCTAAAACGTAAGCAAATCAAGGAACATTCGTTGATTCTGAACAATCATTTAAATGACGTGCAGTTTATTTTAAATGTGTACAGGTGCTCGCCAATGTCACATCCCTGTGTTAAAATCATGCGTTCTTCAGCTAAGTTGAACCAGCTCATTTGCAATAGAATCCATGCATTAACTATTTCTTTTGGATGTCTTTTTTTTAATATTTTATTAGCAATAAAGTCGATGGCAAGTAGTGCACTAGTTTTGCATTATTATTAAGACACATCATGAATAATGCATTATGACCAACAAACTTAGATAAATCTTTTTTAGTATTTTTGGGAAATGGTCAGTGGCACGCCTATAGAAAAAATTATCCGTTTTCCACCAGTTTTTTTTTTAAATGTTTATACTTCTAGCAGGAAATAGTTTTTATTGAAAATAATAATTTGTGAATAAACACATAAATAAATAAACATAATTAATTTTGACTAGCGTTATATAAAAATAAAGATTTTGTTTTACTTACATCTTAACGTTCCATTTTAAAACACCAAGTTTATAGTTTGTTCGAATTGCATTCGGCGTTCTGAGGAAAATTAAAGTTTTCACTTATCACTGTTTCTTTTCAATTTCTTTTATTCTATTTATAATTTTTACTCCAAACCACTGACAGTAAAATCATTTGAAAGGGCAAAATCCATAACATTAACATTAAGAAATAATTTGGCTTTTTTGAATGCACTTTAACGAAAGACACATCACATCTCATATCTACATACGTGTACATATATATTTTGCAACTTAATTTTTCTCTCCGTGTAGGCAATACTGTGTTGTACAGATAAAGATTTGGCAAGTGTTTTGAGTGTTTTATTGTGATTATGGCAAATATGTAGGACAAAATTCTGTTCTTTTTTTTCGAGTTTATATGGACTTTGCAAATCGTACGAGCAGCAATCATTGCTGCGAAGCAATTGCTTAATCACAAGCAGACCTGCTGCATTAAGTATATTTCCCATTTATTTTTTTAATAGCACGAACTCTTGCAACTCTTTTTGTTTTTGTTTTGTTTAGCTTTCTTAATTTTAGTTTATTCAATTGCCGTTTCTTAAAGCAACAACAAACATATAATAGTTGATTTCTTATCACTTTAACTTTGTTAACCACTTCACTGATTATTGTAGAGATGGGACGTAGAGAACAAACCAATAAAACAATTTGTGATAACATTATGACATACACACACACACGTATACAACAGATAAAAGCTTAAGGAAATTTTAAAGATAATTTCATAAAATTATCCGCTTTACTCATTTTTACGTTTTAAATTCACTATTTTTTTTTAATTAAAACAGCAGATTCGAATAATCATATTTAAATATTTTGCGTAGGAACAAAATATTTAAATTTTGAATGAAAACTTCTTTGTGCCATGAAATATTTAATAATTTTTTGCATATTGATCTCTATTACCACGAAGTTGCAAAAATTATACCAAACTGTACTAATGGACAGTTCCCGTCACTGAACATCTAAAACTCTAATAAACGGATAATTTTCAAAGTTCCGTGTTCTGAGATGAGTTTTCAAAACAAATTAGCTTCTAGTAGAAGGGCTCTCACTAGGGCAGACACAGACGCGGGCACCGTTTTCCATAAAATATTTTTCGTAGATGGACAGAAATAACGAAAAATACCTTTGCCAATATTGCGATAATAACAACTACATACTTATGTACAAAAAAAAAACCACCTTACGGAAACAAATTGTTTTAACATACACAATTTACATGTGTATTGTTTCCTGTGTGTGTTATTTTCAATAATTTTATAGTTAACACGTGAGTACGCAGTTTTCGCTTTCCTAGTTTAGAAATTAGCTTATTTGCGATATGATTTTTAGATATCAATGTGCCATTAGTAGAAATACGAAAATTGGACTTACCTTTAATTTCAGCATTCAATTTTACATTAAAGTAATTTTACAAGAAGGACTGTAACTTCTTTGATGTCTGCATATATAAATGTTTGTCATAAATAACACAGCCAGCAAAATAATCCAACATTATCTGAATCGGACAATTCAATTGGAGACTTCGCTTACATTTCTGTCTGTGTACTATTTGCTGTTATACATAATTTGAATTTTTCTTTAAATGGAAAATATAAAATAATGAAATTTTTAGTTATGTATATTGTATACTTTACCCTTGCCCCTAACCCCTCCTGGTCCAAGCTTTAAAAATATTCATAGCCTATTCATGTCTATTTGTGAACGCAAATATATTTATGTTTTAAACTACATTTAAATTGATTTGAAAGTGTGGAGAGGGCAGAAATTATCACTCTAGTTCCCTAGTTTTAAAAAGGAGAATAAAGCTCATGTCTTCTTCTAAAGGAGGGTATACCCAAGCTTTAAATTTCATTAAAATCGATTTCAAAGCTTCGGAAGAGCAGAACTTGTCCACCTACCACCTTTCTTGTTTAGTTTTGAGAAGGCACATTGCATATACATATTTCCTTCTAAACGAAGGGGTATCTATATTTTAAATTGCACTAAAGTAGAGTCGAAATTCAAAAATTGCACCCCTTATTTCCTCTTGATCCTACTTTTTTTTAAAAGTTTATTTAAATTATAATTACAACTGCGCAGTTGTTCATATGAATTAATCGGCAGAGTTGAATGTGTTTTCCATGAGTTCAAAAGTGATAACCTTGAGGGTGGCAATGGCTGAAGTAGTCTGCACGTTGACTACAAAACCAAAAAGTCCTGGGTTGGACCCCAGTTACAGACTAAGTCATAAAAGTTGTTGTAGGAAAGTTCACTGGCGAAGGCATAGGCACTGCTTACTGAACAGTACTGGCTTCAGTTGACCAGAGCGCCCGCCTTTGTCGGTATTGTGTAAAATAATTACTGAAAAGGGCTACTTAAACGAAGCTTCAAAATTCAATACATCTCCTTGACATCACAGAAGCTTCAGCACTGCTATAAAACAAAGAACATGCAAAAGTTGTAAGTAGGTAAAGCTTCAGCTCCTGTCATTTCTCTAATTCCAGCACAATCCATCGCATTTGTAGGTGCCTCCACGTTAGGTCTGGTCCAAGATAAAAAAGTGCTTAAGAAGTCAAGAATATACCAATTTATAGTGACTTCATTTTATTTTGCTGGGTAAATGAGGAACACATGCTCGCCAATGACAGTTCTATGTTCAAATCATTCGTTCTTCAGCTAAGTTGATCCAGTTCATTTGCAACAGAACCCATGCAATAACTATTTCTGTTGCATTTTTTTTTTGTTTGGTCTCTATGTTTTAAAGTTCATTAAAACCGGTTTGAACATTTCGGAAGAGCACAAATTTCCAGCCTATTGCCCTCCTGCCCTAGTATAGCGTGTCGGCGATCAAGAAGGCAATAAAATAATTTCAAATTACTGAGGGCACTAAACTGAAAGAATTTTTTAAATTTATTGAACGTTTTTTAAAGGGACCTGCAAAACAATTCAAATTATCGCAAGTCTCCAATTATCGCGTTTCTAATTATCCAGAGTCGCATTAATCTCCTTTGTTAAGTTTATATCTAAAAATAAACCAGATCCGGTATGTTTTCTCAGATTTTAGTAAATTTTGTTAGAATTTTTTTCGCTTCTGGCAGCCTTTTTGTTAACGTTTTCTTCAGACATCGGATTGTTTTGCTGGCTGAGAAGTTAAATGCACTGTGTTATCAACTTCCTCAATTGAGACAATAGAGACTGTTTAAAACAGTTAAAATTAGTTACACTTCAGTTCACTTTCAGTTTAGACACAAACCATGATATAAGGTTCCGATATTCACTAAAATTAATTACGGCGTTTACTAGATGGCGTACCTAAAAATTTAAATAAAAATAAAAATTTTATTATACATATGAACATACATGTATGTACGAGTCTGTTCGATATATTGATAAGGTAATTTACTTTATTATATTTTAGTGAATGATACAAATAAACAATTATTATGTGTGTATGGGGAATTTCATCGTACGTAAATTAGGTGCAGTAACCATATTGCCATTCCTCTCTATGGCCATAATCTACTGATTAATTGCCAGCATGACATACGAAATATAATGTGTGTCCGAGCGTATTAAAAACATATAATAAACATCGATGAAAACATGTGTCAAATTTAAAGCAAAACAAAACTCTACAGGCGACATAACGCACACATGCATATTGACTCGTCGTGCTGATAACAACAGGCATAAGCTTCTGTGCGTAAGCTTATGCCGTTGTATTAGCCGAGAAGTGTTAAACAGTTTATGTGATAATGAGTCGTCCGTCCGTCTATGGAGCAACATAATGAGCAACAACATGTTTACACAAATGCATTACCCGTTATATGTGTTGTTGTTGTTGTTGTTCTGCATTTGTTTTAAGCCATGTCTACATAATGAACTAACAGTTATGCATGGCACACACAATCACACCTACATACATATGTACATCCATACATCCATATATACATATATATGTATATGTATGACTCTACTACCTTACATCATTTTGGGCTGTATTACCAACTAGGCGGACACATGCATAGACATACATACATGTGTATATGAACTGCAGGAGTCATTTTGCAAACACTAAACCACATAATTGTGGTCAAACAATTTGACAATATTACTTACTTGACCATACACCCACAAACAAACTATATCAGACTTAAACACATTCACGTACATTTATATTTACGTATGTGCATAAAATGTGTGTGGATGTGTGTGTGTGTGTGTATGGTGTTTTTAATTGATTTTAACTTGTACAAACTACATTGACACCTAAAGCGTTTGACAGCTGTAGTTTAACAATTGCAACGCTTTATTGCATTTTCAACATGGTTGGTTTGTTTAACTGTGTGTGAGAGCGAGCATGTGCATGTTTGGATAAGTATTTGTCAACTATAATGTTCAATATGTTTTATTCAATCACTACACTACTTACACTGTTGATTATAGCTGTAGGTCTGGCCGAATCTGTATATATGTATGTACAAAAGAGTAACGTGAATTGTCAGTCACGTCTGTCGACCCATCATCACCAGCCCATGCGGCTAAAGCTAGAGGTTTGCAATTCGCTACGTATACTACGCTTGCGATGTGAATTGCATGGCCATCAATCGCCCTGTAGCATTTCGCACGGGTCAGTGCCTCATTGGAATGCATGCCGATAGATTTGGCATTTCCTCCGTGATTTTTTCAGGAGTTTTGGGTCTGTGGAGAAGGTTGCTCATCTCGCCGGTGAGCATTTCCGCAATAGCGTGATTTATCTTGGAATGGTTTCGTGATCACCACGTCTGAAGGGCTTGTGGTATCACAAGGGGTCTAAGCTCTGGCCGTGATCTGGGGCGTGATCCTTCGGGGAGAGTCTGCCACCTAATCTAATACGCATCTTCATTGCCTGAGTGTTACTTATCATAAACAAAATATTTTTTTAATAGATTTCGTACACAGTGAATAATTTCCGCAACTCTAGCGACTCTTATTAGTTTGCAGACCCCATAAAAATTTCTAGCAAAAGAGATTTCCAATAAATTAAGTGCATACAGCGATTCACCCTCAACGAAATATTTGCTCGTTAGGTTGTGATGTCCGATAAAAAGCAGGAGAGTAAATAAATTTGAACAGTAATTTAGACCAAGAAGTAAGAAATTTTTCCTGCCTATGAAAGATGTGCTCTTATAGGGACTGTCCGGGGGTAGAACATTTGCTGGTTTCCCCCAAGGGAGAAATAGTGAATGTACGCGCAACTTGAGTTAGTGGAAGCACCAAGCAGGAATTTTTGCCGAAATACAACATTGGACTGAGCCGAAGCCGAACATAAAAAACCTTCACAATATTTTCTTGTCTTTTTTTTCAATACTTTCAGGAAACTGTACTTATATCTTCAGCCCTCAATGTGCTTCCCCATACACTTGTAAGCTCATTCGGCCATTTGTGAGTGTGCGAGGGTAAGTGTATTCGTATGTGAAAATGTGTGTTGAATAGTCAGTCTTATGTTATCCTTGTTTTTATTATGTTTAAATCTATGTCCTGCTGTTTTACATGTTTTTCCGATAATGTAACAATGTTTTGCTTGTTGAATTTAAAACCTCAAAATTATCACTGCGTTGCAAACAACATTGGCCATGATATTGATATTGAAGAGGAGGAACTGACTGTCTTGTGGCATGTTCGATCACAATTTACTTAACTTATCTGTTGAAAGCAGGCATTTACTAATTCAGCTACCTGTATGAACGGTACACTAACAAGTGCTCGTAAAAAGATGACTGTCCTTTTGATAGTTAATAATTAAATATTCTGTTCTATTTAAGGCTTAATTGAAATTCATTTCAATTAACTTAATATGGCCTTATGTATGATTAAGTATTTAATGTAAGAGTTCCGCTAAACGAATATGCGATATTAACAAAATGCTTTTCAAGCTGCTTACAAACTTAAGTCAAGGTAATCGTTAACGACTTGTGTTTTAATGCGTTTTTTTAAACTGTATTATGCACATTGGCCATTTAATCACAGCAATTGAGATTGACTCATTTATTAAATAAATATTCAAAATCAATAATAAATGTAAGGATGGCCAGAGGCTAGTGGCGTTATAATTCATTATACATAAAATATTTGACGAAACAAACCAAAAAAATGTGCTTCAAGTACAACAAAAAACATGTGCGCACAGTTAATAATGCAAACAAAAATTATTTAACCAAAAGTTTAAAATTTAATTTAAAATTATAAATTTATTTAGAAGAGAAAAATTAACGGAGAATTATTTCTCGTATTCTATTTATAGAAAATAATAAATATATAAAGCTAATAATTTATATCTACTGACAACCGCTCACAGTGGACAAAACACGAAGAACGCTGCTGATGAAAGTGTAGAAACTTTCAAAAATGACATGTTGTTCCGTTCTGCTTAGAGTGTATGTGTCAGTGTAATTTAAAATTTTGTTCTTTTGATTTAGTTTGTTTCTTAGTATATAACTATCGCATGTAATTCTCATTGCCTGTAAAGGTATCAATTATCATTTTCAACCTATTGAAGAAATGATAAATTTGAAAGTTTGTATGTTTATTCCACCATCACGTAAAAACAGCTTAATGGATTTGGATTTGGCCGACGGATAGATTCTCGTCCAAATTATAATATATGATACCATTTCGTGAGTAAAAGAGGATGGGAAAGGCGATAAGGGGGCAATTTCCACCTCTCCGAATTTATCCTAACGAATGCAACGAAACTTTATACACAAATAGATATACATACATATGTATATAATGAAACATGGGGCTAATGTTTATCGAAAAATTAAAAATATAATAAAATCACTCCAAACACAGTAAGGCCGAAAATGACGTACCACTTCTTTGTACAGGGTCTTCCAACAGCGACTTCCGAACTTTGGCAGTTGATAAAGACCATCTTGTTGAAGCTACATCTGTCAAATTAGTTGCCATATATTCAATCTGTATGGCCAAATCACCACGAACACATATATAGTATTTAACAATACGTGCACATAATAAAATTGTTTAATCAAAATGGGATATCTGTGCCGATCTTAATTTCCTTCGAAAAATTATCGTCAGCCATGAGGACCATTTCTATATGAATGGGTTCGTGAACAAACAAAATTTTAGAATATGTAGAACAAGATCGTCCAATTCATCCCGAAAGAGTTACTGTTTGGTGTGGATTTTGGGTTGGAGGCGTCATCGGTCCATATTTCTTTCAGAATTACGTTGACCAAACAATCACTGTCAAGGGTGAGCGCTATAGGTCGATGATTACCAACTTCTTTTGGCCTGAATTGGATGATCTGGACACCAACAACATGAGGTTTTAAAAAGACGGCACTACGTGCAACAAATCTCCTGCCACATGAAATATTCTGCAGGAGCGAGCATGGTCATTTAACGTGACGGTGATGTGAACTGGCTACCGTGATCGTGCGCTTTGGCCCCGTTAGGCTTGTTCTTGTGGGGTTTTTTTAAATCACAGCTGTATGGTAATAAGCCACAAACCACAGCGGTGCTCAAAGGCAACTTAAACCATGCCATCGATTAAATTCAGCCTGATTTATGCGCCAGATTCATGGAAAATTGATCATTTCACAGCCGTAACTGACATTTGAACGCTGCTATATGCCACACATCGATGGGTCTTTCAAACGAATAAAAAATTGCGATGATATCTCACACGTTGTTTTATTTAAATTTAAAGATACGAAGGGCTTAATGAAAGACCCTGCATTCACCCCGTAAAATTGGTTAAAGGGATTTTTATGAAGAGAATCCCAAAACAAAAAGAATCACTAGAATCACAATATAGCAGACATCAACATAAGTTAATGTGGGGTTAGCGAAGCGCACCGGGTTAATCTAATAAACTGGTATTTCTATCATGAATACCATGATTCAAAATTAACTTTTTAAAAAAATATTTACAATATTTCTATTGCACTTTATTTTCAAATATTTTTCCTCACCCCGCGTTTAGAAGGTTCTGTGAATGTATGTTCTCGTTATCTGTCACTATGAATGCAGTTGGAGGAAATAGAAATTTCTATTTTAGTTACTAAAAATTAAAAAAAAAAAAAAATTATACGACAAAAGTAGTATATTTTGTATACTTCATTTTAATTAAGTCTGCCTGCCTGCTTTCTGCTGTCATCTGTAAGCCACTTTTCTATTTAACAGGAACTTTAAATACAAAAGCAATCCAAAGAATATTTTGTCTGCACTTCAGAAAATGTCTATTTATCATAACGAATAACATAACATTCAAACATTTTGGTATGTTTATCATATTTGTGTTTTGCACATTCGTTAAAAATTGTTTTAACTAATTAAAGCCGCAACAAACAATAAAACAGCTTCCCGTTCATTCTTGTTGTCACTTACAATATTCCAGGATTTTATTTATTTTATAATAAGCTGATGAAAAAAATTTCCAAATATTTTGCTTGTTGTTTTGTCACGAAAAACAAACAACCAAACCAAAATACTGAAATAAAGGATAATAGACAGACAGACAGACAGACAGATACTCGTACTGAGAATGTGTGATAATTGAAAGGAGTAAGTTCGCATGTATGCAGATGATAAATATTAACATTCGCATTTGTACATGAATAAAAATTAAAAATTATATGTTTTTGTTTTCTATTTTAGATTTGTTTTCAAAAAAAAAGGAGGTGCTCGAAACAAAAAGATTGTTAAAAATGTTTGTTTGTTTGCTTGTTTGGTTGGTTGGTTGGTTGTTTGTATTCCAAGTAATGATATTTTAATGCATTCGAAGAGAAAATTTTTGGTTGTTGGATGAAAGGCCTCCACCATTACAGACGATGCAAAAATACAATTGATAAGTTTGAGTGGGTTTGCAGACATTCTTAATTCATGCTGTTAACTGGGCGCCTTAAAAAAGGCGATGGCCGTATGGTACAGTTCACAGATACTCTGTGCCAGGTCCCAGATCCAATGTTAGCTCTTGCAATACATCGCAGTTATAAAAATATCTACTTAAATGCTGTGTTTCGAATCCTGTGAGAGATATCTTAAAAACTTATGAAAGCTGATATTTTTACATACATACAGCTGCCAAATTTCAGAGTTGACACATGCACAAAAAAAAAAAACCCAACATTTAAAAATGCATTCTTAGAGCCTATTTCACCGATTCTATTTTCATCTAGATATACTCACTGAATATTTAAATACTGTTTAAGTAGCCAGCACTCTGCATTTAAATATTGATTTTGCAACAGTATGAAACAGCTTTAAAACAGCTTTTAAACAGCTTTTTAAAAAGCTGTAAGTTGACGCAATCATATTAAATATCAGAGAGATACTTTCTTGTGTTTCATTATTTCAGTTGGTGAAAATAAAATTTTTTTAAACATACTTTAAATAAAGATCATTAATTAAATTAAATTGTGTTTAAATATGTTTGGTGAAACATCCTTTAAAACTAAAGATTTGCCTTTGTACCTTTGCAAAGGTTATGATGGCTGTTTCTTATGTGAAATTTATAATTTCTTGCAGAAAATATGTGTTTTATATAATTTACTCAGATTGTTTTGCAAAAATATTACGTCGATCCCTAAATATTCCTAAAAAGTTCACATGAGAAACACAATGAATTTATGTGAAAATATATTTTCGAATTTTTTTGGGTTTAATAACGAGGATTGATTTAAAATATTGCTTTCTGAGTTGTACATAATACGTCTGACTTTGGAAGATCTTTTGGAAATATTCGCTTTCGCTAGAAATGTATTACTAATCGCATCGAAAGAAATATAGCAACTCAACATCACATTTTAGTCTGATAATTTCTTCTTTAAAACTATTTAAGAATCTCTGGGACTATTCTCCTTCCTATACGTTCTAAAAATTTTCTATTAACATGCACATGAGCACAACAGAAAAAACGAAAATGTTGAAAAATATTTTGCTGGAATGAAAAACTTTTTTAATTTTCATTACAGAATTACGACAATATTTATTTAATACTTTTTTTCCCCATTTTCTCTTCGCTGAAATAATTGTATTTCTACATAGAAAAAAAAGAATGGCGTGTATGCATTCATTGCGCATAAAAAGTTTGTGGCCTTGGGAGTGGGATTGGTCCAGAAGAAGATGACGAAGCAAAAAAACCAAAGACGGCATAACAAAATGAGATTATGAATTATGATCGTATATGTTTTTGAATTAACATACGAGTTTATTATTCTTATATTGAATCCTGTTCTAGCGGCAAAGAGGAAATTTTCTGTTGTTTTTTGTCGTATCCGTTGTTTTCAAATTTCCTGTATGACGTGGATGGCGGTGGTACATTACAATACTTTTTTTTTCTAGATGTGTTGAAAAAATATTTCTTCCATTGTTCAATTAGCTTATTATGGTTAAGAATGTATTAACGTTAGTAAGTATACGTGTATGTCTGTGTGTGTATGAGTCTGCGTATGTGTGCGCGCGGAAAAGGTTATGGCTTATGGCCACACAGTGTGGGAGGCGGCTTAGCAGTTTTAAAGTTTTTAATTAAATGTATTTTAATAAAAGCATTAATTATTTTTATTCGTTTAAAACATGAATAGAGACTTCCACAATTAACAACTACCATTTTCTTCCATTTATGAAATTGGCAAGTATAGACATGCTACAATACTGGAATTTATTAATTTGCCTCTCTGTCGTTTTCCGAATTTTCCATTTTATGTTCTTTTGTCAAATCAACTTCTACCTTCGTAGTTTGATTACGCAGGTAACTATGCTGGATAGTAGTTGGTGGTTGATTTTCAACAGAAGCCATTTGAACCAAAATATTTATAGTTTCATTAGTAACGTCAATATTCATTAAATGACTACAAATGAAAGTTCAATATTAAACTTCATTCATGTGCAAGAAATACATACATTACAAATCACTTTAATAAGTAATTGGAATTTTTGAAAAAAATTTTGTAAATAATAATGAAAATGCAATGGTTTTAAACAAATAAATAAATATGAATGCAAAGTAAAAGTGAACCGTTGACTTAGAATCAAAATTAATGAAAATTGCTGAACGGGAATTATATAATAGGGACTTGCGAACTTTGATAGTTGTTAGCGGGCAGCTACTTCAATCGTAGTGAAACTATTTTACCAAAATTGGTGCTCTATTGGGACAACGTAAGGCGCGCTTCACTTTTCTTTTGGCCACAATTGCATGATATTTTTCTTTTTGCGTATGAGGAAGGTTAAAAGTTCCTTCGCACTTACGGAGATTCTCGTCATCTGCGTCGTTTGGTGTTAACATTAAAACATTCCCTACTCTTCCCTCCGGGTAGATTCGTTACCGAGATCGCCTTCCACATTACTTTGGGAAGACCTAGAGCGACGTCCCAATAAGGGCCGCCCCTTACTCACCCACGGAAGGGTCCGCCAAATCTGTAGCCAGCACCACGGGACCGGTCCGTCCTCCCAGGTTCCCGTCGGAAGGCGCCTCGGTCTGCAGCAACGCATCGATGTCCCTCTTCTTCCTCCGTAGAACGCATGGTACGCGTACTGCGCCACAGCGTTCCAATTGTCCTCACAATAGGCAACAGGCATCCTCCCAATCACTCTGGCTGAAGTGAATCTGTCAACCACCATTGCATTACTCTCAGCATACCATCTGATGCAGTTGAAGAAAGTGTGTTCTGCATCAAAATCAGTCGTACCGCAGTAAATGCAACCGGGACCTCCGCCCTGTCCATGCGGTACAGCTACGGGAGGAATTGTGTTAGGAAGCAATTAATCTCCCCATATTTCCTCCGAACCCTTACTTCCTCGCAGCGAATAAGCCTAGCCGACTACCTGCCGCCATTTCTGTGGTCCATCTGTCCCGCCACCGTTGGACAGTTCAGAGTCTCAGCCCCATACAATTGCATGATGTGGATACCAATGATATGGGCACTACAAAAAATTTAACGTTAAATTCAAGTTATTTCGTACAGTTCAAAATTAATGAAAATTTAGTTATTTTACTGAATTTTAAATTTCAGTAAAAATTAATTTATTTCACGAAAAATTCTTCTGTTGGAGGTTTTGGCCATTGGATATCATAAAAGGTCACTAGAGCCATAAATTCCATTAATCGCTATACCCACATTTTTCTCCGTTCTCATGGAATACCAGGCATTTTCCAAAGACTTTGCTATTTTTCATATGTAAAAATAACAAGTATTCTTTACATATTGCGGATACAAATTTATAGTTTTGTGAAAAGCCTTGGCCAGCTTGCTTCTTTAATTTGTGTGAATTTGCTACAAAAATACGGGCACAGTTCCATTTGGAATAGGCTCTTCTAGATTGTTCATATTTAACAAACCCCAGTTATCACGTTAACAGAACTCCGTTAAAACAATTGGATTATGTCTAGGGCTTCAATTTCGAAATTTATCTTCATACACGTATTTTAAAAGGTTCACTGCCTATTTTCTTTTAATTTTATATTTGTAAACATTTTTCTTTTGATTTTCTACAAACTGACACTTATTAGGACATTTGAAAAGTGGCAATTAATAAAATTCCCCAGAATATTTTACCGACACAATTCTAAATATATTAAAAAAAATTCGCCAAATATGAAAAATGTGCTGCATTAACAATTTCAAGATTCTCTGAGTGGTTATAAAAATTAATGAAGTCAAATCAACCCGACAATTAATGCCAAGAACTTATTTTTTTCACTACATTTTTTGCCAACAATAAAAAGTTTGGCCTAGAAAAATAAATTTTTACAAAACACAACAAAAATTCGCACTACAGAATGAAAAGCTAGAAATTCTTATTACAAGATTATGGTCTTAATTATGCACTGCATCACTATTAAACAAAAACTAATAATAAAGAAAAGAAACAGTGAAATTCAATACACAAACAACAATAAAAACATGAGAAAAATAACAAGTAAATTATGGACCACCCATTCGAAATGAATGCTCTCTTTAATAAAAACATTTGCTAACAAACGACTTCCAGCCACCCACATCGTTGCATTTTCGTTGTACTTCAAGATGAATAAGATCCAACAACAAGAAGAGCAACAACAAGAACAACACTACAACAAAGGAAATTAAAGCTCACAATAGTATTCAATAATAATAACAACAATAATAAGGAACCAGCGAAATAACTGCACAAAAAACAAATAATAAACAAGCGAAAGAATGTGAAACAAATGAAAAAAAATCAACATTCTAAACAAAATGATTAACGAAGTACAATGGCGACTGGGCATACAACAAGTGAGCGCTCACAGGCATCGATGAAGGTCGAATTTTTGTAGCAGCTACATGAAAAGTTCATTTTTATGGCAAATATACGGGTATGTTCTGTAAACCGAATCCGCAAAAATTTTTCGTTTTTACACATACATACACATACATACACATACTTAGTTATTGAGAAATCAATCGTTTTTAAATCGACTCGGTTTACAGACCCGGGGGATATTTTTATATTTAATACGACAAAGTACAACTGAGCCGCTGATGTTTCAGTGATCGCATAAGATGCGCTGCTGTATTGCATTACTTTTATATGTCCGAACATTTATTGCCTTCACTGGAATACGGCAACCGAGATTTTAGAAATTTATAACCCTTTTCTGATAATACTTACACTGATATCAAGTTAGTGCTGCCACGTTAGACATTTGCGTGCTACACCACGCATGTATTTGCAGTCGTTCATAATAAAAAAAAAATTAAATCAGGATTCAATTAAAAAAAAGAAGATTCGATTAAAATAATAATTCGATTTCAACATACCAATTACAGGATCAATTAACCGTTTCAGTTAAGAAAAAATGTCTAAATTTATTTTCCGTTTAGCCATTTTATGGCATTTTGATTGCACTGCTTAGAGAGCACCTAGAATAAATAAATAAAAATCTAAAGTTGCTAGTTGAGTTGATGTGGCCCCATAAAAGCAGACCTAATGGTCTGCTTGTTAATTTCTAAAATTAAAACTAAACGACTGTTACAAATAAAACAACTTGTTTAAACTGTTAAGTGTAGCACGCAAGCAAAATTAAAATTTCTATTTACCAACACCAATATTAATGAACATTTTGCATTATAAACAATTGACGCATGCGTTTCATATACACACGCATACATATACTTATATTTCTGTGTTTGTATGTGAGACATGGCCATTCGGAAATTCAAACTGTATATGTAAAGCAGGGCAACAACAATGAAACCAATGCAGCAACATGTTGCCATATGAATAGCAAGTGCAATGACGAAACACGTCATTAAAATGCAAAAATCAAAATAATTTAATTTTTTGCACTCGCAACGATTTCATATTTATTTCATTAAGACATGGGTGGTCCTCAGCGAACATTTATTTGCATTCCGATATTCAAACTTAGCTTGACTATTTCTTTTTTTTTGCCTTTTTGTAGTTTTGTTGTGTTGGTATTAAAAATGCTATTTAGATATCAGACGACTAGTTTATATTTACAAAAAAAAAAAAAAAAATATTATAATCAGCAAATAATGATCATGATCTGTGTTTCGATCATGTCGTTATACAATATACACAAAGGCGGCGTAAGTAAGCAACCATAGGATTGGGTGGGGCCAGCTATTTTAAGTTACTTCCTGTTATGCAAATTGTAAAACAAAGAAGTAGAGATCAAGAAATAAATGAAACCTTAAATCGATTGATATGAAAGTTTTTCCATAACAAAGGCCGACAATATTTTATGAAATTTTTAACCAAGAATCAGAAGCGCTATACTTTCTCGGAGGTTTTAGGACGTGCTGAAACCGAATCTTGGACCAAATTACGCATTTCGATTCGAATGCCCTGACCTCATAAAAGCCCTATAGCGGCAGGTGTTCTATATATAGATTTCTTTATATATACAGTTGCCCAATAAAGTCTACATACAGCGCCAATATTTAAGTTTTCTTTTTATTTAAAAAGAATTATTTAAATTTAAGCCAAGCAAATATTTTTATTTTCCAAATAAAACAATAAATATTCATTTATTTTTTGGCTTAAAATAAAGTAATAAAATAAAAACGAGGATCTGTAATGGTTTGGGGGTGTATGTCCTTTGTTGGTGAGGAAGAAATTTGGTATTTATTGACACTACAATGGACCGTCATGTTTATTTCAATATTCTGAAGGGAAATTTGAAGACGTCCGCCAGCAACATGGGTCTTTCTGGCAAATGGATCTGCCAGCAGGATAACGATCTTAAACTTACATATGTATCTCGTTGTAAGGGAATGGTTTCTCTATAATGTTCCCAAACAGTTACATTCTCCTCCTCAATCCCCGGATATGAATCCAATTGAAAATTTATGGGACAAAATATTAGTTTAAAGTTATTTTCATTAAAATATAGCAAATCAAAGTCTAAAATAAGCTGTATGTACACTTTTTTGTGATGTGTTTTAAGACTGAATTACGTTTTTATTTTATTACTTTATTTTAAGCCAAAAATAAATGAATTTTTGTTGTTTTTTTTTTTTTTTTTTTCTACTCCACCAGCACTCAGGAGATGACCATGGCAGAGATGGCATTGTGCTGGAACTATAGGAAAGGGATAGTTAGAGAAACGAACAGCTCTGATTTTGCACGTTCATTGTTTATAGCAGTACTGAAGCTTTGGTTTAGTAGCCATTTGATTATTATTTTACTTCACCGATGCTACCTACACAATACCGACGAAGGAGGACGTTCTAATATGATTGTGGAATGCTATCAGCTGAAGCCGGTATTGTTCAGTGATCAGTAAATATGCCTTCGCCACTGAAACTTTCCGACAACAACTGGCACACAAAGACACACTAATGCACATCAAAAAAATGCGAGATGTTTTTTTTTTATAATTTTAATCTGAAAATGGGGTTGAACCCAGGTCTGTTTTGGTTTTGCAGTCAACGTGCAGACTACTTCAGCTTAAATTTAAATAATTCTTTTTATTTTTTGCAATATATTTATTAAGCTTGAGGTCTTTTTCTTTTATTTTATTTGGTTTTATTATTCGATATTTCGTTAACAGCTTGTTAACATCATCAGGAATAATAGGAAATTATAATTTTTTGAAATATAAAAAATTATGTAAATACATTACAAATATTTTGAAAAATGTTACTAAACATTCAAAATATAATATAAAAAACTCTATGGAATTTGTGAACAGAATTAGGAATCAAAATATATTGGATAATGAGATTTTAATTTCTTTTGATGTAGTTTCTCTATTTCCAAGTATACCTATTGATTTCGCAATAGATACAATCGGAGGAAAATGGGATATGATTAAGGAGTATACTAGAATAGACAAGTGTTTATTTTTACGAATTTTAAAATTTTGCATAGATGATAACAGATATTTTCGATATAATGGTAATATATATATTCAACAAAAAGGTCTTCCAATGGGATCTCCAGCATCTCCAATCATAGCGGATATTGTAATGGAGGAAAAAAAAAAAAAAAAAAAAAAAAAAAATATTTTTATATTTCAAAAAATTATAATTTCCTATTATTCCTGATGATGTTAACTGTTGGAAATATAATTTGAGCATTAAGTCAAGAAAAGTTTTTGTTTATTTTTTAAAATACAAAAGCGAGGTATTTGAAAAATTTAAAAATTTCAAAGAATTAGTAGAACGTCAAATCGTAAAATAAAATGTATTCGTAGTGATAATGGAGGAGAATATATTAATAAAGATTTTAATAATTATTTGGAGCAATGCGGAATTCAACGTCAGTTAACGGTACCTTATACGCCGCAACAGAATGGGGTAGCGGAAAGGTTTAATAGAACAATAGTAGAAATGGCTCGTTGTATGTTAGTCGATGCTGGTTTAAAACAAGATTTATGGGCTGAAGCTGTAGCAACAGCAGTTTATTTACGTAATAGATCTCCATCAAAAAGTCTCGATGGAAAAACGCCTTATGAAATATGGACGGGTCGTAAGCCATGTGTAAATCATTTTAAAATTTTTGGTACAAATGCAGTAGTTTTGAATAAAAGAAGAGGAAAATTTGAATCAAAAGGTGCAAATATGATGATGGTTGGTTATTCTAGAGTATCAAAAGCATATCGCTTATATGATAAGAAAACACGAGAAGTTATTGAAAGACGCAATGTTTTATTTAATGAATATAAATTACCCTGTAAAGAAATTAATGATAACATTCAAAATTTTATGGATTTCGAAGGAATTGTAAATAAGAAAGATGTCGATGAACAATTTGAGACAAATAATACCTCAAATCAAGAAGATTTAGAGTATAGCATTGTAAGATCAGTAAATAGCGATATTTCACTTGATGAGGTTGTAGAAACAAATGAAAAAGGTAAACGTGGGCCAGGTAGACCTAAAATTTTTAGTAATGGTAGGCCAGGTCGTCCAAGAAAAATATATCAACAACTGAATAATGCAGTGAAGGAGCAAGTTCCAAAAACTTTAGAAGAGGCATTATCCAGTCGTGAAAGTGAAAAATGGAGAGAAGCTATGAAAAAAGAAATGTCTTTGTTGGAACAAAAAGAGACATGGTCATTAGTTGATTTACCAGCAGGTCATAAAACTATTAAAAGTAAGTGGGTATACACTTTAAAGAAAAATAGTGAAGGTGAAATTGAAAGGTTTAAGGCAAGGTTGGTCGCCAAAGGCTGTAGTCAAAAATACGGCATAAATTACGAAGAAACTTTTTCCCCTGTTATAAGATACGAAACGATAAGAATGATTTTGGCATTAGCAGTTGAGCACAAAATGCATTTGCACCAAATAGATGTAACTTCAGCATACCTGAATGGAGATTTATATGATGAAATTTACATGCAACAGCCTCAAGGTTTTGAAAACAAAAGGTATCCAAATAAAGTGTTACGTCTGCACAAATCTCTTTATGGTCTTAAGCAATCCGGGAGAGCATGGAATTTTAAATTAAATGAAGTTTTATGTAAGATGGGATTTGAAAGTTGCAAAAATGAACCGTGTTTATATAAAAAAATACAAGACAAAGAATTGATTGTAGTCGCAGTTTACGTCGACGATATAATAGTTGGATGTAAAAATAAAGCAGAAATATTAAAATTCAAGTCTCAAATTAGTAAGAAATTTGAAGTATCAGATAAAGGTTTATTGGAACATTTTTTGGGGATGAAAGTTGAACGTAACGGTGAAACTGGAGATATAAATATCTGTCAGGAAAATTATATTAAAGATTTGTTACAACAATACAATATGGAAAATTGTAAAACATCATCAGTTCCACTAGAACCAAATTTTCAAACAAAATGCAATGAAAAATGTGAAGAGGTTGATAGCACATTATATCAATCACTTATTGGCTCTTTATTATATTTATCTTTAACGACAAGGCCAGATATATTATATTCTGTAAATAAATTAGCACAAAGAAATACTAATCCACATGTAGAACATTTTAAAGCGGCAAAACAAGTTCTTAGATATTTGAAAGGAACTCAAAATCTTAAATTAAAATTTTGCAAAAGTAATCAAGAGTTAATCGGTTATGCTGATGCAGACTGGGGTGGATGTAAAACTGACAGAAAGTCACATAATGGATACATATTTTATCTTGGAAATTGTGCAATATCTTGGGAGTCGAAAAAACAATCCACAACAGCATTAAGCAGTACAGAAGCTGAATATATGTCTATATCAAATGCAGCAAAGGAAGCAGTATACTTAAGAAGATTACTACAAGAACTTGGTTTCATAAATGAAGAAAGTATTAAATTGAACGTCGATAATCAAGGAGCTTTAAAATTAGCAACAAATCCAGTATTTCATAATCGCAGCAAACATATAGATATAAAGTATCATCACATTAGAGAAGTAGTAAATAATAAGGAAATCTATTTGGAATACTGTCCTACGGAAGATATGATTGCGGATATATTTACTAAAAATTTGTCTAAATTAAAACATAATAAATTTGTTACTTTGTTAAATTTAAAAACATAAAATCAGTTTGTAAAATATATATGTTGAGGAGGAGTGTTGGAAATATAATTTGAGCATTAACACTTTGCTTATTCAACATGTATATTCACATAGTTGGCTTTGAAATATTTTTTATGTTGTGTCACTTTGTAGAAAAATTTTATATATAGTTTAAAAGAATTTGTCATCAATAAAAGTCATACATGTACATTGTGTTTTGTACATTGCTTTTTATATAAAAACTTTGTGGAATTACTAGAAAGGGTTTGCATCACCACAACTACATTTCAATAGTTAACAAGCTGTTAACGAAATATCGAATAATAAAACCAAATAAAATAAAAGAAAAAGACCTCAAGCTTAATAAATATATTGCAAAAAATATAATAAAAAAGGTCAATTAATAATATAATTATAATTCTTTTTAAATAAAAAGAAAACTTAAATATTGGCGCTGTATGTAGACTTTATTGGGCAACTGTATGGATATTTATATTGTAGTATTATTTTGAGACGAATCCACAATTGGAGATGTCCCCTACGTATGTACCAGGACTAACCAGGAAAGAGATAGTAATAGAGATGACAGGTGGAGGAACGCTTCATTATTTTTATAGGCTCTGTTTGGTAGCATTTTATTAATTATTTTACTTTGCCGGTGATGTTACACAATACCGATGAAGGAAGGCGCTGTAATTTACTTGTTGTGTCAGCTGAAGACGGTACTGTTCAGTGACCTTAGCCACTGAAATCTACCGACAACAACTGACGCAAAAATACAACAATGCACATCAGAAAAATACGAAAATGTTTTTTGTGACGGATACTGAGCGCGAACCTAGGCCCTGTAGTTTTGTAGTCATCCGGGAAAAATCCTTTTAGAATTTTCAAGAAATCTTCACCGATATTATCATAGACACTAATACACATCAGCAACAGTTTCTAATGACAGCGATCGGATTTGAACTGACGACCTTCGGGCAACGCGCTAACTATGCAGCCAACACCAATTTGAGCATATATTTTTTTCTTTGTTGGCAATTTCATACAAATTAACATACCAATTCTGCTACATGTTTGTTTGAAAAATATTCCGTCTATTCGTCAGTCCGTCCATTAGTCTGCTTTCAAAGAAAAAAGTTAATAGAGTTTCTGTTACTATTGAAACTCCTCCGTTGTTTGAATTTATAAAATTCGCATTTCTACTGGCAGTGCGCTGCTGATTTAAGTGGTGTCATATGCGCCTTTCGTAAAATTAATCTAACGAGGTGTTTAGCATAAAATGATATGATAATCATAATTCCAGCCGCGACTTGTAAATTTGTTTAAAGCTCATGACCATAATGAAGTGTGTTTGGCTTTAAGTTGAAGAGAGAAAAAAAAACCAAATTCCTTTTGTTGTCATATTCTTTTGAAAAGAACAAAAAAAAAAGAAAAATAAAAAGTCTTACAAAAAGTAGAGAAAAAAGAATTTTTAACTGATAATGTACTTTGGACATGGGTTTTAGTTTCACCATGAATTATGGTCGCACAGACCTACAACGAAGCATTATTGCACGATCCATGTTCGAGTTGGGCAATTCTATCTTATGGTTCAGTTTCAGTTTGTATGAATGGAATGGAATGAATGACCGACCGCCAGTGAAAAATAATGTTGAAAAATTATGGGTTCACATTTTTATTTGTCGTTTTTCATTCATTCAGCGAAATGTAGTTACGTGTGTACTATTTGTTTCTTCATCATCATCATCAGCGTCGTTGTCGTCGTCGTCATGATCGTGTTCCTGATCATAATTATGATGTTTAATTGTGTTATGGCAATTGTTGTTTACCTGTGTAGATTGAAACGATAGGCGTGCGTAATATTTTGGCCTTCGTAAAAGGATGACTATTTGTCAGCGTTGAGTTGAGTGTAGCTTTTCTATTCTAGACATCTAGTGTAGCATTGTTCTTAAGTATTATTTGCTGAAAATACGTGATTTTCTTTAGATTTACATTTATCAATGGACAAATACTTAACAATATGGTTATTAATTTATCGCCCACTGTATAGTCGGCATGACTGCAAGTGGATATCATTTGCAAATAAAATTTGATGAAACGAATGCGATCAATGTTAATTCATAATTCATTCAGTCACAGATTTAAGACAAACAATCAATATTCCGTTGGTCTCAAGTCGAACAGCTGAAGTAGTCTGCAAGTTGACTACAAAAAACCAAAATACTCCTGGGTTCGACCCCAGTTTTGGACCAAATCATAAAAACATTTCGCATTTTGTCTAATGTGCATTTGTGTCACCTGTTGTCGGAAGGCTTCAGTGGCGAACACATAATCACTGGTCACTGAACAGTAACGGCTTCAGTTGTGACCAATCCACAGGCACATCACAAACGCTCTCCTTCGTCGGTATTGTGTAGCAGCGGCGAAGTAAAATTATTACTAAAAATGGCTGCTAAAACGAAGCTTAAAAAATGTAATACGTCTCGTTGACATCAGAGGCGCTTCAACACTGCTAGAAGAACAAAGAACGTGCAAAAGCAGAGTTCTAAAATAGTGAAGCTTCACCTCCTGTCGCTTCTCTAACTATCCCTTCCCTCTAGTTCCAGCACACAGCATTGAATCTGTAGGGGGTATCTCCTGGTCCAAGATAAAAAAACCAACCTATAAAATCTGCGGAATCGCTTGAAAACGTTGAAATTTCCAGCACCAGCAAATAGTGATAGTTGTTCACACTAATTCAAGGCGAATTCATATCAGCTAAACTTATACGCCCAGCAGCAGACTATTGTATGCACTCCAGGTTTATTCATACAAGGTTGTCGCAAGGCGAATTCGTCAATTCGCTTTTCGTCCAAACGTCAAATTTTTTGTATACACGTGGTTTGTTAAATATACTCGCACTATAACATAAATAGAAAGTGTTAAATTAGTGCAATATGACGGAAAATTATGATTAATTATTACAAAAACTAATATATTTTGCATTCTTATTATTATAGTATTATATTATTATAATTATTAAATTATTTACAACCCCTTTCTCACAAAAGTAAACAAACTTTGACGTTCCGGCACAAAAATACACTACAAATTCTTGTATCAGCTGACGGGCGAATTTGCTGGTGAGTTTAACTGGCAATGAATTTGCCGTGGTATGAACTACAGTTGACAACGTAGAATGATTTTTGTGTTGTACTAGTGAGTTCACCTGGTATGAATTCGCCTTGCACGCATTAGAAGTTACTATTTTTCGTGCTGAGTAGCGTAATTGCACCGAGTTGAGGGCTGATATAGCAAACGTTTGTTAAATTTGAATCGAAAAATATTAAATAACAAATATTGCTATTCTAACTGCAAACAGCAGCTATTTTAGGTCGACTCTTTCTTACCATATTCAGTTTCTTTTCACTTCCACTAAATAATTCTCTTTGGACTTTGTACATTTCACTAACTTGTTTCTATTTCTGGCAATTTTACTGACCTCCAAGAAGGGCCTTCAATGCAATTTGTGTGTGTGGCTCTTTTTTTGTTTGTTTTGTATTCCTGCTAAATATAGCAGGAATTATTGACTAGATTGTGTGTTCTCTATTAAGCGATAGTGTTGAAATTAGAGTAGAAAATTGATTTGTTTGATGTTAGCGCACATTTATTTATTAACATCTGAATGTTTATTTATTGCCTGAAATGATTAGTATGCGAAATGTATAATATTTTCAACAGCGCATTGGCTGGTATCTATTTTTAACAGAACAATGGCTGGGCTTTAAGTACTTTTTTTTTAAGATATACGAAGGATGGTCGGCCGACCAATGCATATATTGAAATAGAAATGCTAAACTTTTTGATTTGATAATGGTTTTTAATGTCAAAGCATTTCTGAGGGCGGATATTAAGTTGTCATTTTATGTGTGTGTAAAAGTAAATATGCCGACGATAAAAGTATTGAATCTTTTGATTGTTCGATGTGGGAAAGATGAAAGAAATATGCTAAAATAACAATTTAGATGATAAAAATTTGTTTTGTTTTGTTTTTATTTTAGGTAAGAAGTACAGTCACGTATAAATGTTTGTTAGATCTGTGAAAAATATCACGTTTGCATTAAAGCAAAGAATAATTAAATTTTTTTTTTTTTTTGAAAGAAGTTGGAAGGCATCAACAACAATGCTAAAACCATGTATTACCTTTTCAAGTGGTGGAGTGATGAAGCTGGGCTGTCTGTAAAATTTGTAGAAGAATTTGTTGGACAGTTTCTAGTGTTGAGTAGATGGATTTCCTTTTTTTTTTTTAGATAGAGGAGAGCCATTTTGTTCTTTTACTTCCTAGTTATATTAATTTTGGTAACACTTAATTTGGTATACAAACTAGAAATTAGTCTAATTTTGGGACATCTGCAACGGTAGTCGTGTAGCCATGTTGCTGTGTTGTCCTTAAAAACATCGTTTTCACACATAAAACTGACCGTCCAGTTCAGATCACCTCGCACATGCAGCTTGAGGTGAACTTGATAATTATCAAAACAATTTAAATTTTTTCAATTAGTTCAAATTTTAATACTTTTTAAATAGGCTGATAATCGATAACATACAGGCAGTCAAAATTACATGTGGTAGTTACTAAGGCACAAACTAAATCGAAGATAGAACGGAACAACATGCTGTTTTCGAAGTCTGCGACACCTTCATCTTCAGCGTTCTTCGTGTTTTGTCCACTGTGTTGTGGTTATCAGTTAATGTAAATTATTAGCTTAATATATTTATTATTTATTTTTTAATATACTACGAGAAACTCTATTGAAACTGTAAATATACAATCAACAGGGTGGGTCAAAAGTAATAATCCGAGGCATAAGTAATCACCCGATGTTCTTTTGCTGTAATTTTTTTTTAAGACAAATTTTGGCACTGCTTATGATATGGGCTAAATGACCGCCGCCAGAGTTGATGAGCATACATGCAGATCCAAAGGTTTTTATTAAATAAAATTACAGCAAAAAGACATCGGATGATTACTTATGCACAGGGTGATAAATTTTGACCCATTTTGTATAATTCACAAATGCCCTTGGCATTTCTTTTATCTTGAACCAGCACTCATCAGATGACCCCTACACATGCGATGCATTGTGCTGGAAATATAGGAAGGGGATAGTAGGAGAAATGATAGGAGGTGAAGCTTCACTATCTTACAACACTGCTTTTTGCACGTTATTTGTTTTTATGGCAGTGTTGTAGCGTCTCTGATGTCAAGGAGAAGTACTAAATTCGTTTTTAGTAGACGTTTTCGTCGACGAAAAAATCAGAATCAGAAAAAATGCGAGACTGAAACTGGGGTTGAAAGGAAAGGAAAGTTTTAGTTTTGTAGTTAACGTGGAGACTACTTCAGCTATCGCCACCTTCGCTATTTTAGCAAACACATGTTTTGTTTTTTGTTCTATTTGAGCAAACTTTTTAGGCTGGAATCTTCAAGTATTTTGCTGAGAGACTACAGTCGTTATTGTATTTTAATTGTTAACGGTTAATTGAGAAAAGGTATAAGTAAATCAAGTATTGGATGAAGTATATGCCGTAAAAGGAAAGAGGTGTGTTAGAATTGGGGCTATCATTATACATATTGAAAGTATAGATAGAAATTGCTTTTGCTTAAATATATTTAATATTTAATTACCCCTAATCAGCACTACTTATTTTATTTTTTAATGCAAAAAAAAAGATATGCCCACATTTGCCTGACAGGACTTTTTCCGCGGTGTTGTAAGTGATAAGAATGAAAGGCCTTAACACCATAACAATGACTTCAACTACGTACCTGCATAAGTGTCAAAGAAAATATATGTAATTCTTTTTTGTCAGAGCCAAAAATATCCTTTCAAATTGTTATCAAATTTGATATGTATGTATTTTCCGAATGCCTGCCAAATTTTATCTTAATTACTTTTAAAGCATAAAAAAGAAGGAACAACTCTCTTTTATGAAAGCCGCCATTGCATGTCCTAATAATGTCCAGCAGTGCTAACGAACTAATTCAGTAAAGCGGACCAAACATACAGCAACAAAAGAAACTTACATAAATAAAAAAAAAATATTAAATAAAATAAAATAATGCAGGACTAAAATGTAACAAGGATAGAAACACATGTGTCGACATGCATTAATAATGTCCGCTAATGAACAACGGTTTCTTGCACATACACTTAGAGAAAAAAAAGAAATTAAGTAAAAAAAGTATTGAACTTGTTTCGAAAACACACATTTCAAATGTCCATTATTGACGTGACAGTTTCATATTAAAAATTCACATGTGGACAAAGTAAAAATAACAAAAAAAAAAAAACAAGCGAGTAACATTTTGCATTAAAAGATGACATGGAGTTTTTACAAAAATAACCAATTAAAAAGGAAACACAAGGTTGACCAATGTCCATTAAAATATAACAATGCAAAGGTATACAACGCTGCTTCAAAAGGTTGCCTCACAAAATTATAGCAGTAACGGACTGTAGTTTATTCAGGAAGAATTCCGTTCAGTCATTTTTAATTGAAGAAACATTTAAACTTGTAAGCAATTCTGACATTTATTTAAAAACCTAAGTGCACATTAATACGGACTTTCGGTTGCTTTCTAAATTGTCCTTTATGTCCTTATGTTGTAAGTTTTTGCTACAGTAAAATTAATAAAATAAAAGAGAAAAGTATTTCTAAAGCTTTAAAGCGGTTAATCAGTTGTTTTTACGGAACTTGAGTTTCATTGTTGGTACTGTTAAATATTGATTAATTCTCAAATAGTTTATGGGATTATTTATATAACCTTGTCAAATTTCTTAGCCTTTGAAATTAATTTGTTGGAAGTCTTCGAATGATATATAGCCCAAACAACAGACATAAATTAATAATTAAAAAAAAAAAACGATTCTAATGCTTCTATTTGATTTAATTAATTATTACACAGTTGAACTGGAAAAAGCAAAGCAAAAATCAGCTGTTTTTACGCAACTTGGCGTTGATTATTTGGTAGCAAAAATAGTAGAAACAAAGGCAAGGTCTTTAATTGTTACTCAAGTCGTTACTTATTTATTGGCAAGCTAAAACAAACAAAATAAAAATTAAAGGAAAAAAACCGCAGTTTTTAAGAGTTTAAGACATTAAATTTTTTTTACTATTAAAAATTAAATGAACTTTTCGTTAAATTTTAATGAAAAATAAGTAGAGCGGTATTTAAGAGAAGTTTCATTTATTTTAAATTACAATTTCAGTTAATTTTATGTACAGAATATTTTGAGTGTTTTAATAATGAGCTCTAAGCAAAAAAAAATAATAAAATGAAAGAGAAATAAATCGCTAAAATTGAATTGAATTCCTTTTGCAACACCCATTCGCCCCACTCTTCCACTCATGGTATTACATTACCCTTTAAACAAAATTTAATTTCGAATATCATAAACAGTTTAAAAACATGCAATCCTTTACAAACAGCTTTATATGTACGAGATCTAAAACAGTAATAAAATACTCCAACCATTAATGTGACCTGCCACTAGTCGCCTTACTGATAAATAAGGGTTCTTGTTTACCATGTACTGTACTGAATGAAGTTACTCACTATCTGTCTCTTGCATTCTCTATCACATTCTTACATCATACAATATTTTAATTTTGCTTATACATTTACCGTTGCGATAATGATGTCGTCTAAACTGTTCCATCTGGCATGGCTGTTTCCCCCTTGTCGACTGGTTTGACGGTATCTTCGTGTTAATGGCCATTATTTAAGCCATTTTCTATTAAGCAAAATGTCAAAATAACCCATTAAACAAGTCATTATGGTTGAGTGAAAATATTCAAATCTTATGGCTGCGACTGTTTATTTAACAATGTCTGTCCGTCCGTTCGTCCGTCCAACAGTCAGTATGCCAGTCAGTTGTTGTGTCTATAAGACAAACTCACTGCCTTCAAATTTGATAATACTTTTTTTTTTTTAACTAAAGCAAAAACGAAATAGTACCAATAAAGGGGAGAGTTGTTTCTTTTGTTTATTTTAGATTACAATGCCAATTTTGTCGGACTCAGGTGTTAGAAATTGTTTTGGATGTAAACAATTCTTCTTTGATTTCTGTAACATCATGGCGTTCATATTGTTTGCGATAATAATTTTTTACACAACAGTGAAACGGTTTTAATGGTTGATTAAAATTGTAAAACACTTTCAGGAATAGAATTAACAAATCATCAGGATTTTATAGTACAGTGAATTGAAATATTTTATTCCCCCGCCCCAAGAAATATAAAGATACTTAATTGTCCACAACAATAAAAATAGCCAGCAAAAATTTGAGCTTGCCTGGAAGCACTATTGTAAGAGAGACAAGAAAAGCATTGCTTTATGTATCGAAAAAGACAAAAGCGCCCCTTGTGGGGTAAGGAGATGGCATAAGAGCTGGCGGAACTGGGTTCGGGTGGTTCGCCATCAGCTGCTATTTTTTTTTTTTTGATATAGGTGTCCCTTTGGGAAATGCTCAGTAGAGGTCGGGTTCTATCTCCAACTGAACCATATCAAGAGCCCTGTGACCGTGGTATGATTTGCGTAGAACTTGGCAACTTCTAAGCTTTTCCTGATTGTCTATTAGTAGACTTATGGCGGTCTGCACGGGCATCGGCACGCATGCTGATAAGATGGGCATTCCGTCCAATGCCGGGTCTATGTGGAGGAGGTGACTGTTGAGCACTTTCTCTGTAAATGCCTCGGTCTGGCTAGATCGCAATTAATGCTTTTTAGTGCGTTTTGCTCTGAAGAAGTTAGCATCACTGTTCATGGGGATTGGGTCTGTGCTAATAGCGCCCTCCTTCGGTATCTAATAAAACCTTGCCAATGTAAAATAATAAATGAAATGGCTTCAGCCTTCAGCTTAGAAATGAATGCATCAACATAACACCAGAGTCAAAGGAGTTTTGCACTACAAAATTCTCAAAAAAGCGCAACTGTAGAGGTGTGCAAGAATTAAACTCTCTATTTTTCCTATGACGTCATCACCTGTCTCTACTCTATGCTATGCCTTTCAAAAAAGTTCCGGTGCACTGCACTGCACTGGTTCAAAAAATATGAATCATTAATTACATGCGTAAACGAACGTTCTGAACAGGGTTTTTATCAGTGAATATTGCAAATAATGACACAACAGGATTATTCTGCACATATTGTGCTGGGGTTTAATTGGCAAGTTTTATTCTCATTTTTTCTTTTTTCTTTTTTTTTCAAATTAGAGGGCAACGTTCTCACTATATGTGTGACCAGCATCCGTTTCCGGATGTTTGAGATTTTTTCGCACACATATTTTTTCTTTTAAGCTTTTAATAAAATAAAAAATAAAAACTGAAATGTTTATCAAGATGACACGTGCCGGAATTAACGCCATAATGAATTGTAGGCAAGTGTCAAATTTTTTAAATTATTTTAAAAACCCAACGAACGACATGCTGTAAATTATAAATCTGTAGGGTGTGTTCTTTTTTTTTAAATTTTTAAGAAATTAAAAGGATCTGTAATTATGAATAAAGAATTACTGATGAAGGGGAAGTAAAACAACTTTTACAAACTCATGCGTACATGAGCGATGAGATTTTTTTTTTTTGGTTGGTAGATTGTTGCTCATAAAAGGAAGTTTGTTTTTTTCCCTGATAAAAGTAATTAACAGCGAGCTTTGTTTGAGGTTAGGGGTAATAATATGTTGTTACAATAATCCTGATAATGCAAATTGAAAAAAATCTTTGCTGTTTTCGTGTCATTATGATGAGTTCAATAGCTAATTTACTGTGGCGTTGTCATGAAAAGTTTTAATGTGCGAACGAATGCGAAGTTTAAAGTGATGAAATTGGATTATAGAGCAAGTGTGATGTTTAACGAGGGAATTTTAGCTTTTTCTCGCCTTTCCATTATAATAGTTGGCACAGTGGATATCTATACAGTTTACCAACCGATAACAGGTTAAGCGAACGAGTCGATTAATTTAAATTTTACTATTTTCATTTATATATTTATTAAACAGGCTAACAGTGCTTACAGGACGCTTTACATTCAGAAAAAATCTGGCAAAACATTCATTCCAGCACAATGCATCGCATGTGTAGAGGTTATCCCCTGCTTGCTGGGCCAAGAAAAAAAAAATAATAACGAGAATTGAGATTTTCAAACTCAAAAAGACGTACGCAACAACAATATTATTAGTTCTGGAGAGTTGTGAGTAGTGGGTACTGAGTATTGAGTAAGTGCACTCGTTTTTGGATACTCAATACTCAAAAGGAGTTACGCGATACTTTCAGAATTATATTTTTGAAGCATGTTAAATGGAAACTGCAACACGATATAAGAGGACAAATGTGTTTCAGCTACAAAATTAACCAAATCGCCGAAATTAAATTTGCCAGAAAAATTAAGAAACATTTCAAAAGAACAAAAAAGTTGTACGGACTGCGTCCATGCATATGTATAAGTGCTTTACAACTTAATTTGTTGTTAACGTCGAATTTCTTTTTTTACTTTTTGAAATTAATAAAAGAAAAATATATAAAACTAGATGACCGTCCCGGCTTCGCACGGAATCTATTTACTAATGCGAAAAAAATAAGTTTTGCTGTTTTTAGCTGACCCGGCAAACGTTGTTTCGCCATGTATATTATTTCTAGGAAACATTTTTTTATAATCGAAAGTGTTGTAGACAATGAAAGTATGCTTTATTTAAATTAATCTTTATCAAAGTAACAAATATATCTTAAATTACAATACTCGATAGCTATCTAAACATTTAAAATAATTATTAATAGTTTTACTGTAAACTGTATACTGAGTAAGACAGGAGACCGGCTTCGTTCTCATCCCTTTAGGGTCAGTCACCATATTGTACTTAAGGTGATGATAAACTTTTTAAAATCTCCTCATCATACCCTTTCATTTGATACCCATATTGCAAAAAAAGGATATAGTAGGTAAAAAAAATAGTGGGAGTAAAGTGGGCGTGGTTAATTTTAGGGGGATGAAAAATAGATATTGACCGATTCTCAGACCTACCCAATATGCACACAAAATTTATGAGAATCGGTCAAGCCGTTTCGGAGGAGTTTAACTACAAACACCGCGACACGAGAATTTTAATATTAGAGAAGAAGGCGAAATTACTTTTTTTTTGTTATCTTGGACCAGCACTCAGGAGATGACCCCTACACATGCAATGCATTGTACTGGAACTAGAGGAAAGGGATTGTAGAAGAAATGATAGGAGGTGAAGCTTTACTATCGTACAACACAGCTTTTTCCACGTTATTTGTTTTACAGCAGTGTTGTAACGTCTCTGATGTCAAGGAGACGTATTAAATTTTGAAGCTTCGTTTTTAGTAGTTATTTCTAGTAATTATTTTACTTCGCCGATGCTACACAATACCGACGAAGGAGGGCGTTCTGATGTGCTCGTGGATTGGAAACAGCTGAAGCCGTTACTGTTCAGTGACCAGAGACTATGACTGCGCCACTGAAACCTTCCGACAACAACTGACACAAAGACACACAAATGCACAACAGAAAAATGCGGAAAGTTTTTATGAGTCTAAACTGGGGTTAAACTTCAGCATGCAGATAAAAACTATTTTTTACAAATTCGAAAATTTATTTAAAAGTATCCAGTAGTATTGGGTACCCAAATGAAATGTATTGAGTAATGAAAAGTAGTAGAATCTGCCAGCACAAAAACTCTATACTCTACATCTATATATTGCTTGGTATAACATTTTTATGAAACGTATCAACCGTGTTATACGGTTGTTACCTGTACTTTCAGAGCAAAATTTCCACATTTTACTGCACGTTTTTTTAGACACTTTTAACTACTGATCAATTACCTTACCTTGCTACATAATCCCAGTGTAAATATGTACATGTGTACTCGTATGTATGTCAACATAATATTTCCAAGTACTCATATTATGATTTATGACATCCATTAACATTTGACATAAAATGTGTGTGTGTGTGTGTGTTTTGTTTTTAATTTCTAATTTTTTCTTGCAAGAATCTAAAATTCTTTTAAGACCAAATGTTTATGGTTAAATTAATAAGTGCCACATAGAGACGGCGGCCATATACACAAACTTTGACATTTTATTTAGTGTTTTTATCGGGTTTTTCATTAGAGCCTTAGAAAATGTATTACGAGCAATGAAATACAACATATTCGAGAGACTGGTTTAAAATTGAAAGCAGGTGTAGTGCTACTTGAAATTTGATTTCGGTCATAGAACCACCACGAGCCCGTTTACAACGACGGATTCTTTTGGCCCAATTCTCTATCACTCTCGCACTCCAACTCATAAAAACATTTCACATTTCTTCTGATGTGCATTAGTGTGCCTTTGTGTCAGTTGTTGTCGGAAGATTACGGTGGCGAAGGCATAGTCACTGGTCACTGAACAGTACCGGCTTCAACTGATAGCAATCCACTGCACACCAGAACGCCCTCCTTCGTAGGTATTGTGTAGCACCGAAAAAGTAAAATCTATATGTGTGTTTGTTTGTACCTTGTAGCAACCCAAACCGCTGAACCGATCTTCCTGAAATTTTCACACCATATAATTGGGACTCTTGAATGAATTGTAGACTACTTTTTTTTAATCACGTCCACTTTTACGCCTACTTTTTTAATTATGCTACTCCTTCCACATGGTTTTTAACAGATTTTATAATATAAACGAGCTTAACTTCGCCATTTGTAGACCAGTCGCAATGAAATTTGGTGCACTTAGTTTGAGCAATTCCGGGAAGGTTATAAGGTATTAATTTTTTTAAAACTAGGACCACGAGAGAAGGTAGGGGCAATTGCCACGTCAGCGAGACCATCTAACCGATTTAAATGTATTTATGTTTTTGCGTCTAGAAGGACACATATGCTACATATATATTTTTTAAATAGAAGCAGGAGCGAAGCCGCGGGTAAAAGCTAGTAATTACCAAAAATGGCTAGTAAAACTAAGCTTTAAAATTTAATAATTATCCCTGTCATCAGAGGCTATAAACAAAACAAAAAAACGTGCAAAAGCATAGTTGTAAAATATTGAAGCTTTACCTCTCTCTCACTATTCCTTTCCTCTCCTTCCACCACAATGCATCGCATGTGTTGGAGTTTTCCCCTGAGTTCTGTTGCAGGATAAAAAACAATTCCCCAAAAATGTATTTTCAATTAAAATACTTTTGAACCTCTTCGACCTGACAAAATTATAATTGACTCGATTAAGCTTTCTTAAAGTTGCAACCTCCGAGTCATAATTTCAGCAGTACATTTAATTAATTGGAAAAGTTGCTGCCTTGTGTTTACTGAGTCTTTTGTCATTCACCGTTAACTGACAGCTTTCATTCAGCATTCACAATACAATATCAAAATTGTTCTGTTCCCATTGAAGAACCCTTTATAAGTAACAAACAAAAATCATCAATCTCTTAGTTATTATTCTTTCAAACTCCAAATGTCATACATTTATGAGGTTGTTTCTAGCCAGCCAGCCTTTAACAAACGCACTCTGGCATTCTGCTGCTCTGTTGCTCGTCGTCAGTCGTTTAGTTAATAACTCTTATCAATAATGGTTACTTGAAAACTTAACTAAAATGGCTGACAACATTACGCTGCCACCACCACTTTAGACTTTGTAATCATTGGAGTATTTAATAAATATTTCGTTTTTTTATAAATATCGGTTGGCATAACGCAAGTTTTAATTATCAATATATGTACATAATACATACATATGTAAGTAAATACATATGTATATGTATATGTATACGAGTATGTATGTACGTATCTGTCAAAGTGTGCTAGTAACGTTGCTGTCTTTTCCACATTTCCCGTTTAGGCCCAAGCTAACAAAATACTCCGCCTTAAATTAAACATGGTCTACTTTGAATTTCAAAATCCATGAAAACATTGAACCAACCCTTTTTAAACTTTGACAACAACTACGTTTGTATTCGTTCGTCTTTATTAATTTTTTTTTTCGTTTATTATTTTAAATGTTAGTTAATGTTTTATTTTTTTGTTTGTTTGTTTGTTTGTAGTATGCAAAGTAGCAAAAAATTGTTTAAATGTTTCAACATGAAAAATATTGTTTGGTAAGAAATTATGGTTTCCTCTTTTATTTATTTTTATAGTTTCCTTTTTTATTGTTTTCTCTTGTTGTTGAACATGATCCTGTTTGTTGTGTATGTAGTAAGTTGTAACTGGTAAACAGGTGATAATAGAGGGTTTGGTTTGTTTTTCTCCTCGTTCGAATACTTTCAAGTCACGCAAACTTTTGACATTTCGTGCATCCTTCACATTTTTGTTTTTAGTTCATAGGAATAGTGTTATAGAAAGTAATTTAAATTACAGCACTCATTTGTTACATTCTTGTAAAGGAAGTTCTAATAATTATTATTTTTTTTTTCAAAATATTCAATGATGGCAGGTTAAAAATGTGTAGCATTTCTTGAAGGTGGATGGACAAATTTATATGGAAATTTAACAAGAAAAAAACATTTAATATTTTTATTGTGGTTGACATATGTATACTACTCGTACGTTTATAAATACGTACCAGTTATTTGCAAATACTGAACTCGCTGTTTATACGCAGATACCAGTGATGTTACGAATATTCGTACGCGTACCGGCGATCAAATTCAAAATTCAAGCGAATATTTCGCTATACGTTCAAAAACAAAATACAGAAAGTGTAAAGAAAAATATAATTTTAATTACAAAAACCTTTCTTTGAGTAAAATAAAAAAAACAAGATTTAAATCTAGATGAAGAAACGAACGGTTCTCAAAAAAAAAAAATTATATTCGGTGATAGAAAATTTAAAAATAAAAAAAAATAGAAAAACAAAATAAAAGTCCCGGCAACGTATAGTTTTCGATTTATGGACACGTAAAATTTTTATATAAAACTGCTATTCTTCGCTACATTTCTGAGCGTAAATACTATATGGCCAATATTGGTATCATTTGAAAGAATTTTCTACCTAGAAATGTAAAATTTATTTAAAAATTAAGTTTTTACTTGAAAATGTTACGAAACGTTTTCAGTGTTGAGCGTAAGCGATTCGTCCAAGATTCAACCAAAAGAATTTCTAAAACAATAAAAGTTTGACTTTGTAAATTTTTTGGGAAAATGTTTTCTCTTGAAAATGGAGTTTCAGCCGTGATTTAGAAAAAAAACCGTTCAGAAAAGTGCAGGACTAAAGATCAATGGAATTTGTTCAAAACGTGCCAAACAGATATTAAGCCAAAAACAAGACCTCCGAAATATCTTAATATATTACGTTAGGTTATGTTACGTTATCCGGGACGCTGCTAAAAATAAATCACATTGTCTGGACCAGTTGCGTCTTTAAAGTTTCATTTGTGTTACACGTTTCAGATAAATAAAAGGAACGAGTAGACAAATGGGCAAGACAACGAAGAAAAGACAATGAGAAATTAACGATAAGATGAACTGAAAAATACAGAAGAAGAAAAAAGAGCAGTTGCAGTGCCCAAACCAAATGTCGGAGCCATCCGCTTTCCCTTATGAAGGAGATTGGACACCTAAGATCTACATACGGACAGTTCTTAAATGCTACTGAAATTCTTTGGCCAAAAAACGAAGCCGATGTCTCTCCTTCTCCTGTGACTGAGCTTATGTCATATGTTTATGAAGTTAATTTGTATATACTGGTCGCTCTGCGATTGTGCTGAGCATATAGAGCAGCAGACGGTATTTAATTTTAAAAATCTTTTGATTATTTAACTTCGTTCATAAAAAATAACCGAAAACTTGTTCTGTCATATCGCCTGCTCTAAAACAGTAGAAAATTATTATCGCATTCGTTTAAATTTCCATCCAAATAGGAATATATACCGAGAAAGAAGTAAAATCATGATTCAATTAATATAATAATTAGATTTAACCTTTAAACCCAGCTCCATTGTAGCTTCAATGAACAGTTTCAATTGAAAAAATTTCACAATTTTTTCGATTTGACCATTTTAGCGTATTTTGCACTGTTTTGAGAGAACAACAAAATCAATTAAAATAAAAGTGGATTCAATTAAATTATTAATTAAAAAACAAAAAATTACGGAGCAAACACTTAATGGGGAAAAATTTAACTATTATTTTTTCTGTGTAGTGGTTTATTATATTAAATAGACTTCCAATTGCCTGGCCTTCGGTTCAACTTCAAGAAAGTAAATTTAATCAGCATCACAAATATTTCTTCGAATTCAATAAGCGAAACCACCGGCAATGACAAGTCTAATTAAGAAAAGATTTAGAAGTGAACCGATTTTGCACTACTTCTGCAGCGAAAGTTCAGGATCTTATTGACTTTCTATGGAAGCTGTGCTTTCACTGCAGTTTAAAAGGAAAATAAAGAAATATTAACAGTGGCATCCTTTCGCATCTATAGCAAGATTGTAGAATGTAGAACTGACACACATCATCTAGCAAGATATGGTTATACGAAAGTGACAATAACTGTATGACAACTGGACCTCTTAATTTTAGTTAAATTTTTGCAGAAATCAGTTTCAGGCCAATTTAAATCCCAAGCAAGACATAAATAAATGTAAATGGCTTAAATGTGTTACGTGCTAATGTAACTATGACGTCGTGTGCTGCTGTCCAGTCATCGATGGCATAATGGAATAAATTATTGTAGGGCATCATGAAAGGCATTCAGCCACTTTATACTTCTAATTCAAGTGGATTATTTCCTTCTTGCATGTTCTCCATATCTTTATTTCATTTGCAGCTTGTTGAATTGGACTGTTTGCTGTTGCTGCCACATATTGTTTTACAAAGTTAATTTTTATTTATTTATTTATTTTTTTGCTATAGTTCTAAACATGAGTCGGACATAGTGGTACGCGTGTTCAAGTCATAAATTCCATTAAATTAATATGCAATAATTTATTTAGATAACAACTCTTCCCTTTGTTTTCTTGTTTCTTATACTTTGAATGACATGATATTCAAATGTATTTTATCACACACATGTTGGTTGTTTCTGTCCATATTGTTTTATTGCTGCTGATAAGATTTTTGTTATTGTATGCGGACAGAATTGAAATTATTAGATTTCATATTTATTAAGAATATCAACTGTTGTTTAATGAATGCACTAATTAACTGATAAAATTAATTTCATCATTAATTCTACGATTTATTAGAGAGCAAAATAACTGAAAGCGAAAAAAAAATAGAAATCGTATGTAAACAATATGTCGAACATTTGTCAAAAGTAAAGGGATTAAATTGGTATTAGGTTTTAGTATAATGTCTGGCATCAGTTGAGCAATTCAATGTTCTGTTACCAACGCCTCATCGAACTTAGGTTAGGTTATGTTAGAGGGCAGTTGACTCAAGTAGCACCGTAGGTGCTGTTTTGCTACCCTAGTCCCGTAGAAACACGAGGACATTCTAATAAAATATTGAACAATTTCACACAAATTGCACAATGTCGCAACATATTGGAAGCAAAATAAGAAACTGTTACCGCCTTTGCATACATACATACTTACGTATGAATCACATAAATTTCAATTATTATAGTTCACTTATTTAAGGTGACATATGCATTAGAGTGGATCCTCGCTGTATGAAGGAAAAAAAGTCTTTCAATAGAGTCCGAACACAATGTAACGATAATTTATTGCGGTGTGGCTTTTCATACGATTTTGAAATAAAAAACCGCAGTGCGGAACGGCCTAAAATTAAAATCTATTTTATGTTCATTGCGGACTTTCTTATTCTGTCAATTTTTTATACTCCATCTCTTTCTGATGTTGCCATAGTATTTGAACAATTGGCGATGTTCACGGCATTATTGTAAACAAAAAACATGTTTTTGAAGTCGTGGTTTCTAATTCCACACATAAATCAAACGTGGCTTCTACCAAATTAACAACTTTTTTTAATAGCTTCAACTTTTTTATTTACTGTCATTGCAAAATATTTAAGGCAAACAGTAATTTTTTCTAGAAAATTTTATAAAAATGTATTCCCAAATAAATTAATAAAAATGTAAACAAACAATGACAGGTATTACCGTCGCCGTCGTCAGTTGTTTTATGTTTATTTTTCTCTCCCGCAACGAGAAATCGATAAATAATACAGGGTGGCGCAGAATGAGCTATATGGTTGGAATTCTTTATAACTTTTTTAATTATGATATTTTCTTTGAAAGAAAGAGTGTACGTTAACAAAACAAGAAACATATTCCAACTAAAAACCAACATTTGAAATGAAATCATAGCCATTACAGCCGAAATTTTGCAAAAAGGAAAAATGGAAATGTAAAATTTGCTAAAAAGAGCACGTTTCTGCGAAGCAGAAAATGGACATCACTTACAGGATATCATTTTTCAAAGGCAATTGCAAAAAATTCCCCAATAATATATTATATTTAAAAAAACAAAATTATAATAATCGCATAAATAAAAAAGTTATAAACCATTTAACCCCATATAGCTCCTTTTGTGCCACCCTGTATACAAAAAGAATTTTTTTTAAATTTTTCGACATTTCTTTTAGTCCTCTGCCAGGGTTGTTAGTTGTAGTAATTTTATGAATTAAATTTTAATTTGCTTAAATAATATGGCAATTTTTTTCCAATATTTTCTTTTAAACCTTCACGAAAAAAGCAATTTTGTGCGGAAAAAATAAACTTAAAATCCAGATCTGACAAAGAATATGAACGTTATATGCAATTAAGTGAAAAAAGCCAAATGTTTTTCTAATACCAAAAATTTTTTTAATCACAAAATTTATTTATAATTAAAACTAAATTGTCCCCCACAGCGACTTTTGTCGCAATGCAATGACAAGCAAATTCACAACAAAAATTTTGAAGATTCATCCTAATGTACATACATAACCTCACAAAAAAAGTGAATGCGTGCACTATGAATTGCTATTTTCATGACTTCTTATTGGTCGAAATTCTGTGCTAAAACTGGACTGTAAGCTTTTGCTTTACAAAGCAATTTTAAAACCAATATGGAGCTATGGTATCCAGCTATGGGGCACTGCCTCAGCTTCCAATATAGAAAAAATTCAAAGGTGTCAAAACAAAATACTGAGAATAATAACAGATGCGCCGTGGTATATAAAAAATTCTAACATACACAAGGATTTAAATATTCCGATAATCAAACAAGAGATAACAACATACGCAACGTCATACCTAACCAAACTCCAAGATCATCCAAATATACTGGCCCGAAATATTTTAAGCGAAAGAGGGTTCATTCGATTGAAAAGAAGGGATACTCTTTCCCTAGCCCGAACGTAGTAGACGCGGAAATAAAACTATACAAGCAATAAATAATTTTGTACAGCTAGGCAGTACTTAATAATAATTAGCAGTTAGTTCTTAAGATTTGAATACTTATTGTTAGTTCAATTGATTTTGAAGATTCAATAAATAATATATGTGTAAAAAAAAAAAAAATGACTTCTTAATCACTTCTTTATTTTAATTAATTTTTACGGCCATCTTAAATGTTAACAACATTATCACTTTTGAACTAATGCAAAATGCATTCAAGTCTGCCGATTCATTCATATGAACAACTGTGCAGTTGTAATTATAATTTAAATAAATTTTTAACTGTGCTACAGGAACTCAGTAAGCCATGCTAAAACGTAACCAAATCACGGAAAATTAATGGGTGGCAAGCACTCATTTAAATGCCGAGTTGTTTTGCTAAATGTGAACACATGCTCGCCAATGACATCCGCGTGTTAAAATCATGCGTTCTTCAGGTAACTTGAACCAGTTCATTTGCAATAGAATCCACGCATTAACCAATTCTTTGCATGTATTTTTTTTTTTTTTTGCGTATACATATTTATGTATTGTTCTCTTTGTAGAGTAAAATTTTGTCATTAGAAGACTTTTTTTGAATTCACTTTACGCCACAGCAAAGTGTCAAAAATAACGAAAATGAATAACTAAAAATGTTTGCTAAACGCACATAAGTTTATAATATTTTCCCGTCTATAAAAAATGCATGTATTTATATTTTTTTAGAACTCAAGATTAATCACTTCATGCAACAACAAGATGGTTTATATTTTCAATCTTTAAATTTATTGACTGTTAAAGATTCATACAAGTATGACATTAATGGTGTTTTTTAATGTTTTAATAAATTTTTTTTACAAATCCACATTTATGGCTGTCAGTTTTGCCACACTGATTTCCTCGTTTTTAAAGAAGGACAAATGTGCATAAACCACTCACAGTGACTGAAATAAAAATTTCGTTTTCAAAAGAAAAAGAGAAAAATTTAAAACAAAACAAAAATTACAAATCTGGTATTCTGACTTTCAGTCTATCAACGACCTGTACAACTTTGATTTTTGAAGAAGTCGTTATGTTTGCTGATGGAATAGATAATCAAAATACCCATTTTAAAAAACTTGAATATTTTTCATCACTATGTTTTTACTTCTATCCACTGTTCTTTGGTTATACGAATAAAGGAACCCCAACGTACGCATGGACATATTTTTTTATATTCTGACTATGAATGTTATATAAGAAACATATTTAGTTTTGCTGTTTTCTTTTTATTCGACTACATATATTTTATTTATTATTATTTTATATTCTTTTCGACCCTTAAGTATCCCTTACCTTATTTAAAAATTGCTTTATATTGCAAAATGTACTCGTATTATAAAGTTCCTTGGCTTTTCTCTAGCCAGTTGAAAACAACAACTGTTAGAAAAAAAAAATATAAAATAAAATGAAATTTGTAGGCATTCTAAACATATCGAAGAGCATGTAACTTGTGATATGAAACAAACAAATATACATGAAACATACACACATATCTATAATCAGAGTTTGTTTTATCAGGTAGACTCCACTAATCAGCTGACTTTTTTCTGTAATTTATGTTTTACACAACGTGAATGTCAACATTTGTTTACATTTTATGTGCGCCAAATTCATTTTTACTCATTTGTTTAATTTGAGAGAGCGCGCAAATAACACTTTTTCTCATTTATTTATTTTGAGAGGGGGTTGCAAAAGCAATTAAGGCGTACATAAATGAAATTTATGTTTGTTTTGCTATTGGCGACTGTGTGTGTTTACTTTTGACAGAGCGGTGCAAAAACAATTAATCCACACGTAAACAAAATTTGTGTTTTTTTTTGTAGTCATCTGTTATTGACATTTTCATTGTATATTTTTACACAAATTTTACAAAAATTTACACAAACAAAATGCCAGATATGTTTTGGTATTTTTGCATACTTTGCTTACAAACATATGGAAATTAAAATTGTCTTTAATTCCAGGAGTATTTTCGCCCCAACATTTCAACACTTGCCTAAGCGGCTACCAAAAGAATATGACAGATGCCAGGTGCCAGTTACAAGTTGCTTCTACAGAAGCATTTCGGCAGGAGCGTGTTTTAAATTCGAATATGACTAGAAGTTATCCTCTCGTTTTATTCCTTTTTGCACAATTTTTCATAATGGTTTATTTATAAAGTCTTAATAGTCTCTTAAAGACGTGTTTAATAGCTTCTAATGGTGATTTTTTCAATACATTAAAACGAACCATTTCGTTTGTCTCTTTTTTCGATTTGCTTCCATTGTATTCATTATATGTGGAGAATGTGTGCGGTAAAGCTCGTGATTTGTTGTTTAAACTTTAAAGATTTCCAAACAAACACATTAAAGGAATATGAAAAGCATATAGAATGTATTTCGTATTATACAAACCGACATACACACATACTTATAGTTCCCTTTTCTTTTTTGTATTGTGATTTGAAATTTGATATATGCCCGGCTATTCGTGGCAGTAACTTGGAGAAAATGTATACGTTTTCTATTACACAGTTGTAAATAAAATTTGCATGATAATATATTTACTTTTTTTATTTTATTTTTCTAATTTTCCATTCATTTCGTCTTTGATTTATAGCAAATTTCTAACAAACATAATGATTTCACTGGGAATACCGGTATGTACAGAGGGAAGGGGCCAAGTATACAGCAAGTTTTTCCATATCAAAAAGTTTTCAAGTTATTTTTTCCAATTGCATTGGGATATTCAATTGAAGTTAAGCAATCATTTAAAATAAATTATGTACAGATAGCGTTATCTAATATTACGAAAAATTAGTAATAATAATGCGACGATAGTTGAACCGATCGCCGTAGTGGCGGATATCTCTTGCAGTTGCTCTTCAACAGAACACCGTGTATAACGTTCCTTATGAAAGTCAATAGTCTGGCTAAAGAATTCTACCGTCGTATTGAATTCCAATATGATTAAGAAATTTAGAGCTAAGATTTGCTTATTTTTATTTTCTATCTTTTAACACAGCTCCCCTACGCATACAATGATTTGCCCCGGAGCTAGGAAAATAGGTTTTGATGAGGAAAATGGAGGAAGGAGATAGTCTTTGTAGACATTGAATTTAAATTTCGACATCGCAATTGACTGGGAAGACCTACGTGTCTACAAGCGACAGATCGGTTAAAAATAGAATTTATTGAATATTTGGAATAGAATAGAATTTATTATTATGTGATGCGTAGTGTGCTTCTCTGTTAAATCGACCACAAATGGATGAGCTCTCGAGGAGAAATTTGTAACACTTAAAAATGGGCGAGTTCCCTGATAACATTAGCCTACATTCTACTGAAGTAGCGATAGAACAGTGAGGCATACTTCCCACTGCGATGATGCCCAGCAAGTCAATAGAATTGGCTACTCTTCGATCACCGATAAGACCATTCCCAAGCTCCTGTAGGCGGTCGAGTAGCTTTGAAATAGACTATGTAGCACCGGCCCATACAAGAGAGTTGCCGTAAATTTTCGGTCGTATGCAAGTTATTAAGAAGACAAGAGATGTGTTTTTTACACCGCCTTGAAAAATCCTAAACTCTTGAATACTTCTTTACAGACAACCACACCAAAGTCACACCTAATTTTCATACCAAGACGTTGAAGTGCTTATGAGTTATTAATATTTATACCACATATACCATTTCTGTCATGCGCCGATGCTTAGGAATACAGCATTGAGTTTTACGGGCTTTAACATCGCCATTATTCGCCCCTTTCCCGAATTCTTTACAAGATGACGATACACAAAGTGATTCAAATTCTACCTCATTGGACTAATATCTGCCATGTAAGGCCTGCTACTGAAAGAATATGAATGGGAAATGCTGCTGTCATCAGCAAAAGAACAAATAGAATTAGAAGTTGAACAGAAAAGGTCGCTAAGAAAAATTAAACATGCAGCGTTTCCTAACTTTAAATAAAACAAAGTCGTTCTCAAAGAAATATGAAGCGATGACGCCGCCAGCTCAAAATCCACACCAAACAGTAACTTTTTCGGGATGCATTGGAGGCTCTTGGATCTCATGTGGATTGATATCGTTACATATTCTACAATTTTGTTTGTTCACGTACTCATTCATCCAGAATGGGCCTCATCGTTGAATCTGATTTTTCGATGAAAATTATGGTCAGTTGCCAACTGGTCCAGAGCCCATTCAGCGAACACACGTAGTTGTCTATGGTCGTTTACCTTCTGTTCCTGAGTCAGTACAATTTTGTACGGTAGTAGGCCCAAGTCACTACGAAAAATTTGCCTCGATTCTCCTGCACACTCCCACGGACAGCGGCGATATTTTCAGCAGATCTTGCCTTTCGTCAACGTACGTTGGACTCAAATTTATCCTCCACATTGCGAATAGTTCTTTCGGTAAGACGATTATGGCGAACGTGAAATAGGCGAAGAACTCCGAACGTTGAATGAACAGAGCACCCAGTTTGATAAAATAATTTTATTATTTGCGGAGTCCGTCTGTGGTGCTTTGGCAAAACAGACTTGATAAATGACAACTAATTTGACAGATGTAACTTCAATAAGATGGTCGTTATCAACTGCCAAAGTTGGGAAAGCCATATTAGAAGACCCTGTATTAGTACAAAATTAGTATAATTGAAATAAATAAATAGTAGCAGCAAACATAAGGAAACAATAAAATACGTTTCATGATACTGATGTCTAGTAGTTTTAGAAAAGCATTCAGGTTAAACATATTTTTGATGTAAAAAGTATTAAACGTCAAAAGCTTTTTAGACCAATAAATTTCCAACTGGCCCCCAACATCATACATATTTGAAAAGTGTTTTTAACATGGCATTTTTAAACAGTGCAATTGCTGTCTTCCTCCTAAAACGGAAAACACAATCATGGCGGTAATATTCCGCATTTTATGTACTGACGTTCACGCAGAAGTATGATTTCAACATGACGTTTTATATTAAATACACGAAACGGAAATGAAAATGCATACAGTAAAAAGGTTCGAGTGAGTATGAATGTATATTTGAATACCCATTTATGTACATACTCATGTACATATCTATATTTGTCTGTAGTGGTAGCACCTCTTTCCACCCCTTTAATCTTTTTGAACAGTTGTTATTGTAAAAGGTTTTGCATTTGTTTTCTTGCTGTAATAACTGTCATGTTTTAAGAATGTCGAGCAACATGCGAAACATATGAAATACACAATATATTATATACATACATACACGTGTCTGTATGTCATGTTCTTATATACTGCTGCATGTGTATTTTATGTTCGGCATGTACTATGTATTGCCAAGTTGTGTGGACGCAACATAACAACGAATCTCTGAAAAAAAAAACAGAAAAATAGGAAAATTACTGTCATAATACAATACCGGAATACAGCAACGCCAACATCCGCTCATATTTTTACGATTCCATTGACATATGTATGTAACTACATATGTATATATGCATGTATACATATATATACACACATGTACACATGTATATATTATATACTCATTATGAATATTTTGTGGTGTATGACAGTAATTAAAAGAATATCTCATTATTGTCAAATCTAAAGAAAATGAATAATAAAAATAAAATGCCATTTCTAGCTGGTCTAGGAAACTCACTTGAGACCAATTTTTTTTATTAATAAAAGTTTGAAATAAATTTAAATTATATAATAATAATCATAAATTTAAATTATTTATAGAAATTTAATCAGAATACACATTTTCTTCTCCTTTATTATCTGTTGTGAATGAGAATCAGTTATCAGCGAAAACATTTCAAAAATAAAAAAATCGTGTTTTTTTTTAATTATTATGACATTTCGTTGAAAAACTATTATCAGTCTGTGATCAAAAAAAATTTCCTTCACACCTTTTAACAGAATTAAATTAATTTCTGCACCAACGATCTCAAAAAATAAATACTTCTTACGATGTGAAACCGCACCAGAATATACAAAGGCCAATACCACATACGAGTAGATGGTACATTTAGAACTTAATTGGGAGAGAATAAACTTCGGGTACAATTTCTCGTATTCTATTAAAAAAAAATAAATATATAAAGCTACTAATTTACATCTACTGAAAACCACACAGAGTGAACAAAACAAAAAGAACGCTGAAGATGAAGGTGTAGCAGCCTTCGAAAACAGCATGTTCTTCCGTTCTCCTAGTGTTTGTGAGAGTAATTTACAATTTTGTCTCTGATTTAGTTCGTTTCATAGTAACGATCACATGTTGGCGCGCAAGTGCGGGTTCGATACCCGGCTAGACCCTGGGTATTTCTTGTGGTATCACAATGGACCTAAGCTCTGGCCAAAGTAGGGCGTTCACCTTCAGGCAGAGTTCGACACCTAACCTAACGATGACATGTAATTTTGACTGACTGTATGTTATCGATCACTAGCCTATTTAAAATTGAAAATTTTTAACTAACAGGGTTTCTAAATAAGGCACTGCATACATACTTATGTATGTATCTACCAATTAAAAGATTTCTCCCTTATTTAGAGCATTTATTTTCAGTAACTTTCCATTTACAATATTTTTTAGAAATCTTGTAAATGAAAAGAAAAAAAATGTGGATGTTTGTCAATGTCTGCTATAAAATTATTCAGAGCCATATTTTGGAATGGTGCTTCTCAATAATTCACAAAAATACCATTGCTGTAAAACTGACAAAGCAGAAGGTTACCTTCAGAAATCAACTTTTTCTTTTAATCATCTATATGTTTTTTTTTAATCTTGGACCAGAATGCTGCGGATGACTCCTACCCATGTGATGCATTGTACTGGAACTAGGAAGTTAGGATAAGGGAGAGGCGTCGAGAGAGTAGTGTTTATGGACACTTGATTTGAGCCGTCCCACGTTAAAAGTGGCGGAGTTTATTCCACATACGTGCTCTTCGGAGTTTTCTCTGTAATGCGAAGTGCGATTCGCTGCTAAATTGATCACAAATGGATGCACCTTTAATGATGAACGTATTGTGGGGGTTCGCAAACAAGTTCACTCATTGAAATTATTCAAGGATGCCATATAAAATCTCATTGGATGCTTCTTAAATTTTTAGTCTGTTGTGATACTCCAGAAATTTATGGTGTTTTCTTTTCATTGCATTTCTTGCCCGATTCAGCCGTATTCATTTAAAGCTTTTGCACTTTGTTGTTCCTATATAAAGCCATTTCACAGCACTTCAAAGGCGAACAAATATTTTTTGAAAAAGTGAAAACTGCAATGTACTTTTCGTGAATCGAAATAGGTATTTGATTGACGCAATTTTCCACCAGAAAATTTAGTTTAGAAAAATTAAATAGATTTAAATCGAATAATAAAATGTTTGTTGTAAAAAAAAAACAATTTTTAAAGAAGTCTTTTGCTTAGGTTTGTTTGTATATTTCGTAATTCTCAAAGATTTTTTGGGAGTTCTTGTATAAACATGTGAAATTTCTTAGTTTTTTTTCAAGAATTTGGTTAAAGGTGTACTGAAGATTTTGATATTAGCACCAAATGAAATGTGCATATAGAGCAGCTAAACCATATAACAAACATAGATAAATATAACTTATAATAACTATTTGAGGTTTAACATTGGAAACGTTGGAGAGCCCGCAATGTTATAGTTTCTTTTTCAGGCATTTCATCAAATTGGTTCCACAGCTGTAGCAAAAAAGAGAATGCGTCTATTTCACAACAGTGGCATTGTTTCACAAACTGTCTTCCGTCCGTAGATTTACTGACGATATCGACGCTGCGACAATATGCCCGGGCAGGTCTCTAATTGTATTTAAAAAGCAAATTAAAAACACACAGCTGTTTCAGCATTGCAAACATTTACATTTAGGAAATTGCAATGATTTTTTGCTTGGAATACGTGGTGTAGCAAATCTATGTATGTTGGTTTTTGTTGTGGTATTTCAGAATGTAGCATCTGTGCAAGCACTTCAAAATGGACATCGGCTATTTGAACGGTGCATTCCGCAACGTTATTTAAACTTTTTTTTAAAGAAAAGTCTTGCCAATTTTCAAAATAATGTAACGATATAATTAAACTCACACCGTGTTTTAACATTGTGAACATAGAACTGTTCAGCTCTTGTCGAGCGTTTCTTTTTTTTTTGTAGGCAACACAATGCTCGTACTGGAATCCTTTGCATTTCAAAGCGTGCTCCTATTCACACCGCAAAGTGCCTTATGAAGCGTTTAATTGGTTTTCTCATCAAGATAAATAAACATCATAAATATCCATGACACGTGCCGTCAATCATTAAATCAATAAAAACAGCCAGCCAGCCAGCCAACAAGTCAGACCTTTTTATTTTCCCTCTTGTCAAATTCAAACAATTGTGTGAATTTATGTTGCATGCCCCACTTTATTATGAAACGAAGATCATTAAAATTGTTGATCTAATCAATAAATATTTTCAATTAACAGAACGAAACATATGTTATGTTCCAGTTATTTTATATTTTTATTCAATTAACTGGCAAATCTACGTTTGAAACGTTCTTTGGCGAGTTTTTTTTTTGGCGTTTGGTAGCGGAAGCAAAAAAGTGTTAAAAAACTGTCACCTGAGGCTGCGTGTGTGCAACTACTTTAATCCCTGTTTGATTCCTTTCTTTTCTTCGTTGCTGTGCAGGCTTCTTTCACTGCGCAATTTTATTTTTATTCCAGCGTCTTGTTTATTCGGCCATGGTATCATCCTCGCCAGATCACACATTGTTAGAATTGAATTCTCTTGTAATTTGTTAAATTTTTTGTTGATGTTTTTTTTTTTTTTTGGAGTTAAGAACACAACAGATGGTTAAATATTTTTTTGTCTTATAAATAAGAATTTTTAGTGTTTCGTTTTATGCACATAATTTCCAGGAACTTGGCTTAACTTATTTGTTTTCTGAAGGTGCGAAGGTGTTTCATACATACATGCATGTGTATGTGTATAAAAATTTTGTTTGTTTGTTAAGTTTCCTTCACTTGGCCAAAACAACAATCATTATCCTAATTGGCGTTGCGATAAATCTTAAAAGTAACATACCATACATAAATTTATACACATGCACACAGCACAGCACAGTCATAGATACTGCAACATAAAATAATGTTTGTTTGGCTTAAGTGGCAGTAGTGTGAAGAAGTAGCGGATTTTTGCCCGAGACATGTTGTTTGTATGGCTGGTCAGTCAGTCAGGCACCCTGTACCGGAATGCAGGTGATGTTTATAAGTTATTTATTACTTTCACAAGTCTTTCTTACAAACTAAACCAACTCAAGCAGCCACATTCATTTTATTAAACTCCAAGAAACATTCAAAAACACACCACAACTTAAAAGTGGGGAGGTCATGCGAATTGAAATCCTGTTAAATGAAAATAAAATCAATATTTTTCACACTGCAAACGTTTTGTAAACTTCAAAAAATACTTCGAAATCCGTACTTGTTGGTAATCATTTGTAATTTATATTTTGCTTATATAAAGCCAAGAAGTTTGTAAAATAATACGTAAAAGAAAAATTATTTAGTGAGCAATTTTGAGACCGGAAGTTAGATCCACTGCAGTATAAAAAAGAAAATAACAATCATACAAAAATAAAATTTTATTATTTTTCACTTTTTAGTAACTTTTTTAATTCGGTTAAATATTTTTTTAAAAAATTTTTATTTTTCACTTTTTAGTGTCTCATTACGTTGGTTGGTAAAAAAAATAAATTTTTATTTAGGCGATTTAGGCCCGTAAGTAAAATGTGACCACACGGTAAGCACCAGCTTTCCAGGAGGGAGGCTGTATTCCCTGATTCGGCCGCCATTAAAATAACACAACACGGCAAGTACGAACTTTAAAATAAAAAGAAATTTCTTAAATTAAATGTGAAGTTGTTTTCTAAATATTTCAGGATTAATGGATTTAATTTTTTTTTTACTAAATATAGTTCTTTGGAATGAATGAATAAAAAAGTGGGAAAGAAGTTATATTTTTCCAAGTTTTAAGGACTAACCTGCATAATAATAATTTTTAACAGCCTTGTAATACAAGTTGGATATCCTGATATACCCAGCAATGTGACTCTGCTCAAAGGAAAGAGATTTGGGTAGAAAACGTTTTAAAGTTTGGTGGGTCGTTCGCAAAATTCCGCAAATATTAAACGTCAGTAAATCTTTGAAACTGGAGCTGATAGAAAAAAACTAATGATGACATCGTATTCAGCACGCTCAATTTAAACGAAATTGTTTTGTGTGTTGCCGTGTGTTATCATTAATTAATTAATCTATATATATAAAACAGGATGTGTGTATGTATGTAACGTATGGACTCCAAAACGGCTAGGCCGATTTTGATGAAATTTTTAGGGAATCTTCCGAATATTCAGGCGGGTGACACTGTGAAGTCTGACTTTTGATTTTCGGTCTGCGGGCGGAGGGGCGTGTCAAATCCAATTTTCATATTGCACCACCAATGACATATACATATATTTATTTTTTTCCTTTTTTTAATTTTAAATAAATAAATCGTGTGGTAATACAACACTAATGTTTGCTTAGGGCCAGCAGCGCGGGCCGGGTCAGCTAGTACGAGTATAAAGTAGGACCTGAAGCAAACATTTAGGAAATTCGAAGAAAAAAAATTATTTTAGCCCAACCGAACCAATATTTGTTCTTTCAGTCCACAAATGCCCAGCTGCTTTTATATATTCAAATGTTAGAATTTTTTATTCATTTTGTATTTAAATTCAACTATATTGCAATTTTGTTATGCAGTTGCCATTTTACAACGTTGTTTCCTACTTTCAAGTGTTTAACAAATACCATCAGAAAACGACAACAACAACAAAAACAACAACATAAAACGGAATCTGGATATACTATTTTAAATCCGTTTGTTTGCTCTGCGTTTATTTATTTATTTTGTCCATCATTCCTCAGCAACATTGCTGCTGTCCAATCGGAATTCAATACACGGAGGAAGTTTGCACCGCAATTAATTTTTTGCTGGTTTTATATTGTTGTTATGCTTTTTTTAACAAATCGATAAAATGTTGTTTGTTGTTAGTCTATTTCAATATTTTTTTATTTTATGAAAAATACCACAAAAGATAGGAGTGATAGAACCGATGTATTTATAACAAATATGTGATATGAATGTACACACAGTACCCCACCTAATAGTAGTTGTAAGGCAACCCTCTGACCCACAGCAGACGATATTAATATCGCCAGCAAACAATTGGATAAAACATTCGAAAACGAATATTATTAATGAAGCGAAAGAGAACTCACAGAGTTTATCTCGTTCATATTTGCGGCAGCAAATAATACGTTTTCTAAGTTTCGATTATATATCAATAGCGAATGTTAAACCATATCGAAAAAAAACATTTTTAACGATATTCGCTAAAAAAAAAAATAGAATAATTTTTTTGTTTTTTTTGGTATATTAAATTGTTTTTTGTATATATATATTGATTTTTAATAAATTAAAACATGTTTCGGATATTAAAATATATTTATTGATTAATGAACTTCAGAAAACTTATTAAAAAGGAGAGATATATTTCATGTATCTAAGGTAAATGTTGATTGTATTAATCGGAAATCTCATTATTATAATGACGAACATTTCATGAAATCGTTTCATTATATTAATGAAGAATTTTTTCAGAGTGACGGATGCGACCTCTCAAATATAACACCACAAGGAATGTCTTTTTTGTTCCGATATCAGGAATTTTGATATTGATATTGCCGCCATATTCCACATACATATGTAAATATATTTATGGCTCTCTTAAGGATGGCAAGCGAACAATTTCAGTTTCGCTCTGCCAGTTGGTAACCAAAAATTTATAGTTGTCAAAAAAGCACTGGAAAACAATACAAATTTACAATTCTTACTTGCCAATGACCATCGGTAATGCCATATACGGCGAACGACAAATCAGCTGACGTTCGCTTAGCATATGTAATAGAGCCATTATTTCATAGGGAGTCAAACGAGTATTATTGTCATATATGGGTATTTCCATGGCACCGTATGGCTATAGAATTGCTATAACTTTCCATTTTCTTTGTAATATTTAATGATTGTAATATATGTATGTATGTGCGTGATGCTACAGAATGTAATGTTATTCTTTTTTTTTTTTTTTTTTTGCGTGTGAGGTAGGGTTGAAAATGCCTTCGCTCTTACAGAGACCGTCGTCATCGGCGTCGAGTGGTGTTACCATTAAAAAATTCCCTCCTCCTCTTCTGGGTAGATCCTCCACGGGACCGCTTTCCGCATTACTTCGGGAAGGCCCAGAGCCACGTCCGAATCAGGACCACTCTCACTCACTGTAATGTGATTAAAAGTTTATTTATTATGGCATTGTAAGACAACTAACAGTATTTGATTGAATACTTTTAAATGTTTTATTGTATTATGAATTCATATGTATGGTCACATCAACCATATCTTTGCATTTTCGGAAAATTCTCTTGCGAATCAAATTTGAGACCATCGAACATTTTCATTGCGATAAAAATCATGAGGAGAAAATATATCACATTCTTCTTTGTAAGAAAATTTTTCATACACAAAAATGTTCACTAAAATTATTACAACTTTTACATGCAACAAACAACAAACAACAAACAACAAACCATAAAAAATCGCTAACAGCCGCAATAACGAAAAAATCAAAGCAGAAAATGCCGACCACCGCCAACAATTACAACGACATAAATGCAATTGTTGGCGTTTCCTTTACAAAAAGAACAATACATTAATTAATAATAGAAAAATGCAACAAAATGAAACTAAAAATGACTGACATCCGGCAAATAATGATAGACAGCAAAAAAGAAAACAAATTTGCATAAAATGCAAAAATATGACTGAACAAAAAAAAGAAATAAATAAATAAAATAGGAAAAACACTGATAAGAAAACGAACAGCGATCTACGTACAAGATTTGTTCAAAATAAATGTTTCCTTTGAAAAATATCTAGAGAAAAATAACAAATTAATCTCTAATTAGTAAGAAAATATACATTGTATTCCCAGCAGAGTATACAACATCTCAATGATATACAAGACACTGAAGAAGAACTCAATTCATTGCTGACTTTTACATTTTTCTTCAATTAAGCAGTCATTGTGATTTTGGTGCATTCATAATCTTTTTTGCCACCAATTTTATCTCTAGCAGCAACTCAACAACAAATGTGTGTGTGTCTGTATGAGCATGTAAAAATCAAAGCCTGATTTGTAATTAAGACTATTGACAACCTGTCGGAAATTATTCTTTTTGTTTAAGGGTTGGAATCACTGCACCAAAAGGCAACACTACTGGGAGCCGGGATAGACAGCAGCTAAAGCAAGTCTAAATCAACAATAACAAAAACAGCAATAAAAACAACAAATGTTGTGTGTCTAAAGTGGGAAAAACACAAAAATATCCTTGGGGTATAACACGCATTACATCCACAAACACAACAGCAATGTGCCCACGAACGTAGCACACATTACGGCTGACAGTCTCACAGATGTTTCTAAGTCTTCTGGTGCTACACTTCTAAAGAGACTTGCTTTTTGACTTTAGTAAACAATTACATATTAACAAAAAAAAAAAAGAATAAAAATTTTTTTACATTCTGGTATAATATTTGATTACGCCGAAATCACATATACGAATACATTCTCCCAAATACTGTGCAGAGCAAAAGCAGCAAAACAAACACTTTTAAATCAATTGGTTATATTTTTTAAATGGAGGACATAACAAATTTTTATTATATTTTACTTTCGCTATAAAGTCTTAATTACACGCATAAAAATTTAACAAATTAATTTAATTAATTGAAAAAATTGTGTATATAAATCGCATTGCATTAAAAACATACGAGTGCATTTGTAAAGCAACATATAAATATTTTGTATTTAATTCTAAATTTTATATTTCAATTTAATAACAATCGTTGAAATGTTTTGTAGCGTCACTTCTTAAAACTTAAATACATTTCCAATAGCTTTCAGATCTGAAATATTTCGCCAATATTTTTGTTGTTCCCATAGATAACAGAGGAGCGCAATTGTTTTTCTGGAAGGCCGTTTCGATCCATTTACAGTGGACCAATTCTCGAGACAGCGGTCAAAAATCCTTATCTTTTGATTGGCTTGGAATTTTGATACCCGGTTTTTCTGGGTATGGAGGGTCTTTGGACTTTAATTTTTGCTTTAAAGCGTAAAAAATGGCCTGATCAAAAAAAATGTTATGGATGGTTTAAAATACATTTTCGATATTAATGGAATTTTGCTATCCGTATGAATTTGGTTTCTGTGACACGCCTCATTGCTAAGGGTAGCTTGTCAGTGATATAAAATGGAAGTGGTTTCGGTATTGGAAAATTGTTCCCAAGAAAAAGAGTTAATTTGCAAAAAAAAATTCTTTAAATTGGCCCTTTTATTTTTATTACTTTTATTAAATAAAAAAGCTAAAGAAATTTTGTAAAAGCCTTTAAAGAAAAATATGAAAACTATGGATGCTACTGTCGCATTCATATCTTTGCCATAAATCAGTTACTGGATTTATTTAAACAAACTTATTTTTCAGTTGTTAAAAATAGGCCCCCCCATTTTTTCAGAAATTGTATTTCATTCTCGTTCAATAACAAATAACATTTTATACGAGTCTGCCAACACAATACATTCATGCAGCCACTAACAATGTATCGTTTTTGAATTGGAAAAGAAATCAGCATTAGATTTTCCTTTATAGCCTTAACATTGACCCATTTACCCATTTACTAAAGAAATATGGTATCTTTTTCCAATTTTAAATATTAAATGTCAAATTTTAAATGGAACTTTTGTCAAAGTAAGACTTTTAAATACACTTTTTATAACGGTGTTTTAATGTAACAACTTTCTTTTGTTTAAAGCCGCTTTCCTTTAACCAAACATTTTAATAATAGACACATTTTAAATTTTAACCACATTTTATGACATTTTCATGACACATGTCAGCAAGTTATTTTTTTATTTTAATTATATTTTCGATAAATTGACAAATGTTTACATAAACACTCACTTACTCACACGACTTCTTATTATTGACCGAACCCTACAAACACGCACACTTTAACAAGCATTCGCTATTACAGCCAAATGCATTTGTATGCATTTATTTATGCACGCATTATTTCATTTATGCATTTTAGATTCTGAGATACTGGTGCGATAATACTTCAGTCGCTGTTTACAAAAACACATGACAAGCATTTCATGTTAAGTTTACAATGAAACAAAGGACAAAAGTAAAAAAGATCATAAATTTTATACGAAAGTGATGTTGATGATGTGTTAATGTTACTGATTCTAGTGAAATAACTTGAATTAGTTTATACGTTTATAATTATTATTTTTTTATTGTTATATTTACCATAAATTATTTTTACCATAAATTAATTGGGGTATGCACAAGATGTGCTATTAAGTTTTATTGTAATAATGTCTTAATATTTGAAAATAGTTGACAAAAATTGTTGTTGTGTTTCGATGAAAAAAGTGATATAATAATAACACTTTTTTGCGCTATGTTTAATGTTTTGTCATAACAGTAGATATCTGAGTCCACTACTCTTCAGTCGAGCCTGCGATAATATTTACAAGCCGCATCTACTCGTAGTTATTAATGATATAAGAATAAAAAATTGTTTAAAATTTGTTCACATTTTTTTACCTTCCCTTTAATTTGCATTGTTATAAGAACTAGAAAGAAAAAACCACAATACAAGTGAGGAAATTTTGTTTGTGTAACTCATCTGGCTGGCAACCATTTAACGTTTATCCACCGTTTAGCCGCCGTCCAAAAAATTATTCAGCTCATATCACTGGCAACAGCTATTTTCGATTATATTTGTTTCAACTTGTTTTATTGTTTATTTGTTTTTTTTTTGGTCAAGATAAGGAAATCGAAACATATTCGACTGGCCGATATTTCTTTAAAAAAAACCGGACTATACGAGATTCGAGAAATTAACATTTAAAAGAAAACCAGCTGCCACATACACACACATACCAGTATATAAGTAACTCATACATATGCACATAAACAAAGCTTGAACACATATTTTTTAAGCTAAAATTCTTTTATGAATACAATTTTAGCGAATAAAGCTTAAAACAGACTTGAAATGCCGTTTAAAACTTTTATGAATTCGGCTGTAAACGCTTTGTAAAATGCTGTTGTTGACGTACACACAAAATCACTTGTGCATAAAACAATGACATTCGTTGTGACAAGTACATATAATACAGTGAATACAGCTCTCAAGTTGTTTTATTACAAATTAGAGCCACTGTATACAGGGTATAAGTGTGTGTGTGTGTTATTAAGAATTTCCTTTCTTATTTCTTAAGCTGCTGTTTATGAAAATCTTAAATATGTGAACTTTGAATATGCCTACACAAATGTGTTACATAATTGAAAAATTCACATTTCTAATAGAAAATTTAAAACGAACACAAAAATATTTACTCAACTCGACCGATAATCGCACAACTAATTAGAAATATTTACGAGTTTTAACATAAAACAAAATAAAAATATTTCTTTAAAACATTTTCATTGAGGTAATAATTAGCAAAAATCGGCAATAGTATTAGTGTGTGTGCCTGCTGCAGTAGCACTGACGACAGCAACACAGCGCTGGAGGAATTATCCGAAATAAAAACACAAAATTCTGATTAAGATGTTAACCAACATAATGTAGCCCGTCCAAATGAGATTTTTCTTTTATTTTTTAAGGGCAAATGCAGTTACACTTATCAAGTCAAAAGGGGCAAAAAGAATAAGAAAAACACAATAAACAGTGAAAAGAAACATCAGTCGAAAGCCAGGCAACATTGTTGATACTGACAGACATGAGGTCGGCTTAAAAATAATTACCGCCTGCCTGTTAATGTTAGACACCACAAAAATAATAATAATGTTGCAACTTGCTCATTACGTACATATATATGCATATGTATGTATACAAGTGTACTCGTATACAAATGCACTGCTATTCGAGGCAACTTTTATAAAAATTTCACTTCTGCAGCCAGCCGGTGGCAGTGACGTGTTGTGCGATAAGTAGGAGTGGAAAGGCAGAGAGAAAAAATAACGCTGCTTAACAAGGACTTTGACTTGGCGCAGCTGCACACCAGGTTTATTTTGCTTTTCTTAGCCATTTTGGTTACTCTTAAATCCACCACACCAACTAGTGTTGTCTACTGCTGCGTCTGCTGCTCACATTCACTCATTTGTACATTCATTCATTCATTCATTCATTCGTTTATTTCTTCATTTGGTCCGTACCATGCTGGAACCATGCACGTTACAATCGTTTTTAGTTTTTGGCAGAGATGTCAGCAAAGAGTGATAATAATATTGTTATTTCTTTTATTACTACACGCGTTGTATTATTAACACTGACAGTTACTTTGACATGTAAATGACTGAGTTTATAGTGTTGCTTTTTCAAATTTGTTCGCTTGATGTTGTTTTATTTTGGTATTTTTGGAATGCGGTTGTGCCCTACTGCCAATTCCTTTACACATTTATTTGTTGCATTAATTGGAGATTTTTTGAAGTTGACAAAAACGCACTTGACAACACTGTTTGTCGACGACAATTCCCTTGACGCTTTGGCCTGGCAATGCTGCATGAATATACTGGACCAATGATGATAGCAAATTGTTTGAAATTGTATCACTGAAGCTTGAAAATGCTGCACTTAGGCAATATTGCTCAGGTGCCTACGAATGCAATGCTTGCACCGAAAATAGTTGGAAAATTATTTGGAAAGTGTAGAAAGCAGACAGGTGGCGAAGTGATAGGTTCTTTAAAAGTGCATTGCATTTTACCCTTTATTTATTTAAAATGTTGCCACTTTATTAATCTCTTTTATAATTCATGTCAAATTGCTTTATAGTGGAGGGAAAAAGTGAAAATGTTTTAAATAGGATTAAATAGATCACAATCGGGCAAGAAATGAAATGCACTTTTGTTTGAAAAGAAAACGCCAAAAATATGGCATATATATATGTATATATATAAATCTGCTACCAGACACCCTTTACATGTAGTGCCCCTACTACCGCTTTAAATGCAATTTTTAGCTGTTTGGGTTATTTTAATGTTGTTGGCTACATTTTTTATTTTTATTTTTATTGTTGTTTTTGTTTTTTGCAACTTTTAATGTCGGTATTTATTTATATTTTTCTCGGCTATTGTTGTTGTTTCTTTTGTTTTTGTGTTTAACACACTGCAATTAGTAAAATTTCATTTTATTTTTGTATGTCGGCTGGTCTGTCTGTCTCACTGTCTGTCTGTCTGCCTGATTTGTATCTGCGCTGCATTGGAGCAATTTTGACTGCAGTTGTTGTTGCTATTGCAGTTGTTATTTTTCATTTCTGTTGCACAAAAGCTGTTGTTGCTTTTGTTTTTAATGACAGTCTAACAAGCGTAAAAACACTTCTGAAAACATACCAATTTGGACATTTTGATTGACATTTTACTTATGCAACAACAACAACAACAACAAAAATTCAAATAAGATGTAGAAATTTTAAAATGAAGGTACAGTGTATTTAAGTAGCAGTAATAATAATTTCATGTTTTTTTTTTACCACCATTTGGTAACCTGGATGTTTATTTGATTTATTCTGGATTTAATATGCGATCTTACAAATGTATGCATGGATTGGATATGTATTTCTATTAAAGGTAGCGCGTAGTGCATTGAATTTAGTTAGTAAATAAATAAATAATTATTTTCTTTTTGAGCATAGAAATCTAAAAATGTGGAAAACTAATTTTGAAGTAATTGAACCGTCACTTATTCAATCACTCCATTTATTAGCAGGTGTTTTTTTTTGGACCAGCACTCAGGATATGACCCCTACACATGCGGTGCATTGTGCTGGAACTAGAGGAAAGTTTCACAATCTTACAACTCTGCTTTTGCACTTTCTTTGTTTGTATGGCAGTGTTGCAGCGTCTCTGATATCAAGGAGACGTATGAAATTTTGAAGCTCCGATAACAACTGACACAAAGACACATAAATGCACATCAGAAAAAATGCGAGATGTTTTTATGAGTCTGAAATTGGGTTGAACCCAGGTATATTTTTCGTCTTATAGTCCACGTGCACACTAATTCGACCATCGCCACTCTCACCCTGTTGTGTATAGATAACCAAGCTATGTGTACTAAATTCGTATACTTTTAAAAGTATGTTTCACACTATAATACTTTGTAATGAGACATGTCAAAAATTCAAGTATTGAGTGTGCTATGAAGAAGACAAATAATACGGTGATACATTTGACATCCCATTAGATTTCATCGTGTTTAGACATTTTTCTAAACGATAAGATTTTTATTTAGAAAAGCAAATAAAGAAAAAAACAACATTACAAAAAGGTTATTTACTTCTGAACCGGATTGTCACTTTCTACTTATACTTTTCATTTTATATCAAGTCTGATAGTCACAAAGTTATGAGAAATTCGTAAGACATGTATAATAGTCTGAAGCGGCCTTAAGCAATGTAGATGAGAAAAATCTTTCAATTCTTCAATCTTCTTCAATTCAATATGAAGCAACTCAACGTTGGAATTATGTCATGACCATGAATTTTCCCCACTGCAATAGCACGGTCACGACCAGTCACCACGTTTGTCGCATTAATGGGTGACATCGTCGACAAACCGTCTACAGATTTAACTTTGACGTTTGTGTGTGTAAAGAAACTACTACTAACACATTGCCAATTACACATATGCAAAACAAAATGTGGCTATGCATAAATTTTCTTTCATGCATAATGAAAAAATTCGCAAAAAGAAAAAAAAAAACATATTGTTTGCATTTTATCACTTGTGAATAGTAACGAATAAAATAAATCTACGCATGCATAAACGACAAACTCAAAATATTTTCTATTCTCTCATACATATATGCGAAGAAGCAGTGAAATCTAAAACGTGCTCATTTACGAACAGTGAGTCAACATTTTGGGACTCTGATAAAACCTCCCGAGTGTCCAGGTGAAAATTTAATTGAATAGTTGAGCGTGTTCAGTTCGACGGATATTAGAAATTGAGGAGATCGAATTTATGAATTATGGACGTGCAACAATGGATTGAATGTATGTGAATGGAATGTGGCGATAAGTTTTTATCGCAAAAGAAAGTTCACTGGTTCCATACTACTGGCTCGGTGTCTTGCAATGGAGTGAATAGATAAATTTTACATTAGTTAGTGATGAACATGGAGAACGTTTCACCACGATGCATTTGAAAGGCGAGTGAGGCACACATTAACAACGTAAAAATTGCAGTTGTCATAATCAGTAAAGTTTTTTGTTGGCTGTGTTACAGTGTGAAAAAAAAATTACTTGAAAAAAGTAAACATTAACAGAAAACAATTAGAAATCAATTTCATAGTAAATATTTGTGTATATTTAACTTAAATTGTTTATTTATAAATTAAACAAATATTAAAATAAAAATTTACTTTATTTACTAATATATTTGAAAACTAAAATGAAAAACGGTAACTCTGTAATCGTTCGTCGGCGTATGAAATAAAAATAAATCTATCTGAGAGTTCTTTGCGCACGACGAATTTCGTCGACGGCGGTATTATTTTCATAAACAAATGTGCATAACTGGGAGACTCGCAGTTTACTGTTTGAGGTTCCTTATTTGAGATACCCCTACTACCTCAGTACAAGAGCAATGTCAGTCACTCTAATAAAAACCATACACGTTTTAATTTAAATAAGAAGAACGTTAACTCGTGATAAATTCCTGATTTAATTCATGGCTGAAAACTGAGATGTGATTGGCATATTCTCGTTATATCAACGACCAGGCATTAATAATCACATAATGCGGCCTCGGAATAAAATAAAAAGTTTGAAAATTTGACTGATTCGCAACAATTAATGAAAATTTTATAAAATAAATATTTTATTGTCTTCTTCGACCGCAACTTTGGTTAATATTCAGGCAAATAAATTACAAATGATCAATTGAAGATTTTCGTTTTGCTTTATCCCACGATGTTTGGAAATTTCAACTTGAAGAAGAAAATATTTTTCACCCTAAGAACGCTTCAAATACAGATAATTGGTCATATAAATGTATCAGGATTTGCATTTATATTTTTTTTCCTTCTTTTATTTGTTTATTCAACAGTGGAAGGAGAGACTTTATTACACATGAAATTGTTTTGTTATTTGTTTGTTTTCGTTTTTGGGTGGTTTTAACTTTTGTTTAATGAAACTTGTCTCGAATCGAAAATTCCCACACCAAGTTGTTGTGTTTATTTTTAATGTCAATTTATTGTTGTTGTTCTGTTTGTTAAGCAACAATAATGACTCTTTTGCTTTACTTTTATGGCATTTCATACATCGAATGGTAAAGCGCGTTCATATTCAATCGGACTTGTTATCCGTATTAATTTATGAGTTGGAGTTTGTTGTAGTCAGTATATTGTATTTATTGTGTACTTTAGAAGTTCTCATAAACCACTGTTCGTATAGAATTTGTATGCACTGTATTGTGAATTGTGGTGTCTGCACACACGTTCGAAAGTTTTTCTTAAGACCAGTGCTCAGGGGATATTAACTATCGTTATGCAATGAATGGCACCGGAAATAAGAAAATTACTTTTGGAAGGGGGATAGAGGGAGTAGGGTTTGAGTTGAACTTTCCAACATCGCAGTTGTTAGGGCAGACTTCTGAAGGGAGTTTATTGCAGAAAGGGACGGTGCGGCTGAAAGGTGTAATCCCTCTGAGATGTGGAATTGACCACAAATGAATGCGCTCTGATAAAAAAGTGTAGAGTACATTCGATTGCAAGTACTGAGCCATCTTTTCGCTACACTGTACCTTTGCAACACTCTGCATAGCAGATTTGTAATTTGAGCGTGTTGTGAAGATGATAAAAACAAAAATTTTGTCTATTCAAATCTGATCAATGCGATTCTGACAGTTAAGCATATTAGGCCGTTGTTTTGCATTGCTTTTAATATTTTGCAATATACCCAGGCGAATTCATACCATTTAGCCAGCCGCATTACCTAATATTCTCATCAGCTGACTTGTGTTCAATTGTCAAAGTTGTGTTAACACATAATTTGTTTTGACAACTCGCATAAAATCATTGTGTTAGTATAAAAAAACAGTTTTGTTGCAGGGACGAGATGACCTGGTATGAATTCGCCTTGCAATATACAGTGCGCTCGGGATAACGTCAACTTTTTTTTAAAGACAATACAAACTCTACGAAGCTCTGCCTGCTTGTCTGTAGAAACATCCAGGGTCTAAGCAGGAATCGAACCCGCACCTCCATATTGATAAGACTAATTAAAAACGTGAGTGTTGACGTTTTTGTATTTGCAAATTTAATACGAAACTATTATATATATACTGTAGTTTAAAGTATTTTTATTGGTTCGAAGCAAATAAAAAAATTACAAAAATAGGCTTCCAATCCAAATAAAAGTAATAAAAAGATTTTTCCTGGGACCTTGACATAACAATCAATACTTTTACAGGGTAACCCCAGAAATTGGGAACTAATTGATTACAATTAATATATATATGTACACACATACATATTGTAATTGTTACTAAAGCTTAAATTTAGTTTTATTTCTACAGGTGTGTCATATAGATTTTAAGAACCTGCAAATTTACACATTTTTCAATTCGTACCGTTTTTGTTTTGCTTCTTCAGTTTTATTAATTAATACGACAAAATTGAAAACATTTTTTTTTATTACTAATTATGACATTTCTATTGAGTAACTGCTTTGTAAACAACAGAAAAGTAACCAATAGGCCTGAAGACATTGAAATAATTGGGAGTATTTTGGATATAAATCAAAAAAAAATTGGCTTGAAATTAAAGTTGATTCACAGAAATAAATAAAACAAAATCTTAATTAAAAATTTGTAATATCAATTAAAAAAATTAATTAAATTTTCATACATAAATAAAATAATAGTCCTAATTAAATTATTATTGTTGACTTGAAGTAATTTTTAATTAAAATTTTAATAATAATAATTACAAATTTAATTAATCATTTGAAACATAAAAAATTTTCAATTTAAAAAAAAATAATTTGAATTCTATACTATTTTGAAACCAATTAAAAATGAAAAATTTTTGCGTTTTACGATTTCTGGAGAAAGAAAAAACTTTTTAATTTTCACTTTCACACGAATTTGGTTTGTCGTTTGGTTGACGTTTTAGAATAGAGAATGTTATTAAAATAGTGTTGACGTTTTGGCATGTTGACGTAATGGGGTGTTGACGGTTTCCCGGGATCACTGTATACATCAATTAAACATTTCCCTATGATATTAATCCAAATTTTAAGCGAACCGTTTTGCGCTTGTTTGCACATTTCAAATACTTAACTAACATCATAAAAATAAGTAAGTACTAATCAAATAAACAACCAACCCCCTCATGGTTACGAAATATGATTGTACGTTACGTTATCGTGTACGTCTGCCTGTACGAAAAGTACAAAAAGTTCTGAGTGTCTCTTTGACAGTTGCAGTCCTGTAACAAAGCCGCCCAAAATCAGCCCTGGTAGTATCAACAAATATCAGCAAACGCAGTACAAGGTTGAGTGTATTGAATGTATTTATTTGGTTACTCATTTCATATTTCACTCACGTCATCATCATCGTCAGCGTCATCGCTATCGTCATCATCAAATTCCGCCTTTTGTGAATGCGTAAATATAGAACGTCGTTCATTATTTGTATTATTTAACAAAGATTATGCATGGATGGCCAGGATATTCTCCACACCAAAGGAACAAAATAGCGCCCAAGTATAGATATGTATGTACATATGTCTGTAGTATGCATATGCAAGTGTACCTTTGTAAGCACCAATACCACTACTGCTGTTAGATACATATTTCCATACTTGTATGTACATATTTACATGTTTGTTTTAACATTTCTCATGGTATTCTTTGCCTGTTTAAGTAATGACTTTGACACGTTTTTAGACTTTATTGCATTTTATTACATTTTGTTACATTTCACAGTTAAACTGACATTAAATCTTTTCTTTTTTTTTGTCTATATTCTTCGCCGTTTGGTTGCTTTTCAGATTAAATTGTAGGGCGTATTCACTAAATCGCTGGGAAAATTAGGGTTTCTTAATATGACGCAGGAAGGTAGTTAAAGTCAATGTTAGTTGTGTCTAAGTGTTTTGAAGTTGGTCATGGGAATGAATTGAAAGATAATGACAATTGGAAGGAAATAATTATGGAAGATAAAATAAATGATATAAATTAATCACTAACTTCTTGTTCCTTGATCTTAGCTTCCATATGCTACATGATTTCTTCTGAGAAGATCAAAAGCCTTTTTAGGTCACATTGACTTTCTTTGAAGAGACGTGTTTCTAGGAATATACGTTAAAAATCTGTTATAATCGTACCTAACCTGAAGAAGAACTTACCAAAGATCGGAATTAATTCATAAAAACAACAGAAATACTTAAAAAAAAAAAAAAAAAATTTAATTGCAAAAATGTCAAAGTTTTAGGAATTCAATTTTAAGGCTTTGAAAAAAATCTATAAAAAAAGAACAGGAATATTTTTCTAATATTATGAACAAATAAGAAAATAAGGAAAATAAGAAAAAATAAAAAATATAAACAAACCTTTAATCTTGAAAGAGAATATAGAAATATTTAATTAAAATTTAATTTTTTATATTCGGTGCGTGAACTAGTGAGGCAGTAGAATTCACAATTTAAAAGACGCCGCCAACATACTAGATGCCGACCGACATTGTTATCTAGTGAAATCCGAACTACGTACATTCCATGGTATTACGAGACTTTTACATTATTTCCCTGGTACATGATGAGAGGCACGTAGTAGCCAATAATTATTGTAAAGCACTTAAAACTAGATAGGGCGATTTTAATGCTTCTTTCATGTTTGCTATATGATGCAAACACCACATAGACCCCTTGGTGCAATTTCGGCCAGCGATATCATTTATTAATTGCTGGGGCAAAACGGTTGAAGACATAAAATTACTTTCTAACTTAGTAAGAGTGAAAGTAGTACGGCCAAAGAGTGACCATCCATTGTGCTCGATTTCCAGTTCTGTCCAATTGAGAAAAAACCACTGAAATTAATTCACGGGTACTTTGTCTCTGCTAATCGCGTACTCCTTTGTCTGCATTTGAGCAACAAAATGTTGTCAAAGGAAAGTAGTAAATAAAAATTAATATCCTCTAACTTGAAAGTGAATGCGTCAACATAACACCAGAGGCGCAGCAACTCTGCTTGGAAAATGCATTGCATACATGTGTGTGAAGATAAATTTACAAATATATAACCCTAGACACAAAGCTCACCACATAATAAACCTCTGTTAACGTATTAACAAACATCTTTTAGGAATTCTTAAATTTGTTTGAGGTTCTTAAAAGGAGAACTTTTAAGAAAGGTACCAACGTTGGCGTCCTTTGGTGATAGCAATGGCTATGGCCACTTCATACAGAACTGTATATTCGCTGGGAATTTCCAATAGATCTATGCTAGAGCTCTGTTAAGTGCTGAGGTCTGTGTCTAGGGTTATATAAATTTTAAAATTTATTTTCACACCCATGCGGGATATCCTCCGAGCACTAGTCCAAGAAGACAAATTTTTTTTTTTTTTTTTTAAGACAATACAAACTCTACGAAGTTTTTTAAACTTGTCTCTAGAAACACCCAGGGTTTAAGGAGGAATCGAAACCTCACCTCCATATTGACAAGACTAATGCTCATGCAGTAGACTAGGAAGGCGGTTGTATTCTATGAACGGTTGAACAGCTTATCCGAACACGATATAATTTAGTGCACTTATTCACTTGTTCATATCCGGGAATGTTATAGGGTATGTCTTTTTTCTCAACTATGAGAAGGAGCGATTTCTGCCTATCTAAATTTTCAAACCGATTTCAATGAAATTTAAAAATAGATCTACGTCTAGAAAGTCAGGTGCGTGTGGATTTGGGACCAGGCAAGGGTAAGGGGTACATTTTCTGTCTCCCAAATCGATTTCATTGAAATTTTAAATATGTATTTGTGGGTACAGCCTTTCGTTTAGTACATACGCAATTTTACAAATTAAATTGTACACAATTTTTGCTTAAATATTTATTAATTTGTTTTTAATTAATTAGTTTTAACTTTAAGAATGTAATTGCCTGCCGCACCAACGCGCAGCTTCTTAGGTAACAAATAATATATGTATACATATTTGGGTTCTTGTCGCTTAACATGGATGGCCAACTTCTTACACTTAAACTTATTATAAACTTCTGCAATTTCTACCAAAACGTTGGTATGGTATCCAGCTGGGGTACTGCCTCGCCTTCAAAAATAGCAAAAAGTCGAAGGCAGCAGCACACAGATAGTGTATTTTATAAATATCGGACAACATATGTATATGAGCCGTGTAACACATCCTCTTACATTAATGATAAAATGATCGAAATTCAGAAGCAGTAAAAGCTGTGGGAAGCAATATTTTGCATATTTAGGAAGAAATGGTTACAATTAATGCACTAAAGTAAGTATAGAAGCTAAAAAAATGCATTCTTGTGTGTTTGCCTTTTTGGATACATAAAGTAATGCTTCTAAGCGGCTCATCGAGAATAAATATTCTGCATTATGTTGTCTCCCTTAAAAAAAACATTTCCCGGCCACCACTCATTTTTGCTGGGTATGTATAAATCCTAGAAATTCTCTGCTCGGTTTGGTCCTTTAAACTATAAGATAAATTTATTTTTTTAATGTGATTCACAACTACGAAATCTGCACTGCAACATTGAAGCACTCGAATATATAAATATAGTAACTTTAAAAACAATACTGGTTAATTTAGCTTCTGTCGCATTTAATAAACATTATTTGAAAAATTAATAAACGTCTTTAATCCTCATGAATATATTACCATCACCATTTTGAATTATGAATACAATTTTAAAAGAAAAACAAAAGTAAAACACGTGTTCAGGCTTAAAACATCATCTAAAATTGTATCGGGATCTCGCCAACATTCAGCCATAAAAACACAAACTCTCGCCCACTGAAAGGAGTTGTGCTAGGCCGCGTGTGTGTGAAGTATGCACCATAAGGATTTGTTTGGTTAGTAAAGACAACATACCCAAAGGACTTTTTAACTATGAAGGCTGTCTTTTGATTATTGAAAGGGGGGATTTAGAGTGAACGAACGTACATACATAAACATGTATTAATGCCTTTTAGAAATTATGTTGTTCTTTTGATATGTATATTCGTTGCTGTTTTTCTCCATTTTTTTTGCTTTATAATTTTATTCCAATATCATTGTTATTGTAACCGTTTTCGGTTGGCCAATTCGAAAGACTTTGTTACTTGCTACTGCCATTAAAAGGACTACAATGGTAAACAAGTTGTAAATAATGTCACTCGAACGTAAAATTGTGGATGTTGGGTTGATGGAAAAGTATTAGAAAATTGCGAGTAGAAAAAGTTTTTATTCAAAATATTAAGTTCATAAAAATTAAATTTGAGTGCATCGAAAATTTCGCAGTAAAAATGCACTTTTTAAATTAAGTGTAATTTTGTTTATGAAAATGGCAACTCTGAAATTATTACAATCCAATAAAAAAATCATAACTATTTCAAAAAATACGTGTTTTTATTTTAAGATGGCGACAAAAACATGTTGATGTGACACACATATTACAATTGTTTTTCAAAAATCTTTATATCACAACAAACAAAATCATATTCGTATTCGATCATGAAATTACCAGAAGAAATGCCAATGACAAAACCCCCAACTATATAATGCCATATATTTCGTTCTTCTTCGAAGTATTAAATACATAATCGTATACTACAACATACTACGTTTATACGCACGCCTTATTTGCAAATAAGAACGTAAAATATTGCCGTAAATTTTTATTTAAGAGACTTATTAACTCAGGAAAGCTATTTACGATTAATTTAACTATTTGCAAATAAACGTTTTTCAAGTACTTCAAGTAATATTCACGAATGTACAGCTATAGTTTGAGTTTAAGCTTTTATGCAAAGGCATAGACATGAGGAAGGCATCTCCTGTGATCCTGATCTGTAGAATTATTACTGTGCTATTTGATTTAAATTTTACAGTTATTAACAAGTTTTTGCACTCTTAAACTAATTGGTTGTAGCAGTTTCTATTAATATAAATTTCTCATTTTTAACATAGTTCTGGCTGTCGGCCAAAGTAGAATAGTGTTCCATGTAACATCATTTTAGACAATACATTACCCGCCAATTTAAATTTTTTTCTTAATATAGAATACACATAAAAAGTATTGCAAAAATTTTGAGAAAGTTCCTCAAACCGAAAAATTTGCTTTAACTCTTTTTTTGGGATAAGAACATAAAGGGACCAATTTTTGTTAATCTTCAGACATATTGAAATTCTACGAAAAAAAATTAAAGAATTATTAATTATAATTAATTATATATTAATTTCTAGAAATGGAAAGCATTATTAAAGAAAAATTTGCAATCACTTTTAAAAGTATTAGGCAACGGTCCGCACTAATGTTGTCGTCGTATACGTACAAATTCAACACCGTTAATTAGAATAATATATTTTTTCAATTAACAATTTAAGCAATTCAATGAAAAATTGAATAATTTTTGGGCTCAATCGTTACATAAATTAATAATTTATTTTTCTGCTATGAAATTCAAAAAATTATGGCTTATTTTTATTTAAATTCTTCTCTGAATGTCTTCTTTCACATATGCAACACTCTTTATACAAATAATAATTAATACCCAATAAGCATTCTATTGAATACAAATATTTCTTTTTTTGGTTATTAAAATTGACATTATTGAAATTTTCCAAATAATAATTAATTTTTTTTTATTATAATTATTAAAAATTTTATTTATTCAATAAATTGATAATCATTTAATTGATACTATTAATTTCTTTCCAGCTGAAAATCATAAAAAAATCATTAAAAATTGTTAATTAAAATTTTTACAAAACCTGTGGGATAAAAATACAAAGAATTTTTAAAATCGCACGATCTCACGGACTACTTTATTGGATGGATTTTATAAGTTAATATATTTGTCGTTTGTTTAGCGGTGCATTAATTTCAAATAATTCAAAATAGACTTGACAAGGAAAATTTCTTTCTATGTTCGCCAATTTCTACTCTTAAACGATGGAAAAAATAACTCCCTAAAGCAAGTGATCACATATCGACCCCTGTGCGCGAAATTATTGTATGTTACAAAAACTAAATTTCACAGGAGAGCGTTTTTATTCGTCTTTTTTTTTATTTGCCTGACAGCAGTAACTGTCACATACGATAAAATGTACATAGTGTTATCTCCATAACTATAAGAATCATCGCTATAATACTTTATCTGCAGATGAATTAATGGATTTAGAACCATTTTGCATAAAAAAGTCGATTTCGAAAAAAGTGTAACATACGATAATTTCGCGCACAGGGGTCGATATGATTACACGCCTACGTGGCCAGCTATTTTATAAGCATTCGAATATAGGCATGTATTTCCTCAATTAGATATAGATAAACGAAACTATTTTTGCACACATCCAATCTCAAGTCTAAAGCAAATGATTTTTAGGCAGGGTTGAACATGAATACACTTGCTTTTTCCAGGATAAAGACGACAACAAAAGGGTGGGAAATTGTTTTGATTTTTCAAGCGTCTTGTTTACAATTCTCACGCGTGTGACTTTTAAATGACAGATTAGTTAAAGCAAATGTTTGCTTTTGGAACGTGCACTGCCATTAGAACAAACGTTTGTCAACCATAATGCGCACACTTACACACATACTTATATTAAATAACGGTATTCCGTAAATACCACTTACATTTTATGTCCTTATTAGATAAAGTACTGCAATACGCATGCATTACGCGCTGCGCTGCTGTTGCTGTTTTCGTAGCTGATAGCGATCGCACATCAACCGCATACTGCTGCCAACCAAACAAGTGAGTGAACGTGCGAACGTCATTTGGCTACAAAAACAATCATTGTCATCATATTTTTATCAAATAAGAATTTCATTATAATACTTGTGTATTTATATTTTCAGTTTTTTTTTTATGAGACTTTTATCGTTTGCAGTAATTCGTATCATCACATTCGCTGTGATCGAAGAGATATTTTTTTCTAAATTAAAATTTATTCAAACACACGTGCAGCGGTTTAATTTTGAAATGATTATGAACAAACAAATTCTTGTTATCAGGCAAAAACAATTGTAAACTTTTTTTGACTTAATTTGATTATCATTGTTTTCATCCTGTTTTTTTTTTCATTTAATATATTAATTTTCTTATGTCCCTTGCATGGTATTTTTTGTAACTTAATTTGTATTAATGTGACGATAGTCATCGTCAGCATTTTTTGTTTGAAAATATTTAACTTATTTCGAATTAAATTTCACTTGACTTCTTTTTTTTTTGTTCCTTAAAGGGGTGGTATTTTTTTTTTATTTCCGTTTTGTTTCAGCGAAAACCTGTCAATTTGATGCAGAATAATTTTGATTAATACGAAACACGTTTTGACATTCTTTTCTTAATATTTCCATATCCCTTGGGTTGTTTTACATAAAATAGAGCGTCATCTTTGAATTTCATTTCTTATTTTCATTTTTCTTATAACAATTTGTTGATGTTAATTTTTCATAGATTGATTAAAATAAAGTGGATGGAAAAAGGAAATAAAAACGAAATATGAACAGGATGCTAATGACATTTGTCTTCTGTTTTCATAATTTTTCTTTTATTTAGCAAAGTTTTTATTTAATAAATTTCTTCCTTCTAATTTGAGGGTGGTTGATCAAAATAACGGGTTATCCATTTCGTGGTTTCAAAACCGCCAGTCTGGCAATGCTGTCAGCTGTTAAATATCTATCATCTGAAGTGTCATTAACTTAGTGAAAGGTTTGCCAATTCCGAATATGGATCGTTTAACAACCAGAGATATTAAAAATAGTTAAAACTTTTCGTAGAAAGGTGTTGGTTCAAACATGTCCACTTTTCGAGCCTTGCAGGGTAATGATGTGCTATTAATTGGCAATATGTAAACAAATTTTAAGAATCTGAAAGCGTTACAGATGTGGTAAGGTGTTTGCATCATCGTAATGTACGTACTGTCGAAAATATCCCATCTGTTATTAAAAGTGTGGTGGAACCGTTACCGTGAATTCAAAGCGCTATGGCCGTATGCAAACCAACTTTTTTCCGGCCTGAAAATTAATATTATGAACTGGTCGATATGTGGTTTCAACGAGATGTTGTCAACGCGATCGATTTTGCTATGACAAGTTTTTATAACGCGTAATTTCACGTTTCGGCAACGTCAAGTGGCCTTCATAATCATACGATTATGCGCCGTTAGACTTTTCTGTGGGGCTAGGTCAAAGACCGTGACAATGCGTGTAATACCCTAACGATGGAGCATTCGTCAAGTTATCGCCGAGATACCGACCGAAATGTGCGAAAAACTGGTTGAAAAAATTTAAATCGGTGCAACAACATTTTTTTTTCTTTCCCGGATAATTGGTGTTGCCGGTTAATCGAATGACGGCTAATCAAGGTGCCACTGTAATTTGATTTAATTATTTAAATCACTCCGCAATTTTAATTGATCATTACGTCGTTTGACCGATATAAATATTTTAACATCTGCGTGCATTCGAGAATTTACATGTCCGGTAAGAGAAGGTATTGAACATTTATGAACAACATAAAAAAATAGGCCCAAGATGGATGATTGCCTTGAGGAACTCCAGATATAAACTATAGTATATAGTAGACAGAGGACATAGTGAACTAATTAATGCACAGACTTGTTCATTTTATCGAGAAATTCATTATCAAGAGTTGGGGAAATATAAGCAAATTTCTCTTATTTAATGGCAAAAAAGTAAAGGAAAATTATTACTCGTATTTATACAGGGTGGGCGTACTTTGACTGACTGATTTGAGATGCTTATAACTTTATGATTTTTACAGTTTTTTATTTAATTTTTTTTTTGTTGCAGGTTATAAACAAAATTTTATAATGTCATCGTACTCAACGCAACAAAGTGTAAAAATTGTTTCGCGAGATTGGTTGCGAGAGAAAATTACAACTTTGAATTTGAACAACCTCTTAAAGAGAGATGAAGCACATTTTCACTTAAATGGTCATATTAATAAACATAAAACTGGCGAATTTCGGGGTGGCCAAAATCTTAGAGCAGTGCATGAGCGATAGTTACACCCTCTCAGACGTCGGTATAGTGTCGGTTCATATTTTTTGAAACATTGCTACTACGTACAGTAGCTCTCAATTATCCTGATATATATCCATACATCAATCAGTCAGTCGAAGTTATCCCACCCTGTATATATGACTATGTGTATCGGTATAAAAATATGATTACATCAGGTATCTAATAATTACTGTGACACAAAAAAATCTTTTAAAGATATTCGTGCTTTGTACTACTTTAACTTTTTCTACAGCTAAGTCACGAAACATATGTAAAACTAAGGTGTTTTCAAAATCATTCCTTTTTTTTAACACCACTGATTTGCATTTGTGACGCGCAAAATAGAAAGGGACCTAAGGGTAAAAACCGGTTTTGTTCAGGAGAGCCATTTTAAAGATTTAAATACGTGTATCTTTGGTGTACCATCACTTTCATAAAACGCGCATATCTCTGGGAGGGAACACTTTGGGGCATGGGATCTGTCTCATTCGATGCTCAGATGTTGTCCACATCAAAAAAAAAAAAAAAAGTGAAAATTGCTTTTTTTTTACCCTTAGGTCCCTTTCTCTATGCGCTGTCACATTTTCAAAAATTTCATCAGCTTGACCACAGGAACTGGAAGTAACATTTCCGTAAGAGCTGTCTCTTAAACTGAACAAACACTTGACAAATCCAAAGATAACACTGAAGTCATCTTAGTCAGTAGTTATTGAAATTGAAAAAAAGGGGAAAAAACTATTCTTGTTTTTATTATTGTTTGCGTAAAAAAAAATCTGTTCCCTTATACACGTTGACTACTAAACCAAAAACAGACATGGGTTCAACCCCAGTTTCAGACTAAAAATTTTTAAAAATAAAAATAAACATCTCGCATTTTTCTGATGAGCATTAGTGTGTGAGGTGTTGTCGGAAGGTTTCAGTGGCGAAGGCATAGTCACTGGTCACTGAACAATACCGGCTTCAGCTGATAGCAATCCACAATCGCATCAGAACGCCCTCCTTCGTCGGTATTGTGTAGCACCGGCGAAGTAAAACAATAATAAAAATGGCTACTGAACCGAAGCTTCAGCACTGCTACGAGTATAAAAACAAAAAAAGAACGTGCGAAAGCAGAGCTGGAACTGCACAATAATTAAATAAGCTTCACCTCCTGTCGTTTCTCCAACTATCCCTTTCCTATAGTTCCAGCACAATGCTTCGCATGTATAGGAGTCATCTCCTGAGTGCTGGTCCCAGATGAAAAAAAAAAAAAAAAAAGGTTTGTTTAGTTCACTGTTAAGTGTAAAAAACTAACGAGTTAATTGTACCCAGTAGTTCGAATTACAAAGTGTTCATTATATCGTGACTGTACTGTACTTCGAATATGTGTTGCGGAACTTTACGCACCAGATAAAAGTAAAAACTCGGCTCTTTTGATTTACGGCGCTGTTTGAATAAATGAGCAATATGCATGTACATATATGATTTATGTATGTTTGTATGTATGTAACTAACTTTATCTGAGTATGTAACAATTTAATGAATTTAGTATGTATTTACGATAGGAAAATAAATATTCATTACTTTGATGTGTTCATTCTGTCATTATTATTTGTGCAATTTAATTTTGCTTCTTTTACATCAACATTGCCAACATCAACAACATCAACAAATTGTAAATGACATGCAGCCATCGATGAATGTTTACATTCATCTCGAGTTGTCAACTTGAAAAAGCAGTAATTTCCATTTCTTTCTCATTTCAATAACTCGCTTTCTTCACTGCCGTCCTCTATTGACCACAATTTTTACTGTTTTTTTTTTCACGATTCTCATTCGTTCGAACCGCCCACCAACAACCACCCAGTAGAATAAATAATATTTCACAACCTTTTTCTTTTAGTTGGTTTTTTTTTGTCGGTAGCAGGTTACAGTCGTTTCTATATACAGTTACAGTACTTTGATTTACATGCATAAAAGTAAATATGTATAGTATATACACGTGTACTTCTCACACACACATGCACCAAATGAAAACATAAGTAAATAATATTCCTTTTACAGGTTTATTTTTCATACACACAGCAAGCAAACAAGTATTCACGTCCTGCAAAAGTACACAAGTTTTAATTACACAAATGTAGTTAGTTAGTCAGTCAGTCAATCAGCCAGTCTGTCGTGTTATTAAATAATGTACATTAAAAATACTATATTGTGTATGAATAGTTGCATTTATAATTATTTATAATGCATGTCGAATTTTGATGTTTATGAATTTAATTACTTTAATGAAGGGCAAAGAAAGCACAGGCAGAGAAAACTCTAACCGGGCTGGAAATTACTAGAAAACTTACAGAAGCAGGTCTGATGAAAGGATTATGAAAGGGCGACCACAGCCAAGGGTCACTCGCAGGACCAATATTACAATCTTATAAATGGCCCATATTCCTAGGCCACAGAAAGGTTAACTGCTGTATGCCGAAGACAGCGTAGTAGCGTCGTCCTCTATACAAAGAGCGGGAGGGGGGAAGGGCATACGTTGCAACTTCAACTAAGCAAGACCAACGCTGATGTTGGTGGTTAAAAGAAGGCGTAAATACCTCTATCCTACCAGCAGTAACCGTGCTTACAGTGTGGATCCATTTTAATGGCGGACGAATCGGGGGAATACAGCTTCCCTTAGGCAGAACTTTTAACTGGGTGGACGGATTTTGGTGATTGTTTTTTCATTAGAAAGCTCGTGCTTACCGTGTGGTTTTACATTAATGGTGGGTAGATTGGCGGAATACGGTTCCCTCTACTCAGGGTAGACTGCTATTGAAGATACTTTTTTCATATAAAAGACCGTGCTTGTAGTGTGAACTCATTTTAATGTACGGTTGGGGGGAATACAGCACCCTCTCTAAAGAACTTTTTGCAGGTTGGGCCGATTTTAATGATTCTTTTTCCATTTAACAGGTCGTGCTTACAGTGTGATCCCATTTTAATAGAAACGGATAGGGGGAATACATCTCCCCTGGACAAAAATTGTTTTTTCCCAATAGGTTAAATTAAAGGCGAGTCAAGAATAAAGTAAATATAAAAATATTAAAAATATTAGCGGAACGAGACATTGAAAAGTGCAGAATAAAAAGTCAAAAAAAATAAAAAAATTTAACCGACTTGAAAAAGGAGCATAAAAGTAAAAAATAATAAAATTTTAGGTTTCTATGCGTTGCTATTGAACTGCTTGAAGTCGGTGCCAAGTTCAAAATACAATATATCAGGAAAACATAAAAATTTATTTATGTATATGGGCATGTATAAAACGTATTACATAGGGCTAGTAAATAAAGAACGACTATAAACTTTGATCCTCCTACAAACCTAAAATTTTATTATTTTTGACTTTTTAGTTCATTTTTTTAAGGGGGTTAAATTTTTTTAAACTAAAAGAAAGCCATTTAGTTTACTATCTTACTTCGAGGACACATACTGACGATGCAGGCCGCTGTAGTGCTCTTTTGGGAGACCAGGGTAGGGTTTGAACTCACAAAATTTCGGACTGTAGAGTCAACGCGCTAACTACTTGAGCCAAAACCTTAAACTGGTTGACGCAGTTGCTTTCCACATGAAGAACGATATGAACTCAATGGTTTTTTCATGTCCAAACAAATCTACAGCACCAGACAACATAACGAAAGTATTGGCTTAACTTTAACTAAAATTGAACTGATATTCGAATTTAAATTTTAATAAATACACACTTGTATTCATTTCACGCTCCATTACTGGGCAGACATGTGACGAATTTGAACAAGAATTGTATGCTGTACTGTCCTCTCGAGTACGTTGTGAGTGAACATAACATAACTCTTCCGTTTCCGGTCGTCCTTTTTCGTTGACTCCATATTCCGACAAATAGAAAAAATATTCTCTTGCTCACAATCACAACCATATGTTACGCTAATATCAACTGTTTAGCATAAATCGCATGGCGAACTTGTTGGAATGTTGATTAAAACTATTTTGAAAATTTTGAAATTAGTGCGGGAATGAACGAACTACTGACAATCACCACGGTTGCCATCGCCACCATCACAGTCACAGGCATTATTTATAATTCGCGTTATAATATTTGTACATGTACTAGTACACACACAGCCGTACGTACGTACGCATATGCTGATATCGGAAAGTTCAAATGTTTTGTGAGTGATTCAGATATAAAATACGTGAAATACATCGTTCATGGGGATGAAAGCTTGAGTAAAAACACTGTGGATCTGAAATCTGTGTGTATGGAAGAAATCATCATTGGATTTATGGACTGAATGAAGTGTTTTTGTATGTAACAATTTGTTAACAATTGTTTTACTTCCTCCGTATGTGTGTTTCTAATACACACACACACACACACCCACCCACACACAATATCGTTGTATTCTGTACAGCTGTGTGTGGGTGTTTGTTAATGTAAAAATATGTCATGCACACATTAATGACATGACATCTAGTCATAGAGAGTTATCAAGTATCTGACTGTCCGTCTGTCTGTCTGTCTGTCTGTCTATCAGGAAAAAATTAATGCATTCGAACATGAAAATATGTTTTGCTTTGATATAATTTTTTTCTTCTTTTTGTTAGAACTCCGTTTTGCGAATTAGTGAATTAGCCAAACTATGTTTATATTCTGTAGCTGCCGTAATGAAGTTGTTTTTGTTTCTTTTTGCAAAAAGCTAAATCATGTTAAAACAATGTTTTATTTATGGTTGTGGATAATTATGTGTAGACGAATACAAATTTGTTATATATTTTTTTTTATTTTTTTTTTGTTATAAAATAACCACAAGGATATAGTCCCATTTACATGTTAATCGGTTTGGCAGTCTATAAAATATACATACATAAATAAAATAAGCCAATGTCTGGCATGTATAACATAATTACTTTCTGTAGGTTTATATTATTTATTTTTCTTTTTCTTTTTTGTTTCAGAAATAAAATCTATATTTTGGCTTAACAAGTTATTGCACAAGGAATTTCAAGTCGTATTTCCATTACGGATGGCAACTGAAATTCAGCTGTTGTTTTAATGATTGCTATAAGAAATAAAGAAACAAAAACGGACTTCTTTAGCAGTGTGTAATACCCGAGCGCAACTGTTGGCAAAAATTTCGAAGGTGGCGATAACTGAATTAGTCCGCATGTTGACTACAAAACCAAAAGTCCTGGGTTCTAGCCCACTTTCGGACCAAATCATAGAAACATTTCGAATTTTTTCTGCTGTGCCTTGTGTCAGTTGTTGTCGGCAGAATTAAGTGGCGAAGGTAGGTCACTGCAACAGTACCGCCTTCAGCTGATAGAAATTAACAATTAAAATGGAAACTAAAACAAAATTGAATAAGGAGACTGACATCATAGGCACTGCAACGCTGCTGTAAACAAAAAACGTGCAAAAGCAGGGTTGTATAATAGTGAAGCCTCACCACCTGTCATCTCTCTCATTATCTCACTATTTATTATAAAAATTAAATTTGTCAATTATTATAAAAATGTTTTCGCTGAAGAAGTTTTTCATTGTGAAAAAGAAATATTGGAAAAAATTAAATTTTATTTAATTAATTTAATTTAAGGATATCTTTTCGAGAGCGTGCTCTGGATGGAATACCAGCACTGGGGAGCACGAAATTAATGTTTTCCCTTTTAATTCTACGCTCATCATAAAGAGGCACAACAATTTTCAAAAATACTTTTCTGGTCTTTGACGTCAAGCTTTTATATATCGCCACCTGAAATGCAAAAGCGTGTAACAATGATAAACTCAAAATTGAGTTTCTAATTGGCACAGCAGATCAAGGCACACGTCTGCACAAATTTTTAGCTTTCTAGTTTTAAAAATAACGACTTTATTTAAGAAATTCAAAAGGCGGTTTTTACTAAGTCTTCAAAATTAATGTATTTCTTGCTGTTGAGAAATAATGAAACAATGGAAAAATGTTACCAACTTACTGTTTTTAAGACATAATTTTTGACGTTGTAAATATACTCATGATTTTATTTGGACGATATTGCGAAACATATCATATTTGTAGCCACAAGACTTTTCATTTTATTAAAAGTGATGATTTTACCTTTTTGCATTTTAGGTGACGATATATAAAAGCTTGACGTGAAAGACTGTAAATATGTTTTTGAAAATTGTTGTGCTTCTTTATGATATCATATGATATGATATGAAGGGTGTCCCAACAAGAACGCAAGATTTAAATTTTAACGAACTCCCTTCGCTGTCCATGGTCAGCTGGCTTCAGTTCCTGAGACAATAGAACTTTGTCTGCATGAAGATGCAAATCTTTCGTCAAAATTCGCTGCATAGTGGATTTGGATACACCAATTTGCTGAGCTCGGTGTCGAATTAAGGTGGATGGAGTTTGAGCGACATCATCACATACAGCTGCGACATTTTCGGTCGATCGACCTGGTCGAAGGCGCGTTGTTGTCTTTACATCACTAACAGACTCAGTTTCGGCAAATTTATCCATTAATCTCTTTACAGTTGACTCTTTTGGAGCATTATTGTGACCCCAAATTGATCGCAATTTGCGAACTGTGGCCGCAAAACATTTTGGTAAAACAATTTCACAATGAGAATGCATTGTTCATTCGTGTAGCGCTCCATTTTTACTCACCTCGTACCTTCTACTAGCAAACAATAACAATTGTTCACATGTCAAATAATGACACTTCGAAAGGCGCCAAATTTAAATCGTGCGTTCTTGTTAGAACACCCTTTATATCTAAATTAAAAAATTATTATATATTCTTCTAATTTTTTTCGATCTTTTTCCTGTTGAAGTATAGTTTATTTAATTGAGCTTGAGATTTTATATTACATATTATAATTTCATTATAAAATATTTTCGCTGAAGAAGTTTTACATTGTGAAAACGAAATATTGGAAACAATTAAATTTAAAACACAAAATATAAATATAAGATCTCAATCTCATTTAAATAAACTACAATTCAAAATATACTATATAAAAAAATACTATAATTGAAGTGGGAATATCAAACCAAATAGTGAAATATCTGCGCAAATTTGGGACCATGTTATTTAGGCTTTGGGGTAATTTTTCGCTACTTTAGAGTGATATTTCATAAAAAAAACATATCGAAGTATTTGTACATAATAAAAAATGGTACCGCATTTAGACTATTTTCATTTCAGACTTTGCATCTTCATTTCCTATGTCATTATAAGCGGAGGCTTTACTTTACAGCGTCGAACAATAATGCTGATTTTATGTCACTTATAAATTATATATGAAATTATTTTCTATTTCTTTTTTTACTTAAAATATATAAAACTTACCGAAATAATTTGTCCACTGAAGCAATTCAATGCACAAAAATAATTTGCAATAAACTTTTCTTTCATAAAAACACTTTTCATTTCACTGGCCAATGATTGACTCTGTAAAGATAAAAGTAAAAGCGCCAATAAAGTTTATAATTTTACATAATAAATTAATTTATATGGAAAATTAATACAAGAATTTGCATACTATTCGCAAAATACTTCTGCATAAAAAGGTGTGCTTGACTACATTACCGATTATCCAGTAACTTTATTATAATAAAAATCTTCTTGTCGTATGAAACAAAAAAGTTGGGGCCAAAAATCTATTGCCGCACAAAGGACTTTAACACTCTGCCTCTACTACTACTACTATTCCCCCAAAAAAAACCTACGTCATACCCCATTTTATTAGTGGAATACAACGGAAGGAGATTCATTACAGTCTTTGGAAAAATCCTTTAACATAATAAATTACCAAACAAATAGCAGCAACAGCAAAAAACGACAACCACAAAATTGCCCACTAAAAATACGGCGACAACAGTTACAGGAAATTGTGATTTACAGCGAAACTTTTGTACGACCATATGACAACGCACAAATACACCCGAACACACTTCCAATACACATTCCAACAAGCAATAACGGGATTTAGTAAGCATTAGTTGTGTGTGGGGTGGGGGATTAATGTGCACGGGATATGGTGTCAAATTCTTTATTGGATTCCATTGTATATAAAAATATTATTGGCAAATTTAGTTGGTTCCTGTTACGCCAACGCCAACGTCATAACCAAACTACACACGTTCATATACACAGTAGCGGTCTATACAATAGCGCAGCTCGACATAATCTTCTGTTTTTTTCGACTGGCTGTGCCCATGTTCTGTAACTCCCACCATGAGAATTTTTTCAACTGAAACAGGTAAAATGAAACAAATAAAAATGTTATCAATGCAGGTGTTTTTCTCGCGAAACTGTTTCTGTAATACTTTTGACGAGTAATAGCTGTCACGTAAGAAGACTACCCGGAAATTTGCAGAAAAAGTGTGTCTGCAAAACTTATGTGAGAAAAGTTCCCACTTTCAACTGTCAACAATACTCGCAATTAAAAACGAGTTGATATAAAATATTAATTTAACTTCTTATTTAATTATTCAGCTGGAGGTCGTTATTCTTTAAAAAATTATATTGTTGTTATTTATTGCGCTATTTAGTTGCGTGATGATGTTAACACACTGTTAATGAAATATCGAAAAGTGATCAGGTCGCCTATTGGAAGGAATAATTTTAGAACCTTTTATGCAGAAAGATATATACCACACCGTACTCTGGTCAACATTCGGGATTCATGGGTATAGACCTCACGGATTTTCAGACAAAAAGTCTCGAAGTCATATGTTTGTCTCTCCGAGAAAGTTATAAGTGTAATCGACCCAAATGTGTTTGTGGTCCCTCAAAATCGCAACGTGTCCATATTCCAGTTCTGGTCAGGAATTAACTATTTTTAGCCTTACTGCCACCAGTGAGCAAATAATAGCAAACATAGCAACCCCAGCAAATAACAGACCAACATAAATTACGATACATACAATGACTGGCTGTGAAAATTTCTCATGCCCTTACCAAATGTATGAAATCAACCGAAATAACGCGGCATCAACGCTTTTCAATTAGAAGATCAAATTTTGACAGCGCGTAAAGAAGTGAAGTTGGCCGCAAAAAATTTAAAATTGTTGAAAAGTACTGACAATTTAGTTGTTTTCAGGTCAATTTAGCGATTTATTTCTATTTCTTATTTCTATTTAGAGTTATTTATCTATCAAAGTTAGTAAACATTACTGTTTCTGGCGCAACGTTAACGCTCTAATTTAGGTTACTCAAGCGTAAAAGCTAAGCGCTAAATTAAGTTGCGTTTTGCGTCGTAATTTTGGTAGCACTGTAAGGCTTTAGTCGGAGTGGAGCAGAGAGCAGTGGTGCTCAGGACAGCTGACTGTCTGTGCTGCACTCTGTCTATCAGCCTACAACAACACTGATATTTGCACATCACCCACCGAACGAGAGCACCGTAAAACAGGTTCCATTACGGCGCCCCCAAATCATACATGTGTCCTTCTTACATGTGTAAATCGTTATGGCCGCACATACACGATAACTGCTATTTATTTAACTGCAACTGTATGTACATATCTCCACACATACACTCGTGCATACACACTTTTAGGAGCCGGAGCGAGAACATCAAAACACTTAATGACAATTGTCTGTCTGTTGGACCCAAAAGTCTAATGGATTTTTATTTCAAGCCAAACAATAATATTCATGGCATCCTTGGCCACGCACATACACATATACACAGTGGTTTGTATATACAAATATGTATGTATGCATGTTGCATGTGTTTGTACATGGTGGCTGTTTATGTGTATTTGTTGTGTTATTACATTTAAAAATCATGTTGGAATGGTTTTAGTTTTATTGAATTTTTATTGCGAAACAATTGAAATCTAAAAGGTGCGATCGATTTTGACTTCTTTTGGGTTGATTTATTTTATCGATGATTTTAGTGTTGTAATTCCCTGTGGCGTGCATCATAAAAAAATTAATTTAAAATTGTGTTTAACACTCGTTTTCCAGTAAATGTTTTGCTTATTTTTAATGGTATTGAAAACAAAACAACCAGGTGATGGTGTCATATCTGGCTTACGACACTGTTTGCTGTCTTAATTTAGCATGTGTTTTAAATTAAATTTTTCTTTTTATTTTTGTATGCCATTGCTTGTTGTCAGTCATTATAATTAAATTGAGAACAAATCCGTACACATAGTTTTAAATACGTCGGATGTCAATCATCTTTCGTGCCTTTAAAATCGCGTCCTGGGTTTCGAAATGCAGCCAACAACCCCTTAATTTGTTATACTGGGTGTGAGTGTGTGAGTTGTAGTGAGTTTGAATGTCTTATTTTTTTTTTAATTTACATTGGATTTCGAGACACATCTGTGTTGATCTCAATATTGTAGATTTTAAACAAGTTCTTTTAACATATTTTGACACTGTTGACGCCTTCTTCGTCGTTTTCTGGTAGTTCGCTTTGTTGTTCCTGGTGATATTTTTTCATCATTTATATATAGGACTACTTAAATCCACTAAAGCAATTTGGCTTAGTGCTACAAACAAGCTGTTTCAATTTACTTCCACACTTAAACAATCCTGCCAGCACAACAAATGTACTTTAAAGGAGTGAAATCATGGAAATGTACGCCAGTCACGTTACTATTTGTTTTCTCAGCCATCTGATAATTTCAAATGGAAAATTTTTTATTAACAATCAATTGAAACAAATGGATTTTTTTTAATTATTAATAATTCTTCGAGTTCTTTGACCTCCTTTCTATAATATTTTTTTTAATAATAATTTAAGCTTAAGGTCGGTAGTTTTTGTAATATATATATATATTATATATTTATTTATATTAGTCTCACTTCTATTTTTATTTGACCTTTATTAAATTTTTTAATTATATTTCTTTTTTGAGCGATAGTCTTTTTTATGAAAAGTTTTTTTAATTATTTATTTTCAATATTTCGCTACTTTTATTTTCCTTCGATCTTTTCTTAATATTTTTTATACTTATTTTAATAATTATTTAAGCTTCAAGTATTTAGTTTTTGTAATATATAAATAATATTTATTTATATTTTCTATTTCAATATTTCGCTACTCCTTTTTTAGGAATAAATTTCCACTTGGAAAAAAATTATTTAAAAAATGAACGGTGCGAAATAAGACCCGCAAAACTTACTGTAAAATAACTCCAATATTTTTCACGAAACATTACCGAAATAAAAAATTACCAAAAAAAATATTTCTTAAAAATTAAATAAATTTAAATCAAATAAAAACATTACATGTTGCATAAAATAATTATTGCAAAGGCATTTTAGTTCTTTCTATGTGTATACTATGTAATTCTCAAATAGTTTTTGGAAGTTTTTATGTGAGATTTCTTGGGTTTTTAAAAAATATAATTGAAGGTCTACTGATGACTTGAATAGCTTAACCAAACAACAGCAAACTTAAATGAATAATCGTAATTGCCACAAAGCCAAAAATTGGGCATATGTTTCATTATGAGAAATTTTCCAAATTCGGTAAATGCAATTTTACACCAAAAGAAATTTTTCTTCAAAGTGAAAGAAAGTGTATTATAAATGAAGAGCTTAGTGGTGTAACTATGTAGGGCATATGATATACAATATGATTTTATGATGTGTTATACCCGGAGTAAAGAAAACTTGAAGATCGGTTGTAGGCCGTTTAGCGAGGAAATCCTTTAGCCATGAAGCCGCTATTTGCTATAAACGGAAGAGTAACTTGTTAAGCTCGGCCCAAGGCCGTCTATGCAAACGAGTATGTAATGTGAAAAATTTACATGTCACAAAAATCGAGTTGTGTAAGTAACGAGTTTGTGCCAAAATCGAGTTTCAACTGTATATTCAATTATGACCTTCTTATAGGGCAAACAATGTCAACCCTGATTTGATTGAAGTGAAAAGTTAATCAACGGCATTTATTTCGAATAAAGCGTACTTTAAAATGCATTTCTTTGAACCTTGCCAGCCGTATGTGATGCACTTAAAACACTTTATACGCCTTCTTTTTTTCTGGACCCGCTCGAGAGTATAGTTGGACCTTGTGAAGTCTCTGTCGTATAAATTTGGCTATAAAATTTTACATAATGGATGTTAAAGTTATAATTATTTTCATTCTCTTACACTTCTGTTTTGCACTACAAAAAAGAATATTCCAAAGAAGAAAAACAACCCCCGTTTTTTTGGAGTTTTTGTCTGGTGTTTTAAAAGTTAAGGAAGCAGAGATAAAAAAAAGAAAATAAAACAAAAATTTGACACCCGCACTTTGCAAAAACCGAAAAAATGTTGTATCATTTTAATGTTAGAAACATGTTCAAAACAAAATTCTCTGTTGATGAATATTTAACTGAAGTGGTTGTTGTACTGAAAGTATAAAATTGCACAAAGCCTTAAATGAAGAACAGCATACAAATGCAAAATTAAAATGCTCTATGACCCACAAAACAATTTCAAATAGTGAACCCCAGGACGAGTTGGTACTCCTACTCTTTAACACAATTGACATTTAACATTGTTTTAAAAGTGACAAGCTGGCAAGCTGGCTAGTCAAAGTGTTTCATTCAGCTCAGGCAGTAGTATTTTGCTCTGTAACTTAAAAAATAAAAACAAAAACAAAAACTACAACAACAACAGCAACAAAATTCACTTTGAATTAGAAAACTGACTCTCGTGTTAATCCTTTAATAGCTTTAACAGAATTTTAAATGTTTTTGTATTCATTCGTTGAATGTCATTCACACTTTATGCACAAAAGGGCGCTTTTTAAAGGTCCTTGCACTAACAAATGAGATCAGCTAATCTTTTCTAATTTTCTTTCTCTCCCTCTCTTTGGTATTTAATTCACATATGGACTAATTTGCTCTTTTGTTTATATCATAATGTGTTTGTGTATCAGTTTACAAAAGTCACCGAAATATATGGCTGTGTATTTTCAATATTCATAACATGTCAAAGTCAAAGTGAATTTGTGTGAAAGAAAAATTAAAATATACATATTCCGTACCACATGTGTAGCCGTGAGGTCTTTACAAGAATGTGGGTAGTTTTGGAAATGTGGAAAATCAACAAATACTTCACGCCAGGAATATCTTTTTAGCAACGTAAGCGGCGGGAATGCTGTGTTACATGAGAGATACTTAAATTTGACATTAACGTAGATTGAATGATTTATGTCATTAAGTCATATGACAAAGGAAATGGTTATTTATAGTTAAATAAATTGTAAAATATTTCGCATATTCATCTACGAGTATTTTAAGGAATGCCAAATTAGAAAGAAAAACGTGCAATATTTCATGTTTTGTTCTTCTTGGTAGACACTTCTTTTTTAGAGAAAAAGGAAATGATAAAAATATTATAGTCTGTCATCAACCACAGACTAATGCGACCACAATATCTTTTTCAGTTTTTTTGGACCAGAGCCCAATTTCAAAATTCAAATTTTCAACTTTCAAAAGATAATCGATGAATTCTTAACACTTCGGCGATATAAATGCCAAAAATTTGTGCAAGTTGGCAACTCAGTTTATATTTAAACAGCTGTGAATGTTGAATTTTTTACATTAAGTTTTCAAACTGATGAGTGGTAAAAAATTGCAATTAAAAACAATTGATTTTTTTAAAAAAACTTAATTATAATTAAATCACAACGGAACTATGATGAATTGGACCCAAGTAAACTGGGCCATTTATTTTCACCAGCGACCTGCCTACCTAACCTAACCAAACATAATTATAATTAAAACTTTACTAAAATGGATTACAATACTAGAGGTTATAGCAGAAGTAATTTTATTAGTTAAATTATGGTTTATTTTGAATATGCTAAGCGGTTTTTTAAACTTTGTCTGGGAGTGCTGTGAATACACTGTGGCCTTCCCAACACTCTAGATTTATATCGGGTATAAATGATTCAGCCATTACTATGGACGATTTTGTTGAATAAAACATACCATCTTTTTTTGAGAGCAAAATATTTTTAATAAACAAACACCAAACTGCACGATTTTAAAAAAAATCTCGATTTTTTTGATTGAAAAGAAAACGCTATAAATTTTTTAAAAGTCAAACAATATCGTAAAAAAGACGAATCAAAAACGACTACTAAAGTAGTTTTTATGCTCTCCTAAAAATTTTAAAACATCTTTTTTCTGAGCAAGTCCACAGATATATATTATTCTTTTCTTTTTATCAGGTGCCTTTTGTTTGCTCGTTTATGTTTTACACGCCGTATATGTCAAAATTTGTTTACATTTATCCGCACCAATTTAATTTTTACTCATTTGTTTAATTTGAGAGAGCGCCCCATCAACAGTTTTACTCATTTCTTTATTTTGAGAGAGCAATTAAGCCATACATAAATGAAATTAATGGTTTTTTTTTACAATTGTAGCCTGTGTGCAGCGTTACCATATATTTTTTAAGAAAAACTTTTTATTTAAAAAAAAAAAGACTTAATTTTTGAACAAAAAACTTTTATTTCACAAAAGTGTACAAATAATGAAAAAATGAGCACAAAAATATATATTTTGAATTCAAAAAAAGGATAAACAAAAAAGTTCAACAACAACAACAAAACTTATTCTTCCCACGATTTTGAGCAGATCCCCATTTTTTTTAGCTTTTGTCGGACCCTCCGATGTGTCTGTAGCGTATTCTAAGCCATTTTGCCCACTTGTATTGCTGCTTAGAACTAATAACACCAAAAACTAAAAATATTCCATTATTCTTTCCGTTGCTCTTTAAATATTTATCCATACTTTACTTTTTTGAAATATGAAACTTTTTAGAAAAAGAAAACACAGGCATAAAAAACGATAATATTATTAATACAGCACAGTTGTATTAAAGAGGGAATAGACACATTTAATACTGAAAAATTATAAAATCGTTCCAGTAAAACATATCGAGGAACTCGTAATGTCTATTGACAACAATTACAATTTTAGTTCACTTTCGTACAGATTTTAAAAATAATACATTTCATTCTGGTTTCACAAATTGTTTTTATAAAACTTTTGTCAAATATTAATATCGATTTTAAATTAAAAACTAAAGTTCCATATAATCGAGTCACTCGTAAATGTATATCACATGTGTAACGTTGCAAAGCACAAAATTCTATTCATTATTTAAAACGTTTCTAAGTGAAACATTGAATTGCCATCAGATGGAAGCAAATTGAATATTTGTCAAAAAAGAAAGCATACATACATACATACATATTGTAGTCATATATACATATGTACATATATAAAAATATACAAATGGAAATGTATATCCTCTGTGATATAGAAAAAAATCCATAACCACCATTTAAGAACCACATGTGAAAAATTGTTATTCGCTTCTCATTCCTCTCATAGAAAAACATGTTTCATTTTTGCAATTGCATGAGGCTTGTGGTGAGTGTGGGGGTTGGGGGGTATGTGAGAAGTGCCGGTGAAAATACATGCTGGTAAAATTTTCAACCCAACAAACAAAAAAGCAACCACACCGAGAACATTTTATTTCTTCAAGTTACTAGACTACCACGACAAATCAAGGCACAAAAATTAAGCCAATTTGCTGAGATATTGCCATCTAGAAAGTACCGATGCTTTCTCTACACACCTACAACTCAAGGAAGGAATTATTAGCGCAAACGTTAATTTCAATCATTCGTATCTCCGGTGTATAAATATGATTGTTATGGTTCATATTCATATCTCTGCTCAAACATTATTCCCCAGAAAACTTTGGTCAATCACAACACTATCGCTTGCCATCTAAGTTCCGGTGCCAAAGCATGGGACATATAAGGGCCATGGTTCAAGAAAAAAAAAATACACATGACACTTGCATATGGAAAATTCTTGAAAAACAAAAACAACTGATATTTCGTTATACTGAAATGATTTTTTTTTGAACGAGATCAACCCGGCGCGCTTCGCTAACACACAGCATCTTATCTAATCTCGCCCACTTTTGTATAGATTTTGTTACGGTAACCAAGACATCTGCTCCAAATTTTTATACTGTTATTGTTATATCCCCAGACCATTTTCCAAAAACTAAAAAAAATAACTTTTTCAAAACGCAGTTTTTCGAAAAGTACCTATTCCACGTTATTTTTTCCTTTGATACCCATATCAGGGCTGTGTACAAAAATAGTAAAAAAATTTACTCTTAAGCACTATTTAAATGACATAAAAGTACAAAGATGGAATTTTATTGTTAAAATTTCGAAGAAGTAAGAAAACACATTTGCAATTTTTTCTAGAAGAAAAGATTACGAAAAATGAGATAGCTGCCCAATTTTACACATTAAAACTGCAAGCATATATGAAAAAAGTACCAAACACATTTCCGTTTATTTTTCAACAATATTTCATTTCATTTATTAATTCTTTTCAAAAAGGCCTAGCCTAATAGGCCATAATCGGTCCCACTATTATACACATGACCTCTTCTTTTGTAATTTTTTTCTATGTCTTGGTTTCTGAGATTTTAGGTAGACGATTTTACCCTTAGCATTAGAATATCCAAAAATCTTAGTGAATCTAAACATCGATAGATGAGTCGACATAACGCATTTCAACTCGTTTGAGCTGGGCAATTTTTAATTAGAATAATTAGAATAATTAATTGCAATTAAAGGTTTAATAAATTCGATTAAGTTTTTAATTCTTTTGTGAACTCAATACTTATGTTTTTTTTTTTTCTGTTATTTTTTACACAAAATGACGGCATAAATGCTTATCTATTGTTATATTTATATAAATTGAAATTAATAGCCAATACCCATTCCAATTTTATTCAAATGATTATTTTTGCTCTAAATTTTCTTTTTTTTTAATTTGAAAAATATTTAAAAAATTGAAAAAAAATTAATTCAATTAAATCAACAAAAATAATTTAATTGATACTATTGATTTCTTTACAGGTGAAAATCCAATTAATTTTTTCATTTATATTACAATATTTTTAATTAAAAAATTTTTTTTTCTCTGCTTGTTTGTTATTTAAGCACTGGTGTTTGATGGGAAGCTCTTGCTGTTCGTAGTTTTTATATCCCAAGAAACACTGCTGTAAACGTCTTCTACAACAAACATTATATTGTTGTAAACACTCAAAATATTCCATATGTATATAAATTAACTGAATTAATATTAATATTTAGATTAACTGAAATTGTAATTGAAAATAAATGAAAATTCACTTAAAAGCCGTTCTACTTATTTTTCATTTAAATTTAACGAAAAGTTAATATAATTTTTTTATGGTAACAAATTTTAGACAAAATGTCTAAAATCCCTAAAAACAATTGTCTTTTCTTTTATTTTGCAAATAAACACGAAACGACTTTCGTAAAAAATAAATATTTTTCCTTTGTTGCTGTTCTTTTTACTACTAAATAATCAACCGAAAAATCTTTAAAAACAATTGATTTTTACTTGGTTTTTTATAGTTCAGCTGTGGCATAATTAAATAAATCAAATATGTATGTGACAATATTTTTATATTATTAATATGTATTTGTTGTTTGGACTGCTGAAATTTGTACGTGGACCTTCAACAAAAATATTTCTATAAACTACGATTTACATACGTTTGTGATTTTGGGGGAAAGCACCTGGCAATTCCCCAAAGCGCGATTGCAGTGACATACCGATTTCAAAAAGCTAGAAAGTCTCACATGTTTATATAAAAATTCCCTTGAACTATTTGAGAATTACGTAATATTTTACAGCAGCAAAAACCACACAACCACAACCAAAAACAACTGATTAAATGATTTAAACCTTTATATTATATGTTTTATTTTATTAATTTTACTTTACCAAAAACTTATAACATAAACAAAGGAGCATTTTGAAAGCAACTCAAAATCCGTATTAATGTGTATTTATTTTTTTAAATGAATGTCATAACGAATGGGTGCCTCCGTAGTTTGGCGCATGAGCATTAGTCTTATCAATATGGAAGTGCGGGTTCGATTCCTGCCTAGACCCCAGGTGTTTCTACAGACAAGCTTTAACAGCTTCGTAGAGTTTGTGTTGTTAAAAAAAAAAAAATTTAAAAATAAAATTTGCATAGAATTTTAAATGTTTATTTATTTAAAAATGACTGCACGGAATTCTTCCTGAATAAATTACAGTCCGTTACTGTAATAATTTTGTGAGTGTGTGGAATGTGTTTTGTATGTATGTACATATGTATGTATGTATGCATGTACATACTTAGTGTCTTCATGTTCAATACTTGTGCTTATTTTCACTTATTGTTGTAGTTTTCATTGCAATTTTCCCGTTTTCTTTTGAATTTTTTAAACTGACTATGCGAAAAATTCTTGCTACTGTTAGTTACACACCGACTCACGAGTCCTGACGGAAACGGAAATACATCAGCTTAGTCTAGGCGAACTAGACTGGCTCGTAAGCATGGCATCTGATTATGTGTGTATGTGTGTGCATGTGTGCATGTGTGCATGTGTGAAATTCAAGTTTTTGTTGTTCAATTTGATAAAATTTTTCAATTGAAAATTTCCAACTTGTGTAAAAATTCTTTGGCGTTAAAGTTGATGTTTTTAATGTTCTGAGCCGTTGAAAACAAATGTATTCGAACATTGTATTTCATTTAGTTCTTGTATTGTCGTCGTCTTTTACTAAAATGCTTTTAATAACCATGTTTCAAATGTAACAGCGTCTGTAGCTGCGCGACAAACATTTCATTTACACGATGAAAAGAAAACAAAAAAAAAACTAATGAAAACAGAGTAAAATTGAATAACAGAAGCCTTTCGTTTCTTATAGGTTTTTGCCCTCGTTGTGCGAGTATGTCTTTGGAAAATAATTTAGTTTGTTTAGCAATTCATTTGTATGTTGATTTCCATTCAGTTCTTTCTGCTCGTTTGGCATAAAAAAAGGGGCATGGAGACATTTTACAACGCCAGCACTCCTTTCGGTTTTTAATTTTTAGTTTGCCGCTAATATTGTTGCTGCTGCTGATGTTGTTGTTGTTGTTGTTGTTGTTGTTGTTGTTGTTGTAGTACGTAAAAGTAGTTGCTTGCATGTGTTGCCAACTTTTAAGACATTTAACATACATTTATCATTAATTAAATGGCGGTTGGTGTTACAACAAATTCAAAATTGTTGTTTTTCAAAACACGCACATACTCCTGCTGCCACTTTTCAAGAAATTCTCTGCATTTGTCTGGTTTAATATTAAATGCAATATTGCCTTTATATTTATTTTTGTAACTTGCGCTGCCTAACGGCTGGCAAACCCGTCTAAATTTGCGTTTATATAATTTTTGCCAAAGTTTTTTAATATTAAAAAAAAAAAAAACGAAGCCAATTCATTTTGAAATATGTAAATATTTTTATATACGAAATATTTTCGACTCGCATTGTTTTATGGTGTGGCAACCGTATGTATGACTGTGATTTAATTGCAAAATCCGTAATGAATTTGAATATGCATCTAAAAATAAAACTTTTGTAATATAAAGGAAAACTAATTTCATCTAAACTTATTGTTTGCAGGATTTTATATTAACACAAACACATTCAAATGTATGCATACAGGCATACATACCAACACACAAATATACTTTTATACTTGTATATTGATTTAACCAAACGGAAATTGTATACAAATCGGACTAATCATTAAGGCCCAAATTCACAGTCATTAGTTAGCTCATAGCAATAGTCTAACCAATAATATTTGATTCACAGCTTTTTGTTTACTATTAGTTAAACTGCCAAATATCATTGGTTAAACAATAGTTAGACAACAGCTGATTAGTATTATTATTATTAGTATTTTTGTTTAGATATCATCTATCATCATATAATATATTTAAGAATATAAATAATACTATCAGTTTTTCTTTATTTTCGATAATATTTTGGTTTTCCCGAACCAATTTCAGCAGCAATTCAATATCTTGCGCGGTAAAGTTCGATGAGCGCACGCTTGTTTTATCCATTTTTAAGAAATAATACAACAAATGTAAACAAAAACCATATGCTATAACAGTGCTACCAATATTGAAAATTAAAAGATTGTTAGGGTTACCATTCTTTAGTTATACTGAGAATGTTAGTTAAACAATAGACTGTGAATATGAACTATTAGTTAAAACAATATTTATCATTTTAGTTTGCTAATAATTAACTAATGACTGTGAATTTGGGACTTAAAAATACTAAATTTGAAGAATTGAAAGTAAATTTAAAGTACAAATACCTGGCCGTATAAAGAAATCATATTTACAGTGCCTTATTTTTAAGAGAAGTAACTCTGAGGATGTCCGCGGAAATATTGATTCCTGTACAGCGTAACCATATTTTGGTAGACTATGCCGGGTAGTTTGGTTGGCTGATTGCCGGGAATATGGTCGGACTGCTACGGAAGGTGAGTCAAAATGTTTCATTTGACCATTTTTCTTATTTATTAAAGTTTTTTTTTGCAATGACATTGTTAATTCAATCTTTTTCAGCAAAATGGAGCCACAGCGCATACTGCACGTCTATCAATGCCTTTTGGCAAGGGAGATATTCTGCGAACGCATTATTTTGCGCACAAGGGATTTCAACTGTCCTCCACGTTTATCAGATTTAACAGCCCATGACAGTTTTTATAGGCATATTTGGAAGGAAGAATGTATACATTGACAAGCCAAGAACCATCTTCAAACTAAAAGTGTGGCGATGGCTGAAGTAGTCTGCACGTTGACTACAAAACCCAAAAGTCTTCCGTTCGATCCCAGTTTCCAACGAAGTCATAAAAACATCTCACATTTTTTCTGATGTGCATTAGTTTGTCTTTATGTCAGTTGTTGTCGGAAGGTTTCAGTGGCGAATGCATAGTCACTGGTCACTGAACAATACAGGCTTCAGCTGATAGCAATCCACAATCACATCAGAACGCCCTCCTTCGTCGGTATTGTGTAGCACCGGCGAAGTAAAATAATAATAAAAATGGCTACTAAACCGAAGCTTCAGCACTGCTACGAGCATAAAAAAAAAACAAAAAAAAAAGAACGTGCGAAAGCAGAGCTGCAAAATAATTAATTAAGCTTCACCTCCTGTCGTTTCTCCTACTATGCATTTCCTATAGTTCCAGCACAATGCTTCGCATGTGTAGGAGTCATCTCCTGAGTGCTGGTCCTAGATAAAAAAAAAATTGTTAAACCCAACATCTTTAATCACATAAAATTTAACGTATGTAATATAATTCTTCCAAGTGGGCAGTGCCATGTCCTAACAATATGTTTTGATGTTTAATAGAGAAAATATGCACATTCTCTCCTTAAAGAAAAGTTAATAATACACATCATCGGCCAAAAAGTGGCCGGGATTGGAAAAGTGGGCGTGGTATTTGTCATATAAAAACAGTAAAGATTTCAGTATATATATGTAGAGAATGGCAATAGCAATATCTGTCGAAAAGTGGACACAATAAATGGTTGGGGCGATGGGTAGCGCAGCACATCGGATTAATCTAGTAATTTTATAGCATTACTAACTACCCCATCTATAATGTTCAGCGCATAAAAACAAATGACTTCATACTGTTTCAGAGTATTTAAGGAAATAAACAAGAAGTCATTTCTCCACACAAAATAATTGAAACCAACAAATAACATGTGTCAGTATGAAGAAAAAGAAGATTATCTCACATTTATTTCGTATTATTGAATTATTAATACAATGACATTTATTAAATTTTCAATTAACGAACATTTCCTTATGCCAACAACAACAACAACCACAACAACAACTGAATTGCTTTTCCAAGTGAAAGATGGCTTGAGAAAAACAAAGAAATTTTGTTTAGTGAAAGGAAAAAGCAGGATATAACTACACGAGTGTGTATATGTATATATGTGTGTGTGTGTGTATATGCGTATCAACATGCTTGACAAATATTTTTAATTTAAGCAATTTTTTTCAACAGCAGGGAGAGATTTACCAATGAAATATTGAGCTTTAAGTGGTAAAAATAAATAACGAAATGTAACGAAAGTAAATAAATAAATATAGAAGGGCATTGCTAACGGATATTGCGAAATACTACTGCGGCAACAGGAAGCTGAGAATTATATTTGTATTGTTAAGAATACATATATACGAGTATATTTCAATTGTTTGTATTAATTTATAGAAGAATATTAAATCTTCTCCGAATTACCAGTTAAAAAAAATATTATAAATCACAACTAAATATTAAATATACCGATAATTAAAAGCCATGACGTCAACATTTTATATCAGTAATAAACTGATAAGGGAGCTACTGACTGACTTATTGCTTATTTCCCTGGAATAATTACATTCGAAGCAAAAATACATCACATTCTTTTTTATGTTATTGCTTTAGAGAAAGTGTTATGGGCCAAGTAATGTAGACCTAAGATGAACCCCTCTTTCATTTCTATTTCTGATTTCCATTAGTCTTCTTTTATATGGGAGAGTTCGGAATGAATAAAAAATGACTATGAACTTTATTCCCAGTACTTCGCACTACTTCGACTTTAAGCAGTTCTATAGCCATTCTATAGTTCTATAGTATTATTATTAAAATTTCATTATTTTTACTTTTTAGTTTATTTTTCAAGTCGGTTAAATTTTTTTCAAGAAAATTTTTACTGTTTTTCTGTCACGGCTGTGCTGCTTTTTGTACATTTATGACTACGCTTCTGTACAAATTAAAAGCAATTGTAAATATTGATGTGTTCACACTGACAGATTTTAAAGCAAAACTTGCTTTTACGTTAAAACCAACAATTATTACCTGGTGTTACCATATAAAAATATTTTCTTAAAACATATCGAGCCTTTGGTGCAATACCGTCGTAATTCAAAAAATCGTGAACTAAGAAAAATGCATTTGAAGTTTTGAGCCATCTTTTTGATAGTATTTTCGTTTACTAAAGTTATTTTTTTACAAGTTTTTAAATAAAGAGGCATATTTTGTAATGTTTTCTGTTTGTAAATTTCTTGTCATAAAGAAAATATCTCATTATTGCAAATAAATAATGTTGGAAATAGCTGGAGGCAATAAATACATTTGTAGCTGTAGAATCTGAACAGTTAGAGATAGAACCATAATCTTTTTTCCTTTAGATGTATATTTCCCTGAAGATCATTTCTGCATAGCCAGCTCAAAAAATTAAAATTTTGAGTTACTGCGGTATTGCACCAAAAGCTCGATATGTATCTTAAAACCTTTTTGGAATTGGTTTTAAGTTGATTTAATAAAATCTAATCTTGATTTTCATTTAGTAAATGCAGTGCTACCAAGTTAATAAATTCAAAACAGCTGGCAATTTAAATGGTGCTCAAAAGAAATAAAAAAAAAATAAAGGAAAATTTGGCAAAGCCCCTATGACACTACATTTTTTCTGCATTGTTAAAATTTTGAAGAAGAGCGCAAATACATTTAAATGGGAAAATTAATCAGGTGAAAAGAGTGCAATCATATTAAGATAAATCCAAGTCGAATTCATATCAGGTGAACTCGTCCCTACAACAACAGCATTTTTTGTTTACAAATACAACAATTTTATTAAAGTTGTCAAAATAGTTTACGTATTCACACAACTTTGACAACAGAACAGAAATCAGCTGATGAGAATTTTAGCTAATGCAGCCACCTGGTATGAATTCGTCTTGGTCAAATCGTCCACTAGTATAATCGACAAATAAAGAGTAACTGCCAAAAAGAAAAAAAAAATGTAAAAAGATTCAACTTGAAATTTACGTTTTGAATTTAAAATATTTTATATGTTGACAACTTAGCGATTATGCACAATATCTGCGATTTTGCGCTTAGTTTTAGACGGTATGTTTTTCTTTACTCTTTTTTTCTCTAAATGAAAATAAGGAGCCAACACTTAAAAATGTAGATAATTTAGAATTTTTTTCTTACTGGCCATTGATATGCTTTTCTATCAATTTTATATTAATTATTGAAAAATAAATGAAAGAATTAAAAATAATTTAAAACAATGGAAGCAGCAGCAACAACAATGAAATAGTGCAAAAGAAATACAAGCTATTGGGTAGAGCATAAGGAAAATGCTTTCACCGAATAGTGAAAGCTGAAAATAAATCAAATTCTATAACACAAACTGTGCGTTAAACGCTGATTTAATTAAACTTATATTGAGAACGTAAACTCAGCTGTTTATGGTTTTAATGTGAAAATTACATTATAACTTTTGGTGTGAAAACACTATAAAGTTAATCACCGCTATCGCGAAAGAAGTGAAAATAGAAAAATTAATATAATAAAAGTTATTGCATAGACATAAATATTCGTAGAATGAATCGTCAATGACAAGTGTTGTCGCAACATCTTCGGATGAATATTTATGTTCATAATTCCATCATCTTCACAAGAACGTGTAGAACAAAATTCACTACATACTTGCAAAAAGTTGCAAAATTATCAAAAAAAAAACTAAGTAAAATATTGCAGCGCTACCACACTTTAATAATTTTAATTTCTGTTTTCTAGAACATCTCGTCTTCGTTTAAATATATTCGGAGAGAATACTAATTTTTTTTTATCTTGAACTAGTACTCGGGAGATAAGGCCTACAGGCTGGAACTAGAGGAAAGAGAGACAGGAGGTGAAGCCTCACTATCTTACAACTCTGCTTTTTTCCACGTAGCGCCTCTGATGTTAAGGAGACGTAGTAAATTTTTGAAGTTTCGTTTTTAGTAGCCAGTTTTTAGTAAATATTTTACTTCGCCGGTGCTACACAATACCAATGAAGGAGGGCGTTCTGATGTGCCTGTGGATTGGCTACAGCTGAAGCCTTTATTGTTCAATGACCAGTGACTATGCCTTCGCCACTGAACGAAGCGACAATAAAAACGAGAACAACATTGAAACCAGAATTATAACGACAACGCCAATTGGAATAGGCCCGAATAACATCAAGTTTCAGTAGAGTCAATTAATATGGAAAAACAAAATACTTTAGAACGTGCAAGAAAGATTTTCTTTGCAGTTTTACAATCGTCATTTAAAAATATTCTCTCATATGCGCTGACTGCCAAAATGAAGCGTTTTATACATGAAAAACTAAATGGGTTGTACTTTGGGGCGCGGCAGTAAAAATCAGCATTTAAGATTTTCAACCCACTCCAATGCCCACCATACCGTGCCACGTAATGTATCAGTAACATCAGAAACTTAAAGTGGCTCTGTTGCTAACAAACACACAATGTGATGTCCATTGTACGTACGATTACTTTTATTTTCACTTTTTTTAAATCTTTAAAATACTTTTCATTCCGAAACAGGACATTTATTTTATACAAACTCTTGTAAACAATTTGAAAAATTTACATCTGTACGACTCTTAACGTGACTCTAAATCTGAGCAGGCAGTAAAATTTAAACCCTTCTACATGCACATACACACACACACACACACACACACACACACACATATATATATTTTATATTAATTTGGAGCCACTTTTCTTAAATTGTAATAAATTTTCTTTTTATTTTAAAATTAGTTCATTTTCAGGTCTATAAATGTAACATGTTGTTGTTGATTTCTTTTTTTTTTTTTATTGTTGTAAAAAATTAGATGAAGAGAAACAAGGAGCAAAACGAGTGTCAACATGTTGTACAAGACAATTTGTAGCAAATGTTACAAACAATAACTGTATCGCTGGGTTGATGATTTGAACATGCATACAATAAAATCACAACCCGTTCACACTCACACACAGACACACACACACACACACATACACACCTCCTGCTCAAGCTCATAGTACCCTTGTAGGAAGTCTGGGACCAAGTGTCTCCAAGTCAACTCTTTTGTCTTTTGATGACATTGTCAAGTAATTGTCTGCAATTTTTATTTTGTCTTTGAGGAGAAGAGCAGAGAACGTATATTTCTCTTTACAGCTGCAAAACGACTTGTTATGGTCTCATTAGCAAGATGTGCTTGCTTACAGTGTCTCTAAGGAACTGCCTATCCGAGCTGTCGCAGATGGGGCTCACTGATGCATGTCTTCCTGACATAATCACCATAATTCTGTGTTTCGATTTGAATCGAAATTTTTTCCGTTTGCCAACTTTGGTATTCTGCGTTCCGTTTCTTTTCGATTGCATGTATTCTGTATTACGATCGTAACTACGTTTTTGTAATTTGTAACTTTACTAACGGAAAATTTTTAAAACTTTTGTTTGTGTTAAGAAATGCAAGTATGAAATGTAATAAATTTATTTTTTAATAATTTTTTTGTTGTACCGAAATGTTAAGAATTTATTTTACACCTGAACAGTACGAAAAGTCGGCGGGTTTCTCTATATCTGCTTTTCAATTCTTGACTCTGTATTCTGGTGCGCGTCATTTTCCTCTTCTAAAAACAATGGCGCTGATATCGATTCCATTATTTTTCTTTTAAATTAAAAGAAATAAACTTTATTTTTCTTCTACAATGAAGATGTATAAAAAATTAAAATATCACGTCCGCCTCTAAACGTTTCTTTAGACTGGAATAGTTTACGCACAAATACTGTTTACTTCTATTTTGTATTTTTTTTTTGTTCCGTACTTAACTTTTATTAATATATGATGTTATATTTCCCACAATATTTCACTTTTTATTATTTATTTCATTTATCACTGTATTTTTGCACTAAATTTAAGTTTTTACTAAAACGTTTACAAAATTGCTTGTTTTTTCTGTTCCTATTTCACACGTTTCATAGCAGAGCTGCTGCTTTAAACATACTCTTCTTCTTTTTCTTTTTCTTTTTCTTTCGATTAACTTTTTTTACAGAATACGTTTTTTCGATCAGTGCGTAACTGAATGCGGAAACGTAATCGAAACACAGAATAATGGTGATTATATACAATTCTACTATATTCTATATTCTACTCCCGTTCTCTTCTTCTTTACAGGTATCACAAAGGGATCGTGATGCATTTCACCCAAGTGAGCAGTGGTCTTTATTTGCACCAGCGACCTAACCTAACACTATTTTTTTTTAAATAATAATAATAAAAATAATAATAATAATAATAAAAATAATAAAAAATGGCTACTAAACCGAAGCTTCAGCACTGCGCTACGAGTATAAACAAAGAACGTGCAAAAGCAGAGCTGTAAAATAATTATTTAAGCTTCGCCCCCTTCGTTTCTTTTACTATCCTTTTCTTATAGTTCCAGCACAATGCTTCGCATGTATAGGACTCATCTCCTGAGTGCTGGTCCCAGATAAAAAAAAAAAAAAAACTACAACACACATTCTGCGGAGCTCTTAGCTTGTATACAGAAACACCCAGGGTCTAGGCGTGAAACGACCCGGCCACCAGCAGATTGATAGGCTAATGCTCATGCACTAGGCTACGGAGACTCCATGGGACCAACATCAGTCGTTGATTTTCAATGACACGCACATGTTAAATGTCTATAGTAAATTACAGTAGCAAATCTGTAGAGTTTTACTATTGTCATTTCCTGCAGGGACAATTTACATATTGCCCCAGCACATGTGTCTGTACGTACATATGTATGTATGTACATATATGTGTGTATGTATGTCGTCTATGTGTATACAAAGTTGATAATAAATATTGTTTTTGTATTAAATTCGTCGTGGCTGAGAAACAACAATAAATGACGCTGCTTTTACTTAAAATCTACTTTCGATTCATGTCTCAGAATAAACTAATTTACACACACAACACACACACAAGCACACATACACACGTTGAATCTTACAAAGTGCTTGCTGTTCAGTTAAAAGCTTTAGAAAGGATTAAGGATGTTCATTTATTTTCTAAACAATTTTTGAATACTTTTGAACATTTTTCGTTCCGTCACGCATACACACTCGCAATCGCACATGTGTGCAGTCTTTAATGATGGCGAAACAAAAGGTGTTGAGGATTGGATTAGAAGGCAGTGTGAGCTCAGCAGCCTGAGTACGTAGAATGCCGTTTATAGTTGCTTTTGTTACTGCAATGATTTCAAGTTTTACAACGATGTTTAAAGTTAAAAGTTCCATTGTAAATGAACATGTTTCATTTGTTGTCGTTTTCGTGTTAGATTGTGTGTAAGTCGATTTGTTACACATACAACAATGTAACAACAACATGTCTTAACAATGTGAAAGAGTTATGGATGGATGTTGCCAGTCGAAAATTTAAAACAACCCCACACCATATAAAATTTCACTTCTTAAACTTTTCGATTGGAGAAATATTAATGGCAAATGTTGGCTTAAATACACTCGAAAATTTCATTAGTGGAAGAGACGCTCATAACATTATTACGACAAATATATTGTGTTCTTGCTACGAATTGTTAAGAAAAATTTATAATAAATTCATAATTGGAATTGATTTGAAGACGTGTGCAAAAAGTTGGTATTTCTTTCTTAGACCAGTACTCAGACCTCCCCCTACGTATGCAATGCATTACACCGCAACTAGTTGGAAAGGGATATGGTAGGTGAAGTGATAGAGACAATGATGGAGAGCTTAATTGGGGCAGTTGCACACAAGCAACAATCAAGTTAAAACCGTAACAAACAACGTTGATTTTATATTCTTCGGCAGTGATATTGCTTGATACGATTTTGATATTGATTCAACACGATTTTTAATAGCCTGAATCAAAACGAAATTAATGTTGAATTGCCATCACAAATCATGATGATTGAAAGGCATTTAAAGTTGGAGTAACGTGAAATATATGTTGAACCAATATTGTTCGAATTTTCATTCAACAAGAAATTAATTAAATTAAGGATTGAAATGTGACGATTATGTTAAAACAAATTTGCTTTACTATGTTGTTTTAATAACAATTATTTTACAATTGCAATTGCAGTTAAATTGAATTAACGTGCAATGTTCATTCAAGTAGACATTCAACAGAATTCTCGAAAAAACTGGCAAATCTTACATGTTTATATAAAAACTGCCGAGAAGTCTTTGAGAATTGCCGAGTATACAAATCGAAAAATCTGTTTAAAGTATTTTCACGCTGATTTAATTTAGATTTAAAATTTTCTCAATGTTAATATTATCCGAATTTTACATTAGTCTCTACCTTTGTCCGAAAATCATGAATTTTTAACTATAGATTTATTAGCTTGCTACGTTGATTTCAAGTAATAAAGTTTTAATTTTAATATTAATGAAAATTTTCTGTCGTGTTCAAGTTCACAGTTAATTTATCACAATATTGTGAAGAAATTACATTTTTGATTAGAATAAGGGAAAAAAGAACAGTTAATCTCTAACACCAGTTGAGTAGAATACGGATTTTCTATGCCTCTACACACGTCATCAGTACTGTTTGTGTCAACAGAGAGGTAGTTGTAAAGTCATTAATATCATCTATTTAACCCGTCAGAGCTTAGGAAAATGCATACGAGAATAATTGTTACTGCGTACATACTATTAACAAAGGTTGCCAGCTTTGTTGTTTTCATGTTTTTAGTAAATGTCTTACTTCATATAATCCCAAAGGACAAAGCTTCTGTTTTCAGAACGGGTGAGAACGAAAATAGTTTTTATACAACTTTTTAACTGTCTTTCCTTATTCTTTCTCTTATTCCAATCAGGAATGTAATTTCTTCACAATATTGTGATAAATTAATTAACTGTGAACTTGAACACGACAAAAATTTCATTAATATGTAATAACTACAGTTCGATTAAAATCCGAAATGTTTTAATTTTAATACTATATTTAACGTTGCGCGATGTTACTTTTACTACGGAAAATGTAGAAACAATTTGTATTAAGGTAATTTTGAAATTTTTGCGTTTCAAATCAATGCGAGTCAGTGTTTAATTTAAATCAGGTTATAATTTTTGCAGAAGTTCATCATGATTTTAATCAAAACATTTCGTCATGTTAATTTTACATTGGAAGTTCTTTCTGTCTGTGCGCGTTTTTTGAGAATTTTTAAAGCAGAGTTGCTGCATCTGTGCTGTTATTTTGTTGTATTTAAGATTTCAGTACTTAATTGTAATTACTTACGTACTTCTAACGCCAAAACTCTCAACATTACGTAAAACCTCCCACACGATATTGTTAAGCAGTTGCTGACCTTTGCTAAAAATCGAATTCATATTCGGCAGGTGAAAGGTCCATAATTTGATAAACAACTGCTGATAATAAAGAAGGTCTTTTAGGTGTCATTTTGAAAATGTTTGACAACTTTTTTACTGACTTCTTTTGCCGAGTGTTTGCAAATAAATTTGTTATGCTTGAGTTGAAAAATATATTTGTACTCGGATTTGTATTTGGAATGCATAAACTCATTCTTATTACAATTAATATCCTATTAATGGGTTAAGAGTTATAATAATATAAGACTATTCCATTCGCTAAAGCAATAGCTGAAAACACGTGTGTGTGTGTGTGTGTACCCAGCGGAAAAACTCAGAAGCCCTTCTAACTGCAGGCCTTAGTAAAGGCCTGCTTAGACATTCTTTAGATTCTATTGCCTTTCTTAGCTAACAGCCAAAGAATGCCTTAAAAAAGACCTCGGCTCTTCCGTATCACAGGATGGGCTACACATTCCACACTTTATTTTATGAGAAGGCATAAGAGAAGGAGTAACGTTTCTTCTTGTTTCTTCTGCCAAAGCAAAAAAGCAAACTTAGAAGCCCTATCGAAATCTATGGTAAACGAAGGAATGCTTACTCCGCAAAGACAATGTGTGTAAAAAAGATATGATAATGGAAAGGATAGAGCAGGCCTTGTATATCCAAACGAAGGAGTACCGAGGCCTTCCAGAAGGCAAACGTATTCCTACTTTTTCCCGCTGGGTATTGAAATTAACTCGTGGATGTGTATTGTTCCGTTAATGTATGTGTGTATGTACATATGTATGTGTGTATTTGTGTAGTTAATTTAATGTAAGAATTATGTCTTACAATTAGTTACACTTTTGTTAACAATGGCATAACACTTTCTAAATATTTTTTTTTTGATTTCGAAACAATTTCACTTGTGTTTTATTTGTCAAACACTACATTTGATGTAAAATTCCGTATTGTAACAGAGTGTCATTGTAGTTGTGAGTGCGTGCCTTTAATCAAGATGTGTTAATTTTAATTTCAAACAATAGAAATTAAGAAAAATAGAAACAATTGAAATTTTTAATGAGAAATATTTCTAGAAAAGAAAAGAGAAGAACAAAAAAAGAGTTATGAAACTTTTCAATTAAAATGTCTACGAATTGATTTGTCAAAAAAAAGAATAAGGAACGCAAAATGTTACATCGGTTTACCTAAAAGATAGAAATATATATATAGGGGGGGGGGGGTGGGGAAACGCTATAACTTTTGCAAATGGCGCCAAATGTCATCGGTTTTGACATTTTTGAAATAAACAAACGCTGAGTACTAATCGACGAGGCATGAATCGATTTAGTCCGCAAGAACTGGGAATAATTGTTTCCATTTCTTTGGCGCAACCAAGCGTCGGTTATGTGGCACAGCGTGAATTTCGTGTCAGAATTCTGGGTCGTCCGACATCAACTGGACAAACATTGCGGCCTTTGGCCACTCGCCTTGAAGAGACTGACTGGGTTCGGTGCAGCCGTTGAGCTGAAAATATCAAGAATATCACGATGGCGAAAAAGAGCCCGGAACATGGACCAGACGACGTGTCACGCAATTGTTCATTAGCCGGCGGTCTCTACGCTGAATTTTGGTGAAAAATTTGAAGATGTTCCCTTACAAAGTTCAGAAAAAAATTACAGCAAAAGAATATCGGCTGGTTACTTTTGCCCCACCTCGTATGTGTATGTATGGATATATATTTAGATATGTTATGAAGTGTGTAATAAGGAGTACTTTCGGGGACTTTGGTCAAATGAGTGTCGTATGGAGCGTTACCATTTCTCAAGTTTTTCCTTACTTTTCACGGTTTTTGAAATGCCAACAAGTTTTTAAGTTTTTAGCTTCAAAAATAAGTTTTTTTTACAAATTCATTCAAGTTTTCAAGTTTTTTTTTATTAATTTAATATATGACGAAAATATTATTTGATGTTGCCATGTAAACGATTTTATAATTTTTCAGTATTAAATGTGTCTTTATCCCTCTTTAATACAACTGTGCTCTATTAACCCTACAATGTTATATAACACTTACACCACTAAATGCACCTCATGGTCTGGCCAGACCATGATGGTCATCTAAGGGTTAATAATATTATAGTTTTTTTAAGCATGTTTTTTTTTCTAAAAAGTTTTCTATTTCAAAAAAGCATGGATAAATATTTGAAGAGAAACGGTAAGGATAATGGACTATTTTTAGTTTTTGGTGTTATTAAGTGCAGAAAATAGCTTAGAATACGCTACAGACACATCAGAGCACCGTTGCTAGAAACTTTGAGAAGAAAATCTTCATATGCCGAAAAAAAAATCATATTTTATGGAAAAAATCATAATTTTCACGGCATTTATTATTTCCATCTAAAAAGAAATGTAAATAAATTGGTTATATATACAAATAAATTGATATTAGAAATATCAATTTTAACTTTTCGTACTAAATACTTCGTAGATTACTTTTTTTTTTGCTCAAGAAAATTTATGCTTTTCATTTGTACAACAGAATATAATTTATACTTCCCAAGAAAATGACAAATGGTCTTTATATCTCAAATAATGATGCATTTTTATGAGCAGACCAACATAAATTACGACGCAAAGCGCTGTAAAAATTTCTCATGACCTTACAAAATGTATGGAACCAACCGAAATAACGGGCCGTCAACGCTTTGCTATTGGAAAATCCAGTGAAGTGAAGTTGGCTGCAAAACTAATGACAATTTATGTATGCGTTTGTTACAAGGTAACAAGTGTAAAGTAAATAAAAGCAACCAACAACAAGCTGACACAAAATTTAACTTCACTTTGTAGTACAATTACAATGAAAATTGTACACAATTGAAATAAAAAATCATAATTTCTATAAATTGGAAATCATAATTTGAGGAAAAAAATCTTCAAATCATATTTTGGTTAAAAAATCATCAAAAATATGATAAATTATCATTGTGACAACGCTGCATCAGAGGGGCCAACAAAATCTAAAAAAATTGTCATATCTATCCGTTGTGGAAATCGTACACAATGTTCTTTATTCTTTCCCCCTTTAAAAATACAGTTGTATCCATCCCGTTGTATAAAATAAAATAATTCCTGTACTGAAAATTTCAAAATCTGGAGTTGACCGCTTTAGAAGAACAATTGCGATTAACATCTTTATTTGCACATTTTGAAAACCGAAACAGAGCTTTTAGCTTCTTACGGTATGGAATGGAAGTATTTTAATGTTAAAAATGTATTGCGTTGCTTTTTTCTTTTCTAAACGTTTGTTAGGAAAATGTCTTAAATATCTGTACGGATGTGTCTCCATTTGCTTTATAGAAGGTGCAACCAAAAAATGGCAGCCAACTCTACTTTTCAAACTCCATGTCGTTACCTTAATATTTTTATTTTAAATGGAGCTTTTCAATATCTCGATATATAATCCTCTAATACATAGAAAAAATTGTTTGCTGCGCGCCGACTGAAAATTGGTAAGAAATTTAATAAAAATAATCTATTCTAACGATTCTAAGAATATCAACACGTATTAAAATTCAACTTATGTCTGCGGCTGGGTTTAAATGAAAGAAAATTTTTATTTAAAATTCAAATAGTTAATGTTAGTTAATTTTATTTCGAAGATACAACCAATTAAAAAATATGTTGATCCGAAAAAAACTAAAAAACAAAATGAGGGCGATAATAAATAAAAAATTGAATCGAATAAATGTGACTGCAAGTGAAACTACTTTGTTTCGTTCTTTTTTTTTTAACAAATTTAGTAAATATTTTTTTCTTTATTTGGCCACCCAGTACTAAACTTTTAGGTTTGCTTTTCCCAGCCGCCATTTACTTCTTAAATTATGACAACATTTAAATCTTGCAACTTTTCACACATAAAATTTTTCTTTCACAAGAATTTAAATTTCTTTTCACAAAATCCCAAACAAATCGATATGGATTTTCTTTTCAGACTTTTTATCACAGCTGAGCCACAAATAACAACAACACAAAAAGACGGAAAAAAAAATTAAGTCAAATAAAACGCACCCACACAATTGTGACATGAAAAATACGCGTTGAAATTTGTAAAACATGATGGTTTCTGTTCTTTCTACAATTTCTCCTCTTTTAACAAGAAACACTAGTAAAGAAAAAAACCAAAACGTTTGGGGAGCTACACACCCCATATGACCTTAAAAAAATTAACAAATTCTTCAATAAACCCAAAAGAAAGGCAAAAACTCGACAATAGATAAACCCGAGAAGGCACCCAAAACAACGAAAAAGAATTAACCGAGATTTTCGAACTGTTTCAAAAGCCCAACGGAGAAAAACCACATGAACGCTAAAAGCAGGCAATACAAAATGTTCCCAACACAGCACCAACACACCTACACAAAACGAATAATCAATGTTAATGTTTCAATAGTTTAAGAGCCGCTGCTGCTTAAGCATTCGCAAACAAAGAAGGAGAAATCTAACTCACAGGGGAACACGGTGAGACTCTGAGCATGTGTAAGTGAGTGAGTACTTGTTTGCTTAGCAAACGTTTTTGTTGTTACCATTGATATTTATTTATTTATTTGGCCACACGTACTCGTCGTGTAATGTTGGTTTTGTTTTTGTTTTCTCTTAACCGTTTCGAGGGGAAATTATTTACCGTTTCAACTGTGCTAACAAGAAATAACAAGTTTTAACAAGCAACTCCGCCCTTTTCTTACCAAAGAAATGTTTAAACGAATTTTCAATGGCTGGAACTGTGGCAGAGAAATCAACTTTTGAAAAAGAAACAAAACAAATTCAACAAAAGTTACTCCGTAACAAAATTCAAGCGTTCAAGCCGTCCGTCATGACTTTATTTATGTTTTATTTATTGTTGCATTGGCACACAATGAAAATGTTAGAAAATCAAATTGTTTCTTTTTACAAAGAGATTTTCTTTTTACGTACGGAGAGTTGAATTGGCTTGTTTTTTTATATTTTTTGCTTTTTAAGTTGATTCATGAATATTTGCTTGGTAATTCATGTTAGCGAGAGGTACCTTATGGGCGAGTACTTTATTTAAGTACCCCAGAGTTACAGAGAGATTTCTCACTACATTAATCTAAATGTTTGAAACACCATTTAAAGGCTGAAAGTATTTCGTTAATCGAGATACATAAATTGGGTATAGAAAGTGCACTGGCTGGGCCTGTCAGTATTTTAAGAATTATTGCCTTTGCAAGATGTCGACGCAGGCGGACCGATAGGCATATAATTCTAGTTCTTGCTCGAACAAACAAATTTTTTTTAAGAGAAATAATACCCTGGCAATGATTAGCCCAACGAGCTGTTACCTTCTATAGGATAGGAATTGTGTTAGAGAGGACGTGTGGTGAAGCGAAACACAGGAGAAAGCCTAATTATCTGTATAACTCTGCTTTAGCATGACTGTTTTAGCAGCAGTGTTGCGCTATTCTGATTTAAGAAGACGTATTCAATCTGAAGATGCGTTTAGTAGCCATTCCTATTAATTATGCTACAGAATAAGGCTGAAGAAGGACGCTCTGATATGCCTTTGGATTGGTATCAGCTGAAGACAGTTCTGTTCAGTGAACAGTGAGTATGTCTTCGCCCCTGAAACTTTCCGACAACAATTGACACAAAAATACAACACATCAGAAAAATACGAAGTGTTTTTTATGACTTAGTCGGATAGCGGCCTCATACGCAGGATCTTTGGTTTTGTAGTCAGCGTACTAACGATCTCAGCCACCGCCTTCCTCAATTGTTTGTTAATCTTCGCTATTTATGTAAATTATGCAATGAGTTCTTTCTTAATTTTGTTGAACAATTAAATTTATTTAAAAAAAATACGCAGAAACTAGAAAACATTGAGAGACACTTTTCTGCTGCTAAAAATTTCATTTGCTTTTGTGATTTCCAACACAGTTAAAATACAGGAATCAGCTATTTTCTTGTGTTTTCGTCCAGCTAAAGGGCGATTCACACTATAATACAAGTTTTACGACTTTCATAAGAATTGGTGAGAAAGAAATCTAATGAGATTTGGTGCGGCTGTCAGAAAGTCTAAAGTAATATTGCATTTGGCTTTCACAATTCAAATAAAATGAAAAGTATAAGTAGAAAGAAACAATCCGGTTCAGAAGTAAATAACTTTTTTGTAATTTTGTTATTTGCTTTATTCTCTTTTATAAATAGAAAAATCTTCTCGTTTAGAAAAATTTCTAAAAACGAGAAAGTCTTATGGGATGCCAAATGTATTACCGTATTATTCGTCTTCTTCACAACACATTGCCTACACACTATCCCACTTGCAGGCAATACTTGAATTTTTGACATGTCTTAATAAGATGCATTATAGTGTGAACTGCCCTTTAATTGTATTTTAATATTTTGATTTTTTTTCCTGTTTTTTTATATAAACATTTTGATTAATATATATATAAAGATCAGCTGTTTAAGCATCTGCCGATATATGAAGTTAAAACACACTAATTGGTAGTGTGAACACTTCGATTTAATATTTTCGAAAACTTCCGGAATCATGTGTATCTGGGATAGTGTGAATAGCACATTAGACCTAAAAGAAATTTGCACTCAATAGATTCGAATTAATTATGCACATTTAAATAAACAATATTAACTTTGCAAAGGGTACCTTTTGTGCACATTTTGTAACGCAGCTGGTACTATGTTTTCCAATAAAATTTGTGTGCACTTGTTTTTTTTTTTTTTGTTTTCAATAGAAAAAGAAATACCAGACATGCGCGTGCCACAAATGTTGATTTAAGTTCTATTGAATGCTCATTTAAGCTCCACCTATTTTGCCAATTAAATGTTGGAGGGGGATGGTGTTTCAGGTGGTCTTCATAGTGTAAAACAATTCTGTGTATTTAACAAAAACAAGAAAACATTTGAATTGTGGTGCGGCTTTAGAAGAGGGTGGCGGGCAAAGTGTGTTGGCAGATTATTGCCTCGTCTGTTGTTTTCTTTAGAATTTTTTTTCTCCATGTATTTATGCTAGAACATTTTAAAGGTATTTATTATTTACTACATGTTTGTGATTTGCTTTTTAGTTTTAATTCGGTTTTCATTTTCATATTTTTTAATTTTTGTTTAAGCGTTCAACTCAAGCACTCTCATTCATTATTGTGTTACTACGAAATATCTCAGCCAAAAAAAAAAACAGAAAATCTAAACAATTCGTTAGAAGGAATATGTTAGAAATAGAAATGAAAAATTCAAAGTAATTTCGTTTTATTTAGAAACATTGCCCGGTCCCAGGAACTTTTTTTAGCCATCGAAACTTATTACCTCACACCGTAATGTTTGCTTGTTGTTGAGTTGTTGTTTGTTTGTTTGTTTGTTTGTTTGTTTTTTAAATCCCCACCCTGTTTCGTGTTTTCGCTTGTATCCTGTATTTCTTTTCGTTATTGTTTCAAAGTTTATCTGGATATTCTTTTGTACTTGTTATTTTCGATTTTTTTTCCAGGAGGTTTTTTGTCTGCACCGAGTTTCAGTTCTTTCACGTTGTTTTTCTTGTTGCCTTATTTCGTATTGTTCGGGATGTGGGAGATTTTTCTTTAATTATTCTTTATAATGAAAACAGTTTTTATATTGTTCTACATCGCTAATGAATGCTTCTTGAGCCATTAACCATTTAAGGCTCGCCGGGGGTATTTATGATACAAAAACTGGGTTTTAATTTTAGTTTTCATTTTTATCACTGCACCAAGGCCCCAAAGAAAGACTGTGAAATGCAACTGCAACGAAACTATAACTTCCAGTTATTTTTGAGTTTATGTCATAAGACTCCTTCGAGACATCGCACATGAAACCGTTTAATACCCATTGGAAGTCAGTTGCATAGACTCCGGTGTGCAGGAAACCGAAATAATTTCATCACATTGCGGTTGCGGGGTGTGTGGAAAAAGATTGAGACTGGTTTCAGACTAATAATTTCAAAAATGCGTTTCACCGTCTGTAAGTATGTGTACTGAGTGACTGACCAAACGCTTAAGACTACAGATTTGCCAGTCTGTATGTAGTTTTCTCTTTAGATATACAAATCCACTAAGAAACGATATTTAGAAAGTCGCAAAAGAAGTGCAAAATTTTTAAAAGAAAATATTTTTTTTTTCCCGAAGCCGGTATTTCTTCTATTAAGGATTGGACTATACATTTTGTATAGTAGAAATTTATTCTAAAACTCTTCATTTGTCCCAATAAAAAACATTAAATGAGAGTAACTGACTACAATCCCCTTTCAGAAGGTGTATACATTTTTCCAAAGAACTTAACAAAGAACTTAGGACCCTGGACACAGAACCACCATGGCGGACGAAAGATCATTCATTTATTTTATCGTTAGCACACTTGCCTACAGCTACTACCTCGGTACACAAAAACATATTTAACCCCTGGATGGTTACTATTAATTTTATTAAATTAAGGTTACTGTTCGAAGAATCGACGATATTTAAAAAAAAACTATTTTGGGGAACGATTTTTAAAGTAAAAAATTAACAAAAAACTATTTTTTTTCGTTAGGCATTTTATTAAAAAAAGAAACCATTAAAAATAAAAATTTCGAATTCTTTTTCGATGCGAATTTGATTGTTTAACTTTCAAATAGAAGAGGAAAAAATTTATTAATAAAAGAGAAAAAAATTATGTCGAATTAAATTTAAAAAAAAAAAATGTAATAATTTATCTATGTTAGGTTTATCTGGTCCATATATACATTTCATTTGATGCTAATACAAAAAACGTCAGTAGGTCTTTAACCAAATTCTTAGAAAAAGCTGAGAAATGTCACATGTTTATGCAAGAACTCGCAAAAAATCTTTGAGAATTGCGAAATATACAAACAAAACAAACCAAAAAGCTTTTTTAAAAGTATTTTATTACGCGATTTAAATCTATTTAATTTTTCTAAACCTTTATAGGGTAACGATGGCTGAACTAGTCTGCACGTTCACTGCAAAACCAACATAACAAAATATCAATGACTGAGTCATAAAAACATCTGGCATTTTTTCTGATGTGCGTTAGTTGGTCTTTCTGTTAGTTGTTGTAGGAAGGTTTCAGTGGCGACGGCATAGTCAATGGTCACTGCACAGTACCAGCTTCAGCTGATACTAATCCACAACTAACATTAGAGCGCCCTCCTTCGACGGCATTGTGTAGCATCATCGGTGAAGTAAAATTATTAAGAAAATGTCTACCAAATATAGTTTCAAAAATTTAATACGTCTTCTTCACATCAGAGCCGCTGCAACAGTGCTACAAACAAAGAACCTGCAAAAGCAGAGTTGTAGTGAAGCTTCACCACCTGTCATCGCTCTCATTATCCCTTTCCTCTAGTTCCAGCATAATGCATCGGATGTATAAGGGTCATCTCCTGAGTGCTGCTCCAAGATCAAAACATATATCTATATAGACCAGCTCTTCACAATTTCGCACAGTGCTTTTTCGTACGATTGAGAATTTTTATTAATTACAAAAAAGAACTAATTCTTTTAATCGCCAATAGGACTTTTCAAGCAACCATGTATTTTTTCATATGTGCTTTTGACTGGAAGCCTTAAAATTTTTCCCCAATTAGAAATTTTAGTTTGAAGGCCGCGTTAATGATTGAAGATGGAGGAGGCTACGTATGTTCTACAAAATGTTGGCTAAAAAATGCAGGGTAAAGGCAAAATTAGTCCTTACCCTAGGCTTGCATTATCAAAATTACCCAGAGTTTAAAATGAATTGCTAACAACTGGCAATTCACGGAAGTCGCCACATTCTTCAATTCATTTTTTGAAAGCCGACAGACGATCAACGGAATATCCGTTCATTTGTTCTTATGGATTAGATTTAATGAAATTTTCGTCAAATTTAAATGAAAAATTACCAAGCAAAAAAGACATGCAAAAGAAATGGAAATGAATTGGTCCAACTTAGCTGAAGAACGCATCATGTTCCATGATTTGGTTACGTTTTAGCATGTGTTCACATGCAACAAAACAGCTCGTCATGAATACAAAGCAAAGTACAAAAATTAAAATAAAACTGGGCAGTTGTTCATATGAATTAATTGGCAGACTTGAATGCGTTTTCCATTAGTTCAAAAGTGATAATGTTGTTAACATTTAAGATGTCATTAAAAATGAATTCAGCTACAGAAGTGCATCAGTAGTCATGAAAATACCAATTCATAGTGAACGCATTCACTTGTTTTGCTGGGAAGTAGACCGGCTTTAAAGTGAAGTCTCATTTATTTTAAATTGCAACTTCAGTTCATTTTATGTACCGAATATTTCGAGTGTACTTATGTCTATACAAAATACTTATTTAAAAATAAAATGAACAAAATGCATTCGCAAATGAAATTGAAAGCTTATAAATTGAATTGAATGCATTAAATAGTTGTTGACGGACTTTTTGACATTTACACATGACATTTTCTTGCTATACAATCAAAATACGTTTTCTTCTCACTTTATAAACTTTATCTAAATCTTGAAATATGTAATTTTATTGAGACTCTCCTCATCTATTAAAGTCCAAGTGGAATGTCTTGATTATTTTAATTTCTACAGCTAATCGATTCACATTTAGTTAAACAACAGCGAATACAAACACGTAATAATAAATTTAAGCACACAATCAAAGTACATTTCAACACGTAGTAATGTGATTTTAATTAAAATAATTAAATTGCAATAAATACTGCTACTGCTGCTGCTGCTGTCTCTGTGCGATTGAACATCGGGACGGAATGTTTGCTGTTTATGCCAACACCACAGGAATAGAAAATATAAAATAAATAACTAAATACATTGTTAAACACAATCTAATAAACGCCTAAAACAAACTCACTAACTTACAAGCACACACACACACACACACACACACGGCCATAACATACTCACTTGTTCCTTGAATCCTGGCAAGAGGGCAAAAGTTCATTTAACAAACACATTTTTGCACATAATTTATACTCGCAACACAAATATAAATGGCACCAACGGCAAAAATTAAATAAAATAAAATGAAATAAAGCCAACTGAAACCCAATCGATTAACTTCATATCAAAAACAGGATAAACAATGGTCAATAGAGAGAAATGACCAAAGCAAAACAAAAAAACAAAAAAAAAAAAAACTAAAAGGATAAAAACATTCACAATAAGTATAGAAAGGTCTGAGTGTGTTTCACAAAACGAAGAGTTATTAATATCAATGAATGAAAATAGTCGAAATAACTCATCTTCTAAAGAATGCCCAACGCTGAACACTCGTGTGGAAGTGTTGAAAATATTTCATAACGAGAAAAGAGCTGGTGGCCAGTGCAACATTCTGAAATGCCTTACATTACATGTGCACACTGTGTGTGTATTTACGTAACCAACACCTCAACAATCACTAGAAAATAAATATCATTCGCATCACTTTTACCACAAACACATACGAGAGGTGTGCCGTGTTTTTTTTCAAGAAGTAACATTCCTGCAATTAAGAGCCCTACCAACAAGGGTGACATAAATTGATACGAATCGATAATGTAGATATAAAATGATAACAGTTACGTAATGGAATATGTCGTAACACAACTCTGTTGTTGCGTGCATGATTGATTTCTAAAGCAGACTTGCTACATGAGATAGGCATGAGATAGCTTCTAAGCTAAAGGAGAGTCATTTTGTTTATATATCGATATCGATTGATTGCTTAATTACATTCAAAACAAAAACAAAATTTTAAGTGTCCTATTAATATTATAAATATTGAGGGTGGCGATGGTCGAAGTAGTCTGCACGTTGACTACAAAACGAAAAATGTTCCTGGGATCAACCCGAGTTTCAGACTTATAAAAACATCAGGGTTATTTTCCAATCCACAAGTACATCAGAACGCCCCCCCTTGGTCGGTATTATGTAGCACCGGCGAAGTAAAATAATTACTAAAAATGGATACTAAAAACAAAACTATAAAAATTTAATACGTCTCCTTGACATGAGAGACGCTACAACACTGCTGTAAAAACCAATAACGTGCAAAAAATAGTGTTCTTCACCTCCTGTCATTTCTCCTACAATTCCATTCCAGTAGTTTCAGCACAATGCTCCGCAGGTGTAGGGGTCATCTCCTGAGTGCTGGTCCAAATTAAAAAAAAAAAATGTGAATGTTTCTTTGTTTGGATGCTTGTTTCACTATACCGCCTAAACCGCTGAACATATTCTTCGAAATTTTGTAGACGGATAGTTTAAGATCCAATTTAAAATATAGGGCACTTTGCATGGGGTAAAAATGCATCAAAGATCCTGAGAATAGTTCAAAAATGATATTATGAATATCGGCCATCTTGCGTCATTATTACTAGAAGTTGAGGAACTAATCTGGGAGTGGAAAGTATTCTAAATTATAATACACTAGAAACACAATATAGCGGACGCCTCAAAATGGCGGACAACTACATAACTGAGTGTGCTGTTAGCGAAGCGTACCGGGTTAATCTAGTATTTTTACAAAGAAAACCCGTTATTGCAATGTTTCGCAACTTTGCATATCTACGTTAGTGCAACAGAACTGTATACAAACTTTGCATAGATACGTTTTCAAAGTCAGCCAAACTCACACTAATGAACATCACAGTGAGCAGTGTTTTTATTTTATGAGTTTGTCGGACACTGGGGTCGAACCCAGAACCTTTGCTTTTTATAGTCTGACGTTCTATTTGCTTCAGCCATCGCCACAAAGTGGCTTATTCGATCATCTCTAATCTTATAATTATTTCTTTCAACACTCTTCGAAATTTAATTATTTTCTGAAAAAAAACCAACCCTCGTATAAAGATGTGTGTGTCCATTTTTCTGTATGAAAACATTGGTTTATGTAGATGAAAGTATGTTTGTTACAAAGAAATGCCATATATATTGCAAATGGTAATTATTCATGTGGAATGATTAAAATTCTCATGAGAAATACTAGTGTTAATATTAAACCAAATGACGTACACACATTTCATGCACGTATCCTTATTGCAAAACATTATTTAATAGGAGTAATCAACACACAAAACAAACTAACACACCCATGCACGCGCACATGCACAACTACATACATACATACATACTTTTATTAAACAAGTTCATACATAGAAAATAGTGTAAGAAGCCAGAGATCATCATCGTCATCCTCATCAGTGTGTCTTATTTTGGAATTCTTCTGTCATAGTTGCTTTGCTTCCCCATTTACAAGGCATCTAGAAAATGATAAATGTTCAGGACTTTGTGGAATATTTGTGTAAACATTTACAAAAATTACCGTTTTAGCCTCAAGAGATTGTTTTGGTCTAAAAGATTAACAGCAACATAGTCAGTGGGAGAAAAAAGACGAAAATATAACAGCCAGCAGAGACTTTTTTCTTTTTAATTAATAATAATGCCAACTATACAACCAAAGGACATGCCCAGCAAGCCACCACAAAGTATTCCCTTCAAGCAACCACTTCTGCACTTCTGCACTTATTTCACTTATTATTCATTTTCTAAGTTCGTAGTAAACACCCGCAAAGCTTTCATCTTTTGTTGTCCATTTCATTACTTTTCTCTTTATTGGGACCACCGTGATCCACTCACTCCATTGCGTCTCCCCAAAGACACAGACACAAAGAAAGGTCATTTTTATTAGGTTTTCATAGACAAATATCTTGACACCTTTTGTCATTTAAACTGAATACGAGTACGACGTGTAGTCGTCGTAGCCATATATATTCTCGCAACTCAATAAAGGACATCATCTTGCCTTCATATCAAGGAATACACACACACACACACACACGCACACTGGGATATATACATACGAGTATGGATGTATGTGGAAGTGTGGGCGTATTTAGCAGGCATTAACTAGAACGAAGTAATCATTTTAAATGTCCATATGAGTTATTTGTCAAAATTCATGAGCATATGATGTCGACATCAAGACATCATCACTGTCATGATATACAGTCGACTCTCGATAAGTTTCTTTTTAAGCCAATTAAAATATCTGTCGGCATTCTCTTACTTTTCAAAGCTTGGAAGCTTAACAAAGGCATGGGAGATTAATATTCGAATTCCACTTCGGTCAAGTCTGAAAAAGTTTTTTCTGAGTTTCTGTGCTACAGCACCCTCCCTTGTTGGTATATGAACAATAAAACGCGCGCAAAGTAAAAGTGACGTTAGTTATTACGCTTATAACTCAAGAACGCCTGGACAGATTTCGTGGAATCGCACAAATTCGGACTGGTCTCCGGCAAAACAACATTAATACCCAATAAAATTCCCGAAATATTCCCGAAAACAAAATTATCAAGAAAACTTATTTTCCCATACTCCATACAAAAATGGAGTGTTCTTCATGGTAGATGATGTTTGTGAAAGTTTCTGAATATGGTGCAAATGACTTTGTAGTTAAAACAAATGATCAGTGGGTATTGTGTAGCACCGGCGAAGTAAAATAATCACTAAAAATGGGTACTAAAAATGAAGCTTAAAAATTTAACACATCTCCTTGACATCAGAGGCGCTACAACACTGCTATCAAACAAAGAACGTACAAAAGCAGAGTTGTAAAATAGTGAAGCTTCAGCTCCTGTCATTTCTCCTACTACCCCTTTCCTCTAGTTCCAGCATCGCATGTGTAGGGGTCATCTCCTGAGTACTGGTTCAAGATAAAAAAAAGACGATGTTTGTATATCTTGAGAACGGTTAAAGCTAAAGTTTCTCATTTTGATCTGAAAGACTTGATAGTACATTTTTTTTGGCTTCGGGTACTTTTATTTTAGCTACAGAGGGACTAGGGTTATTTTTTTTTTGCATGTTTCACTCCCATTTGATGTACGGGTGCGCACTTTTCGTAGAGCCAGAGAGCTGAAATTGGGTGTACCTTCAGGCACTCGGAAGGTAGGGAAGGAAGGTAAAAGATAGACGACATAGACGAAGTCATAAAAATAAATTGCATTTTTTTGTGATGTTCATCAGAGTCGCTTTCGGTCTGTTGTTGTCGGAAGGTTTCAGTGGCGCAGGCATAGTCACTGGTCACTGAACAGTACCGGACTTCAGCTGAGAGCAATCGACATCAGAGCGCCCTCCTTCATCGGTATTGTGAAGCACCGGCAAAGAAAAATTATTACTAAAAATAGCTACTAAAAAGAAAGGAGGAGCGATAACACTGCTATAATAATAAGAACGTGCAAAATCAGAGTTGTAAGATAGTGAAGGGTTTTATCGACATATTATATCGCATAATTTAATGTACATATTACTAAAGATCTACTAACTTGTTCTATTTGAAAATCGAAACCATTTAAAAGGTTCGCCCATGCCAGCCAAACTGTTCTAAATTTAATCGTCGTTATTCATTCGCCCAACAGTTCATCACAGAACATTTTTGCTTCATAGTTATTGCAATTAGTTAATAAAACTCCATATTCCAAACCGCAAAACTTCCACAAAAACTTCAATTTTAAGTACAAAACGAATAGAAAAGAAAAAAGTTTCATTCGACTTTTGTAGTCATGTTTTTAAGTGGCTGGCTTGACCAACCAGTACAACTGGTCGGTCGTTAATGGTTTTTGTTTGCTTTTGGCTTGAGGCTGCAGCATTTCTCTTACTTGACCAGTATGCCAACAAAATGTTACTTCTCAAAATACATTTTTGTGGATTCCATCGTCACTATAATTATCACAATCAACGTCATCATACACGTCGTTGTCGTTGTCGTTGTCGTCATCTGCATGGGAAGTAGCAAAGCAACCGTATTATTATTACACCCACTCGATTATTTTCTTACTGCCGAACCCTCTTGGGAGTCTTGTAGAAAATAGTGTCTAATTTTGTGTCACATTGAATAAATGAATGAATGAACGAAGGAATGAATGAATGTGTATTAGTTTGCTGGAATTTAGTGAGGGGGTGTTGTTTAATGCACAAAAGTCTTTGTTACACGGCTTGTCGAGTTGGTTGACCAAGAAACATTGCTACTTGTGGCCAACTTGTTGTTTTTCCACAATAATATTCACACGCTTACATACATACAGAATTTGACACCAGAACGTTTAACATCAAAAACATTTCGCAAGTCATGGGTATCCGTTTGGTATTTTTAGCCGTTTTATTTTCTTTCAAAATTTAAAACTTAAACCAAATTTAAGGTATTTTTATGGTACTTTATTTAGCAGTTTTAATTAATTATACCAAACGTGCTAGTAACGCGTCTTCTAAAGCGACTGATCGTTAAAAAGAACCCACATCATATATTAGACGTTCAAATGTCAATGGCACTGGGCCTAATTACAGCCACGGTTGTCAGATTTGACGATTTTGGGTACCATAAATGACATGTTGATTACTGGACTATTTTTGTCTTAAATTTTGAACAATTACAAATGGAGAACTTTCTATTTCTAATTTTGGAACCAACTTTGAACTTGATCAGCATCTTGGTAGGTTTTACTTTTAATTCTTGTGTATGTTGACACATGATTGATTGAAAACAAGCCAAACATGTGTAAAGAGTACAACCGAAAGTGAAAATATTAAAAATATATAAAAACAATACTCAAAAATTTACAAAAAAGCGGTAAGTTTTTTTTTTAAATACCGTCGAAGCTCGGTAATCAGTCTAGTGTAGATGAGAAGAAAAATATAAAAAAAAAACATGTATACGAGTATATGTATGTATGTGTAAAAATTAACCTCTGGTTTTTGTTTAATAATTTTTGGTCTTGTGTTCAGTATTCAACTTATAATTCTCGATTGATTAGTTGAATTTTGAACATAAGAATCTTGGATTTGTATTCAGAAATTAGGAAAACTCCACTGATAAGCTAACTAAGCATTACGTTCACTTCTCAATAATCAATTATATTGAGTTTATTTTTTTTTTTAAATACTTTATGAATATATCATAAGGTATGTAAAAGAAAAATTTTGATATTAGAATTATATGTATATATATGTATATACTATATATAAAGATATTCCCAAAGTGAACTCATTTCATAACCCAGTGAAAAAAGTAATTCGAAGGAAGTAGTGGAAAATCAGGATTAGTTCTACTTCTTTTTACATAGAGTTGTCGTTGCCGGAAGTTCTCTTTTTTGATGGCGATTCAGCGAATTCGAAGTAATGCTCGTGATGTTAAGTAAATCTACTTTTTTTAATCAGGGCAATGGAACAAATTCTTTCTTACTCTTACGGAGCTATGAAAAGTTGCTTATCTCTATGCTTTACTGCTGACAATAAGAAGCTGGTTATGAGAAGTTCCAAGTCTAAAAAAAATTCAAATTTAATTTATTTTATCAAAATGCAATTGAATTGTATTTTTTATTACTTAATTTGTTTTACGCATTTTTTTCTGATGTTCATTAGTGTGTCTTTGCGTCAGTTGTTGTCGGAAGGTTTCAGTGGCGAAGGCATAGTCAGTGGGCACTGAGCAGTACCGGACTTCAGCTGATAGCAAACCACAGGCTTCTGATGTGCCTACTTCTTCGGTATTGTGTAGCACCGGCGAAGTAAAATAATAAATAAAATGTCTACTGAAAGAAAACTTCAAAATTGAATACCTCTCCTTCGCATCAGAGGAGTTTCAAAATTGCTATAAACAAAGAACGTGCAAATGGTAGAGTTGTAAGATTGTGATGCTTCACCTCCTTTCAATTTTCTAACTACGACTTTCCTCTGGGTCCTGAATATTTAAAACCACAACTTAACACTTAAATGCAGGAATTTTTATTTCAATATTAATTTGAAATTGGTTTGCCTTTTAATTAATTTGTATGTTTTGGAAATCTTTTTCCCTTTTCTACTTTTCACTGAGAATAATGAAATGAAAAAAATTCCACGTAAAATTCATGTTACCAATTTTCACCTGGAGAGGAAAGAAAATTTTACATGAACAACAATTTCACTTCTTTTTCGCGATACGGTTGCTTCATTTAATGGATGTTGTTCTTAATAACTTACTCAGAAGACGAAAATATACAGTTATTGATGCTTCGGAAGTAGATCAAAAGTAGTTCTTAAGTAATGACTTCTAATATTTTTCACTGGGATATAATATTTCTAACCTTTTGAGCTGTAATTAAAATGTATATCGATATTTATGCAGGATAATTGCACAACGTTTTTATTGTAATAAATTTGATAAAAATTAAAATAAAAATAAAAATAAAAATATATTCTGAAATTCAATATTAAAACACACTGACGTCAAACATGTTCAGTCATGCGGACATGTAATTCAAAATAAACAACAAAATGCTTTTGTCATCATTTGAATTTTACCTTCCAAAGGCATTCAAATAGTCAATAAAATTTTTCATGCCCCCGTTCAAGTACTGTTCCATGTAAGTCTGAGCAATTTATTAGATAAATTTCAACAAGTATTATGCTAAAACAAATAAAAATTACAACGAAATACAATTAATTTACATGATAAGGAAAGAATTTCATATTGAAGTCATTAAGCTACCGTTGCCACAAAGAAAAAATTGTATTCATATCGTTATCACAAAATCAATCTTCACAGTATCAATGCTATTTAATACAAATATTGATGGCATGATACGAATATTTGAATAGAAGACAAGAACACTTTGGGCGTAGTTACGCGTAAAGATGAACACGAAATATGTGTTGAATCATTAATTTAATTATGACAATGTTAAAAGAGTTTTTCTTGAAGAACATCAATGTTGATGTTTTGAAGAATAACAATGCCAACAGCAAGTTGAAATGACATTCCTCTTGTTGACATTAATTAATCATACTTAAGCAGTTTGTTAAATGAAAGAGTTTTATATGTAGAAAGTCGACGTGTATGTATGTGTGTGTGTGTGTGTCTGCAGTTTCAACAAGTTCACAAAAGTCACATTTTTGATTTAATCATTCTTTCATTCATTCATTCATTCATCTCATACAATTCGGTTGAACTCAATACAAAAAAGAGCAGAAGAAGAAGATGAAAAACAACCCCAGAATCAGATATTGTTAATTTCAATACGGAATACGTATACAATACAATTCAACTTCACACTGATCCTCATCAGTTTGGAAAAAAAAAATTCAAAAAAGCTGATGATGTTGTTCTTATGATAGTGGGGATTTTTATATTCATGGTTACCATTGGTTCCATTGACTACACGATATTGACCTTTGTAATGATGAAACGGCGAAAAGATACTCAAGACACAGGTATGTATGTGCATGCTTCTTCCAAAACAGATTCAATATCATTTTCACGTTTTAAACCTGATGCCAACGATCACTTCTTCAAGTACTTTTGCTCCTTCATATTCTGGTTGTCGATCTGCGTTCAATGATTCATAAAAACTGGATGATTTCTTTTTATATTGAAAAGAATAGAAGCAAGATGTGATGGTGAGTTGCTGTAATGACTTGTTGAATTTAATATTCGTAAATTAACCCTTCTCACATCAGAAAAAGCTAAATACATGTTACAATAAATGGAAACAAACAAAAGTAAAAATATTTCTTAAGTTTATCGCACTTTAATGGCGCATGTCGCGTCATAGATCCCGGAAATGCCCAACCAAATATATCTGAACATATTTACACACAGAAAAACATTCCATTGTAAAATTAACATGACGAAATGTTGATTAAAATCACGCTAAATGACCTGGTGAAAATTTAATATTTATTCAAACTTCTATATTTTCGTAGTAAATATAACACTGCACAACGTTAAATACATAAAATCCCTTTTTGTATTAAAATTAAAGTTTTATCACGTTAAATCAACGCTGTAATCTACTAAATCAATGCGTAAAAACTGAAGATTATCGGACAAAGGTGGGGTGGTGTTAAATGAACATTCGCTAATGTTAAATAAACAAAGAACAAACTTTAAATCAATCAATCAGCTTGAAACTACTTTAAAAAGTTTATTCAGTTCAGAGTTTTTGTATAATTTATATAAGAAACCTCGGCTATTTCAAGAATAAGTTTGAATGTCTACTGATGAGCTGACATTTGCATCAACGAAATGTACATAAAGCAAACATAAAACATACATACATAAATAATGGGAGCTCTTTCTGACCAGTGTTAAATTAAAATTAAAATCATATTGATTTAATATCAAAATCATTTTGTTTTATTTTTATACTAGTTTGATTCAACAGGATATGTCACGTTATTTCTAATTTAATTTCATGTTAAATTAACATGACTTAAACATAAATTTAAAATGAAATCTTGTTCGTTATATGTTATAGAAAACCATGTTGATTTAACATGATGCATGTATACAATTTATTTTGTCCTTCAAACCTCTGTTAGACAAATGGATTTAAATCTATTCGTAGGTACATACAACAGTGCGAACTCCATTTTCGCTACTCCTGATTCCCGCAACAACCTGATTTTTAAATTAGTTTGAAATCACAAGCAACTTCCTTAAACTATAATCTTGAAACTGTCATTTTGTATGTTTGTAATTAATATGTACATATGTACATACATACATATGTATCTACGTATATATTTTATACAGCTTTCAAATTATCTAGCGCTTATTTCTGCGCATTTTTCACGCATTTAAATTTCTTCATCCAAAATTATTAATTAAAATATATACAGTTTGTAAAAAATATGTTTACAAAGCTTAGAAAAATTAAAAAGTTTAAGGGAAACTCTTATTTGCAAGTAAATTATATAACTTTTATTAAATTTTTTTCTTCATGTATTCAATTGAAGATGTTTATAAACACTTTGCACAAAAAAAAAACCAAATTAAATTAAATAACAAAATAATAATCGTAACTTAAAAAATACTTCCAATTTCTACGCTGTAAAATAAATGTTTACAAAATTGTGTTAAATTGAATTAAATATATTCTAAATGGTAAAAAAAAAGATTTGAGGGTGCTAATACTTGGTGTGCCCTCCTTTAGCTTTAATTACAGCTTCTAAGCGTCTAGACATTGAATGGATAAGCTTTGGTATATCATAATTTTCAGGTATTTTTTCCCACTCTTCTTTAATAAATGTTACTTGTTTTTTGGTGCCCTTTTTCCGACTTTTTTCTTTGGGTGGACCCATGAATTTTCTATAGGGTTTATTCTGGACTTTGTGCTGAGCTATCGATCACTTTTGTACAGTTATATAACAACCAGGATCTAGAAATATATGCCTTATGCTTCGGATCATTATCCTGCTAAAATTTATACTTGAGCTTTTCTGGGTCAACAAAACGGAATTTCCGAGCAGTTGCACTCAATTCCTTTTTTAAAATGTTTAGATAGACTTTCTTGGTCATTATATCCTCTAATATTCTTATTTCGCCAACACCCTTGCTCGAAATACAACCCCACACCATAACGAATAGTTTACCGAACTTTACAGTGGGTATTATATTTTTATTTTTTAAAGCCGCCAGGCGTTTTCGCCAAACTTTTTGATGTCCATCATGGTAGTAAAGCATCACTTTCGTTTCGTCACAAAAAATAACATCATCCCAGTGCTCCGGAGGAAAAGAAATGTTTTCAATGGCAAACTTATACCTTTTTTCTATGTTTGCCGCTGATAGCAAAGGTTTTTTCCTCGCAACTCTTGAAGAGTATTTATGGTTTTGTAGCACATTTCTAACAGTCTGATGAGAGATACTTACTCCACATTCATTACTGATGTTAAGTGCAATTCCTCTAGTACTAAAATGTGGATTCTCATCAATCATTTTCAAAATTTTCTTTTCAATTCGCCGAGTTACTTTTTTTCGTCTGCCTGGTGATACATTTGGTTCCAGTCTTCCTTCTTTTTCAGCACGGTTAATAACATTATATACCGTCTTTAGGTTAAGAGACAACATTTCAGCAATTTCTCTGTGAGATTTTCCTTTATAGTAATTAAAATACACCAGTTGGGTAATGTCTTTGTTCAGTCGCTTTCATGGCATAGTTTATATATAATTGGATAATCGCTTGTTTGTTCTATGAGCTCAATTTAAGAATAAAAGACAACAGCTACTCTTAGCGTCCGTATAAAACTCTTACACGCAATACATGTGCAAAAAACCAACGGTTCTTTCTTGACTTTGCATTTTTGTAAACATTTTTTTTACACTGTTGAAAGTATACAAAATTATTTTGTAGCGTTGTTGTTGTAATATATTCATAAATTTGCCAAAGTTTCGACGCCTGCTTGTCGTCAACATACAAAACAACAGTTATAAAAAAAAAAATTTACAAATATAATGATATTGTTGTTGTAAATATTTATTTAAACTTAAATTCTTAAAAAATTTTTGTTTTGTAAACATATTTTTTACAAACTGTATGTACTTTGAAAAACTCACCTTTAACAATGATCAACGTTGATTGAAATTATTTTTTATTAATTAAAACGCGCGAACCGATGACCGTTTTATAAATTTGTAACACATATGTAAGTGTGTCTGCATGTGTGTTTGTATGCATGGGCTTTAAATATGCTTTAATATAATATAATATACTTTAAATATACTTTAATTTCGCCAAGTGTCACATCCTAATAAACCTTCGCATGAGGGTGGCGATGGCACGATGGATGGTAGTCTGCACGTTGACTACTAAACCAAAAAGAGTCATGGGTTCAACCCCAGTTTCAGACTAAAAATTTTTAACATAAGAATAAACATCTCGCATTTTTCTGATGTGCATTAGTGTGTCTTTGTGTGTCAGTTGTTGTCGGAAGGTTTCAGTGGCGAAGGCATAGTCACTGGTCACTGAACAATACCGGCTTCAGCTGATAGCAATCCACAATCGCATCAGAACGCCCTCCTTCGTCGGTATTGTGTAGCACCGGCGAAGTAAAACAATAATAAAAATGGCTACTGAACCGAAGCTTCAGCACTGCTAAAAGAATAAACAAAGAACGTGCGAAAGCAGAGCTGTAAAATAATTAATTAATAATAGTTCCAGCACAATGCTTCGCATGTATAGGAGTCATCTCCTGAGTGCTGGTCCCAGATAAAAAAAAAAATATACTACATAAATGTACTGTGTAAGTAAAAAAAAATTATTAACACTCTTCTCTATCCAAATTATAAAAACTTTCTAAATATAAAAAAGAAACCTAATTAGTAAATGGAATACACAAACATACAAGTTGGCGGACAACAAGTTGAACTTCTCAGCAGTACATTTGTATTTACAAACATACATCCACGCACTTTCCTTTCAAACTTTCCTTCCTTCCTTCCCCTTATGTATTTCCATTTCTAACAAAAGCATTCGTTTTAATTTTCGTCACTACTTCAACATCATTTTCGTCAACCATGAATTTACCTTAAAAAACTAGGAAAAGGAAGTCGAAAGAGTAATATCGAATATGTGGCAACTTCATAAAATAGAACTAGGAAAAATTTTTTAGTACCAAATTCAAAAACAATAGTCGATAGCAAATACGTTGATCGTTCGTTATTACACGTGTTTTTTGGGGTACAAAACAGTACAATAATACACAAACTTTCATTCAAACGTTTCAAAAGGGTGTAAGAAGACAGAAATAAAGAAAACAGAAAAATCTGCAACAACGAAAAAGAACCGTCACTTGAATTTTTTTACATACATATGTACATACGAACAACAACACAATTATATTTAAAAAACTACAAATAAACAAGTAATCGCAAATATTTAATTTGGTTATGCACAATTTAGGTATATTAATATTAACACCTATTATTTTACCACTTGCATATTGATATTAAATTTAATTTAATTTAAATTAATATTAAACACTTTTAATTAACTTTACAATACGGACATACTAAACGAACAGTTTAATTGTAGGCACGGAGAGAACTAAATGCTTTGGCCTAAATAACTTTTATTGAAAATGTAGTCGGTCGGAGTTCGCACTTTTGCTTTCATGCAAATACACACAACATACATATTTACATACGTATGTTTTGATCTTCGACTTTAAATCGAAGAACATCTCCAACAATATCAAAGACAACTTATTGTCAAACATAATGTATGGAAATGAATTATGGCTACAAATGTCCACGCATGTAGTATGAATGGATGATGTATATAGATATGGATGTGTGTACATATGTAGGTATGATACGTTCAAGCATGAAAATGTAGGTAGACGATTGACCCCATGAAGTTGAGTATTTCGCGCTTTTTTGTTACATGTTGTTACTTTAGTGTCTCTTTGGGCATGCAAAAAAGACAAATCTGAGGTTCTGTATCTAAAGGGTGTGCCACTATTAGAACATTAATTGGATTTATGGCTATTATAGCAATTCAATATGTTTAAAAGCCAATAAACATTTTAAAAAATATTGACCGATGTTAGTTTATCATACAACGTGTCTATGGCATTTTAAAAATAAGGAAATAGACTGCCGGCTACACTTAAAATTTTGTGTTAATTTTGGGACACCATACATTTCCATATGGATGTGTATGTACGCAAGTACTTGCCTTCGTTTGTATACTTTTAATTGTACGCCAAAGCATTCGTATAGATTTTTCTATGCCAGTATTGATTTATTACCAATGGTCAGGGAAGATCAAAGGATTAATCAAACAAACCATATGTACGTAGATCGCGACACGTTTTGCACTTGCTACAATCACACACCACTTTAAGAAGGGCATAAACAAAAAGAATTAAGAACCACTATAACCGGCAACAACAAAAAAGAACCGTTGCCTTATACACATTTTTTACACACATACATACACACTTGTTAATTCACTCGAAAATTTGCACAAACTGCAATTAATAAATCAATTTAAATATTTAATTTAGATCTTTTTAATTTCTTTGATCAATATTGATCAAATTTCATCACTTTTTTAATTGTAAACTAATATGTTTTAATATGTTTAAAACACGAACGAAAACTTATGCAGGTACACTAATCGACTGTTTTAATTGTAGACACGGAGAGAAATGAATTCTTTGGCTAAAAGAATTTAATAGAAAAGTCGTTGGTCGGAGTTCGCAGTGTTTCTTCCTTCAACCCAATTCGAAGAACAACCGCGACCTAATAAATATTTGTTTTTTTGCGGGATACGAAGGGGAAAAGTTGATTGTTTAGAAACTTGAGTACAACATAAATTTATAAAATAAAGTACGTACATCTCCATAAGTTTCAAAAAGTAATGCATACAAATATGTGGGTATGTAGACACAAATCATGAAGTTGAAAGTTCCCGACTCATGTTGATAGGTTTATTGCCTCTTCTGTGTTGATTTTTTGTATTGTTTGAGTTGTGATGTGTTTGTTTTTAATTTGTTGTTTTTGTTTTTATACAAGAATTTAGCCGGCTGCGTTTGAACTGTCATGGGCTTTCATGAATAAAAGAGTAGATACTACCGGCTATTCTCATCAACAAAAAATTAATTTGAGCATAACATATGCAGTAGAGAGAATAAAATAAATCCAATTGCACATGCAACATGAGTTGGGATCTTTAAACTTCATGTGTAAATGGATTAAGAGGTCAACATTTTAGATTTGCATGCATACATACGTACATATTTGTAAGAATTACTTTTCGAAACATACCCTGCCGGCAAATTGGTAGTCGACTACTAATAAAATTCATTTTTTAAATTTCCTTTTTTTCTCTAAGTATCAAGCTAGCTATAATGTAATGCAGTATTTTCTTAAATCGAAATGTGTAAGTTTTCTGCAGTTATTTAGTATTTTAGTCTTGCTGCATGCAAGTGCGTTGTTTTCCTTTTGTTTCTCTATTCATCAAATGTTTGATTTATTTTACATATCAATACTTTTCCTTTTTACAGCATCGTTTATTTAAAGACATTGCCTAAAACATTACAATGACTTCAAGTCGCTTAATTAAATTATGGAGTCATTTCAACAAAATTACTGTTATATGAATTATAAAATTTTCAAGTATTTTTCAGCAATCTAATTTTTGTTTATTAATTTAGACGAGTATGTATGTATGTATATGTGCATTAAGCATATCTTGTAATTTTGTACAATGTTTGCAAATAGGAAAAATGGCACAGCAGAGTCGAACAGAGCATAAAAAACTACGAAAACCTTTTCAATTTTTTGTCGTTATTGCAAAAAAATTTGCAACATACGCAATTACTCTTTTTTAACAGAATTGTTTAAAAAAACTGAAGTTTTATACACGTTCTTGTTCATCAAAATTATATACTAGTAGATACTAGTAGATAAAATCTCGAAATTATAAATTTATATGCTAAGTATAAGATATTAATAAAGATGAATGTAAATTGAACTAAAAAAAATTTAATCTTCATATAACTAGATATTTATATAAGTAATATTTGTTTATTGTTCAAAATCCATTCCAATGTGATAAGCGAAGTATCCCACTACTAGACAATAAAATAATGTTTCAATAATAAAAACAAAATTATAAAGAAATATTTCGCACAATTTTGGTAGCTTTAAAAACTATATATAAACAAAATAAAAATTGTATTAAGTTTAAAAGCATAAAATGATGAAATGACATGCAATTATAATCAATACCGGCACGAAGTAAAGCTCGTTTTAATTCTGGAGCTATTTAGGCACTTTTGTTTGGTTTTCTCATCATACTTCAACAAAACTAAATTCGCCACAATACAAAAATCATTTTAGGGCTTTACAAAAGCTATTAAATCTTTTCTCAGACATTGACAACTATTCAGGAAGTTTAGTGTGTAAAAATCATCACATGCTTTAAATTTAAAATTTATTTCATATAAAAATTTAAAATATTTTTATTTGAATTCCTTCTAGGTCGTTGCAATGTTAAAACAGTCAGCAACCTCCATTAAAAATAATCCAATCGTTAAGTTAGCTTAAATTCCTTCCAAGTTAACTGAGTTGCCGGCGCAGGTACAAACATACAGATATTGATATGTATTTTCATTAAACACAATGTTCCTTCAAGTTTGACAATAATCGTTTTCTAACCTTCGTGCCAGACAATGCAACACATATATGTATGTATATTTATTAGAATCCAAAATCGAAAAACAAGTATATTTACGGTTAAAAAGCACCAAATATAAACAGTTTTATTGGAAATTTATAAAAATTTAGTTTTATAATATTCTCTTCATAAAAAACATTTCATTAAACAAAATATAACAACAGTGTATTTGAAGAATCTAATATAGAATTATTGTACATACATATGTATGTAAAACACAAATAAAGCCATCCATTTTCAATACTATGTAAAATTTCGGTATTGGACTCAAATTCTGTAGCTCAATATCATTTTCAAAATTGGATAAAATATTTCTAATAGTTATAATATTTATTTTTGTAAAAATGGAAAATTGATAGGCAATCTGCCACATAACTCTTCTTCAAATCGTTAACCCAAAATAGCAACTTTTGAGGTGATTTACCAAGTTAGTAAAACCTCGAAAGATTTAAAATTTTTCTGTATAATGATTTTTGGCAGATTTTAAGGAATTTTGCAATAAATTACATTGTGCTAAAAATTACAAAAAAGCATCGCGCATTAAAAAGAATTTTTCGCATCGAAAATTTTCAAAAGCACTAAAAACGGTGCCGAAAGCACTGAGTTGACACCGTTGCGTTTTATGTAAACGGCTGATGTTCGAATTGGTGTGAATAAAGAAACACTGCGAACTCCGACCAACGACTTTCCTATTAAATTCATTTAGGAAAAGAACTCAGTTCTCTCGGTGTCTACAATTAAAACAGTCGTTTAGTGTACATGCATAAGTTTTCGTTCGTGTTTAAAACATATTAGTTTACAATTAAAAAAGTGATGAAATTTGATCAATATTGATCAAAGAAATTAAAAAGATCTAAATTAAATATTTAAATTGATTTATTCATTGCAGTTTTTGCAAATTTTCCAGTGAATTAGCTGTGTGTGTATGGATGTGTGTAAAAAATGTGTATAAGGCAACGGTTCTTTTTTGTTGTTGCCGGTTATAGTGGTTCTTAATTTTTTTTGTTTATGCCCTTCTAAAAGTGGTGTGTGATTGTAGCAAGTGCAAAACGTGTCGCGATCTACGTACATACTATGGTTTGTTTGATTAATCCTTTTATCTTCCCTGACCATTGGTAATAAATCAATACTGGCATAGAAAAATCTATACGAATGCTTTGGCGTACAATTAAAAGTCTACAAACGAAGGCAAGTACTTGCGTACATACACATCCATATGGAAATGTATGGTGTCCCAAAATTAACACAAAATTTTAAGTGTAGCCGGCAGTCTATTTCCTTATTTTTAAAATGCCATAGACACGTTGTATGATAAACTAACATCGGTCAATATTTTTTAAAATGTTTATTGGCTTTTAAGCATATTGAATTGCTATAATAGCGATAAATCCAATTAATGTTCTAATAGTGGCACACCCTTTAGATGCAGAACCTCAGATTTGTCTTTTTTGCATGCCCAAAGAGACACAAAAGTAACAACAAGTGCGGCTGCGCATGTAACAAAAAAGCGCGAAATACTCAACTTCATGGGGTCAATCGTCTACCTACATTTTCATGTTTGAACGTATCATACCTACATATGTACACACATACATATCTATATACATCATCCATTCTTACTACATGCGTGGACATTTGTAGCCATAATTCATTTCCATACATTATGTTTGTCAATAAGTTGTGTCTTTGCTATTGTTGGAGATGTTCTTCGATTTAAAGTCGAAGATCAAAACATACGTACATATGTAAATATGTATGGTTGTGTGTATTTGCATGAAAGCAAAAGTGCGAACTCCGACCGACTACATTTTCAATAAAAATTTTTTAGGCCAAAGAATTTAGTTCTCTCCGTGCCTACAATTAAACTGTTCGTTTAATATGTCCATATTGTAAAGTTAATTACAAGTGTTTAATATTAATTTGCAACTAAAATAGTGGTGAAATAATTGGTATCAATATTAATATACCTAAATTGAAAAGAGCCAAATTAAATTTTTGAAATTACACGTTTATTTGTAGTTTTTGAAGAAGGTATTACTGAAGTATAATTTGTGTGTATTTGCCTTCGTGTGTTAGATTTCTCTTTTATATTTATTAAGTTATATATTTTGGATTGAGAAGAGTGTTGCCGCAGTTAATAATTTTTTTAAGCAATTTGTTTGTACTTACACAGTACATTTATGTATAAGCGAAGGTTCATTAGCATCTGATACTTGGCGAGTTATTAATTTAAAATTAATAATGCATGCATACTTACATGTGTGATAAAAATTTATAAAACGGTCATCGGTTCGCAATATCGGTTTAAACAATAAAAAATAATCTCATACAATGTTGATCATTGTTAAAGGTGAGTTTTTCAATCAGATAATTTCGCATAAAAAGAGAATGAAATATTTCTATAAATAAAATTCGCGTAAAATCAGAATTAGGTGTAAAAAAAAATTAAAAAAATTTTTTGCAAAATTTTAAAAAAGTCTGAGGAATTATTAAAGTAAGCCCGGCGCAAATAAATAAATAAATAAGGTAGGACACAAAGGCATTGGATTTAAAATTTTCATATTTCATACTTACTTAGAATTTATACACCTCATAGCGGCCATTTAATTGCATTGTATGATGAAATAAAATTTCCCAATTCAAATTACCAAAATTTAATAATTTCTTTGTAGTGGAATCATCAATATTTTCATTGCCAATTTGGCTTACCTTCAAGTGTGATCTGTAAAAAAATGGTCTTGAAAAATATGGTAGTGTCATAATTTTTAAATTAATTTTAGTTGATTTAAATATGTTATAAAAATATATTCCTTATTCTTATTAAATGATTTTGATATACAGTTAACCATTGTTAACATTTTCCGGTAAAATGGTTAGAGATATATTGATGTTTAGGAACAGAAACCTTTTGTTTTTAATTACCGTAATTTCTTCGATTTCGATTTTCGATACGCTTTAATTTTTCAAATTTAACACTGGCATTTTGCATACAATACAATAAAAAAAAGATTTTCTTGTTAAAAATCTTTTTTTGGTGATTTTATTGGTACGTAATAAATTCAGTAAAAATTTGTTAAAAACGATTTTTGAATACAAAACTTTTTTCATCAATTAATTTGTATGCTTGAGTTTAATAGATTTTTTGGTAGTCAGAAAATTTACAGAAAAGTTAGCTTAGTTATACTAAATTTATACATTTCTACAAGACGAAACAATTAAATTAAATAAATATTATTAATTAATTATTTTAATTAAATACTTCTTTCACTCCTGAAGAATTTTAAAATTTCACTTACGATGTTTTATGAAAAGTCCACAAATATAATTAGTTTATATTTTAACTATTTAATTAAAGAATGTCCATAGGGCCATGAAAGTTCTAAATATGATATTTCAAATAATCTCTTTTTAAGCTAAAAATTTTACTATTTTCACATTTCATAAAACTTAGAAATCGATAAATCTTCACATTTGGTAACACTGATCAAAAGTAAACGTTACTGAAAATCAACACAGTAGAGACAATAAATCTATTTGCGCATGCAACATGAGTCGGGAACTTTCAACTTCATGTATGTATGTAGTAAATTATCAACATTCTCGATTTGTATGGACATACACACATATTAGTATGCATTACTTTCCGAAACATATTTACATGTAGGTACTTATTTTTATAAATTTGTGTTGTCTCAAGTTTGACAATTATCGTCTTTTCCCTTTCGTATCACCAATAAAAAACATATATTTATTAGGTCGTGGTTGTTCTCCGAATTGGGGTGAAGGAGGAAACACTGCGAACTCCGACCAACGACTTTACTATAAAATTCTTTTAGACAAAGAATTCAGTTCTCTCCGTGTCTACAATTAAAACAGTCAATTAGTGTACCTGCATAAGTTTTCGTTCGTGTTTAAAACATATTAGTTTACATTTAAAAAAGTAATGAAATTTGATCAATATTGATCAAAGAAATTAAAAATATCTTAATTAAATATTTAAATTGATTTATTAATTGCAGTTTTTGCAAGTTTTGAGTGAAGTAGCTGTGGGTGTGTGTGTATGGATGTGTGTAAAAAATGTGTATAAGGTAATTGTTCATTTTGTTGTTGCCGATTATTGTTATTCTAATTCTTCTTGTTTATGCCCTTCTTAAAGGGGTGTGTGATTGTAGCAAGTGCAAAGCGTGTCGCGATTTACGTACATACATATATGCATACATACTATATCTTGGTTTCTTTGATTTATCCTCTGATCTTACCATTTATTACCATTGGTAATAATTCAAATTATATATGTATATGATATAATGTACTGCAATAGAAAACTCTATACGAATGCTTTGGTGTACAATTAATAGTATGCAAACAAAGGCAAGTACTTACGTACATACATACACATCCATAAGGAAATGTATGGTGTCCCAAAATTTGTAAGTGTAGCCGGCAGTCTATTTCTTTATTTTTAAAATTCACTATACACGTTGTATGATAAACTATCATCGGTCAATATTTTTTATAATATTTTTTTTCGCTTTTAAGAATATTTAATTGCTATAATAGCGATAAATCTAATTAATGTGTTAATATTGCGACACCCTTTATATTCAGAACCTCTGAAAGTAACAACAAGTGCGGCTGCGCAGCCAACAAAAAAGCGCGAACTACTCAAATTCAAGGGGTCAATCGTCTACCTACATTTTCATGTTTGAACGTATCATACCTACATATGTACACACATCCATATCTATATACATCATCCATTCATACTACATGCGTGGACATTTGTAGCCATAATTCATTTCCATACATTATGTTTGACAATAAGTTGTCTTTGATATTGTTGGAGATGTTCTTCGATTTAAAGTCGAAGATCAAAACATACGTATGTAAATATGTATGTTGTGTGTATTTGCATGAAAGCAAAAGTGCGAACTCCGACCGACTACATTTTCAATAAAAGTTATTTAGGCCAAAGCATTTAGTTCTCTCCGTGCCTACAATTAAACTGTTCGTTTAATATGTCCGTATTGTAAAGTTAATTAAAAGTGTTTAATATTAATTTAAATTAAATTAAATATAATATCAATATGCAAGTGGTAAAATAATAGGTGTCAATATTAATATACCTAAATTGTGCAGAACCAAATTAAATATTTGCGATTACTGGTTTATTTGTAGTTTTGAAATATAATTGTGTTGTTGTTCGTATGTACATATGTATGTATGTAAAAAAATTAAAGTGATGGTTCTTTTTGGTTGTTGCGGATTTTTCTGTTTTCTTTATTTCTTAATTCTTACACCCTTTTGAAACATTTGAATGAAAGTTTGTGTAGTATTTTAGTCATAGCCTATGATTTTAGTGTTTTGTACCCCAAAACCAGTGTAATAACGAACGATTAACGTATTTGCCTTCGATTGATGTTTTTGTATTTGGTACCGAAAATTTTTGCTTGTTCTCTTTTATGAAGCTGGAACATATTCGATATTACTCTTTCGACTTTCATTTTCATAGTTTTTTAAGGCAAATTCATGGTTGATGAAAATGATGTTGAAGTAGAACACGAAAATTAAAAAGAATGCTTTTGTTCGAAATGGAATTACATAAGGGGAGGAAGAAGGCTAATTTAAAAAAAAAGTACGTGGATGTATGTTTGTGTTTTCGATTTAGCTAGGTTTCTTTTTTATATTTATTAATTTATATATGTACATATTTTGGATTCAGGAGAGTGCTACCGATATTAATAATTTTTTTAAGCAATTTGTTTGTACTTACACAGTACATTTATGTATATGCGAAGGTTCATTAGCATGTGATACTTGGCGAGTTATTAATTTAAAGTATATTTAAAGTGCATGCATACAAACACATATGCACACATACTTACATATGTGTTATAAATTTATAAAACGGTCATCGGTTCCCGCGTTTTAATTAATAAAAAATAATTTCATACAATGTTGATCATTATTAAAGGTGAGTTTTTCAAAGAAAATATTTTAATTAATAATATTGCGTCAAAAAATTTAAATGTGCAAAATGCGTCAAATTATAAAATAGTATACATTTGCGGATAGGTGTGTATGTATGTATGTACATACATACAATCATATACATATGGGTATAATTGTAATTATATTAAATTCAGCTTTCGCTTACAGAACATTTGGAACGAATGTAAATGCACTATTACTTTTATCTGACCTTATTTTAAAAGAAGAATTGAAATACCCTGTTTTGATTGTGGTGAATACCTATTTCATACCACACGATTTGCAGTGCTGTCAACTTTGTATTTAATTAAATCCTCCAAATCTGGTATAAACATACGTTTTTCTAATAAAAAAAATAATTTTTATACCGCCTTCAATCAAATAAGATCGCATAAAAAGAGAATGAAATATTTCTGGAAATCGCATTAAATCAAATTCGCGTAAAAGCAGAATTAGGTGTAAAACAAATTAAAAAAATTTTTTGCAAAAAAATTAAAAAAGTCTGAAAGATTATTTAGGCTGTATTGTGAGAAATTTATATTTAATAATTTATTGACATAAGCATGGTGTAAATAAATAAAGTAGGACATGAACGTAATGATTTCCAAATGTTCATATTTCATACTTAAATAGAATTTATATACCGCAGAGCGGCCATTTAATTGCATTGTATGATAAAATAAAATTTTCCATTTCAAAATAATGAAATTTATTAATTTATTAGTATTTTTGTTACCAATTTGGCTGAACTTCAAGTCTCATCTGTCAAAAAGTGGTCTTGAAAATAATTCTAAAGTGTCAGAATTTTTAAATTAATTTTAGCTGATGATTAAATGATTTTGATATACAGTTGACCACCGTATAACATGGTACTTGTACAACACGCATTCACTCTAGTACTAGAAATGAATTACGAATCAGTAGCAGTAGTTCCCGCTTAATTGATTTATCAATGATGTTCGGTTTGTAATGCCATTAACCGGGTAAATCATTTACACGTTATTCTCTTAACTGATTTGGAAGTTTCTCTGCACGTTTTTCGAATTACTAAAGCGGGCAAATAATTATTCGTGGATAAGTTTTCTTCGAATTGTCACGATTTTTTTGATCGTAAACTCTTTTTCACTCTTGAAACCAAATACCTTTTTAGTACCAATTCCATGAATTGTACGACACGAATTTTAGTTTCTGAAGCGCATCTAACGTGTCATACGTGGGTTGCCTGTACATATATACAACAAAATATGCTGAAATCATCTTGTTAACATTAATAAAAATCAATGATTTCTTTGTAGAAAAACTGCCATTTCCAGAATTAATGAGTGCAAGATTTAATGCTGAAATATGTGAATGAAGCACGTGTAACAAAAATATATTTAATTGTATCTAAAAAAGGAAATATTTTTTTTTTAAAATACAAAAAACGCTCTGATTTCAAGGAGTTTGATTTAAAGTTTACTATGAAAAGAAAAGAAACTTAATAAATTAAAACTAAAATAGTAACTTTTGACTACCTCAAATTAAACTTAATAAATTCATATACAGTCGTATCTTGGTATAACGAATTATATAATATCGATACTGCGCAATTCGTGATACATTTTCACAAAATTTTTTTTAAGAAGAAAACTGGAGTCACTTGCTTTTAAATTGAAATGTTTATGTCTATTTAACATCCAGTTTAATTTTCACACACACCTAATTGTAGGTGAGCGGCCTACAAGGCAGTAGTCAAGTTGCAAAAGAGTCACACGTTGTGTGCAAAAATTAGATAAGAAAGAGAAATCGCGTTTTAATGTTTATTTCATAATATGAAATAAATACAGTTGAAGCTCGGTACAACGAATTATATAATGTCAAACGCTTTTGTTAAACTCGGAAATTCGTTATAACGAAGATATAATTTTAGATAAAAACTGCAGTCAATAAGATATAAATTAAAAAGTCTGTGTCTATTTTTCATACCAGTACAGGTAACCCTCCTACAAAGCGGTAGTCACGTTCCGAAAAAATCACATGTTGAGCGAGAACGCGTTATATGAAGCAAAAACTTAGATAAAATAAGAGAAATGGTGTTTTTATGTTTATTTGTTGATATGATATCAACTAATGTGATTGCCAGATATATGTATTTTAGTCATTCAGAATATTAAAATAACCAATATCTTGTTTTTGCTGTTTTCTGCACCATTCGTTAAACAGGGCATTAAAATAAGACGTAATATTCGTTCAATATGATTTTCTTTAAAGCGCGTGCTGCTTGTTATAGCGGGCTTCGACTGCATATACATATTTATTTCATTGAAAGTTTTACATAAACCATTTTGTTTACTTGTGACCGAAAGCTTACTTATAATAAATCCTTAATGGAATCGAAACTACAATCGCGTTTTCAACTTTGTTTTCTCATTCATTTGATTTTGTAATTTACACTTTATATCTTGAACTTAAGATCCGGTACGAATTATATTTCATGAAAATAAAAATCTAAAATGTGTCATAATCAATCATCATATGAAATTATGATAACGCTGGGCTACCGTTTCGATTATCAAAATATTCGGCTCCGTTTCTGTTACTTTTTAAGAAAACGAACTACCAAGCCGTTGAGTGAGCCAAACAGAACGCTCGCACAGATTCACTGCACTCTGGGCGCGTACAAGTATCAATAAATAACTACGGCTCGTAGTAACATAAAGAATGTAACATGAGTAACAGCCGGAGGGGATGTGGGGCAACGACGGTGGTGACTACATGTAAGTTTAAGTACGTGTACAGACAATTCATGTATGTAATTTATATCTTTACTACCGTGTTTAAAAACAATATTTTCGTTTATTTTTTTTCCAACTTTTGTAAAATATTTGTGAGTTTGTTTTGTTGTTCTTCGTATATTTTATCTGTTTTAAATCTCAATACGCATATAACAAACAAGAACAACAAAACAACAGCATGGTAGGTTTGGTTACATACAACATCTGCAACAATAGCAGCAACAGCAGCAACAGCAACAGCAACAACAACAACAACAGCAACAGCAACAGCAATATGAAAAACTTTAGAGAAAAAGTGTTTAAGTAAAAACTCGTGTTAGTTGTTATCTGACAAACTTATGATCGTTTGTTGTTGATTTCAAGTTGTACACATTATTTTATACGTTCATTTCATACTCATGCTTACTTTCTTACATGCATTCGTGTAAATAGGTGCATATGTGCATGTGCATTAATGTATGTACACTCATACAGTTGTACGCTCAATAGTAGAACTAATACTGACAGACTACCTTAAAGTTCTTAATACAGGCGTTTCAATTTTTCGATTTCGAAAGTGAAGTTAAATAAAATTCACATGAAGATATGATTTCGATGGAACTTTTATTTCATTATGATGCTTGGAATTTGTCATTATGTGCGCGACAAAACGTCATTTATGTGACCGCCTCTGGATTGGTTACAGCAGGCGATCGTTTTTGAGGCAGTTTTCGACCACATTTTCGCACATTCTCGGCGATAAACTTGACGAATGTTGGTTTTCCAATGCTGCAAGAAAAAAGTCTAACGGCGTTATATCGCATGATTTTGGTGGCCAATTGAAGTCGTCAAAACGGGAAAATAAACGTTCTGGCAACTTCTCACGCAATAAAACCAAAATCGGTCAAGTTGTGTGGCTCGCGGCATCGTCTTGTTGAAAACACATATCGTCCAGTTCATAATCTTCAATTGCAGGCCAAAAAAAAGTCGGTTAACATACTGTCAAAGTGCTCTGACTTGACGGTAACGGTTCTTCGGATTATCCGACACATATTCACTAACGGAAGCAAATCTTTCGGCAGTGCTCACATGGTGTACAGGACTGATGCAATTTGTAACGCTGACTGAAAGTCTTTTAAAATTCATTTACGAGTATAATCCTGTCAATTCCTTTTTTTTCTTGGACCGCCACTCAGGGGTTGACCCCAATACATGCGGTGCATTGTGCCTTGTACAGTATGTCGATTTTGACGACCATAATCAGCACTTAATGCCCGAAAGTGGCCACGCTTCAACCAGCACATTGGAAGGAAAAGTTTTATGAAACTATATTACATATCTTCCGTTGCTAAACGATCCATATTCGTAAATGGCAAACTTTTGGCCATGTAAATTACACTTCAGAAGGCAGATACAGTAGAAGCTCGAACAAGTTACGTAGATTGTTTGAGGTGCTTAACATTTTCGCACTCTTAACTTTTCGATGACCAAATTAACTGCTTATTGCATGTTCATTTATAAATTGTATATGTGTATTTTTCCAGCTGGCATTTTCAATCGTAGAAGACTCTTCTATGATCACATCCTACACGTCCATTACAATGGCAGCAATTATTAATCTTTCATATGAATCGTCTACGATGCTCTGAAAAGAATCCTTTAAAATTCTAAAAATACTGCAGACGTTTTGAAAAACTGAGTTGACAAGAAGCAAAAATAATTTGTTCTTTCGTCAGAATGTTTCAACGATACTTGTTGTGGTGCAAAATAAAAAAAGCACTCGTAGAACTGGCAAAGATATCACTTCAAAGTGTCAATTACGATTCACTCGTTCAACAATCGTTTGAAGGATTAAAAAAAGAGCCGTGAAATGATCGCGCTTGTCAAACAATCTTCCAAATGCCGGCTGGGAATCGATATATCAAAAGTCAAAATGCTGTTAGAAATAGAAAAATAAAATAAAAACAAAAATGAGTAAAAAAAAGTTAAGTGCTCTCAACTTTCTAGAGTCCCTGCGGTGACTCGAAGTTGCTTAACTCTTCCGTAGTCTTAAATTTTTCACGTCTTAAGTTCTTCGAGCGTCTACTGTTCATATTTAATACCTGACAGCCTTGTCAGACCGGCGGTTTTAAAACCGTCAATTCAATTCACTACTGCAACAACTTTGGTATCATATGCTCCATCGTGAGCATTATTTCCGTCTAGATTTCCGTGATTTTGTAACTTTTCTAATGCAAAACGGAATCACTTGCATTTGAGCTTTTTTGTTCGCGATGAGGCGCATTATTTTATGTGTCCAATCAGAGAAATGCACAAGAATGAATCTTTCAGCATTTATAGTTTTATGAACAGTGCATTCACTTACTCTAGAGCACTTTAGCATTTGTTATTAAAAATACACTGCATTGGTTCCGCCACATTCTAAAATTCCATATTTCTTTCCTGGAAAAATGTAAAATTTTCTAATTATTTTCTAAAGATTTGTCAACAATTTCAACCTTTTACATGCATATTTTTTGCATTCTTTATCGAACAGTTTAAAGTTTATGTGGTCAAGGCGGTTACTGCTACCTTTATGGACACAACTGTTTCTATCTGTGTGTTTGTGAAACAGCTCTAACTGAAGATCTGAATTTAAAGCTCTATAACTCTAGTAGTTGTAACATGCTTAAACCTACAATCGTATACTTGAACATTCATGTGGCTGATAAATAATGGTGTTGTTGCATTATGTTGCCAAAGCAACAATACAGTGGCTCACATAACTGTTGCACCTGTTTAAATTTTGTAGGATGATATGAAAACAATTATTCCCAATACCCGAAGTATACCAACGCGAAGTTGTGCACTTACTCGATTTTACTTGCGGAATTCCATTTTAATGTGGCTTCCATTGACATAAATTGTCTTAGACTTGGGGTAATATTTAGTGGAGAAGTAACATTCAGTAACACGTTAATACATTCAAAGTACTTTAATTCAATTTATCACAATTGTAGTACGACTTGCTTTTCCAAGCTCTATTGGCCTGTATTTTACTGTGCCGACGACTTATTTCTCAAGCGTTGTTGGCTGATTAGTTATCTTCAGCCAAAAATCGACCAGTTCATAATTTTCAATTGTAGACAGAAAAAAGTAAGTTATTAACGGCCATAGCGCTCTGTATTGACTGACGGTGGTGGTTATTCCACCATTATTTTCGAAAAAAATACGGCCCAATGACAATAATGCGCACCAAACAGTTACTTTTTCTAGATGCAATGGCTTTCCAACAATCACTTCTGGATTCTCCGAGCCCCATATGCGACAATTTTGCTTGTTAATGTAACCAGCATCTCTTAACAAAATTTTATTATAAAAATCAGTATGTTTAGCCTGTTGCTCTAGCAGCCAATCATCATATATATGGCGTTGTGTATAGTCAGCCGCCTTTAATTGTTGCGTGAGTTGCATTTTATATCCATATCCTAACCACATCCGTACGCTTTCATTCTCTTAAAATTTCTTTATAACCTTGCCAAGTCTTTGCACAATATGCCGATAATAATCAACCAAAGCTTTCACTAAATAAATGATACTTCAGCTCACAGATATATACCAGATATATAACAGCTGACAACTTTGCCAGGAGATGCCTCCTACATATGCGAAGCATTGTGCTGGAACTATAGAAAAGGGATAGTAGGAGAAACGACAGGAGGTGAGGGTGAGGAGGTAGTCAACGTGCAGACTACCATCCATTGTGCCATCGCCACCCTCCTTTTCCCTTTTCAAGTACTTCCGATGTACGCATCGTATTCATAGGCCCAAAAAAGAAAAAAAAATGCTAATGATTTTAATGTAACAAAAGCTTCGAGTGTTCCAACACGGATCTCGTAAAATTGCCATGAGATAAATGTAGTCAATGCGCTATGGACTTTAGTTAACAGCATCCTTGTTAAAGGAATTGTTGAACGAAGATAATCCTGTCAACAGTCGCATAATAATTACCGAACCAATCCCAGGTATTTTTGCTTTACCAAACATTCCCGAGATCCGAATTAGATCAAATAGTTTAGATTAAATACACAGAAAAAAAATCAAAGAAAACTTTAATTCAAAATTTTGTTATAATATTTAAAAAATTATTACGATTTCCACCTGGTAAAGTATATAATATTTATTATTGTTGTTGACTTTATGGAATTAATTTTTAATAACAATAATTAAAAATTGTATTTAATATTTTTTGAAAATTTCTAACAAATTTTAAATAGCAAAAAGAAATATTTGAATTCAATTCGAATACTTTTTGGATATTAATATCTATTTGTAAATTAGTGTTGGATTTATAAAATAAAGCAATCAGATAAGCAAACCGTCCTTTTCTGTATTTCATAGCAAAAAAATAAATTATTCCTGAATCCAAAAGAAAAAATTAAAAATTTAAATGAATTTATTAAACTTTGAATTGAACCACATATTATCCTAATTAAAGATGTTAATTGAAAATATAAAAGTAAAATTCTTTTCTGTGTAATTAAAGTGACGGTTACAATGACATCTTGTCATTTCCCTATTGCGGTCACATTGGTGTAGTTTATGGGTTGCTAAACGCGCAACACTATGTTCACAATTATCCTTTTGTGTTACAGTTAAAACGAAAATTAACAATAAGATAGATTTGCATAAGAATAATAAATTTTTTAGTAGATTCAGGCGATAAGAATCCTTTAGAGAGCTGAGAATTGCACATATTTTGTTATGAAGCATATTTTATATATTCGTGCATATTTTTTGGTGCCGCACTGTAAATAGTTTGTTAAACATTCGGTATGTTGTCGTAAAATGTTATTATTAGCAGTGGCAGTTGTTGTTCATGATGATATTTCAGACACTTTAGTAGGTACTGCCACAATGTACCCATGTAGTACATTCAGGTGGCATACAAGTGTAGTAACATTGCTGTTGCTAATGCCGTTTGTTGCTACCAACAATTACACTCATCATCATTTTGGTTAATATTACGACTACCATACTGCTTCTGCAGCTGCTGTGGCTGTTGCTGTTTCACACTTATACGAATAACAAGCAACATAAGTCAACAGTTTTCGCCAACAATATTTATTATTTAATATGACTGGTTGTTGAGTAAAAATAATTCATCTCATTGCATGTCTAATATGGACCGGATAAACTTTTCATACATACGTACGCAGGTTATTTTCGGACATTCTGTTACTGTTTATTTGTTATATTATAAACACTTTCTAAATATAATATTTGACTAGAGTAGAGATATCGAATGGAGTTGGCTTCTGTAGGCTTTTTGCTTTTTTATTCGGAATCAGTTGACAAGCCAACATTCGCTTAATCCCGCGAAGGAATGGTTATTGAATGGTGTGCCGTATCTTACTATGAACCAGTGTTCTGAAGTTTTTTGATTATTTGGTTTTACGAGAAGTAATACTGAGACAATTAAAATGCCTGCCAACATTGTGTGTTATACTGTGTTCAGACATGCACTTAAATTGTAATTTACTCAAATCACCACATAATAATTCCATTAATTAATTAAACAATTAGTATTTAATTGCATGACTTATTTGCTAAAATTCGAAATGCAACTCTTCTCGCAAGTATGTTTACTGGGAAGTACATATGTTCAGTGAAAAGGAAAAAATTCGTAGAAGGGCAAATGTTCAAATGTCAAAATAATAAATAAATATAAATAAAAAAAGAAAAAAGAAATGACCAATTATACCTCATAACTTTCGTTTTTCCAGCTATGAAATGCTAATTTTGTTTATTATTTTACTTCGGTTTTTATAATCAAACATCGCCGAAGGGAGCCCCTCTGTGAAGTATATCAGGACACTAATATGCATCAGAGACATTTATGAGGACTGTAGTAGGGCTTGAACCCACATAATTTCAGGCTGCGATAATTGTGCCTTTTTCGAATGCTTTTACAAACCCGCGTAAAAACTCAAAGTCATGTGTTTAAATTTCGTAAATCACAAAGAGGATTAATATGAAATTCACAAAAAATCTTAAATGGCGCAGATATCGAAGGCCAAAGAGCAAAAACACAGTCTTGACCGCACTTAAAAAATTACTACAAAGACGTGAGAGCTGTTCGTCAGCCTAGATCTGCTGTTAGACTGATGTATATTTTACATTTAATAATTATTTTTGCTTAAATAAATAAAAAAATAACATGTGTAAATGTTCTTCTAAAGAGTTTTTTCGACACGGTCATGTGTAATTTGTGAATTCTTCAGTGGCAGCACTGGCATATTTCGAATAAGTATTTTCATTTTTATAAAAGTAAAGTGGCAATACGGAAATATGTGTTAATGTGGCAATACTGAAGTACGTAGCTGTAGTCTTCGAAATGAATAAGTTGCCGACTACAAAGCGTCGCTGGCTGCAGCCAATAACATTCGTATAGCTGTGTAGTCTGATGAGGTCCAAGTTCATTCGTCTACATTTACGGACGTATTTAATTTCTTATTATTTTTATTTTTTATTTTTTTTTTGCATAAATTATAACTCCGTTAATTTCTAATCTCCATCATCTAATTTTACGATGTGGTAGCTTGGTTATTTTATTTGGTCCTCTCAAACATAAGTTTTCCATTTTAATATCGATTTACGTCGCTAATAGACTGTTAAAAATTCAAGTCCATGTATTTGTTTGTTAATTTCATTTTGTTAGAAGCATTTCCCATCTCTTCTACGATTTTTAATTGTTTGTCATTAAATCTAATTAACAGATATTAATTTAATGTTCGACATAAAACTGAATTGGTGTGTTTAAGACAATCATGTCAACTCTTCTTTACAGTGGTATAAACACAGGAAAAATTACGTTTTAAGATTGTGCACGGGAATTGGAAGACAAGAAGCAGTTGCAAAGGGTTCTTCAATAAGTTTGGAGTTTAGATTTTTACATTCACGGGAAGTGGACTGTGCTGTCCACCATGTGTCACAAAATAACGATAACTTATAAGCATCTATTTTGTCATCACTTCGCTAAAAGAAATTTGCGCCCCTAAGTTTTTGGCTAGCTGCCCTTAATAATGGCTTAAATCCTGTTTGAATTTTAATTTTTCCCCCATTTCTAAGCCCCATTGACGTTACTGTGCAACAGAAGACACACAAGTTTCATTACTGCATTAAAATTTATATTTCTGTTGTTGTAGTAGTTGTTGCTGTTGTTGACGTTGTAAAGTGATCAATTCATAAGAACAAGCAGCGATAATACACACATTTTTAAACGCGCCGCTTTGTCTCTTGATTTCATACATGTTTGTAACTTTTAAGTGGCAATACCTGCTTTACGCAGTACACGGCATGTACAGACATGCATGCATCCATACACACATTCACACACATATACATTCATACGTGTGGATGTATGCAAGTATGGCTGTGTTTATGTTTCAACACACAGCCGTATCTGTCGGAATGTATGCTAAATTCAATCGCTGAGCTGTAACTATGATGTTCCCCGCCTAAGTGCAATCATTTGTTTGTCCAGGCATATTGTCAAAATTCATTTAAAAAATGCCACAGTTTAAGAGTATCACCAACACATTTACAATATGCCCATAAGCTGCAGCAGCCACCAATTCGAATACAGCCACAAAAACTTTTATCTCATTAATTTTATTTTCTTCATGTCTTTTTAATTTTTATGAACGCATGGCACATTGGGAAGACAAATGCAAAGATGCCTGCATAAATTCTGGTTCTCTAGTCTACATGCTGTTGCTACTTCTGTTGCTACGCTGCAGTAGTTTGTTGCTGTTGCTGCAATATAATCGAGCAATATTTGTTTGTTTCGGTTTGTTATCGGAGGTTATTTTTTCGACTTTGTTGTCGGCTTGTTTTAATTTCCTTTTTTGGATTATTTGCCCGTTTTTGGTGTTACACTACAGTAGAGAAGAAAATTAAAACAACAATAATACAAATTTACACGGATATGCGGCACCTGCTGCTCTGAAGGGAGTCAATAATTTGCAATATAGTCTTAAATCACAAAGACGGATACAAGTGTTTATTTGTTTTTCTTTTTAGCGAAATGATTAATGATTTTGTATAGCCGGAATTGTGGTATATTATATTATATGGAGACGACATTTACTTTCAACAAGACAGCGCTACATAGAACAGAAGTAACGATGGCATCGCTCTTTTGCTTAAAAACTTTCCGACCATGTGATTTCTCGAACATCTTCAACATCTTTACATTTTTCCTTGGGGTTACGTAAAAGATAAGGTCTACGTCAATGGTCTACAATCGATTCAAGACCTCAATGATGGAATGGAACATATATGTTCACGTATATATATATATAGACATATAACGTATTGTTACAGCGTTACATTTAACGCATTGTTACAGTCTGCGTATAATTGTGATTGATTTTACTGAGAAACTATTTTCTATTAAGGTCGAATTGCCGTTTTTATTAATCAGTTTTATACTCTTTTTTTTTTTCCAAAAAGTCTAAAGGTTTTATTACTCGCATGCGCTACCAAATTTACGCCTTGAAAATTAGATGTCGGTTTATATCCATAATTTCAGCAAATTTACTTCAGAGAGAATTTTTCCATTAATAGCATGTTATATGAGGGTGACGTGACGATGGCTGCAGTAGTCTGGGTTCAACCCCAGTTTCAGATTAAAATCATAAAAAAAACATCTCGCATTTTTTCTGATGTTTCAGTGGCGAAGGCATAGTCAATGGTCACTGAACAATACCGGCTTCAGCTGATAGCAATTCCACAATCATATCAGAACGCCCTCCCTAGTCGGTATTGTGTAGCACCGGCGAAGTAAAATAGTAATACAAAAATGGCTACTAAACCGAAGCTTCAACACTGCTATAAAACAAAGAACGTGCAAAAGCAGAGCTGTAAGAAAATTAAATAAGCCTCACCTCCTACCATTTCTCGAACTAACCCTTTCCTATAGTTCCAGCACAATGCAGCGCATGTGTAGGGGTCAAATTCTGAGTGCTGCGGCCAGATAAAAAAAAATATAATTTTTAAAATTATAAATTTCACTTTTAACACGCATTTTCACTTCAAAGTTAGATTCACAGTTAAAAAAAAAAAAAATTCGCCTCGTTCTAATTTACGAGAAATTTTCTTCACTTAAAATTCAAACTGATTCACTTTAAAATCAGATTAATTCTAATTATAATTATTCAGCAATTGTTTTCAAAAATAAATGAATGGCTCTTTAAACTATTAATTAGGAAATGTGGCTCTCGAAGTAGTTGATGTTGCTGTTACTGGGTTGACTCTGCTACCACAAGATCCTCGGTTCTATCCTTCGTCAGCCCCTCCTTCAACTTCGGAAAAGTAAAATAATAAATAAAATCACTTTCCAAAATGCTAAAGCGTCAACATCAACGACGCAGCAACTCTTCAGAGTTTAAGCTCTCTAGCCTTCGATCTCTTTACGACCTCTCTCTTCTAAATATAAACTATTCCTTTCCAACTACTTCCGGAGCACTGATCCAAGGAAAAAAATCATTTAGTTCTTATGCATTGCTTTATACACGCTCGTCTACATTGTTTGATTTAAAGTTCGGCTTTTCTACGTTCTATAATTTGAAGTTTAGATTTTCTGTGGTCTATAATTTCAAGAGGCAAATTAGAAGTTAATTAGTTGTGTTCACTTTCTCAGTACTTTCACCATGTCGATTAGTTTCGATCCGAGTCTTGCTTATTTAATTTTTTTTTATCTCTTCAATATCACATTAGCGGGTATCGAGTGTAGTAAAATTTCATTGTTATAACACTGTATGTCGTGCTAGAATTGCTTGTTTCCATTTCCGTTATCGATCGATATCACACTTATTATACCGCTTACAGTTTGATTATCGCTTAAATAATCCTTTCGAATGTTTTTGTAACTTCTTCAATTTTACGTTGCACTGTTCCCGGGAGTTTTGCTATACTTGCTAATGTGTATTTGTTGTAATAAATAAATATTCATTTTTTAATACGGTTCGTCGTATAAATTCTCGTATTTTTATTGATGATTTCTTCAAAACGGACAAGAGGACACATGTTACGGCCATCAACAACGACAACAACAACAACAACAACAACAGCAGTTGGTATCAGCGAAAATACACATGCAAAGGTGCATTTAAAAAGAAAAGAAAGAAAATCAACAGCAGTAATTAAAACAAAAAAAGCAGAGAACAATGAAAGAAAACGGCTGCTGTGTTTGATGTGTGGATCGATCGGTGGTGGTCGCTGGTTAGTGGGGCAAACAAAATTCTCCATACGACTACTGCATTTTGTGTTCGTCTCATTTCCATTATCAGCTTCATTAAAAGTCAGGTTTTTGTTATAATTTTTTTTCTCTTGTTTTCTTCTTCTTCTTTTCTTAATTTTTCACCGGTGCATGTTTTTTTTTTCTTACATCTCTTATCAATGAACACTAATTTTGTGTTCTTATTACCGCTGTTTCGTTCGGTTCGTTCAATACGTTTTATTTTGTGTCACTGCTGCTGGAAAAGCCACTCTCACACGCGCTCACTCACTCTGCCGTGCTCATAGGCACATGCAGGCACACACACACACACACGCACGCATAAATCAATCATTGTAACTTTTTGTAAAGCAACAGAAATGTGTCAACGTGGAAAAGTTTTAGTTTCGGTTTAACTAAATCTTAACAAAAACAGAACCACAAAAAACTAAAAACAAAAAAAACCGAACACAAAACAATAAATTAAAATCAATTAAGATTTCTGTTTGATCTGAACGCTTTTTAATGTTGTTGTTGAGTCGAAACATTTTAACGACTGTTTAATTTTTGAATATTTTTCAAAATTATAACGCTGCCCTTCAACGGTAGAGTGAGTGAGTGATTAGTTCTGTGAGAGCGGTGGTTTGAATGCTTCCATTGAAATGAAACATTCTCCTGTATTGTGTATCCTGATTTCCAAACATATATTTTAACAAATTTAGAATTGTTTTATGGAGTTTCATGGAGCTATAAAATTAGTTGAGAAATAAAATGACTACCAAAAGAATTATAATTTTTGCTTTATTTCGTTCTTTTATGGAACAGCTAAAGAACTTTTGTCGCTCGTAGATGATTAAAAGCTGCGAGCCGTTGCTGTAATTTCTCCTATTTTTTTATAGTCCGAAATGAAAAATCAAATGATTGTTCTTTTAGGCACAATGAACACCTTTTTTGTATGCATTCACATATATTTGATGGATGTCTTTAACCCTTTGACTGCCATATGCTACACATATGATGCACAAGTTTTGAATTGATACCCAAGTGGTTAAAAATTTGTCTAATTTTTTTTGAGAAAATTGTTTGTTTGAGTTGATGAGGACTAAATTGGTGTAAATTTTTTTTTTTAAATTTTCAAAAAATTATTATTGTGTCCGAGGAAAACAAATTTCTATGGCGGCAGTCAAAGAGTTAGAACGGCAGTTAAGAGTTAATTAAAAATTAAGTCGCGAATTGGGCAAAGAAACAAATAGAGTTTCTTACAAATAAATAGCTTGGTTAATTAGCTTTGCCTCAATTTCAGAAATTTTAAGCTGTTATTCATTAATTGCTCTTACAGTTAATTATATGGTGATGTCTCAAACTCGAGTTTGTGGGTTCGATTCCTACCGTTCGCTACGTTTTACTGTTAACAAGATCAGTCAATTAAGCTGAGGGTGCTGATGGCTGGGTATTTAGTGACTTCTGCAACCAGCAGATACGCAGTTCAAAACCAGGCCAGACCAAAAAAATTGCTCTTCTGTGTCTGCACTAACAGCGGTCTTCTTCTTTATTATCTTGAACCAGCAATCAGGAGATGACCCCTACACATGTGATGCATTGTGCTGGAACTAGGGAAAAGGGATACAAGGAGTAATGACAGGAGGTGAAGCTTCGCTATCTTACAACTGTGCTTCTTGCACGTTCTTTGTTTTTATAGCAGTGTTGTAGCGTCTCTGTAGTCAAGGAGAGATATTAAATTTTGAAGCTTCGTTTTTAGCAGCCATTTTTAGTAATTATTGTACTTCGCCGGTGCTACAAAATACCGACGAAGGAGGGCGTTCTGATGTGCCTGTGGATTGGGTACAGCTGAAGCGGTTACAACAACTGAGACACAAAGACACACTAATGCACATCAGAAAAATGCGAGAGGTTTTTTTTTTTATATAATTTTAGTCTGATACTGGGGTTCAACCCAGGACTGTTTTTGTTTTGTAGTCTGTCTTGGTTTTGGTTTGGATATCGTCCCAAGGTGCGTGCGCACAGTTACGGAGTTTCCGATATTCATTTTGACGCATTACCCTTATTTTTCTTCTTTTTCTTCGCCAACGTTTTATTGCTTAAATACCGACCAAGGATGCTGCTGCAGCACAGAAATTTCAGAAAATACTTTTTTGACTTGAACGGACTGGGATTCGAAACTGGTTTCTTCTGATTGCAGAGCCAAACACACTAACTGCTCGTCATTAGTATTCATCGTGGTGATTTTTAATTTTTAAACCTTGCAAGAACGTGAATAGCTCTTAAATGAGTGGTTCACTTAACATTACGAAGTTCATACACGGGCCCATTTTCTCTTATTCCACTTCCCTAATCTAAAAACAACTGTTGTTAAAGAACGCAGTTAACAATTGATTATTTTGACGGATTAAGAAGGCAAGTCTGTAAACCTGAAAAAGAAAACCTAAATACAAGCCAAATTATTTTATTTTCACTGACATCCAGGATTCCAAATGTAATTCCTTAATAAAATATTTATCAAGCGCCATGAAATTCATGGCAAAAAACCACTGAAACATACTCCTCATAACAGTTTTAAAAGTTAATTCTTCGATTTCCGTTCTCAAATTTAAGAAAAAGAAATCAAATTATAAAACAACAACTGCATACGAATACGATATTGAAATTCCTTTGAAATGAAGATTAACTGCAGATCAAACTTCAACGGAAACATGTTAAAAATGCAACACGAAACTTTAATTTAATAATGGCCGATACTTTTTCAAAAATCAGCGCCACCACATGCAACAAATACAACAATCAGGAATGGAAAAGTTGAAGACAGAAGGAGTAAAACAGTAGCAAACAACAATTGAGATTAAAAAAAGAAAAGAAGAAAAAAAACAAAAAAAAACAACACAACAACATAAACGCCGCAAAAAGCGTCGCGCCATCGTGTCATCAGCTGCAATGGGGGGGAACCAAGGAACAATAAAAAGACAACCAACTGAAAAATGAAACAATGGCGCTGCAAGTGATTGACAACATGTGACTAGTCAAACACACACAAACCCAAACACAACCACTCTCGCTCACCTCCCCATGTCGCTGTGGCAGAAGTGTTGTTGCAGCACTATTGTTTCAACCAACAAAAAAAAAAAGAAAAAAACAAACATTGCCCCAAACGGATAAGTAGTGTTGGGTTTAATTCGTACGTATGACTATGAGTACGAGAGTACAACGACAATACAACTGCAATGATAATCATACAAAATAATACCACTGACTGCTTGTCCATACAGTCACATCTAAATCCATAACGATTGTGTATTCCAGCCCAATAAACTAAACAATGATGGCGCCCTCTATATTGCAAATGCATGCATGAATTCATGACAACGCCAACAGCAGCAACGACAGCGGGAATATATTGAAATACCAACAAAGACGACAATATCAGCGCTAGTAATTGCAACAGCAACAGCACATATACAACAACAACAACAGCAACAGCAACAACAGCAATAATGGAATAAATACATAAAAACTAAATTTTTAAAAATAATGCCACTGAAAACAATCAGTGGCAAAAAAAATGAGAAAGAAGCGCAAAAGTAAATGCCATTGTTTTGGCCTTTTCCTACACTTCACAAGTCTCAAAGGGGCGGGCAGGGGCAGGGGTATCCTTATTTAAGTGTTGAGCGAATGGTGGGTATGCGAGGATTTAATAGAGGTGAAAGAATGTTCCCTTCTTTGCGATCGAATCGAAAGGAAATGCTTCAAACTTTTCTTCTTTTAACTTGCAATTTTTTTCTTCGTCGTTCTAAATTATTTCTATAACCATTCGTACCTGTGTGTCAGTGTGTGATTCCTTTTCATTTTTTTTTCCATCGTTAAACGAAACATAATGTTGCTTGACAGTTTGTTGTTGACGTGTGCAATTTAAACAGCGATAACAATCGCACAATGACAATCAAGGAGCAATAACGACATACCTCTGCTCGTACAATGCAATTGTGTTGCATGTAGTATGTCTATAAGCATGATTGAATGCAACTTTTTTTTTGTTTGTGCTACGTATGACTGTGCATAAAAGAAATATTGTATGTCTTCAAAGGGATTTGTTGCTTTAGATGTCTAAGGGGCAGTTTTTTATTCTTCAGTTCTATTTGATTGCGACACACAGTTCATCCGGAATATTTGTGTCATCCATTCTTGTGGATATGTTCGGAATACAACAGTGACGAACGACGAATTCTTCGCCGAAAATAAAAAATATCTGTGTACATGAAAATATACGAAACAAGAATGGCGTCGACCGAAATTCGAATTAACGGCGAACACTGCAATGGATTTATTTATATTTTTTAGGCCTACGGCGAGCACATCAGTACCTGGGCAACGTGCTAAAGCAGAGTTGTACGATAGTAAAGTGTCACGTCCTGTCATTTCTTTAACAATCCCTTTCCTCTAGTTCCAGGATAATGCATCGCATGTGTAGGGGTCATCTACTGACCGCTAGTCCCAGATAAGAAGAAAATTCATATAATTTTCTTAGATCAGTAGCATGTGTGACCATGTTTGCATTTAGTTTTAAAGTCTTTCAGTTAAATGTTGTGCATATGTACATACTCATATGGTGTATTTCCAACGCGTTGGCAGGTTGCCCATGTAGCGCCGATTTCAAACAATGACGAAGCCAAAATTACTGTTCGATCTCTCCAAAGTGATGGCGAACATGAAGAATTATCATCTTGCGAGGTATTTAGAGTCCAACAGTTTAAGGCACATTTAAACCTCCGTTAGGCACCCGTATTCTTGATGCAGTTGCATTAAACATTATGGTTTGAAATGCTGTAGAAATGCTTACAAATGTCACGTAATAAAATTCTAGTGTCTACAGATCGACGACGTCACTGTTGCGTGGCATTTCGATCAGACAAGCATTTCCATACGTTTTTAAACATCAATCATTATGGTTTGATGATGATCAACATTACGGTTGGCTAAATGTGCCTTTGCGGTTGGATAACGGACCCTTAATGGAGCTTTTACTCAGCGACCGGCAGTATGCCTTTCGTAGATGTTGCTCTACAGTTGACTTACTATCTTTTTTTTCGGAAAAGTAGTGTCAGTCTATTCAACACTTTGGTGTTGGCAATCGATATTCCCAAGGCGTTAGACAGCCTGCGGCATGGAGGGCTTATGTCCATAACTTGTTGCCTTTGTTTCGGTGATAATTTCTTTCGTTTTATGTCGAATTTTCTCAGGGATCGTACTATACGAGTTTTTATAGATCGGGTCTCATCAAATTCGTTTAGAATAAATTCAAGGACAACGCAACGTTTCGTTCCTTTTGCTACTCCATTTTGCATTTTTCTTCGTAACATTTTGTATCGAATTTTCAACGTTATCTATTCTCTTAGGGATGAAAGCAACATCTGCCATTCATATTCTTTCAGTACCTGTTATTAGTGCCATGAATCACAATATGAATGAGACATTCTCAGAGAGGAATTCTAAAATAAGCGGCGATTTTAATGCCCGTGAGACTCAATGCTGTATTCTTACGTATAAAAATGACTAAAACTCCTGCGCCAGAATCACTTGATGTCCTTGGAAAGAAGAATGAAGAGTCTAGGTTTATTAAAAAGGGATGAGAAATACTCATCTGTATAATATCTGCATCGTCTATATCGGATCGACAATGTCATACAGCTCTCATGTATAGGCCGCGGCTTTAAAATATGTTTTGAAACTTATCGACCGCGTACAGGAGAATGCGAAGAGGCTTCGCGGTTACCATATAGTAGCCGACTCTTTTGACTGACTGGTATTGTCGTAATGTGGGGTGTGCCTCGCTGGTGTATCGCTACTCCAATGGCATCTTCCAAAGATACCAGGAAACTCGAACAATTTTACGGGCGACAAGATTGTCCTCCAGAACGCATCTATTTGAGGTCGATATTACAGTGAATTCACTATTCTTTAAAGGGGAAATAATTTTTTTAGCCGAGCTGTTCGTAGGTGAAAGAAACTCCCTGCTGAGTTCTGCATCGGTCTTCTTAATTGCGATATTGGAAAGTTTAAGTCGAAAGTCCATAAGCACTAATGCATCTGCCCTCCTACCCACAACCTATTTTCCTAGTTCCGATGTAATGATTTGCATATGAAGGGGGCATCCCGTGAGCACTAGCTCAATACAAATATTATTAGTATATTTTTGGTTTATTAAATCCTAATCGGGCTAAAGTTCGTATAAAGTTTTAGTCAAAAAGATTTAGACATGAGACAGCGTTACAAGGGCTCACAAAAATAGATGGTATCCTAAGTTAGAGCCAACTATAATGGCGGTCGTATAGTCATGTTGTTGTGTTTTTCTCAAAGCAATCATTCTCATACAAGGCTGTGTAGTTTAATTCCTCAAAAACGAGCAATTCACACGGCGAATTTTTAACGACGAATTTGTCGTATTGAACGAATTTATTTTTATCTGCAGTCTTAAGGTTTTCCGCCTTGAATATACGAATTCTTAAACTCATTTAGTTAAACTTAAACTTAAAAACTGCTCCTGTAATTGTTTTTGCTGTACATTTTACAAATATACAGCGATTATCATTTAAATTCGGTATTATTTAAAACTATTTTGTTCCTGTGGTCTCTGGCATTATTCCTCAGATTATATTCAATTTCTTTTTTTTTTTGTTTGTTTTGTTTTTATTGTTGTCTGAAGACCTTTAAATACAAGCAAAGAAGCTGTTAAACGAAGCAGTAGTAGCAGTATGGATTCGAAATTCATCAATAAGAAAACATGGCGCTTTAAAAGAACAATATATGTATGTACTATTCAAGAATACACAATTACATTGCGACATACATATGTATGCATGTATGTATGTATGTAGATGCATGTGTACTCGTGCTTATGTATACTTCAGGAGCAAAAATAAATGCCACAGAAAGTCAACTCCCTGTTTAACTGCTGTTAACACAACAAAATAACGTTGATTTTTATATTGAATTGCAGACAAGACCATCTTAAAAGCTGTCTTTTTTTTCATGATGTGTGTGGCATCTTATAGTTTTATCTTTTTTCCTGAGTTTTTCTTTTTTTTTTTTTTTTTGTTCTTTCCAAAGACATGAAATGAATCTTTGAACTACCAATAAGAAGCAGATTTTTATTTCGACTATAGCAGGACAGACCGGCGAACACATCCTTTGGCAACACAAACATATGAATGTACGACACATACATACATATGTATGTAGGTGTGTGTATGCCTGTGGTGTATGTACAAGTATGTATGGGTGGGTGTGTGTACATATTTTTCCCCATTAAGTTTTCAGAAGCGGCGCTTATCTTGATTGTGAAATTAGAAAAAAAAAAAAGAAGAACAAACTGGCCAGCTTCTGTATGAAAAAAATGTTTAAAAAAAATTCATTCCAATAAATGTTCCACACACTTAACTGCTTTGAAAGAAAACTCTTGAATAATTGTACGGCCAAGTTAATACATAATTGTACCAACCCGCTGTAGTTGTTTCAAAAACTTTAAACACACAAAGGCTGGTTGTACATATTTAAATGGTATCGTTGCTTAAAATGTGATTCTGTGCAAACAAGTAATTTTTATTTATTTCCGCCTTTTATTAAGAAAAATTATTTATTTTTTTTTAGTGTGCCGTTTTTGTATTGTTTTTGCCATATTGTTTTTCTCTCTATTAGTTGTACAATGTTGTTAAACAAGTAGTAAAGCCCTTAAAAGCAATTAAACATAACGCAGCCCTGGAACGAGTCACAACAAGCAGCATCACAAAGTTTTGCCATGTTTGTTCTGTAGATGCAAAAGTCTGCCTAAAAGTCTATGGGTTTTTTTGCGTAGGCCGCTCTCTTGTAAGTCTTCTTGCTGTCTATGTTAATTAAAATTGTTGCATTTAACTAAAAAGACTAAAATAATACATAATAGCAATAGTCAAACAAACAAACAAACAAACAAACAAACAAACAAAAAAAAAACCACCAGCCACCAGGACAAGGTTATGAGGTGGTTGTGTTTCCTTGTGGCACAAAAGGCAAATGTCTGGTAAGAAAAAAACAAAAAAAATTCTACTTCGTAAAGTTCAAGTTTTTCCCTTTGTTTTCGGTAAAAATAAATGACTGTTAAATATGATTTTTGCGTATTTAAATTGTTGCTTGTTGCGTGATGTACTTGTTGCTTATCTGCTGTGCAATGCAGAACTTATGGAGACTTTAAGTCAAACTTAATGAATTTCAGTTTAAAAATTCCCCTATAAATTAAAGAAATACATTTTTGACTTAATATAACTAAAGTTGACTCCCTCAAATTCGCAACTTCTTACTTTGAATCGAGTATTTGAACCAGGTGGCGCAAGAAATATTCAATAATTTGAATTCATTGACATTTTCGCAAATGGCTCCAAATCTCAGTGTAGTTGGACATTCATGATGTAGATTCCATGTAGAGAATTTATAGTTGATATATATTTGAATTAGTTGGGTGTGCTGTTGGCTGAGAGGTTAGCGCGTTGAGTCTATAAATAGAAGATTTTGAGGTGCCATCAGTCAACCAGACAAACGCTGACGGCACCTTTCTTCGTTGCTATTTGAGCAATACAATCTCGGCGAATTAAAGTAATTACTTAAAACGGCTGTCCTTTAGTTTAAAGAAATTAATTATCAGAGACTTAGCAAGTTTGTTTTACAAATTCATTATTCACAATTAAGTTCTATTACCTAAAATGGCTCAATCAGCTGTCTCTTTGCTCAGTACGTTGTGGGTTCGATTTCCGCCTAGACCCTGGGAGTTTCTGCAGACAAACTAAGAGAATGTGTCTGAGCAGAATGTGTCATGTTAAAAATATGAAGTTTATGAAAAGCCATTGCATCTTCCTAAAGTGAATGAATGTTTGGTGCGGCATTTGCTGTGAAAAACTGATGGACCAGCATAATGTAACTGGCGAGAACTAAAGACATATGCCGCAAGTTGTCGCATTTTCTTAGTATCGTTGGTGGCTTCTAGATGATGGAGCAACCGTTCACAAAGCTCGGGTGAGCATCGAAATTTTAAGACACCAATTGTCTTGTCGAGTGATACTCCGTTTGCACATTTGAAGTGGCCGCACTTTTTTTTTCTTCGACCGGCACTCAGGGGATGATTCCTACACATGCGGTGCATTGTGCTGGAAGTATGAAATGAGGTTTTGGGAGAAAGGTTAGAGGAAGTAGTGTTTATTGACATTCGATTTAAATTTTCCCACATCAAAAGTGACAGGAAAGACCTTTGCGTCTATTCCTCATAAGTGCTGTTCGGCCAAAAAACGTAATGCGTAGTGGGATTTGCTCCGCTCTCCTTATAGCCAGTATTTTAGCCGGAAATACACCAGCCGCATTTGCTGTAAGAGAAAGTCATTTGAAAAGATATTAGATCCAAACTTGCTCATCATCATCAAGGTAGACTTTGATGTTATTTCGCGCCTTTTGCAATCTTCCTTCTGGGATAATGAGGATGATGTCGTAGTCACACATTTTTCAGAAGATATTTTTAATTTTTACTCCAACAGAAGCGTCCTTCTTTCGGCATTTAAATGACAAATAGTTTTAACCTCACAAATCAATTAATAATAGTCCGCCTATCGAAATCTGTAATGTTACTTTAGTAGACTCTAATACACCTGTATGTTTCATTAGTGGCTCTTGCGCCCCACATACCATTTCTATAATGATTTTTATTTTGCTTTCTGTCGCTACAGCACAAAAGAGAAAGAGGCAATGAAAATTCCTAAGTATCTCAAATTTATATCAATGTTTATTGTCCTAAAAAGATCTTAAATTGATTACGTTTTTACTTAAAGATGTCGTCGTGTTATTCAAAATATATAAAATCTTATAAAAGAGTGTCTTTCATCTTCAACCGCTACAGACGATAAAAAAAGTACGAAAAAAATTAAGAAAAAAAAAAAATAATGCAATACTAAGCTGAATAACACAAACACTCGTACTTCAGGCACAACGACCGACCAGCCGTGACCACACTTTGCATGCCCAAGAAACATCCAGCGATGAACAGCAACAGCAACAGCAACAGCTTCAGTTATTCAGACAGCTTTTTGGCCAAGTATCAGCATTTACCACCATCACCAACATCAACGAGAACACAATAGATACACTACAACCGTTGCCACGACCACTACCAGCACAACCAATAATAATAATAACAACAACAACAACAACAGCAACAGCAACAGCAATAATCAACTAATGATTGCACTTAATTTCACGTTCGACATGAAATCCCTTTCATCTGAATGGACAGTTTTACAATTTTAGGGTCCATTTTGTCTTTGCGACTCATTTGCATTCATAATCATTCCATACAGCATGAACATCATTAAAGGTTCGTTCGTAAAGCCGCCGCCATTTAAACGAATATGAGTCAATAAGAAGAACAAAGAAAAAAAGAAGCATTCTCTTAAATAAGCAGATGAAGGGGAATTAAATGAGCAGAGGAAGAAATCGAAAGAAATTTATGTGCATGATTACACTTGAAGAAAAACCTTGTGCATTGGGAATTCATACGATTTATAAACGGTCAAATAAAACGTTTTCTTCTATCTAGTCCTTCATCACCTGTAATCTCTTTCACTTTTCCTTTCCTTTTCCTGAGTGTTACTTCTCTTTCATTAAAAAAAAAAAATAAGAACAAACAAATCACACAGACTTTGAGACTTTGCCCATAACATTCGTCGGATTTGGCTGTTTGTTTGGGTTGTTTCCAAACCCTGCTCCAGTCCTAAAAACTTGTTCTGATATGCATTAATGTCTATGCGTCATTTTTCCTCGGTATTTGAGCAGCCCTGATAATCCCGGCAAAGTGAAATAATACTCGAAAAAAAATTATTACTTCAAAACAAATACAACTAAATGTGGCACAGCAAAGTTATGTTAGAAATAGCTGTACATTTACAGACTCTTCTTCAGACTCTTTGGTGTCTCTTTCCAATGTATTGCATATATAGATGGGCTGTGATTCAAACAAAAGAAAATACTTTGTATTTTTTTGAGCCTCTACCGATATATATTTTTCCCAAGCAGACCTCAACAATAATAACTTTGGAATTAATCCTCAAGGACCTCTGTTCTGTTAAGCCCGTTCAACGAAAAAAACGCATAGTATCTTTAAGCCGTATTTTGAGGTGGGCATTTGTATATCATCGGGACACGTAAATAGTTCCCACAAGTCTGAAAATCGTCTATTAAATCACAGATAGGAAAAAATGTGAACAGTTCTAGGCACATCACAGTGAAAAAAATCCTAACCACTTACAACTAAACGATACACTATCTTAACTGAACTCTAGTCCAGTAACACTCCATCAGAGCAACAGATTGTGTGTTGAAGGAAAGAGTTTCATAATGATTTTAAATAATTATTTTTTTTATCTTGGACCTCCGCTCTCTGATTCATTAGAGAATATTTCATTATAGTAACGATAGAACAATGAAACGCACTCCACATTGTGGCGATGCTCAAGAGTTTCTTAGCCCTCTTCTGTACACGATCAAGTGACTTCAAAACATGCGAGTTGCATTCCATCTTCGGTCAGACGTAAGCGGTATAAATAGCAAGAGGATCAGTTGGAGCGAAGTATGTCTTACACCGTCGTAAACAGCCGCGGTACTTCAATGCTTCATTTGAGACCTGAAAAATGTGCTCAGCTCTTGCAACATCACACTGACTTTTCATGCCAAGAACATCAAGCGCTTCTGATTCCTTAATTACAGATGAAGCTGCATGATCTTGCATGCGGCGGTGTGGAAACATGCAGCATTGAGTCTCGTGAGCGCTGAAATCGACCTCGTTCACGTGACCGCATTCTAATATTTATTATTTATGGTGTGATTTTTAACGGTTCATAACTTTTAATAAATTTCCTGCGACTAAGATCTCAACGATCACAAATACCCAGCAAAAGAAGTGAATGCGTTCATTATAAAGTGGTATTTTCATGACTTCTGAAGCACTTCTTTAGCGAAATTCTTTTTTAATACCTTCTTAAATATTAACGAGATTATCACTTTTGAACTCATGGAAAAATAATCAACTCTAACAATTAATTTATATGAGCAACTGCACAGATGAAATTATAATTTCAATAAAATTTTAAATGTGTTGCAGGAACTGGGTTAACCATGCTACAACGGAAAAAAATCATGGAACATTCATGGGTTCCAAGCACTCGTTTTAAATGACGAGTTGTTTTGTTAAATGTGAACACATGCTCGCCAATGACACCCCCGTGTTAAAATCATGCTCTCTTCAGCAAGTTGAACTAGTTCATTTGCAATAGAACGCATGCATTAACTATTTCTTCTTCATGTCTTTTATTCTGGCTACTTATTTATTTAGTTTCTTCACTTTCTACAACCAACTTCACTTGTTAAGGCGGATTTTCCAACAGCACAGTGTTGCCAGCGCATTCTTTTTTAATCTCTAGACTTTATTCTTAAGTTTTTAATTTCTTAAGAAACTGATTACTATCAGGGTTCATGTGTACGGTTACATTTTTTTTCTTTCAAGTCAGGGATTCATAAAATGTACTGAACCTTTTGAACAGTGTAGCAGCAATAAAAGGCAGAATTTTATTGTACCAGGATGTTTGTAGTCCACTTGTTAATGCAGTGTTTTCTTAAGTAGAGTACGTACGCAGACGTACAAACAAACACAATGCAACATTTATTTATCGATATTTGATTTTATTTCAACAATCGTTATTGTTGTTTTTGGTGTTGTAGTTAACGTTGGCTGTTAATAAGAGAATAAAATTAAAAAAAAAAAAAGAAAAAAAACGAAAAATGTATAATAAAAAAGTGGTAAGACACTATAAATTTATGTTTTGTTTCTGTTTATGGCCGTTGTAAAAACGGCTTCTTGTCCACAAACAACGTTTATTCATGGGATAAGAATTGATAACGCCGAGAGGAACAACATCGCTTTTTGGATAAGACCAAACAACAGTAACAATAACAAGAACAGCAATGATATCGCCAATAAAGGAACAAACCAGTCGCTATCACTTGTTATTTGACTTGTGTTCAGATCACTGAAATGGAAGGGAACAAAGTCGTAACGAACCGCCACTTTTGTACAACTGCACTGCATAAAATGGGAGACGATATGCTAATTGAAATAAATCAAAATTTCTTTTCAATATGTGTCTTGAAAATGGAAATATCATCTACACACGTATAAAGTTATTAAAGGCATTTTGTTGTTGTTGTGTGTTATACAAGATCGAAAGCGTCAGTGGGCATATTTTCTACTCCTTTTGCTAAGCAACATGAAACAAATTTAGGAATGTGAGTTCGTCTTTCATTAAGTCTTATTAAAAATTCAATTATTATTAATAACTGTGGTTGGTTGGTTTACTTGGCTGCTGGGGTGCAAGCAAATAATTAGAAGCGCCAGCTGACAGTAGCGAATCGTCTGAGTCCTAACCTTCCTCTATTGGTGCCTAATGCATTTTGAAGCGTTCACTGCTGCCCTCATGGGCACTTAAAGAGCACCTTGTGACCAACATAGTTATCCCTGACTATTCATGAGCTGATTGAACTACATAATCGTAAGTCACTAAAAGTGTTTTTGGATAAATGGTTCTTTATTGTACAGCCCTTCTGACGACCATACAAAAGTGTTAGTGGCGATGCTGCAGGCTGAGTTGTTAGCGCGTTGAGTCTGCATCAGAAGATATAGCCGATTTAGTCATTAGCGTTTAACCCCTGTGGTAGACGCCAAGTCCTGGAGCGCAAGGCTAAAGTCGAACGAAATCGAGTAAATTTCTGATAGGAACAGATCTTATTCCCCACCCCCTTCCCCCGGTAAATAATCGATCCCGGTTGCAGTCTGGTCCTGGTCACCGCAATACAGTCGCACAAAATGTGATCGGCGATAGCAGACACTAAAATGATACCTCAGATAGTAGTGTCCCGACCGAAAACACACTACACGAACACAATATCCTCCGCAGTGCGCAATCCATACACCCTCTTCATAAGAGAACGGTCCCACAAATTGTCTGGCCTGCTGTAATCCTCGGGCTGCCCTCTCAATGCCCAATTCTAAGAGTGTTCCTATTTGTCCACCCTCAAGCTGACCTCTGCTCAGGCAATTCCATAAATGAGCTTTGTAGCAATAGAGACACCACCCTCGCTAGTCCATCAGCAATATTCTTGCCAAGGCGATGAAAATAACCACAACACTCTACGACCAGCTGCGATTCCAATGAATACGAAGCCAGCACCACCAATGCAGCTGGATGGATATCCGAAAATATTGTTATGGGCGCACTTCTGATGCCCCGCTGTAGGTTTATCCCACTGGACACCAAAATTTCGGCCTGAAATACACTTTATCATCTGCCCATAGGTACAGAAATCCTCGTATTAGGTCCAAAGACAGCGGCGCCCACACTCACATATCGATCAGTTACTTCATTTATAGACATAGTCTCGCACTGTTGCTCTAATTGCAGAGTTTGATTTGGTGTAATGAGTTTTACAGTGATCAGTATAAAGTGGTGCTTTCAAAATCCTTTAGCTGAAGATCTGTGGTGCTGCCACACCCGATATCCTCCGAAGAGCACCACCTATGCGCAGAAACCGTCTCATCTTAATTGTGTTCTTTACAGCTGCAAGAAAATGTCTTATGAGGAAGACCCAGCCTCTTTCCATGTCTGCCGAACGTCTACTGACACTGCCATGAGATGCTCTTGCAGCTCTTATTCATTGTTTTGTTCTAAGCGTTTATCGTAGCAGCCCGACTATATTTCCTTTGAGACCCTAGAAGTGCTCAGCATATCGACAGAGTTCAGACGGTAGCGTTTCATAAGGAATTTGTAAAATATTTTATGTTGAAGTTGGTTAATTTTTACAAGTTTTGTTAGCTTTACTTAAAAAAACACAACATTTCAAATCTTCTTTATCCAAAAAATGAAGAGTATTAGAAAATTTAAACTCAGCTGAATTCGTTCTAATATGACATTTTCAAGCAACATGCCACAACAGTTATTGAATTGATTTTTAACAAGGCAAATAAAACAACAAATAAACAACCATGTTTGCAGTATTAACATGCTGGTGTACTGATCAACAAAATGCAGGGCAACACTATAACACCCTGATATAAAACGACTACAGAATGATGCAATGTCAACGGCAGTAATGAAAAGACAACTCACACACACACACACACACACACACTCAGACATGTCCTGACACATCTACAACTACATTTAAGGTCGCAAAAGTAAATGTGAATCCTATGCAAATGATGCAACTTCAAATGAATATTTTTGCTGAGGCCAAAACAAATTTCGAATCTGTAGAAATGTGAAAAATGTTGCATCTTTTGTTAAATACATGCATTTTATGTACGCACGGGGAACGTAAAAACATTAAATGCCTAACTGCTGTTTTCCTGTAAACACATGGAAACAATATCGACCACAAGGCACCATCATCAGCCCCAATAGCGGCGTTGTTGCTCGTGCAACAATCATGGAGGAAAACAGAGTATTTATTAGCAAAAACAACAAGAAACATATGCAGTCAAAAGGTGTAAAATAAGCAACTTAAATGCAGTTTTTGCACACACATGTTCAATGACTGCAACGCATAGCAGAAGGATGGATTTGAGCAACGAAGAAATGAGGGAGCACAAAGAAAAACAAAAATTAACAAGCAAATTTTCACATCAACATGCTAAATAAATGTGCGATACTTCAAGAGGATGAGTACGAGAGCAGAGTCTTAACAGTAGGACTTGTCGCAGTTACTGCTGCCGTTGTTTGGAGAGTTGACAACAAGGAGTGGCCAGCATGTGGTGCCAATCCCAAGACATACACACAAACTCTTGCTAGTCGCACTGTTAGTGTTGCACTCGCTTAATTTGATAAACATGCAGTTATTATGTACAAGTTGAACACTAAACACACAACCCAAATTCATGGCAACAGCAACAACTACTACTCTGCAATTGTGTAAGTAGTACCAACACCAGTGCATGTCATTACAATCGTATGTTGCAACTACCAATGCGAGTACATGCAACTGAAGTAAAGACAGTGCATTGGAATTGGCATGACCAGAACTACATAACTGGACAACAACCGTTTTGTTGCTGGCAACATTAGAGACCTTTAACATATTAAAATCGAGCAACCAGTCAACCAACTAACAACCAACCACCTTTCTAGTTGTGTCTGCAGTGTCGTCTGTTGAACATAATGTCGATATTTAGTCTACACTTAACAGTGTAACATAAATATTTGGATACACTTCAAATACCCGCATTTGCATACAAAAAAATGTATTCAATTCAGCGAACAGTTTGAAGGCGATTATTTTATGAGGCCATTGTTGCAATTGTTCGCAATAAGTTCGTCTATACCAATTTATGAATTAAAATTTTCCGTTTAATTCGGAAAAGTGTGGCTTTCAGCCACTGGTTTCTTTTTTTACTGTTTTACTTTTACTGTTATAAAATAAACCAGCCATATTCCAGTAGAAATCTAAAACAGTTTGCTCAATTCCACCGCATATCCCAAATATATGATGAGAAGTTCCTCCTGCGAGCATTGCGCAATTGAGGACATTGCAGGTGAGGTACAGACTACTCCTCCACATCCTCCTCAGTTGCATTAGAACCTCTGCAATAGTCGTTGCAACTCATACTCAAGTAGATAAAAGTGCCAGTAATAATTCCCGAGAGTTCTCCTTTCATTGTACTGGGATCATACAAGCGCCCTCATTCCTCCAAGTTTCTTATCATTCCCGGCTGTGGTCAAAAACTTGCCATAAACAATATGAATACCAGTCGAATGTCTCGCCATTTCATGTCTCGCGGCATTCATTCACCACCAGAGATGTTGAGCATGGAATATATTTCCAGCATTATAATTTTATTATTCGGTTTTTTTTGTTTTTGTTTTCAGAATTATTTTTGAAGAGAAAAGTAGGTTTTGAACTCACGATCTTCGTGGTGACTACTCTGCCCACAGCACAGTTCCAATGATTCGCTGATACGGTGGTTAGTATATGCTACTGCAGAAACATCTGTCCAGCATTAGAAGCACCTGTCGCCTTTCTGTCTGTGTTCTGGGAAGAAGCCAGCAACGTTTGCCAATTCTTATGTTCTGAACGTTTATTGTACAAAGATGTCTCGATTTTTTTACGGCCCTACAAATCCTCTGTGACAAATGGTATTGACAAGTGTCATTTTCGTTACGACTTTCCATAGCGGTTGCAGGCCCTGCCCGTTCAGTGATTCTTTCCGCTAATTTACGGAAAGGCAAAAAGTTTAGTAACCGCCTGACCCCACGATTGGGGAAGTTTTGTGTATTCCGAAGAAAACCGCGATTCGCGGCTGCTAACAAAAACGCCGATCATCCTCCAAGCACTTTTTCCTTCAGCATTCTATCCGCTTCAATCTGAAGTACATTCAGGCGGTAAGAGATCATTTAAGAATATTCCACAAGCAAGATAGAAGGCCATTCTGGAGCTGTCAGTTTAAGAACATGGTGTCTATTTCCCGCCTTTTTCTATTACCTTCTCGTTAATAAGAGGACCTTCAAAATTCATAGACTTTTTCTTCAGTAGGGTGGTGTAGAGGGAAGTCTAATATCAAGAACTCGTTTAATACTGTATGTAGAAAATTTCTCGAATTTCAAAATAAATTTACACAATTTTGAATAATTTTTTATGGCGATTTGGCAAAAAACGCACTGCAAAGAGACGTAAAAACTAATAAATTGAAGAGAGAATGTTGAATATTGCAGAATGTGAAGGTTCGCGAAAAAGCTACAACTGTTCAGTACACTGTTCACACTGCCGAGTTTAAACAAGTTTTACGTGCTTTCATGTTGTTTCCCATCCATTGAGTTGTTTTCAAAGCAACTAAAGCGAATCCCGTTCGACAACAAGTAGAACGCAGGGTTGATTTTATTTCAAAGGCTGTGTTCATGTATTTTTTATGTTGGTATTTCACTGAACGTAGCTTTTAATTTGTGAAAAAATTGTCATCTTCTGCAGGTGGTAAAAAAGGAAAGCACTCAGCAATCTAAAAGATACTTTTCTAAAAAGCCGCTGCTTTTTAACAGAACTTTTTTTAAAAACGAACTCTTTTAAAAAGAGACTTTTCAAAGGAATACAAAAATTTTAAAAACATCATTTTACACACTGTAATGTAAATTGAATTACGTGATGGATGAGACGAGTGTCTTCCTTTTTTGCGAAATGTTCACATATTCGTCTCCATGTCTCCATGTCTGTATGTTTGCATGGGTGTAATAAATATGCAGTCAGTGAATATACTGATGTGTGTATGTATGTGTGGATGCCTTAACGTTTTAAAACATTTTTAACACTTATGATTATGTACTTTTGCTGCTGAAGTGAGCAAACAAATAAAATGCAACACCAGTCAAGTGCATAATTGGATACCACATGCTGTACACACACACACACACACACACACGAGCACATCCATACATGCATATGCACGTACGATTAGCAGCCCATAGACGTTACTTAGATGATCAGAAAACTGCATACTGCATACTGCACACTGCACACTGCTTAATTCTTTACACACTTTTTTCCTCTGTTTGTTTTTGGTTTTGTCTACATACAAAAATGAAAACTCTTTGTACTGTGTCAGATTGATGGCTGACATGCTGGACACAAACATCAACCACTCATCATCCTAACTAACATCCATCCATCCATCCATCCATCCAACCAACCAACCAATTCTCCATTCACTGCTGAATGTATGTACGGATGCACACAATGTAAGGCTTCCATGTACGCGTGTGTGTTTGCTTGTGTCCACTTATAAGTACGAGTATTTTCGTCCAGTGTATATGATCTCTCCATGTATAGATGGATAATGTTTTTCTTGCGTTCGTGTGAAGGCAATCTGTTCAGTTCATCTTGGAGTATTTCTTTTTTTTTTTTTCGTCTGTGCCTTTCGAAGAGCATGCTCAATGTTCAGTAATGATTGTTTATTTGTTCGTTTGTCTGTTTAATGTTTTTTTTCGTGTGCTGGTGACACAAACAACATTTAAAGCTTTTCAACTTTAAAACATATTAACGCCTATGGAGACAGCATCATCGTCGTCATTGACATTATCCAGCGCATCTCCATCTCCATCATCAGCAGGAGCAACAGCACTCGTCCACTTGTACAGCCTTTTAAGTATTTGAAGAAATATTAACCAAAATTAGTTTTAAATGAAGTGTGTAAAAATGCTGTGGAAATTACCACAAAAAAACATTTCTGTTTAAAGTTTCATCTCTCTTTTTCTCTCGGGGGGGCTGGCGGCCACTGGCCAGTCATAAATATTTGTTTCTAGTTGAAGAGCCATTTTTAAGATAAATAAAGCTGATGTTTAAAGTAAATTTCCCAATGTTTGTTATTGATTTCATTTAGTTTTTTTTTTTTTTAGTTTTAAGCAGCAATAATTAATTTTTTGAATGCTACACGATTGGCGACTTTTCATAAAGTATAATCAGATTTTGGATAGCCAAACATGGTGTTAGCCCTTCGTAATGTTGTATTTTACCAGTATTAATCGATTAGTATATTAAATATAAAATATGTTTTAATCATAATTCGTATGAATTGAAAATTTTTCGCTTATGAAATATACCCACAGTTTTGCAACATACGATTTTAAAAAACTTTAGAACGATTTTGATTCTCGAAGAGTGTTCTGGCCTTTATTTATATAAAAATATTTGCACTTATTTAAAGCACAAAAAAAAAGTTCAAAAATTATCTTCAATTAAAAAGTTTCTTAGTAAATTGTTCTTCCAATTAAAATATTTACCAATTTTCAGCCTGCAAACGAATTGATCATATCAATTAACATATTTACACAGAAAAAAATAAAAATTAATTTCAATTAAAAAATTTTTCAAAATTTCACCAGTAAACAAATTTTTAATATCAATTAGGTTTAAGAACAATCTATATATTTAAGCTCAAAGGTTTTTATTTTTATATATATTTGTCGAAATTTTGTTAACCATCGGTTAACATCTTCAGGAAATTTCCTGAATTTCTTATATTAAAAAATGTTAAAAAACAAGTATTAAAAAAAAATTATCAATTAAGTTTTTATACATTTTTTTTTTTTTTTATCTTGGACCAGTGCTCAGGGGCTATCCCCTACATATGCAATGCATTGCACTGGAACTAGAAGAAGGATAGGGAAGAAATAGACAGGTGGTGAAAGTGGTAGGAAGATAGAGCTTAATTCTTGCACAACTCGCCAGTTGCGTGTAAATTATAAAGCAAAGTTGCGGCGTCTCTGATGTTTTTTGACGCATTATTTTTAAGCTAATGGAGCCATTTTATTTATTATTTTACTTCGCCGACGTTTTATTGCTCAAATACCAACGACGGAGGTTGCTGTAGCACAGAAAACTCAGAAAAAACTTTTTTCTGATTTGACCCGGGCTGGGAATCGAACCTGGGTCTTTCTGGTTGCAGAGCCAACACGCTGACTACTCGCCATCAGCACCCCCAAATTAATTGAAATATATATGTATATATTCATGAGGTTTTTTCAACATTTAAAATTATATATATTCTGATGTATTCATATATAGAAAATATACGAGATCTGTTCAAAAGAAAAGGTGAATTTTGAATTTATTTGAAAAGTATTTGTTTATTCATCAATAACCATTTTGAGCCCTTCAAAGTAATACCCCTCAGACATAATGCACTTATACCACCGCTTCTTCCAGTCCTCGAAGCACTTCTGAAATGCTCTTTTCGTTATGGCCATCAGCTCGTTCTTCGATTGTGACTTTATCTCATCAGTTGCTGTAAAACGCCTTCCTTTCATTAGTCTCTTCAGTTTGGGGAATAGGAAAAAGTCGCAGGGAACCAAATCTGGTCAATAAGGTGGCTGAGGCATTATTAGGGTGTTGTTTTTGGCCAAAAAATCACGAACAAGCATTGTTGTGTGAGTTGGTGCATTATCGTGATGCAGAATCCAAGATTTTTTTTTCCACAATTCCGATCGTTTGAGCCGTATTGCTTCACGCAAACGTTAAATAACTTTCCTGTAGTATTCCTTATTAACCGTACGACCTGTTGGCAAGAACTCATGATGGACCACGCCATTGTAATCGAAGAAAACAAAATTCACATTTTCTTTTCAACAAACCTATCTGGAATAAACATACGCATTTAGAATTTTCTTCAATTAAAGAATTTAATTAGCACAATTAAAAAATTGTTTGAAAAAAAAAGACTGAAAATAATATTCAATACATTGAATTCATTCCCGCCAACAGTGTTTCTGTGTGAGCTGTAAAATTACTTTATAACGGAGAAATAAAGTAAATGGGATGCTGATGGCGAGTAGTCAGCGTGTTGGCTCTGCAACCAGAAAGACCCAGGTTCGATTCCCAGCCGGGTCAAATCAGAAAATAGTTTTTTCTGAGTTTTCTGTGCTACAGCACCCTCGTTCGTTGGTATTTGAGCAATAAAACGTCGGCGAAGTAAAATAATAAATAAAATGGCTACATTAACTTAAAAATAATGCGTCAAAAAACATAAAAGACGCCGCAACTTTGCTTTATAATTTACACGCAACTGCAGAATTGTGCAAGAATTAAGGTCTATCTTCCTACCACTTTCACCACCTGTCTATTTCTTCCCTATCCTTCTCTCTAGTTCCAGTACAATGCGTTGCATATGTAGGGGATAGCCCCTGAGCACTGGTCCAAGAAAAAAAAAAAAAAAAAATGAAGGGAAAAATTGGTGCAGAAATGCAATGCAATTTTGATAGAAAAGAAAGCTGCATACGGCAGACATTCCCCCTGTTATTTTTTTTTAATTTCCAATAACATTGTTAAAACAATTTCAAGTGAATAGATTTCATATGGAACACTGAACATCAGCCAATATGTTTATTTTTACTATCGATACCGTGCTTTATTTAGCCTCTACTATACAGAAAAGAATAATAAAAGAAAAGAAAAGAATAATTAAAAATATTGTAATAGCAATGAACAAATTAATTAGATTTTCACTTGTAACGAAATTAAAACGAACAATTAAATTCATATTGTTTCCTTAATTGAATTCATTTTCAATTATAATTTCAACAATGATAATTAAAAAACAACGTTTTAGTAGCAAAACAAGTAATTGAATTCAATTCGATTGGTTATTGGAAATTAAAATTCTACTTTTCTGCCAGATGCGTAGGATGTGAATACGCATAGAATGCGTAAAGTATCTGCTTGCTCGTGATATGCATTGAAAATGCTGCTGTCATGATCAATAGAATGTAATGTTATGTAATGGTAAAGATGCTGAGGCAGAGTCTCGATCGCCGAGAAATCCGGAGGTCTACTTCCGTCAGCATAAACTCGGCCTCCACGAACCTTCTGCTTTTATTTATCATCACCGGGCAGTTGCTGTTAAAATGCTTCTCACAGCAGAACCTGCAGTTGTTCGTGGTAACGATGATCCACAATAGAATAGATGGATTTGGAAGCTATACAGAGAAGGTCGTGAACACAAATTAAAAATAGAGTAGGAGAAAGTGCCATAAAATATTCCACTTTATAAAATAAATTTTAAACTACTAAGCCTCATATTCTAAGACTACTAAGAACTACTAAGATCATATTCAAAATCTAGTCAGCTCTTCATATCAAAAAGGGGCACCGATTGACAAAATCTGCAAAATGGTTCGGGAGAAATTTCTGAAAAAACTGTTTGTTTTTAATTAATAAAATTTGTAAATGATGAAAGTTCAACCGATTCCAATATTCTTTTATTTTAATCGTGCCCATTTTCATTTAACTTTAAATTTTATATTTTTAGAATATTAATATTTCTTTTCTTTTTTACAGGTAAGAGCTATTAAATTGGGAAAATGCCACATTAAACTGATTGAATTATAAAAAAGAGAAGTAAGTTTTCTTTAATAAAATTCTTAAATTCACACCAAGGAATGTTCTTATGTTGTAGTTGTAATATTTAAATTTCTGATCAATTTATCGATTGGTGCATTCAAAAACACCATTAAAAAAACCTTGCATCACTTGGTAGTGAGTAAATATTCATACCCAGGTTAAATTCACATTGCAACAACTACAACAATACAAAAACAATAGGCATTATGCCCGGATATACAGTAAGAATGGCCAACAATGGACAGCGATTCCTATTCAGGAGTGTCACTTTCGATAGAGAGATCAATAAACTTTTGCTGTGTTTCAACTGTATATAAAATGCGTAGCGCCGTCAAACTTAATTAAACTGGCGACGGCAAATCTCGCCTTTGAAATCATTAAACATGGATTTTTCGCTGCAAATTTAAATGCGATCAAAAGTAATTGAATTTTGTTTTGATGTTATTTTTTTTACATCTGTTTATAGACAAAAAAAAAGAAAAATATATTTCCCTTGTTGTAATGTGTGTTGTATTGTTGGTCTGATTTTTTATTTCTTCATCTTTTAATTTGCAAAATAACCGAAAATAAATCACTTGCAAATATTTTAATTAACAGTCGATAAAAAAGAGACACAGAAAAGAGAATGTTGTTGTGTGTTGTTACATCGTGTATTGTGTTGTATAATTACACGATACACGACACACGACACACGTACATATGTACATACATACATACTACAGCTAGAAACATTCACTTGTAAAATATACAATTTAAATTTAAGTGAACAAAATTTTTCATGTGGCAGCTATTTTAAGCATGTCACCGCGTCTTTGGCAAATTGATTGAACAACAACTATATTTTACACATCGATGTTCTTATCTTTTATTCTTCTTTTTTTGCATGTTTTTTTAGCTGTAGTCAGGGCAGGCTAAAAGTTTGTAGCATTTAATTTTTATTAAAATTGAAATACAGCGCATTCCTTGATTGAGTAACGACGCCAAAAAGGCGATTCGAAAGATGAACAGCAAATCTGTTCGTTACAATCGTATATTGGAGGCCTAAAAAAGCAATAAAATTTGATTTATTTAGAAGTTGAAGAATTTTTTAAATCGCCTTTAATTTGTTTATTGTTGTGAGACGTAACAATTTTCAGTAAATTTTTAATGTGTAGTTGGGACAATAATTTTGTTCCTTATCGAAATTGTTATATGGAATGTGTTTGTCTAATAAATATTAAATTTATTAAATATTAAATGAAATATTTAAGATTTTTTTCTCCCACATTTTCACTTTTCTATCTATTTAACTAGCTGACCCGGACACGCGGTACTGTGGCTCTTATAATAGCGCATTTGTGTGGTTGAATATATTTGCTAGCATGAACGCAAATCAATGTATTTTATGCTGTTTTTTTTCGCAATCACACTTAGTATGGTATTACTTAGAGGTACCATGCCCACTTACCCTATTCCCTCTACTTTTTGACTGATGATTTGTGTTGACTATCATGCCATTCCCTCAAAATTCCCTCGAAATTTTAGCTTTAACCCTTCTCAAGATATACAAAATTCATTATTTACTTCGTATGGGAGGTACCATGCACAATTATACGATTCCACCTTCTTTTTGACCGATGATTTACATTGGCTTGAAACAATCTGGACCAAATTCAGAGAATTTTAAAAAAATATTTATTTTGTACTCGTATGTGCGTGGCATCTCCGAAAGGAAAGTTACATATCTGCGCTAAATTTCATTAAAATCAATTCAGTTGTTTCGAAAATTACCCCGGACAGACATTGTGACAGCATATTTTTATATATACAGATATACTGATTACGAAAGTAGTTTTATTTAATAAATATTTTTTTTTTTTAATCTTCAAAAAACTTTCGTTAAACCGACGAAGGTTTTCTTTCGTCGTCTTCATTGCAATCATCAATTTAATTAGTAAGTGAGCAGTGAATTCTCTCCATTAATAATTGAATTTATTTTTTCGACGAAACAAATGTGTTCTGGAATTTAAAATTCTTCATCTTTGCACTCAAAATAAAAACTTCCCCTTGAATGCTGAACAAAATTTTCCTTATCGGGAACGATATTTTTCCATAGAATTTGTTCGCTTTTCCCTTTGATTTGTTCGCTGGAAATTTGCTGGAGAATTTTACACAAAATGGAAACAAATTCTTCTTTTAGTTGAATAAATAAAATATTTTGATAAATATATTTATTTTATATCAAGATAAATTATTATAGTGCAAAGATACATAAATAATGGGTGGAGAAGGCTGAAGTAATCTGCAAGTTGACTACAAAATATAAAAAAAATAAAAATATGTATATGATGTCAATAAAATAATTACTAAAAATGGCTACCAAAACGAAGTTTCACAAAAAAAAAATTTAATACGTCTCCTAGAGTTCAGAGACGGTACAACACTGCTAGAAAAAAACAAAGAACGTGCCACAAAAAACAAAAGCTGAGTTGTAAAATAGTGACCCTTCACCTCCTATCATTTCTCCTACTATTTCCTTCCCCTAATTCCAGCACAATGCACCGCAGGTGTAGTCGTCATCTCCTGACTGCTGGTCCAAGATAAAAAAAAAATTGCTGATTTCCTTTTTTTCTTTTCTTGAAAAAGTGTATCTACAGAATTAGAGTTATTTTTATATTTTTTTTTTTTAAACAACTTGAATTTTTTTTCTTTTAAAATTAAATTTATGAAAAAATAATCCAACGAAAACAAAAGTTAAATGAACTCGATGACTAATTTTAAGCCATTTTAAGCCGCATAATCACATTGTCATATAAAACGTAAAACCATGTAAGTGACAAATACAGTTTCTCTATTGAATATTGTGCACCATGTAAAAATGCAAGTCCGTGTAATATAAACTATTTCATCAAAATGTAAGTTATTCTTTTAATTGTATGCGAGTTTTAAAGAAAATTTTTCAGGTTTGTTACTCAACACTTAACCTCTGCTTTAAAATCTTAAAAAATGTAGTTACATGGTTTTACGTTTAATTATGAAGATATGTGGGTCGGCTCAGCGGGCTTTCGTTCATTCGGCGCAGTATTCCGTTGTAGAGCCCACACGTTAACTACTCAGCCATCAGCGGCATTCTTTGGTTTAAAATTCCAATGTTTAATAAAATTTTAATTCCCAATTTAAAAAAAACATGCTGTAAAAGATTTTCGTCACAAAACGAAAATTAGAAAACTTTTCCTATTGTCTCTGCTAAAATAAAAAAAAATTGTCTACTTTAAAGTTTTTGAAACATTCATGTCAGCCATGTTTTTGTGTGGAATAGAAGAAACGTAAATAATAAATATTTTAAGAATATCGCACATCTATTGCATTTGCCGCAATTTTTGCGATAAGTGTTGGCAACTCCAAATTGCCAAAATTGGCAGACGACATTTTAGGGTCAGGGAATGAATATAATAACGCTCCTTCATTTAAAAAACTCCATATTTAATCTTTGCTTTTGTGAAGCTTTGTTTTTTTTTTTGGTAAATTCGTGTTATGTATTGCATAGTCAAGTTGTTATCCTGTGCATTGCAGGAGCAGATCAATTATCCTTGCGGCTGAAAAGAAAACAATCATTAGAACCTGTTAAGATGTGGTTGACATTTTTCATGTCTCAATACTCATACTACAACATTCGTGAATTTTGGAACACTCTTTATATCACTTCCACGGCCTATCAGTATTTGTCAGTAGAAAAAACAAAAAGAGGGGAAACACATATACATACATGGCGCAGCCAGACACACACACTCACTTAACCAAAGAAATGTTACACAAGTTTGGATGCTGCCAACAACAATAAAAGGAAACTGGTCAACTTGTAGCGATAATAATGCGATAAATGGTTAAATACTAGATAGAACATCATGGACTGACCGCATGTTTGACTACAGCATGGCCAAAGCTGGCGATGGTCGTTTGTAATGCAACAATTAATTGCGGATGATCATGACCATGATCATGATGTTAAAAACATACTGTTCTGTTATCAGCAGGTATTGCAGAAAAATAAAACACATTGTGGAACAGTTATGCTCTGCGAGGCAACATCTCAAACGTTTCCATGTTGGGGAAGAAAAAAATGTTGCCCGTATTATCATGTCAGACATTGATTGGAAGGAAATTGAAAATGAATGCCGTTGCTTATTCATAAGGAAAATTATGATAAACTTGACGAAATTACATATGGGTTGTATGTTTCTTCGTCTTTTTTTTGGTTTTTAAGAATACATATTCCAAATTAAGGACATCTAAATAGTTCGGCTTTCGTCATCTGATTGTCGTTAGAAGCGGACTAACAGTGAAAACTTTAAAAATGCGATTTACAAAAAACTAACGCTCCGGCATTTACCGATATAAACTGGTCTTTTTTTAGACACACAAACCGCGAAGCTTCATCGCTTGTCTGCTCACGCACTTGGCTACGAAGGCAACACAAAATAGGTTATTTTTTCTAATAAGAAGATCAAAAATAAGTGATCGGGCATGATGTTCGCCCGTATTACCTTCTCGATATAAAGCTAATAATTTGCGTCTACTGAAAACCACATACAGTGAACAAAGTACGAAGAACTGTGAAGATGAAGGTGTAGCAGCCTTCGAAAACAGCATGTTCTTCCGATCTGCTTGTGTGTGTCAGTGTGATTTACAATTTTGTCTTTGATTTAGTTTGCTTCTTAGTAACGACCACATATGATTTTTATTGCCTGTATGTTATAGATCACAGCTGATTTGAAATTGAAAAATGTTCACTAAATGCATAAACGAAGTTTCGAAATAAGGCACTGCATACATTGTGAGTGTATGTATGTGTGTTTGTATTTAACAATTTAAATAAAAAGTTCTCTTGTTCTTAATGTGTAGAACGGAAAACAATTGGTTTTTATTTATAGAGGTTTTACTGTAAACTGCTGTAATATTTGTTATCGGCAACAGTTTCATTTCTTTTTTTTTTTTTTTGTTCAAATTTTTCAAAAACATCGTCTGTACAACACAAAGACAAACATTTAAACATTTATTCTACACCTTAAATATTTTCTGTGGAAGTTGAAAACAACATGTTGGCGTTTCTTTTGCTGTTAAACTGATAAACAGGCAAGCAGTATGAAGCGGCAATGCCGGCCGATAAGTCGGCTTCAATTACAACAATTTTCCATGTTTAGTCGCTGCTTAATCGTCATAGACAAGCTTAACGCTGGCAAACGCACATGTACATCGCATAGACTTACGCTTCATCATCTGACAGAGATACAGGGAATCATCATCGTTGCTGCTGCTGCTGTTGTTGTTGTCGTTGTCGTTGTTGTTGTAATAGTCGTAGTCATCATTATCGTTAGCAATGACGACAACAGCTTTTGTGCTAAATTGTTAAGGAGTGGCTAGTTGTTGTACAAACAGACAGTTATACATACATACATGCCTATAGTCGTACATCGCCATACATATGTATGTATGGCTGTATATATGTATGTACATACATACCGGCATTTATGTATTGCATTGTATGTAGTACATATGGAGGGGTTGCTCCTTGTCTGTACCTTGTTGAACGTTATTAGTTTCGCATTGCAATATCGCAGGAGCATTTTACCGCATTTAAAGATACGTGTCGACATGATAAACAAGTTTCCATTTATCTTTTTACATTTAACGTTCGATCTTTTATTATTTGCAACGTTACAACATGATGGGTTGCTGTATTCAAGCTGATGTTGTGCTGCTGTTGTTATTGCTGTTGTCTTTGTAAAATTTCCAGAAACATTTGTTGCAACAACAGCAACAGCAACAGCAACAGCCAAATAACAAAAAGAAATTGTATAATTTCTTGAATGCTTGTAAGCAATTAAGTGCTTACTTATGGATCGGCTATGAATTTGCAATTTCAATACCTGATTTGCAACAAACGTATAAATGGGAAAGTAAGTGTACTCGTATGTACACATGTATGTATGTAAGCCTTGTGTGCCACTAGTATATTTAAATGTACACATGCATGCATATGCATGCATTCATACATAGAAACTTCCCTGTAGTAAGTTTGGGACCAAGTGTCTTCAAGTCAATACTTTTGTCGATGGGATTTTGGTGACTTTATGATGACATTGTCAACGAATCGTCTACACTTTGGTCTTTGATGAGAAGAGAATGGAACGCATTTTTCTCTTTACAGCTGCCAAACGATAGTTATTGTCAGTGACAGGACTGCCAGTGTTGGGCATTTATCCCCTAACTTAGGGATTTGCCAACATTTTTGGCGACGACAAATTGCGTTTGGGGATATTCTATAAATATTATGGGGATTTTTTGGGGATGAAATTATTCAGAACTACAGTGAACTCGCAGAAACGTGAACATCCAGCAACGTGAACATTTTCTTTTAGATTGACTGCTCTAAAACGTGAACAAAGAAGGCTGAGGGCTCTAAAACGTGAACTTTTTATCGAACGTTAAAATTAAATTTAATAAGCTTGTTTAAAAATTTTGGGATTCCCCGCAGAAGAACTTCGAAGTTTGTTTGTTGTAAACAAGTTTTGTTGCATGAGAAGTAGCTTTAATATTAATGCGACAGTTCTACTGGAAGCATCTCTCTGTGCTGACTCTACATACACGGTGGGCCAAAAGTAATGACCCGCGCCATAAGTAATCACCCGATATCCTTTTGCTGTAATTTTATTTAATAAAAACCGTTGGATCTGCATGTATGGTGATCAACTCTGGCCGCGGTCACTGGTAGTCAGTAGCAAATCAGTACAGTTTTTTTTATTGTCATTTCCAGCAGGGCTGTATACACGACGTTTTCTTATTCTCAGCTGCTGTTGCTGCTGCTTGCGCTGCGATACACAAATAACATTTTCTGTTGCCTTTTTGAATCTTCCTCATTCTACTCGCGCTATTTGTGGTATCAATCTTGCTGCTCTGCGGCTTTAGCTGAAACTTAAGACATGTTTAACTTTTAATGGCTGCTTAACAATTCCAAATTGGCCTTAATACTTCCCATTATAATTTTATATTTCTTCTTTTTAAGGCAAAATACCAAAACAATTACAACATTTTATAATACGTACGAGTATGTATACATGTATGTACATCTGCATGCTTGAATGTCGGTTTTGTTTCTGTCTCTCTGTTAAATATTTTGTCAGTATGTCTGTTCAAAGATGTACGCATGTTTGTTCCAGCAAACAATAGTCGCATGTTTGTATTCGAATTAACTATAAATGTTGTGCTGAATAAAATGTGCTTTATCTTTCGTTTATTCTTCTTTATGGGTGATCGATTTGATAAATATGGCATTAGAGGTGGAGTTACACGTTGGCGAGTAAAGCGCACTTAATTTGAGATAAAAAATTTTAAAAAAAAGTTCGCTTTTTTTGGCATTGCTTAACACAAAACGAAATGTAGTGATTTGTTCAATAGGCCATAAAACGAAGAAAGACAAAGTCAATCTATTGCCGCTTCTGGAAGCTTTTAAAAGCAGGCACATGCATGCACATTCATTCATTCACATTTATAAATATGAAAAAATTAATTTTCACTCAAATCACTTCACAGCTTTTCCAAAAAAATTTTTACCTGGCAGCGCGCTGCCAAAATTCTTTTTTTAAAAAAGTCTTCAGTTTTAAAAATTATTTTTTATTTATTGCTAAAACTAATTATTTACATCTGAATAATTTGTTTTCCATACAGTTTATCTAACTTCTCACCAAAACAAAATCGCAGAGGCATGATTATGCAGGATTCACTGCTCCAAGTGATACGAATTAAAAATGGAATAATTTTTCATACTTTTAAGAAAAATAGCATTTTAATTTAAAAAAAACAATATTTAATTTTTTGTGCAAAGAAAAAATAGCAAATTGATTTCAATTATCAAAATGATTGAAACAATTAAAAATTTCCAATTATCGTAATAAATGAAAAAAAAAATTGTTTTTCCAATTGATGACATTTCTAATTTTGATTAAATATATAATTTGAATAAATTTTTAAAATTTAAAAAATTTAACAAAGTGTTTAATTGAATCAATCCAAACATTGTTTGACTTTGTAAACAATTTTTAAATTCAAATTAAAATCATACTCATTCGTCTTTCAATGTGTGCTGCTCTTCCACACTTTCTAGTGTCAACTGACAGTAAAAATTCAATCACGTAGTTGTCTAAATTAATTAATATATTGATTAAATATTAACGAAAAATCTATTAAAAAGTTAATTGGAAAATATAATTTTTTTTTTATTTTATTTTTTGTTTATTGTTCAATTTTTATTTTATTTATTATTCAATTTAAAAAATAATTGAATTAATCAATAAAATAATTAAATGTGAATATTATAACAAACATCATCTTTAATTGTGACCGGCAATGGCTGAAGTAATCTGCTCGTTAAGTATAAAATCAAAAATGTCCTGTGTTCGACCCCAATTTCGGACTCATAAAAAATTCTCGCATTTTTTCTGATGCGCAATAGTGTGGCTTTGTGTCAGTTGTTGTCGAAAGGTTTCAGTGGCGAAGGCATAGTCACTGGTCACTGGTCACTGAACAGTATCCAATATCAGCTGTATCCAATCCACAGGGGCACATCAGAACGCTCGCCTTCGTCGGTATTGTGCAGCAATGGCTACTAAAAACGAAGCTTCTATATTTAATATGTCCCCTTACCATCAGACGTGCTACAACACTGCTTCACTTCTTCCTGTCATTTCTCCTACTATCCTTTCCTCTAGTTCCAGCACAATACATCGCATGTGTAGGGGTCATCCCCTGAGTGCTGGTTCAAGATACGAAAAAAACAAACATCATCTTTAATTGCAAAAAGAAAAACTTCTGATAATTTTTTTGTGTGCGTATGAAGGCATCAAGTTATGAGATACGGGTGATGAAATAAAATTGCCAATTTAGCGCGGGAAAAAATTGTGCTTCACAAACCTAAAAGTTTCAGCAAAGAATGCATCTTAAAAACGTCAATAGAGTCAATACTTTTTATTTATTTTAATCTCTTTGCACTCCCTCCTCCAGTCATCAATAATTTTCCTGATGTGCATTAGTCTCTACGCTTTGTGCCCGTTTTTAAAACCGGATTTAAGCAATGAAGGACGTCGGCGCAGCGTCATAATAATCAAACTGTTTGGGTTAAAAAAAATAATTCGTCCATTCCACAGAATTAAGTCATACTTCACCATCTGTCTACTTTCCACAAAAGGAAGGAAAATTAGTCCTCTTAATTTCCTGAGTGTTTAGTTTCGAGAATGGCAGGGCAGTTGCGATTTTTATTTGAATATCAAACTGGCATCACAATTGAAGTTCGTTTGCCAACCGTAAAAGAACCCTTTCGTTATCGTCTAATATTTCAAATTATTATTTTTTTTTTATTATAATGAATAAATAAGCAGCAGCAATATATGTATGTATGTCCCCCGCAATCACCTTTAAATAGTTTTAATCGCCTTTTTTTCTCGCTTCAATTCAATTCTCACTACAAACTCTTTGACGAGTTTAGCAAGAAGCTAAGCGTCCAATACATATATTTTGCCTTCAATTATTAATCTCATAAACAAATCTTGGCGAGAACAACATTCGTTGCCATAATTTAAAAGCGAAATGTTTAACATTTTGTTGAAATTCGTAAATTTTTCGTGCTCCCATTCCCTTTCTGTGCGGTTGTCATTTCACAGCATTTCTGCTCTCCAACAAATTCAGAATTGTCTGATTTAAATATTTCAAATATTTTAAAATATATTTTTTTTTATCGCTTTTTAAAATCTTTCGTGTTAAAAGTACAAGCAACAACATTAACAAAATCTGTACATCCACCGAATTTAGCATTTCAGTTTTCGTTCGTTAAAGTGAAAATAATTTATAGGCGATTGTTGACAAAAATAGAAAAAAAAACAAAAAAAAAACCAAAAAAAAGTTGTTTGTTCACATTGTGTATTTCGATTTTCTTAACACCATGAGATGATTAAAAAAGACAAAAAAAAAGAGGGAAGAAAAAACAAAAACATTTAAAAATTCCATCGATGCAAATAATTGCCAGATTGGAATTTTTATTGGAACTGAAATGAACAGAGAACTGTCCTCGACGTCGTGATCCTACAATTGTCTGACGAACATGAACAACATATTGCACAGTATGTGAGCATTGCTTTTTTTTTCTAAATGTTTTTTATTTCTGCTTTAACAAATGAACTTTACACATTTTAATTTGTTAATAAAAAAAAAAAAAAAAAAAAAAACCGTCGAATAAGAAAAAAATTAGCCAAGTACCAGTTAGCAAAAATAGTCTTTTTTTCCAACAGATAATTATTAGAGGAATATATTGTTTTCTTGGAGCATTGGTCATAGTTCTTCACCTACGAATGCCATTCAGGATACTGGAAATAGATAGAGAGCGGTATAGTGTAGGGAATGAACAGGTGATGAACGTAGTAGGAAAATGGAGCTTAACTCCTGGACAACTGTGCAGTTGCGTTTTAATTATAAAGCAAAGTTGCAACGTCTCTGATGTTAATTTTTAAACTAATCGGAGCCGATGTTTTTATTTAAAATACTAAAAATGTTACCACTCAAATAATAGTTATTTTCAAAATGTTTACAATATAAAATTATTTTCACTTCCATTATCCATTAACTAACTTTTGGTGTTGTTGAAATGTTTCTGTATTTTTCCAGAAATTCTAAGTTTTAGTTTATTGTTTGTAGTACCTACATACGCCTTATTACGACCATCCTTATCCTTATCACCACACGGTATTCTATAATCAAAGTTGGACATTTCTGATTTATCTTTTGTTCTGCTAAATAATCTACATAATGTCTTATAAATTTTATGTGGTATTACATATTTTTCTTTATCATACATCTTAGAATTCTGTAATCTTTCAGATATTGGCGGCACATAAGTAAATGACTTATAAGTTTTTGGTTCTGGGCGCTGTTCCGAACCGTTCAAGAAAAAAACTTCCACAAACTGACAGCAGTAAAAACAATACTGTTGACAATAATCTGCTACAAATTAATGATGTGGTATCAAACTCATTGATTACCTTTCGAAATGAAATGCCAGGAATTATTAGGAATGAAATGATGTCCATGTTACGGGTCATGAATTTGGGCAGTAATAACTCAAAATCTCGCAATAAGGGAAACCCAGATAACGACAATTCGAACTCTGTATCTGGGACCAACTCTTCTCAGAATTCTTTTATAGGTGAAAGGGTATCGAATATAATTCGCAATTGGCGAATTAAATTTTCTGGTTGTTACGACCAAATGACTATAGACGAGTTTATATATAGTATAAGCGATCTCGAACTAAGGTTTTTACTACGGCACAGAAAGTTTATAGACGAACTTTTAACCAGAGCTCTAAAGCAGGATATTATAACGCTAAGCTTGCTCCAGTGGAAATTGGGGCAAAAGTCATACGTAGAATTGGACAGATGTATTACGAGTTAGAAGACTATGGCTCTGGTAGTAAAAGTACATACCATGCTAAGGATATTTGGTCCTAATTTTATTACGTATTGTAAAAACTTAAACTTGCCTTTTCCAGGTTCAGTTCTGTGTAAAATTACATATTAACTGAATATGTTTTGTGAGGCCTTATTACTACTACTTTGTAAATAACTACTTTAAATTCAAAATTATTTCCAAAAATAAAACTCTAATTTTATTTATTAAATTTCAATTTGTATGGTTCTTCCAATAAATTCACTTTCTTAAACATGAAATTCTAAACGTTCGCAGTAATTGAATTATATTTAATTTTGAATTTGAGAGGAGAATATTAATAATATTCCTGATAAATTATTTAAAACTCATGCCGCTTGACACAATGACATGTTGTCAACACTTATTTTAGTGCGATTAAACATTCAAACGTTTTGCTAAATGTGACTAGTGTTGCGTCAGTGTGATACAATATTATTTATATACGTATATTTCTTTTAATAAATACAGTGTCTATCAAAATATGACCCATAAAACTTGTTTTCCTAAAAGCGAAGAAGGTACTAGAGTTTTTAAATTTGCGAAACTTCTTTACTCGTCTGCAGAAATAACCAGGGTCTGCTGGGATTTAATCCGGCAAACTTCGCGATTGTTAGACTAGTGCGCATGCAGTAGGGTACGGAGGCACCCAGGTTACATTCCAAGAGCAGCCTCTGTAACGAGTTGATTCAATTTTGTCCGCCAGTTACAGACCTTAAGCGTGTAATGCAGTTTTCCTTTTCAACTGAGGTATGCTCAGCCCGTCCACTTTCGGCAAAAATTTGCTTCCTTTAAAATGTGTGCAGCGCAGTTAAGAGTCCTGTCAATACACTGATATCCCCTAAGTGTAACAAGCTTGTACACGACAAAACGAATATTTTGCACTTGTGTCGATCAATCTATATTCGTAATTCGGCAGGACAGGAAGGCTGGGACTATACTTTTTAAGTCGATTGCCTAATTGCGTCTCTCTGTCGGTACACAAGTCGATGAGTAAATAATCTAAAATCCTAAAGGCTAAATACTTTAAAGCTCAGTTAACTACGAGCAGTTAACTGCGATTCGGCAATCTGCACTACCAAAATCCTACAAGGAAAATACTAGCAGCAACTACGAATGGAGCGAATCAAAAAACCCTGTTCTCTTACGATAACTAAAACGTGCTCTAAATGAGAATTGTAAAAATGTTGGACTATTGACAAGCAAATAGTAGATGTTCGTAATGTTGTTGTTGTTGTTGTTGTTGTTCTATTTCGTATATTGGGTGCGGGCATCAGTAGTCACTTTATATAGATGATCCCATAATAAACATACATGGCAGTTACATGAAATTGTAACATCACGTTACAAGCGATACCCAGGAAGGAAAGTAAACTGATGTGAAATCATGCCCCCATATAGGCTATCTCTCTTAATCATATACAGTCCCTTAGGAATCTAAACAACATGATGAGCTGGATTGTTTGCCATTAGATGTGCTGAATATTGATACAATATCGCCGGCATGAATACGTCGGCGAGGTAAAATAATAAACGAAATGACCCTCTTTTAGCCATTATTTTTTGCGTTATTTTCATTGCGTCAACTAAACACAAGAGATGCTGCAACTCTCGTTTTAAAAATTGACAATGCGTGCAATGTCAGAGTTGCGTAAAAATTAAGCCCTACTCTAGCACTTTACCACCTCTTTCCCCTCTACTTTAAGTTTTTCCACAGAGAAGGTAACACACAACTTCACCGCTTTTGGGAGGTCACAGTGTTACTTTTCTTATAATAATGAGAAGGTTAATAAATAATTTAATTCCTTTCGCCGTCTCTGAAGAAGCGAATTAATTCCTGAAAGCGACGTATTTTGTTGCTTTCGTTTTGCACAGTACTGTGCAACACACAAAATCTGTGCTAAGGAATTAAAAATACATACATATAGTTGTTAGTTTTTATTGAAGGACCATACTGAGCGATCGCTAAAGAATCGACATTTTATTAGCGACACTGTGCCCTGTTGCAGGGCATAGATGGACGGAATAGTGCTCTATAATATGTGAATACGATTTTCTTAGCGGAGAATCTATTAACTACATGTTGCTTAAGTGATGTGTGAGTGAGTGATTGTGGTAAACAGCATGTGATGGCATACAAAACATCAAATTGACACATGACATGGCGACGTTGTTTGCATATACATAAGAAGAAGACGCCAACAACTACAGCGCGAATAAGCAAACAAACAAACAAACACACTCCACGATATACGAGAAAACTCGTGGATACTTGTTCTCGAAAATTAAAAATGAAAAAGAAAAAGAAAGACACGAAATAAATTCTTCAAATACTGGAGAAACCCACGATGATAATTATTCATTCATATGTTTAGTGTGTTGTTTCTTCTATTTATTGGTGTTGCTATTGCTGCTATTGTTGTTGTTGTTGTTGTGGTAGTTTTGTCTTTTTCCCTACAGTGATTAATTCGAATTTTGAATAGATACAACAATGTTAAAGAAGATATGTCACCAGCAGCAACGGCAACATTTTATAAAACGAAGAACTGAGAAGGAAATTCAAACATGACAAAAAAAAGGAAAAACGTACCGCACCTTGCGGTTAATTTCAAACACTTTGGAACCATGTCAAATATTTTGACAGTATTGAAAACATATAACAACAACAACAACAACAACTGCTACTACTGAAACAACAGCCGCGATGTCATGACAACAAATGTCAAATGTTGAAGTTGCCTTCAAACATTTATAGTTTTTGTGTTAATTTTAGTATTTTTTAATTTATGTCTCTTTATTTCCACTTTTTATTTTAAATGAGAATTTACAATTTGCCGGCATTCGTAGGAAACCGTTTTAGAAAGTGCTGGACCCTGAGGAAATGTTTCTTATGGGAAAAAAGAGACTGTAAGAAAAAATACAAAAATATTGCTGTAGTTAGAGAATCTATTGCTGGATTTTGGAAAAGTTTTTCAAATATACCAGATCGAATTGTTAGCCATTGTGTTTGCAGTCATCAATTATTTCAATGGAAGATATCCAATCAATAGATAAACTGTTTATATTTGGGTCCTCTTTCTATTGCTAGAGTACCTCAGGTTGGACTACTTGCCTGCGACTAGCACATTTAATCACATGTTCTTATTTGTTAAAGTGGGAACAACTGACTGACTGTGTTGACAACGATATTTGTCAATTTGACAGATTACGTTTTGACATCAACAGACAATTAGTCACAGTACAGAAATAAGAAAAATTTCAAGAAATCAATTTTAGAATCCAATTTCGAAAATAAATTGTTTCATCACATTTTATGGTTTTTCTATTTGAGGTTTTGTTAAAATTTTTAAAACATTAAGGCTAATTGTGTCGACAATACACACTCGGGCACATTAAATCATTTTAATTGGTTCAATAAAATATTCTCTCACCACACGACTACTTAACTTAATTACTTATTGATGTAATTGTGATTTTATTTCCAAAATAGAAACTTCATAATTGCAAGGGAAAGGAAAACTGTAAAGTAAAGTAAAAAGTGTTTGAACTTCCTCTAGTGTTTGACCCAGCTGGATTATAATCACGAATTGAGAAGAACTTTTATCATATTTTATTGTTTGAGAGACTTTTATGTATTCCGTCAGTTACAGCATCCGCCATTATTGGTGAAATGACCATCGTTAGTTCATAGTTCATGCAGTACCGCGGACAGGAGAGTTGCATAATTTGAGATATTTGTTGATGTGCGAATGTTAAATTGCACATTTTTTAATCTCATAGAAGCGGAGAATCCTTTAAGCGCTTCGAATCAATAGAATTCATATCATTTAGAAAATTTCTAAAGATATTCAAACAACTTTCAGTTTACAGCCCGCTAATCTATTCAATAGTCAGTTTGAAATGCTGTCAAATTATAAATGAAAAAAATTGGTATGAAATCTGTTTTGTCACAAAGTGCTGCCAGATGGATTCAAAAGAAATTAAGAAAATTTAAATACAGCGTTGATGTTGTCATTGCAATATATACGAGGGCTACTGTTTATATTTCGGGAGCAGACAACACTAATGTCAATAGGTAAAATCTGGCATCACCATAATAAAATTTGAAATTTTTTTACAAAAACGTACTCACAACGTTTTGATGTACAAATGCTCGGTTTGTTTACAGTGAGCTAAGAAAATCCATTTGACCAATAAATGGAAATCTCAAGAGAAGGATTTCATTGGATTATTTTGCACAATTTTCGACGTGGATTATCTCAACAGCAATAATGTGTCGATGCATTCAGTGCTTTGTATGACGATAAAAATCTAAAATAAAACCAGAGTATATCCCTGGTATAGTGAATTCAATTGTGGTCGCAGCAAATAATCATGCATCGTCCATTTAAATTACAGTATCTAAGTTAGTTTAGTGACTAAGGGTAGTCTATCCAGTGGCTAACTTGGGTCCCTTTGTGACACTTTTGGAGGCGTAGAGACCAAGAGCATATTCTAAACCTCGCTGCTTTACTAAACACTCTGAACAATGTGCTCATATCGCCTCCTGTCAGTTCATCCAGGCTATAGAAGCCGTAGTTCCTCCTGCGAATAACGTTTTTAATTTTTTAATTTTTCCTCGTTATCATGATGACTTCTACAGTTGTCGCTATAGCCCAGTGCTCCGTTAATACCACCCCTAGTAATCGAATACGCAAATCAAGCTGCTCATTTGCCCTAAAAATATTCTTGGAAAATGTTACTTTTTTCTATTTAAAATATGCCTCATCAACACCCTGCCCTTTGTTTGTCTGCCGCACACCAAATAAATTCAAAACTTTGCTCTTTAAATATTATCACAAGCGCCATTTAAATAGAATTTCCTTAATATGCCCATCACGTTTTATGAAATCAATTCAACACCTCATAACTTTATGAAAATCTATTAATTATGAACACATAAAAATTTCATTATTCCTGTTCAAGTTTTATAATGCCTAAAGCAATTCGTAAATATGTAAAGAAAATACCTCCAGTATTTCATGGGGAGGGCGAAATATTTTTAATCAAAATCATAAAAATATGTTTTACGAGTTGCTGGCCGAGTTTTTATGAGTAACAATTTTACACACACACACACACACACACACACACACACATGCGCACTTACTCGTAGTTGTTTATAAATTTTTCTAATAAATTTTTAGGTCTATAAAAATCCTGTCCATTATAATATTCGGCTAACCAAACAAAATATTTTGATTGGACACGTCCGCTTGTCGTATACAAGAAACGAAACGAGTGGAGCATAATAAATTCAAGTACTTAAATGAACACACATGCCAACAGGACAATGCAGAACTTGTTTCCCTTGCAATTGATAACCGTAATAAACACTCAGCGGTCTGAAGACAATGCCAGGGGTACTTTATTATTATTTGCCACTCGTATTAGGATGTGTAACAACGATGAGGGAGGTCGGCAACTTCATCAATAAGTGCACAACCGGTACATATGTATAGGCAAGGAAGCGGAAACTAATAAACTTGTTTTGAAAACTACACGCATACACCAGATAATAGCAGCTGCAGCAACTACGTACAGCAATAAATATACTTGCGACCAAAGTGTTTATTAAATTACACGGTGCGACAAATGAAGACTTTTGGCAGAACACACGGACCGGACAGTATGGGTGCGACTGTAATACAATGATGAGTCCCTCTAAGTTAAAAGGAATGTTTTTGCTTTATCTTTTTAAAAGAGAGCGCACGAAAAAACCATTTCTTTGGCAAAAAGTTTTTAACAAAATTCCTTTGACAGACTCTCAGTTGTTGCCCAAAAATGAACGACAATTTTTTTTTGACGGCTCACTGATTTTCAGAATCTTTGGAGGACCATAAGAAATGGCCACCAAAATCGCCAAACTGAATATAGGCTTTACAATGCTTTGGTAGTAGAGCAGTGTTGCCAGTTGGTAGTAAAAAATCCGATTTTTCCCTACACGTTGAAAAAATTTCTACACAAAATTCCTACGGATTTCAGTCTTTAAAATGTAAGAAAAAACAATAGTTTTAAAAAATTTAAGCACTTCGCATATATACAAGTACATAAAACTTTAATAACAAAAATAAGTAACAAAACTAAAATAATTGTATATACTTTTAGTTAAATTCGTTTAAAAGAACACGAATTTTATGCGAAATTAATGTGTATAGGTATTTTGAACTAAAGATTTAACAGATAATTTTCATTAAATTCAGGTACAAATACAACAGGTTAATTTCTAATTAATATTCATAGTTGCTTGAACTGAATTTGCTAAAACGACTGTCTGTGTGTTTTAAATTTAATGCAGACTCTTCCACCGTTTTGCAGACCTTACAATATAGAATTGAAGTTAAAGTTGTGTGGCTGAATTAAGGCCGGTGCACATAGAATCCGCCATCCGTCATACTTTGACTTTTTCAAATGACGTTAAAGTACCGACGGATGAGTTTGTCACAATGTGTACTTTGCTGACGGATATCAACTCATAGCCAGCGTTACCACGTTAAAAAGTTAAAAAACAAAACAAAAAAAATACCAGAATATGTTTACTTTATAAAACTAAGTCTTCAATTGCTTTAATACTAGTGACAAATTTAAAAAAAATTATATATGAAAACATTATGTACATACACCTTTTCAATTGAAGACAAACAAACCCGTGCAAATAATTTTCTATCTAATTTGAATTTAAATACTGTGTTTTTTTATATCTGTTGCAGAAACGATTTTTAATAAAACAAAGGGGTGTTAACAACGTTTCGCAAAATAAAATCCGATTTTAAAACTTTACAAGTAAAATTTACATATCGAGTATTACTTACTTAGGCAGGAAAAAGTAAACAAAATGCAAAAAATATAAAAAAAATCAACCAACTTTTGGTTGAAAATAACCTACAACGGCAACGCTGTTCATAGCTGTCAAAGTACTCAATGTGTGACGGAGACGTACTGAATGTGACAAAGCTCATAAGAAAACATGTATTTCAACTTACTTGTCAGTTGAACAAGGCAAATTATGACGGATGACGGAATCTATGTGCCGCGGCCTTTAGATTTGCTTTTTTGCTTCGGACGTCTGTTATTATAGAAAAAATTATCTCTGCATCGGCATTTCTACGGGATAAAGCAAACAAAATCCGTAGTATTTAGGATAAATTTGGAAACACAATCTCACCATTATATTCAAAGTGTTTCATTTTTCATTTATTTTTATCCAAAACTGTTCCAAATCCATCGTGAAAATCATTAATTTCACTTGTAGAAAAATTGTATTCGATAGTTAAATTGAAAAACTAGAAATTTCTTTTTTCTAATTTGTACTCATCATACACAGAAAAAAAATTAAACAAAATTTTAATCCAAAAATTATTTATTTATTTAAGTATTGAGCTCTAAAATTAATTAAACATTTAAATGGGTAAATTTTCCATTGGCGGAATATTAATTAAATTAAAAATAAAAAAGTAAAACTTTTCTCTGTGTATTTTTTCTCCAAATATATATTGTGGACTTAAGAATTCTATTTCTCTAAATCTTGAATCTTTATTTGCGAACATAAGAAATAATGCTGGTATGAAATGTGTGTCAATAAAGTGAGGTTGTGTTTACTAAAAATGCATCTGTGTGACAAATTTTTTTGGGCAAGTCGTGCGATTTGGAAAAGTTTATTAAAATTTTCTCAAAATGATAATTGTCATGCGATTTTATTCAAAACGCTATGACTTAATTTAACAAAATGGCCACAAGAAAAAAAAATAGCTTTTGTGCATTTAAATATTTGTATAAGTGCCACACTGCTTACAACGCCATTTTGAACGGATTTTTTAAAGTCGGTCAGACTTCACTGCCATTCCTCTGTGAATGAATCTGTGCGATTGTATAAGATAGTGAATCAGAGTTTTTTTCCCCACATTTTTGGCCGACAAAAATTCCCTTTTTAGGCAAAAGTTTTTTTGGCCGAACAGCTCGTATGTGGAATGGACTACCCGCAGAGGTCTTTCCTGTTACTTTTGACATGGGAAAATTTATATCAAATCTCAATAAACACTACTCCTTCTATCCTCCTTCTCATAACCTAATTTCCTTGTTCCAGCACAATGCAGCGCATGTGCATGATTGCCGTTAAAAAAAAAAAAAAAACTATCCAAAAAATGCAAGATGAGAAAAAAAATATATACATTTTGGCGAATATAATAAATCAGTCGGATTTTTCGCACGCTCCTATTTAATGTCAAAAAAAAACCTACATGTAAGGAGATTTTCTCCTACTGTTGGCAACACTGTACTAGAGTCGAACTTATATTGTCATGTGCCGTGTGGTTTATGCACTGTTGCACTGTGTTATTTAACACAAAAAAAAAAAAAGAAATGTGGAAAATATTAAATTTATTTCATATTTTTCCTTTTATTTTGTTGGTTCCAATCGCCAAATATATGTTTGTCTGTTTATTCGAAATGACCAAGTGTACACACACGCACAAACACATACACGCAGATGATTGTATGCATTGTTTTATCTGCCTATAAAATGGCTTTAGAGCCAATTTTATTTACTGTGTGTTTGTGTGAAAACAATTCATTTTTGTCGGCAGGGGAGGTACGAACACAATCGAAAAGGCCAGTATATTTATAGCAACCATAAATTGTTGCTAATTATTCTATTATTGAAACGTTAATTTTTTTATTTTTTATTATTATTTGTTTTATAGGCAAACAAGACGTATTTAAACTGAACATTCCTAAAAAGACTTCGAACATATAAAATGTTTTTGTTTCATAATTTCATTAACACTTTATTTTTCTAAAGCCAATGCTCAGGAGATGTCGTCCTACGTATGCATAACTTGCACCTAAAATAGTTGGAAAGGGATAGTGTATCGAAGAGACAGGTGGAGAACTAATAGAAATAGAAATAGAGAACTTAATTCTAACACAACTATACAGTTGCGTACTTCTTGAGGATTTGTAAAGAAGAGTTGCTGATTCCCTGGTGTTGTGTTGATTTTTTAAATTTTTAACTGAGGGACACCTATTTTATTAATTATTTGACTTCGCCGAAGTTTTATTGCTTAAATACCGGCGAAAGCGAGCACTGTAGCCCAACCACAATTGAATAATAAAATTTTCTTGGTCTGATCGGGCATTCGAATAGCGAATCTTCTGGTTGCAGAGTCAAAACACGAACTACGCAACCAACAGCACCCAGTTTTACGGTCGAAAATTGGAGTAGGCGTTCTTAAAGTTGCGACCAGAGACGCAGTACTTCGGTGCTACATTTTAATAATTTTTAAATGTTGTATTTCATTCTTCAAAGTTAACGGATGACAGGTTTGATAGAGCACTCACGATAGAAAATTTATGTTGTTACACTAACGTGCACTTCTTACTCGACAATGTGTTTTTCTCTGAGACGCAGACTCTCGTTGAAGGACCGCTGCCATTTAATATTGTTTTTCTTTAATTTGTTTTTCCGTGGTTAATGTGCTTTTAAGTTCATAAATTTCTGTTCGCAAAATTCTTTTCCAAATGCAACGTGCAATAAAACTTTATTAAACAAAAAAAAAATGTAGAAAAGTGTGAGGACAAATTAAGACGATAAATAGTCCTTTCTTTACTACTGGAAATTTATGCCAACACACAAACCGAAAGTATTTGCATACATGCGTGTGTGTATGTGTTTGCGCTAATGTGTTTCTCTATAAATTTAGGATTTAACATTTTTTGTTTGTTGCTCATTTTGTTTTGTAATTTCTGGTGGCCATAAAAGGCCATAAAAGAATTAAAAAGAAAATTTAGATGGTCATTAAACATTAACAACATTTTTACGCGGCATAAAAATCAAATTTATTAAGAAATTACCCCAAATGGAAATTAAGGAAATAATTTTTGCGGTTACCAGAAACCAACAAAAGCAAAAATGAGTTAAATAAACGACCAAATAATGAGATAAACAAAAAAAGAAAATAGAAATAAAAATGAAAAGAAGTAAAATAAAAATCAAGATTCAAATATAAAACGTCTCTATAAACAACCCCTGGAGTCACTACAATTTTAAAGCAGTTCGTAGAGTTTCTTCACTTTATTTCATTTCGCACTTCAACTTCCGTTAACGCAACATTTAACGTTCGTGCAACAAATGGACAAACAAAAAATTTTTGGGTAAAAGGGTTGCATTTAAAACTTTTCAACTTGAAACACCCCCCAAGAGTTTCGCGACAGTTATGGGGGCTGGTTACGAAAATTAAAAAAAGAAAACGGTTCGGTCCTACAAAAAACAAAGGAAAGAAAAACCGAAAACGCTTTAATGTATTTTTTATGTTCAATTATTTTGTGATTTTTTTAATTGAAATTTCGAAATGCTAAGCAAGTTTTCTCATTCAATATTTAGTCTTGTGGAAAAATTGCCACCTTCTGCTGAGGGTCCTGTTTTCTTATAAATTTAAGTTGCACAGCCCAGGATGGGATGATTTAATTAACCCCTTTTTTCTATACTTAAATAATAATTAATTGGGTCCATAATGGGAATAATTACATTCTGTTTTAACATTTGGATACATTTTTTTTTTTTTTAATTTTCTCTACCAAAAAAAGTATTAATGAGAGTTGGGCCAAAGGCGAAAATAAAGGTTCTGCTCAACATGGGTTTTAATGAAATGAGTTGTTGTCACATTTACTAGCTGGCCAAACTGAAGGTTTTTTGTTTTACTAAAATAAAATTGATTACTACAACCGAAAAGTATTTCAATATGTTTTTTTTTCTTGCATGAAATGGTCACCAATTAACTGAAACAAAATAAAAAAAAAAAAAAAAAAAAAAAAGATATTCAGCCCTGCTACAGCACAACAACAATCTTAGCAACCACAAATGAAAACGAAAACAACAGCAACAGCTACAGCAACATTAGTCATGCAAATATTTGCTTAATGTGAAATCGTTTGTTTACCAACACCTTCTTCACATTAACGACGAAGCTTCTTCATGCCAACTAAAGCAAAAGGTGCCATTAAAGAAACTCTAGTGGATTGTGATGATTGTTTTTTCTAAGAATCACTTTGAAAATATATTTAAAAAACAAATCCATTAAAAATTTGTTTTCCTACGCTTATTGTCCAGTTCACAGATCGAAATAAACATTTCTTAATTTCGAATCTAAATTGTCAACATTTGCGTATTTGTTGTTATTGTCAACATAATCAGCAGCAATATCATGTTTACACTACGCATCAATACTGTACAGATGCAGTGGGAATAATTGAGGAGAACAAAAACAAAAATAACGGGCAGAGGTTTAGCACAGTGTAGCCCATGAAGTTGAAATTAGAGGGTGATTTTTTAACAGTTTGGATTTTTAAAATTAATAAAAGAAAAAACCCGAAAAATTTGCCAATGGGCCCTTTGTGAACTGCAATTTTAGTCAACATTTCGACCGGTATTTCACCAACGTCAGCTGTAATGCTGCCATCCAGGTCGGAAATTGGAACTGCATTTTTCCCTGTGCACAGAGACTTCACGTATTAAATAAAAAAATTAAAATAGTTTAGTGGTGTGAAATTGCATGATCTCGGCGGCCAATGGTCTACTACAAAGCGTCCAAACTCGCCTCGCAATAGGTTCACGGCATCGCCTTCTGTGTTTGTAACGTTTCATCATACTTGAAGTAGTACCGTTCAAAGAATGCCTTCTTCTTTCAGGCTGCATTGGCAGCTCCTGAACTGCCTCTGGCTGCTCTTCACTGCAAATTAGACAATTTTGATAGTTGACGTAGCCATTGAACCAAAAATATGCTGCATCGCTGAAGACATTTTTTCGATAAAAAATGCATCTTCATCCAACTTTCCTAAGGCCCATTCACCAAACAAACAACGTTGTGGTACATGACCTGGCTTAAGTTCCTGCAGAAGTTGTATTTTGTATCATTTCAAACTGGGGTCCATACGTAACATCTTCCAGGTGGTCTCATAACCACCTGAGTGCTGGTCCCAGATAAAAAAAAAATAGCGCATCTGGAATATATGAAATTTTTCTACTGTTTCCAGAGTTCTACTGATTTTTTGCTGGGTATTCATTGTACGTTCAATACAGAAAATTTAACGAACTATTCACATCGTATAAATGTAACAATCTGTTCTCGTAATGTTGAGCTAGAAAGTATAAATCGGTTGAGTCACTTCTGTCGCTTCTGCAATTGAGTTTCAAATTAACACTGTGATCACGTTATACATTCGTTTTCGCACAATCGACGTGTTTGTTGTGTCATTTTTTAATTAAATGCAACGCAAACATTTAATTAGAATTGGCGACTTTTTTGTTTTCTAAAAATTGTTCCCAGACTATGATTATTTTCCATAAATAGACTCAGAAATTCATTAATTTTTTAATTCAGCTACAGTTTTGGGAAAGAATCCCTTTTAGCTGATTTGATGAAATTAAAGCGATTGTACATCGAATATGTGTTGCTTAATTTCTATTAGTATCTTCACTTATGTCGAGCCACAACGTCAATTTTTTCTTTTAAATAAAAATCGATAGTTCTGGACCAGTCGCCTCATCTTACAAAATATACGGGGGCTGTGGAATTTGTCAGAATTAAATCTTTCGTCTATTCGGGAAAATTGCAGAAACTTTGGGATCATGAAAAACTATTCGTTACAACCATCGCAATCTATGCACTGACGCATAGCATTTTTCCCAGCTCTAAATGCGCTAAAGTTTGCCGTGAGGTTACATTCCCAGTCTACAGATCTCCAAAGCTGGGGTATCATTAGTGCTGTTCACTGTTGGTAAATATTTAATAAACATTTTGTTATTTTTTTTTTTATTTGTTTCAAGCTGTTGTTGTAGTTTTGTTTCTTCTATAAAATAAAGAGTTTTCACACAAGGATAGGTCGCTTATCGAGATGTGCTTATACCATTTTGGAAAGAAACATAATTTCCCTGACACATAAAATTAAAAATTCTTCTATTATAAAATAAAATGCTTTCAGTTAAGATTCGGTAGATTGTAGTGAATTGTAATACTAATTGAGTGCGTAATAATTTGGGGATTTCCCTTGCTGTTTGCTTACCAATTGTTTTTGCAGAGCTCACAATCTGCGGAGTTCTTCGCTTGTCTGCAGTAACTTCCTGGGTCTAGGCTGGAATCGAAATAGCAATCTCCAGATTGATAGGCTATAAAATAAACAGCAAAAGATAATCTCTGAATTTTTCGATTTTTTTTTCAAAAATCAATTGTTTGTTTTTTTTTTAATCCAATAAACAATAAATAAAAAGTTTAATATATGGAACTTTTATTTTAATTGGAAACACTTCTTTAAATAGAAATTAGATGCCATTAGCAAATGAAATAAATCGCACAATATTGAACTGACTCTGTTTTAATTAGTTTATATTATCGCGAGTTCACCAAACTTGTATTTTTCTATTTCGGAACATTTGAAACCACTTATGTGACACGTCACAACTTATTGTACCACTTCCATTCTTACAAGTCACAGGATTACTTCGTTTGGAACAATTTGGCCGCAGAAATACTTTCATTTTACTTCAACAGATTGAAAATTTAGCACGGCAAGAAATCGCCTGTCTTGGGTACTGCTGAACTGCTGGTCTTTCGTAATTGTTTACCGAACTGATCGTTTCTAATTGTCCATCGAAAACATCAAGCTTAACATCAAAAATTGTGCAGTCATAGAAATCGATCGATTCGTCCTTATTGCAAAAGCCCTTCTTTAGAGTTATTATTTCTTGTGAAAATGAAGATTTAAATAAATATTAATGCAGTGTGTGTTTGTCATTAAAGTGTTGAATTGTTAACAAAAACTTAATGGAATTAATTTATCGTCTGATTTTGTTCGCTTTATTTGTATGTTTGTACGTTTGTATGTTTTAGTGTGTTGTTATTCCTTTTAATTAAAAAAATAAAGTGACATTTAATTGTCAGCATATGTCATTTAAATATGATGGTCAGTATTGTTTTGATATCCATTAGACATGCCTGATGACAGATGTGTTTAGCAACTGTTTTTAAAGTGGTACGTGTAGATTTAATGCCTGATAAAATTTCACGTTTCAATTGTTGAGAAGAGAAAATGCGTACTGGGAGATATTTTCTTGTTATGGATTCGTTTGTAATTGTATTGCCGGAAAATGTATTGAAAATCTATCAAATGCTTTCCCGCAAGAAAACTATAAAACAAAATTATTTTAAAAATATTTTCCACACAACACAAAATTTCTAGGAATCTATTAAAAAATTAAAACAAACAAGCTCTCACTGATAGAAAAGGCCATGAAGTGTATTCATTAAATGTTCTGCATTATATTAATACAAATTTCATTGCATACAGGATTCCTCTCAATTTATACTTTTCTCAAATTCTTCATTTTCATTGTATTTCTGCTTTCTTTTTCATTGGCTTTTTTTTTACTATTTTTTATTAAATATAAAAAAAATTTCCATTTCATGTTGCATAATGCACTTAATTGTCGTAATAGCATATTCATAAATACAAGAAAGAGATGTCGTAAATGCAACGTAATATTCTTCGTTATGTTTGTATACTAGGAATTCTCAAATGGTTGTTGGAAGTTTTTATATAAAGGTTTGAGATTTCTTAGCTTTTTCAAAAATCTTGTTGAAGGTCTAACTGACTAGTTGACATTAGCAGCAATAAAATGCACATATAGACCAGGTTAACGAAACAACAAACATAAATAAATGATTTAATAACAATAAACACAATCATGAAATGAGCAATTTTATTAAATCGATGAAAACGTTTCATTAAACCACTGAATTTATATCGTATATGGAATGAAAGACCGTCATTAGGTTCGGGAAACAATTTCAGTTATTTAATGAAATAATTTCATCACTTTTATGGGAAAGTTTCATTAATCTAATGTAGAACTTTTATTATTTAAATAATGAATCCTTTCATTCTATTTACGACACAGATCAGCAAAAAATAAACGCGGTAAATATATTGAGACATTCTTCATTAATACAAGGAGCAGCTTCGTTAGCTCACTTATAATGATAAATTTCATCGATAGAATGAATAAATTCATTGTCTGAACGAAGCGTTTTCTATCAGTGTTTCAAAAGGTGGTCCCTGCCTTTTTATCATTGATTTAATGATAGTATTCTCTGTGGCAGATCTTTAGCGAAAATAAAATATTAGCTAGACACGGCAATTTTAAATCCAGGTTGCCTTGTGGTAAAGTTCCATATTTTCATCAAAGTCCATTTAGGACATTTTCAACCCTTTCCAACAGTTTTATTCGTTGTTAAACCTCCAACTGTCATTAATATGCTCCTTAAATAATAAATTTTTTACCTCAATGATCAAAATTGCATACCACATTAAATCATAAATTATATTTGGCGCTGGAAAATTTTGTGCAACCATCTTCTTGCGGCACGTGAACAACACGCTTTGCAACAACAAAACAACTACAAACAGACAAAAGTTTGATGAGTTGTTTTTCTTTTCATGCATTTATGGCACCAACTAATAAAATAATTTAATGAATTGATAATTATTGAAGGCAGTAGTGAATGTAAAAAAAACAATTCAACTTAACAACGAGGGTTGGTCACAAATCTTAAGAAACGCAACATCGTCGCATAATTCACTCGGACAATAATAACAGTTGAAATTCAAATGCAGCGATATTGAAGTTTTGCTTAAATGCTTTTTATTCTCGCGTCTCTTGTCGTTAATGTGCTCTGTGCTGTATCTGTTGTTAATGTTATAATTATGATAATTTTTGTGCATTAAAACGTTTTAATAGTCAAATGCCAAAATCACAAAATCACAGTCACAGCGACAAACACAAATTTATATTCGTAAGAACAATTGCTAGATTTGTAAAAAAAAGGAGACGACCAAAAAAAAAAAAAACGAAACGTGGGATGTGTTAGAAGTTGGTTATTTTTAGCGAAAAAAAAACATTTCACTTTAACGTTTAATCTAATAAGGCCAGCTGAATGCAAGATCACTCAGAGCCCAATTGTAATTTACCAGAAGAAAAATCTAGGGTTGTAATCACCGCATTGGAAAGCTATTAAAAAGTTGCTTTAAAAAGTGCACCTTTTAAAATAGTACCATATAAAAAGTATTTTTTAAAAGTACCTTTGGAAAAAGTAAGTTTTAAAAATGTACCTTCAAAAAGAGCTTTGAAAATATATAATAAAAATATATTTTGGGAACTTTTCGAAAGGTACCTTAAAACAATTTCTTTAAAAAAGGTACTATATTTTTAACAAAGTATATTTCAACAAAGTAACTTTAAAAAACAGACCATTTAAAAAAGTAACTTTTTAAAAAGTACAATTTTAAAAGGTTTTTCTTATAAAATACCTTTAAAAAGAAAATTCTTTTCAAATATGCAGCACTATTTTTTAGAAAAGTGCCTTTTAAAGAAGGACCCTTTAAAAAATTTCTTTGTGTAATAGTACCTTTTAACAAAGTACCTATGTAATAAATAATTTTTAAAGCACCACTTTTTAATAAAGTACCTTTCTTTTAAAAGGTACATGTACATAAAGGTTAGACAAATGATTCATTAATTGGTACAAGTCTGATGTTGCTGGTTTCTCGTTTTATAGCACAAGACGAATTCAATTTTGAAGATGTGTTTAGTAGCCATTTGTATTCATTATAAATCTATGTGATTGATACCGCGGGCATCCCAAAAAAATGTTGGTCTTGACCTCGTTGGTTGAGAGTCCTTGGCCCTAATGGCGTAAAAACTCGTCTGTATTGCGGTTGAACGTTGAACATTCTTTTGCAGTGGTCATACCGTTGCGTTTATGGTCGAATGAGAGCAATCGCGGCACCCATCTCGCGGATTGCTTTATTATGTCCAAATATTCACGTAAAATGTGATGTACTCGCTCAGTTGAGATGCCTATAGCCTCAGCCACATTACGTATTTTCATTCTCCGATCGTCTAATATTATTCCATGAATTTTATTGACGATTGCTGGCGTGCGACCTGAACATACGGTGCCATTTGTGCTGGTACAACCACAACGGAACTCAGTAAACTACTTCCTAACCATTGAAATTGATGGTGCACAGTTCCTATAGTATTTATCAAGTGTTTCCTTGGTTTCAGTGCTGGTTTTTTTTTATAAAAAATTTATGCTTAATTAACACACGAAATTAATTTTTTTCCTTTTTTTTTTAAATTCACGAGGTTGTGTGCTTTTAAAGGCGAGTTACTGCGAGCGAAATTCTGAATATCACGGAGTTATCAAACCTCTGGTAGTAAAACTTTTTTTAAATTGTCTATTAAAAAGTATCTCTTAAAAAAGTACCTCTTTAAAAAGTACCTGCAGATATATGCTTTAGATGTATATACATACATATATATACGAGTATATGTGTGTGTATACAAAAGCCAGTGATATTGGGAAAATTAATTCTCACTAGAAATTTATTAATGTCAGCTGTTAACACTTTTCCTTGAAAATTTTGCTATTGACCCACGTAGCAGACTTCGAAAATACAATTTTTAATGTCCAATAAAAGAAACGAGTGTTTTTAATTTCTCTATTTTTCATTTTCGTTGACTTAGAAACGCATTTACTTCTTTACGTGATTAAATGAAAAAAAAAAAACAAAAATCTTCCTCCTTCTCCCGCCGAAACTATTGTTTGTAGACGCTTTACTGTCATTTAAATTCATCTGCCGCTGTAGTTGCCAGTGTGTGTAATAAGATGCCAGCAAGCACTACTCCATTCTTTACGTTTTACTTTTGTGTTTAATGTAGTTTAACATCTCTTGACATTTGTTGTCATTAACAAAAATCCATTAGTTTGACAACAATATGGTACGACATGATTGCATCGATAATATCAACACATGCATTTCTGCTTTTTTGTTTTGTTTGTCTCTCTCTCTCTCGCGATATGTTACAGCATTTGTTGTTGCTATTTATTTTTTACATATTGGACAACAGATAACTATCATACACTTGCAGCATGTTGCATCTTTCGGTACGAATGTATGTAAATACTCTTGTTTCTATGTGTGTACTGACTGCATGGCTTATAGATTTGCGGAATATGTTTGTGGTTTTTTTGTAGAGCGAGAGATCGTTAAAACGATCGATTGATCACATTTAACGCAAATTGCATATCGCGTGATTACAAAAATATTGTTTCAAATCCAACAAACTGCAATCGTAGTGAGTGCAGAAGATTTAATTTCTGTATGCAGAAAGAGTTCTTGGCATTTATCGTTCACAGGTCTACAAGATGATCGGCCGACCGACAACATTAAACGACATTTTGTTAAAAACCGCAAAAGTGCTGGATTTTTTTTTTTTTTTTTTTTTTTTTTTTTTTTTTTTTAACAAAAAATCTAAACTGCAATTTAATTTTTTATTTATATTTGCTTGTTTTTTGTTTTTTTCATAGTTGTTTGTTGTCTTTTATTTAACAGAAAATCATTTGGTTTTACACACAGTGCAACATGCGCCAAATGCCACCGCATAAATGTGTTTGTGTGCCTAAAAATTATTCACCAGCTTGACTGCCTAACCAGCCATCCAGCCATGCAGCCATCTTTCCCTTCCCCCCATGTAATGGGCCCATAGAGCACTTGTGTTTTCATATGTTGGTGCATGTATGCCAAACGTTTTTCTTGCTTTCGTTTGGTTCTGCCAGTATTGGCATTTCATCTGCACCTACCATTTTCGGTATGTTTCTCTTTGTATTTGTCAGTAACTTTATTTCTTTTCAGTTGTTTTTTTTTTCGGCTCGCGGAACGCATAAATTTCTGAATTTCAATATAAAAATTTACATAAACATGTTTTTTAACTTTACCAACCAAACGGTTTATCTTAACGATGCGTTTTTTTATTGCCTTTGATTGGGAAATGCTCTTTCCCTTTTGGTTCTCCGGCTGCATTCGTTTGAATTTCTGAGCCCGTCTGTTTTATTGGCACAAGGACATTTGTTTTCATGCCCATAAACTATTTGCCGTTTGGCAAAACTCTTTTGGGATTAAAAAGGTTTGAATTTTTTTTACTTATTTTCTGTGCTGTTTTTGGTTTTTTTTTTTTTGTTTTCAATAAAATAAATGGTTTGTAGTTTTAATTTTTGTACCAACTCTATTAATTGAAATTGGTTTGACATTAATTGAAGTTGTTTTTTTTTTGTTGGCATTTAATTGGCCAAAGGTAAATTCTGTTAGATGAAGTATAACTTTCGTCATGCGGAATATGATAATCGCCGAGGTAATTAGGTTTACATATTGCGGCCGTCAATAGTACCATTCGTTTAGATTTTTACGATTAGGGAGCGATGCTGAAGCTCATTCCTACTTTCACAGTTTGCTCATAGTCATGTGTATGCATGTTTGTACCATTCAGGGGAAAACAAGTGATAGAAAAAAAGAGTCTTGTAGTCAGTTCTCAAAGTTAGCCGTCCTTGATTTTACCTGATGCTCGTCAATAATCAAGAAAAAATAAGTTTTCTCAAGATTTTTTAAAGCCCTACCAAGCAATACGTTATTATTTTTTAAATTTCTTTACAATTTTCGCAGCTGTGCAAAGTAGAAGTGCATATTACATTGATGACATTGTGTGGCAAAAAGGAATAAGCGTATAAGTGGAAATAAGTGCAAATTTTGAGTTAATAACACCTTTGTAATTTCCGTATTCAAAAGTAGCCATGGGCAAAGATTCAATTATTTTATACGACTTTTCCGGCAGTTTATACAGGATGGCTTAAAATGACCGAAGGGGGTTTGAGTTCAAAGAGCCATTGTGTCCCTCGCTGTGTGCGCTGTAGCTGGATCCTATTGGAACTAGACTGGCGGTGTTCCACATTGTTCGACATCTAACACCAGTGATGGAAACGGCGACAACGTGTTCATTTTCATAAAAATATGGACCAATTATCCTTTCCGACGAAACAGCGCACCAAACAGTACACTTAAGTGGGTGGCATTCTCGCTGTTGAACTACTCTTGAATTTTACGTAGCCCTTTTTGGATATTAACGAACCCATTTAAATGGAAATCGGCTTAATCGCTCATAATTAAATTATGAATAAAATCATGATTTTCTTCTGAAATAAAGTTCAACGATTTTGGCACGTTGTTCGATTGTGTACTGTTCCATTTCAAATTCTCCTTTTTTACAAAATATTGAAAACAAAAAAAAAAGATTTATAATAAAAAAGTTATAAGGAATTCAAACACCTTCGCTGTTTTTGGGCTACCCTGTAGTATATCACTTTCTGCTTATCTCTTTACGATGTGCAATTTTATTTGCAATAACAACTTAACTCCACAGAAAAAATGTTATCTTTTTATTTTTATTTAACACCTTCAATTGGAATGATATACTTTGTCAATTAAAAGTTTAATCAACTGAATTAAATTTTTAATAAAATTTTTAGGCTCTATATTTAAACAAATCAATAAGAGAGCATTCGATTAGAATTCAAATATTTTTTTGCTGTTGAATTTTTATTTTTTTTTAATTTATGAAATATACGTATAATTACATTTTTATTTATTACGATTATTTATCTAAGAACGAGCAAAAAGCAGAGTTTTAAGATAGTGAAGCTGCACGTCCTATCATTTCTCCTACTATACCTTTCCTCTAGTCCCAGCACAAAGCATGGGATGTGTAGCGGTCATATCCTGAGCGCTGGTCCAAGATAAAAAAAAACACTTGGAGATGGACAGTGTAGAAAAGCAATATATATATAGTGAAAGAAGAGGTCTGATATCGTACAAAACTCAGGTGCAGCGCGTAGCAGAATTGTAACGTTGCTGGCATTAATTTTTAAGCTAAAAGACATCCAATTTTATTCACTAGAAGTTTAGTTGCTCAAATACCGATGAAGAAGGTTGCTATTAGCAGAAACTCAATACCCCGGATGTAATTGCAGTAACTTTTACACCATTGGATAGATCTGAAAATCGAGCACAATCGATGCTGACACTTTGTCCGTACCACTTTTACTCTTACTAAGTTAAAAATTAATTTTATATCTGCAAGCGTGGTGGTGGATCCATTGTCTTGCCAACTTTGGAGGGGAACAAGCATGTTGGCGACATATTTTTTTAAATTGAGAATTCTGCTGGCTCACTGAACACGTACCAAAATGCTGAACGCACCTTTGAGCGATAGTGATAGTGGAATTTCAGATGGTTTTTTTTTGTTCGTTGTAAGGATGGTAACACTCAAGCAATTAACTTGAATACAGATCTGTAAAAAGACTTGTAAACGGAATTGTGCACAAGTATTTGTTTTGTTGGACCAGTGCTCAGAAGATGTCCCTTACATTCATATGCAATGCATTGTCACCAGAATTATTTCGAACAAGATGGCAAACTGAAGATGCACATGGAATGAGGGAGAGTTTAATTCTTGCACAATTCTGCCAATGCGTGTTTTCTTTTTAATTTTTTAATGCCGAGTTACTGCGTTTTCGGTATTAAAAATAAATTAATTAATCCGTCAATAATTTTTAAGCTGGCTGACAGCGATTCTATTTATTATTTTACCGACGAAGGAAACCAAGACAGTTACCGTCCTACGAAATATAGCATTTTTCCCAAATCGTCGGTATTGCAAATAAAAAATAATAACAAAATACATTAACATAAAAAACAATTCGTCACACAACTAGAATTAATATTTGGCAATTTTTTTTCCAAATAAAAGCTTTCGGAAAAAAAAGGCAAACAGAAAGTCTTAAATATTTCGTACATTAAGAAAAACAAACGTAATACACACTTTTCAATTAGCAACGCTTAAATGTCGTACAACCACCTCAACAACTAAAAACATCAAATACACTACACAGATCCATGCAAACAACATGTGTGCATGTGTGTGTATGAGTGTGGGTAAGTGCCAAGTAAAGAAAATCAATGAATTTTATGTTTCCTGCAGCATTAAAGGATTCGCAAAAAACTAAAATGAAACGAAAACTGCTACAGCAACAGCAACAAACAGCACAGAAATCTTTAATGAGCAACACATTATTTTATATGTTTCAACACAACAACAACACAAAAAAAAAAATCATAAAAATAACGCATAAACAGGAAGCACGTGCCCAACAAGGACATATTGAACGAAAGGATACAAAAGAGCCGTCGGCCACCTCCATCCAAATATTTTTGGTTGTAAAAAATTAAAACGTTTGTAAGGAAGAATTAATAATTGTGAAGCGTTGACGCGTTGACGTGTACATTGGCTTTATTTGATTTTGCCAGCAACATATTACAAACGCACACGCACACGCACCCAAGTGCAAATACAACCCCGCTCAGACACACCTCTTTTGGCCACAACAGCAAAACAGAGCTGCTACTTGCACTGCAAATGATGTTCCCGTTTTGTGCCGCCAACTATTTGTTTTCCGAAAATAAAAAATGAGTGAAATTTATAACCGCATCAGATGAATTACCTTCACAACGGGGTGTATTATAAAACAAACTCATCTCCTTAACTGCTGATTGCAGTTTGCTGCTTGCTGTTGCTCCTGCCACTATACCACGTTTCATCCTCTTCATTATCTCTAGCCATAGGCAGCGGTAACAATAACAATAACAACAGCAACAATAAGAAGAAGCATGAACAAAAATTTAAGGAAAAAGAGGTTGGCATCACTTCACACCGTTCGAAATTGATACATACGTTCACAATTCGTTCAGGGTGTTTTATTATTTCTGGGTTTATCTCCACTATTTATTTGTCACATTGCCTTGACTGCCAGCTCCGAAGTGTTTTGCCATTTATTTTTTATTCTTATGATTGTAGGATTAAAGCAATGGGCTGGCTGGCTGGCTGGTTGGGCTGGAATGGGGTGGGGGAGTGTGTGCTGATGATGTTTTGAAAATTAATTACAATAACGAGTGAAAGTGTCACATACCGGATATAAAATGAAGAAACTAGAAGAAGACGGTGGCCCAAGCACCCAAAGAAAAAAAAAAAAAAGTAAACGACTCATTTTTTAAAGGATATTTCGTTTTTATTTTTAAGAAACGGAAATTTATCCTTAAAAATATGACGAAAATACACAATTCCCTTACAAAAAGGGAACAGCATTTGAACACCAACAATAATAGAAAAGAAACGAAACGAAAAGTTTTTCGCTTCCAGCAAAAATTCGTGTAGTTTTTTTTTTTCTTTTCCTTTCTTCTCAATATTCATAATCTTGACATGTCTTTGGCAAAAAACAAAGATATTGAATTTGAGAGATTAATGTAGCCTAAGGTCGTACAAATAATTTATATTTTTTAGTTGACAGGCATTTGACGTTAAATTGCTTAAATTGAGAAAAGTAGGGGGTTTAATTTCTTGAAAAAATCTTTAATATTTTTTATAGAAAAATTCAGTCTCTGTTGGCCAGAAATCAAGTGCGGTTGTATTTTTTTTTTGTTGATTTTCCTTAAGTACACAGAAAAAACGAAAACAAAATTTTAATTAAAAATTTTTGTAATATCAATTAAAATAATAATTAGATTTTCTGCTGTAAAGAAATTAATAGCATCAATTAAATTACAAGTATTATTATTGACTTAATTGAATAAATTTTCAATTACACTTTTAATAATAATAATTAAAAATTCCATTAAATATTTATAAAATTTCAAATAAAGAAATACATATTTTCCAGAAAATAAAATAAAAAAATTGTTTAATAATTATTTTTGAACCTTATTTATTTTAATAACAATTTATATATGATATTTTATGCTCAAAAACTTTTTATTTTATTTGTTCCACTTCTATAGTTCGGTAACCATCGTTAACCATAAAAATTTCCTGAAGATGTGAACGAAATATCGCAGTGGAACAAATAAAAATAAATACAAATCTTTGAGCTTAAAATATAATATATATGTAAATTGTTATAAAAATAAAAAAAAAATAAAATGCAGAATCGATGCAGAATATTACTTAGAAAAGAAAACACCATAGAATTTTTATAAATCTTTTTCGATCTTCTGTGTAGTGAGAGAAAAATAGCTCTAGTATACAAGCAAAAGCATTCGAAATAATTTTAACTAATTTCTGCTTACCTGTCCATACAAAATACGAATTGATAAGTAAAATTCATTTATTAGTTTCAGTTTTCACCATACCTGATATCTTTAAAATTTAACGAAAATGCCCACATTTTACTTCATAGTGTTTATATTTACTAAAGTGTGGCACAAACACAACAAAAATGTCTTACAAGCATTTCATGAAATTGCAATTAGTGTGAATGTATTACTTGCTCATTGCTAAACACATACTTCCGAAAATATTTCTTTTGTTCCACGATCAAAACATTGAAGAAGAGAACACAAGTACAACAAAACAATGTTCAAATAAAACAAGGCTGAAGTAGAAGAGAAATGAAGTAGAACATCAAAACTATTTTGGAACATTCAAAACATGTTTGAATAACTCGTAGACAAACTTGCAAAGAAACTTTTGCATTTTTTATGAACATAAAAAATCTAATGTATACAAATAAAATAGAAATATCACAATTCATATTAGGTTTGAGGTTCGTTTGTAAGGTTCTTTAAAGAAAAATATTTAAAATTTTGCATAAAATTTTAAAAATTTATAATTTCACCTACATTTAATGCATCCATTTCAATATATATTTACGATTACTAAAATTTAGAAAAATCACGAAAATCAGAAAGTTGAAATTATGAAAAAAATTATATACGTGCTTTTTACGCTTTTTTGTGTTTGTTCTTGTGTACTCGATGCTTTTGGTGTAATTTACCGTTTTTTTTTATTTCATTGGCTGTTTTTGTTTTGATGTTCTGCTTCATTTGAACACACAAGCACAAACAAAACTATAGAGAGAAACTTTTCGAATGGTGCTTGTTTTGTTTCAGTGAGAGTCATGTTTTGTTATGCTTGTTTTGTTGAGAATGTTTACACTCGAATACACGGCTTGGAAGTAGTGTGCTTTAGAATGCAGAACTTTCAATACATTTTGTACAGCTCTTTAATATTTACTTAGTAAGCTGGTATCAATTATCCAAAATATTGCGTTTTAATGCTCTTTTCTCGACGAAGAAATTGTTCAGTGACCAGGGACTATGAGATGTTTTTTTTTTTCATTTTAGTCGGAAACTGGGGTTGAACCCTGGTCTGATTTATTGGTTTTGTAGTCAACGTGCAGACTACCATCCATCGTGCCATCGGTGAGGTGATATTTAGTAAACAAAGGTGTTGTATATCGCCTATAATATAAAAAACCTATTATTACTACTTTAACGAAACCATCAAACACCAAAATAAAAGCTGGGTTCCACATTTCTGCTGCAATCCATATGCTACAGGTTTGAGAAATTGGCTGAATGGCAAAAAAAGATCATTTCGTTTTGCAGTGGCAATGCAGTGGCGAGAAACGACGAATCACGTAACTGATTGTTATTTCTGCCTGACAACTCATATATTTGGAAAAGGCAAAAGTGTTTCTAAAAAAAAGAAGAGTGTCCTAACATATCCAAATATACCATCGGCTACTCGTCCTCTACAGCACAGCAATCTTCAGCCGATCCCGAAACTTCCAAATATCGGTGATGACAAAGATGAAATCACGGGCGGTTCACCGTCAATTTCGTCAATGTCAGAATACGAGGTACCTAGTACATCATCACAGCCACCCAGGATAACGCAAGCTGAGTTAAATGATTTAGTAAGGGATAATAAAGCCAGATAATAAAGCAGAACTTTTAGGTTCGAAATTGCAACAATGGACCCCTTTAGAAAGAGGTATGGTTATAACATCTTTCCGTACCAGACAAAAACAGTTGAGGCAATATTTTGAAATGGCTGAAAGTTTAGACTACTTTCCGGATAACTGTAGGTCCTTCAGCGATTAACACGGGGAGTGCTTATACCAGGACATCGCTGACATGGAAAAACGATATCAGGGCAAGTGGACCGTTTCAATGTTAGCGGATTACTGCTGCACTATTTATCGAGATGCTCCAGAAGCAGACTACCAAAGAGCAGCGAAGAAACCACGTCTTTATTCTACCAACGAACAGAAGAACGGTGTAATTTCTGTAATTTTTTAAAAAACTTGAAAAATTTTTCTCCAAGAAATGGTAACTAAATTTAAAATATAATTGTGATTTTTGTATGCAGCATTCAAATATAAATAAAAAAAGCTTCTCACCCTAAAAAATACTTTTTCAAAATCAAAATTTGTACACTAGTGTGTAGTCTTTGCATATTAAGGCATCGATTTGTGTTTATTTTTTTCTTTTTTATCATTTGAGAGCACCTCTTCAAACAGTTTTATTCATTTAAATTTGTAAATGCATGAATTGATCAATTTAGATCGACAGTCTGCAAAATATTAATTAAAATCATTGTGTATATTTTAGCAAACTGGTGCTGTAAAATAAAAGAAAATCCCAAGTTGAGCTGAAACACAACGCATGCAGATTTATCATGACACACGCAACTCAGATTTTTGCCAATTTCATTTAAAATAACGAGGTGGAAAATTGTTGCGCTAATAATGCGACACATCTTCATTAGACTGTTGAAGGAAGGGTGGCAAAAAAAAAGAAACCAAAACTGTTAATTTAATTATAATAGAATATTTCCATGTGCACGGATGGCATAACAGGGGTTGTAAAAATTTGCCGCCAATATGCAAAAATTGACAAAATTTTTTTTAAACTTCTCTCTCTGGGAAACGCGTTACTTAATTATTTCAATACGCTGTATCTTTTCATACATACTCGTAAAATATAATTCGATGTTTACAGAAACCCACAAAAAATTTAACGCCTGATGAGGAAGTCATCGGTACGGAGGGTGAAATAACAGTATCAATTTCTACCCTCCCCCTGCCAATAGATTCATTTAAGGATAAACAAATAAAACTCATTTAGATACATTATCACAAGTTGAACAGGCAGAAAAAGAAGCATTTACATTAAAGCGGCAGAGTCAGTTAGTCATAAAAAGCCATAAATGGATGGCTGCTCAGTCAGTTAGTCAGTGAGTCAGTCAGCCAGCCAGCCAGCCAGCATCAATGATGCTATTCTCATCTTCATTAACATTATCATCATAATCTAATTTAATTTAGTACTTTCAACAAAAGCAACAATAACATTTAACAATTTCTTTACATCCGTACTTTTCAAAACCGTAACAAAAAAAAAAACAAAAAAAAAACGAATAAAAACGAAACAGCCCTCCTGCCCTGATTGTAGTGAAAAGAGGAAGTGCAATAATAAGATAAACATCTCACATTTCCAACCCCACAGATGTCAGATAATTGAAATCACAATCTTGTTAGAAATGCTACAAAAACAAAATTAACTCTGGCTCAGGCTCTGCTACAGATGATACACTTATTTGACTCTTAAATAAACTTCTAGTTGGAATGAAATTGTATGTAAAAAAATTATGTCGAAGGAAGGGTCAAAATTCAAACAACTGGACGCACACTTCTGGGCTTAAGTATTTCTTTTGTTGTGTGTTATCATGTCTTGTCTTGTCTTTCTGCTTGTGCAAACAACAATTGTTATTAAAAATTAATAACAAAAGACCAACAGTATGGAAAAAAGGATGCCTGTCACTGGTATTAAAAAAAAAAAAGGAAGAAAAGAAACTTGTTTTAGCAGTAACAAAAACTTAAGAAGAGAAAAATCGCAACTAATCTTTATTTTGTTGAACTTGTTATTTAGTTTTACTATTTCGTATTTTATGTTTGAAATAAATTCTTATAAGAAGTTTTTCTTTCAATTAAGAAACTGTCAGTTACGGCTTTTGAGGCACTTTCCAACACTAATTTCCTATAAGATTGACAGCATATATATTTTTTTTCTTCACTTAGTTTGGATGCAACCCACTAAAAGTTTTGCTTGGTTGGTCAAACCAATCAAATATTTGCTTTGTAATAGAAACCTCTACTGTTGTGGTATTTTTCGAAAATTCAAATGAATTTTTTTTTTTTGCTTTTCAGAATTAACTGTGGTATTTCTGACCAAATGAAATTTATTTTAGTTAAATTATGGGGTTTATAAATTATACGGAGTAGATGTTATCTAATCGGCCTTTTTCTATAGATATTGATTTTTAAAAAAAGTACATGTCTAAAAAGTGTTTTTACCAATAAGTACCTTTATGAAATAGTAACTTTTCCACAGAGTTCCATCTCCAAAAAGTGAAATTTTCTAAAGAGTATTTTTTTAAATTTCGTTTTAAGGAAGACCAATTCCTAAAAATAAATTTTCGAAAAGTTATACGTTTGTAAAAAAAAAGTACTTTTACAAAAATCCCTTTCGTTTAATATCCATCGATATCATGGAAATCGGTAAAATATAGTAGTCCGCCATTTTGTGTTTGCATGGATTTAATTATATTTTATGGTGTCTTCTGAAAAAAAACCTTTAATTTGATTTCCATAACAAGGGGTTGGATAAAAATAATAAAAAATTTACGTTTGAATGGCATAAAAGTACCAAGGTACAATTTCATCCCATATACTCGTATGTTCGTAGTTTGAAAAAGCAAGAAAACACATTTGACACATTTTTTTTGGAAGAAAATGTTGCGGCAACAAGCCTTGTTCTTTGTGCAATACTTTTAGCGATATATACATAGTTGCAAAAAAAGCTAGGTAGCCCGTTTAACTATGGAAAAAGTACCAAGAGACTTCTCAGTAACATTTGTATGCTTTTCTGATTTTTATTCTATCGGACTTAGTTTCTGCGATATTCGATTATCGATTTTACCCGCTTTTCCCCTTTTGTACTCCCAAAAATCCCTTCTTAGTGGATCAAAACATCGAAAAGAGGAGTCTACATAACGAATTTCAACCCTTTAGACTTATGCTAGGAACACAATTGGGACGAACAACGAATTATTCGTTGCGAATTTTTGTATTCAGAAATAGAAACACATCTCTGCATATGAAAATTAACACAACAACGCCGTCGACGAAATTCGTCGTGCGTGGCGAACTCTCCGATATATTTTTGTGTCTATTTCATATGCCGACGAACAATGAAAAAATTGTGCGAGTGACCGTTTTTAATTTTAGTTTTCAAATATATTAGCAAATAAAGTTCACTTTTCTTTTAATAATTGCTAAATCTTCAACATTTAAGTTAAATATACACAATTATTTACCATAAAAATGCTTTCTAATTGTTTTCTGTTAATGTTTAATTTTATCAATTAATTTTTTTCTATACGGTAACACAGACATCAAAGAACTTTGCTGATTATGACAACCAGCGTTACCATATATTTTTTATTAAAAAACCTTCTTTTTTTAAAAAAGATATTAATTTTTCAACAAAAAACTTTTTTCCACAAAAGTGTTCAAATAATGAAAAAAAAGGACAAAAATATATATTTTCAATACATTTTTATTAAAAATAAGATAATCAGAACAAGCAATAATAGTCAAACAACAAACTTATTCTTCCCACGATTTTGAGCAGATCGCTACTTTTTTTTTTAGCAGCTTCTTCGATGTGTTTGTAGCGTATTCTAAGCTATTTTCTCCACTTGATTCAAACTAAAAATATTCAATTATCAATTTACCCATGCTTTTTTGAAATAGAAAAAAAAAACACAGGCATAAAAAACTATAATATTATTAATTGTATTAAATAGGGAACAGATACATTTAATACTGTTGTAGTAATAAGAAGTGAAAAATTATAAAATCGTTTACAGTACATGGCAACATCAAATAATAATATTAAAAAAAATTAAAAGTTAATAAACAAAACTTAAAAATTTTACAGAATTGCAAAAAAAATTATTTTTGAAGCTAAAAACTTAAAACTTGAATGACAACTCCAATTTTTTCGTTCCATACTGCGAATTTTCGCAACGAACTTTTACCGACGACTTCGTTGAGCACGACGAAGTTCGTCGTTCATCCGAATTGTGTTCCTAGCATTAGCCGTTTGGGCTGGCCCATGATCTAAATATATAAGGTCTGCTTGACAGTTCAAATTATTTTTACTGTGACGTCACCGTCGAGATTTGTTTTTAATATGTATGGGGTTTGTTTTTTTGTTGAAATATTTTGCAATTTTAAAGGTAAAATAAATAAAACAAATTAAATTGTTATGTTATAGTCTTTTTTTAATTTTCTTTTTTCATTTTTTTCTTGTATTAATATTTTGTTTAAATTTCTTATTCTAAAATTTAAACGACTTTTAAAAAATAACTAATTTACATTTTCAGGCACATCTATGTTATCACATTTAATGTTATGGTATTTTAAATAATTATTTCGAAAACTTAAAGTATTATTATTAATTTCCTTAAATATATTTTTTAATTTTAATATGTTTCCCATAAATTCTTGGCAGGGTTTATAGAGCCCTCTGTTTGAACTGCAACTGACTTATTTGTATTTTCATTTTCAATATTTTCAATACTTTCTTCTTGTAATTTCTGCAGACTATAAATAATTGTAAATATTATTTCATTAAAAAAAGTGGATTTTAAAAAAATTGTATTTAGTTGAGTTTATCGCTCTCTCGGAACAAGATGGAGAAGTAACCGAAAAAATCGTTCAATATTTATTACATACATATATTATTATTAAAAAATATACGTACATTTGTATGTATATATTATGAAAATGCGTGATGAACGAATTTTGATTTTTGGCCATGGTACAATGCACAATTTCATCGTCCTTATTAAAACAGCGAATGATTTAGAAAACTACAAAAAACTATTTTTAAATTAAATTGGTCTGGTTTTTCAATTTCAATACTTTTTTCATTTTCACGGGCATCTGTGTAACACTACATGTTTGCAGCACTATTTTGAAATAAGGCAAACATATTTGTTTTTTTTTTAAATACGTAACATAATGAGAAATTCAATTAGAAATTAAATGTGAATTTTAGCGATATAAATGCACACAATAATTTAAAAAAAATGTAATTGTTTTCCAAACAGAAGCACTCCCAGCAGAGCAATTGACATGCTAATCACGTCTTGAGAAGGTGTTAAAAGCATGTAATTGGCGTGCCAGTATTTCTGATTGACGCGTTAAATGAAAGTATTTAAGGAAAATTAATTTCATTAATTGCATTCAGCTATTTGACGCTCTACTAAAATTAACATCTTTGTCGGTAGAGGAATGCATTCAATTGCTATTCGTTTTTCTTGCATATTTTGCGGCGGAAAACGGTGCTCTTAGAAATTGCAGCATACCTCAAGATAGCTTTTGTAAGCTTATTTTTCTGGGACCACTCCTCCAGAGATGCAATTCACCGCATCGGAGAGAGAGTATAGTCTTTGGATTAATCAATGGAATTTCCTATTATGACAATTCACAGGGAAAACTTCTGAAGGTGGTTTATCGGTTCGGCTAAGAGGCGAATGCTAGAAATTCAATCACAAATGCATGGGCTCTTGAAGACAACTTTCGTAATACGTGAAAATGTGGGAACAATTTTCCTGATACCTTTAGAACATATTCCACTGAAGAAACGTTAAAACAGCTAGACAGATCCCAAATTGTGACGCTGCTTCATCGAGTCAATAGAATTGTGTCTACGTTAATCTCATCGATAAGCCTTTCCGTCCTCCCCTCTACGCCTTTAAGTAGCTTTAAAATATAAGATTGATAGATATTCCGCCACATATCACATTCATCTAATACAAATTCGAAAGTACATAAATTCGAGTCGAAATTTGAAGCGTAATTCTTTTAAAATCTCTACGAATTTCTTTCGGTTTCGAAGGCCATAATTTGAGTCCTGATTAAAAAGCTACTTGATATTAAATTATAGAAACTTCAATAATGATGTGTGTTATAATTTTGCGCTTTTATTTCTTTAAGAAGTCAAATTGCAAGTACAGTAGATGCTTCCAAAACGGAAGATTGTGGCTTGGTCCTGGCAACGTGGTATTTCTCAATTGCAATTTCTCTTGAGAGGACTGCACTCGTGAACGGTTCATTCCCTGACCGGTTGTGAGGGATTCCACTGTACTTCAGAATATGTAGCACTTCTGCGCTGAAATTGTTACAGATAAATAATGAGCTTAATAAGCAGCTCATTATAATCAGTTATTTTCATAATTAAAAAATTCAATTTTATATTGGAAAAGAAAACTTTTTTTTTTGCTTTTTTTAGTGGCAGCTATAAAATGTGTGTAAATTTGTGACCACACATGTTTGTCACATGTTTATTTTCCTGTATTTAATAAATTTGATGCACATAACAGCTGGTAAATTTTATTAAGGGCATTCATATTGTGGCAAACAAAAGAGAAATTATATCAAAAACTTGTAATTGTTATCAGGCGTTTTTTTTTCGAATATTTTAGCAAAAATCCAAACAATTTAATCTCACAAAGACATTGATTGCATCTTCATACTCGTTTAAAGCAGTGAAATTTGTTGATCTTTCACCAATTCTAAAATAAGAAATAATCGCTCAATGTTGGCCCGCTTAGTTACTACTTTCTGCCTTGTTTCCATTCAAGAGCGCTTAACTTATGGAAAAGTGTGCAGTAAATGGTTGTATGCAGTGTCCCGTTTTTATTTTTATTTAAATTTTTTTTTTTTTTGTTTTTCAATTTTCCAAAAAGATAAAATACAAGACAAGAAAACAGAACATGGTCTAAACAAAAGTCAAGTCATAGTCGTACCAACATATAAACAGATATCGGATACAAAATTAACAAGAACAACATCAACTATAAACTATATACAACAACATTTTGTAAAGACACAGGAGGTCTGATTTTTTTTTGCATGGTTTAAAATACTTTGCTGTTGTTGTTGCTTTTGTTGTTTTTGTTGTGTGTTAAACAGTTGTGCCAAAATACCACAGAATCTTTTGTTTAAACAAATAAACCGCTGGTAGTTTTTAGTAGTATGTTGTACTTGTATTAACATATAATGTTGTTGTTGTTGCCGTTGCTGTTGCTGTTGTCACTGCTGTTATTATTTTTGCAATAATGCTGCAGTTCAGAGACTCTTAAAATTTGTTTAATTTCAGAATTGAGGTGGATATAAAGTGGAATTCCTCATTACCGGACACCGATGAGACCGTGGAAATATGTACGTACAAGGCGGGTGTCCTCTCAAGAGAAATTGCAATTGAAAAATGGAAGCTCCCCAGCACATTCCTTAAACCCTTATGACACTACATTTTTACTGCATTTTATAAAATTTTGGGGAAGAGTGGAAATATATTGTAAAGGGAAAATTCTTCAGGTGTAAAGAGTACAGCCATATTAAGCTAAAGGCAAAAACGTCAAATCGTTCACTAGTGTTATCGATAAAAAATGAGCAACTGTCAAAAGAAATGTAAAAAATTTTAACTTAAAATAGACGTTTCGAACTTAAAATCGTTTGTATGTGACAACTTAGTGATTTATGCACAATGTCTGCGATTTTATCCTCCGTTTTATTAATATTTATTTTCCTTTTGTGTTTTTTTTTAATTAAAATAAGGAGGCAACACTTAAAAATGTAAATATTATTTTGTTTAAGTGTCTTTCTGGCTCTTGATGTCCCTTCTACAATTATATATTAATTAATGAAAAATAAATGCAGTGTCATACGAGCTTAAGCAACATTGTTCTCGCATAATAGGTGACCGCTTTAAGGAGGTGTTTTTTGTTTTATCGGATATTCATTCTACTGTACATAATTATTCTCTTTCGTGAGCAACACTTGTACGCCCTGACGACTTGGGAAATGGGAAATATATGCCAAATGTATAGATCCGTTTAGGATATCTGTTAAACTTTAATGCGAATTAATACTCATTCTCCAATTATGAAATATTCATAAGTTTCTAAAGTATGTATTGGAAAACATTAAAAAAATTTGTAAAAAATATTGTTTAGAAACCATAATTTTTTTCTTCGACCAGTCGTCTGTTGGAATGTTGGCGGAATGTTGTCGAGAAGCCAAGTGGAGAGGAGATAAGTAGAATAAAGGGAGTTTATATCTCATAAAGAGTAATTTTTTGCTATTAAGTTCTTCAGTGCAAAAAAACATCGTGACATACTGAAATGTTCAGCAAAGTCTACCCTTTCAGCATGCATGACTGACAAACGAACAACGATATAAAATATTTCCTGAAGATGTAGCGGATGGTTAACGATATATTGAAATAAATAGAAAATATTTAATAAACAAATCTTTAAGCTTTACAAAGTATCAAGAAATATCTTATATATAAAAAATGAGCTGTTTGTATGTGTATGTGTGTTTGTGCATTAAGCTAAACGGCTGAACCAATTTTCTTGAAATTTTCACAGTATCTCTCCGTATATCTGGAAAGAACTATAGGCTATATAAATTTCAAACATTCCAACTCGTCGTTGCCACGCCCATACAAAGTGCATATTTATTTTTGTTTCGCTTGAGAACGGTTGAAGTGAAAGTTTCTGATTTTGGTATGAATGACTTTGTTTCCGGCACTATCAATATAGCTACAGAGCTGAAATATACGGTATACGGTAGAGTAAATAATGGGAAAAATAAGAAAAATGTTAATTTTTGTCAGAGCACTCCCATTTGCTGTACGGGTGCGCACTCTTCCCAGAGCCCGAGATCTGCAATTGGGCATACGGGTAGGTAGTGAGAAAGGCGGAGGCAAAAAAGAGATAAGTCTGCACCTAGATGGAAACATAGAACTACATATTTTTTGGAAGATAAGATCACGACGGGAGGTAGGGGGTAACTTGGGCGTCCCCGAAACTAACCAACCGATTTTGATAAAGGACACATATATTTTTTTATGTAAAAACTATTTTATAAAATTCAGAATAAAAATATTAACAACCGTATTCATGAAATTATACTCTGGATTTGAAATTTTTAATTTTGTATTGATTTTTTTTTTATTTTTATGAATGCGGCTGTTAATATTTTTAATTTGAATTTTCATTGACGAGAATTTTTCCTGTATTGTGAATAAAATAATAATAAAAAAAAAATAATATTTTTTAATTACAAACAAAAACAAATTTTCCTGAAGAAGTTACAACACATTAAAATGATTTTTCAAATTATTTGTGTATCTTTGCAAACAATACCGACAAAGATCATGGTCTATAAGAAAGTTTTATTCATATTCAATATTATTTATGCTGCCGAATTTGGTTTTTTTTTTTTTTTTTTAAATTTTATTAACACATTTCTAAATTGAATTTTCACTGTAATTTATTTCGCAAAAATTAAGAAACCCTGCATCTGGTGGTTTATCAGCGTGATACGGGTTAAAACTACCGCCACAAAAGCCCCAAAAACAAAAAATTATAAGACAAGATAGAAATAAAAAGCAAAACAAAACTAAATTATAAAACAAAGCAAAATGTATTTTTACGTGAAACTCTCTCCCTGTTGGTGTTACTTTTGGCCACAAATATTACTTGATGTTGGTATTCGATTAACTTTTTTTGTTGGTTCTTTTTGGCTGATGTTGTTGTTGTTTTTGTTGTTTTTGCAACAAAACGCATTTGCCCAAAATACAAGCAAAAATAAAACTAAAATTTCCCGATCGTTGCCAGCGATTGCAACAGCTGAACAAGGTATATGTTAATACTACAACTACAGTAACAATAAAAACATAAGTAGAAACCACAATCACGGCGCATGCTTAATAAAACCCCAAAACTATAAAAAACACTCACACACACACACACATACAAACACACACAAAAAAGAAAGAGAAAAGACATTTGCAAACGAAATCATCTTTCCAAAAGTGCTTTTTTCATTTTCCACCGTTTATGTTGCAGTGTATGATGATGCTGTTGCATTGGGATTTGTTACTTAAATTTTATTCCAATACTCATGTCGTTTATGATGTTTATGATGTTGGGCAACATCTTCTACGAAATCAGTTTGAAAACATCAATGGCAAACAGAGCGACAGTCAGACAGACAGACAGACAGATATCTAGACTCTGCTGCAGACATCCTCATCATAAAATATTTCCTAAATGTTCAATGTGTGTTTACACGAATCATATTTTTGTTACAAGTAACAATTTTGCATACTGCCAATATCGATGAAACAGTGATAACTTGACTTAACTCCACTCCACTCCACTCCACTTCGCGTTCTACGTTTGTTGTTGCTGGAACTTCATTCAGGAGATATTTTACTTCATCTGTTGTATCGGACAAACAAAAACAAACAAACGAACAAAAAAACTGTTGTCGGTTAAAAAGTTTTCTTCTTTTAGTCAAGTTGTTTTTGTTTTATTTATTTTGCTGTTTTGCGGCCAGGTGAACTGGCAAATGTCATCCCCCGCAGTTAAGCTGCTCTATGATCTCTGTCAAATGTTAAATGTTGTTTCCTTTAAAAAGGATGTTTTTTTTTTATCGTCTGCAATATTTAAATTTCTTTTGTAGTTTGTCTGAGAATTTGTTACAGAAATGTTGTTACGAATTTCGTAGTTGTTACCTTTTTTAAATTTATGATCAATATGGATCATACGAGGGCAGTGGCAAAAGCATGCTAAAGAAATTTTATTTTTATTACTTTTTTCTGATTTACTCGTCCACTATGTTCTGACATGCATTCTTAATTGAGACAATTTAGCTTTAATTGATCAATTTAATTTAGTATTTAGACATATTTAATTAAGTAAATTTTACTGACTTCATGCATTTCATGGCTGGAAAAAAGATAATGTCTTGGGGTGTAATTCGCTGGTCATTTCCTATTTCGTTTTTTTATTTACTCTTTTTACATTTCGCTTATTACTGAACATACTTCCCAGTAAACATGCTTGTGAGAAGGGTTGCCTTTCGAATTTTAGTAAATAACTGATGCAATTAAATACTAATTATATGGGCAATTCTACGATCTAGAACACTCGCTGGCCTTTGAAGCGAGGTAAAATAAAAAAATCTTAAATTCTCTTTTTCTTTTCTACGATTTTTTATAGCACATTAATGGCGCTATAAATAGAGATAAATGTAGCTTTTATTGATTTTTTGTTTCTGTTGTATAACCAATAAACATGGTATCACGAACGGGACAAAATTTAGAATACGCTTTCCACTGCATTCAGAAAAATTAAAAAAATTTGCGAATTAGAACACCATTTTTGAAAGGAATGTTTTTTTAAATTAAAATAGAATAATATGGTTTCCCACTGATGGTTGTAATATTTAAATATTTGTGTTCGTCTCTTTCGAACAACCTTTAATATGATTTAGCACGGGACATATTTTCCTACAATGATTGTAATAAAAATTTTTTTAATTTTGAATTGTATTAACTGTGAAAATTTCTATACTAATTATTTTATAGATATTATTAATATAAATTATGGTATGTAATAAATAAACCATTGATTTTAAAAGTGGGACATCTCCATTTGTAGGAAAAATATTTCTCTGTCATTTAAATTCCTAAATATTTAACATGTTTTTTTTCCTTTTGATGTAAATTATAAATATTATGTTATAAAATCGACTCGTATATTTGACATATTCTGCATATATTAAATTAATTTTCAATTTCCAGACCAATTTTCTGAAAATAACAAACACCACAAACTGAAAATAGATAATTTCCTTTAAATTTTAACATTTCCTATAGAATGTTAGAAAAAAATCATTTGTTTATTGACATATTTATTTTTGATACTGGTAGACGTTTCTGTGGAAATGCCCATATACTAAATTGAGCTCAATTACAGACTTAATTGCGATTCATCTCCGCTGCAATTCTCTTGCGAAAAGGTTTGGTTAATTATTTTTTGTTCTTGCCTTTTCTTTGGAAATATACTCGCTGATGAGTGAATCAATCATTTCAGTTTCATATTTTTTTCTATTTAACACTTCTTAATTAGTCTTGCAATCTGAATCGGTTAACGATTTCGGCTACTGGCTAAACAATATTTAATAAAAAATGTTTCTATTTATCAGAAGAAATCACTTTATAAATATCATTTACCTTATATTTAGATAGTGCATATTGTATGTATATTTTTAATTTCTATTCATCTCTATGCTGCTCTTTCTAGTTTGTAATTTTCTTTACATATGACCTCAATTATATTTGATAAGTTTTTTTTTTTCAGTTTTTACTTTTGTCCATTGGAATTATGTAAAAACAAATTCTTTTACATTGCAATCGCACCCTTTTTAAATTGTTCTTTATTGGCGACATTACGGCGATATCCATTGGGAGACGACATTCAAGTACCGCTGAACATTTAGGGCTAAACAAAATTGCATGTGTCTGGTACACGTTTAAAGTCTGTCGATAATATTGTTTGTATGACAAAATTATTCGTGTTTATTTTTTTATATCATTTTTTTTTGACAAAAGTTTTTTTTGTTTAACAAATGTTTTCGAATTTTAGAGCAATAAGCTACAGTGGGACAATATGATAATAGAAGCTCAAAAAGGTTTGTGCCTTTTCGTCGACCTCAACTCCCGCTTGACCACAGCAAACGAAAGTCAAACAATTAGTAGACGTTGCTCGGATAAAACATTCGAGAACGACTATTGCTAGTGAAACGAAAACGAACTCATGGATTTCAATGGTTGGTCAGTTTGCGGCAGCAAATGTTCAGCAATATCGATAACGAACATTAAGATATTCGATAAAAATAAAAAGGAAATGACAGTATTCACCAAAATGACATTTAAAAAATCCAGCTGAATTCACAAGTTGTTGGTGTTTTTTTATTTATTAATTATTTGTTTTTTTTAATTATATTTATTTTTGAGCGATGGTCTTTTTTATGAAAAGTTTTTTAATTATTATTTATTTTTTGTTGTATCATTTACAATATCATCCATTCTTGAATTATAATCAGTCTTATTCAGAGCTACAGTAACTTTTCCCTTGTCCGCATTTACTATAGTAATATTTCTATTAACTTTCAAAAATTTCTTAGCTTCTTTAGACCATCATAGACTTTGAGACCATCGCTCAAAAATAAATATAATTAAACAATTTTAATAAAGGTCAAATATAAATAGAAGTGATATTAATTTATATTAAGTTAGTAATTATTTTACTTCCCCGGTAATGCTACACAATACCGAGGAAGCAGGGCACTCTGATGTTCCTGTGGATTGGTTACAGCTGACCAGCGACTATGCCTTCGCCACTGAAACCTTCCGACAACAACTGACCCAAAGCCACTCTAATGCACATCAGAAAAAATGCGAAAATGCGTTGTCACCCTCGCCAACCTAAATAAATATTTGTTGGTTGGATTTGCACAAACAAAAACGAATGTTTTAACCACTGTTTGAGAACATTTATATTATTTTCGTCACAACCATTGTTTAGTGGGTCTTCCTATGAAACCCATAAGAAATTCTACTGCACTGGCATGATTACAAGGATTGACTCAATGCAGAAAAAAAGGGTATTTTGTCATAATTTTTATGTTTTGCATAAGGACGATGTCTCTTTCACTGGATGGCATTATTTATTTAGTATTTGGCGATATAAACAACAAAACAGCAAAAAAGAAGAAAAAGAAAACAACAGAACTAAAACAACATTTGGCCAAAAATTGCCAGCAGAATAAAGAAAGAAGAAGAGGAAGTATAATAATAAATATTTTGTTAATATAGCCAACAACAACAACTGGCACAAAAAATTGAGCAACAACAACAACTAAATGCTTTGTCTTATGTGGGGGGTCATGTATTATTGTTTTGTTGTAGGGACAATTTAAACATGAAATAAATTTCAGTTATGATCGTGGCCACAAACAAAAAAAAACAAAAAAAACCAAGAAAATAAAAATCGATAATAATCAATGAACAAGCTAACAACAACAAAACTTAAAACAATATTTATGATTATTTATTGTTCCAAATTATTAGTATAGTTGAAGAAAGAAAGAAAAAACTTTACGAAAATCGTGTCCAGATTTTTACTTTATTTTTTCTCTCTTGTATTTGATCCTCTTGTAGTTGTTGGTATTTGTTCAAATCAAGTAATAAACCATTTGTTATTGTAAATAAATGTAAATATGTTTGACAAAAAAAAAAAAAAAACAACGCCACACTGGCCCACTCACATGTAAAACACATTTTATTTATTTTACTTTCTGATGCAGACCCAGCAACAAGGACTAGACCGGGGACCACCTTGGATGCATATAATTATTCATATTTCTTTTTGTCTTCAGTTTTATTAGAATTTAATATATTTCTTCGTAACAATTAATAAGATTGACATGTTTTTTTTTATTTTCCTTCTATTAATGCAAACTCATTTATTGTTCGAATATGTGGTATAGTGCATACGAATGCAAGAGTGTTAAGTGACAGATAGCACAAACATGTTTAACACTTGATGTGTGTCCTTAAAGTAAAATATCCTTATCCCTATTTCCACTTAAAGAAACTCTTTTTACCATAAACAATGCAAATAAATGATATTGTACCCCAAAAATAGTTCAGAAATTATTTTTCTGTATCACATTACATTACAAATGACTACTTTGCCATACATTTTAAGGGCAGCGTTACAAAGAATGAATTCTTCTTCGGAGTAAAAGAAATTGTAAAATAAATTTTTGTACAGTAAAATTGTTCACTAGTTCTGAAGAAAATGTTTGAAAATTCACTAGATAACTCGATGCTCCCGCTTCGCTATCCCCATTGAAAGAAATAAGAATTATATAAGTTTGTTATAAAAAGTTTTAATTTCCTTAATTTACGAGTAGTAGTTTGAAATGCAGTTATGGTTTTTTTACAAAATATACCAAAAAAATACAACCATTTGAGGTATACGGTAAAACCTCTCATAAGCGGACACTCATCGGTGCGGTATTTTGTCCGGTTATGAGAGGTGTGCGCTTATAAGATTTACACATTTATTATTTTAAATATTTTATTTATGCCAGACTAGTGATTTTTGGTTAACAAAGTTTATTCAGATTGAACTGCTTTAACTTAGATCGGTTCGATTTGAGCCGATGACTTCCAAAATGACTTTAAAGATTTAAAGAAATGAACTAATTCCCCACATTTTTAAATTTTTCAGTATAAAATAACAAAATAATGTATTGAAATTTATTTAAATTTAATAAATGTTGTTTTTATTTCTAAAGCAGTTTTGATCACTTATCGAATTTAGCCCATTTTCCCCGTAGGAATCCTGGGACTGTCTCCAAGTCAATACTTTTGTCGATTGTTATTGATGATTTTTTGATGACAATGTTCCAGGAATGGACTAGACTTTTTATTTTGACTTTTATGACATAGGGAACAGAGATACGTCGGGAACATCCACTGAGCACTGGTCCCAGAAAAAAAAAACTATTATTGTTTGGTTTCACTAGCTTCATTTAGCTAGTGCCCATTCAAAGCGAAGCCTTCAGCTTAGTTTTTGCAAAAGTTTTGTTTATACAAAAATTCTCAAAAAATAATCGAGAATTATTAAGTGCACACACACATCTTCGCACCAATACATAACAAATACACAAATAAAATTGTTTGTTCTTAATTGAAGAACCAATCAAATCATTCTAATGAACATTCAGTATTTAATAGCATTTCAAGATTGTGATATACGATGTTGCCATACTGCGACACAATTTTTTAAGCTTTCTTTTATGCATGAATGAATTCTTTAAAAGTACTGCTTCTTACAACTATTCATTTCTATCCACTTACACAACACACAACAAAGATATTTCAAATATGGAATTATCGAAATCAATATTGTTCTTCTGATCAAAATAGAATGACGAACGACGAACACAAAACACTTTAAAAATCATGTTTACATGTAAAATGACAAAAAATTGTCCATTGTTGAAGGAACATTTTGATATTGTATTAACAGCAGAAGTATAAATAGAAGATTCATGCGAGGATTAAGGCACAGGGACACATGTTCTCTATTTTTTTTTGCCCTCAAGAAAATGTGGAAAAAGTATTTCACGCATATCACCCAGCACACAAAATCCTAAGCTGTTTTGTTGCCAGTATAAAATAACTTCTTTATTCATTAATTAATTACACTGGTTAACAAAATTTTAACTTTTTTTTTTTTATTCACACGAAAACTCATATAAATTTTTTAATATACCAGGTCCATCGACAAATAATATGTGTATCAAGGAAAATATTACCACATCAGGTGTGCTGTGATATCGCTATATATACTTTTGAAAAAAGTAGAACATTTGGCCACACTTGAAGAAGTCATTGTTTAATTTGCAATAAATAATTATCATTTTCGTAAATATTTAGCTTCTGTAAGGTCTTTTTTTTTTTAAAGTTTCCAACAATAATCTGTTGGCATCCCTGTACTGTAAGGAAAACGCCATTAGTTCATGTGAAATAAACAGTGTTTTTTATTCAATAAACTTATTTTCTTAATTCACACATTCTTCAAATTCGTATATGCAATTCCTTCTTTCATTCAAATTAATTACTTCATGCAACATTTACATCTTAATTAATTTAATTTATTTAAAATCAGTCAATTATTTAGTATTTGATTTAGTACCATACAAATGTGTTTGCTGGGCATCTACATGGAATCTTTACTTGAAGATTCCCTCCTTTGTCATAATTCTGCAGCATAATTCTACACTTACTTTTCATTTTATTTTATCATTATTATTAATATATCTTTAAGAAATGAAAAAGTAAAATTTCGTTTTCAAACACTTTTGTTTTGTTGATTTGATTTCATTGGGTGTTTTCTTTGAACACAAATTGTCTGTGTTTATTTTTTGTGCTCTGTAAGTAACTTGTTTAAATTAATTGTATTATTTATTGATAAACAGTTTGTAAAGAATTTTGTATGTCATGTTGCCTGTTTTCGATTAATTGAAATAAATATTTTGTTCATAATACCTGTTGGTGGTCCAACTACTGTGTCGGAGTGCTGTTGGCTGCTTTGTTAACATTCTTGTTCCTCTATGATTTGATTCTGTTTTCAGGCGATTTAAAGTGTAAAATGACTTGTAGAAATGTGTATGTGTAAATATTGTTGTCGATATGATATTTAAAAAAAAAAAATGGAATAAAATAACTTTTAACTTTCCGCTGTAGGAAATTCTTCGAAAATCGGATTTCAACGTTTTGAGGTCTTTGGAGTCGATTGTGACTATTTTAGCGAAGATGTCAGCATAGATGTATGTGTGTGTGTGTGTGTGTATGGTCGACGGATCGGAATCAAATCTGCCGATTTCAAAACATATTGAGATGCCATAATGAACCGTTTCGGTTCGGTAAATTTCGGAAATTTTCGAAAATAAACTCGAAAATAAAAATAAAAACGATCGAAGAATATTTTTTATCAAATAAATTTTAATTGAGCCGATCAAGTTCAAAATCTAATCAGTTCTTAACCTCACAAAAAAAAAAAAACGTTGATTGCTGGCAAAATCGGGCGATTCGTTGACAAAAAAATTTTGCAAAAATGTATCGACGAATGTGTCCATAATTTCTTGTCAAATTGATTTTCAATACTTATTTAAGTTAAGCGTGGGGAGAAGTTTCAGTGCTGACTTGCAAGGTCAACTGATTTCATATTTTCTTAATGATTTTTTATGTAAGACGTATGTATGTCTTTCTATATATCTATTGAAGCCTATTAGTATATTATTTGAAGGCACTGTTCGCTGAGGTATTTATGAATATGATTCTATAGTTCGAAAGTCCAAACTATAATCCAACAAATTTTTTCCGAAGGTGGCGATGGCTCTAGTAGTCTGCACGTTGACTACATAACCAAAAAGTCTTGGGTTCAGCCCCAGTTTCAGACTCATAAAACCATCTCGCATTTTTTCTTCTGAGCAGTAGTGTCTCTTTGTGTGTCAGTTGTTGTCGGAAGGTTTCAGTGGCAAAGGCATAGTCACTGTCACGGCTTCAGCTTTAAACAATCCACAGGCACATCAGAGCACGCTCGTTCGTAGGTATTGTGTAGCAACTGCGAAGTAAAGTAAAAACTAAAAATGTCTACTAAATCGAAGTTTTAAAATTTAATACATCTCCTTGACATCAGAGGCGGTGCAGCATTGCTATTGACAAAAAAAACCGTACAAATTGAGAGTTTTAAGATAGTGAATCTTTACCTCCTGTCATCTCTCTCGCTATTTATATCCTCTAACTCACGCAGAATACATCGCAGGTGTAGGAGTCATCTCCTCAGTGCTGGTCCAAGCAAAAAAAACATCACAGCATTTCTCTTTTGTACGTATTTGACCAAAGAAATCTTCGGTGAGGTAAAATATATTCAGAAATTAATCCCCTTTCGCATAAAAACTAATGCAGCTACACAACAACAGAGAGTGCTGTTCTTGATCAACACCTTCTTTCCTTTACCAAAAAGAAAGTAACACACAATGCTGCCATTGCTGGTAGGCATCTTTATGACGTTACTTTTCTTATACAAAAAACAAAAAAGTTTATTTTTATTTAAATTCCATTTACCTGCACTTAAAAAATTAAATTAAAATTCTTGAACAATTGAACGAAAACAGGTCGTTGTACTTGGCCACAAGGTTTTCCAATAGGAAAAATTTTTAAACTTTAACCAGGCACCTTTAATGCATTAAATTACTTTTATATATATATACACACACAGATACATACACTTCTGTACTTATTTACTTTAATATATTTTTTTGCAGTTACTCCCCCAATTGGTAAAATGATTGCTAGAGAGAGAGAGAGAGAAGGAAAGGAAAAAAAAATAAATAAAAGAAAACCACAACAATGTTTCGAATACATGGCTTGTCTTGTATAATTTTGCGGATGAATGGAATATGATAATAATAACCCACAGCCTGACCGACCGACCGACCGACCGACCAAACCAATCGACTAACACACCGACATTCATACACCCAACGATCAAAGCAACCAAAAAGGACAAAATAACGTTGCTGATATTTTCTTGATGTTCTAAATGTTTAACAATTTTTGCAACAAGCCAATTTTACAACCATCAGTACACAAACATACACACACACACACACACATTAATACATATGCAAATAAGCGGTGCAGCTCAGCTCCTATGTTCGTCGTGGCTGTGCCCATCATTTAGTTAAATAAAATAAAAAGCCCTTAAACAAAATACGTCGGCAAACATACACACACACACACACACACAAACACATACATACCATAAACCATGGAGGGAAATTAAATATAAGAACCCCCTTTTGCATAACAGAGTTCATGCCAGATTTTGTTCCATCGAATGTACCACCAAAGGTTAAATGTAGTATTTCACTTTTGTATTTATTTTTTACATGTTCTTGATGTTACTACTCGTACAGTGTTGTTTGTATGTATGTATGTATGCATGTACAAGTTTGTAAGAGTATGTTACATGTTACGTTTTTATGTTTCAAAAAACAAAAAACAAAAAAAAACAAGAAAAAGTTCAATGCAACAAGCAAAACAATATACAAAATACTCGTTACCGAAATGTAACAAGCCCACAACAATATTATGTTTAATACAAACATACTACACACACGACTACAATCTAACCCGTCTGTTGCAAATGTAACAAAACATGAACTACATATTTCGTTTAGATACATGCTGCCTATGGACACACTATTCGTACCCGTACTTGCAAGGAGCAGCAAACAAAGGATGAGTATGAAATATGAAACAGACTTAATTATGGGGTAAATTAATAAGAAGAAAAAAACAACGTATTTTAAACTAGAATTTGATTTGGATTAGTCAATTTGATGTTACAGAAACAATTATTCACTTGAAGAGGCCACAAGATGTCAGGGAAAAAGTTAATTCGTTACTTGGCAGTGCATCGAAAACAGGAAATTTGATCATGATTGTAATAAATTGAAGGTTTGTGGAACTAATTTATCATGCATTGCTCTATTTTGCTCACCCTGCTCAGGACATGTCCGCTCAATGCAATAACTAGTCACTCAACAAAAACCACCTGACGCAAAGCTGTACGAAATAGGAAATTCCTTAGAAATCGAGTTAACTTTTTTTTTGGCGGTTGTTGGTGTACTCCCATTGACATTTGTTTTCTCGAGATGCTTGCGCCGACAAATTACTGCTGTCTCGGACTTCCAATTGAAATTAACTTCTTGCTGTTACAACAATTTTGTACGAACTTAAAACTTAAAAAATAAAAAATAAAAAATAAAATCAAAATATAAATTGTAAATGAAAAAATTTGAGGAATCAAATAAAAGTAAAAATTAAAGAATCAAATTGAAAAACTTCAAAATGTTAAAAGAAAAGGAAAGGAAAATGTTTTCCCTTTTTGGGTGGGGAAGTATCAATAATTAACAACCATCTATAGAATCACCACAACATCCATTGTATACCCCAGCTTCATAGACAAGTGAGCCGAACAAAAAATATCGGCGGCGGCTGAGAAGTAAATAATCATCGGCGGCGGGTGCTGAACGGCTGTACGCCGATTTTTCTTTTTAATTTAAAAACATTTAAAATTTGTATGAATATTGAATTTCTTTTTATTTAATCTTCTTTACAAATTCCCAATTCTTTTCTTTTTACAAGAGGAAAGAATTAGAAAAAATTAATGTGCGTAAACTTATTTTTAACATTAAATGTTTTTTTTTATCATCAAAGTAAATGGTATTCAATACTGATGATCCAGGTATTTTTGCGGCTAATCTACCGTTTTTTAAACTAACGTTTAGCTATCGGAAAACTTAACGATTTTTAATGAGCTTAACTTCAGTCTTTTTATAGTTTCGAAGTTACACGGTAACGTTTTGCTTTCCAAATTATAATACATTCACTCTTTTTTTTTTAATAATGAAGTCATCATTTCTTTTAAAATTTTCCTTCGAATTGTGTGTTTCGAAATTACAGGCAAGCAAACAGCTGACTGATATTCTTAAGGATAGATGATTTTTGAAAAGTAAAATTGCTTAACACTTGCCTACATTCTACGTCATAGTCGTCAAGTTATAAGATTTTTGACAAATTTTTTATCATGTTACTGCAGCATAAATATTTTTACTCAGTTTTTATTCGTAAATAAAATTAAATGCAGATACACTGCAAATGGAGATAAAATCACCGAGTTGGTTACTACATTTCTATCATCTGCATATACAGGGTGTTTAATATTTTTGCATTATTTACAGAGTACAGGTAATACTTTTTGTGAGTAACCCTCAAAAGGAAAATATAATTAAATACCGCGTTTTATTTTTAACAAACATTTAAAAAAAAGTCAATATAATTGGACTGAAGGTTGAGCCGGCGATCAGCCGCAGCATCATAAAAAAATCGGCTGATGCGCTAGCTGGCTATTGCGGCGGTACGGCTTGCTACTCTGTAGCTCCATTAGGTAACCAGCCCTTCGGAGCAAGCCATCTCCTGGAGTAGAAGCTCAATTGTTTACGAATTACCTCATGAACAACAGCTGAAATAGTGTGTTTAAGCACAACAACAGAAACAAGAATTTATTTTTAATTGACATGTGATTGCTACACATGTGATTTTTAAACATGAACTAATTCATACCATGGAACAACTCGTGTTGAAATCGGTTTTTGTTTTATAGCAGACAAAAGAAAATGTCAAGTGTATCCATTCTGTAATCCTAATTGACAAAACCCATTAACAACACCACTACAGCATCATGACAAGAAACAAGCAGCACTTTTTCTGCACCCTCTCCAGAAATTTCTATGTGTAAATGCCCATTGTGAGTGGTTGTTTCATTTTCTCTTTCCAAAAAGTTCCTCTTATGAAGTTACAACAAAAAAAAAAAAGCTAAAAGGACTTAATGCGAAAACTATTTGCGTCTTTGCTTCTTCAGACATGTAATAAAATTGATAAAACTCGACTACACATGGATGTTTTAACAAGAATAAAGTATTAAAACAGCACCATTTTTAAGAATTTATAAACACCCTACAGCAATACCATCTGTTGTGCATAGAGAATTAGAAAATCTAAAATTATTGTCGAATTATTATTGTAAAAGTTTTAATTAAGAATCCATTATATTCCGATCAGTGTTGAGATTTTCAAAATCAATTTCGGAAAATATTCTGCTGGAACGAGTACATTTTAACAAACTTCGTGTCGCATGTCTCTTTATAGTTTTTTCTTTTTTTTAGTTGCTTTAAATGTCCATTTTGAGTGCTTATTTAGCAAAATTATAAAATGTTGGTGTTTTTATTTAGCTGCATAGTGGCTTCATTTATTAACACTTTTTTAATTTACTTACGTTGGCAAATTTCGGCGTTTTACTGATTTTTCTTTCTTTTTCTCTTTACAGGTAACTAAAAGGAATATTCTCTCATTATTTGGTTTCATATGAAATCATCAGCAAAAGGTTAGACATTTTATTACAGCTAGTAAAGCTAACGTGTAGGAAAATTTTTTTCCTTGTAATGCCAACTCATCAATAGACCTTAAAAAAATTTCTTTTATAAACCTAAGAAATCTCACATGTTTATATAAAAATCTTGCAACAACCATTTGAGAATTCCTTAGTTTACTAACATAAAAACTAAGTAACTGCTGCAAACATTTTTTATGCAACAAACATTTTCCTTTATTCGATTTTAAATGTATTTAATTTTTATGAACGGAAAAATAAATAAAAATTAATAAGAAAAAATAAAAGAAATCTTTCAACAATCGTTGTATTCAGCAGTTTTTTTTTAATCCCTCTCAGACTTGCAAAGTTTTATATGACAACAAAGTAAAAGAAGTAGTTTTAGACAAGCAGTTGTTAGAAGAAGAAGTTTAATTTTCAATAGCCCTACGAGATTTTTAAAGCCATAATAGAACCTGGTGAGGAATTGTTTGGTTTAGAAAATTTAATTTTTTTTTCTAGTCAACCAATACAGTAGTAAAATTCAGGCAATTAAACTGCCGATATTGCGTGGGTAGGGAACAAGTGATAGGGTTCTATCCCCGACCACACGATCAATAACTTTGGTATGAAAACGATTGAAAGCCTCGCAAACTGTGCATTTTTACACTCTCGCATATGAACTGTCAAAAATTGTATTGAAATCCATTTGCACAAACTTTGTAATTTTGACCAACAATTTTGACTCGTTATCTTGCGCTGTTCAATTGTGAATTTAGTAAAACAACATGTCGTCACTTTTTTCGCCAAAAAAATTCTAGTGTTAATTTATCACAAATACCAACTTCCGTAAATAATTTGAGCAACTGAATCTTTTGCCTCTGTTATGCATTTCTAAAAGCAAATTACAATTTTTAGACACACATTTTAATATTTTGTATTTAATAGAATTTATTTTAATATTGTCGTTCGCTGAACATGGTACTCGTAATGCAGGTAATGCCGATCGACCCTGCTTTGTTTAAAGTTGTCTAAATTCCAGTACATTGTAGTGCTTTTCTGGCAAGTTTAAGAGGAGGCTTCATGATACAAGTCTCGCAAATATGCCCAACTGTGAAAATGGCAATTTTAAGCGTTTTCATGAGTGCCCTTAATATTTTAATATTAATCGGTTAATGGGAGCACGACTTGTTAGCAAATTAAGGACTTCAGTTGCATTAAAAATACAACACAGCACATATTTTCACATAGCAAAGTTAGGCCTTCAGCCTTCTAGAATCCATGCTTTTCATACTTCAGTATGAGTATATTTGGCCATCATTGGATTTCTTCCATCCCTGCACACAAATGTATGTTGGAGGTACTAAACTCCAAAATTATTGCTCTAGAAATGTAACAAAAATCCTCCCAGCAAATGCTCTCGCCCCTATAGCACCCATAAAATTCGTTGTGGGCTAAACAATTATTTGGCATTTCAATCACTTTCAATAGAATGTACTCGTATGTGTATGAGTTTGTTAAACATTCAAATAAATAATGAAAATCTAATGACTAAAACATTTATAAACTTCAACACTGTGAAATAGATCCTTTTTAAAGCTTTTGAATGACAAATGGTAGTTAAACGAGAGATTGAGTTGAGTGATCAAAATGACACCACCCTCCCCATAAAAATGTTTCAGCCATCGCATCCTTCGCATACGCACAGCAACTATTTCGTTACATTCATTGTTGTATTCATTGTTGTAGTGTTCTTTCTTGTATAGAATAACATTTTTTTTACAACAATATAAAAACTAATCCTGCATGTATTAACTTTAAAAGCATTTTCAATCCTCTGGCATAAAATACAATGAAAATGAATTGAAATTGTCAAATAGAAATGGCAAATGGTGAAGAACGCCCACTTTTAATTTTATTTATATTTTTTTTGTTTTTTTTTGTTTTGTAACTAATTTTCTACAACCCGCATTGTTTAACGCACATTTTGCGGTGGTGTTAGTGTTGTGTTTTCTTCTTTAATAGTGTAATAGTGTTGTCACTTAAAGCATTAATAGTATCCGGTCTAATGTTGAGTATAACTTCATGACATGGCTCTTCTCTTTTTGTTATCCCTTGGAATTATTGTCATGGCAAAATGCTTGCTTAGGTAGGGGACAGAGAGCATCATAAACAATTCTTAAATGTTGAACCAATTACTTAAAATGTTGCCCCATTGTGTGTTGAAATGAAAGCAGTACGAAATTTACATATTTTTACTTGCTAGTGCCGGGGATGGGAAGTGTTTTTCCAAACGAAAATAAGTTTAACAAAATGTTTTCTACATCGATGTGTGGGCGAAAGACGAAGCACATGGAAATACCGTGGTTAAAACATTTATTAAGTGATCTTAACATTTCTTTTTAGCAGTACACAGACAACAGATTCAATTAAAAAAACATAGATTCCATTAAAATAATATTTAAATTTCAGCCTATCACGAAAAACTCAGCATCAATTCACAGTTTTAATTGAAGAAATTTTAAAATTGAGCCATTTGGAGTGTACTGTTTGGGGAGAGCAACAAAATCAATTCAAATAAACGTGTATTCAATTAAATTATTCATAAAGAAAAAAAATTTAAATTAATCGGGTATGTTCTGTAAACCGAATCCCCAAAAAAATTTTTTAGATTTCAAAACGAATACACATACTGAGGGGTTCTGTTAACCGAATTCGCATAATTTTACTCGGTTTAAAATCGAGTAGATAAGTCCGGTCGAAATTAAATCGATTGTACTATTTTCCTAATAAATAATTGATGAAACATAAAAAAACAATTACCAATTTTTATTTGATGCCTTTCTTTTATTAAATTAAGTCAAATTATATACTCTCTAATAGATTTTAATACAAAATAATCAATTTAAAAAACACTCCAATATTTCTCCCTGTTCTTGTTCAAGTATGCAGATACAGTAGATGGACATTTTCACTAAATTCATTAAAAAATCACTTTTAAATAAGAATAAACACAACTTTGAACAAATTTGCAGTTGCTTAATTTTAATTTATAGTTAAATCAGATATCTTTAACTGAATATTTATGAAAATAGTTTAAAATTTGTTTATTTTTCCATTATCACAAAATTTTAAATCAATATGGCGACCAAATTGTTGTTTCCTTCGAAAATCAAAGTTACCCAACTTTTTCTTTAACAAGTCTATGTCAATGTAACTCTCTGAATAACGCAGTAATTAATTATGAAAACAAAAATTGATAAAGAAACAATACGATTAAAAATTAAAATTTTTTAAAAATTTATTTTTTTTTTAAATATTTTTAAGTAAATTAAATACATTTAAAATAATTCACTTAATGCAATTATATGGCAATGAATGATCTGGCAATACTTTAATTTGGTAACATATGTTTTCAATGAAATATTGAAGTTTAAAATATCTTATTCTTATTTTTTCTGTGTAATAATTCCGCTAAGGAAGTCAATAATAATTCTATTAAAATAAAGAACATTTCTTTATTTATTTTTTTTTATTTTGGGCCGGTGCAATGTAATGCAATGGAGTATAAAGGCAGACACAGGTGATTCGAATAATTCTTGCGCAACCCTACTGTTGCATTTTCTCTTAATTTAGTTCGCTATTTCATATTTATACCAGCTGAAGAAAAACAAACATAAATAAATAAAAATATTAAATATGTCTTCTTTTAGAAATGCTGAAAGTATGTAAGTCCAGATGCAGAACAAATAACGGGTTTGTACGAAATGTATATTTTCTTTGTGCTGATAGGTTGCCAAGGAACAATAAACGCCGTGCAAAAAGTCTTGTTATTTTACGAATCTTTTGCTTGTGGCACAACAAGAATTTTTTTTAAAACTACTATAAAATATTAAGCATTAACTGAATATATTTTGGGAATATTTTTTTAAGGGAAAAAGCACAATTATAATCAATTATAAAATATTAAGACTTTATGACTTCATAACTCGATAGCATACCACTTGAACCCCCTAAATATGCTTAGAAAATTTCATTAAATCTGTGCATAAATGCATATTTTTGATGTTTTTATGTCTTGTGGGTGTAGAAAAAAATATGTATGAATTAAATTCTATTGTCTAAGGACACTTTATCAATTCTTCCCCTGAAGATAATACTTAATAGGCCTTATTAAGACTGTCGTTGTCGTGAGGAAAACTGTAAAATGTGACAACACCTGCCATATGTTTTATATTGGCTTGTCATAAATACGCCTATGACAATGACACTCATAATAAGGTCTAATGGCGCTATTGTCGACTGTCATGTTAATTGCCTGAATGTTAGGTAGGTATCACGGCCCGTCAGACAACTTGTGAACGACCCAATTGGGTCCTAATTTAAACCCAATGTGCGGCCCGATAGGCAACCCGTAGCATCAAGATATCTGTCGCCATGATTTATAGTGCCAAACCAGCCCGTTCCGCGCATAATCGAGAGTATCTCTTCGACGGTGCACTCTGACACTCTTGTGAGACCGGAAAATGTCGAAGTCCCAATACGAGCCGCGCTCTCTCCTCCTCCCGACAACTCCTACAGAAGTCACTGAACGGAAGATTCAATGTCCTAGCAAGTATTGGCACATAAGAAAACTAATAAGGGACGAATTTCTTAGGGACGTAATACAGTACGGAATGGTATTGAAGAAAGTACGTTCGTATTAGCTCTCTTATCTCATCCATAGCCTTACTGCCCTTAAACAATAATTAAGAAGACGCGCAAAGTATTCTGCAGGCCTGAGCTGCTTCATTACTTTAAGACACTTTGTGAAAGCCCCTAAAAATAATATTAATTAACATTAAGAAAAAGTCAGTGTGCTGTACTCATTTCTAACCATGTTAGATGATGACAAGGACGTGAGCAGCTACAACTTATTAATATTTTCTTGTTGATAAATTCCAGTAGTCGAGAATGTTTTCCAAGTATGATTTGGAGATAAAACCCACAACCTTTAAATAACGAATAAACAATACTGGTGCCTTAAAAAAGATATGTTTTTCTCTTGCATTTTATCTTTGAAAAAAATTCCTTTTATCTTCTGTTAAAACTTTTCTATCCTCCTTCCTTTCCTCCGCGATCAGGTGTAATTTTAAACCAACCCTTTGTTACACATTTTATTACTCTGCGGCCAATTATGCGTGTAACAGTGTGATCTTCATGGAATGGTCCTTTTTTTTGAAATAGTGAATTTATGATCGTATCTCCTGCGGCGTTATAGAAATTAAAAGTGCTTTCGAAACAGGTACATTTGAATGAAAGAGAGAAAAAGGAAACATTTGCTTCATTCCTTCGCTGAATGCGAGTTAAAAAAGAAATACTTTGTAAAATAATACTTTTTTTCTTTTAATTAATTAAGATCACTTTCAAAATCTTAATACAAGATTCTGGCAGTGACAATACATCCATCTTGTGATCTATAAAACTGATAGGATGAAAAAGGATGGTTTGGAGAATAAAAATTAAAAAAGGAACAAACATTCTACAACTGAACACAGTAAATCCATTAACACTATAAAAAAAATTACGAAAAAAAGATTGAAAGATTGAAAATTATATTCACAAAAAGTAACAATTTCAAATGGCTCTTTTGGTTTTTGTTTGTTCTGCTTCGGGTTATCTGATACAAATGATCGGAGCCACCTGTATTTGTCATGCAGTATGCACTGCGAGAAAAATTCCCAATTCCTTTTACATTCTGTATAAATAAATGGTGTAGTTAAAAGCCAGGAAAGCAGTTCATGTTCAACTGACATTTTTAACAATTTTTGCCACAATAAACAAATCTTGCTGGCTTCGAAGTAAAATTAAAAATTAAATTCACATAATTTAATTTAATTTAATTATAAAATATGGGCAGTGAAGGAAGTGTTCGGCTAATTTCGTCATACACACAGCAATACGTTTTGAAATTGTTGCATCGAAATCTTCAAGCGATTCTTCTGCTGGTTAGAACAGGCCATTACTCCTTCTTGTCCGTTGTGTTCTTTTCTTTGAAATAATTAGTTGCAGCCCGAAGTTTGTGGTGCTTTAAAATCATACTGCAATCGGTAAAAAAGAAAGTCATAGCCGCTCTTCTTCGTCGGCAATTGAGCAAAGAAAAAGTTAAAGTTTCTGCTTCGTTTGTGATGGAATTGGATCAAAATGAATTGTTGAACCACTTTTCTAGCAGGGAAATAGAGATTTTTGAGTGCTGTTGTGTGAAGCAGTTGGCGAGTTGACTTTACAGCCCAAAAGTCGTTATAACCCTGCTCCAATCATCAATAATATTTTTGAAGTGCATTCGCCTGAAATCACATCACCAGGAGCCACCGTCGTTGGTTTTAAGCAAAACGTCGTCACAGAGAACTAATAAACAAAATGGGTCTTCTTTGTCTTACAAATTAATAGGTCCATGGGATGCACTTCGCACTTCCTCGTGTGCCTCGGTAGTCTAGGGATTAGTGCGCTGGTATATCGCTTTGGAGGTTCTCGGTTCAATTGCGAGCTGGTTCGCAGTGGTGGTTCGCTTCGATTACGCCCTACACTGAAAAAATTTCTTTCTTTCCAACAGTTCCACTGTTATCTCAGGGTAGCTTAACATCGGTAGTGTTTCTTCTTCTTAAAAAAATTTAAAAAAAAAGTTTTTTTTATGGCAGGGCCGGCAAATGGACATTTTAACAGGGTGACAAAATTGTTTTTAAAAAATAGAACACCATTGATGAGAACATTTGTTACTTAAAATTTTATACAGGGTGACCCATAAGGAACGTAGGTGTGTGAATTTCTTAAAAATTTTAATTGCATATTTTATTTTTGTTTTCAGTATTTTGTAAAGAAGACTTGGGGATTTTAAAATGGAAAATCGTGCCAAAATCGTTGAACTTTATTTCAGAAGGAAATCATGATTTTATTCAAAATTTAATTATGAGCGACGATGCCCATTTCCAATAGAATGGGTTCGGTAATAGGCAAAAAGGGCTACGTAATTCAAGAGTAGTTCAACAGCGAAAATACCACCCACTTAAATGTACCTTTTCTTGCGGTGTTTCGTCGAGAAAGAATAATTGGCCCATTTTTTTTTTGAAAATGAACACGGTGTCGCCGTTGACATCACGGTTGTTAGATAACGGACAATGTGGACAACCATCCGCAAGTATGGCTTCAACAGGATGAAGCCACAGCTCACACTGCGAGGGACACAATGGCTCTTTCAACTCAAACCGCTTCGTTCATTTTGGCCCTCCCTGTATTTACCGAAATCATAGAAAACATGCTTTTTGGAAAAAAATAATTTATTGATTTGAATGAAACACGAAAACTGTCAAATTCCCCATAATTAGGGTTGCCAGACATTCTGTATTGTTCCGTTTTTGATCTTGTCCAGTTACCAACCAAAATACAATTCATCCAGTTAAAAAAACTTTTTTAATTTTTAAAAATTATTTTTTTTTAATCATTCTTTTTTATTAACTCAATTAGTATTTACTACAGCACAAAATTGTGCTCTAATTAAAAGAAATGTTTGTGGACATATAAACTTGTGGATTATAAATGTCTAGTCGTCAGTTGTTTTTTGTTTTTTTTTCTAAAAGTGATAACTGCCTTTATTTTGCAGATCACCGCTCACTTATAAACAAAAAAGTTTTTAAGAATTCGTATTTTCGGTCTAGTTATGACCAACACTGCTAATTTATCAACATTAAACAGCTGATTGGAAACAAGTGACAAATTTTTTTATTTTGAAAAGAACTGGAAATGAAATTTAATTTTGTTTTGAATACTATAATTGCATTTTTAAATTCTACTATTTGTTTGACAAAGTCCAGGTGAATTTTTGCCAGTTATTTAACTTTCGGTATCTGGCAACCCCCTACTTACAATGTTGTTCAAATGTTCTGCCAATTTAGGAAATGCCCTGAAACTTATTTTAAATTTGGAAAAATAATTTAATTAAAATTAAGTTTCTTTCAGTGTAGTTCGTATTCTTAAATGTGCTGCATGGGATTCAATATCGGCACGGAAAAAATTGCATACAATTTGAAACGCATTAGTTGATAATTTTAATTTTTGCCTTTTCTTTTAAAACCAAAAATAACATAAGAAAGCGTAGTGATGATAAAAACAAAAGTTGATTTTATGTCACAAGAGCCAGAAATCCTTTATTTTTTTTTTTGTTTTGTTCCAAATCAAGATAACAAACACAGTTTTTGGTTGTGTTCAATAATCGCCGTTGGAGTAGCAAATCTACGCCAGAGACATGAGACTTTTTAAGATGACAATATAAAAATCTTGAGATTGGCTTTAAGAATGGCTTAGTGTTTCTACAGCCACAAAAGTATTTATATTAAATTAATTTATTGACATATTGGGTTTGAGGCATTGTTCAACGTAGAGGTAGAGCTGATTGGCAGCCAGCCAGTGTTTGCAGTGTTGTTATGGCCAACATACTTTCGTTCGTCCCTTTCGTACGTACCGTATGTTTGTGCGCAGTTCCTGAGGCAGAGTTGTTGCGTGAGATTAGTATTTTCAAAAGCTGAACGCTCTTTATAGGAGCCGTTTACTTTGAAAGTGGCATAAGTCACTTGGTTTTTAAATCCATATACGAGTATTTCAGGGTTTGCGTTAAATAAAAAAAAAAAACATCGTTGTTAGTGAAACGTTGATTAGTGAAACGTTGATTAGTGAAACTTCTCTCAAACAAAATCTCAGTGCTGCTTAAGGGTGCTTTATATTGTCCCACAAGTCGTACGACATGTCAAATTTTTGTGTAGAAGAGCACAAGTCGGATCGTCTAAACGTGATATGTAATGAAACTATAAGATTTTGAGAGAAAATACGGATGAAAATTTGATAGTCGTATGGCTCTCTTGAGGGAAACCTTGGTTTCATAAATTTATACCAATTATAAAATCAAAATGTACATTTTAGACCACGACAGCACAATTTTATAAAAATATACGTATATTTTCCAAAAGTACACTAAAAATTTTGACCATGAAAATAACATATTCGAAAGTTATAAAAATATTTTTCAAGGTTATTAAAAAAAAATTCAATTGCACAAGAACTCCATCCCTGGGGAAAACAAGCAAACAGCTGTGAATGTTTTCATCTTACTTGATTTTATCCATACCATTGCAATGGTGTAAAAGCCAGAAAACAACCATTCGATTTTTACTCTCTTTTTTTTAAATACGGATGGAATTTCATTTTATTTTCTCTCTCATTTTACGTACGACAAATCTTATCGTCTAAAGCACCCTTTAACATTTGATTGCAATTTCTTCACAAAGAGGAGACACCGTTCAGTTGTAATCAATGGTATCATTGACTTGATATTTTTGAAAAAGTGATTTATGGCACTTCTAAATTAAACGGCTCATATATTGAGTGTTTGAAAATTAGAACTCGGTAAATCAGCGTACCTGTGACATTCTGTATCTTCTGCGTCCACAACAATGTTTGAGAAAATTATAAAAATGAATTTGACAAAAGAAACCTGATGCTGAGTGTGTGTTCATGCCTACGACTACAGTTTGTTGAGAATCCCACACCGCCACCGCCACCAACACCAGCAGTAGCAACTCTAAACTTTGAAACTTCATTCATACAAATGCATTTAATATTCAACAGCTACCGTTTTTCTTTTGTTTTTTTTTTGGTTTTTGTTTTTGGTGTCATTTTCCTAAAGAGCAATAAGTTTATGGTTGCATTTGTGTTTGAAGATTTTTATCTTAAAAGTAGATATTTTTTAATTCCTGCGAGATACACGTTCACACAGCTTATAATTTCTGTTTCAATATTTATTGAACGCATTAATTTTTAATGTTTTCATGTTTTTCGTATACGAATGTTAAGCCGAGAAGTTTATTCAAGTAATGAAATGGGATGACCGATGGCACTGAAAATATTTGCCTCCATGACACCATGACGCCACCCGTAAGAACTTTCAGCCCCTTTTCACAGGCATACCCACGAAATCATGTGTTCCAGCCGAGATATCTACTGGAGCAGTCTGTAATGAAGCGAAATGGGGTGTTGAGAATGGACCTGGAACACCTCCACCACCTTTAAGAGATCGCTGAATTCTACTTAGTGCGATTTTAGGCTCTGCCAAGGCCTTCCCACCAGACAGGGAAACCATGGGAGAACGGCAGTCATACTGCGATTTTGCTTTACAAATGAACGATTTATATGTTGTATATTTTGTGGAGTGTTATACTTTTTAAAAAAGTGCTTGTGCAACAAAGCGCTACTTCACTCCGCCTCCTCTCTATGCTATCTCTTTCCCAGGAAGAAGGTAGCACATATAATTCTATACTGTTGATAGGCATTAGCTACGTTACTCTCAAAGTTGGCTTATTAACGATCCCGAAAATACCAGATGGGCTAGTATTGAGCTTAAAACTCTTGATTGAATACAACAGCAATTATGTTTGAACCTCTCTCTACGCTCAAGTAGGGTGGGTGAGTCAGTCCACCGGGGAAGTTAGAAATCCATTGCGTTCAACACACTTGGGACCTCAAAGTACTCTTTGTGTTACCAGTTACCGATACGCAAATAGCGAATAGAAGTATAGAAAGTTGGAGTAAACTTTTACCCCATTCTGCTACGCAAAAGCAGAGTTGTTCCCTTTCTGGTGTTCTGTTGACGCCGTTTAAAATTACAGCCCCTTCGCTACAAATGATATTTCGACCTTAAAAACTTTCTCTAACAATCGAACCGACTTTAATTCTAAAGTTTATTAACTTTGTAAATTTGCTTATTAAACCATAGTGACCGAATAAATCCCAACTAACATTGTTATAATGTCTGAACAATGAACTCATATTTCACACCACTTATCAACTGCTACACTACACAATAGAAACACATAAAAGCACACACAAAAAACTCGCAACAGAAAAAGGACTTGGAAACTTTGTAAAAATATTTTAACAAAAGTTTATCACATACTTGTTCTTGTACACATTTTATAGGGATCTACATAAATGCCTAGAGAAAAATCACTTCAAATATATGTGTATGTGTATGTGTATGTGTATGTATTACAAATATTATTTTACAAGTGCAAACACACACACACACACACTCATTTATATGAAAACATTAATACTTGTACTTAGTAGACAAGCGGATGTTAGAATTGAATGAATAGAAAGGAGGGAACAAACCAACAGAAACTTTTACTTGTTCCTTACAATAACAATAAAGTCAAGAACTCAAAATCATGAAAAGCTAAAACACATACATTCACACTTAAGGATGCTGTTGGGTTTGTGTAATTCTCTGGCTATGCGTTTGTGTGTGTGTGTGTGTGTGTGAGTTTAAAAGTTTAAACTACTGGTACATTTACAATGTAAAGTTAACACCTTTGTTTTTGTTGTTTTTGTTTTTTGTTTTTGCTTTTGTTTCTGTTTGTATTTTAGGGAACAGTTTTGTAGCGAAACTTGCTACACATAGTATTACACACACTACAGTGATGTGCAGATTAGGAGCAACATTGTAGATAAACAATTACAAAAGAAGGTACGAACGTACATGCATATGTATGTGTGTATATATATATATTTATACAAGAACATATGCACGTATCAAACGACGAAAGCCGCGCTGGTGTTAAGTATGGCCGATCAAAAAGTATCCTCTTGCGCCGATAATGAGAACGTGAAATTTTTTTTCTTGGACCAGTGTTTATGATGTGATGTGAAGTCCTTTGCAATAATTAAGAGTTGGAATTTGTGCTTACTGGCATAATAAAAATCCCTACATTCCTTCATTTTGACTTTTGCCATTTTAAAAGTGGACACGTTGTACTTCATGGAAATGCCCATGTGTATGTACGGTTTTCCATTTATTAGCCCGAAATAACTAAAATTGTGAGGGGTCTATAAAGGCTTTTTCGTAGTTGATTAATTCTATCCCATTTTCAATCAGAAGTAATTGCAATATTTAGACTTCAGTGTTTGTTGTCACATACACGCAGAAATAAATTCCCATGTAAAATTAACATGACTTAATGTTGTTTTTACTTCATGTTAAAAATATGCAAAAATAACGACCTCATTTAAATTTAACATTTATTCGTATAGATTTGAAAGAAATAAAAAATTTCAAAATTAACCTTAAAGCAATTGATTCAATATTTTTCGTAGTAAAAATAAAGTTGCACAACGTTACATACATCAACTAACGTTTAGTATTAAAATTACAGTATTTTGACGTTAGAGCAATATTGCAATCTACCAAAACAATACAGCAAAATTCAAAATTTTCGTATACAAATAGATAAATGTAAAATTAACATTGACTCAGGTATATTGAACATTCGGCAATGTTAAATGAACAAAATGGCAAATTTCAAATCAAACTTAAATCAGTTTGAAACTACTTTTAAAAACAGTTTTTTCAGTTAGTTTACTGATAAATTCTCACAGACTTTTTGTATAAACATTTCTTAGCTTTTTTACGAATTTGCTTCAATGTCAACGGATGAGTTGCTATTAGGCTCAACGAAATGCTCAGATAGACTGCCAACTATCATACAAAAAACAGAAATAAATAAACGTAATTCATTCTGACTCGCTTTCAATTTATTTCATTTATTTTCATTTATTAATTCTTTTCAAAAAGACCTCGCCTAATAGGCCATAATCGGTCCCACTATTCTACCCATGAATATTCTATACACAATTTAGTCTTAATATTCATTTGCTGTTAAATTGATCATATTGATCCAATTTCAATTTTATTTTTAATAAAAAAAAATATTTTCATACCAGTTTGATTCAGCTCCATTGATTCACGTTGTTTCAAACTTATTTTCATGTTAAAACGACTAGGCGGATCCCAGTCAGCATTTAATTATTGATCATATTCGAGTCTTTTTTATTCTTCTTCGCGATTAAATTAATCATTTATGCGCACGTTTCTGAATCGAAAAGGACTGTTTTGTCGGGAGAAAATGGTACCCTATTTATGACTCTTCAAAACGAGTCTTTTATGACTCGCGTTTCTGACTCATTTTCGAGGCAGTTTGCAATAGTACATACAATCAATTACGACACTTTTTCAAGCCATTTTACAGTCATATTACTAGCCGTTAGTGAGTCTTGTGTTATTTGGTTTAACATAAAGAAAGTATATTCTTTTATTTTTTTCATTATTTATTTATTACTCTTTAATTTAATCAACTTTTATAGTTCTTTGCACCATGAGCTTACCACACAAATAAACATAAATTCACAAAACTCATTTCTTTCAAAATCAGTAAGAAAATTTGTCCCGTTATAAACAGTAGCAAAAACCATAAGAAACAATTTTTCATCGTCAAGATGCGCTAAATATGACTCCAAAATAAAAATAAAAATTCTTAATACAGTCATATTTCGGGCATCTATTTACATGATGAATTTATGATTGCGCACATTCTATACATATTGTTTGCGTTTTTTAAACAAGTCGCTTTCCAAGCATTTGTCGGATTCATTTTCGGGTTTTTTTTTTAAAGCGCACAACTGATTAATCCGTTTTTAGTCATCTGAGGTAGTCTTAAAAGACTCAGTTTGGTGATTTCTGTCTGAGGGTGGCGATGGTTGTGGTAATTAGCACGTTGACTACAAAACCAAAAGTCCTGGGTTCAACCCCAGTTTCAGACTGAATTATAAAACCACTTCGCATTTTTCTGGTGTGCAGTAGTGGGGTTTTGTGTTGGTTGTTGTCGAACTGTTTCCGTGGCGAAGGCATAGTCACTGGTCATTGAACAGTACCGGCTTCAGCTAACACTAATCCACAAGTAGTATCAGAGCGCCCTCCTTCGTCGGTATTGTGTAGCATCATCGGCGAAGTAAAATAATTAATAAAATGTCTACCAAATATAGCTTCAAAAATGTAATGCGTTTCCTTAATATCACAGGCTCTGCAACACAGCTATTAAACAAGAAACGTGCAAAAGCAGTATTGTAAAAATAATGAAGCCTTCTTCTATCTATCCCTTCACCACCTGTAATCTCTACCACTATTCGTTTCCTAGAAGTTAACACCTGGTAGGCAATCATTGCCTGAGTGTTACTTCTCTTTTGAGGGTGGCGATGGCACAATGGATGGTAGTCTGCACGTTAACTACGAATCCAAAAACAGACCTGGGTTCAACCCCAGTTTCAGACCAAAAATTTTAAAATAAAAATAAACATCTCGCATTTTTCTGATGTTGCATTAGTGTGTCTTTGTGTGTCAGTTGTTGTCGGAAGGTTTCAGTGGCGAAGGCACAGTCACTGATCACTGAACAATACCGGCTTCAGCTGATAGCAATCCACAATCACATCAGAACGCCCTCCTTCGTCGGTATTGTGTACCACCGGCGAAGTAAAATAATAATAAAAATGGCTACTAAAGAAGCTTCAGCACTGCTACGAGTATAAACAAAGAACGTGCAAAAAGCAGAGCTGCAAAAATAATTAATTAAGCTTCACCTCCTGTCGTTTCCTCTACTATCCCTTTCCTATAGTTCCAGCACAATGCTTCGCATGTGTAGGAGTCATCTCCTGAGTGCTGGTCCTAGATTAAAAAAAAAAAAAAAAAAAAAAAAAAAAAACAATCTTCCAAATGCTGACTGGGATGTTATAGAAAACAACATGACTTAAAGATATTCTAAAATGAAATCTTGCTATTTATGTGTTATTAGAAACAGATATTGATTTAACATGATGCATCTATGAACCGGAAAATGTTATATTTACATGAATTTTGATAGTTTTTACAATGAAATTTTTCTGTGTGTATTTTTGTTTCTTTAAACATCATCTGGAAGACCATCAAGCGCGATAAATACTATCAACAATGTAGAAAATGTTTTCAGGGCACTCTTGTGCATTTGCTAGAGTTAGAATGCCATACATCCACCAATACCCCACACGCAAGAACTCTAATGAATATTTTGTAAAAGTTAAAATTCCTTGTTCTACAGAGGGTTTGTGTTTTATTTTCTTTCTATTCTTTAATATTTATATTGACTTGTGAGCAACTTTGCTAAAACAAACATACATACATATAATTTTTTTTTAAATTTCCCTGACTATCGTTCCAATTTTGACTGGGATGAGTAATTAACTTGTTGTGTAAGTAAGTGCCTCCCATCGCTTGTTCACACACATGATGCACTTGTTTCATCGGGCTCTTAAGGCGTATTTAGTCTTCCAAATCTTTATGCATGTTGTTGTGTATGTGTTCTGACAACAATATATTCCTAGAAATTTGTCTATTGTCTGATGATGTGTAAAGATAGTGTTATTTTAATTGCCATTTCGATTTGAAGATAATATTGTGAGAAAACACTCAGACAATTTGTTCATTGTTGTCAATGCAAATTAGTCAAGATAATAATAATTTTCTTAAAGGAGATGGAGAGGTTGCATATTGAGTTGTTTTTTTTTTTTAATTATTAGGGGGTACTTTTGCAGAAAAGACTTTGTTTAATAAATAAAAAACATATAACCTTCTATTTTCCATTTAGTTAAAATTCATCAAGTCATGTTTGCAGATCCTCTAACAACTTTTCTTCTATAGAGGAGATTTAAAATTTTAAAAATGTATCTTCTGTGTGTTTATGCTGACATGGGATTAAAAAAAAAATAAATAAAGCACATGATTTGGTTCAATAAGACCGTTGGAAATATGAATAAAGCCATACAGTGGCTTTATGGTCCTTCGATATCGTATAGCCAGCTTCGAAGTCTATCGAAAAGTGAAAAAAAAATCATTAAAATATCATTTTACGCGCTTTGCTGCCTGCATCAATTAATAAGATTGAACGTTTGAAATTTTAACTCAATAAGAGTTAAAGTAGTACGGCCAAAGACTGACAATCTCATGCTCGATTTCCAGATCTATTTAATGGTGAAAAAATCCGCAAATTGCTTCCGGCGTTGATATGGGTTACAGGATTTTAAAAAATATAAAAAAATTTTCTGGTGACTGACCATGATAATTGGACAAGAAAAATTTCAAGGTTTTTTGAGAAATGCCAGGCCCAGAGAATATTGCAGAAGGAGTCCTTTCGCCTGGCTATTGTATACAGCCATAGAGTTATTAAAAAAAAACAGTTTTTCACAATGCACAGGGTGGCACAAAAGGAGCTATAATTGTTTGAATTCTTCATCACTTTTTTAATTATTATTTTTTCTTTGTTTTTTTGTTCACCATTTTGTGAAGAAGACTTCGGAAATTAATTATGAAACATTCGAAATGAAATCATGGTCATTACACTCGAAATTTTACGAAGCAGAAAATTGACAGGATATCATTTTTCGAAGCAAATTGCAAAAAAATTTCCCAACAAATTCAACAACAATATTAAAAAAAAAAAATAATAATAATCGCATAAATAAAAGAGTTATAAACCATTTAAACCATATAGTTCCTTTTGTGCCACCCTGTACAATGATTTTACAAACACCAAATGCTGCTGCTGCTGGACAGTAACTTCACCTGTTGTGGATTCGCCTTGATACCAACCAACCAAGCGGAGCTGTTGGCGCAACAGAAGAAACCTTGACACGGCTTTAATAGGTATTGATTGCACACATGATGGTCCGCCGGAAAGGTATACTACTTTGTTTTACCGCCATTTTTGTAAACATTAGTCTTGACAGTTCATATTTGGCAGTCGTGAAGTAGACACGTGGCAAATTTATTATAGAAAAATATTCGATAAACCAATGTGTTTTAATCGTTAAAACATTTTATCAAAATCAATCATCGATTACTGTGACGATGAGAAAGTTAGGTGAAATTTTTGGGAGAAACAACGTGCCAACAAAACGCACTATTTATCGTGTAGTGAATGATTTCGAAGAAAGAGGGTCTGTAGGTAATAGGCCCAAGCATGGACCGCAACGTACTGCAAGATCGGCTGAAAATATTACTGTTGCTCAAGAAAGTGTTCAAAATAATCCATCAACCTCAATTCGACGCCGTGCTAAAAGAACAACTTTGGCCACAATTTTTAACGCCACAACTGCATGTTTTGGGCTTGATTAACATGTGGTATCAACAAGACGGTGCCAGATCGCCTACAGCCAGGATTGCAGCTGGAATTACTGCGAGACTTCTTTCCACAACAAGTTTTTTCAAGAAATGGTGAAGTTGATTGGCCTACACGGTCGCCAGATTTGACTTCTCCGGACTTCTTTTTGTGGGGATATCTGAAAAGCAAGGTTTATGCAAACAAACTAGAAACGCTTGAGCACCTCAAACAAAATATTCGTGATGAAATTAATGAAATACCGCGTGAAATGTGTGAGAATGTAATGAAAAAAGTGCTCAAAAGGGCTCGCACTTGTGAGGCTAACAGAGGCGAATATTGTAATACATAATTGCCGACATTAAATAAAACATTTATCAATATAAGATCCATTGTCTTTCATTTAATCAAAAATTATAAACAAACAAATTAGTATACCTTCCCGACAGACACCCTGTATTTGGTTAATGCATGTTATCGCCGAGAATACACATAGTGCCCGTTAAACAAGGATTGAGGATATCTCTTCTTTGTTCTGTTTCTCTTCTTTGTATGTTCATATGTCTATATAGGAGACCACCTCGAACCACCTCCTACAACAATAACTTACTACTATTCAAGTCATTAAATTTTTTATTCCACAACGCCAGATGCCCGCCATAATTTAACACATTTCTAAATAAACAATACATGTTCAATGTTAATTTTTCAAATTTTTTACAAGGCATTTAATGTCAGCAAACGTTCGTCATTTCGTTTTGCTTTTTTTTTGGGAAATACTTAGTTTTGGTTAACAAGATTTTATGCCTCAATTCATGTAATTTCGCAAAACAAGGCCAAAAATATTTTTATTTATTTAATTTTTTTTGCTTTCTTTTGTGGCAACAACAAATCCAATAATCAAGCATACATCCATCCATTTGTATGAATTCAGTGAGTTTTTTTTTTATTGTAAAATTGATGTAAAGTTGCCGTTACTAATCGCAGTCGAAAATGGGCAAACATCCTGTGTATGATTCAATTATATTTTTTCTTCTTCTTCTTCTTGTTGTTGTTGTTGTTGTTGTTGTTTGAAAGACAAAAAAGAATTACTTTTTTTTTCGCAAAATATTCAACAACAAATGACAATAGAAAAAGTCAAAAACTACTCTTATTATTCGCCCTAATCCAATTTAAAAGGTCGTTACGCATTTCTTGCAGCTCCGCACAAGGAATTTTAAATTGCAAAATATACAAGGAATCCTTTCTACTTCCGTACGTAAACAACTGCTACCTTCGGGAGAATAAAAACGACTTTCATTACTTACATGAATGTAAAGCGTAAAGGTGTGATAGGCGTAGTTCAACTTAAGCTGGAGATTTTCTTTTCTAGCGCAACAAACGAGACGATGCGATGCGATGCGATACGTTACAATAAACTAATAAAAATGTCAAAACTCATCAAATCACACACATACGATATGTATACCAATCTAACACATGCTTGTAATCATCCAGTGCTGTTTTAAAATTCAAAGATGTCCTTTTGTTTAAGGATTATAACGCATACGAGTACAAACTAGTCAGTCCACTGGCCTCTTAAACATTTGACTTACTTATTTACTAAATGTCGTTACGCCTGTCATTCCGTTTTATGATAAAAAAACAGTATTTTTCTTTTTTTACCCAGCGTTAAAAAATCACTTTTCTCTGTGCACATTTATTGCCATGGAAAGAATAATCAGAATTCTTCTTCAGAAGGAAACAGAAGCTGTTGCCAGCAAAGAATATCCTTCCTTTGTTTCCTTTAAATCCTATTAGAAAACGTGTGTTCTTTTATGTTCTACTCCAGTATATTTTTATGTCTCTTGTTAACACTTTATCTTAGTTATTGGTCATAATGTTTGTTGATACTGTTGTTTTCCTTTCGTTTCCTCCATAACGCGAACGTACTCTTTCTTTCCAAAAGGCAATACATGTGTGTGTCTTTCCAATACAAAATATAATAAATATTGTATTAACATTAGCTTTCACACGTGTTTTGATCGGATTATGCGAGTACATATGTGAAAGATTTGCTGGGGCCCTGGTTGCAGACATCTGTCCGGGTGGTAAATTGTGATTTATTGATTCATGGTCAATACGAAAGATAAAGGACTTTCAACTGCAAAAGCTTATGATTTGAAGAGATGGTCGCGTTAATTGTTTATGGTTTTCTCTGAAAATGCTTTTCAATAAGGACTTCTTTTGTGAGGTACTGTGATGTAGAGTTTTTCATCGACTCGTATCAGCACATAAAGTTGCCGAATTCATATTGATTTCAAAGCATCAAGAAATGACAGTATTTTCCCTTCGATCTGCTCTTTATTGAAAATATATTTATATATTCGTAATATAGAAATCATTACACGTGAGAACGATATAAAAAATCAAAATAAATATTCTACAACTTCAGTGAAAGAAGGACTTGTCAATATAACCAGCCTACAGACGTCATTTATACCGATTTCAATAAATATTTCAAACAGTTTTTTTTTGTAATAAAACGCAAATTCTGTTTAAATTTCATTTATTAAATTAATTTTTAATAACTTAAAGATTTTTTCTTTTTTTTTTTTTTTTAATGTTAATTTGGAAGAAATTTGTAAACTTAAAATTATACACTGCACCATATTCGAGGTCTCTAGCATATTAGAAATTTCTTATATGTACATATTTGTATTTTTAATACACAATATGTTTTTCTACATAGATTTTCATGTGTAAATATATTTATTATGTAAGAGGAATATGGAAAAAAAAACTTACTTTAGACTTTTTTAATTTTAAAAACAGCAAAGGTCACGAATTCAAAAGGAATAATCAGTCAGAGAGCGACCAAAATTTTTTAACATTTAAGTTTGGAAACATATTTTTGCATCCCAGATAAAAACTTGTGTCGAACCTTCTATTAGTACTTGTTAGTTGTTTGGCTTTTATTGATTTCTTGTTATTGACACGCCTATATGTGTGATAAAGTATAGGAGTACCGATTCTATTTTGAATATATCCATTGCTATCGAGGTATACAAAGGCCTCAGGTGTTATGTATCCGCTTCGTAAAGTCCCATATACATATATATTCGTTGTCGATTCTCCTTTTAAATTGTAGAAGTTTCTATTTAACACTTTTAATTCAATTTTCCACTTGAAATCTTGATTAATAACGTCTGCTGTTAAATACTTTTTTGTTTTTTATCTGGGACCAGCACGCAGGGTATGATCCCTACACATGCGATGCATTGTGCTGGCACTAGGAAATTAGGTTATGGGAAGGAGGATACTTGATTCACAAAGTGAAAAAAAGTAACACAAAAACAAAGTAGAACATGATCAAGCATGCACTAAAACCGGGTTTTCATAATTGATTTCTTCATCTAGTTACAAGTTGATTGTAAATTAACAAATGATAGGAATGTCTTTATGCCAGGGCCAATGTATATCCGTATGCGTTTGTTATAGAATATTTGAAAATCAGAAAACGTATTATATGCACTAGCAGATCAAAATGGCAAAACTTTATCATTAAAAGCGTTAGCTGAATTTATATCAGTGTTTACAGCAGAAGAAGCTACTGGAATTCTTCCAGAAAGCAGTAATTTTCTTGTATGAAATATCGGCTTAGAATAATTTGAGAAGCCGCAATTGAGGCTCAGTAAATAAAATTGAGGTTTTATTAATTAGACAAAATAAAAATATTTTCGATACCGGTTCATGTAGTCACACAGGGCAACAATTATTCAAATTTACTCAAATACATTTCAACTGAATTTCGGAAGCAAAGATTTATTTTCATCTTCACTACTCGCAGATTAATCGAAAATTGAGGGTGGCGATGGTCGAATAAGTCTGTACGTTGACTACAAAACGAAAAATTTTTCCTGGGTTCAACCCCACTTTCAGACTCATAAAAACATCTCGCATTTTTCTGTTGTGCATTTGTGTGGCTTTGTGTCAGTTGTTGTTGGAAGGTTTCATTGGCGAAGGCATAGTCACTGGTCACTGAACTGTAACGGCTTCAGCTGCATCCAATCCACAGGCACATCAGATCGCCCTTCTTCGTCGGTATTGTGTAGCATCGGCGAAGTAAAATAATTACTAAAAATGGCTACTAAAAACGAAGCTTCAAAATTTAATACGTCTTCTTGACATCAGAGACGCTACAACACTGCTGTAAAAACAAATAACGTGCAAAAACCAGTGTTGTGAGATAGTGAAGCTTCACCTCCTGTCATTTCTCCTACAATCCCTTTCCTCTAGTTCCAGCACAATGCACCGCATGTGGAGGGGTCATCTCCTTAGAAAAAAAAATAAAAATCATCACCATCACACTGAAAAAAAAAAATAAAACAAAATTTAAACTTTGTAATATCAATGAAAAAATTAATTAGATTTTCACCCGTAAAGAAATTAATAGCATCCATTTAATTATTACTGTTGACTTAATTGAATAAATTTTGAATACTAAAAATTTAATTAATTTTATTGAAAATTTCAAGCAAATTTTTAACAGCAAAAAAATATTTAAATTCAATTCGAATGTTTTTGGGCACTAATTTCTATTTGTATAAAGAGTGTTGAAATAAAATAATCATTTACGAATTTAAATAAAAATAAGGCATGCTTTTGTGTATTTCATAGGAAAAAAATTAAATATTGTGCTCAAGAATTAATTAAAAATTTACTTGAATTGATTAAAATTTTAATGGAAAAATATACTCTACTTTTAAAGTTATAAATTAAAAATAAAAAAAGTAAAATATTTTCCTGCGTGCTGTTCTCAAATAATATTTTCATAAAGTTAAACAGAACCTCCTTCTGGAAAAAAATATTAGCATGGCTTTTTATAAAATATATTTATTATTTATTATTATTTTTAAAATATATTCAAGATTCTCAACTTGAAAACCTTGGTAACTTGGTTGAAATTATGACATTCGATTCGAATCGAAATAAAAAAAGAATTTTATAAAAAAAAATTTTATAAAAAAAAAAAAAAAAAAAAAAAAACTTCCTGAAGATGTTAACCGAATGTTAACGAAATATCGAAAATAAATATAAAAATTATAAATAAAAAGAGAAAAAGCTTAAAGCTTAAAAAAATAGATTGTTAAAAGAATTTTATAAAATATATAAAATTATCGTTCCATATCGAATGCCGTAAAATCCGTCAGATAGTCTTGTGGGTGCTGTTGGCTGAATACTTAGCGCGTTGACTTTACACCCAGAATATCCACTGTTCAAGACCCGTTCCGAACAAAAATTTTTTAGTTATGTGCTGTGCTAACGGCTTCGTCCTCTGTCGGTATTTGAGGAATAAAACATCGGTGAAGTAAAATGAAGCTTAAAAATTAAAGCGTCAACATAACAGCAGAGCCACAATACCTCTGCAAATTCCAAAACATGTCGCACCTGCGGGGCCGTGCAAGAATTAAGCTGTCTATCCTTCTGTCACTTCACTACGTGCTTCTTCTCGGCACTACGCTTTCGCAACTAGTTCCGGTACAATGTTTCGCATATGCAGGGGACATCACCTGAGCACCGGTCAAAGAAAAAAAAATGCAAATATTTTTCATGAACAAAGTGAAAAATGCAATAAACTTTTCTACAATCGAAAGCACTGCCGAATTTCTCATTTAATATTGGAAAAGCATTGCAATACCTTGAAAATATTTTAAAACCCCTCTCATCTTAACGAAAATCGTCAACGCGTACATACCACGTACACATTTACATAATAGAACTTGCTTAAGGGACTGTCTTCCATTGTTCTATAGTAAATAAAAATATGAAAAAAAAATTAGCTATTTTTCTTAAGAAACTTTTAGCAATAAAATTTTAAAAAGGATCGTTTCTTGTTCCTTTATTATGCATTTGAAAAATGGCGAGAAAAAGACCAAAGAGACAAAAACAGAATAAAAACAAATCCAACGAATTCAATTTTTAATACGAACATTTCCACAAAATGTCGTTTGGCTACTGGTTTGGCAATTTTCATTAATACTTTGCAAGGATTTTGTAATTTTAAATTAAGAAGTACTTTTCTAGATGCCACAACAGTCATTCATTCACCAGCGAACTAAAACAGCAGCAGCAGCAGCAGGAGTTTTGCCAGGCTACACAAGTGGTTGGAGCTGGAGATAACCAATGACGACTACATTTACTTTCCCACCATGTGGATTTATTATGCAAATAGTATAACAAATATAAAACTCACTAGAAGCGATTTTGTGTAGAGAACCAGAGAGTAGAATAAAAATGGTATAAACAGTTTGCAATGGGCTCATGGTGGAATTTGTAAAATTGAATATAAAGGAATGTAAATTGGAATTGCACAATCATTGACAGGATTTTAAAGGAACGATATTGTGGACATTCTGTTAACCTTTTAATAAGACAAATTTTAAGTTAAGAAAACTAAATTAATGGGTAATTTCATTGCGGCTGCAACATATTTTGATAATATCCAACATTTTTATATATTGTTACATTGCAATTTCAGCAAGGTTGCCAGCAGTGTTTAAGTAACTGCAACAAGTTTCATTTCATTTGCTTTGGCTTCTGCTTGTGCTTATGCTTCTGTAGAAAACGACAGTTTAAGTCAAAGCAAAATAATAAAATTGTGTATGAACAAATGAGCAGCAGCTTCGGCACCCGTCGGCAGTGAGAGAGTAAATTTAATTCGTTTATGGGTACAGAGATTCCGCGCAACTGCAATGCCGCACGGCCAGGGCCCAGTCGATCTTCAAGGACTCCCGAAAACATTAACTAGTTGAAAGCAGTTTACGTTAAAATACGCGATTTTCAATACGAAAAGGTGCAGCCTCATTGGGACTTCCCAGAGCCATTATTCATGAAATTTTAAAAAAGGATCTGGATGACATACTTATTAAAAAATAAAATTCGCACTGGCATTCTATCGTTCAATGCTGTTAATAAAACTTTAGGTCAATTATTACGTTTTTTATTTAAGTTTGAAAATATAAATCAAAAAAAAAAATAAAATAAAGACTCGCTTGGTGTTTCAAGTACTGGGAGGATTGACGTTCGTATTGTATCAACGAGATCAAGAAATGACTTCCGAAATGACTATCAGCAATTATTGTAACTTGACCGATATTTGCTTGCGACTGTGCTACAGCTGGTCTTGCTTATATCAATACTGATGCTTAGAATTCTACTTAATTTCAAATTAATTGATGGCAGGAACTTCAAAAGCTTTGACTTCTACCGCACTTCTGGAAAACATGGATGATGGTCGTCGCATAGTCAGGAACACTTTCAATAGTTTTAGTATAAATGGACGCCTTCACAGGTGGATCAAGAAGACCAAGGATGTGAATACTCGAATGTTATGACCAAATCTTTTACTGGAATTATTCAATTTTAAAGTTTGTCAGTTCAGGAATCTTCAAATGAAGTTTTTAAATAAAAATTCACTTGGTTGCACGGCAAGTACCGTCTACTTCTCTTCATCTACAGCGGTTATAGGTTAAAATCAGAAAAGCATAATGGCTTCCTGGGTTTTTAGAAGAATTTTTATCAGACCTACGACTAGTTTACTGTCTGCAAACTACAGAATGAACTACCCCCGGAGAAAATTTGATCAGGCTCTTTAAATTTTATGTTGTTTGTACAGAGAGCAGAATCACATGACTGCACATTTTGTATGTACAGTGAAACCTATAATAAGCGTACACTTACTATCGATGAAATTGTTTTCCGTTACCTTGAAGAAGTCTGTCAAAAAGAATGCTGTGAATCAATTTTCTTGGACAATTTTAAACCAAACGATAGAAAGTTAAAGAAATTGTGTCCGCCAAGGAGAGATGTCCGCGAGAACAGGCTACACTTTGCTTCGTATGACATTGCAAGGACAGTAACCATCTTCAGTGTTCTCTTCAATAACGAGAGTCATATAGAAAATGGACTATTTCTTTATTTGTGATAAGGTGACGCGGTGCCTGCCCTTGGACAGAATCGTGTCTTAGCTGTAACTCGAATAATGTGTGCCAGAAAGCGCTCGTTAAGTCCAGATACCTGTTTTGATGGGACTGTAAAAAAATAAGTGCATAAATTCGTATTCTAATATACCAGCTATAAGAAGTCGTGCAATAAAATACTCGTAGATGTCATTTCGTATGAGTGCAGTTTTCAAGATTACACTCTTTATAGTCTCTGCATCGTGGAAATATTAACAAGGAAATAAAAACGTTGACTGTAGCTGAGACGTTAATGAATATTTCATTTGCGTTGAAAGTGGCTTAGCGCTCATGCCTCCTCTCCTCTCCTCTCCGTTTCTATTTTTTTTTTTGTTTGTAATTTTAAGCTTTTGCATGAATTTCGGACAAAAAGAGGATTTTTCTTGAACAATAATGAACATTTTGCTTTACTCTGCTGATGATGCTTCAGCTGTTATTGCCGTTAATGTAGTCGTTGTTGTAAGACAATGTACAATACGGCGCCATTTTGAAAGCCATGTTAATTCTTTTGCACTGCTGTTGTTGTTGTTTGTGTGGGTTTTTACAGTTCTCCTAGAATTAACGTAAAACGCAAGTAAATTTATTTGAATTGTTGTTAGCGGTTGAATTGGCTTAGAAATGTAAATTATTGTTAATATAAGTATATTTTCACATTTAAAACTACGAGGCCAGTTCGAAAAAAACATTATTTTTAACAGACTATTACAATTAAAATTTTATAAAATTTTTTATCTAATTTTTAATTTTTATTTTTTTATTTTTCTTTCCAGTGTTTTTGCGGGTTCCTAAAGTGTCCGAGTCAAAAAAAATCAAATAAAAATGAGTGGTTCAATAAATAATTATGTGTATAAAAAAAGAAAATCAGCATATGAAAAAGTAAATTAATCAATTAATTAAAATAAGTTAATAAAATGCAAAAAATTGGATTAAAGTCAGCCATGGTAATCGAATGTTTAAATTTAAAATTTGTGCTGAATTCCCAGTCCCTTGTTGCCGCTCCGGACATTCTTAAATTTAGGTTTTTCCATTTGGATTCAAAATTTTTTTTAGCTCTTAGGCGATGAGATACAATAAATATGCTTTCGGTCCAATACCCAGTTTAGCTGCTGCAGTGCAGTTCAACTTAAGCAGCTTTTAGGTTGAGTTATCGATGCCAGATATATGTATGTCACTCATTCGAGTCCTCTGCGAATCTTCACTCTAGTGGATTTGTCGATTTACGTTTAATATAAACCAGATTAACCCGGTACGCTTCGCTGCCACCAAACAACCTTTTCTAAAGAAAGTAAATTGCAAAAAGTACATTTTTCTTCTTTTCTATAAGTACATATTTCAAATAGTACATTTTCCACAAAGTACTTATTTACCATGCTTCTCCAATTCTACAATTCCAAGACATCATGCTTTTGAATTGAAATCATCGGAAAATTAGCTGTAAATGTTGTGTGGGATTCTATTTTTAGCAAATCGGATTGCAAATTTTCTCATTTCTAACTAAGTCGGGTGTAACTGCCATGCCCCTTAGAAATCTGATATTGAGATTGAGTTCTTTTCTACGGTTCTCCTTCCACGTGTTTAACTCGATATAAAACTTAATATTACGACTTTAACGTTTGCTGCGCTGCACATAATTTCTCTCTGCTCTTATTAATAAGAACATCTAATAGAATTAATTTTGTGTAACATGAAAGGGAATGTCCAGATAATTTTTGTATCCGCTTGTGTTGCAACAGCATTCTTGGAAGGGAGCTGTTGGTTAGACGCGTGTGGAGATTGGGCCTTTTTCCAGTCACATCAAAGTTTAGTTTCATTTTAGCACTTCTAACGTCGTTAAAGTTGGCTCCAAAATCGTTCGTACAATCGACATTCAAGATCGGGTCCCTTATTTAAATCCACACTTGCAGCTCATTCTTTTCATCAGGTTCTCTTCATGTTTCTGATGGTTCTTCTAGGTAAGACGAAATGGCTGGCTGTATATTTTATTTTATAAAAAAAAAAAAAAAAATATAATAAAAAAAAATAATAAAAAAAAGTAAAAAAAAAAAAAAAATAAAAAATAAAAAAAAATAATAAAAGTCAGTGCAAATAATCTACAGACGATACTCCACTATTATCACAGGTTAGTACTATAAATTTTATTGATGTATTATTAATTTTTAATGATAAAAACGATATGACTTTTCATCACTAACTGGGCTGTAAAACTTTTTAAACTTCGTTCGAAAAATTCGCATCTAATTTGGTGCAGTTTAGATATTTGTTAAACAAAAGTGACAGAAAATATCTACAATGTATTTCGAAATAGTACAATCTGTGTTCGCAGAAGAACTAAACTTTTCGATCTAACTCAGCTTTCTCGAATTGTATATCATCTTCCAGATGTAGATCGCATTCAAAAAGTAAGAAGAAGCCACATAATAATTGAAATGCATTCCACATCGGACGCGTTTTTATAAAACACCAAAACATTAGAAAGAATTTGCCAATGGAAGTTTAAGAACTGATAAGACATGATCAAACATGATCGGATGTCTTCATAAATCTGACGTGCTAGTGATCAGAGCAAAGTAATCTCCCAGTAACCTCTGCATCAGGCAGATTTCTTTTCGATAAACTGTGTTAAAGATTCCCTCTTCTTCCAGATGCTGCAAGATAAAATATACTTTTTCGTTCGCCTGGCTGCAGGAACTTGAGTAGAATCGGGAGGTTCCGTTTCGAAGATACCACTCACTTATACGATTCCTAAACCATGTGACAGAACCCTCGCTGAATCACCGTCCCGTTGCGTTCAGCTTTTACCCATAGGCGATACCTCCAATAGGTCCTCCAACACATGTTTACCCAGAAAGAGGTGCCGAACCACGTGCAGTTCAAAACCGTCTCATCCTTATCCGCTCCCCGACAGCTGCCGCAGAATGCATTGTGAGGGAGACCCAGCCTAGCGGCATGTCTGCCCATTCTACAATGTCCCGTCAATACCGCGACTAGCCGTGAGTGCCTATAAAAGTAGGGTGAATCACCCACTGTTAATTGACACAACTTGGTTAAGGATAAACTGACGTTAGTGACTCGTAATTGCTTTAAAACTACCTAGTCCGAGTCTATTTACCACCGAAGTCACTTTCTTGAGTGACCTCATATTCTCCTTTTTATTATTTTAAAAGGATTTGAAAGGATTTGCATATGCCCGTACCCAGCACACCTTAAGTCAGTTGAGCGCACTCTGTGTCGCCATCAAAACGGGAAATAATTGAATAGAAAATGTCACAATAAAAATGAGTGACAGTTATTAAGTTGAAATGAATGAATAAATTCATTTATGCCATTTGACTGATTTAATTAAAAAATTATAGCAGCCTCATTTTCAGCTCCAATAAGTTGATACATTTCCTTAACTCGGCTGGCAATGCATTCATTATAAACCGCTTTGCTAACGGATTAAGGGTTTGCTTCGACATTTAATTCTTGTGATTGACAGTTTTCGTCTTGTCTGTCTCTAACCAATCATGGCCATAAAGTTAATAACACCAATTTGCATTTTGGTTGCGGTCAAATTGTGTTTAATTCCTTTGCCGTCTTAGAGTTTGTAATATATTTTATATGTAAAATATGTGTGTGTGTGTGTTTGTGTGTATGGGAGTGTAATTTTGTGTGTATGTACATAAAGTATACTTGTCTGTCCGTTATGCGGGTGTGTGGCCGGATGTTGTGGTTGGGAATTTTCTCATTTTAATCCTCAACAAATTGAAATGCAAATTTTCCCTTTGGCCAAAGAAATCCCTACAAAATTTTGTATAATTTCCATTTAATTTTTAAATGAAAAAAAAAAAATAAACCCCAACAAAAAGGAAACACCACTTTCTTAATATTTCACTCAAAGAACAATTTATATGACACTTTTTCTTCCAATGTAGTTTTTTTTTTTATTAAAAAAAAGAAATATTTTAAATTGTTGAAAGAATTTCTAATTTTATCAAAGACTTTTGCCACTACAAATGTGTTTTCTTTTATTAATTTCTAAGATTGCTGTCCAAACGTTTAAATTACTTTATGAAAGAAACTGTTTTTATTTCTGAACCGCACGCTCGCATGTGGCTGATTTAGTTTTTGTGTTCTTTGACCGGAAATAAATGTCGTTGAATTAGTTTATAGTAGACCACCCATTTGACGAACAGGCACATCTCGTTGTCCATACAAAATATTTTCATAAATCACTGCAGGCGAAGAAGACTCTTCTTTGGTGCATGAAAATCTGTGACTCTTTGGCTTTTATCACATTCAATCTGCGTGCGATGTTGTAACTTACACGTGTCAATTATTATTGTACAATAATTAAGGTTGCCTTAAAATATATCAATAAACTATTACAAGTGTGTGTTTGTGGTTTTCAATTGTAGGTAGGAGCAGCCGAATTTCCTTTTTAAAAAGCGAATTCGTCTATACCAAAAGCAAGGCAAATTTTATGTTATAATTCGATTTAATGGCTCACAAGCCATAACACCTGGGCCTAAATTACGGCATTCCAACACATTTTACTAAAATTTTGTTTGAAATTTCGATTCGAATCGAATGACGTAATTCGGCCCCTGTTCGAAAATGCATAGCTACGCTCCCTCTGATGCGCATCTGCGATTAGTTTGCAATGATGATGCCAATCAGCCGATGCTAATTAATGAGCGCCTAAAAATACATTTGACTACAATTTCTAGCCCCGGGAACAGCAAAATTTATTTGTTGACTTTAATGAAACAAAAATTATTCCGAATTGTGCATTCGGCAAAATAAAACTGCTTTGAAATATAAAGAAAAAACATTGTTGTTGCTACAAAATTTGCATTCGAAAAACTCGTTTCTTTCCGATTCCTTATTGTTTTTATTTTTTTTATTTTTTTTATCGCGGACCATCATTCAGGGAATGACCTTTACAAATGCGATGCTATTGTACTGGAACTAGAGCAAAGGGATAGTGAAAAATATGACTGGTGGTGAAGGTATATACAGAGGAAAGCTTCTTTCTACTTTGCTTTTGCACGTGTTTTTGTTTATGGCAGTGTTGCAGCGCCTCTGATGTCAAAGAGACGTATTCAATTTAGAAGCTGTGTTTTAGTAGCCATTTTTCGTAATTATTTTACTTCCCTGGTGCTAGACAACACCGACGAAGGAGGGTGCTCTGATGTGTCTGTGGATTGCTATCAGCTGAAGCCGGTCCTCTTCAGTGACCTGCCACTGCATCTTTTCGACAGCAACTGACACAAAAACACTCTAATAAACATTGGAAAAAATGTGAAATGTTTTTATGATTTATTCTGAGAAACTGGGGTTCGAACCCAGGACTATTTGGTTCTGTAGTCAACGTGCAGACTACTTCAGCCATCGCCATCCATAGAAAACTTTTCGAAGTTAAAATGTATTCGTCCTAACCCGCTCAGCATGAAAAAAAATCGTGTCTTCATGCGCATTTCTAAATTCCTCCGTAACTTTTTTCAATTTCTTTGCCGCTCGTATGAGAATTTCTGTGACATTTGTTCGTCTTGTTAATTAAATATGTCAAACATAAAATATTATTGGGGATTATGAACCTCGTCAATATAAATGGTCTACTAAAAGACCACTTGACCTTCTCGTAGTGACACTTTTTAAAAGTGATAGCAATACGTTATCTTTTCTACATTTTGAAAAGGCAAAACCCATTACCCGACAGCCCTTCTACAAAAATGTTGAAAAGTAAGGAAAACAATTTCTTTTTATGGTTTTATTTTTCAACTACTTCTACTTAAGTGTTTAAGAGCGTTTTATTCTTTTTAATCGCTTAAGGTTTGAGGTTTCGCATTCTAAATTAATGATTTCCGATGCCACAATTAGAATTTTCAAAAAATATTTCTTCACTGTTATAAAAACGTGTCTGTCTTTGTTATATTGTTTCTTATTGGAAATTACTTCAGTGCTCAGGGCTTGACTTGTGCATATGCAATGCAGAGCAATATTTGGAAGGGGGAAATATAAAGAAGACACAGGAGGTGAAGGCTTTGGCACGAATAGAACTTAATTTTTGCACAACTCGTGACTTTGTAAAGCAGAGTTGCTGCGTCTCTGATGTTATGTTGACGATAAAGGACAGGCATTTATTTATTATTTTACTACGCCGACATTTGATTGTTCAAATACCGACGAATGAGGGCACTGTTGGCACAGACATATCAGGACATTTTTTGTTCTGACGGGTTAGTAATCGCTCATCTCCTGTTTGTAGAATCTATCCACTAATTACTCAGCCATCAGCATGTTTTGCACGTTTACCAATATTTTCGTCAATTCTGGATCGATATCGGAAAAAAATTATTTGTATTTTGTTTAAAAATGGTCAAATGACGGGAAGACGGGTTGAATCATTGAACGACAAAAAGTGATTGGAAAATAATTCATGCGTAATCAACATCCCAACAATAGTGTCTTTAAAGTGCATTTAGTGAAATTATTTTCCATACTTATGGCGTTTTCTTTTCAACCAAAAGTGCATTGCACTTCTTGCCCGATTTTGCTCTATTAATTTAAACCATTTACACTTTTTTTTTTTACTATAAAGCAATTTTACAAAAGTTTAAAAGAGAACAGTGAACATTTTTCATGAATAAAGGGTAAAGTGTAATGCACTTTTTGTGAATCGAACACACTATTAGTGAAAAAAAAAATTGCCATTTTATAAACTGGAAAAAACTGTAAATAAATAAAAAATGTAATATAAAAGTAAGCTCGTTGTGACTTTTGGCCCACCCTGTATAAAGAATGTGGCATCCATGAAAAATAAAATAAGCAGATAAGCATTTAAATAATAATAACTCGCTTTAAAAAAAAACAAGTTCTTCATTTATTTAAATATTGAGCCCGAAAATTAATGAAAAATTTAATTAAATTGATTAAACATTTAATAAAAAAGGTATATTATTCCCATTAAAGGTGGTTATTAAAAATAAAAAGAAAATTTTTTTTTTGTCTTGCAAAGACACGTTTAATCGACAACTGTGCTGGGGTTCGAACAGCTTTTTTACATGGTTACAGTTATGGCGTCTTTAATTGAACATTTAGACGGAGTAACCAATATTTCATACAACCCTTGCAGAATTGCAAAACAATTGTTAATGAGTGCCGAATTTAAAACTCTATCGCATTTTCTAATTTTCTAAGCAATGTTTCCTTTTCATGGCCCCACTTATATTTCAAGCTTTAGCCGCTCCAAAATGTTAAACTTTATAACAACAAAATACCACGCTTTCGTTACACTGTTAAATGCCCAACAGTCTACGGTACGTATTTGCTTGTAGCCAGATGCGGTGACGACGTCCATGTAGTGTTTTACCCAGTGTACATAACAAATTTTGTTCTTGTTTTCTTTTCAATTGAAATACTTTTCAATTACGCGCGACCATTTAAGTAGTTTATGTAAACAATGGAATGGAATAAAAATGTCACATTAAAACGTCAAATTGGCATTAGCATATAAACTATAAAATAAAGCACTGGCGCATGAAATGAATCGCATAAAGGCGAGAGTGACAGAGAAATACAAAAACACATTAGATACTCGTATTATTAAATGTTCATAAAAATAAAAATAAAAATTTTGTGGTGTGTACGGGTAATCGCAGAAGATACTAGCACATATATATAGGGTATTCCATTAGGAACATAACAATTGTATCTAGTAATAAAACGCAAACTAACTGAGAGACTGAGTTAAAATTTTTTCAAAGTGTAGTGGCACTGTTCCGTATATTTGAAGAATAAATTTCGATTTCGGTCATATGACCACTACGGGCCCGTTAACGCAGCGATTTTTGTATCCAATATCAGTTTCTCTATCTCTCTCTCTCTGAGCTCCTCCAAAGTTGCTGCCGTGTTGTTATAGTGTCAGTTGTTTTCGGAATGTTTCAATGGCGAAGTCATAGTCACTGCTCCTCTAATCGTAACATCAGAGCGCCCTTCGTCATTGGTATTGCGTAGCATCATGTTCGAAGTAGAATAATTAATAAAAAGAATGTTAATAGTCAGCTTAAAAATTTAATAAGTCTCCTTGACACCAGTGCCGGTGCAACACTGTCAACACGATAAACAAAAAATGTGCGACAACAGACTTGTACAGATAATGAAGGTGTCCAAGGTCTCTCCCTTCACCTAGAGGAGAGAAGGATACTGATAGACCTTAGTTCCAGCACAATGCATCGCATGTGTAGCGGTCATCCCCTGAGTGCTGGTCCAAGATAAGAAAAAAAAACATCTAGAGGAATTAATTGCATTAACAGCATTAGATGAAATGAACGAGAGGTAAGAGTTTCGTTTCGGTTTCAGTTTTTCAAATGATCAAGTGGCTTTAGCTCTTAAGTCAATTTGATCTTGTAAAAATGTGGACTAAGAAATTTTCCGAACCGTGTGGTTCGAGAGGTAATCAGTTTATGAGACTGACGTCGACTCGACTGATTTGGCACGTTTTCAATTGCTACACTGCAGCGATATTTTTGTCGCTGGTAGCGGTACGGTGTCTTTTTCACACGGAACATCCATCAGTGAAAATGTAGGCTCAAATTTATACACGTACAGCTAAGCAGTCTTAAAGTTGCCATAGCCAGCTCAGAATTTTGTTGTTATACTTTTCATTTTGGACCAGTGCTAAGGGGAAATCTCCTCCGTATGCAATGCGTAGCACTGGATCTTGATGGAGAGGCTGACAGTGTAAAGAATAAACAGGTGCTGAAAGTGGTAGGAAGTTACAGTTTAATTCACAACTCTGTAGTTGCGTGTTAATTATAAATCAGAGTTGCGGAGTTTATGATGTTGAGTTAGGTTAGGTGGCGGACCCTACCCGAAATCTATGATATTAATTTTGATGTATTATTTTTAAGCTAAAGGGAGGCATTTAGTTTATTATGTCACTTCGCTGCTGTAGCACAATGAAATCAGAAATAATTTTTGACTTTTCCGGGACGGGAATCGAATCGGAGTCCTTCTGGTTGCAGAATCAACACGCTACCTACTCAGCTTTTGTGTTTTTTTTTTTTTTACCAAGACGAAAATGTTATTTTAGCTGATAGCTTGTCATTCACGGTTAACTGACAGCTTCAACGTTGTCATGTCCCAAGTGGAAAACCCTTTATAATAATGAGATAGCGAAGAAGCTGATGGTGATGATGAGTGTGTTTGTGTTAAAAATGGCGGTTAAATAAATATCAAATAAATACTCACTTCACAATCAACCAAGAAAACAAATACCGGGATACAAAAATAAAAAATTAAATTAAAAAAAAACCAATTTGGAAGTGATGAAATGCAAAAGAAACAACAAATAAAATTCATTATTAAAATAATGATTTCGGGAAATCTTTTGATATTTAACTAAATATTTGTTATAAGTGAGTTCGTTACCGTCTGTCTGTCTGTCTGTCTGCCTGTCTGTCTGTCTGTCTGTCTGTATTTGTATCTTTGACACAAATCATTCGTACTTCAATATAATTGTCTTAATACACACAACTCAATTTTTTTTCTCTTCACTTTGAAGACATTAAAAAGGAATGGGATTGTCTTTTTATCGATGGTCTTCTCTTTCAAACGAAAGCATTATTAATGGGTTATTAAAATTTTTCATATTCCAGCAAATGTACTATTTTAATGGTGTCGTAATGACAACAAGCAAAAGATGAGCTATTAATGTTGTAGATTAATAGCAGGCTGGAAATGTTACTCTTCTGGTAGTTGGATGATTTCATTTTAAGATTGGCTGCAGATATTTTCATTCTTTTTTGTTTTGTAACTATTAATCTTGATGTGATGCATTTGGAAAATTTAAATAATACTTTTACTGCTCATCTCACTGATGATAACTAATTTCCTTTTTTTTTGCTTTTGTTATGATTAATGTCACTCACATTTTCAGCAAAACCTACAAGGCAGAAGGGGGGCGATACAAAGAAAAAAAAAAACCACAAAACCGCACAAACATACATGACTACAGCTTTTTGAAAGGATTTTTTCGCTTGGTTCCTTTAAATGTCTGTTTGCCATTTTTTTTTTTGTACATGTCATTATGTATGAATTATAACTTATGTTGTTTTCGAGTGGAGGAAAATACGTTTTTAAGGAAACAATCAGTCAAATTTGTAATTTAGTTGATCCGACAGCCACTCAGTTAGTCACGAAGAAGTCATTGACATTTAAGTCTTCTTTATATTTATACTCCCCAACAACAGAGCACATATCCATTAGCATTCATGCTTTTTCTTGTATGGAATTTTCATTATTTCATCATTTTCATGTTTATCGAAAATAGCAGGCATGCCGCAAACATGCTTGGGGTCACTAGTATGCGCTAATGGCGTTCTCCAAACATCGTTACAATACAACACAAACGTATGGGAAATTGTAAAGGGTTCTCTAAAATAAAACCCAGCTGTCCTCTCTCTTGAACACACAAAATTGTAGAATTGCTTCGTTAGCCCTGGCGTAGATCGTCTACAGCAATTTTTGGTGCAATTTTTCTTCTGAAGCTTAACAATAATTAATTTTCTTCTCATCGCAAATGTCTTTACAATTACGAATAATAGAAAAGAATAACTAAATCGTTCTGCAAGAAAACTTGCATCGTCTAAACGAGGTAAAAGAATTTTTTTTGTGATTCAAAAAACTAAAGATGTAACGGTACCCGTTTTCGCTGATACGATACGGATACCGATACTGGAAAAGAAATATCGGCGATACCAATCCGATATCCTTAAGCATATTAAATTTAAAATCAAATTAAAATTAGCAATTTCAAATCAAAATTTTTAACTTTTTGATACAACCGAGACACCACTTAACACCAACAAGCCCACAAACGTTGCAATCTCTTCGTACAACCTCTTGAAATTGTACGAACCGTTGTATCGTCTGTGGCTTGTCTTGTACAATTTTTCTGTGCCAGAGATTATTAATATTTAAAAATGATATTAATAAGATTTAAAAAACAATCAATTGAACTCGATATCATGGTAAAATTAACAAACAATAAATTTCACGACTTTCGTACAAAGCAAAACGGCTAAGAATTAAAAGAAACAATCTCATTATTCTGCTTTGATTTTATCTTCCGCTGTTTAATGTGATATTTCTCGTAGTTATTATGCAAAATATAACTATTGAATATTAAATTGTTCTTTGGAATATATCGATACCGATATAGCGGCAAACGTGAACTATCCCCGATATATCGGTATCGGTATCGGTTTCATCCCTAGAAAAAACATATGAAAATGTTATGCATTAAACATATTCATCGCAGCAGACTACACGAATACATGACTTCAAATGCCGCGAGGTGCAATTGTCGCCTTGCAGGCAGTCTGAAACTCGGGTTGAACCCAGGTAAAATTTTTCGTTTTGTAGTCGACGTGCAGACTACTTCGACCATCGCCTCCCTTGAATAAAATTCAAAGTTTTTGTGATAATTAAAAGAATAATAAATTTTTTTGCATATCTCGTAGATTTTTTTGAGATCGAAATAATTATTTAATAATTTAATATATTAATGAAAACACTGAAAATGGGATAGAAAAAAAATTTCCCACACTAATGCCCACATTCACAGTCATTAGTCAGTAGTTTTTTTATTTTCGATAATCATTTGGTTTTCCCGAACCAATTTCAGCAGCAATTCAATATCTTGCGCAGTAAAGTTATTACCTCTAGTGCGCCGTGATGCAAATTTGAATCATACCGAAAATCTCTGCGTAGTTTCAAAATTTGAAAACAGTTTTGTGTAAATGTTCGTTATATGTTGTCTCTATTTAATAGGCGTCGTTTTCTCTGCTTTTGAAGTACCGTTATAGCTTTTAATTAATTAATATTGAATTATTGTGCAATTTTGAAGTGTCTGCTTTGTAAAATTTCATAAAAAATGAACGAAATTAAAATGTTATCTTCTTTTTTTAAATGTAAAATTTCATAAACAATAAATAAATAATACGTTGGTTTTTAAAAAGAAACAAAAACATTGTCCACTATTGAATTATAAAAATTTTAGATTTTTAATTTACAGCTAAATGCGCAATGATGCAAATTTGCATCAAAGGACATCAAAGGATTTTTCGCTTCCTGCGCCCTTATAAACGAAAATTATACGAACTGCTAGAACAAAAGTTTGTTTTTTAACCATTTCCTTTCGTTTAAGTGGTATTTTATTTAATTTGGTTTCCTTGCGCACTAGAGGGTTAAGAAATAATGCAATGTGCAATAGCAGTGCTGCCAATATTGAAAATTAAAAGATTGTTAGGGTTACCATTCCTTGGTTATACTGAGAATGTTAGTTAAACAATACACTGTGAATATGAAGTATTAGTTAAACAATAATTATCATTTTAGTTTGCTAATAATTAACTAATGACTGTGAAAATGGGCCTTAGTGGGTTTTTAGTATTTTATATAATTGTATTTTTATTATTTCATATGGTTTCATATGGAAATTGAATGGTTTTTCTTTTACACATAAATCCAAAATTCAGAATTCATAAAATTTGGACGGTTTTCATATGTTTTCTTATTCAAGGTCACATATGGTTTTGCTAGCTAAAGAATTAAAGAAAATCTGTTGCTAAATCATTAAATCTGAGCTTAACTAAAAATATTGTTTTGACAAAATTAACTTCAGCAATTTAATCCTTGAAATAAATAGAATCCTTCGACACAAATCTGTACAGATTGCTACACGGTGTAATCATTGTAAAACATTAAAATACATTATGGCCGTCATATGTAAAAACAAATTTGGCCTTTTACACGATTAGTTTTTAGGAGGTTGCAAAATATTTTCAATGTTGTTTCAACAAAATATTGTGTCTGTTTTTACAGGATGATCAGTTTAAAACAAACTAATTACCTCTACCAAAATCTGTTTTTACAAATTAAGATTACACACATACTTTTGCTGTCCTAAAGGATTTTAGCTGCATGTTTAGCTGCGTTCAGGTTTTGCATTTAATTACAAAAAATAACACTTTGAACAGAAATTGTACAATAACACTGCGGTGGATCTAGAAAACCACACACTAATCGCCTGCCTGCTGAATACATACGGGCGTATTTGGATTTTTGTAATGCGTAAATCTCACACGTTCCAAAGAATTTTGTTTTGATAGGATACGAAGATAAAAATATTTCTTTCAATATATTCGATTACACTAGTGGCAAACTAAATAGCAGAGTTCTTAGTTAACCAATCTTGGGAGCTTTGTTTTTGCCAACACTGTTCCGAAATTCTACTTCCACACACACAGTAAATTGTACGAATAACTCTTGAAAGTGTTCATTCGAAAAATTAGGTATAATTCGTAAGCTTTTTTTATTAAATAGTGCCACATAAATTATTTAAAAATTCTGATAAAAAGGAGGAATTTAAAATTTTTCGCGTAATTAAAAGTGGTAAATTAAGCTGGGCATCATGGGGTCTGAAAAAATTTCTTGGTCTACTATAATTTAACGTTTTACGTAGCAAGATGCTCAGCTTAGCTTAATAAGTTTATTATAGTTTTAATTAAATAAAATAAAATAAATTTAATTAATTAAATAAAAATTTAAAATTATAAAAAAATTTTGAGGGAACATTAAAAAAAGTTTGAACCTATGGAAAGCTGATATAAAATTTTATGTAGAAACTGAATGAGAATTATTAAAAATAAGAACTTATGTAAAGGTAAAAAAAGGGGACACTATTTGGAGGCAATTGTTACGTTATAGCAACGGTTCACAACTGGGTGTCCGCAGCAACTTTGGCGGCGGGTCCGTGAGTAGAGCCGGAATAACTTTGTTTTTACATTAATGTTTTGTTAGTTTGAATTTCTAAGTATTTTTTATTTTATTTTACCAGTGCTCAGAGGATCCTGCTCCCAGTTGGATAAAGGTTTCGTACTGAAGGAACAGGAATACAAGTGTGCAGTTTCAACGTTTTTTTAATTTGTAAAGCAGAGTTGAAGCATCTCCATTGTTATTGCTGACGCATTAAGTTTTAATCCAAAGAACAAACATTTTATTTATTATTTTAATTCACTGATATTTTATTGTTCACATACCAACAAAGAAGGGCCACCGAGTATTGAACCGAGGATCTTCTGGCTGCTAAATCAACGTGCTAACCAACAGCCCGCAACAAACGAATATCATTTTGTATGATAAGGGCAACACTAACTGCCTGGTCCACGATGTTGCACGATATCGATCGATCATTTAGTTACATTCAAAACAAAAAGAAAGTTTGAAATGTTGTTTTTGTTTTGAATGTATTTAAGCCACCGAAAGATATCCTGTGACATCACCGGCCAGAAATTTATCGATCACAAAATAAGAAATTAGCGACGACGGTGTTCGTGTAGCCATGCCGTCAGAGCTGTAAAATATTGCAATCGATTATATTGGAATCACAAGATTTCGTGTTACTGATTGCTAATTCTTTGATGGCAAATAAATACGATGAAAAATATTGAATAATTTTTTTTTTAAATCAATTGATTTATTAATTGATTACAATTCTTCAATTACAAATCCAGTCATTGAAATCGAAATTAAATCAGAATTAAAATCTGCATTCTCTTCAAATTGAACTCCTTCTTCGAGAAATAAAACTGCTTATGACAATTGTGAATTGCCAACAATGTAAATATCTGTTTATCAAGTTTTCTATATACGTTTATATGTTTATATATATATATATATGTACACGCATATATTTATAGTACATTATTTAGCTGGTTGTGATTTCATGTTACTTCGCATGACTTCAAGAAAAATTTGATTGCAACCGAATTGATTGGAAACCAATTAATTGCATTCAATGATTTGAAAAAGATTGGAATTTTGACAAATCTGAATCAATTTGAAATCAAAGAATGCAATAACTTTGTTTGAAGTTATTTCGATTTTTGCAATCCCATCTCTGATTGTCATCACAATAATAATTTAGAAAGATTATAATGTGTAGTATTCTGTCGTTTACATTTTTTTATTAAAAATTTCCAATTTAGTTGTCTTCCTTAAAAGAATGGCTACATAATGGCTGCCGTATTCATAAAAATTTTTTTTTGAAATTTATGGAAGTTATATTGATTGAATCTTGTATGGAAATTTATCTATTAAACTTTTTATAAATCAACAATTTTTTTTTTATGAATATGACAGTGGCTTTATAAGCGAACAATAAAGTGCAAATGCTTCAAATGAAAATGGTAAAATTGTGCCTTAAGTGGCTTGGATTTTTTAAAAGGCACTTGTAATGTCATGATTTGTCAAAATGTTCTTAAAACACCAGACAGTGTTAAAAAATGACGAATAAAATTCTTGTCCAGTGTATGAAAATGTAACATTTTCTTTTTTTAGTTTGTTTGCCTGTTTAATTTACAATAATTTTTTTTTATCCATCAGCTACAGGTCCGCCAATAGCAACAACAAGCCAAAGTTGAAAAAAATCAAAACATTTCCAGCTTCACCTACAACATTGTTACGAATTGTTGCACAAGCGACGAGCGACAAACAAACAATCAAATTAACAGGCTCACACATGTGGTAATCATGACTGAGAGTGCTGCTGGTTATTGTTGCTGCCATTTAAAACAACGTTAGTTGTAGTTGTTGTTGTTGCCGATTTTAGTGTAGTCATTAAATTTTTAATGAAAGTGTTTTTCCCACATGTTTACAGTTCGACGATTTATTCTTTTTTTTGTGTGTGTGTGTGTGTTATTTTTATAATTCCACTGCGGTTTGCCACATTTTTATATGCCTGCATTTTAGTGTCCATAGTAGAAAACAACAACGGTAGCAGCAGCAGCAGCAGCAGCAACAACTGCAATAGCGCATTATGCCCGAAGGTTGCATTATATTCACATCTGTAGGAGACTTTGAACGTGTGGCTGTGCGTGAGTGTGTTCGAAATCGTTGTCCTTGTTCATTTACATGAACATATGTTTTATTTGTCAGCAGACATGTGTGTGAGTGCATGCGAACATATGTGCATATAAATATGTGTTGTGTGGATATGCGAGTCAAAGTGTGTGTGCGTGTGTGTGTACGAATTGTTCAGACAATGTCAAAGATAAATATTTACATACGAAAAGTGTGTGTGTGTGTGTGTGTGTGTGTGTGTGTTTGTAAGTGTTTGTATGTTCAACAAACCGGACAAATGTTATTGCATACAATTACCGTAATAATATGGTGGTCATGATTTTACCCAGTAAATGACCAAAACTACAAAGAAAACATTGTCTGATATGGAATCTATAATTTGCTGTTGTATTCGTGTTCAGTTGCCGTGGAAAACTGTGCATTTTTATTTTTTTTATTTCATAAAGAAACAAATATATGTTGGTGCATGTGTGTATATGTTTGTGAATATGTGTACATTTTGTATCAACTAAAGACAGATTTAAATTTTAAAATAAATAAAAAACAATTTTTAATCACCCACAAATGGCGATGGATGGAATAGTTAGCACGTTGTCTACAAAACCAAAAGTCCTACGTTCGAGCCCAGTTTCAGACCAAGTCATAGAAATATTTCGCATTTTTTCTGATGTGTATTAGTGTGTGACTTAAGCTGAATTCACCCACTGTTTCGGAACGGAATTTTTGTTCTGAAACATTTTTTTTTTATATGTAGTTTGACATTTATCTTTTTGAGAGAGAGAGAGAGCGATAGAGAGTTAATATGTTTCAGATCCTGAATTGGTTTAATTTTAAATTTTGTTCCGAAACATTTGAACTGTGCTGCCAGCTTCTTAAATTTCTTATGCGAAGTTGAACTGAGCTGCCATATCTTACGCCATAAGCAGTTGGCGTTTATCCATTTTTATTTCTTTAAGATTTTTTTTGTTTTTAATACACAATTTCTTTAATACAGAATAAAAAAGAAACCAAATACATTCACACAAATAAAAAATATGAATGTGATGCCAAAAAAAAACAAGCAAATTGCAATTATCTGCTACTGTGCTGCCTAATTGTTAAACTAACACGCCTCGTTTCCAAAAATATTTCATATGGCAGCTTCGTTGTTCCAGAACAATTGTTCGAAGTGGGTGAATCACTTCAGAACAATCTCTCAAAAGAGTAAAAATGTTTCAGAACAAGAATTTCGTTCCGAAACAGTGGGTGAATTCAGCTTTAGTGTCAGTTGTTGTCGGAAGGTTTCAGTGGCGATGGCATTGGCAGTGGTCTCTGAACAGTACACACTTCAGCTGATACCAATACACAGGCATATCAGAACGCCCTCCTTCGTCGGTATTGTGCAGCACCAGCCAAGTAAAACATTTTCTAAAAATGTCTACTAAAAATGTCTACTAAAAACGAAGCTTTAAAATTTAACACGTCTCCTTGACATCGGAGACGCTACAACACTTTAAACTACTTTTTTTTTAAATTTTGTTTTTGTTTTAAATGTTGTTACGCGAACGAACGAATTCGAGTGAGATCGTGAGCCAGGCAGTTTGAGGACTCACAAATGGCACCGAAATTTCATATGATAATTTGCTTTAATAAATTTGACGTTCCTCAATAACCGATATGTTACTTGTTTCAAGTTACTAAATTTTCAAATGCTGCAAATGCACAACAAAAAATATCCTGGAAAGCGAAAGAGGAAACTGTCAAACTATTAAATTTAAAATATGGGCATTTCTAACGGAAACAGACTTTTAGCGTCTGTCAATTTCTAAATTGTTTATTTCTCATTTTGTCTTCCTTAAAAACTGTTGTCCCTTTCATTAATAATGTCCTTTTAAAATGCAGCAGCAATACGTATGTTGTTAGTAAAATCATGTGCTAAAACAAGCTGTTCTCCCGCATTGATGCCAATAAATACATTTGTCATTGTTATCTCTTCTTACAGTAGACTCTGTACGAGAAATGAGAACAAGACCACCCGTTGCTATATTTTTAAGAATTAAGAAAACAACAACAACAACAACAACAACAGCAGAAAGTAGAGCCAATATCCTAACTGGTTTAGTAGAAACGTATGTTTCCTGATGGTGGTCCATTTTATTTATTTGCTTTCTCATTCCCTTTCAATTTTAATATTTCGAAATTATTTTCTTACCAAAAACGAAATTGTTTCCTTTCGATTTGATACTCCAGTTCTATATATAAATAAAAAAATAAATAAATAAATAAATAGATGTTTGAGAACACAAACAATCATTGACAATATAATGAACATTAGGTTTCGATATCCTTTTTTATGTTAAATGCTTGATGTCCTTTTTATGCGATTCTTAAGTGTGTGTTTTTCAGTATCCCAGCATAAATGTTTTGAATAGATTTTGTTTGTTCATGTGTTCGTATGATAAGTTTGCATACATATGGATACTACTCGTCTATGGGTGTGTAAAAATGTGTGGCCTTGTGCGTGCGACCGTGTTTAACGGAATTTTCTCTAAAGTATCCTCTTTTAAACTCGCAGCATATTGTGTGTATGGATGCGAGTAAATAAAATCATCATCATTTATCATTTGCCATATTGTTTCAATTCAATTCAATAGATTAACATCGATATTGAACTTATTTTGCGCTTCGCTGTACCTTGTAAATGTAGTAGTGCACGCGCTGCCACACACACACACACACATACATCCTAGTGAATGCGATGGCTATGTGCGTGTGTGTGTTACATGTGGATATTTGTTTAGCCTGCGAACTATCCCTGTTATAAATTTTCTATCGATTTATTTTATTTTATCTCAAGCATGGGTTCGTTCTTTCATCCTTTTTGTTGTTATTTTCGCCAATTTTTTTTATACATATATTCTACTGGTATTTGGGTGTTTGTCATTTAATGCTGTTGAATGATTTCATTTAGAAAACGGAAACCTCTAATCTGACCATGTTGTTTAACGCATCACTGTTACTACAGTTTTTGTTTTTCTTTTGTTCTCTTTTTTTATTTCATGTGTCCCTTTCTTTTCGTTTCTAAATTGGCAATTTAGATAGAAAATTTACTGCAGTTTGAAACAGTAATTCTATTCTATTGAATAATGATAAAATAACTTGTAGATAGCTGCATACATATAGACATACATATAGACATATGTACGTAGTATATGTGAAATTTTTAATATTCAAATAAGAAATAATTATCAACATTAATTGAAAACTGCTATTGTGCATTAAAACAAATGGAGAAAGTTTGTTAACTGAAATATAAAACTTATTACTAATTTAATTAGAATCATAAACATTGTGACGTTGAAAATAATTTTACCTGCAAACAATAATGTAATTAGATGCTTTAAGCATGAAAAATACATTCGCCACAGCTGACTACGAGCTACAATTGTAGTTGGCTGCTTTCGTTGACGGCAAGTGCACCATAAGCAGCTGATGCAAATTTCTGTAGTCTTCATGTCCCAGATCATACACAATTTTCTTGTTGCCCACTTCTTCAATTCGAACTTCTCACAATTTTATCTGAATTATATACATATACATTTATACGACAGCTGTTTGATAACTCCGCAGCTATTTGAATAAACATATTTTTTGTCCGGCAAATAAACGTTTTATTTTTCAACATAATCTGCTTTTAGATTAATGCATTCAGTGCTTTCGTTTGTACTATATCTTTTAATTCCTTCCAAATAATAGGTTTTTCCAATGACCTCAAAATAGCCGTTCGTTTCGATTACGACCTCTTCCTTCGACCCTAATATCTTACCACCTACACAGGAAAAATATACCAAATTTAAAAATAAAAATAAATAAAAAAATATAAAAAAAAAACAAAAACCAATTTTCCAGAAGAAGTTACACAAAGGAGTAGCGAAATAACGAATAAAAATAAATTTTTTTTTACAAGCAAACTCAATAAAATTGATTATTGAGGAGTAAAGCATATCCATATAGTTCTCTTTCGCTAACGCTTAGTTAGCTTAGTCAGTGTTTTTTTCTAAATTTCTGACTACAAACTTAAGATTCTTATCAATCAATCGAGAATTATAGTTGAATACAAATTCAAACAGAAACCATAACAATCCATTAGTTTGCTTTTTACACTTACATACTCGTACATATTTCTATTTTCATGTGTTTTCAAAAAAATAAAAAAAAATGGCTCTTTTTTTTTTTTTTTTGTTTTTTTTATCTAGGGCCAGCACTCAGGAGATGGCTCCTACACATGGGAAGCATTGTGCTGGAACTATAGGAAAGGGATAGTAGGAGAAACGACAGGAGATGAAGCTTAATTTATTATTTTACAGCTCTGCTTTTGCACGTTCTTTGTTTATACTCGGAGCAGTGCTGAAGCTTCGGTTTAGTAGCCAATTTTATTATTATTTTACTTCGCCGGTGCTACACAATACCGACGAAGGAGGGCGTTCTGATGTGATTGTGGATTGCTATCAGCTGAAGCCGATATTTGTTCAGTGACCAGTGACTATGCCTTCGCCACTGAAACCTTCCGACAACAACTGACACACAAAGACACACTAATGCACATCAGAAAAATGCGAGATGTTTATTTTCATTATAAAATTTTTTGTCTGAAACTGGGGTTGAACCCAGGTCTGTTTTTTTGGTTGTGTAGCCAACGTGCAGACTACCATCCATCGTACCATCGCCACCCTCTTTAAAACGTTGATTCGTAAACTTGGTTGCCGAAGTTGGTGTAGCTGGCCACTCCTGCCCTCAAGGATCCATACTGTCTGCGAGTTACTCTTCAATAAATCGCATAATGGTATAATGAATTTATAATAATTTTCATTTCTTGGAAATTCGTTTCAATTAAACTTGAATTGTTTAGTCCGGTTTAAATGAGACACAATAACAATCGTCAATGAAAAGTCATTCATTTAAAGAAAATCCCTTATATACAGATGTCCTTTTTACAGCCGTCAAAATATTTAAACATTAGCAATAATGAAACCAACATCATAAATCGTTCATTATAAATGATCTTCCGCAGCCTAAGGAAAATTTCACAAAAATATCAATCGATTGTTTGTTTTTTTAAATATTGAAAAGTCCTGCTGGCATCCCGTTGAGTTTAGCTGACCACTGTGATTGTGTTTTGAAAAACGTATGCTGGGAAATAGAAATTAAGAATTTAAGTAACAAAAGGTGTTACAATTTGTGACTTGAAATGCTGTATTTGCTCGTTTAGAATTAGAACAATTGAATGGTTTCGTAATTAAGAACCAATAAAATTGAAATTGTTGTTAGTCGTCGTCATCTTAATCATCCGAATCAGCGTTAGCAATGACTTTATTAAGCGTTTTATTGAAATAGCAAAACAAGATGTCCCTTACTTGGCCACCACCATCACCACCAATTGCCAGTTTCTTTTTAATGTTTTATTTTTATGGTCTCATAGGTGGTGATCATTTTATGCGACCAGGAAGTATAAACATCGGTTTATTTCATGCTGTGCATGTATTTTTATAAGGATTCTATGATTTTGAGGGTTAAATATAATTTGAAGGTGTTGGTGAATGAAAAGAAATTTCTTTATTACCACACTGTAGTGTTTATTAGAAAGATTAATAGCGAATGCTTATTTGGGTTTATTTTATTTTATAGTTAGTACAGAAAGAAAATATAATTTAAGGATTACGTTTGAAATTTAAAACATGCACTGAGATGTGACAGTAAAATAACTAAATGTGGACAGTATTGTTTTAACTCTTTTTTGTTTTTTTTTGTTATTCCTCGGCAGATATTCTCACTTTATTTGAATCACCTTTATTGAGAATTTTGGAATAAATGCCATTATTGAGGTCAATATTTCCGTACAAAATATAAATTAAGTTATTGCACAATAAGTACGAAATTTTTATAAATATTGACTAAAACTTGAAGTGAAAAGAAAAAAATTCTTTACAATGGCTTAATGTAAATTGACTAAATTAAATATGTGTGAACACTAAATTATATTGCCTAAATTATCTCAATTAATTATGCGAACACAATTTACCGTTATATAGAAAAAATCGCAAGTTGCACCCCATAATTTGTAATAATTCGAGAAGTAGTTCTTCGATAGAACTAAAATAAACATAGAAAGATGGAGAATAAAATAACATTTATGTTTTTATTATATTATGTTATTATACATATTTGGCAAATTCTTATAGTTTAGGAGATATTCAGCATGTTTTCAGAAAAAAAATCTCTTTTTTTCCAAGAAAATTAAAAAAAAATTTCTTTTAAAAAGTTTATTAAAAATTTTAATTATATTATTAATTGACCTTTTTTATTATATTTTTTGATATATATTTATTAAGCCTGAGGTCTTTTTTTATTTTTTTTATTTTTTTTTTTTTTTTTTATTTTTTTATTTTTTTTTTTATTTTATTTTGTTTTTTATTATTCGATATTTCGTTAACAGCTTGTTAACATCATCAGGAATAATAGGAAATTATAATTCTTTGAAATATAAAAATATTTTAATAATTAATAAAAAAATTTGTTCCAATTAATACATGAATTCCATGAAATCCTGTTGCTACAAAAAAACTTGAACCATAAATTGAATCTGCAATTGTAAATGAAGCTTCAATATATTCATATATTTGAAGTATAGTAAAATAAATTCCTAATAAAATTGTAAAAAATAAACTTTGAATTGCCTGAGAATAATTTCTAACTAATAAACTATGATGAGCTCAAGTTACAGATACTCCAGAACTTAATAAAATTATTGTATTTAATAATGGAATTTGAAATGGATTAAAAGGTAAAATTCCTACAGGTGGTCAAATCAATCCTAATTCTACTGATGGAGATAAACTTCTATGAAAAAAAGCTCAAAAAAAAGAAATAAAAAAAATAATTTCTGACACAATAAATAAAATTATACCTCATCGTAATCCTTTAATTACTACAATAGTATGTAATCCTTGAAAAGTTCTTTCTCGAGAAATATCTCGTCACACAATTTTATTATATATTAAAAATATTAAATAAACAAAATCTGAAATGTTCTTATTAGTTTTGGTACCATATGTTACCAATAAAAGAAGCAATATTTCATTGAAATCTATTCATAAATTCTGATTTTATTAACAATTAACTGGTAGCAGCTATTTACAGACATTTTTTGTGATAACAAAGTCTATCAAAAATATCGCGTCAGACGCTCCAGAAAATTCAGTTGAATTGCCACGAACGAAGATGTTATGCACCGAATGATGGTGACATGATCTCACACTTGACTCCATCGTTTAACCAGAAAAAGCATAGTGCTATAAGCGACAAAGTTAAGTTAAGCAAGTGATATATTTTCGTACAAGTTAAGTAGTATTTATAACATATATCGTTACTTAAAACGCACAGGGCTCTGACTAACAAAATGGAAAACACGAAACTATTAAAAAAAAATCATTACAAATTTCTTCTGATAGTAATTAAAGGCTTTTTACATTCTAGGTGACGATATATATTTTTCTAACTTTCTTTCCCCATTTTGGTTACATTTTTTCAAAAATATATTTTTTTCCTCACCTCCATACAAAAATCCGCAGTGTGCAACGTCATTATTTAAAAAAGTTACTTTTGTAACGTCACGAGGTGAGTTTTGAAGCTTTTCGTATGCATTTTTTACACAAGATAAAGGCCGCTATAAAGAATTATTATGCATTATTAATTTCATAATATGCATAAAAACATACACAAAACAAATATATTTCACTTTTTATATTTAGTAACTAGCTGACCCGGTCCGCGTTGCTGGCCCTAAGCAAACATTAGTGTTGTATTACCACAAGATTTATTTATTTAAAATAAAAAAAAGCAAAAAAAATAAATATATGTATGTATATGTCATTGGTGGTGCAATATGAAAATTGGATTTTGACTCGCCCCTCCGCCCGCAGACCGAAAATCAAAAATCAGACTTCACAGTGTCACCCGCCTGAATATTCGGTTGATTCCCTGAAAATTTTATTAAAATCGGCCCAGCCGGTTTGGGGTCCATACGTTACATACATACACACATCTTGTTTTATATATATAGATTAACTCCTTTAATTGAATATTATTTTTTTTTTCAATTAAAAGTTTAATTAATGCAGCTAAATTTTTAAATAATTTTCGGGCTTAATACTGAAATAATTAAATTATTAGTTTTTTTGCCATGAAATACACAAAACAATGACCTATTTTTATTCAAATGATTAATTTATTTTTCATATATGCAACACACTTTATACAAATAGAAATTAATACCCAACATATTTTCGAATTGAGTTCAAATAATTTCTGCTATTAAAATTTTTTCTGGAAATTTTCAAAATATTTAATTAAATTTTTAATTATTATTATTAAAAATTAATTGAAACTTAATTCAATTAAGTGAAAATCTAATTAATTTTTTAATTGATATTACAAAATTTTTAATTGAAATTTTTTTCTGTGTAATTAGCACACAATTTCCTCCCATTCGTTTCTTATTATTATCATTTATTTATTTATTATTTATTTTTTTGGTAAAAGGAAAACTGTTTTCAATTACAACAAAATACTTCTTTTGATTTTGTCACAAACAATGCAAGAGAATATAATTCAAGATAATAATAAAATATTGTGACTTTTTTTTTCTTTTTTACAGATCGATAAAAGAAACGGTAAGTGAAATACACAGGGAGGAAAAAAATGAAGTAAATCCCTTCATAATTCCCACAAGAAATTTATAGCACGTAAAAATTGAATAGATATGTCACCCACGTTGTTGTACGATCGTCAATCACAACACTGTAAATGTCAGTTTATCAAACATCTACAATAAAATAAATCCTAAATTAAGTTGTACTTCCCAACTTCCGGAAGAAAATCTAAAAAAAATAAAAACAACATAACATTTTTGTTGTCCTGCAACGAAACGGTGACCCAAAATAACAATAAAAAGGTGTTGAAATTAAAAATTTGTCAGGTGTCAAGAGCAAATGCAACATCAAAATCCATTATTTAAGGACGCAATCGAAATTGTAAAATAAACTCAAAACAAAGAAAAACAAGTGTCAGGCTACGATTTGAAAATTTTATTGAAAATTCTAATGCAAGTGCAATGAGCTGGCTTGCTGGCTGCAAGTACATGTTAGTTCGTTCATACATTTTCTATTCCTTGCAGCATATTTATTTGCTGATAAGAATTTCTTCGCATTTCAGTGGAAAATATTAATATTCATAAGAGAGTTTTGTGATTATCGCTTTGTAATTTAATTTGAAAAAATAAGCAGAAACACTTTTCTGCACCGTCACTTATTTTTGTTTCCTTTAAATCAGGAATATATTTCCTTCCAGTTATAAAAATTCTTATGATGTTTTTAATTTGAACAGAATCCTGATTTTGTGCTCATTTGAAAATTCTGTTTTTCTAACAGCCTTTTCATTTCCTTTTGCACAATTTAGTTCAATAATATTGTTACTCGTAGTTGGCAATTTTCAACACGTGTTGTACGAAACTCATAAATTTCATTTTAAAATCTCTAAAATTTCCTTTGATTTTGTTGTTGCTTCATGCTCTTGCGTCCGTGTTCTTTCTTAGTGCAACTGTAAAGTTGGAAAATTTTCACGCTGTTGTACAGTTCACAGGACCTTAAAGGTATGAATGAATGAATCGAACAATAATTTTTTTCTAATATGCAGACAGAGCGATTTCTTCAAACTTTAAAACTTGTAAAATTTGAAAACTTTTAGTCTTTTAGTTTTAAGACAGCGTGCGTCGTCATTGTTTTAGTCATCAAGTTCCATGTGCTCGAACAACATTTGCATTTCTGTGACACATTAAATCGACAGATGAAGTAAGAATTAGTTCTTCCTGCAACACATGCGTATGCGTTGTCCTGGAACTAAGGAATTCAGTTTTGGGAGTGAAATGGAGGGATATTCGATTTGAATTTTCCCACGTCAAAAGTGACACATATGTATGTGCTGTACAGCCGAAGAATTAGTTCTCTATGTAATGAGTAGTGCGCTCTTAATGATAAAAGCGTTGTGCGTAGGAATGAACGGGTATGAATTCCCCCATTTCATTACAGTACATACCATTATTGTAACGATCAGTGATGTTAACGTTTTTATTTCGATTTCCGTTAAGATATAAAAAATTTACTCTTTTGAGGTAAAATTGCCATACGCAAAGACGTGTTTTTATTAATTTTTAATTCAGTATATTGATTTAAATAACAACAACAACAATTAAATGAAACAACTATGTGGTAATAATTTTAAAATCTGCAATTTCAGTAAAATCGATTTATGCATTTTTGTAACATTTAATCTTAACTTAAAGATATTATTTAAGCATTTATGACCGGTGTGTATAGAATTTACTTGCAATTGGCATAATTTTGAGAAATGAGAAATATGTATGTATATGATGTGTAGACACATAATGAATGCTGAACACTTAAAAATTAAAACATTTTAAAATTACCATACACCATACATACGGTAATTACAGTACTGTTAACATCACTGGTGACCCCACATAGCGGCGATGCTCAAGAGAGTCAATGGACTTGATTACCCTACCATCCCCAAACAGTTTCTTCGTACACGCTTGAGTTACTTCCAAGTACTCTTTGAGGCACCGGTCCAAGAAAACCTAAAATATAAGTTTGTACTCCCAATAAGAATAAAATCACTCTTTCACATCCTGTTAATAACCACCATTATACTATTATTATTGTTCAAATATATTTAATTTTATAACACAAAATGTATTTTGCAGTATTTAATGCCAAAATAATAAAATTTTACAAATACTTTGTCATTCGTTGGTTGTACATGAAAGTAGAGCAAGCAGACCATTAAGGAATACAATTTTTTTTTATATTTTTCTTGAAAAAAAAAAATTTTTTTTTTTTGCTTTTCTTTCGGAAAATGTGAAAACATCGAGTGACACTTGTTTCATGTTTTTAGAGCAAAACTGTGAACACTTTGGGCTTTCCATACTTGTGATTGTTATTTATTTATTTTTATTTTTATTTATTTTTTTTTCCAAATATTAACACCAAAAAATATACATGCAGTTTGTACAAAAACAACAATGCCATGCCGCCCACCCACTCAAACACAAACAAGGAAAACAGTTTTTCACAACCATGCTTTTCTCCTAAGGCTTTCAAAAATGTTGCATAGATGTTTCAATAAACATGTGTGCATGTCAGTGTGTTGGTGTAAATGAATGTGACAAAGTGTTACTTCAACTGTATTTGTGTGTGCTGCTGGAAAATAATAGAAGATATTTTTCATCAAATTGTTATTGAAATTCTAGCACAGGGTGCTAAAGGGTTGTTTCACCAGTTTATGATTCTTCTTCACACACACACACACACACACACACCCACAAATAGACGGGTTTTCCAACATCCTTCTTTATTAGTTTTTTTTTTGTTGGTGTTTTTTGATAAAGTGCCATAAAATTGTATTGTATCTCGTGCCATTAAAAATTTTCTTTTAAAATTTAATTTTGAAATCATTATTTTCTGAATTCACTGAAGGCAAGTTTTTCTGTGCATGGACGCAAGGGGCTGCCTATGCCGTTATTTATGACCGTTCAATGTTTGATTTAATAACTGTCCGACCTTCTGGTCTATGGAGTAAGTAGCCATGTCTAATAAATCTTTTAGCGAAATATTTTTAAGACATTTACAGAATGATTGTTGACAGTTTGTGCGTCACACTTTTTGGTGTGAGTCGTCTACCTGCCTCGACGAAGTCTTCATAATTTAATTATAATGTACAATAGAAAAGCGGCCATTTAAGACAAGAAACACACCAAGGCCTGGTCTCAGGCTCAAAATAGTATCAACTCCGGTGTTGCCACTTTGTGTGTAATTTCTACTCGGTGTGTAATTTTACTTTGAGTCTTACTACAGGGTGTCTGGTGGCAAATTTATATTTTTAAATACAATTATTTCAAAATTGGAATTATCGATTGTGCGGATTTGTCAGTCACAATGTCGCAGTGGTCGAGTGAGCATCGCGCGTTCGCTGTGGAAACATTTTTTAAAAGTACTGATTCTTACGTAATTGCTCGTTTACAATTTTGTTCAAAGTTCGGTATTCGGCGAATAAGTGATGGACCGAGTGTAAATTTAATTCGTTCGTGGGTGCAGAGATTCCGCGCAACTACTTCGGCTATGAATGCCCCACGGCCAGGGCCCAGTCGATCTTCAAGGAGTCCCGAAAACATTGAATTGGTTGAAAGCAGTTTACGTGAAAATCCGCCACTTTCAATACCGAAAAGACCAGCCTCACTGGGACTTCCAAGAACGATAATTCAAGAAATTTTAAAAAAGCATCTGAAGGATCTGGATGACATACTCGTTAAATAAATAAAATCCGCATTTCCATTCTATCGTTGAATGCTCTTAATAAAACTTTGTGTCAATTATTACGTTTTTTATTTAAGTTTGAATATATAAATCTGCTACCAGACACCCTGTACATTCTTTCATGCAACTCTTAGAGCTTGTAAAACACACATGTTAACATTACAAAACTATAGGCCATCATAATACCCATTTGCATATGTTTAAGTACTAATTTTCCCATCATACTTCATGCCTCTTTCGTTAATAAATCAATGAAAAAATTATGGCAATTAAAACGCGGATAATGGTAAAGTTTAGACTCGATATAAACGAAACCATTAGCTCAACACCCCTCCTTTTAAGATAAATAACAACAAGAAAGAAAACAATCAGAAGTTTTGGCGGAATGTTCTTGCGATACAACAAACCAAACAATAACAACAACAACAACTACAACAACAACAACAACAGTAAAATGGCTAAAAATAAGCAAAATAACTAAAAACAGTTTATTAATGTCAACACGACAAAAATTTTTGAAATTTTTGAAATGGAAACAGACTTGAAGGCAAAGAACGGCAACGGCTTTACGAACGGACCTACTAAACAACAATGCTGACCAGAATTACAACATACAAGATTCGCTGAAGTGACTGCAACACTGTTGGGAAATAATTAAAAAAAAGCACGACAAATGAATTGATATTCCACAACTTGCAAACATGTACACACACATGACATGTCAATATCAAAAAAAATCCACTCACTTGTTCGTGTTCATGTGTCAATAAAAACAGAATAAATATTCAAACAAGGGATGGGCGCTTCACGCGAATCACTGAGCGTGTCCTCAATCAAGTGAGTCCAAATTAAAGTGAGTCAACAAAGCCAAGCTTCCGCTAATTGAATATATATGTATGCACGAACATGAATGATTTCTGACTAAAAGATTTACGCTCTGAATAACGTGCAACCGACTTATACCTGCTTAAGAGGCAGATATCACACTGTATATAAAAATGTTATAGGCCTTTATTAGATAACATTTTTATTATGTGTATAAAGGAAGGTAATGATAAATTTTGAGCTGGCCTTTGAAATTATTTACTTGCTTAACTGAATTTATGCACAATTATTTAGACCCATAACAACGTACACGAGCGAATCGAAATAATTTACGATTTCAAGTTAAAATTGTTTACCATCTCAATTTTGATTTGAAGAAATAAATTTTGTGAGAAAGCGTTCAATTTATGATCATGAAATTCTTGTAAAATTTATGATTTTCCCATCAACTGGCAGAATAAATAAATAAAGTATTTTTTTTAAGTTTTATTTTTTGTGCATAAAATCTGGAAAAAGTAAAGTTTAAATTGGAAGATGTTTATTTAAAGTAACATTGCACAGTGATACTGGTTGCAAACAATAGTGATCATTGTTAGGTATCTTCTATATGCCCCGCTTGGAAACAATTGTATGCATGAATTTAGTAAATTTATTTATTAAAAATATTTAAAATTAAATAATAAAATGCATGTTGTATAAGGAAAATTTTTAAAGAAGCTATTTGGTTTGTTTTGTTTGTATATTTCGTAATTCTCAAATATTTTCTGGAAGTAAAATTTCTTAGCTTCTTTCATGAATTTGGTTAAAGGTCTACTGAAGATTTTGATATTAGCACCAAATGAAATGCTGCATATAGACCAACTAAACTATATAACAAACACAGATAAATAATAAAAATATAAAATTTTATTTCGTTAAATATTTAAAAATCGACGTTAATGAAAATTTCAAGAGTTTGTTTTCAGATCCACTAACTTAACACGGTGCGCTTTGGTCCGTCCAATACAATTCAAAAATATATTTTTTTTTTGTCATTGCATTTTTTTTTGGAATTTTTAAAAATATTTAATTAAATTTTCAATTATTATTATTAAAAGTTAATAAATAATTAAATTAATTAATTATTTTTAATTATATTATTAATTGACCTTTTTTATTATATTTTTTGAAATGTATTTATCAAGCTTGAGTTCTTTTTTTATTTTATTTTGTTTTATTATTCGATATTTCGTTAACAGCTTGTTAACATCATCAGGAATAATAGGATTTCCTATTGAATAATAAAACAAAATAAAATAAAAAAAGACCTCAAGCTTAATAAATTAATTAATTATTATTAATATTAATTAAATTTTTAAATATTATTATTAAAAATTTAATTGAAAATCAGTACAATTAAGTAAACAATAATAATTTAATTTAATACCATTAATTTATTAACAGGTGAAAATCTAATTAATTTTTTAATTGATATTACAACATTTTTAATTAAAATATTATATAATTTTTTTTTCAGTGTACTTACTATGTAAGTAAATTTATTGTTTTTATATGCAGAATAATTCATTGTATTGAAGAAACATTACTTTCATTGCATTTAAGACAACAATATTATTTCATATTTGAAAGTTTTCATCAGGTTTATGAATTAATTTCATTGATGTTGCGTAACAGTATTATTATATCAATGAAACATGTACATTTTATATATGAAAACGTTTCGTTAAACTAAAGAAATTGTTTTATTACATTTATAAAACACACAGCTAAATGAAGTTCTTAAATGTAATGTAACATTTTTGATCATTGATCCAATGAAAGGCATCTTTGAGTAACTTTTAATGACAAATTTCATTGCATTAATGTCTTTTCCTAATCCCAAGCGTTTCCAAAGTCATTTCTTGGTAGATCTACACAGCGACGAGGAAACTACCGGCCAAATGTGCAAATACGAAAATTATTATCATCTGAACTAGTTTCACACAAAATTATTTACTTCCTTATGCTGTCATGGCCTTCTTTGCGACGATTATTTGCGATTTAGATAAGGGTATTAAATGGGAAAAATTTTTTTTTCCTTCTTGGACCAGCACTCAGGAGATGACCCCTACACATGCGATGCCTTGTACTGGAACTAGAGGAAATGGATAGTAGGAGAAATGACAGGAGGTGAAGCTTCACTACACGGCAACTCTGCTTTTGCACGTTATTTGTTTTATAGCAGTGTTGTAGCGTCTCTGATGACAAGCAGACATATTATATTTTGAAACTTCGTGTTTATTAGCCATTTTTATTAATTATTTTACTTCGCCGGTGCTACACAATACCGATGAATGAGGGCGTTCAGACGTGTCTGTGTATTGGATACAGCAGAAGCTGTTACTGTTCAGTGACCAGTGACTATGCATTCGCCATTGAAACCTTACGACAACAATAGACCGAAAGAGACACTGATGCATATCAGAAAAAATGCGAGATCTTTTTATCATTTTATCTAAAACCCAGTAAATTTTGGTTTTTGTAGTCAAAGTGCAAACTGAAAATAAATCACAAAAATTACCTGTTGGACTAGTGACGAATTTACGCCCACAAAATTGTGTTACATTTTTTCGTTTTTAATTCTTTCTCAAGAAAAATTTTCTACGATTTCGCAATATTTGCAGGACAATCTTTTCCAAAGTATTCCTTGAAAGATCTGCACAAGACCGACCAAAAAAAAACCACAAAAATTTAAATATTTATATGTTCGAACATCCATTTAAAAATCACTGAATATGTTTCGATTTGCAATTTTTTTATTGTTGTCATTGTCATTGTCTCTGTTGCTGTTAGTAAACTCGCTGTCGTAAAGTCTCCGAAATAAAAATGAAATGAAATAAAAATGGTGAAGAGAAAACCAAAATCACTTAAGCGCCTGGAATACTAAACAGCTCTTAATTAGACTTCGGGTGATTAATGTCGGATTCGGTTACGATTTCTTAAGAATTAAATAAACAGATTACGTTCTGAGGTGACAAATCTTGATCTTTTTTTTTTTTTTTGAACGATTCGATTTAGCTGGTTCCTCTCTCCTTCTGTCTTAGTGATGGCTTTTGGCAAACAGAAGAAAAAAAATAAATCACAGCAAAAATGCTTTCAACAAAAATTCAATATATAAAAATAAACTAAACCGCAACAAAACAAAAAAAAAACAAAAAACAAAAGAAACTAAAAACGAAAGAGTTGTAAATGTTTTCGGTGAATTTCCATTTAAATAAAATGTACAGGAAACACATGGTTGTTATCGAAATAATCAAACCACCCATGATTCGTGGTATTTCTATAAGAAAAAAATAACAAGTATTAAAAAAGACGTTTCTTTTATGATTCAACAAAGCAAACATCATCTTAAATCTATCATAGCCATCTGACGAATCGTTTTTATTGCATTTAATAAATTATGTTTTAAATTAATTTAGCATTTATTGCAGGCAGCATTCAGTATTGATTTGCTTTTAAATGGCATGGAGTTTTTTTTTCGTCGTTAATTTAAATTTCTTAAACAATGGACAAATGAATAACTTACACAGTGCTTGAGATTAATGGAAGAAAAGGGCAACCATCTCACTACACTATATAGTGCCTAGGATGACTAGTTAGTACAAGTATTGGAAAATAAATCTCAACCACTATCAGAACTTCGGATGAATTTCATTAACACTTCTCCTGCTCAAATAAAAACAAACAAACAAACAAAAAATCAAGCTGCCGCGTACATCCGTATAGTTTGTCACATGGATATCTCTAAACAAGAATAATAGTGGCATAAAAGTATACTGTAAATGCAATAAACTGATCGGCTTAACAGATACAACTTCTAGAAAAACCATGTTACAGACGCAACACGAAATTATAAAAGACTCCCTGGATACTTCCTTGTCCTACTGAAGGGCCACCGGTTCAGTCACTAACCAACACTTTTTGTCGAAATTCCCACGAAAGGTGATGGCGAAAACATATAAAAAGATGCTGCTGACTGAAAGACCATTGCTAAATGTATTATACGCGTATACACGTAGTGTTTGCTTTAAAAAGAGCCTTGATAATATAAGCAAGTCTTATAAAAGTTGCAATTTCATCAATAAAATAAAAAATAAATTCGCACGTCCTTAGCAAACAAACTGCATATTCGAATCAGGTTTCACCCCTACAAGTTGTAGTGATCTTCTGATCCACATGTCATTTGTGAACGTAATCGTGCAGTCCAAAGGCACGTGTTCTGAGCCTTATGAGCAACGTATTTAAGGTGCATTGCTTTTGGTTTCCCTAGTTCATTAGATGGCTATGACCGCCTTCTCAGAGTTAAATTTCCAATTACGTGAATTATGGCAGAGACCATAGAGAAACGCAATTTTAGCATTTCGAACTATGGAACTACGTGCAAGGAATTTTCTTGGCAACAATTTACGCAGAAAAAAGTTTAACAAAATTTTAACTAAAAATTTAACAAAATATTAATTAAAAATTTAACAAAATATTAATAAAAAATTTCACAAAATTTTAATTAAAAATTTTGTAATATCAATTAAAAAATTAATTAGATTTTCACCTTTAAAAAAATTAATGGTATCAATTGAGTTATTATTGCTGATATAATTGAATTAATTTTAACAATATTAATTAAAAATTTAATTAAATATTTTGGAAATTTTTAATAAATTTTTAATACTAAAAAAAGACAAGAATTTTTATTGAGTGTAAAGTTCTATTTGTTTAAAGAGCGTTGCTTGTATGTAATAAAACTATCAGATAAGCATTTAAATAAAAATAATCAATAGCAAAAAATAAATAATTCATTTATTTAAGTATTGAAAAATACATGAAAAGTACATGAAAAATGTTCATTCAATTAATTAAACCCTTTTAATTGAAAAAAAAATTTAAAAAAAAAAGAAAGTAAATTTTCTTGCTGTGTACTTTCATAGAATAGGCATGCTTTTAGGAGCTGCAAGTAAATTAGTATTGTTTGTGAGTGAAAAGCTTTAATGCAACATTGGGTAGCAAAAGGCGTTTTAAAGTTTCTCCGTAAGGTATGCTAAATTCATTGATTATAAAACACCAATATCCAGAATAGCAAGATCGCCTTAAAAAATATTCCGATACGTCCCATAACTAATTCTACATTGTGTATTTTTTTTTTGTTATTAAAATTTTTGATAAAGTTTTATGATCAAATTCATTGTGTAGGGTGTTCCAGTAGGAATGAATTTTTTCATGGCGCCGCATGAAGATGGATGGAGGACTTTTGTCAAAATTCGTTGCGTATTGCTTCCTGGAATTTGAAGTTGTTGAGAATGATGCTGAATTTATGTTTTCAGGTTTTCGGTGTCAATTTCGTTTGCAGCAGCAATGTTGTTCATAACCGAACAAATAACTTTAAATTTTTTTAACCGCTCTTCGAACAGTTGACTCGTTAAGTGGATTTTCTCGACTGAAAATTCCGCAAATTCTTATCAGCATAACTTTTGAAATTTTTGTAATAAATTTTCTCGATTATAACGCGTTGTTTTATCGTAAAACGCTCCATTTTTAATAATCGGAATAAACAAATCTGGCAGCTGCCAAATTTCAGAGTTGCCACTTGCTCACAATAATTTACACAAAATCTGAAAAGTTCATTGCAACTGAGACACCCTTCTTTCTGGGATTCCTTAGAAGGCTTAGGATCCAATATGATAGACTTTGTACAGTAGATCTTCTTCGTTGCGTTGGTTCCTGGCTCAATAATAATAATAATACTGAGATACCCTACATTTATAAAGTACAGGAAGGATTAGTCACAAGTCTCGTTTTTTGTTTTCAATATACATATTTATCTAGAATTTTATTATTTCAGCCAAGATCTGTTAAATGATATTCATATTAAGGGTGTAAAAGGCCTTAATTAGTTTCAGTCGTCTTAAATGGTTGTTAATGTTTTTGAAATTCATGCCCATAAAAAGTAGACATAAAATAAAAAGGTCTAACGTAATTTAAGATCTTTTATAATGTTTTACATACACAATCATAATTTTAATACGTTGTACAAAAGCATTGTAAGCAAGCAAATGTGAACGTGCAAAAGTTTTTATATATGCACGGGCATGACGATTCCTTTTTATCCCCTACGCATTAAGTAATTAAGGTGTACAGTTTACTATTCTAAACTTCACTTCACTTCTAATATACATAATAAGCACTTCTGGAAGAATACCTGCACTGCTGACATTTAAAGCCCCGATGACACTTCATATACATTTTTTAATTTTATTTATATTGAATTGAAAGAAAGAAAGAGCGAATGCCACAAAAAAAAAAAGAAAACAAATATACAAAATGTAATCAAAAGTTTTTCATTTCGTTTAAATGTTGCGTCCTTTCTTTAAAAAAAAAAAACGCTAAGCAAACGAAAAAGTTCGCAAACGAAGTCTGAAAAGAGTGTAGCAGGTAGAGATTCTGCTAAGAAACGTTTTTTTTTTCGCAACAGGTATCACAATGGGACCAAGTGGGCTGGGACCTTTCTTCACCGTTACATCCAGCAACCTGCCGACCTAACCTCACATAAATTGAAAAGAAATTTATATTTTCGAAAACGTATACGTAGTCACTCCAACTCTTATGGGGTGTAGCGTACAATAACAAAAAGTTTTGAATGTCATACCTGTAGACAGAAAAAAAAAATTTTAACAAAAAAAAAACGACAAAGTTTTTTTTTTTTGATTGTCATTTGAGTATGACAATTTTGTCATTTGTTTAAATAACACTTTGTTACAAAACTGACACTCGTACAGAAGCTTGGGAAAAATTAGTTCCAAGAAATTATACCGGAATTCTGTTGAAAAACAAGTTGAAATTCTTAATTTTTATTTAATTTTTTTTTATTGTTGTTGTTTGTTTGAATGTAGTAAAACATTTTTGTAAAAAAATATCATTCAAGTGATTTTAAATTTGAAACTATCTTTGATGAAATTCATAGCAAAGTACGAGTGCGTTTAGCCCAAAGTCAGCAGATTTAATTATTTTTATTTATAAAATATTTTATTTAAAGGTTGGCAGTTTTATGCAGCGTTCAGCAGAATTTTCTCTATATTAAAAATATAAGGTGATTTTTGACGATTGTTGTTGCTGAAGCCGCTGCCAGTTTCAGTTATTATTTTTTTTTTTAAATTTTCGTATAAAAAAATTTTATGGGAATCATATCTCGTCGCCAAATGTCTCCTTGTTTTTTTTTTTTAAATATGATACAATGAGAAAATTTACTTCTTAGAAATTTCTTCAATCATCGTGTTGAACATTTTTTTTTTTCGAAAGAAATACTTAAATTAAATTAAACAGAATTGTTCATTGTTATGGCAAATTGTTTGTTCCTTTAAGAATAATTTTTTTTATAAAAAAAAACTGTGTCGAATATTTTATTTGAGAAGAATTTGTTAGGAAATATTTTAAAATTTGTTCCAAACTTGAGGTTGGATTTTATTGTCTCCATTTCCGTTTCCGTTTTCGTTTTATTTATTAAATGTTGCATATGCAATTAAAGTTATTAACGTTATTAACGTTCATGATAACGAAGTTATTTGCTTGTTGTAGTGAAACAGACCACACCTGGCTGGTAATCGAATCTAAATATAACATCTCCAAAGATAGATTACTACACTACCTGCTGCACTACCAGGGTATACCCGTTTCATTTTTAATTGTTATGTGTTGTGTATTATGCCATAAATATATCATAAGACATCATTCCTCATTTTACTACTATTTAAGTAAAGCGGCAACACCATCAGGTGTTACTGACTACTACTACTGTTAAACTAGATATAAGAATAAGAATAAATAAGTGACACTCGGTAATTTGCCTTGAACGACATTGGAAGTTTCATTACTGCGACATTACACTATGTATTCCGGCAGGGCTGCTTCAATCAGGTATCACCCTTAATGTTGCAAAAAATTATCAAAGTTTGCTTATAAACAGCTTGTATCGCTGTGCTATTTTTACATACACAGTCAACAGAAGTTGACATCTTTGTGTATGTTTATAGCAAAAAAATTTCTGTGTTTTAATTTTATTATAGAGCTGGTGATACCTGCTTAAAGCTGCCTTCTTTTACGGGAAACACGGCCAAAACACGGAATAAATATTTTATGTGCCTGAGGTCATTGGTTTTTTTTTTAAACTATTCTCCATTATATTTTGATTATTTTTTTTTTATCTTCGACCAGCACTCAGAAGATGACCGGTACACATGCGGTGCATTGTGCTGGAACGAAGAGGAAAGGGATAGTACGAGAAAATGACAGAACTCAGCTTTTGGATGTTATTTATTTTTTTATAGCAGTATTCTAGCGTGTCTGATGTCAACTTTTGCCTTGTTTTAAAGAATTTTGAACTAAAATTCTTCTCATTTACCCATTCCCCAACGACAGCCAAATTTATAAATTTTTAGTATTTTTTTTTTCAGTGTACATACAAAAATATATGTGCATATGTGATGAAATACGTTTAAAAAGGCTTTCGCAATAGGTTTCTTTGTTTCGTTTGTTTCGTTCTATTTTGTTTTGTTATGTTTTTGATAAATAAAAATCTTTGAAAAAAATCGTGTAACTTTTATTTTCTTAAACGGCTACTTTGGGCGACTTTATTTTATAAAACGACACTTACCCGAAAATTCCTAACCCTGCTTGGAATAATGTCACATTTCCCGTTAATAAATAAAGTCGTGAAAAGTTTTAGCGAATATTTCGCTGATTTCAAATGAATCAAAATATGAATTTAAACTCAATTGAGACGAGTTTTCATTGATTTTTGAAAATACGAAAAAGGGAAAATAAATTTAATAAGAACTTGAATTAATTTCTACTTATAAATGCTTAATTAGTTATAATAAATGCAGAAACAGCCCATAATTAAACTGTACCAGTTCATTTCACAGCTTCCATTAGTAGAAAAATGTTAAAAAAAACCGTTTAAAAAAAATTTTTTTTTTTTATTGAAAACGAGAAAGAAAACATAATAAAACAATGTTAAAAATGTCATGCAATAATTTTATGATTGGCAATATTTTAGTGACATTTGTCTTATAAGTAGATTTTTTAACAACTATAACTACATGAATTCCCAAGACCAAAAACAAAAAAAAAACAAAAAAAAAGCACAGAAATATTAAAGAAAAAAAAAACAAAAAACAACATATATTAAACATCATATTCCTTCCTCATGTTAGTTTACAGTTGTTCATTATGCCACAAACAATTCTTGTATAAAACAATTCGACTCCGTTGAGTCTCTAAAGCAAAAGGATGCGATCAATTAGTGGTACGGTACTCCATTCACTTGTGTCAAAACGCTCGTTCTACGGTTGGAAAATATGGCATACAGACAACCAAGCGAACATTTAAAATGCAAAGCACGTACAACGTGTGTGTCCTGACATTCTGTTTCGCATTGTTTTCGCTGGAGAAGAGCGTATTTGTAAACAACAAAACAAGAAATTAAATCGTACCATTCCACCAAAGGCCTGCAAAGATAGTCAAGAAAAAACATCAGCATCTTGCTGCAGTTACAAAGAAAAAAAAAAAAAAAAAAAAAAAAAAAAACAAAAGAACCAAAAAAGCGATTCATGTTTGGTAAATGTTTTAAACATTCCTTCTCATACCAGTCATAAATGCGCTACTTACAAAATGTTTGACAAAATATGAATTCATAAATTGAATTTATGAAGACGGCACCAAAGTCCATAAACACATTATTAAGTCATCATTTACAAAAAAAAAAAAAAAAAAAAAATATAAAAACAAACTTTTCAACAGCAACGAAAATGATGAAGATGATGCTGGGGAAGAAATGATGACGCTGATGATGAAACACTGCCATACAACTGAAATGCACTAAATGACATTTGTGGGATTTTTTGCCACAAAAATTTAGAGTCATATTTGAAAGATGTTGTTTTCAAAGCAAAAATGTGCTGCGGCGGTTGTGCTGAACCTTTGCTCCTTAATTCTGTTTTTTTTTTTTTTTTCTTTTTTTCATGTTGTTAAATGTTTTTTTATTATTGATGCTGCCAAATCGACAGTACTAGTGATGGTATACAACATGTTTTATTAAGGAAAAATTATGAATTTATAAGTAGGCGTTCGATGTATAAAGAAAATGTGCATTGTTGCTCAAGGAATTATGATTGCAGGGACATGGCTTAAAGGAGGTGCAAGAATTCATTATTATATTTTCACTCATGAGGCAATTGCAGGGTTGCTAACTGGCGCTGACTGCCGCTGTTTTGAATGGCTTGTTTCGACTTGCCATCAGCATTGCCACGACCGTTACGTTAATTAATAACGGTTTGGTGGCGATGGTCGAAGTAGTCTGCTCGTTGACTACAAAAGGAAAATTTTCCTGGATTTAACCCCAGTTTCAGACTCATAAAAACATCTCGCATTTTTTCTGCATTTGCATTTGTGTGGCCTTGTGTCAGTTATTGTCGGAAGGTTTCAGTGGCGACGGCATAGTCACTGGTCACTGAACACTGACGGCTTAAGCTGTATACAATCAGATCGCCCTCCATCGTCGGTATTACGTAGCACCGGTGAAGTAAAATAATTACTAAAAACGGCTACTAACAACGAAGCTGCAAAATGTAATACGTGTCCTTGGCATCAGAGACCCTACAACACTTCTATAAAAACAAATAACGTGAAAAATGCAGGGTTTTAAGATAGTGAAGCTTTACCTCCTCTCATTTCTCCTACTATGCCTTTCCTCTAGTTCCAGCACAATGCACCGCATGTGTAGGGGTCATCTCCAGAGTGTTGGTCCAAGAAAAAAAAAAATGCTCTGATGGAAATTTTCATCATAATTGAAACAAGGGTTAAGTACTTTGATATTTTTCTCTTCGCTTCCACTACAGCAGTGCGTTGCCTCCGTAGTCTAGTGCATGAGCATTATTCTTATCAATATGGAGAATGGGGGTTCGATTCCCGCTTAGACCCTGGGTGTTTCTACAGACAAGCTGTAAGAGCTTTGTAGAGTTTGATTGTCTTTAAAACAAAAAAAAAATTTGCACATTTTGCATTTTATTTAATAAATTAAACGGTGTTGGCAGTGTTGCGCAATAAACGCATTAGAGGAGCTTATTTTTTGACATTTGAAAATGTGTTTTTAAAACTTAAAAACAAGTAAAATATTAGAAAATATATTTAAGGTGGTCCAACAAACCAACGTCGCCACTTACGGGTTAACGAGGAGACCGAAATTATGGAATTATTGCGATTTGTGGAAGGTACCAATAGTTTCTTCCGATTTATTCAGATTTTCGATTTTACATGGAACGAATTATCAGGATTTTACTGTACTTAATACTTTAAAAGTGTTTTGAACAAAATATGTGAAAGCTGTTCTAAAAATTCTAAGAAAAAAATTCAGCATTGGCCATAACCTTTGCAACGGGACCGATTTTCATTGCGAGCAAATATCACGTTCCTACTTTTGATATATTTTTCTTATTTCTTATAATATCGTGCTCTATTTGGCCTATTTTGGATTTATATTAAACGGCTACTATTTATTTCCGGCTCCACGAAAAGCCCCCCAATGAAATAAACCCCAAAAAATAGGAAATAACACCCAAAAACAGTGAATGAAATAACATCGAAAAATAAATTAAATAAACCCCAAAGCGAAAACGAAACAACCTCCAATTTTCGGGACTCATTTCATATGAAATAACACCCAATGATGAAAATGAAATAACCCCCAATGAAATAAACCCCGTCAGCAACAAAAATGAAATTATGCTCAAAATTCATAAAAGAGTCAGTTTCACCAAGGATTTCATGAAGTCAATATGGACCAACAGCAAAGTCGCAAAATTATTGAAATGAATCGTGTGGAGGCCCGAGGCAACTTCGAAAGTGTGCCGGCATTCATAATCAATTTTTTTTTTGGTGAAGGAACATACAAAGCTCGTTTAATAGTGACTAATTTTGGTTTTGTGAATGGACTAAGTCCAGTGCAGTTATTTTCCCTTATACGATGGAGGCTAATTCAGATCAGCCACCAACGAGCTATCCTAAAACTTTACGAATGGCTTGAAAATCCAACTCATGGGAGACGTTATTATAGTTACAATGTTGTAAAGAAGGCAGTAATTTTCTGTAATGGAGATGTGAGGAAGTATGGACAAAGAATTGTTTAATATTTCCAATATATTTATTTTTGAAACCCAACTACCAAAAAATTATTTTCATGTACATACAATGAAATAACCCCCGAATAAAAATTTAAATAACACCCAAATTATACACGCTATGAAACAAGCCCCGAATTTCAAAAACTTGTTGGGTGTTATTTCATTGGAGATTATTTCATAATTAGAAAACCCCAAATAAGGAATGAAATAATTCCAAAAAAAAATAAAAAACGGCCCAAAAAAAATTTGGGAGTTATTTCATATGAAATAACACCCAAAAATGTATGAAAAAAATTTGGGGAATATTTCATTTCTCGTTTGGGCGTTATTTCCTTGGGGGGCTTTTCGTGGAGCCTTTATTTCATGCCGAAGAAATGCTGAAAATATTTTTTTTAGAGGTATCATCCATTGCAATGCACCACAGTGCATTCAAAAAGAAAACAAAGTTAAATGACAGGTAGAATTTAGTTTGGACATCAATCATATAATTGCTAAAGGTGCTAGTTTTTCTAGCGACACTGTAACATTTGTTAAAAATTGAGCCTTTCGAAATGCATCCCAGATAAGATGTGAGAATTTTTCGTTAATCTGTTTTTTAACAATCCCATCGATCAGCTGTTACAACAAATTTTTTACTTATTGTACTTAATTGTGGGATAGTCCAAAGCGCCTTTAACTTGCTACTTCCCTGTTTGTGCAAGTGCAAATTCATATTTTTTTTTATATCTTGGACCAGCACTCAAGGGATGACCCCTTCACATGCGCAACATTTTGCCGGAACTATTGCTTAAGCAAACAAACGAAAATATTATCAAACAACTTCTTTATGATCTCTCTGTGAACAGGAGGACAACCCAATCAATTGCGAAAAATGAAACAACATTTGCAGAAAAAAATCGAAAAACAAGCAACAAAAATAAAATATTAATACTGAATATTGCCTACGAGTTGCAAAGTTACGCATGAGATGAACATTAAACCGTAACTGTTGAAATTCACTTTTTGATGACAATTTCTTTTTTATTGCAGTCGAATTTGTGGCTTTTCCTTTCAACAACAAAGTTCAGTTTTAAGTGAAACAAACTTCACCACTACAGACAGACACATGCACACAGTCATGATGCACGGCACTGCAGAATGGTAGGACTGGCGCCATGGTTTTTGCTTTATGGTCAACTCATAAATTCATAACTATAAAATTTTTAAATTGTCAGTTTTATTGGTTTAAAACGTCATGTTTGGATACGTTGTCATAACGCAAGACGACTATGATTTTAAAAGTTGTTCTTTTTTGTTTCTTTTTCTTTCTGTTAAATCAATGAAATAAAAACTACAACAATCTTAGCAATTAATGCGACATATAACATTTAGTTTTCGTGCCCAACTTGAAATGATCATTTGGTATTCAAAAGGTTTGATAAGTCATAAAACACACACGCACGCACTTCAATATAACTTTTCAATATAACGAAAGCAGCAGATAAAACGCCACTGCCTCAACATTAAAACAAAAGATCCAAAGATACTCGGCATTTGACTTTTATTACTCGAACAATGGGCATGGATGGATAATCATAAAAACACAAATCAAATGTAATAAATTTATAAACGTTTTGTTTTTAATTTCGATTAGATAACAAATTGTATTTTAATTTTTTTTTATTGTTTATGATCTTTTGTTCGAGCGTCTTCTTTATTTAAATTAAAAATCATTTGTCACTGAAGAAAATTGTTTAAATTATAAATGAACGGCTTCTTTTTATTTACTTCAGCTTAAGTTCTGTGAATGCTTTCCTGATTTTCCAGTTTTTCTTAACTTTTTTTTTTTTTTTTTTTGATATTTATTGTGATTTCTTTTTTATTTACGTTCTAATGGATACGAATAGTAAATCTATTTTATTTTAGTGTTTGCCCTCTGGTCCATGTTTTTGTTTGTATGCAAATAATTTGAGAGATGATACAGGAATTGGATGTTATTTCTGTGTGTCAGTGTGTGAAGTGAATCCATATGAAAATAAAACTTGGATTTTTTTTTTTTTTTGCAACCAGTGCACTGTGGTCGATCCCATTGGCCAAAAAAAAAATTAAAGTAAAAATTTGTCACCACAGGTGGCATCACTCTCTATATATATAAAGCTGAATGTGTGTTTGTCTGTTGTTTGTTTGTTTGCTTGTGTGTTTGTACCTTATAGGAGCCCAAACCGCTGGACCGATCTTCCTGAAATTTTCACAGCATATAATTGGGACTCTTGTATGAATTATAGTCTACTTTTTTTAATCACGCCCACCTTTACGCCTACTTTTTCCATTATGCTACTCCTTCTACATAGTTTTTAACAGATTTTATATTATAAACGAGCTTAACTTCGCCATTTGTGGACCCTCCAAAACGTTCAAACCGATTTTAATGAAATTTAGAACAGAGATAGATTTGCATCTAAAATTGCTCATAGGTAATGTATATTTTCAAAACTAGAACCACGAGGGCGATAGAGGGAAAATTTCAGCCTTTCCAAAACTACATAGCCGATTTGGATTAACTTTAAAACTTGGATGTATTTGAGTTTAAAAGACACATTGTGAATTGTGCAACTCCGGGAAGGTTATACGATATTACTTTTTTTAAAACTAGAACCACGAACGAAAGTAGGTACAATTTCCATGCCAACGAGACCTTCTAACCGTTTTTAATGAAATTTAAATGTATTTATGTTTTTGCGTCTAGAAGGACACATATGCTACACATATATTTTTTTATTAGAACCGTGAGGCGACGTAGCGGTAAGATATGCCTTTCCGAAACTGTATAACCGATGGAGATAATAACGAGAGCGAAGTCGCGTGTGAAAGCTAAATTCTTATATAACAAGGTTTTAAAATTTCTAATTCTATTTGTTTTATTCTAACTGTACGCTTTAAAAACAGCTGAAATAAAGACAGCCTGTTAACAGTTGGTTTTTGCAGTGCCATGAATTGGAAAATTAAGTGCAACTTTAAATTCACTAAAACAAAAGTAAAAAAATTTATATTGAAATAAATCAAAAGGAATGTTGAATTAAAAGGTATTAACTTCATGCAATAAATAATTTAGCACTGCAGGTATTATTTTGATAAAATTTTTAATTTATTTATTAATAAGTTTTTGCGATATTTCGCTAACCCTTGGCTAGCATCATCAGGAAAAATAAATTTTTTTAATAAAATTATTTAACAAACATTTTTTTAATATAATTATTTGAAAAAAAAACTAGATTGCTCTAATTTAGTATCTAAGATACCTTGGGGTGGGAATAGTGGAGAAAACTGTGATAAAGTTTATGTAGGAACAACAAAGAACAAACTTAGAACTATGTAGAATAGCAGGCCATAAATCAGATCAAAAATACAGACACATTAATACACAAAAAATTGCATTAACTTCACATTGTGCGAACTTGAATCACTTTCCGAAATTTGATGAAGTAGAAATATTGATAATTGAAATATTATTAGATATAAAAAAAGTACTAATAGATAGAAGAATTATAAGGCAGATACACTTAAAATAGCTCAAAATTATAGATATTTAGTCAATAAAAAATTGGGAGAATTTATTTCGTATACAGTGCACTCGCGATAATATGAACACCTTAAAATATGAACACCCTAAAATATGAACACGTTTTTCCTTCCATTGACAACCCTTAATTTTATGTAAAGCTCTAACAAATAAACAGCTAATTTGTTATTCCAAGAATAAATTGTTATTTTTTTAAGTTAAATAAAGAAGAATTAAAAAATTTTACATAAAAACTTTTATTTGTTTGGGCAAAACGATTTTAAAGCAAAATTAGATACCCTTCGCAAATATGAACTATCTCACTAAAGTAAATGGCTTGGTTTTAATTAGTTCATATTATCGCGAGTTAGCTGTAATAGTAATTTTAAGTTTTTCTACTATAATTGTTAAATATTTCATATGTAATTTGAGTTATTTTGAATTTTTATAAAAAAGTAATATTTTTTTCAAAATACTTTTATATAATTGACAGAAAAAAAATCTAGTTTTTTCTTTTCAAATAATATAAAATATTTTGATTCTATGTTTTTATGTTTGTTAAATAATTTTATTCAAAAAATTAATTTTTCCTATTGATGCTAGCCAAGGGTTAGCGAAATATCGAACAAACTTATTAATAAATAAAATAAAAATTTTATAAGAATAAGACTTGCAGTGCTAAATAATTTATTGCATACAATAAAAATAGAAGGTCGAATAAAACGAAGCATTAATAAGTTTTAACTAAATTATAAAATAATTACAGCCGTATTAATAAAAAAAAGTCTTAAATAATGTTTAAAATACATTTTAGTTAAAACGCTTTTTAATCCTAAAACACTTTTTTTTTGAAAATTCGTATTAATAATCAGTATTTGAACTAACATACGTTTTAAGGTTTTTCAAAAATGAGGATGGCAGCCCTAGATTTTTTATTTACCACTTGATGCTATAAACACAACTGGGACGAACGACGAATTTTTCGTAACGAATATTCGTCATTGTAAATAAAACACATTTGTGTAAATGAAAATACAAACAATATGTACGTTGGACGAAATACGTCGTGCACAACGAACTTTGCGATAGGTTTATTTCTATTTCTTATGCCGACGAATGACGAATAAATTGGTGCAGAGTGGCCGTTTTCCTTTTACATTTTTTAGTGTATAGTAAATAAATTAACTTTTTGCTTTAAGAATTGTTTTCTTTTTTATTTACAGGACATAAATTCAATAACCACTTTTTTAATTATATACAGTATTGTTTTAATTCGTTTTTGTCATTATTTTATCTTCTCATATCAATGTTTTTTTTTTTTTTTGTTGAAATATGGTCACACTGTCACCTGCTAAATGTAAACAACAATGTATTAGAAAATTCATTAATTAATGAAAATTGGTGGAATTTGATTGAAATAAAAGTTTCTACCATCATGAACATGATGTTTATAATTTTAATAAGATGCTCAAAACGTAAAATGTTTTTGTTCATGTTTTAAGAATTTTTATTTATTTATGTATCTAAATAACATATAATTTTAAATGACATTAACAGCTGTTATTTTCGCTCTAATTGTGTCTTATTCGACGAATTTACGCAACGAATTCTTGATGATAAGTTCGTCGTGCTGTGCGAAGTTCGTCATTCGTCACAATTGTGTTTATACCATGACTCCTAATGATGCAAAACCGTGATTATTTGTCGTGATTTATTGTCGTGTTTAATAAGAATATTGTTGTTTATAGAATAAAAAATGTATGATAAGTTGTATATTAATCAAAAAACTAGTAACAGTACAAATATCGCTTGGTAAGATTGCAATTTTAGTGACTTATTTAATTGCAGTTAAAGGAGTATTTGAATAACGAGTTTCATACTATTTGTTTTGATTGTTTACACATCACTACTTAGTCAATATTAGTTTTATTTGAAATTTATGTAACATTAATAATAATATAAAAAAAATCAATAGAAATGGAAAAAAGGAGCACTGCAAACGCAAACGTTCCGAAAATTGGGTCGAATTAACAATCACAATGAAAACAAACACTGCACAATATGACATCTTAAAATAGCTTTAAAACAGGGTCGAACCAATTTTAAAATTTCCATATTTACACAAGGTTTAAAATGTGCATTTTAAGCTAAAATTAGATTATTAATACAATTTTAATGAATTTTGCTTTATTAATACGGCTGTTAGAATGTATTTAGTGCATTGTAGATTTGTTATAATATTAATATGTTTGCAGTGTCATTGTTAATGTTCGCTCGTCCATATATTTAAATTTCAAATATTGTTTCAGTTGTGTTGCGCTTTAAAGTCTCTCCAGTGGAACTTTTATTGGCTTATTAGTTAATATTCGAGGATTCTAAAATTGGTAATATCAGCTGCACATTTTCGGCCCCTCTTTGCGTTATTTCCCACAGACCAAAGCGGCCGATTTTGTCATTTAAAATTTATATATATTTTTTTTTTTTTAATAATAAGCGATGAAGAGTTCTTGAAACAAGTACAATTCTTTGAATTTAAATCTGGAAACAATTAAAATATTAATTAATATGCTAGTGGAGAATGTTTTGTATTTTCAACTTGGCAGTCCTTGCTTCAGCACGTTTTCGATTTGAAAAAATTTTCCTTAAGCATAATTTGTCTGGGAGAAATATCTTTTAAAGTCGACTTCTTTATTATTTGGCAAAAATTTTGAATATTTCAATGAAGTTTCAGCAAATGTTTGATTCCACAAGGTCGAAACTCAAAATTATTCATGTCCCAAAAATTCTCTTTAACAGTTGGAATACTTTCTTTCCAAAATTGTGTGGAACATTTTCCAAAACCTCTTCAGACAAGGAATCCCTTATTTATTTATGATTGTATGCAACAGTTTCACATTTGATTTGAATGACAGAATGTTTTATTTGATCTCAGCTGTAAAATGACAACAAATCATATTTCCAATTACACCAATTGGAATCAAATGGCTCTATTTGTCATAATATAGACATAATAAATTATATGCTTTAACAAATCATAAAAATTGTTTAAAGTATCAAATAACTTTGAATTTCAAATATTTACACAATTCATTTGCTGTATAAATTGTTGAAAAACTTAATTCGACTGGAAGGGGAAAACCAAACCACTTAATGTGCGATCGTAAAAATTATTTGTGTGTTTTTTTTTTCTGTATTTAAAAAATATAAATATTTTGATTAACGATGTGATTTAGAAAATGAAAACACCAAAAACTATCAGACACTACTTTTCTCCATTCAGCACCATTTTCAACTTCATTAAATAAGTCAAAACATGGATACGCATCATTTAAATTAATTTCATTCTACACCCAAATTCTTAAGAAACACAGGGAATTTACGAAAAGCAAATGGGCCGCCTGGGGATTTCATATTGATCGTCAGCAGGCATTTAATCGATGAGAAACAGCATGAAGTGGAGGGGGAAACTAAACGACACCGTGTCTTGTATTGGAGTAAAAATAAATTAAAACTGATTTGATGCTTCATCAAATGTTTCACAAACACAAAACACATAAAACTAGTCTACGGCACAAGCTCCAACGAAAAGAACCCACATCAAATGAATTCACTTCAAGTAGAAACTGAACTCAATTGAATGAATGAAACTGCGCCACTACTCATGCACGATATTCCTCAGTCACTCACTCATTCAAATTGTTGGTAATTTTTCATAATTGTTGTTGTTGTTGTTATTGTTGTTGTAAATCAGCAATATTTAACAAAATCTAAGAGATCAGTGTGAATGCGAAGAGCTGTAGAAAAGTACGTGAAATGAGCTGAAGATCATCGCACCATCTACAAACACCATCACCATCATTTAATGCTTTTGAGCAGCAAAAAACGAAAAAAAACGAAAGAAAATGAAATTCAAACTGATCTCCACTGTTTCATTTAAATTAATAACATGATTTTCTTTCCCCATTTCATTGCTGTATCGGTATCTCTTCTATTTCGTTATTGGGGGCTGCTTGCTGTGAGAAGGCTGACGGGCGCGTTTTGCCCAGCATGAGTAGCTGTGATTTGACACCTCACATGACAGCTTCTTCAATGGTATTTTAAACAAGTAAAACAACAAATTATGCAAAAAGGGAACACAACTTATTAGACTCATCTTAACATTCAGCGCTAAGCAAATGCATCGCATAATTTCTTTTAGGCAGAGTGTACATTATAAGAAAAAGATTTGGCCGGCTGAGGACGACCACGAAATGCTTTACATTTGATATACAAATCATCTAACCCTTTTCATTTACATATATGAGGTAATATTTACAATGGACGAAGGTTATAAAAAATATTTTCTTAATTGTCCATGGACTCCTTTCGCCGAAATGACTTAATCAAAAAACAGACCTGGGTTCAACCCCAGTTTCAGACTAAAATTTTAAAATAAAAATAAACATCTCGCATTTTTCTGAAGTGCATTACTGTGTCTTTGTGTGTCAGTTGTCGTTGGAAAGTTTCAGTGGCGAAGGCATAGTCACTGGTCACTGAACAATACCGGCTTCAACTGATAGCAATCCACAATCGCATCAGAATGCCCTCCTTCGTCGGTATTGTGTAGCACCGGCGAAGTAAAACAATAATAAAAATGGCTACTGAACCGAAGCTTCAGCACTGCAATGAGTATAAACAAAGTGCGAAAGCAGAGCTGCAAAAAATAATTAATTAAGCTTAACCTCCTGTCGTTTCTCCTACTTTTCCTTTCCTAGTGTTCCTCCTGAGTGCTGGTCCCAAATAAAAAAAAAATAAAAAAAAATCAAAGATTTAAAAAAAAAATCGCCTAAATTCCATTAGATTTGTAGGAAAATGGTTAGACGTATGTACTTGGGAAATGCTTTCACCCATATTTTTTAAACTCCAGCTTTAGCATTTTAATTTCTCTGAAGTTTGTGAAGTAGTACTTCCTGATCAATTGGCACACTGAAAATAAAAATCAATCCATTCGTACTTAAATCAATCCCAAGCGCTGTCAAATTTACGATAAGTACGGATTTTCTTGAATCAAGTACAGAATATTTTATTCCCGTAGGGATTCTGCAAACGCTAAATACTTACTTTTAGCCACAATTAATTCCGAATCTGTGCTTGAAACAAGCCGAAAACGAAATTGATTTAAGAAAATCCGAGATCGAATCAAATATGGCTGTGAAGATAAAACAGAAAACAGAGCTCTGTTAACTCATTAGGAATTCTAAAATTTGCTGGAGGTTCTTAAAAGTAGATTTTTTTAGGAGAGGAACCAACGTGAGCGAGTAGAATAAAATGAAATTTGTGTAGAGGGATCTCCTCTATATTCGTGTGTAAACAGAATCTTTAACTGAGCAAGTTGAAGTTAGTTTTCCACAATTTTTCACAACTGAAAATTCGAAAAATCTCGCAGAGAATCAATATTTCTGAAAAGTTCAAGCCATGCCTAAAATGTGCTTGATTCAAGAATTTCTAACTTGTGTTAATTTAATTTTTTAAACATACATACTTTACATTTTTAAACTAGTCTATATCTAGATTTCGCTGGTGCTTCTAACAACTTATCAGGAGACCTTCAACCATATTTTGAAAGAGATAAAAAAATATCATGTTTAAACAAAAACTCGCCAAAAATATTTGAGAATTACTAAAATACAATATATATTTCCGTAGTAAATTTGTGCTCTATTTTCATAATTGAAGAATTCTGTATTAATTTTCAGCTTGTTTTAAGTACATACGAGTAGTAATCACACTTGAATTTTTAAGTACGACTCGTTCTGAATTTAAGTATTTAGAAAAAACTTAAATTTAGTACGAGCTTTTTCTTTCTGTGTACCAGATAGTGCGTAAGAAGATCATAAGAGTAGTTAGCATTTACTAATGCCGCAGCTCAAAGGCGGCCATTAATGGTCGAACACATTTCTATTAGATTCGGTATCGACCTGCTGGAATGACAGCGTCACCAATGTTTGAGGCGGTGAGGGGAGGTATCACCGAATTCACTACTTTAGGTACCGCAGTGAATTTTTTTTTTGAGAGAACGAACAATTACTGGTATAATAGGATTCTACCATCGGTATATTTTTCTGGAACTAGTTGGGAAGGGACAGATTGTGTTCAAGTTTTATAGCGTTACCTGCCCGTAGTTGGTAATCCGATGGTGTGCTTAACACCGGCGAAATTCTGACGTCCATCACCGCCCTCATGGGCACATGGAGAGACAACTAGTGCCTGACTAGGTACACATAGGTTTCAATTCAAATCATAGTTTTCCTTTGTCTATGATATTTCAGCTTGCATCATCACAGAGTCTAACGCCACGGTCCTTTAATACAGACTTCCATTCATCAATATCTATCACAGAACAGAGCATTATGAACTTCCACCCACATAAAACAAGATACCCTACGGTGACTACTGCTGAATGGCAACAGCGCGTAAATTAGTAAAAGCCATATCAAAAGATATGTGTAATCAAATACGACCAATACGTTCCGAATAGACCAATAACTACTCTTCCCGCGTGACTTTAAGTCCTAAACACGGCACTACAAAGCCAAATCCAAGCCAGCACACTGACTCCAAATTTTCAGGGTTGACACGAAGTACTCCAAGGAGCACATCAGTCGTTCAATCGTTACTTATCGTCAGAGCAGTGAGGCTCGCTGGCTGACAAGACCAAGACTGTGTTACTACACTCTGAGGGAACTGCAATAGTCCCTGATCAAATCTCTAGATGGATCATCTTCAAATTCAAAGCAAGTTCAAGGCGATCCCTCATTCATACTATTTATTTATTTCGTATCACACGAATCAAGTGATTAATTGAATAGAATTTTTAAGAACGATGAGGTAAATGTTCAAATAATTAGCTAAATACCACAGGATTGTTTATGTTCCGTAGCTTGTGAACAAATGTCCATAAACCCTCTTGCGGGAAGTTGGGAAGGGACCAGAGACGGTGGAGTCATAATAACGATTGAAAGCTTAATTCATATTCAAGTCCGAGTATTTGTGAACAGCGTTCCCCAATTTAGAACTTTTTTTTTTCTCTTTTAGCTTTAGGAATTTCCATTAAAGTGCAAAATGCTTATTTAACTGCAAACCTGCTTTGGAAAAGAAATAAATTGCCCGACATGCGGAGTTGTGCAAGAACGTTGTCCCGCTCTAATACTTCAGCACATATTTCCTTTTTAAAGGTAACACACAATGTCATCTTAATTGCCTGGGTCTTACTTTTCTCAAAAAACGACACTACATTGCGCTTTACAAAAGTGTTTCAATTAAAATAATTTCACATGGCAAAGATAATTCGTCTGTGCTCCACAATTATTAAGTAAATGGAAAATTTTAAATATATTTTTAGCTGATCATAATTAAGTCAAAGCATAAGTGTCTTTTTATGCTTCAAAACAATTTTAAATAGAATATCAAATGTTTTATTTGTAAATTATTTAAAGCACATACACACACACACACACACACACACATAATAGAATTGATTTTTGTGGCGGGAGAAATTTGTAGCTGGTGGTAATTTAATCCCATTATTTACGTATTTGCTAATCACATAATTTTTATTTAATTGTTAATGGGAATTGGAGAAATTTGTTAACATCGCATTTGTTTAAAAAGACATCCAACACCAATTCCACATGATGGGCGCTGCTTATTCACGTTTTATTATCATCAACTTATAGGCCCAGTAACGTTAATTGTTGTTTTATTGACGACAGCTTAACGATCAACATTTATTGATGGGTCTTTTTTTATGATTACAATGATCTTAACAAATTCAAGTCGAAAGTGGGTTTCAAAAGAAAAGATTTGGCACAAAGCCACAAATGACGTTGAATTTTAACATTGGCAATCTTGAGATGGTGGTGTTATTGAACTCTGAAAAATTGCTTTTTTTATTAGAAAACATTTCAATCAAACTAATGGCATTTGCCTAATAAATATATACATATGTAAATCAGGAGAACATTTATTTTCTTTCCAGACATCGTTGGAAGTTGATTTGTTAAACAAAAAAATTAAATGCAGAGCATTTTTATCACAGGCGATTTCTTTTATGAATTGGTACTGCGATTCGTATTACATTGTGATTTCCAAACGCTCGTATGTACAGTCGTATACAAAATTCTAACATTCCTTCTACATAAATAGAGAGTTTGATGAAAGATTTTGTTCAAAATGGAAATCATGCAAGTTTTGTTCAAATTCATTTACAAATCAAAGAAAACTTCACAAAGAGCAAAAAGTGAAAAAGAAATGCATAAAATCAAAACAAAAAAAAAATTAAAATGGCAAAAAAAAGTAAATACCGCGAGTTTTGATAACGGAATGCGTATCGTTTTGATATTGCACGCTTTGAAAGTGTTGGTTCAGGGCGTTTCAGACTATAATACAAGTCTAACACGGCTGTCATAAGGCTTTTTGGGGAAAGAAATCCAAAGAGATTTTGTGCGTTTAATATGATATTACATTTTGCTTTCACTCTATCACAATATTAAGTTGATAGTTAGTTCATCACAATAATGTGAAGATTACTTTTCTTTAGAATAAAGGAAAAAATAACAATTAATCTGCTCCATCAATTGAGTAGAACACGTATATACATATTTTCCATACCACTACACACATCATAAATACTCGTTGTGTTACCAGAGAGCTGGTTGTAAAGTCTTCAATGTCATATATTTAACCAGACATATTTTAAAAAAGAATACGAGAAGTCTTTAATATTATTCACATACTTTAACGTGCTTAGTGGAATGTACGTGTTCTACACAACTGGTTGTGCTTGCCTTTGTTCTTTAAGAAGAATTTGGCCCCATTATTGTAATAAATTAACTATGAATTTAATACGCAACTTTGTATTCATTCATCTGTAATAATTGTTGTGCAAATAAAATCACCAACTGTCAATAATGGATCATAGACATATGAACGATGGCGCAATCTATCACAATTTCACTACCGATCATTGGTGGCGACCGGTTCGATTTACAGATTTACAAAATTTTATTTCAGAGGCACCGCTCACTTTAAAGCGTCGTTGTCTTTAAGAAGTCCCTAATATTATTTATTTAATTACTGTCTGTAGGTTCCAGATACAAGTTTACAGTATTTATATTGAGTTGATTACACTCCAATACCCAATCTGAGATTTTCTCTAAAACCCATAATCAGAGCCTACATTTAATCAACGCCTGCAATTGTGGGCATAATAGATAATACCCAGCAAAAACTACTGGACCATAGTAATTAAGTGTGTAAGCGAATGCTTCCTCTATATATTCCCTTACAAACCTCCTTGCTGCGGTGCAGTGACATTTAATCGCAATATCGCACTTTGGAGCATTTTCTTTTAAATGATTTTTTCAGCGCCGGGAATATGTGCCGAAATCATGGAGTCTAAAAGCATTCATCGGAATTGATCACTGTATCATTGCCTTTCCGCAGGGGGCTTGGAAACTTGTTTCTAAACCTACGGGTGTTTAGCAATCCCGCGGTACCTACCTAAAGGTCTAGCATCACCTTAAACTACATGTTAGTTTGAAGATGACAGCAGAGGCGACTCTTCGAAATCCTACTGGAGATTGAGGATCTTATGCTTGTATATTACCTGGGACAGTAGAAATACAATTCGATTCTAATCTAGTGCTACGGTCTGCCAGCTTAGCCCCACTGCTCTAACGCTAAGTAAGTGGGAACGTCTTAATTTCACTCGGTGTTGAGAGCACCATGGAATAAGACGCTATGCGTAGGTGTCCACGTTAATCTTGAACACAGCTGTATCATTGCCTTACAAGAGTACTTTTTAGTATTAACTAATGTAAGGAAATGTAGTGAACACTAAAATATTTTTTTTGTGTTGTTAAAGAATCCATAAACAAATATATATTTTCCAATATACACTACCGATCATTGGTAGGGAACTTTTAGATTTACAGAAATTTATTTGAGAGGCTTCGAGCTCACTTTAAAGTGTCGTTGTCTTTAGGGCGTACTGTAAATCACATTCCGAAGGCACAAAAATTAAATATTGTTTCCAAAATTTCATTTAATTTTAGCCGGATAGTGTTAGAACCCTTTATTGGTACCCCTTCGTCGCAAGAAAGCCAAAATTTCTAAAAACGGAACTTAAGAAAATATTTGCAATTATTTTTGCAAAAAGTTTAACAAACAAAGACAATATTCTTTGTTTAAAAAATAAAAAAAAAAAAACATTTAAAGTATGATTTGATGATTAAAGGCCATTTATTTTAATCAAAGCGAAACTAGTGAAAATGTGCTTAGAAATTGTGATGCTTGTCAGTTGTTGCTTGTTTGCAATGGAATAAAATCTAAATTTTATTTCAACACTTATTCCCATTTTATTTGTATCAAAATCAATAGTGAAATAAATTCAAATTTAATTGGAAAGATATGATGTCGTGCTGTTGTATTGTAAATGATGATGTGCTTAAAAAAAAAGTATTTAAAATAAATGTGTTGTATATAAGAGACCCTTGCGAGGCAACTCATTCAAAACTGTTTGTGTCTTGATGAAAACCAAGAAGAGAGAGACAAAAAAATAGGAATAAAAGCCAAAAACTGTTGTGTTGCTGTTAAAAGTGTTGATTGGCTGACTGGCTTCTTAATTTCAGAAAACATATAAAACAATATTTGATGCTGATGCTGATGCTGCTGCTGCTGCTGTTGACGATGATTTCGTTGCAATATAGACAGACTATACACAATTGTATTGCATACACAGCACCTTTAATTGTACAGGCATTCATTCAAAATATATAAGTATAGAGAAACACAACAGCATCTTGGTACAAGACTACATGCATTTTTACACAAGTGTGAATTAAAAAAAAAAAAAAAAAAACAACTCAAATAAATGTGAAGCGCCTTGTACTCGTACATGACTGCAAGACAAATAAAACTGATCGTATAGAACACATTCATATCTAAACTTTACAATCTTTTATGGAAGCACAATACAAAACAACAACAGCCAGCCAGCACCAGAAAAAAAAAAACAAAGGAAATTTGAAGTTCTTTTTATACTTGTCTACATGGTACAACACCATCATCATTCAATAATTCAATTGCTGATTTTTGTATTTTTGTGTTTTTTTTTTGTTCCTTAACAAAACACAGAAAACAAGGTTTCAAATTTTACCATCATCATCATCATCATCATCATCATCATCATCGCCATCATTGCCCCAGCCTGCTCCTCATCATCACCAGCATCGTCAAAATAACGCCAACAACTGCTACAAGAGAACAACAACCATATATTACAACAACAACAACAACAACAACAACAAAAGTAAGAGGAAAGTAATCTGCAAACTGTACACCACATCCATTCATATCCACCCACATTCATACTTCTTTGAATGCAACAGAAAATGAACAAAAAAAAAACTTCAACAGCAAAACACGAACTGCTACAAGTTGTTAACTTAAACATGCGCATGCGCTTACAACTTACACGGAATCCTTATTCCTTAAATTTTTACTGTACAACTGGCTACAAGTATAAAAATACATGCATGTTCCGAAATATACGACTGCACTTACACACCTGCACATGTGCACATTTTGCAAGCGCTCTCAAAAAGTATTATACTGGTGCAATCTGGAAAGGCATTTGAATTTGTTCAATGTGGCCAAATTGACGATATTAAGCCTTGGCAAGGGAATAGGGATTGATTCTTACACTTTCGCTGCCACAAAGGTGACTCTTATAGTGTCCTTTTAAAAGGGGCAATTGTTCTTGAAGAAGCTATACTGAGTGAGTGAGTGAGTGAGTGAGTGAGCGGGGAAAGTAGAAAGAATAGAGAGTTACTTGCAAAGAAAAGTTATTTCAATTCTCTTTTGTTATTTCATTCGCATTCATTCTAGTAGTTGTTGTCTCTAGATAATTTTTTAAAAATGGCTGGAGCAGATCCTCTGAGTCTAAACACTTCGACAGATTTAAAAAAAGATTTGGAGAGACTTGATTCAAGAAAAATAACTCAATCTAAAAGCACACATATGGATTTCTTAGCACAGGGAGATCGTTGGTAATTGCGCTACTGATGTACTGATGCACCTGGATATACATATATAGACCTAATTGTCTTCTTTCCTTGAAGCACCTGACCATCCATCCCACTATCACGGTTTTCACGGGACATTGCGCCATTGGAAGGCATATGCCGATAAAATGGGCATTCATTCAGGGTATTTCTGCAGAAGCTGTGAGTCTATAGCGGAGCAGGCGTCAGTGTTCTGCTCCGTCCTTAAAACGACGGAAATTCTGGACCTCTCATTTCCAGTCATTGCTGAGTGAACTCTCTCAGATGAGTATTTTCGCAATATCGAGTTTGTGTATCACAATGAATAGTTGAATAGTTTGTGGTATCATAATGGGACTACTCTCTGGCGCAAGTTGGATCTTGTCCTTCCTGGGGGGTCCGCCACCATTAGCGATTAAAAGTTCTTTTTGATTTAACGTATTAACAATTTTGCACATAAAATTTAGTATTTTTTTTCTCTTGGACCATCCGACAACAAATGACACAAATGCACATCAGAAAAAATGGGCAATGTTTTTATGATTTAGTCTGAAACAGGAGTTGAAACCAGGAATTTATTTTTTTTTTTTTTTTTTTTATCTTTAACCACAGTAAAAATGCCCTACATATGCACTGGAGGTAGATGGAGAGACTGATAGTGTAAAGAATAAACAGGTGGTGAACGTGATAGGAAGATGGAGCTTCATTCCTGCACAACTCTGCAGTTGTGGCGTCTCTGATGTTAATTTTGACACATTATTTTTAAGCTGAGGGGGAGCCATATTCAGGTATGTGATGAAAATCGTTTTCGGCGTTAAAACATTTTGAAATCGACAAATAGTGTGATGAAATTGTATGTGACGATTTGTTGTGACGATTTCATCATATTCCATCTTGTTTCATTGAAAAAAAATACGTTTTTAACATGTGACGCATTTCGATAATGCCAGTTTAAATTCGTTTTCAAATCGTTTCATTTTACTGGAACAAAATGTAAGGAAATATACCAAAAAAGTAAAAAAATAAATAAAAAATGATTATAAATCCATCCTTATTTAAACGAAAATATTCAACAAATCTCTTTAAATAAATACTAGTTAATATAGAAGTGCAATTTAAAAATTTAAATACTCACATTTCATCTGGAAAATTTAAGGGAAACGATTTATCTCTTAAACGTTTTCTTAGAATATTTTCGCTATTCATCCTATTATTTTCTTCCAAGAGAATTAGCGAAACCGCAGCAAATAAAGGCATTTTATAAACAAAAATGATCAAATATGTTGATACAAATTTTATTTTGCTTAAATATTTTACAAACGTCACTCACATACACATATGTTTACATATTTTACAGTTGTATTATTAGATTTTATACAGTTGTATTTAGAGAAGAAATATTTTAGGGAACGAAACAAATATGGAATATGAAATCGATCGAAATTCATCACACTACTGTCGATTTCAAAAGACGATTTACTTTTCAAATCGATCGATTTCCATCACATACCTGATTATTTATTATTTTATTTCGCCGATGTTTTGTTGCTCAAATAGCGAGGAAGAAGGGTGCTGTGGCAAAGAAAAACATTTTTTTACTTAACCGGGCTGGTCTTCGTCTTCGCTACAGTTTTCGGTTTCTCTCTGCATCTGAACATGTACCGTTTATATTTTGAAAATGTGTTTTCTGGTGAATATTCAACGAAAAAAGAAAAAGTTAAATTTCAAAATAAAATTTTAAATTTCCAGAAATCCCTTGCGGGTATTCGATGTCGAGTATCAACTCAAAGGTATGGAGTTGTATAGAGTATCAACATTTTGAACCTCTCGTCCTTTCAATCAGCCATGCTCTGTCGCAGGTACTTATTCTTTTCAGCTTTTGGAACGCTGATTCGCACATTTAGCTCCAATAAATGCTCCCAGCTGCCGGTTGTCTTGATACATATAAAGTAAATGACACCCTATACACCTTCTTTTTTAAAAACCAATTAAATATACGTCATATTTGTTTTGTTGAAAACCAGCCTCGTTCGAAACAAATACATACATGTGCCATATTTACATTCACACCGTTTGAACAAAACTTTTAATTCATACAAACAAACATTTGTTTCTACCTACAACAAGTAAGTTAGCACTGATATCCTTGATATGTTGTAGCTCTTGCTTTAAATGTTTGTATGTAAATTTTACGCCATATTCACAAAACGTAAATGCAAACATTGACTGATACTTATGGACGGATGTATGCATGTTTCTTCTGCTGTTTCTATCTGTTAAGCAACCGTGAAAATTAAGTGTGTTGATTGTAAAAAAAAAATAAATATAAAAAATTAACTACACAGAAAAAGAAGCTAAAAAAATAAAACAGAAATTTTAAACAATATTGAAATCAGAGCCCAGTGTAAAACGTGCAGAAGATTTGTTTCAGTTTTATGCGTGATCTGTTTTCATTGTTTTTATGGTTAAACAAATCAAGAAAATTTGCAATTAAATCACTGAGTTGCTACAACAATAACAACACAAAGAAAAACGTCTAGAGAAGAAAATGAAAAAAAAAATAAATAAATAAAAAAACTTCTCCTACATAATTTTCTAGGAAGGATTTGGGAGTGTGATTTTTCTTAGTTGACTAATTTAAGAAAAAGCTTAAAGAAATTTATTTAACATAAAGAGATGTCATCCCCGCCGGTAATGTTAGTTTCTTGGACTTGCTCAGTTTAACAGTTTAAAATGTTGTTGGGAAAACAGGGCATGAGTTCTGAAAAATTTCCAACAAAAGTCTATTGAAATGTCCCGGTGGCAAGTTATGGCATTCTATTCGAATCGAAATTTCCAATAAAATAAAATTTTTTTTCTAGGACCGGCACTCAGGGGATGACTCCTACACATGCGGTACATTGTGCTGGAAGTAGGAAATAAGGTTTTGGGAGAAAGGTTAGAGGAAGTAGTGTTTATTGATTTTCGATTTGAATTTTCCCACGGCAAAAGTGGCACGAAAGACTTCTGTGGGTGGTCTATTCTACATGCCGGCTGTTCGGCAAAAAAAGAATTTTTTCTGAATTGCATAGTGCGATTCGCTGCCAAATCGAACACAAATAGATGCCCCCTTAATGATGAAAGTGTTGTGCGCATGAATGACCGCGTTGCGGGAACTAGTTCACTGATTTTATTAAAGCACATCCCATTGTAGTAACGAAAGAACAACGAAACGCACCCCACGTTGCGACGATGCTGAAGACAGTAAATAGACTTGGCTACACTACCATCCTCAATGAGTTTCTTCGCCCTCTCTTTAAACACGGTCGAGTAACTTTGAAATAGTTTTTGAAACACCGGACCATACATGAGAGTTGTATTCCATTTTCGGTCGGATGTAGGCGGTATAAATAGGAGATCAGGTGGGGTGAAATATGTCTTACACAGCCTTAAAAAGCCGCGGCACTTGAATACTTTTTTTGAGATGTGACAAATGTGCTCAGTCCATCGAACATCGCACTGAATTTTCAAACCAAGAACTTCAAGAGCTTCTGATTTCTCAATACTTATACCACCCATAATTACAGATGAGAAAGCGTGATCGGGCATGCGTCGATGTGAAAACAGGCAGCATTGTGTCTTTTGGTCATTAAATTCGCGTGACCCCCTTCCGATATTCTCGTGAGGTCAGTATTTACCGAATTATTCATATTCTGCTTCGTCGGCGCGAGCATAGTCGAGGTCGGCCTACGATCAAATGAATATGAATGGCAGATACTGCTGTCATCTGCAAAAGGAAAGGGTGTGAAGTTTGATCGGGAAGGTCATTAAGAAAGATAGGAAATTGGATGGAAAAAAGGAAAGGGGCCTTGTGGTACCCCTCAATTAATCTTCCACTCATTAGATAAGATCCCGTCTATAACAACTCTTAAAGCGCGATTCCTGAGAAATGTATAGGAATTTCATTCGAGACCGAATGTCATAATTTGGACCCAGGAATTTTGATCGACATTGTATCGCCTGAAATTTGGGCCCTGATTTGAAGTTCTCACAAGATCTGAAATGATAATTAAAAAATCTGAAAAACATATTTGCGATTCTAAACGATTTGTTCGTGACATTGCAGAATTAAAAAGGAAAACTCACCTTTAAGCCGAAACAAAAATTGCTTTGAGTAGTGATAAGGTGTTTAATCACTTCTTTTCATTTGTAATACGACTAATGAAATGTTTTGTTTTCTCTTTCTTCTTTTTTGCTTGTTAAACTTCATTTTAGACTGGACAAAAAGAAAACAAAAACAAATAAATGAGATTTATTTGGTCAGATTTGGAGTTTAAGCATGTTTTATGCGAACATGTTAATGCTGATCCGAAATGTTCATTTAGGTGTCTGGCATAAAATATATCGACACTCGAAATCCAATTAATCAAAGTCGCGACAACTTCTGTCACCAATTGTTTTCAGTTTCCTCCCCAGTATATGATTGTTGTATTGTTGCGTGTATGAAAAAGATCACCGCACAATGCGGATCAAATGAAGTAACGTGCGTTGCAGAGCCAACATTTGGAAAAAAAAAAAGTCAAAGGAAAACAGCGATTTCAGTCAGCAAGAAAGTGTCAAGATTTTAAAGCGGATGTACAATACGTGGAAAACTATTTGCCAAAATCTGGAGTTCAGTAATTTTTTTTTTCTTTCTCTCTGCACTAAAGGGTGTTCTAAAATTGAGATTGAGAATTGGTGGTATTTGCATTATATTTTTGATATAAGAAATATTTAAAAAAATATATATTGCGAATAAGGCAGAAGTATTATTTTAAATAGTTCACTGAATAAGGGGAAAACGATCACTGAAATATTTATTTAAGTTGATCTGTTCAAAAAAACATGGGAGAAGTGAACAGCCCGTGAAGAATTAGTCTTCCTTGACACCAGAACTGCAAACTGATCTGATGACCGGGAAAAGCGGAGGAGGTTGGTTTGTTGTATAGAACATTCAGTGAAGAATTAGTTTTCCTATACAGCGGGAACTTTCAGGGTTGGTATTCTTTTTTTTTTTTTTGTATTTTTACATTTCATCTTCCGTTTGGTTAAGACTTTGCTTAAATTTTGCGACACCTTTTAGATGAACAAATGAATGTGATAAGCAGTATTTTCGAAGAGTATGTTTTATGCAGGTTGTATTGAGAAGTGTATATTTAAGAGAAGACAATACAACAATGGTTGTAGGTGGAACAAAACAACTCGACATTTATTTGAAAATTATTTTTATATTTTAAATTTAGCGAAGCAATTGATTACCGTGGCATACTTTAAGTGCGTAAGAGTTCGGTGTCAGTATAAATTGTCCTCGAATATATACGATTTATTTGAAAAAAAAAAAACAATTTTTTCATCAAGTTTTCTAATCTTTTTTGGAATGCCGGCAGCGCAGAATATATCGTGCAAGATACGATATCTATTTTTATAAAGTTTTGCCAGGTTTTGTTACACTGTCCAATTTTTAATATTTGTAGGTTTTGTGCTTTGATCTTCATTGACCAGAAGATCGTGGGTTTAATCAACCGTCAAGCCAAAAAATTTCTCTGATGTCTCTATAGAAATACCGCCTTCCTTTGTCGGTAATTTATAAAACCAATTTCTCTCCTTTAGCTTAAGGAGGGGTGCCTTTCGTTGTTCTATCATTACTATAATGGGATAGGCTCTAATGAAACAGGGAACTTGTCCCCGAAACCGTTACATTCCTGCACATAACGCGTTCATCATTAAGGGCGCATCAGTTTGTGATCGATTGGGTAGTGAAGGGCACTACTAATTACAGAGAAAACACGTTTGTTTGGCCGAACAGCGCGTCTGTGGAACAAACTCAGGGCACAGATCTTTCCTGTCACCTTTGACTTGGGAATATTCAAATCAAAGACAACTCCCTCTATCCTCCTTTCCATAACCTCATTTCCTAGTTCCTGCATAAAGTATCGCAAGTGTAGGTATCATTCCCTGAGTGCTGGTCCAAGATAAAAAAAATAAAAAATTGATGATTGAAAATCGTATCAGAGATGCTGTAATTTTGTTCCAACTTCCATACACATACATTACATTCCATGAAAAAATCAATTAATATTCCTCTTTGATTCTTGCATTGCTCTTTAACACAAAATCAAAAGCGACAACTTTGAGAAATATGTTGTTTTCTTTTCAATCAAAAGTGCATTGCATTTCTTGCCCAACTTTGCTGTCTCCGTCTAAAACATTTCCACTATGGCGCCTTTTCACAGCTGTTTAAAAGGGAACAATAAAGTGTAATTATTTTTAAGAAATACAGAGAAAAGTGCAATGCACTTTTCGAGACTCGCAATCACCAATAATTTTGTCTTTAAATATTTTTAAAATTAAAATTTTTTTGAGTTATAACGTTTTTGGTGTTAACGAGCTATAGAGATATGTATTATAAATCATATATTTACCAATTTCTAATACTCTCAAAAATGCCAACATCTACTGATTTTGTATTATTCGTACATGCAAAGAAGCAAACATATGGACATGAAAGGCACATAAAATTGTTCCATACAGAGGAAGAAATAAACATTTCGCATAAATCAACTTAAACAACACCGATTTGACTTTTGATAGAAATGCAAATTATGCACACGACTATGAATGGTTTTCAACTTTCAACGATACCGTCACCATCATCTTCATCGTCAACATCACTACCACTGGCAAGGCGCAATGCTTCAACAGATAATCAACATGAAAACATTCATCAATTTGGCTGCAAGCAGATCTATCACGGGATGCACTACATTGGCAAACATATCGAACATGTGTTGAACGCTTAAATTCAAAATAGAGAGAGAGAGAGGCTGGATACATGCGAGCGTGACTGGTAGAAAATCTATTACGAATACTAGACCGAGAGACCACATAGACTTCGATGATGTTTAAGCTACTTTAATTGGACTGCGTACTCCATTGTAGCTGAAATGGTTTGGTTACAAACATGGCGCTGTGTAATGCAGTGATGGACCAAGCCATTGAAGGCACCAACATATAATTATACGACAAGTGTTGGTGCTCTTTACTCCGTCGCTTTAAATATGACTTTCTGAGGTGCTCTATGGAGAAGTTTATGAGTTAGTCCGATGTAATGCAAATCTAAGTTATATGGGCCAGCCATAAAACATCGTAATCATAAATAAATACGTTCTTTCCATACATTTGGGTTGGTCGTGGACAAGTCCTTGTTGTCGATGCACCACATTTTACATGCACGTTATCTGCAGGGATTTATACCGATGCTTGGGAAGTCCCTTGAAAGAAACATATACGGTGGCCTGTTCGCCGATGTCGAACGATATCGTTCGTTCGTTTATTACATGCCATAAAAAACCAACATTTAAAAGTTTGTTTTTTAATTGCATGTAATAAAAGAACGAACGATATCGTGCGACTATGGTTCGACTTCAGTGAATAGCCCGATAGACAATAATAAAGCTGCTTAATAGTATGAATATGCTTCAATTAAGTGACTCTACAGCCCAAAGTTTTTGGGCGCAAAAACCCACTCCAATCATATAAAATTTTTCGCCAAAAAAATATATTTTATTTTAGTGACCCTCACACCGCTCTCCTTTGCCAGTATTTAAGCTATAAACCGTCGGCGAGGTAACATAATAAATAAAATGGCTCTTCTTTTGCTCGAAAATTAAAGCGTCAACATAAAAAGAATAAAACAAACCGTGTGGTTTTTGGTATTGGCGTTTTGTTGTTGGACTAGTGATGCCGGATTAAAATTTCTGTTTCGGTTCATGAATGTCAAAATTTGTTTACATTTTCTATGGGCGAATTGGTGATGGAAAATTTCATGAAAAGAATATTGTACTGAAATAGTAACCGTTATCATTGCGGTACTTTTATTTTAAAAAAGTAATCAAAATGGAAGAAAAGTGCACGTGTACACATTGGAAAAAAAAGTAATTAATTATGGCTAAAGGTAACTAAAACTGCTACGCTGATCAGGATTATGATTATTTAAAAATTTATGATTTTATGACAGTAGATGAATTCACCAATTGTATTTCACAGTTCACACTTTTTGAAACTTTCGCCATCTGCTGGCAAAATGGCCACATTGACCGCTCAAAGAAGCATATCGTCACAGAAAAGGCAAGAAGCCGCATCGAACATTTTAAAAATTTTACAGTAGAAGCAAAAAAAAACTTGTTTAAATAAAGAATATATGGACAATTGCCACAAAATTTTCTAATATAAATTAAAACGGAGCAACAAATTTATGTGTGGAAAAAAACTAAAATTTTGCGTGATGGCGTATTTCGACAGAACTAATATTTACAAGTAGAATAGTGGTAGCGATTATGACCGATTAATAAATGAAATCAATTCATAATTTTTAATTTTTAAAATGTTAGCTAGGGCTTTTTGCATTTCCTGTGACAATATGCATATTACCTGCATTACAATTTTTGTACAATATGTCCATTATAATACGTTACGTAAGTTTTCTCTCAGAAGAATTTATTGTACGTGTGAACTTGAATACTTTCATGCATTCATTCTCCTCCAATAATTTCTATGTGTGAATGCGAATGCGAACAAATTGCTGCAATAAAAACTTGTAACGTCTAAATGGCAACAAAGTGTCATGGGGTTTCGTAGAAGGAATTTTCTTGTTAATCCTGCAGAAATTAATTCATATTTTTGCGATCGCATTATTTAAAACAACATTATAAACAACAAAACAACAAAAGAAAAAAAATAATTATTAAAGCAGCAACTAAAACTGTGCGTTCGTAGCAAAAGTGTGTGCTGATGCCATTCATTAATTTAATCATGTGTACAATTTATTTATTTCTTTTTTTCTTTTTCACATTTATTTTTTATTTCTTTCTGTTCGTAAATCATGAATTTTATATTTCTGCGGGCGTAGTTTCTTTTGTATATGAACGCGAGTAAAATTATGGGCTGTTGTTTAAGTACGAATATTTTTAAATGAGCACGTGCTGATTCGTTTTGCCAGATTTCAAAATCTTATTTTTATATACATAAATACATGGTTATTTTGGATTGCAACTTGCAAGTATTATCGTCAATATTATTATAATTTTGCGCTTAAAGATTTCGTGTGAATTTAATTGTATTTAAGTATCTAATTAAGAGATCAAAGTAAAAATCGTTTCTCTGTGGGGTAACTTGCTGATCGTTATTTTATTCTTAAAATTCTGATTATTTGATGTAACTGTGCGCAAAGATGTGAGGAATCTGTTGCGGGGGAGCCAACTTTTAGGTGTTGACGATGATTACAAAGGAGACAAAAGTGAAATGAAAATAAACATTGTAAAGTGACAAAAGTAAAGTGACGAAATTGTATTTCCTGTTTAACAAGTATATGATTTTGCATCGAAATAAATTTGCTGAAAGGCTTTTTTTTGGGTTAGAAAAATAAATGAAAGAAATGTATTTTTAATGAGAGTTTTTCTTTTTTAGAAAGTTTTATGCAGTGCCTATAGAATTTTCCTAATGATTTGCTTTTGGTCTTTCTATTTGCCTAATTATGTTTCAATTTATTATTTAAGAATCGTTCAGTGGGCAAATGTAAGCCAAAAGATTTTTAACGTGCCGTAAAGAAAACTTCAAGTCCACTCGACTCACAATAATTAGAAGCTCGTTAATTTCAACTGTTTCCCAGTGGCTAGACCGAAATAAAACCATTGTATTTTCTGTATGTGCTAATTAATGTACGATATTATTAAATAATTTTTTTTTTTCTATTTTATTGATAATTTAAGAAAATTTGACACAATCATGTGCCTGTAAATTTAATTATTTTATTATAAACACATATTTATTTATTGGTGAAATCTTTGAAAAATTTATAAAAGAAAAATACGCTGAGTGGATTCCGATTTCAATTGGTATGTTTCCTTTCACAACAAATATTCCAATTAACATATTGTTAAGCAAACAATCATACAGATAGGAAAACAAGAAAATTATAATACTCATATCCTAAAGATAAATAAATATTTCTTTTTTGAAACAATTCTCAAGACAAGCCAAAAAGTAAAACTTTAAGTCAACAGTCAGAAATTCATTTGCATTTCACAAATGCACACATCCATGAGTATAAACCCAGCAAACATTTATACGATTAAAGGCTTTAAATCTTATGATTTTGTCTTTATATGAAGCAGTTTCTAGTCGGTTGTAATTTCTATTACGGATCCAAGATGTTTGTGAGTGAAAAGTAGAATGATTTACATTTTCATGAAATAATATTTGTTTGCTTTACGATAGTCAGTCAGAAGAAGTAGTGTGTGTGCAAAATATTATTACAATTCCCTCACTTTACCTTACCTTATCGCAACCGAATTGGAAATGGGAAACTGTCTGTAGATAGTTTTCTAATCTAGTTCAGAGTACTTATAGAAATAATTTTATGAACTATATGGGAATTATTAATTTATATTACGCGCTTCTAGTGCGGTGGTATTCATACATCACTTTTTAAACTATTTGTGGTATAAAAATAAAATAATTTCGTAATCGTAATCCTTTTCGTTAGTTGAAACAATTTCGCGCTTTTATTGCTGAAAATATGCAAAATATTTCTAGCGTCAGGAAGTATATTTTAATGAAATCACATAAATAATAAAAATGCAATCGCAAACCTGCTCTCGCGTCATCGTAATTACTTTTAAAGGGGGGGCAGGCATGTGTTTGTTGTCTGGCGTTCGAGAGTTTTGCGTCTCGCTCGCACTGGTTGACGGAATTGCCATGGGTAACTGTATCATTTACGGTTCTTTTCACTTTTCTCTATTAATCACGTTACATTTACTGGCGGACACCATAATAGTCAGTGATATTTTACTGTGCTGTTTCTGGTGGAGACCATCCTGTTCTTAAATATATTAGTGAAGACCATCTAGGGACCATTTTAAGGGCCGATATTGTGAACGGTACTTCCTTTATTATGTTACAGGTCATTTTAAGATCTTATGCGAGGCCTTTACCTGCGGTATACACTGGTATTAAAACGGTAAAATTTCGTCATTATAGTTCAATAAAAACCATTTTAAAAGAAAATAAATTAATTTTAATTGAAATGCTTTTTAATAACGTGTGTGTATGTCGTCCAAACTTGATTGGAGATTTCATATTTTGTAAATAAAATCGCTGGAATGGAAAAAAAAATTTAATTTACAGTCCACTAAAAGTCATAAGCGACAAATGTATCTTAAAAGAGATGAGAAAAGAAAATATTGTACGTAGAACCAATATGAAATGGAAATTGTACTTACTTACACATCATTATTCATGGGATAAACAACACAATTTGTACTATGCGAGAGCCTTCAATTTTACACTCAATCATTCCTCTTTCTTTCTCAATTACATTTGAAATTATATTTAAATTTAAACATAAATTACTTAATCTATTGATATTGATTTATTATTTATTTATTTATTAAAAAAGAGATTTATATAAATATAAAATAATATAAATAAAGACAGCCAGAAATTAATATAAATAACTGGAATCAAAAAGTTATTTATGGTCCTTCGTAGATCTATGTATTTATATGTTCATAACATAATACTAATAATAGCAAACAAAAACTGATCAGCTGTTGGTTAAAATTTTTTTAATTGGTTCCGCAGCTAAAAAAGAATTATGCCAGAAACATTGAGCATTGAACAACATGCTGCCAGTGGCATTTTACGTGTTTTGGACAAACTTTTGCAACATTAGTTCGCAAATATGACATATGATAAGACAGTCGAAAATTTTACGAATAATCACAGGTGCTCCATGGTACATGAAAAATGCAAATATCCACAGGGACCTAAAAATTCCATCCATTAAAGATGAAATCAAAAAAGTCTGTACGAGGTACAGGACGAAGATCGCGGTGCATCCCAATCCACTTGCTAGAGACTTGCTGGGTTTCGAGGGTCACAGAAGACTCAAAAGGACCCAAACGTTTGATCTAATGGGATGAAAATTCTGTGTGACCATCGGGTTGAAATTGCATTGGCAATAAAAACTATTTTTTTTTTTTAGATTAAGATTTGAACACATTTTGTAAATTTCATATTGAAAGATCCAAAATTAAAATAACATGAAAAAAAAACAAAAGTTCGCAAATATTTCACAACAAACACCTTTATGTAGTTGGACAGCATTTCGCACGAACAGATTATGAAGCACAGTTTGCGCATCTGCCTGTTCGCTGGGAGAGAAATAACACGAAAGGAGTATATAAAAGTGAATTGAAGGGAATGATGATTACAATTAATTAACACTGTAGAAACACTGATTTAGCATAATTTGTGGCAAACACTTCATGTATTGTAAAGCCCTCTAAACGAAACTGCATGAATTTCTCGAACAATAAGCAGGCAACATATTCTTCGAGAAGAAAAAACAACAAAATTAAACAAAAAAAAAAATGTAATTCATTAATTCAAGTTCCAGATCGCTTAAGACGGAAACATAATGCCACCTCATCATTATCGTTGTAATCGACGTACGGACACGTTTGAGTGAGTTGCCCTCTACAACAGTAACAACAATGACAACAATTTCTGAACACCACCACCACTAAATGCAACAACAAAATAAAAAATTTACAAAAAAAAAAAAACAAAAAAAACAAGAAAAGCTTAACATGTCAATATAAGCATATGTAAGCAAGAAAGCTTCTTGAATACCAGCAACGACAACAACAACAACAACAATAACAACGACAACAACGACACTAACGTTAACAACAGCAATAATAACAAAAGGAAAAAAAGTTGTCGATAAGAATGAAGAAGGTGACGTCTCAAATAACAGTAGTGCTTTGGTGGTGGTGGTGTTCTAAGCAACAACTGCCTCAGAAAAGGCGTAGCCTCGTTTTTCTTTAAATTATAACGTGTCATCATTGTTTGTTTTCCCACTTTCTGTCTTTTTATCCACTTTTAACCAGCCAAAAGTATAATTTGTAAATACACTGATGACTTTTCTAACATATGTACTAATAAATTTTGATAAAAAAAATATCACTTCCAGTTTACAGAGCTACGCGGGAATTCCAGGGGATTATAGGAATTTGAGGTGTCTCATGCACAGAACTTCACACCATTTAAATTGAAATTCTCTGTTTTTCTGAACGCCACTCAGGCGATCATTTACATCACCAACTTTCACATAATTGTGATGTCAAAAAAAAAAAAAAGTATAAAAAGTTTTTCCCAAATCTTAATATTATTTACGTATAAGTATGTATATACAGGTAGAAACTTGAGACAGTCAGAGTGCTAGGGGAAGTTAACAAATCATGGTACACACTTTGAAAAGTGAATATTCTAAAAAATATAATTTTTTTTCTTATCAAAATCAGCAGAGCTACATAAATAATAAATAAAATGCAAACCAACAGACCAAGTGAGTGACATCGCCACCGAGTTTTGGACTTCTCTTACGGATTAACTTAAACTGCTCGGTACATCAAAGTTCCAAGTCTGTGGAGTTCTCTATTTTTATTTATTTTGTTTTTAGAATTCTTTAAATTTCACACTTTTGTAAATTCTTGCTTGCAGGTACTTTTATTGTTCAAATGCAGTACTTTTTATGCGGCTGACTAATTAACTGACCCCTGAATGTTTAAAAACACAACTTTGCATTCAAAGACACGAATTTTTTTCTGTATTAAATTTATGTTGGTGCGAAGTTTTTTATAATTTTTATGTTTCTGATATTTCTTTCGCTTTTTTTTTTCTTATGTGGGACCAGCACTCAGGAGATAACCCCTACACATGGGATGCATTGTGCCTGGAATTATAGGAAAGGGATAGTTAGAGAAACGACAGCAGGTTAAGCTTAATTAATTATTTTACAGCTATGCTTTTGCACGTTAATTGTTTATACTCGTAGCAGTGCTGAAGCTTCGATTTAGTAGCCATTTTTTTATTATTATTTTACTTATCCGCTGCTACACAATACCGATGAAGGAGGGCGTTCTGATGTAATTGTGGATTGCTATCAGCTGAAGCCGGTATTGTTCAGTGACCAGGCAGTATGCCTTCGCCACTGAAACCTTCCGACAACAACTGACACGCAAAGACACACTAATTAATGCACATCAGAAAAATGCAAGATTTTTTTTTTTTTTTTTTTTTTTTATATATAATTTTAGTCTGTAACCAAAGTCTGTTTTTGTTTTGTAGTCAACGTGCAGACTACTACAGCCATCTCGCACCTCATTTTCTGCATTCACTGAGAATGATACCGGGAAAATATTCCACAAGAACTTCATGATACGTATTTTTGCCTCGAGGGGAATGAAAATTCCATGGGAAGAAACATTTTACTTCTTCGCGATACGAGTGAAGATATAGACCAAATAAGAAGTTCGGCGTCGATCTCAATGGTATATCGGTTTGTCATGAATGTTGAATAGACCGAGAATAAGTTTGATACGACGGGAGTCGAAATGAAATTTCAATTTAATTTGGTGCTGGTTGTCTCTACGCACAGGAAAATATAAATTTAAACATTTGAATAATGGAAATGTGTTTCGATTTATTTTCTTTTATCGCATTGAACGGTATATCACTATTTTCCTATGCCCATATAATTATTTGCCTGATAATGCGTGTCAATGAGCTCAGCTATGCATGACAGAACAAAGTTTTCATTCGCCCTACTGATGACATAATTTAAAAATTCCGAATTCTTTCCTTCATTTTACAATTTTCACTTTCATAAACACTTCTTTAAGAATTTGACTTGTGTTGTTTGTTCTAATTTATAACAATCTAGATGATTTTATATTAAGGTTGAGCTTCGTGCATTTTAGCAGTGACGGTGTCTCCAGTTCGAATGAATTCGGTTGTTGCGAATATTCATGTTGTCCAGGTGAATATTTTTGATCGTAGCGCGCCAACATTGTCGCCAGTGTACGTACGCGTGATATGTATGTAAGTCTTTATGTTGAACAACTTATGAATGAATTTAAATCTCATCATAACCTAAGAAAACAATAACATGGATGAAATGAATGGTTAAATGGATGGATGACTGTTGTTTAGCAATAGACTTTAGTTGGCCTGTACGTAACTGAAAACAGTAACCAAAATCTAAATTGTCTTGTAGGTGAGTGTTTTCATTACTATTCTTCTTGTGCCTCCTTTTTTTTATGTGCTGCATTGTTTGTCTTTTATTTTAGATTTTTGTTCATTTGATTGAAAGTGGTATGACGGTTTTATTATTTGGAATTGTTAAGCCACTGAAACACATGTTTTACTTTATTGCAGTTTGTCCATTTCAGAAGTTGTCTTAAAAACAACCTCATATGTTTTCATATGAGCCTTGTAGGCAGACATCGTTTGTTTGGAAAAAATTTACATAATAATTGTTAAAATAGTTTTGTCGTTTCCGGTGGTTGTCATAGTTCTGCTTCTCAGTTTAATTGTATAGAATGTCGATATGATGACGAGTTATTCTTAATAGCTTTAAGTGGTACACACTTATGTATATGAGTGTGTGTATGTATGTCTGTATAGGTGATTTACCATGATAATGAGTTGGCGCGCGGAATATGCACATTCTTCATTATTGCACGACGAAGAGTGAAATGCATTTTAAAAGAAAAACTTGGCTAAAACAATCCGTGCATTGTTGACCAAATGTAAATTTACAGTTTGTTACATGTTTCATTTGTAAAATACACAATTTTTTAGCACAGATTTTTAATTAAATTTCAGCAAGAAAGTAATTTTTAAATGACTTTTTTTTTGCAAATTAATCCGCAGTATTTGTCTTTTTTAAAGTCTGCTGAGGCTTGTTATGCGCTGCTACGTTTTACTTCTTGTTGGACTGCGTATGCAGGAATATACGTTTAGAACAATATATTCTCAATCGAACTAATCGTTCGAGTGGCCGATTATTGGGACCGCTTGTAGTAATTTTTTTTTTCAAACTTTACCCTACAAGAACAGAGACGGTAATTTTTTTTTTCCAAGACAAGACAAACTCTACGGAGCTCTTACAGGTTGTTTGTAGAAACACCCAGGGTCTAAGCGGGAATCGAACCCACACCTCCATATTGATAAGACTAATGCTCATGCACTAGACTACGAAGGCACCCTATTTGACCGGTCATATGACCGTATTTTTTTTTTTTTTTTTTTTTATTTGGGTGAACAAAGTTTCTATCATTATCTTAAGGGCAATATGAGAAAAATCACCGAAATTTCTGTGTCCATGTGATAGTCGTCGTTGATGGATATATCGGTCACTGCCTTCGCCACTGACACCTTCCGACAACCTTTCGACCATCGCCATGCTGTTTTGGGGCATTCAAGCGGTGTGCTAACACATCATATAGTCATAGAGTATTAAAGATCTTACGACGTTTAATTTTTCTTGTATTGTTCAAATTTTTAAGAACAGCCCATTGGAAAAATAGTTCAGCTACATTCAGCTAAATATCAAAATGTCATATCTTTTTGTACTTTTATTGATGTGAAATTAATGCGTGACTGTCAAAATATATACAAAAAAAAAAATTGCGATTTAAAATTGACGTTTCCAACTTTTAAGTTTTTAATATGTTGCCCACTCAGCGGTTTAAGCGCGATTTTGGGTTTCCTTGTTGACCCTATTCCTGCTTACCTTTTTGTTTTATAAAGAAGAAAACATAATTTAAACGAAATATAAAAGTTTTGCTAACATTTATTATATTTGGCGCCTTCTGGCATTTGCGGTTTCATTCTTTCAATTTCATATCAATAAAATTAAAAACAAATTAATGTCGTAACTTCTCAACAGCATAGAAATGCACAAATTGGTTACAATTTCTAGCAAATATTAAAGCGTGTCTAGTGGCGACGTTTGTCATCTCCGGTAGGTTTTGCATGCATTGCCAACTAATGACATCAGAAAATGACAACAACAAAATTGCCAAATCTGTACAAGGCGTAAAATATTTGAACATTCCATCAATTAAATCGCATATTTCTGAAGATTTATTTATATTTAAAACTCTAAAACTCTTATCACCTTGAGAATAATTAAAAAAAAAACAATAATAATTCATAATCACCTTTTAATTTAAGTTAGGAAATTTTCTATGTATTATGAAAACAATATTGACACTACCTTTTTGTGTACACGAAGCTTAATGGAATCAATACAGTCGAAGCCCGGTATAACAAACAGCCGATATAACGAATGGTCATATTTGTTCCTTATGTTACGAACGGTCAATTTATTTTGTGTCCTGTTTAACGAGTGGTACAGGAAAAAAAGCAAACCCAGAATCCCGTTAGTTTTTTAAATCTTCTAAATGGGTATAAATAGTGATATGTGACAGTCATAATAATAACAATATTGATGTCATATTATGAAATAAACATTGCTCATTTTCCATCTAAGTTTATACCCCATATAACGAGTTGTCACACAACACGCGACGTTTTCGGAACGTAATCACCGCGTTGTGGGACAGTAACCTGTATTGATATGAAAAAAAAAAACACACACACACAAAAACATTTTAATTAAATGGTAACTGAGGTTTCGTAGTTTCTTCTAAAACTAATTTGTTCGGTATAACGAATTTCCCAGTTTAACAAATGCGTCATTCGTTATACCCCGCTTCGACTGTACATACATATGTGTATAGATACATGCCAAAGTATTTTCAATCACTCTATTTTCATTAATCCTTTTGTTGTAGACTTAACACTGCTGCTGCTGCTACAAATTTTTGTGGGGATCTATGAAATCGAAAATGTATAGCAGTTTAAGAGGTTCACATAATTGAATTCAATGTTGAGGTATTTCGGAAACAATTGAAGACAAACACTAAAGATTAAACAGTCAGTCATAATAATAAGCGAATAAAACAACATTGGTCTCATTTCTTTCAAATAAAAGATTCAAAGATTTGACGCTTCACTGCATTTGGGTTATTTTGAATCGTCTTCAACGATATTTTAATTTTTTTTTTATTTTATTTTAATATATCCTAACTTTGCAGTCGATCACACAATTTTAGGTGAATTCAAATCTCTAAAATCGTTATTAGCCCCGCAAGTTTTAGTGAGTGTGATTGTGACTGTGTTGTTGTCGTTGATGTCAATAATGTCGATAATGCCAGTAGCAAAGACATGAATAGTTGTGTCTCTTTTTCTCGTATTCGTATTCGATTCCTTATGATTCGTTTCAAAACCAGTAGCAATTTGGAAAGACACTGCATCTTTTATCTTAATGGATTTGTTTTCTGTGAGGTTCGATTATGTTTGCTTCGTTATTTAATTTCATTTTTTGGTTTTTTTTTTTTAACTCATTATTACAGATACATTTTTATAAACATAGATGTTGTTATTGTTGCTTCTGCAGCCATTAATGTCTGATCAATTTGGTGAATTTGTATGAATTTTAAGGTGTATCCTGAGCATCGAAGCCAAAAAAAAAAAGACATATGAAAATAAAATCGAATTTAAACAAAATAAAAATTAAAGCTGAAATTGTAGGGATTTATATGTACATATAAATATGTATGTATAGTAGGTATATACATATACATATACATATATTTTTCATATAAATTTTACTGTCCACGGGAATGAAACAGGTATTAGTTGGCTGCTGTTGTATCTATCGAATATGCCAATGCTCTCCGCGTAGTTGTATTTCTAATTGAACAAAGAGCTTAAGCTTTATGGATTCGACGTGTTGACGTCGCTAATGTCAACTCAATAGAAATTGAGTCAGAGCTCCAAATAAATAGAAGAACAGACATTTTGAGGAGTTTTGTGAAATTTTAACTAATCGTTTTGTTATTGATCAACAAATGCCATAATTTTATAAATGCGAGGGTTGCCATGATAATTTTATAAATAACAAGGAAATTTCTGCATACGCAAGTCATTATGCTTAATGTTCATCAACGACGAGCGTGAGAGGTGCAATTGTTGGGCACGACGACGAACCACATTATCGCGAACAGCAGCAATATTTTCTGCAGTACGAGCATGCACTGGTGTTTTCACACCTCCCACAGACCCCGTTTGCTCAATTTTTTCCACGATTTTTCCGATTGTACGCACATTTGGACGATTAAATTGACCGAAAAAATCACGAAGTGCACGGTATGCATATTGATTTTAACGCCCATTTTCATAATAAGCCTGAATCACTTTAACGCGTTGCTAGATTGTGTATCTTTCCATGGTTCAAATAGAGTTAGTCTGAAATTGAGAAATGTCAAATGAAATGCAGAAACAAACTTGATGTTTAGGTGTGGTTCACATTCAACATCGGCCCTTAAAATTTAACCACCCTTTAAATATGGATCAAGTTTTATTTTCTAATAAGAATTTTTGACAAATGAATCATTTTTAAAGAAGACGTAAGAGATGACATTGTCAATTTCTGTATTCTTATATACATACATACATATGTACGAGGGCTGTTTGATAACTCAGTGACTTATTTTAAAAAAAAAAATTTTTTCGGCAAATAAGGATTTAATTTTCAACAGAATCTCTTGTTAGATCTATACATTTAGTCCAATATTTCTCAATTTCTTTATTCCTTCCATATAATAGGTTTTCTCATACTTCCAATAGGAGGGTGCAACGGCGTATTTTTGGATCGTCAAAATTCGGTTTGGTGATTTTCCCTGGCCGATAAGATGGGCCACTTTAACCGTTCTAGGCTGCTTTCTGTATGGTTTCTGGAAGTTATGAGTCTATCCTCAGACTCTTGAAGCCCTCAACGAGAATAACCGTCAGGAATACGACAACCTTTTGTTGAATTTCTGGAAAGAGAGCTGCAAAGTGCCATAAATCGGTCCTGTATAGTCTTTAGTTCTGGTGGCCGATATCATTTTCTCTATATGATGAAAAAATATTATATTGTTAATAAAGAAACTGTATTTTTTCTTGAACCGGTATAGGCATCAATCGCACTATAGCGGCACTCATATGCCATTGACTGATTGGATGGCATGCCGCTGGACTCGACATTTCCTCGGGGTATTTCTGCAAGAGCCGTGAGTCTATGGAAGAGGAGATTATTGCTCACCTCATGTGTCAAAGTCCAACTCTTGTCATGAAACAGCGGAGATTATTGACCGCTCATTTCCCCCATCGCGGATGGGTATTTCCGCAATAGGGAGATTTATTTTGGAGTATGGCCTGATACCTGGGTTGATTAGCTAGTGGTATCTGGCCTAAGTGGGAACTTGTCCTACAGGAAGGGTCCGCCATCTCACTTAAAATAAACTATTAAAGAAATAGATCTTATTAAAGGAAAAGTTTCTTATTAAATAAATAGATCTAGATTATTATTTAAACATTAGTCGCCCATAAATGTAATGGATGATTAAAGTATGTCATAAGAAGGGCCATATGATCGGGAGAAATAGTCTTGTAATCATGATGTGCCAGCTGATATGCGCGCCACTGTTTCAGCGATGTAAAATAAGAAATGAAATGGATCCGTTCTACCTTAAAGATTAATGTATCTGTTTTACAAATTCACAAAACGTGTGAAGTTCCATTACAATCCATCCAGGAGGCAACATCCCGACATCATTAGTCTCTTTCTACCCTCGTTTTTATTCCCAAAAATACTTGTTAATATTTTTATAACTTTCCAACTGTCTTATTATTTTTTTATTTATAGATTTCGATGTTTTTTTTGTTTCTTATTAGATTAAAACATTTACAGACTTTTTGTCTTTTGTATGATTTCCATAACAAAAACTCAACATCGGCTTACGAGTTGCAATGAACAAAATGTCAGCAACAACTTGCTACCACTACTGAGGTACGCCACCGTTATCTATAGTTTCATATCAATTTGGGCGCAATAACTACACATACTACTACACATATTTAATGGAGAAGTATGTTTGTGTGTAACAAAAAGAAAATGCAGTTATTTGAGATTGAAAAGTAGTCAAAAGTTGACTGATGTTATATGTACGATCAAATTCTCATTTGGGAAACGTTTTCAAATTTACATTAATTTATTTTCTTAAGCTGACTTCACTTTTATTTTATTATTTCTTTTTATCTTTCGTAGAGGTTTTTAAGGCACATCTTTAAATCTTTTCTTTTCAAAAACTTCAATTTTATTCTCATATCTCGTGTGTCGTGCGTACTTTGAAGGTATTTTGTTTTAATCGGTTTATTATTCGTGCTACTTCTTTTTTTTCGCCTTTCAGTGTTTTTTTTTTTAAATTTCAAATACCGATTTAAAGAAAAGAATACTTTAGTTACAAAAAATGTTTTTATATTTTTTTTGGTAATTTGTATGGTGAATTTAGTCGGAGCAAACTGGAAAATTCATAGTGACCTCGAAATGAACAAGATCACTAGATAATAGGAAATAGTTACGCAAAAAAAGTCAATGAGAAATTGTTTCAAAGTGGGAAATAAAACAGTTTATCAGAAAGTCGTGGGTTCAAACCCGATGCTAGTCGTACGTACGTATGGATGTGTGTTTGTGCCTTATGGACAGCTAAACGGCTGAACCGATTTTCTATAAATTTTCACAGTATCTCTCTGTATATCCGGAAGGAACTATAGGCTATATAAATTGCAATAAATTCCAACTGGGCGTTGCCACGCCCATACAAAATAAATATTTATATTTGTTTACACATGAGAACGGTTGAAGTGAAAGTTTCTGAATACAGTCCAAATGGCTTTGTAATTAAAACAAATCATCAATCATCAAAAACTGGGAGGGATTGAACAAATGGGCGTTGTACTCGTATAAACGAAATATAGATTTCATTATATCTTGCAAATGCTTAAAGTTAATGTTTCTGTATTCGGTCTTAGAAATATAATGGTCGACACAAATCATCGGTCAAAAAGTGGGCGGAATAGGACAAGTGGGCGTATTAAATTCTGTTTATCGTGAAATCAGTTAAAGCAAAATCTTTTACATTTGGTAGAAATAACTTTGTAGTTAAAAAAAGAATCATCATTCAGAAACTGGGAGAAATTGGACAAGTGGGCGTGGTACCTCCCATACAAACTAAATATAGATTTCATTTTATTTCGATAACGGTTGAAGTGAAAGTTTCTGTATTTGGTCTGAGTAACTTAATGATCAGTATAAATCATCAGTCAAAAAGTGGGCGGAATTGGCCAAGTGGGCGTAGTATACGTCATACTCACAAAAGTTCAACAATTGTTTCCGAAAACAAAAAAAATTAAATATTTTTCAATAGCAGTTCATGAACATGCCGCTTTATATTGAAATTTTTGTAATTTAAATATGTGCAGCGAAGCATGCCGGGTTTTAGCTGGTTATTATATAAAAATGTTCTCATTGCTGCCGTTCTGCCCCACCAGCCCTAATAAACTTATTGTCTTCATTTTGGAATCTAATGAACTAATGATAATAACACTATTCTATTCAATAATATTAAGTTGTATTTGATACTTCTACATACGCGAGTACACAAATATTTTAAATAAATCCGAATGAGGAGGCATCTTTTTAGTCTTTTAGAGTCTTCCGTTAAGCATTGTTTTCGCAGTTTATAATGTTGCTGTTGTTTGCTTGCCCTTTGTTGTTGCTGGGCATTGTCTTGTTACTGCTGCTTCTGCTTCTGCTTCTGCTGTTGAGTTTGTGACCAAAACAATTTGTACATTGTTAATATTATGAATACTTTATGCAATGAATTATGATCTTTACGACATAATATACGTTTTGTCTCTTCATATTTAAACGAAACAATGAAGCAAATGAAAAGGGAAAAATTCACTTCTACACACATAACAAACAAAAAAGAAAGAAATCAAGTTGTTAAAAGACACCAACGAACAACAGCAATTGCTAACGTTAACATTTTGATTATTTAAGTCTTTAATAGTTGCTACGATTTGTTGCCGTTGCTGCGTTAACAAAACATTGTTGGTGGTCACAAATACTGCCATCCATATACGATTTCCATTCATCCACGTCTAATAGAAGTGTTTGGTGATTTCAGTGACGGCCAACAAAATGCTTCTTTAATTTATACTTAAAAAAAAAAAAAACCAGAAATCAAAAAGTCTTTATTAAACATTTTTTTACATTCAGTCAGTCAGTCATTCACAATGTTTTTCTTCTCTTTCGGTACTTAATAATTTGAATTTTGAAACGCTACTGTTTGATTATGGCATTATTATGGAAATTTAATATGTTTGATGATGATTTGATTTCCATATTTTGTATTTTTTTCTTTTTTTTTTTCTTTCAAATCAAATAAATTTCATCAAGCAAATGGTATTTAAGTACATATTTCAAAAGAAAATCTACTATTGACTAGATGTACAATTTTTTCTGCTGAATAATTAAAATTAAAAAGTTGCTATAAAAGTCATAACAACATTTATTTGATTGTTTGATCCTCTGCCAATATCAGCTGATGTTTGCTCTCGGCGGCAGGCGCTACGAAATATCAAATTATTACCAGCCAAATTGAAGAAGTCGACATTTTCCAGCTCTTTTATTCGCAACCACTGAAAGTACATTAATCTTTCAATCATGATGAGTGAAGCTTTGTCTTTAAATTGCGCTTGTCTTTAAAACGTTTAATAGCAACGCGCTGTCATCAGAAACTGCATAATAAAATAGAACAATGGCTAACAAATGTTCTGTGCAATTGATTTAGAAAAAGTATTTTTTTTTTAAATTTTCCGAAATTTAGACAGACCACCTGTCAGTAAATCTGGCGCGCACATTTGTGAAAGATCCAATGTTTCAATAAGATGGTGTGCACGCTAATTTATATCACAGCAGTCGCCAATCACATCTCCGTTAAGTGAATTAGGAAACAAAGTGGCTTCTCTTTAGATTCAAAATAGTTGCATGCGTCTACATAACGCCAGAACTGCAACTCTGCTTGGGAGTCCTCTTCGGAGAATTTCTGGTGTGGCAGTACTGCATAGCGCCAGCTGTTTTCCTATAAGTTGTATATGCAGGAGGCTTTCTTGTGTAGATTTGTTCTATAAGACAGGCTTCTGGCGACTAATCAGGCACCGTACTAACGCTGGTGCTATGAGGGTAGAGACCGCTTTATAATAATCGCTTCTGGGGTCTAACCAGGGATGATTATAACTCTGGTGCTACTAGGAGATGCTTTAGGAGTCCCACTGAGCGTCAACTTAGAATGGCTTTAAGTTTAAAACTAAAAATCGCTGCGAGATAAGATTTATGTGTTCGGGCTTATGGCATATTTATCTGGAAGATTCCATAGTTGATATGATTTTGGAGTGCGCTAGAACATTTTTGTGCAGTGCTATTGCCTTGAACCAGTTCTGATATATGTAAATATGGAGGAGGTCAAAATAATGATCAACACGATTAAGCAGAACTAGATTGATACTAGATTGATAAAGCTGATCAGCTTCAGAGTTTCTGCAGCTGTGGACCCTTCATCTAAGGGAGTTTATGATGCCAAGTCTGAAAACCGCTAAGCATAGAACAACTTATGGTCGGCTTTGGTTTACGTAAGTTTGCTATAATTGATACATGAGAGCGTGGGTGAACGTCCCAAAATTTGCCAGGTCTTTAACCACCGTGTCTTTAGGCAGTCGTGGCAGGTGCCCACGGAAATCTGGCGGATGAGTTTACAAATTAACAAAGCGAGCAACAGCAGAGTTGTGTTAAAATAAAGCTCTATTCTATCACTTCAGCACCTGTATGTTCTCTACACTCACTACCCTTGCAAGAAAGTAAACAGTTTCTAGACTCATAATTTCCTGAGAAAATATTTTTAACAATTTCTTTATTTTCCCATAAAAGGGAACAGAGTCCAAGTCGATCATGGAAATGGTTAAAATGTATGCAGCAGCTTATCAGTTATAATGTTTAATCTGTTGGTGTAAAATAGTTGACCATATGCTTTGTTTTCACATTTTGTTCATGGTCCTTCGAACCGGATTTGACCTGCAGATTTTGAAGACGCTGCAGCTGTGTTTGGTAGATACTTTGATTCACAATACTGCTGTTATAACTACTGGCTTAGAATGTCAAATGTTATATTATCTAATCTGTACGCTAAACAACTGCTGAATATCATATTCCAGAAATTAAATTAAGGATATTAACAAAGAGACCAGAATTTCATAAATGGTCGCTATTTCTTTATGATTTTTAAAAAGGTTTTCCTACAAACATCCATTGATTTCGCTATGCCTCTAAAAATTCTGTTTCAACATAGACCACAATCCTTTAAACCACAAATTATTTTTCTTAAAACTGCATCAATCGTTATCCTTAGCTGTTGTACCCCAATGTTTCGGGAAATGTAATAGTTGACAAGAAGGAAGGAATCGTATTGATAAGTAACACTGTATGGTGTTCAAAATTGGACGAGTTTCTGGCATTCATGGCTGATATTTTACTGCTTACAATATCAATCCAAAACCTTATTTGTGCTTTTGATCAATAAACTGTAACTGCATTGTAACGAATATACTATTTCATTATTTAGTTGAGCAGATTTTGTTTATTTATTAACTATTTCATAATTTTTTTTTACATATGCCATAAACAAATGGAATTATCATGTTGCTGGGACGACAATAAACGCACAAACGTTGGATAAAGTTTTGCATAGTGGATTATATAAAAACTTGGTATTCCATCATTATTCCAAACACATACACACTTACTCACATATACCTTCCATTTGCCTTCTATTTGTCAAGCTAAAAGTCAGGTTAAGTAACACCAGCATCATTCCCGTTATCAGCAAAAAACTCACGATAATTTCAGAGTACAAATACAAATGAACTTTGCAAACTATTCAGCCATTTATTTTATGAATTTGCAAAAATTTCCCAAAAGTATTTAAGGTCTCAAGAGCCATTCCATTCAATCATTTTGATATAAGTGTGAAGAGCAAGGGCATAGTAGTTTAATGTTACAGTTCCATTTGCATTAGAAGATGGTTGTTGCGTGCTGCAAACTGAAGTATATTCCACTGTTAGGGCTGCGAGATGGCTGAGGTATCTGATGATGTCCGATGGTTGCAGTAACTGGTTTATGCTCGTCAACCCTGGTGGTGGGATGCTGGACATTTCTTGATGAGATAACGAGACATTCTAGGCTGCCACTGACCTGGTTGCCGGGCACACAAACTGCCTGGTTAACTGAGTGGCGGATGGTATTGCGCGAAAAGGGTTGGCATTTTATGTCTCAAATATCAGCCAATTGCCTCTCTTTGAGTTACTGCCAGCCATTGATTAAACGGAAGTTATATGAATTTGCTCATAAAAGTGGGTAGAGTGTGGAGACTTGACTTAAGACCGGCATTGCCACACTATGACGAACGATGGATTCGCGGATTACTGGTCTCCCATGAATATCGAATTTGATTACTGACTGTACTAAAGAGGTAATGGTAATGTGAGACTATTGCTTAGAGAAGGAGTCTAAGTTTTAAATGTTTTTTCGGAGGAGGAGGGGACTGTGCTTCACTTCCTTTGCCAATGTTCCGGGGGGAAATTACGGCACTCGCTTCGAATCGAAATGTCATATAAAGTTTTATTTAAAGATTTAACAATTTCGTTCGATACCGAATGCCGTAATTTGGCCCCTCCACTGGGTAATATTAATAGGAGAAACTTTGACTCGTAAACACTCGCAGTATTGCATGACCTACCAGAATGGAGCGGCCTGTTTATATTCCCGAGAGAAGCTGGATGCTTTGGAATGATCTCGGTCCGGTATCTGTTGCGTCCTGGGTATCACAAAGGCAACTAATCTACCAAATCTGTTTTTTTTTTCTTTCTTAAAATTAGATTAACATTCTGAAATATGATGCTTTCAAAAAGTTTTCTCATTTTTTTGGGAGTATTTAAAAATGCACAAAGTCCCATTAAGTTATTAAGTCTTCAATAAAAAATGTACCTCTTGAGGCCTTTTTGTCACAGTACTTCTTACCAAAAATTAAAAATTTAATAAATTTCTAAAAGCCGAAACATAATTCAATATGATAAACTCATAACGTTAGTTTGTAGTTGGCGGTATTCGATTTTTCTGCTTCTCTTTTGTATTTTAATTTATTTGTTTGAATGAATAAATATGACTGCAATTCCATCTTATAGCTGACAACATCACCAAGCAATTGGACAGGAACATGAGTCCATCACAAACTGATAAAAACCGATAAAGGAATGGCAAAAAAATTTACTGAAGTTATAATACAGCTTGTATTCAGACAAAACTCATCAAATGTATGAACAATTTGGAAAAAAAAAATTTTCGTTCTTTTTGTATGTTTAAAGAAGAATCATATGAACGACAATAATATGATTTATGAAGATCGCCGTTTTTCGTGGTAAGAGAAGAACACCGGCAAGAGCAGCGGTACTCAAAAAAACAAAAAAAAAAAATTCCATAAATAAGACAAGTCAGTACAAACCTCTCCGTTCCAAAAAAAATACAATAAAAGTGGGCAGAGCAGAAATGCAGGGATGCTTGGCATTTTGTTGGTTGTGTATAAATTTTGAATGAATTTCATAAACAGAAAATCTGTACTTGAATTATGAATTTAAAGTGAACAATGCGAAACGCTCCAATAGTAGGGTAACGCTTATTTAAAAGGGTTAAATTGAATATAATGTTTTAATAATAAAAATTTGAATATTAAAAGTTAAATTAATTTTTATAAATGAATGAATGAAATTTTTGATTGTCTTTAAGTGCCTACTTAATCTTCGCTACCAGTTGAGTAGAACACGTATATAAATGTCACTACACACGTCACCAGTACTCTTTGTGTCATCAGGGAGGTAGTCTTAAAGTCATTAATATCATCTATTTAACCTGACAAAGAATAAAGAAAAGAATACGGAAAGTCTTTAATATTATCCACATACTATAATTACAAAAGCTCAAAGCTTTGTACCTTGTGTTTCAGTATAGGTCAAAATCCACATATTCCCCAAAGCTCAAAGCCCTGCTTTTAGTACACGTGAGAACGACATTAGCTTTTTTAATACTTCTAACTGTCTTTCGTTATTCAAGTTTTCGGTTTCTGGAGGGCTACTCCATTGGAAGGCAATGAAAAGCCACTTGATAGTTATTTTTCCCTTAATTGATGGTGAATGGTACCATCAGTTTCGCTTTACAGATGTGCCTTGAATGTTAGAAATATCCTGTAATTTTTATTTTTCTTATAAATTCATATGAAAAAGTTAACATTTTCATACAATTGCGATTTCGACGAGATTCGGAGCTCCGTAATTTTAAAACGTGCTGAAAATTTTACAAAATCGTTGGCAAATTTGTTCAAACTTTCAATCAAATTTTCGCTTTTTCCAACATTTTGGAAGGAGTGATTTATTGTTCCACTATTTAAATCGGAATGCATAAATAATATTGATAACTACAGAGCATATTAATTGCTAATTTTAGCACAATACCAAAATTATTTAAGAAAATCAATACTGATCATCTCTGCCATCAAGTTTCATCAATTGTATCTCTGCTTGAATGCGGTTTTAGAAGACGAATCTTCTGCATTTAACTACGTTTGTAAATAGAAGATTTGTTCAACAAAAATAAACTGGTGTTATTTACATCGACTTCAGCAAAGGTTTTTTACAAGATCAATAACAAACTCATAACAGCATAAAAAGGCTTTTTTTGTGTTTGACTAATAGCTGGCAAAAATTTCTGTTCCACAAGATACTGTCTATACAAATTGATTTTATAGCAGTGGTGCGACAAGGAAGCGGTGTACGAAAAGAAAATGAAAAATCGCCAAAAAATTATGACAAAAATATTTTGAGCGATTATTTATTGGCTTCGTGGCGGCAAAATCTTTTTCCAGTGTCCCATTAAGATGTATATAAATTGAAACAAAACTGAGTTATGACGTTGTTTGATTAAATGAGCGAAGTATCAAATTTTAAAGAAATGGAAATCACCCAAAAAAAATTTTTTCCCCGATTGTTGAATATCAAGTTGTGTGAGGCTCGCCCAAACGCTATCGCTCAAAAACCTAAAATTAAGAATCGCCCAAAATTGTTGCCAAGAGACACCCAGAAACGCTACCAAAACGCCCAAAAAAAATGAACAGTAGGCCAAATTGCGAATGAAGAATCGGAGAAAAACAATTTTTCAATTATTTACCATCTCAGGCAATCTTATTCATATCGCACAAATATTTTTGGCTGTTTACCCAGAGACGTCTTAGTTAGCGAAGGCTGGACTTTATAAAAAACTACCTAAAACCCGGCGTGCTTCGCTACACCTATTTAAATTTAAAAAAAGTTAAATATAAAGCACATGGTTGATTCTATTTAATTACAAAGTCATTTCTTCCAAATTTAGCAGTTGTTGCTTCAACAGTTTTCAAGATATACAGAAATCAGAATTTAGTTTGTATGGCAGGTACCATGCCCACTTGTTCAATCTCTCCCAGTTTTTGACTGATGATTTGTTTCAACTACAACGTCATTTGGACTGTATTCAGAAACTTTCGCTTTAACCGTTCTCAGGATATACAAATACAAATATTTACTTTGCATGGGCGTGGCAATGCCCAGTTGGATTTTTTTTGGAATTTATATAGCCCATAGTTCCTTCCAGATATACAGAGAGATACTGTGAAAATTTCAAGAAAATCAGTTCAGCCATTTAGCTCAGCATAAGGCACAAACACACATACATACAAACATGCAAACATGTCTTTTTTATATATAAGATTATGGTGCTAATGCTGTTTTAATTCTTTAAATTGGTGCCCCCTAATGCGTACACATACATCCATATACATACATGCATATGTACGCATGTACGTACGTGCATAGTACGTCATTAGTCCCTTATGACTGCTTGTCCAGGATGCACGAGTATTGTCAACATTTCACAATTAATAATGTTCAGTTAGCGGGTGTTTTTAGTCGTTAGTCCATTTGATTGTGTCATATTTGTACGTTACAGACGTCCATCTAGACGATAAGTCACTTATTCAGCTCGTACCTTCTTTATCGTTTTTCCTTTTGGTCCCAATCAATCTTTTTTGCCATTCGCAGGTTATGGAGTTGTTTGAGAGATAATAGAGCGGCGGCGGCGGCGGCCTTATTGGCGCACAGACATTTTTGTGATTGCAAAAATTCTCAATCATAATACTTGTGTTTTAATCTTGTTTGTTGTTGTTTTTAATATGTTTTTATTCCATTTTTATTGTTTTCCATTGATGTTTTTATTTTATTTCTGCTGGTTTTACAGCCACATGTAATTCGTACTGTACATGTGTTCGCTTTGAACGTTGTTTGATAATTGTGTTGTTCGCATGTTACATTTTGGAAAATACTTTTTTTGTTACTTCCTGCTCCTCAGACGAATTGAGTTACAGCCGGCATTAATTGCATTTCGATATAAGTACGGTTGGGCAGGCAGTAGATTTGTTTGGATAGCCTACAACAACAACAAACCGCGTATTGCAGAGTAAAAAAAAATTTTTTGGACGGGCAGCACGCATGAGGAATAAATTCTCTGTAGAGATGTTTTCTGGTTTGATGTGGGAAGCTTCAAATCGACTGTTCATCCACATTAAACATCACTACAATTTTCAATTTGAATGATATATGGCTCATTTTCTTTGGAATACATTGATCTATAAGCTGCTATACCAAAAATAAACTTATTATTTTATTTTTAATTTTTTCCAAACATTTCTGAAATCAAAAAAGTTAAAATTTTTTGTAAAATTAAAAGATTTGTGGTTTAAACTATGATATCTAATGATATATCCAAAACTACTGATCACAATTAGAAATTATGTTCGCACGGCCTAAACATTATTATGTTGTGGAATTTTTAATTTTTTTTTATAGAATAGGGGAAAAACCACACAAGTTGTGCTACTATATGTTGTGAAAGTGTGTTTATTTTTTACAAACCGGGATATCGCGAAAAAAAATTTTAATTTCACCTTGAATATCTGTATAGCAAATGCAGTCAGTCACAGCTAAAAGTGTAAGCGAACGCATTTTACTGTCAACTGGTATTATTTATTCCTCTTTATTATTTGATTTATTCAAACGGAATTATTTTTCCGATGTTACGAATGTGGTATTGCACCTTTGCATAATTTGCATTTCATTCTCGTCCAATAATAAACAGCATTATTACAGTGCCTGAAAGATATTTTATAAATGTACACTTTTGTGAAAGAGACGAAGTCACCGTTGAGCAGTGTAAAATATGCTCATTGGAACCTATGACGATGTCATTTGCTGGGATCATAAAGGCGCCTTAGATTGACTGCTTTAGGTAATTAAATTGTGATATAAATGCTTCAGAACGATTAAATTCTATCCATTGCCATGGTAGCAATAAAGATATAATGCGGTACAAAAAAATAAAAATTTAAGAATTGTACTGCTAAAATAAAGCGCAGTTAATGTTACTGGCAATAACGCAACTCTTTGACATTTTCCTATTGTTGTTGTGTTTATTATTATTATGAGTTCCCTGTACGGGAACAGAAAACATACGATGAAAAACCTTAAACATAATCACTAGTCATACAAGTCATATTACAACTGATTTACTAACAAAACTTACAAACGTCAATACATGCAGCTAAATGATCTTGTAATAGTACATATGTACATATTTATGTGTATGTATATGACTATGCCGGCTATGAAATAAATACAAACAGACATATCGTACACTCAAAATATAAATCAATACTTCCGTACTTAAATGGATCCCAAGCGGTGCCAAGCGGTACGTTAAATTCGGAACCGGAATTCTTGAATCCGTATTTGAATAAAGCCAAAAACTGGCGTGATTTAAGAAAAACTGAGATCGAATCAAACTTGTGAGGTGGTGGTAAATTTTACCACTCCCTAAATTTTTTTGAATTTAAATTTCATTCTCACAGTATCTTGTCATATTCCTGTAATTTTTATTTCGTTGCATTTTTGGCGTATTTTGGGAAAACACATCTGTGTCGTGGTAAAAATTCCCAGTCATCAAGTGATACGTTTTTTTTTTCTTGGAAAATATTTCACCACCATGTCCAAATAAGCGTAAATATTTAATGCAAAAAAAAAATACCACAAATGAGGTTCAACGTAATATTGTTAAGGATATATTTGGACCACTCCTCCAGTTTATATCAATTTACGGGTTCACACTATGTCGAGTTAAAATAACCCCAACGATTTAGAACAATTATCCGCTTTGTACTCAGCCTTTGTATAAGGGATGGATGCATCAAACTGATATGCGTACATTATGCAAATAAGAGTTTGATCAATGAAATATCTGTAAATAGATTGATCTTGAAATTTTTTTCATACATAATTTTCGTGTCTTTTATTATCCACTAGCTAAAACCCGGCGTGCTTCGCTACACGTATTTAAATTACATGTGCATGAACTTATATTAAAAAAGTTTAATTTTGCTTTTCTAAAATAAATGTGTTGAACTTCTGTGAAAATACATCATAATCAATCAAAAAGTCGATTTTGAATTTTTTGTTTGTATGGGAGGCACCACGGCCACTTGTCCAATCCCTCCCAGTTTTTGACTGATGATTTTTTTTTAATTACAAAGTCATTTCTAAGAAATTTGAAAGATTTTGCTTTAAAAGTTTTCAAGATATACAGAATTCAATATTTGGTTTGTATGGGTGGAACCACGCCTACTACCGCCCACTCTTTGACTGATGATTTGTTTCAACCATGTTCAGAAACTTTCACTTCAACCCTCCTCAAGATATACAACAATAAATATTTTTTTTTGTATGGGCGTGGCAACCCCCTGTTGAAATTTATATAGCCTATAGTTCCTTGCAGATGTACAGAGATTTACTGTAAACATTTCAAAAATCTCGGTTAAGTCGAACAGCTGTACATAAAGCACAAACACATATACCAACAGGAAAACTTTTATATGTAAGATTTGTTATTTCATACAATTGACTTCTAAAGGAAGCCTTTTAAGTTCCTAATTATCTTCAAATAAATTACTTTTTAAGTTAAGTAGGCATTATTTTTCTATGTTTAAGAAAAGTGTCCATGAATAAAATTCTCGAATTTTGATTTTTTAATTTTATTATTTTATTAAATTAAAACTATGTTCTCTTGTTCCTTTTAAAAACAAGTATTGCAAAAAATGGATAAAATTTGCCACCACTACAGTAACTATGGCCAAATATTTCACCTCAGTAGTTAAATGCCTGATTTAAAAATTTATCACCTGTGTATTGGATGACATTTATTTAATTTTTTAAACATGCACACTTATTGTATGGTTAAGCTAGTCTAAAGGTACATTTCGTTGGTGCTTATGCCAACTCATCCAAAATTTCTGAAAAAGTTAAAAAATCTTTCTTGTTTATACAAAAACTCGCAAGAAATCTTTGAGAATTACGCAAATACAAAATAGAATGCAGTACTTAATTTATGGTTTTTGTGCTCATTTTAAGAATTTCCAGGATGGGATCTCTCCATTCGGCTTCTTTTCAATAGATATGAGTACTTTTCGTACTTGAATTACGACTCGTGCTAATATTAACCAGAAAAAACTTAAATTTAGTTGGAGTTTTTTCTTCCCGTGTACTTAAAAATAGTAGAGAGACTAAATTTAAGCACAAATATCCGTACATACATACATACTACATAAATCGTGGACAGACACAATTTGAAGTAGAATGACAGTAAATGCATTTTGCTTTTGAGGTAATACGCCCGTGTAGTGACGTTAATTGTCAATGCTCCCATGTACTGTAACATGTAATGGACCATATTCAATTAATCCGAACAAACCAACTTAATACACATGCATACATGTGTGTATGTACAGAAACCTGTACATGATTAAGTCGATGAACATGTATTCCACAATAGTGTCTGTCTGTATGTGTGTGTCTGTATGTGCAAATGTAAGTGCGTTTTGTAATATGACTTGAAAAACATCAGTAATGGTCAAACACTGTCGTTTATATAAATTCTCTAACAACTTTATTATTAGTTAGATCAATGCAATTGCAAGAAACTTGTCGTGCACAAGTATACGGCGTTAACCAAGTGTTCACAATGCTAAAACTCGTAAGACTAATTAATATCCGGTATAAGTATCCGTATAGACGTTTGTTTTTTCTTTTTTTTTTTTTTTTTTTTTCTAATCGTGCACAATGTTTGCAACTTAAATTGTTTAAGTTTATCAAAGATTTTAGAAAAATTTTTAAATGCTCAGATAATTCGTTAAGATATTTCAATAGTTCAGACGGTCAGATTAGGCAAATATTTGCCATTAGAGCAAATAAATTATATGAAATTACAAAATGTGTTTAAAACGAAAGTAAAAGGAAGAAGATATTTCCGCTAAAAATTATATCACCAGCAATAATAACACTGAGATAAAAATATTTTTCTAAATAAGTTAAATATTTTGGAAAAACTAGCGTATAATTAGTATAATAATGTAGTAAAATTTCCCCAAAACAAAAAAGTAAAAGAATAAAATTATCATTTGTTAATTTTGTTCGTCCTCTTTTTTTTTCATTGTATGAAGATAATAAATAAATAATAATAATTAAATATTTATTCCTTTTTTATATTTCGCCAATAGCATTTATTTATTCACTGCTTCATGAAAAATAAATAAAAAAACTTATCCCATTTTGTACCAGACTATATATTTATTTTAATTAATTTTAACAATCTATTTTTTTAAGCTTTAAGGTTTTTTCTCTTTTTATTTATTATTTTTATATTTATTTTCGATATTTCGTTAACATCTTCAAGAAGTTTTTTTTTTTTTTTAATATTTTAGAATTTTATACATTTTGTTAATATTGTAAAAAAATTTTTAAATATTTTGAATCATATTCTTTTCACAATTTTTATGAGACATGTTATGTTAGAAAAATTTTTATGTATATAAACTTCAAAAAAGGGAAAAAAATTTTAAAAATAAAATCTTCCTGAAGATGTTAACCGAAGGTTAACCAAATATCGAAAATAAATATAAAAATAATAAATAAAAAGAGAAAAAACCTTAAAGCTTAAAACAATAGATTGTTAAAATAATAAAAAAGGTTAAAAAAAGTATTAAGAAAAATATTTTAATTAATTAGTAAAATGTTCTTGGCTTCTCTAAGAATCGGCCAAAAATGGTAAAGCAAAAAAAATTCTTTGTGCCGTTGATTAATTGTGAAAACCGCAGTTATGTTCCAGGCTGTCTCGTGATCAACTGAACTAGCTTTAATAACTAGTTTGAGTACATTAATATTTACAATTAGTTTAAAAATAGACAACTTTTGTTCTAATTATATGCCCGTCCTAGTGGAATTTTGAAAGGATGAGGAGCGGATAAAAAAGCTCTGGTCGGAAATCCTATACATCAAACTAATACCGAATATTTGTAATTATTTAATGAAAAGCAGCAACATTTTATGGTTCATATTTCAAGCGCTGTAAATAGGAATATCGGAAAAGTTTTAGAAGACAAAGTTAGTCTTATTCCACCCAAAAAGCTTTATTATTAATCTGTGATAACCTGCCTCGGACGACGGCTTTCCTAAATGCATCAGTCGGAAGCCAGTCATTATGTTAAGCAGGTGCTTTTGGTTCTCGGCGTCCTCATTTGCATTCCATAACATACTTTTATAAAATTCTATAGACCATTTATTTTAAGAACAATATTGCTTAACAACCATTTTATCTGAATAGGAAAAAAATATTTAAAATAAGCATCCTTCAGAAATGTTCAGTCCTTTAAGAAGATGAGCAATGAAACACCAAGTATGCAGTTTGACTTTGTTTTGCGTCTAGATTACTGGGTGTATAGTCGCTTTGCCGCACATTGTTATTAAACCTTATTTCGAATAAATTTTGCGTTTTATTTCATAAAAAGAAAGCTAATGAATATATTAAATAATTTTCTCCAGGTTCATATTGCTGTACCTGGAACTCAATGCCTGATAACTTTGAAATTAAAAATTTTCATAATATGTGAAAAAAAGCATATTTTAAACATTCCATAATTATCCTACAATTCTAGCGTGCCTAATGTGGGACATTTCTGATGAAATTGCTTGCAAAATGTCATGTTGTGATTATGATTGCATGTTGTGATTATGATTGTTTGACACAAATTGACAATCTGTTGATCGCATACAGTCATTGTTCAATACTTACAGCAGTCTTTGTCTCTTGACGCAAACGCAATGTCAGTATTATAACTTCATTTAATTAAATATTATTTATTAATAAGTCTCTTGAACGCAAGAAATTAATAAAAATAGATTACAAGTTTTCTGTTATTTATTCACTATTGAAATATTATTTTTTTTTTTATTTTTTCTGCAAGAAAACTGCTTAAAGTAATTTCTTCAACATTTTAATTTTTTTTTTTGCATTATTGTTGTTTTAAATTGGTGTCACCAACCGGAAATGGGTAAAAAGTCAATATAAATTAATTTTTATAAAACGCATAATGCAGGAAAATATCACTGGATTTGCACAAAAATTTAATGAATGAAAAGTTTATATGTCTGGGCAAAAAAAAAACCAATAAAAAACAGTAAAAAGTGAAATATTTTTTTATAACGAATTAAAACAAAAAAAAAAAAACAAATTGACCATTTCGCAAATTAACATTAAAATTTGTATTAAATAGACGTAAATTTAAATATTATTAAAAAAATCCGAATTTTTGTTTTTTTTTATAAATAAGCAATTAATTTTTATGAATTAATAAACAGTGACATTAAGTAAATTTAAAAACAAATGCCTTGCAAATTATGAGAAAAGAAATGATGTACTAAAATTAAAAGTTAGAAAAACATGCAATTTTTGGCCCATTAAACGTTGCACTCTACTTGCGGTTAATATACACACAAGGGAATTCATAGACTTCATCTTATTTATTTTTTGTCAATGTAGGAAATTTTTTTCTATAATTTAGTGTACAGTACAGAACAGTAATGGTGTTTTCTTTTCAATCAAAAGTTCATTGCGTTTCATGCTCAATTTTCCTCTATTTATTTGAAATGCTTGCGCTTTGTTGCTTCACTGCACTTTAATAGAGAAAAGTAAAGTGCAAATATTTTTAAGAAATAAAGCGTGCACTTTTCGAGAATCGAAATCTCTATAAATTACTTGCTTGGTAATAATCATTTTGTTTAAATTGACATTGAATTCTATTCACCTAATGGCAGCATTAAAAATGCTTAAGAATGTTTTTGTGGAGGGGATTCCCTTACTTCTTAAATTTACGAAGTTTATTGAATCAGTAGCCAAAATCTTTAAAGCAGGTTTCACACAATGTTTTTTTGTATGTGATCTGATAATTTATTCACTACACAATTCCCTCAAAACCAGTGAAATCTTTTAGACTTTACCACTGTAAAGATTTGAGTAAAGTGTCAGCTGATAGAGAAGTCCAATTCGATCTGAAACAGCTGTTTGGTTATACACTTGGGAAAAAAACAAAAATAAACGTAATTTTTTTTTTATTAAAATTTTGTAAACAAAATTAAATTGCTGTAATCTTATTCATACTAATTTTTTTAACATTCTTTTATATAATAATTTTTTTTTTATTTATGCCATGGGTTATTTATATTTAAGAAATTTATATTTATTGAGAAAATAATGAAAAGATATATTGAAAAAAATTGTTAACTTTGTAAAGTTTGAAGTTGGCAACAATTGTGTATGTTGTATTCATTTTCCTCAAATTATTTGTATATCGTTATATAAAACGTAACACCATGTAACTACATTTTTTTTAGATTTTGATGGATTGGAGAAACACGTAATAAAGTAGTTAAGTAAGCAACCGGAAAAAAGTTCCTTTAAAACTTGCACAAAATTAACAGAATCACTAATTTATAGTAAAATATAAAAAATATTATACGAACGTGCATTTTCACATGGTACGCAATATTCAATAGAAAATACGATTTTGAAAACTTTTATCACTTTTTACATTTCATATGACGATATGTAGTTTCAAATTTACTTACTAAGCCACCTGACGAGTTGTGAAATCTATAAGATATACAAAGGGCACTGATAATGGAAGTTTAGCGACTACCGAAAACGCGTTTTGTTCACTCTATATAGGTTTTGTTGTTTTCTTAGGCCAGTAGTCAGGGGAAAACCCCTCCATATACAATGCATTGCGCTAGAACTGGATAGAGAGAGGGAGGGATGTAGAGAATAGGCAGGTGGTGAGAGTGGTAGTTAAATAGAGCCAGGCATTTGCGTGTTAATTATAAAGCAAAGTTGCCAAGTCTCTGATGTTAATTTTGACGTATTATTTTTGAAGGTAAGGGGAGCCATTTCACTTATTATTTTAGTTCGTCGACGTTTTATTGCTCAAATACCGATGAAGGAGGGTGCTGCCGTTTAGAAAAATCTGAACAAAAGAACACGTGTGCTTTTGTTTGCCACACGCTAACTACTCAGTCATCAGCACTACCAGTGGATTTTGTTTGACATTGTTTTTGTTCTTGGGTCCTTAGAATGTTGCCTCGTGTCCAATTCTTTCTGCCTAAAAACGTTGCGAACTTTAGCCTGATTTGTCTAATAAAAAAATTTATTATATTCCTGATATTGACCAAAAAATCTACTCATACGAAATAAATATAAGAATTATGCCCAATATCACCTCTTGAGAACATGCAGAGCTTATGTCAGATGTAACATGATATGTTGATACATTAGAGGCAATTTTTATGTAAATGGGCGGTTTAGATTGATATACAAAGTTACATATGGGCCACACAGATGAAAAGCCAGAAGGAAACTCATGACATCGTAAAGTCAGCTTTACATATTTGAGGAGAATTGAACTCGCAACTTTTAATGTTCCACTGAGGGTCTACTGTTCATGTTAAAAAATGTTACTGTTACTAATCAATAGATTTTTCCAATATTTCGCTGCATTTAAATTCTAAAATGTTGTGGTTTTATTCCCAACGAAATAATAATTTTGCAAACAACTTCTTTATTCTCGCAATAAGTTAAATCCTTTAATCAAAAAACTTGTACAAAAAACTGGAAATATGGTACCCCTTAAGTGTTCTAGAAGTTGAAGTTAAAGTTTCTCTAATGTTTTACATACAGCACAACTTTTTCGTAAAATTTGTCACAATCTCTAGGCACTGTGTCACTTTTTCGTCAAGCGCTAACATCATTGAAGCTCCAAGTGTAGCGTACAAAACCCACAGAGATCTATGTATTATATTGTACATAACAATCATAAGTACATAACTATTAAATACATAGTTCAACATCAGCGTTTTTCTTCTCTTGTGTTCTACTTAATGCACGGTACGACAATTATTTGAGCCTGCAAATCTATGAACAGAATTTAAAAGCTGTACGTAGTTTCGTTTATGGTGTGTTTGCTGGTTTTGCTTTTAATGTGTGTACGTACATTTTGAAAATAAGAAAGGCGACAAACAAGCAGTTAAACAAAAAAAAAAATATTAAAAAAAAAATTGTTGTTTAACATTGTTTTTGCAAATTTCTAAAACATGGGCGAAATTTGATATTTTTAAGTATGTTTGGATTTTATTTTAAAATTTTTTTCACATCTTTTTAATATTTTTTTCCAAATTCTCTTTTAAATTGTTTTATTGCTGTTGCCACTTAAAATAAGCCTGTGCTATTGTTGTTGTTGCTGTTGTTGTTGCTATGGTTACATTTAAATAATTGATGTTTGGTTACCAGAGACATGTTGCCGGTTATCGATTTCCATTAAACTTATTCAAATATTATTTTATGATGTTAAACAGTAGTGAATGTGTATCGGGTTGATAGGCAGGCACTCCAGTTTATCAGTTGCATGCGATAGTTTGGTGCCTCTAGTACAGTGGGAACTCGATTATCCGTGATACGATTCAACGGCAACATCAATTATTCGCGAAAGAATAAGAAAATTGTTTTACATCGATTTACATTTTACGCATCGATTAACCGTGATTTCCTCTACTATTCGCGATAGTAAGCATATGTTTTCTTTTCGATTACTTTTGGTCAATCACAACGCAATATGATTAAAGAATAAGGTTGTAGAGCGTACCACGACGCTACAGGAAAAAAAAATGTGCCATACAGCTTCTAATAAATATAAAGTACTTTTGCAATTCAACTTCGAAAAAAACAATTTTTTTCCGAAAGCAAACTTTTCTCTAACTTCAAAAACTGGAACGTGATATCTATTATTTATCTACCAGATCTCTGTTTCTACTGCTCTAATGTCGGAAAATTTAAACTCGCACAAAACCAATACGGGTCTCCTCGAGACGAAAACGTTGATATTTAATTCGGACGGCAAATGCGAAATATATAGAGATAAGGCGACCACTACCTTCGGGTAAAAAAATATTTGTTTTGACAAGGCCATGCGGTATGGGAATTTTTTTTTTGAGATACGGTCTAATATGCACGTATTTTTTTTTAGAAGTTTTGGAAGTGCGGATTAGTGTTTATGTTTTATTTTAATTTAAACAACACAAAATCTGTGAAACTCTTAGCTTGTCTGCAGGAACACCCGTGGTTTAGACAGAAATCGAACCTGCAACCTCTAGATTGACAGACTAATGCTCATAGTATACTACGGCGGTTACGGAAGAACACCAAGTTATTTTTAATTCTACAATCACATCCATTTCATTACAAGCTTCCATTTAAATTTTTTCTAAATTAATATTTTGCACATCTTATTACACCAGAAACAGTGGAATTCGGTTATAACGAATTTTCACTTACAACGAACAAATTCTCCGTTCCCATCAGTTTTGGATTAATATTGCACGCAAAATAGTACATCATACCGAACTCTGGTTATAGCAAGTTTTCATTTTTAACAAACCGTTGCTTAACTCCCATAAATAAAAATGCATGGAGATTTATACGGTTATAACGAACAAAAAATAATTAAAATTTTTGTCTCTTTGAAACTATAAAATATTTATCACAACTTGGTAATACTCTCTGCCTAACTTCATGGTGTCACACGGTGTCTATGGGTTGCTTATGAGTTGTTCTCTTGGTTAAAAAATAAATATTGAATTTCAATGACAGCAACTAAAAATATCACAGACACAAAAATATAAAAGAAATTCTCTAAATATAGTTTTGAAAAAAAAAAAAAAAGAAAAAAAAAATTAAGAACAAAAATGCAGGATGTTCCAAAGTCCACATTGTCAACAATTTTAAAAATAAAGTATTGAAAAAAATATTATAAAGCCTACCAATAAAAAATTATTTACTCCGCGTATAACGAGCTTCGCGTATAACGAACAAATCGCCCGGTCCCATGCAGTTCGTCATAACCGAACTCCACTGTACGTAATATCAATTTTTTTTTTAATAAATACGTATTATCTACAAAAATACTTATTTATTTATTGGTGCTCATATAAATCGGGAATGCTGCCGTTCTGGACTAAATACGAATATTCGAAGTACTACTGCAACTTATGAAAAATGTAGTCGTTCTGAGGCTAAACAATTCAAGTACATAGAAAAAATAAAACAAATTTTTTTTAATAAAATATTTTGTAATACCATTACGATTATTTATGTATGTTTGTTATATGGCTTAGCTGGTCTATATGCAGCATTTCATTTGGTGCTAATATCAAAAGCTTCAGTAGGACCTTTAACCAAAATCTTGAAAAAAGCTAAGAAATTGCACATGTTTATACAAGAACTCCCAAAAAATATTTGAGAATTACCAAATATACGAACAAAAAAAACCAAATAGCTTCTCTAAAAATTTTCCTTATACAACAAACATTTTATTATGTGATTTTAAATCTATTTAATTTTTATAAACCTTTCTCACAATTTCAATTTTCTTTTACAATCTGAATAATTGAAAGAATGGTTACATCATTTTGTAATATCAATCAAAAAAATAACAAGATTCTCACCTATAAAGAAATCATAATATCAATTAAATTATTATTGTTGACTTAATTGAATTAGTTTTTAATTAAATTTATAATAATAATTAAAAGTTTGATTATATATTTCTGGAAATTTCCAAAAAAATTTTAGTAGCCAAAAAAAAACATTTTAATTCCATTAAACTGCTTGTTGGGCATTAATTTCTATTTGTATAAAGAGCGTTGCATATGAATTAGAGCAGCCGCAATTTTGTATATGTCATAGCAAAAGAAAAATAAATATTTAAGCATTCACCCCAAAAACTAATTAAAAATTTAACCGAATTGATTAAACTTTTAATTGAAAAAACATAATACTCTAATTAAAAATAAGAAAGTGGAATTTATTTGTATGTAGGGAGTGCTTCAAGCTAACGAGTTTGAAATTATTTCTAAAACAACTTACCAATTTTCTTGCATTCTTAAACCTGTCCCAAATTATTGAAACTACGAAATTTTTCTTTTTAATAATTTGTTGTTTTCTTTATTTAAGGATTAATTATTTGTTGTTGTTGTTGTTGTTGTTTTTTATGTTATTTTATATTGCAACTAAATTTGTATTTCGTTTTTTTTTTATTTTCTTTTGTGTTTATTTATTTATATTTTCCTTTCTTTAACATATTTATTTCATTTCATTTATTGTATTTATATTATTAAATGTTTTATTTTGTTATATAAATATTTGTATACATATATATTTAATACATTTATGATGGGTTTAATGGTAATATTAACAAACAGATACCATTCTTGCAGGAAGATGAAATCGTTTTTTTTTTTTCTGTGGTGGAAAAAGTGGTTGTGGGGCGAGGGTCGAGGGGGTTATGTGGAAGGTATACTGGTTGTGTTAATGACAAATCTGTAAGTGATTCGTTTGTTAGTTATTTTCTTTTTCGTATTTAAATTATAATTATTTTCATTAGTTTATTTTTTCCAGATTTTCCTTGTATTTATTTTCTTTCGTTTACAGAATTTTTTATCTTGCTACTTAAAAATGAAAAAGAAAAATAATAATAGATTTTACATTACATTACATTACATTATGTGATACTTACATTGCAGTTATATTTTAGTGTCTAATATGTTTCTTTTTTAAGTTTTACCAAAAAGTTTTCTTGACTTTTGTTTGTTTATTTTAATTGTTTTCTTTAAATTTATACAAAACCGTTTTAAAATTTTTACAAATTCACTTCATTTTCAATTTATTGTGTATTTTAGTTATTTTGTGTTTAACAAAAAAGGCTTATAATAATGATTTTGTTAGTTAGTTTTATTTTATAATATTACTATCAGAATATAATATGTATATTATAATTACTTTAATATTTAATACTAAATTTTATAAAATTATTTTCACTTTCTTGCATTAACATACGGGATATTTACACATTTTACAGCCAACTTAAAGATATAATTTTTATATATAATAAATGTTTTTTTTTTTATATTTTTATTTTTCATACCAAGGTGCACGGCATAGTGATAAGGTCGCTGAATGAATCATAGCAAAATACTGAAGAAGGGAATCTACTAGAAAATAAATGAATTACATATTTTGTAATTGATAAACGTTCTTTCAACATTCTTTCTTGTGAGCAATTTCACGTTATATCATTTCAGAGAAATTTGGAACGTTTAAACAACAATGTCGTCTTGGAAACTTGCCAGATTTTCTGCTCATTTTAGAAATATAACCGTGGTTTTTTTTTCGGGTGCCTCCGTAGTCTAGTGCATGAGCATTAGTCTTATCAATATGGAGGTGCGGGTTCGATTCCCGCTTAGACCCTGGGTGTTTCTACAGACAAGCTTAAGAGCTTCGTAGAGTTTGTATTGTCTTTAAAAAAAAAAAAAAAAAAATTTTAACAAAACTCGGTTATTATTAAATGATTTTATTCCTTTAAAGCCCTTTTTAGAAATTGTGTTCAAAATGTCATACAACTCTGATGTTCCTATTTTTATATTAATTTTTTTTATTTGATATTTTTACTAAATTGCAAATTTGCATTATCGTCATGCAATAAATATTTAAATATGATTATTTATCTATGTTTGTTATTTATTTTAGCTGGTTTATATGCACATTTCATTTTGTGCTAATACCAAAATCGTCAGTAGATCTTTAAGCAAATTCTTGAAAAAAGCTATGAAATTCCATATGTTTATAAAAGAACTCCAAACAAATGTTTAAGAATTATCAAATATACTAAATAGATTCTTTATTAACTGAATTTATTTTGGGAATATTCATTTATATATATGATTCTAATTGTGCTTTTTCCCTTATAAACTATATGTGAAATTTATTATTACATACCTTATGATATTCTCATACAGTATGAAAAATATCACTAAAGCATTTTATTACAAAAGCAACTCAATAATTGAGGAGGAAAGCATATCCATATAGTACTATTTCGCTAATGCTTACTTAGCTCATCAGTGGACTTTTCCTAATTTTTTAATACAAACCCAAGATCTACTTATATGTTTAAAATTCAATTAATCAATCAAGAATTGAATTGAATATCAAACATACAAACCAAAAAATCTATAAACAAAAACATAACAATCCATGAGTTTACTTTTATAACACACACATATTTCTATTTTTAGTTTTTTATTCTCATCTTATTTTTTATTCTCATATTATTATTCTCATCATATTTTATACTAAATAGATTCTTCAAAATCTTTCTTTATACAACAAACATCTTATTATTCGATTTAAATCTTTTTAATTTTTCCAAACCTTATTACAATTAGTACAGTTTCGGCTGACAACTGTTTATTTTTATAATTCGTAATTTTCAAAAATTTTTTTGGGAGTTCTTGTATAAACATTAAGGATTTCTTACTTTTTTCAATAATTTGGTTAAAGTATACTGACGATTTTGTTATTAGAATCAAATCAAATGTACAAATAGATCAGCTCAACCATATAACAAACATAAATAAATAATTATAATAATTTTCGACTCGCATTGGTTAAATGAATAAACAGTTTCATAATAAATTTTTAAATTAATAAAATAAAATTTGTGATTAAAAGTTTAATAAAGATACTCTTCATTGTATCAATGTAAAATTTTTATTGCATTTATGAACATCATTTAGCGGCGTATTTCATAATTTATCGCAAGATTTTCATATATAAAATCTAAAAGTTTCACGGATACACTGGATATAAATTACATAACGGAATTAATTCATGAATTTAATGGAAAGTTTTATATATGTATGAAACGAAATTGTTGTCACAAATGCAATGAAAGTATTTCATCAATACAATGAAATATTCTGCATATAAAATAATAAATTTACTTATAAATTTACTTATAAATTTACTTACTAATGTATGTTTGTTATATCGTTAAGTTGGTCTATATGGACATTTGGTGGGTAGTTATACCAACTCATCAGCATACCGTCACCCAAATTTTTTGAAAAACCAAAAAAAAAAAAATTGAACCTGTTTATATGACAACTGACAATAAAATCTTTGAGAATTCCTGAATATACAAAATAAAAAAAAAAAGAAACAATCTAAGAAAAAACGCAACCTGAAATAATTATTTTATATGAAGAATATTTCATTGTATGGATGAAATACTTTCATTGCATTTATTTTTAAAAGCCTGATGAACTCTATGGATTATAAAATTTGTTAATGAATTTTTATCATTTCAAAATTATTGCAGTGGTTTGGTTTAACTGACTGAAGCACTGAGACAATTACCACTTGTATTAGAGAAACAACAGCTGACACTTTGACAGCTATTCATTGGTCCGCTTTAGAACATGCCTGCTCTGTACTCATGTGCGGTGTAAAAGAATGTTCATCGATTTCACCGTAACGAAATTGAAAATCATTTGCGTTCTCGGAAAAAGTATTTTAAACCCTACGCACTGCTATACTGTGTAGCTTAAAGTCAAACAAAGAACGGTCGCATAGCACGGCTTCTCTATGCATTTGTGAAACACGCTTTAATAAAGTTACCTTATCACTTTGATGTGCACTGTACACTTAAGGGAATATTCATAAAAATGTAAATATTCTTCGTATTTGTGCTTTATTTTAGAAATAAATTATTCTTGGTTTTTCGTTTTTTAATTCAAAATTATTTTACAGGAACAATTTTATAAAATAGTAAACATTCTAAAGGAGAACAAATTAAAAATGAACTTAAAACAATAAAAAACAACCTAAAAATTAATTTAAAATTCTACATATGTATGTATTTTTATTTTACTTGTATGCTCTTTTTTCCATCAAAATCTTTGAAAATTGTATAATTTGCAGGGCTATTGCTTGATATGTGTACCATTATGATTTTCTTATCCGACTTCTCTTTTCGATTGTAGTTTGAATGTAAAAAGATTATTGACATTGTCCTATACCTTTTTAATCTCTTCGATTGCTTCGTTTTCGTTTTCTTCTTTCATTAATACTTTGTTTCTTTTGAGGGCAAATGTTTGCTGGGTTTAAGATTTATTCTATAAGCTCTGATTACTTTTAAATTTATTTTATACATACTTTGTCGAGCTGTTAAGCAGCATTTACAAAAACAAAAAGAAATTAACAAACACCTTCATTTAATGTTGTTTGTGTAATTATTAATTTTTGTTTGTTTTTAATGTCTGGTTTTTCCTAAAAATTTCTTTCACATCACATTTTTAATTATTGTCCAAAATTGTTAACTGATATAAACAAAAAAGATTTCTTTTATTTTTCGTTTTGTAAATCTTGAAGTTTAACGTAACGTAGTAACGTTTAAGGTCGTAAAGAGAGTTTGGGTGTTTGCTGTTGTAAATGTTGCTCTCGAAAAGCGATGAGAGAGCGAAACGCTGACAGTGGCGAAGTGGTATTGTTATTATTTGGTTTATTTGTTTGTTCTTGTGTTTGTGGACCCAGACGTGATTGTCATGGCTTACCTGGCGATAATTTGTCCGAGTTTGAAGACGAAGAAGACGAATTCGAATTGTGCGAAATGGGTCCTAAACTGTGATGCAAACTAGGGTGGGCTGATGGTGAAGTTTGTACCACATCACAGCCCATAGAGGAAGTCGTGCTGGAGCCCGAGGGCGAGGCTCCGGAAGGCGGGACGTGTTGGGCTGCATGATGTTGCTGGCCAGTGGCTAAACTAAGCGGGTTAAAGTGTGGCGCTCCTGCTGCAGCTCCGGTAACGGCAGCTTTCCAAAGCAATGGGTTCATACCTAGACCATTATGAGCCGCTAAACTAGCGCCAAAAGTTCTTTGGTGTTCTAAAAATTCTTGTGATGGTGCACTCAAATGGGCTGCAGCAGCAGCAGCTGGTCCATAAAACCCTCTGTACAAATCTGGCCTGACGTAGGGCGAATAATTTGGTATTCTGGCTGCCAAGGGTGATAAAATCTTACCCGGACTAGGATGTTGACCCGGATGACCGTAGAAAGCGGGATGTGTGGCAGGTAAGTCACTACCAGGAGGACTGTCTTTAGGTCCCTCTTTGCTTACATCTTTCGAAGCCATATCCGCCAAAGACCAAATACGAGGTTTTGCCACTAGACTAGCTGTGGTGGTGGCTGCGCCCGCTGCATGCAATGAATTTTGCTGGGCCTGATGATGCTGCTGCAACAGCTGTTGTTGATGATGATGATAGGCGGCAATGTCGGGGGGTGAACCTGCTGGTGGCCTAAAGTGATGCAAGGCCGCGGGATGAAATAGGGGATGACCGCCACCTGGCATCATGCCCGGACGATCGTAAAGATCGGGAGAACCATTGGGCGAACCAGGTCTTGAACCAGACCATTCACTGTTACCCTCGCCAGGCATGCGGTGATCTTTATCTTCATTAGAACCCAAACCAGAATCTTTGGCATCTAAAATTTATTAAAAAAAAAAATTTAATTTCAATTGAAACTGAAATACTAAAATTGTTGGTGGTAAAAGAATTCAATGAACTGAGCTGCATTTGATATCAGTTTATAAAATTCAATATAAGTGGTTATAAGTTTTGTACAGAAAAGAAAATAAAACAGAATTTTAATTAATAATTTGGCAATATCAATAAAACTAATTAAATTGATTAGAATTTAATCTATAAAGAAATTTATAATGAACACATTTAATAATAAGAATTACAAGTTTAATTAAATATTTTTAAAATTTCAGACAAATTTTTAATAGCAAAAAAAAAATATCTGAATTCAATTGGAATGTTTGTTGGGTATTAATTTCAATTTGTATAAAGAGTGTTGAAATTTAAATAAAAATAAACCGTCATTTTGTGTATTTCATAGCAACAATATAAATTATTTATTTATTTAAGGATTGATTCCATAAATTAATTAAAAAGTTATTTCTATTGATTAAACGTTTAATGGAAAAATATATTATTCTAATGAAATGTGTTAATTAAAAATAAAAAATTTTAATTTTTTTCTGTGTAGGAGAAACAAGCTTTAATTTGCTTAAAGTTATGTCAATTCTTACACAAATTGCGGTATAAATGACGCTCTAGAAAATTGAAAACCCGAAATGTTTTAATTTCTATTATTTCTGTTTTTGAGAATTCCGAAAACTTACCTAAAACATCATTATCATCCGTACTCTTGTGATCATCATCGTCTAAATTGCAATCATCGTCGTCGACTCGATTTCTAGGCTCCCAAGTCATTTTATTTTCCTTCTTCAGTCTTCTGCGCGCATTTGCGAACCATGTCGACACCTGGGTCAGAGTCATTTTTGTTATTATTGCGAGCATTATTTTCTCTCCTTTTGTGGGATAAGGATTCTTTTTATGTTCATTTAACCAGGCTTTTAGCGTTGATGTCGTTTCACGGGTAGCATTTTTTCGGCGGGCGCCATTTAAGTCCATGCCATAACTGAAACAATTAAGAAAAGCGAATCAGGAAAATATTCCTTTAACTCAACATATTGATATAAATAGCCTTAGACGTTTGCAATTTATAATTACAATTTCAAAATATTTTTTAAACGGTGCAGAAGGCATCACTTTTTTCGATATAAGAGTATATATATTTTTGATAACAAAAAAAAAAACATATGGAAACGTTTTATTTTATTTTATTTATTTCAACAAGTGGGTTAATTATTTGGGGTGTTCACAATGTTTGTTATTAAGGCAACTGTCCCGTTCAAATATTTTAAACAAATTGGTATTGTGTTTTAAACAAAACTTTTCGAGCTGTGTATTGTTTTGTCATAAAATAATACTAGAAATATGTATGTGTCGTACACTGAAACTTTTCAGTCGACCCGGCGATAATATTTACAAGCCGCCGCTACTTATAAAAATTAATATAAGAATAATAAATAAGAATTCTTTTAGAATTGTCCACATTTTTATAGCAAAAAAGAAAGAAAAAGCCTCAATATATAATGATATGCAAGTGAGAAAATTTTCTTTGTCACTTAACGTTTATTCACTAGCCGCCATCGTAAAAATTATTTAGCTTATTTAGCTGGCAACAGCGTTTATTTGATTATATGTGTTTGAACAATTTTGTGTGACAAAATAACAATTTTATAATTTTAATTAAGAATGAAATTATTACAAGATTATTATTATGTGAGATATTATATTCTATGTTAAAAAGTCGAATAATTTTAGTTTTTCACAGTTTTTCACAAACATTAATGTGATTTTTCATTAACAGCCGAATGAATGTTTTGGAATAGCACACTAAATTATGACAGTTTGTTCATAGCAGTTATATTTTTTCGTGTTATTATTTCATAACATATGACTTTAGGACGACGTTTTGAATAGCCCACGTATAAATAACTAAAAATATAAATGGTAAAATTTAGAGCTTCATTAAGGGAAAACTAAAGGAAACACAATTCTCGTATTCTATTAGTTGGAAATAAGAAATATACAGGGTGGCCCAAAATGACCGAAGATGTCGAAGAGTCCATTATAAGTTCTCATTTAAGACATTATTATTAATAAATTTTTTTTATTTTAAATATTTGTATTTAATTATGAAAAATCATATCTCGCAAGTGGTTGCCATTTTCTGCTACGCATATTCGTGCTTTTTACCAAAATATTTTCCATAACTTTTCGCAAAACTGCCGATGTTATGTTGTTGGTTTGATCACGTATATTATTTTTCAAGTGCTGTATCGTTCTAAGCTTATTAATAAAGGCTTTTCCTTTCGAATAACCCCAAAGGAAACAGACTGTAGCGCTTCAATACGATGAACGCGGAGGCCAATTGAAGACGCTTGTAAGGGAAATGATTCGTTCACCAAAGATGTCGCGTAAAAGAGCCTTTATGTCCCTCGCAGTGTGGTCCATTCTGTTGGAAACATACTTGAGGATGGGTTTCAACGGCTGGCCTTAAAAAATTTTCCCGCATTGTCCGTTATCTAACACCAGTGATGGACACGGCGACACCGTGTTCATTTGCGAAAAAATATTTCCGACTAAACACCGCATGAAACAGTACACTTAAGTGGGTGTAATTGTTGCTGTTAAACTACTTTTGGATTTACCGTAGCCCTTTTTGCCTATTAACGAAACCATTCAATTGGAAATGGGCTTCGTCGCTCATAATTTAATTATGAAAAAAATCATGATTTTCTTCAACGATTTTGGCACGATTTTTAACTGTGTACTGTTCCATTTTAAATTCTCCAAGTCTTTTTTCAAAATACTGAAAAAAAATTATAATAAAAAAGTTATAATACCTTCGCTCATTTTGCGCCACCTTGTATAATGCTAATAATTTACAACTACTGAGAACCACACATATTGGACAAAATACGAAGAACGCTGAAGATGAAGGTGTAGCCGCCTTCGAAAACACCATGCTGCTCCGTTCTACTGTCAGTGTGTTTTACAATGTTTGTCTTTAATTTAGTTTGTTTCTTAGTAACTATCACATGTAATTTTGACTGCCTGTATGTTTTCGATCATTAGCCCATTTTAATTATTAACATACGTATGTAAAAATATATTTATTTGAAAAAATATAAAGAAATAAGGAAAAATATAAGCATTTTCGTTTATTTGCTCATTTGTTTCTTTTCTTAAGTTTTTATTGCCTCAACCACAGCACTTCTTCCTGAGAACTAAATTCTTACTTCCTAACACGCAACTGTGCTGTTTAAATATGGATTTGCTAACAAAAGTTGTTAAGTTTTTTTTGCGAAATACACATTTACACTGACTGAACGTGCTTTTTCGAGAAACTCAACACTGCATCCAGTTGTTAAAGTGCTACTACACACACCTACTTACTCACTTACATACATACATATATATATATATATATACTCGTATATATAATTTTGTACAATTTCGTCCTTCTATGCTTTTGTTTTTTTAAAACGAGGTAATAATAATGCATTTTTCTTTCTTAATTGTTGTTGCCATAATTAGCACGTGTGTTGTTTTAATAGTCTTGTTGATCATTTCCCCTTTAAGGTGTTGTTGTTGTTGTTGTTGTTATTATTATTGCCATTAAATTTGCAACAATTTTAATTGCCTGCCATTAATAAATGTTACTAGCCAACTTGTTTTTTATCTGAAGTACGGTCTGTTGCAAATTATTTCTTGTTCTGTTTTTTTTTGTTTAATTTTTCGGTAAAATTTTTAATAGAGCCTTAATTTATGTCACTGTATTTAAAACAACATCAGCGATGTTGTTGCTCTTTTGCTATTATTATTATTATTATTGTTGTTGCTCAATTTACACATGCTTTTATGTTTGGTGGTCATTTTTATAGAGCAATTTTGTGGCTTTTAGCTACGCTATGGAAGATGCCATGACAACGAAACACAAAATTTCACAATCCACAACATATCCACAATTGCTGTTTTCCATAGCGCAATGTGAAAGGGCCATCATGCAATACAGCCAAAAAAACAATTCCGATAAAATGAAAGATACCAAATACAACAAGAGCACCAAGTGCACATAATGGCCAACAGTACGAGCACAAGTGACTTGAATAGATGCAAAGGAGCAGCCAAACAAGAAGGATATAAATAAAAACAACAAACTGTTACCAGCATGGTCAACCCTTAATTTCAAATGCCAAAAAATGTTTTTCCTTCATTTCATTTTGTAACCTCTAGCAACAACAAATAAATATACATATTTTTCATTATTAATTAGAATTTTAATTAACACCTGCAATTTTGTGTTCATTTCAGCATTTTTGTTAACGAAAAACAAAAACAAAAACAAAACTTTTGTTTTTTCCTTTCATTCATTATTTTATAGAGAGAAGTTCATGTTGTTAAAATTTTTTATAATTTTTCTAAAAACATGACTCAACTTGCTTTAATAAATAAAGTTCAGTGGTATTCCGTTAAATGGCCAAGCGGCTTGACTTGGCTAACTGGCTGGCAGATTGGCAGGCTGAGCCACCATCCGTCCGTCTGTCCGTTTAGCTCACTGCTTGTATCTTTCTTTATACGAGTTTTTGTTTTTATTTTCATTTTCAGTTTTTTTTTTATTCCTTTCTCTGTCTGTCTGTACGTGACGGGATGTTTTAAATTGTTTAATTGCCTTCTTAAGCTGGAAATTAATAAGTTTTGTGTTTGTTTTGTAAATTGTACAAAACAAACTATTACTGTTATTTAAAATGCAACCAAGGGAGGAAGTAACGGTCATTTGTATGGGATGTAAAAAATGTAAAAATATTGAAATTTTGTTTCAAAGAGTGCTAAATTTTTTTTCGCCAGTCAATATGTGTATGTGTGTGTGTGTGTGTTGGCATTTGAAAGCAAATTATGAATGAATTTGAATTACGAAATGCGCCAAACGCTAAATAGCAGAAATAAAAAGTTTCTAGCAACAATTAAGAACAAACGGAATAAATTTGAGGCCAGCGTTTTGTTATAATTTTTTTTTAATTTTAACAATAAAATGTTCAATATTTTTCTCAAAATAAACAATTTCAATATAATTAAACAAACAATTCAAAAATTTTAAAGCATAACACAATTTTTTTTTATTACATTCAAAATATTCTGTAAAAAAAATGAACTGAAATTGCAATTTCAAATAAATGAAACTTCACTTTAAAAGCGGTCTACTTATTTTTCATTTAAACCAAACGAAAAGTTAATTTAATTTTTAAAGGTAAAAAGTCAAATGTCTTAAACTCTTTTATTTTAATTGTTTTATTTTTGGTTATTTTAATTTAAAAATAAAAAAACAACGACTTTAGAAAAAATTAAAGAAATTTCCTATGATTCCCCTATTTTTTACCACCAAATAATCAACCCAAATTTTCCTAAAAAGAACTGATTTTTGTCTTGTTTTTTTTTTTACAGTTCAACTGTGGTATAAATAATTAAATCAAATAGAAAAATGCATGAGAATATATTTTTTTCATTTGAATGTTTTATGCCTATGTGTTGCATTTGCTGGTGGAAATGCCACTTCATCCATAGACCTCCAACAAAATAATTTCAGAAAGCAAAAAAAACTTCACGTGTTTATATAAATATTTCTACAAACTATTTGGGAATTTTAAATATTTTACAGTATTAAAAACATACCTCAAGTTTCGTAAAAACAACTGATTAAGCAATTTTAACCTTTTTTCCCCCTTGTTTTTTGGGGGGTTTTACTGTACAAAAAAATATTTACATTCGGCAACACAATAATTTGAAAATTTGCAACCTGTTAATTTGAATCTCGCTATAATTTGAATTGCTTTCCAATGCCCTTGAAAAACATGCAATAAATTTCACAAAAAAGATCCATGTAACTTGGTGGCCTTGGTAATTTGAAATTATTTGAATGGCATCCTCATCGCCGACAAGGTTAGGTCGGCAGGTTGCTGGGTACAGAAGCAAATAAAGATCCCAGCCCACTTGGGTCCAATTTAATATGGTCCCATTGTGATACCTGTTGTGAAAAAAACTCTCACGTGTTGGTAGTGATTGAGACTTCTGCTAGGAATCGAACTTAGAACCCCTAACTGCAAACCACACTCACTAGACTACCGTTTACGTTCACCAACACAGTTTGTACACAATAAACTACTTATTTTGGCGCAGAAAATACAACTCTACACAATGACATCGCTTTTCAACCACGCTTTTACGCGTTTACAACAATACCTTATAAAAGAACTAAAATTATAACTAATAAGAGAGCCGCAATATAATGCTGTATAAATAGAAATTACATCTAGCCCGCCTACATTTTTTCCACACTCTATAATTTGAACTCGTAATGTGAATGTGTTTGTGATTTTGAAACGTCTCACAATACTTTGACTAGAGACTTCGCTTTCATTTGACCTTCTGTTCATTTGAAATTTTGCTTTGGTCCCGTGAATTTCCAATTAGCGAGAGTTCACTGTGTTAGTTTTTATTGAAAGAGAAATGAATTAATAATTTTTGTAACAAACAAAAATTTTTTTTCAAATTTCTTTTGGAATAACTTTTACTAACGAAAAAGAACAATTGAAAAAAACGAAAACAACAATTATCTCTGGAATATACAGTGTCGTTCAATTATGTTTGCATTTCACTTTAGCACCCGTAAATATTGCGGACTCGCTTGTTGATAGAACCTCCTCCTGTTGTTGAATTCAAACGCACAACTTGATTAAATGTTATTTTATTTTATTTTATTGTATTTTATTTTATTAATATTCTGCATAAGTAACGCTCAAATCTAATATGTTTAGAATATTGAATAAGAAATAACAATTGCTTGGCATACATAAAAGTTTTTTTTTTGTTTTGTTTTGTTTTGTTTTGTTTTCGTTCAGTTTTACTCCCACTCACTTTATTGTTTGAAAATTATGCACATTGCAGTGAAGGCCATAAAATATTAATGTACATTTTACAACTAGTACAATTGAATGAATTTTTCTTACGTCTTTATTTCTTTTTTGTTCATTAAACGTTAATTTGTTTTTTTGTTTTTTTTTGTTTTTAGAAGAGGCGCCTGTAAGTAATAAAACCTTTTGCGGTTTAAAGAACAAATAGATAGGGAAATATGTAAATACATCTATACGCATTTTATTAGTTCTGCTTAAAGATATGAAAAAAGTAATTCTGAATTGAGAAAAAAAGTGAATGTGTTTATGCGTAAGAAAATGTTAATAAGTTTGGCAAATTATTTACTGAAAGCACTACAATTCGTTAAAGAAAAAAAAATGTGTTTAATCCAAAACGTTGAACTGGATTTTATTTGTCTATTTTCAAATTCATTTCACTCTTTTAGAGTTCAAATCTCTGCCACTTTTAAGCAATCTTGTTTTGCGGAGTTTCTTTGGATTTGCGCCAACGGTTTGCATTTGCACAGTGTGTCTTGCTGCATTAAAAAAAATAAATATAAAAGAACCTACTAGCTTGTGGGACTTACAACAGTATAAATCATTCCCCAAAGAAAGCCCCCTATTTCCCGCTGGGGGGTTTGGAAACTTGTTTCTAAACCTACGGGTATTTAGCAATCCCGCTAAAGGTCTAGCATCACCTTTAACAACCTGTTAGTTTGAAGATGACAGAAGAGGTGACTCTTCAAAATCCCAGTAGAGATTAAAGACGTTATGCTTGCATATTCCGTGTGACTGTAGAAGTACAGTTCGATTCTAATCTAGTGCTACGGGCTGCCAGCTTAGACCCACTGCTCAAGCGCTAAGTAAAGGTTTAAAGACTGATGTACTCTTGAGTGAGTACTTCGTGTCGATCCCGAAAAGTTGCGAGTCAGTGTGCTGGTCTGGGTAAGAATTCGTAATGGCTGTGGTTGTCACCTAAAATTACGCAGGGAGATACATTTTTGGTCTATTCTGGATATATGTGGGTAAATGCACATATGCTCTGATACGACTTTTACTTAACTAGGTGCTGTTGCCATTGAACAGTAGTCAGCGGAATGTGTCTCGAACAAACAGTATTACTGGCTTAAGTGTTCTTGACTAACGTACGTACATTCTGACACAGAGTTTAGACCGCTCGAAACACCTCAGCAAGGATTGCAACCTGTGTACACCTGTTTGAGTACACGCGGTGTATTTCCAAGTGCCCATGGGGCCGCTAGTCAACGTCTTAATTTCACTCGCTGTTGAGAACACCGTGGAATGAGACGCTATGCGTAGGTGTCCACGTTAATCTTGAACAGATCTGTATAAATCACGATTCTACATCAAGGAAATATATTTTAATAAAGGAAAACCTATAATTTTTATTTTAACAATCTATTTTTTTAAGCTTTAAGGTTTTTTCTCTTTTTATTTATTATTTTTATATTTATTTTCGATATTTCGTTAACCTTCGGTTAACATCTTCAGGAAGTTTTTATTTTATTATATATAAACTTATTTTATTATATATAAAAAAAAAAAAAAAAATAAATAAAAACTTCCTGAAGATGTTAACCGAAGGTTAACGAAATATCGAAAATAAATATAAAAATAATAAATAGAAAGAGAAAAAACCTTAAAGCTTAAAAAAATAGATTGTTAAAATAATAAAAAAGGTTAAAAAAAGTATTAACAAAAATTAACCTATAATTTTTAAATACATGGCTTTTCATTTGACGTTTCAGTCTTCCTTTGCCCCCCAAACAAAGTCTTCAATCATAACCGTGCTATAGTTTTATATCTGAATTGGATTTAAGTTTAATGTCAGAAACCTTAGAGCTTCAATTACTTGAGTGAATTACGGCAGCATTTTTGTAAGCAATTGTTCCTAAATATACAATGTATTGCTTCCGACAGATTTTAGTGCTTCTAAATTCCGATAAGTTTTTGCTGATATATTTATGTATAATTGAATATTTTTAATAGACCAATAAACAAACTATTTTTATATTGTTTCTCATACTTTTTTTTTGCTTTTCTTTCTTTGCAGGTAAGTGCAATTAATGCTGCAAATCTTAAATATTTCGCTGTTACAACAAAAGAAAAGTAAGTTTATTTTTTAAAATTAAAATTCCATAGTGGGTCACTGCTGCTTGGTCTTTCTTTCCAAATGTTTCAAGTTTAAAAAAGTGGCGCCTTTAAAACGAATTTATTTAGACTGCGTGATTGCACAATTCTTACAATATTACAATTGACTCATGTATATCGGGTGATTTATTTGATGTTTGGTTTTTCAGTGTAAAAACAAATTCGTAACATGTGGCAATGCCAAAAATGCTTCGTAAGGTTTTGCCATTTCACCATGAATAGCCTAATAAACGAGCAACGTTTAAAAATCATTGAGTTTTCTTATCAAAACTCGTGCTGTATAACAAATCTGTTTCGTAAATTGCGTCCATTTTTAGGTCGTCATAATCGACCCACCGAAGAGGCTATTCAAGTTGGTGTGACCAAATTTCTCACAAGTTTCACTTTATTGGCTATCAGTATGCAAAGAGTGTTTACCGGGGAAATTGAAGATCGTGATATGTCAATTCGTATTCGTTGTCAACATTTGCGATTGTATTGTTACGTGACTACCGACTTTTTTTTACCCAAAATGGAAGAACTGGACTTTGTTGCCATGTGGCACACCTCGCTCAATACCATAAACCTCTTGAGAGGCGAATTTGGTGAGTAGTCCATTGAATCATGCGATTCGACCGCACTAGACGAATTTTGTGGGGAGGCGTGAAGCCTCTCGTGTACAGGGACAAGTCAGCAAATAATTTCAGCCCTGGAAAACAAGATTATTATTCTCACTATTGGGCGAGGAAGCACCGCAATCAAGAAGATCTATTGTGCAAAGCTCCTCATATTACAGCTCTATCTTAAGGCTTCTAAGGGATCCAAGCACAATTTGGGGCCTGGTGTCCCACAGTTTGTGTGGAGGCACCGCAATTGCACCACGTTAGTTAAAAGCTCTGTCTGGCAGTCGTCAAGAACATGTTCAGAGCTCTCAGTGTTATTTTTACAAAATCGACAGACATTGTTCTCGGAGAGAACAATTTTGTTAAGCCAACAGTGGCCCGTGAAGTACCCCTTTTAAAAGGCTCAAGTTCGCTCAAGCTACAGCGTATTTGAGATTGCCCTATTCGGGACCAGTGAGCAGCGAATTTCCTTTTCTCCCAGTTTCTAAAAATTTCATTTCTGGGGGTTTTTGTAATTTCACAGACTGCAGTGCCCAAATTAGGAACAAATTTGTCCTCGTTTTGCCAGATAGTTCGCCGCAAAACAACATTACATTCTGTGTATTGGTGAGATAGCGGCCGAAATGCTGGCAGAATTAAGTTAAAGTTGGCCCTCACAGATGGCTCACCTACATAATAGCCGCGAGCAACATTACCATGATATTATCTTTTTAAAACCTGAATGGCAGGCATTAATTTATCGGGCCAAATAAATATTTCATGCGCTTTACACATTTTCTGTTTTTTTTTTTTTAATTTTCAAAACCCGCAGGGTTCAAATATCACTTTTTAATTCAGCACTTATTTTTAGTTAAATTTACTTTTAGTAGAGCTTTCGATTCTTCAAAAGTGCATGGCGTTATTCACCTTCTTTTTTTAAAAATATTCCCACTTTATTGCTCTAAATTTTCTTATTAAATTTTAAAGTAATGTCAAATGGCTGTAGAAGGGAGTAATAAATGTTGCAAATGAACAGTGCAAAATAGGAAAGGAAATGCCTTGCAATGTTGGATGAAAAGAAAACACCATAAAATGCAACAAATAAAATCAAAAAAAAAAAAAAAAAAGACCCTCAGCGCGGTCTTTGGTACGTATAAGCTTTTCCAATATATACATACATACATACTTTCCCCGTTACTGACCTGTTAAATGGATAACCAAAGGCAGCATCATACGGATGATAAACGGAAGGATAAGGCCAAGGAGCAGCACCGGCTACAAGATTTTCTTTCAAATCTAAACCACCCTGTAATGAAACAATAATAACAATTTATTGTTAATAAAATTAAATATGAATTCATATATATATTTTAATAAAAAAGTATTTGTATTTCTGTTCATTGTATAAAATTCAGCAGCGTATGATAACAAAATGAATATGTGTGTCAATTTTTTCATTTAATAAAAATTCATGTTAAGACCTTGAACTTTAATTATTTAATAATCATGTTTAACAAATAATTTACTTCAGAATGTACAAGACAACAAAAGTATGATGATGTACCAGTACACGACACAAATGTACAATACATGTGTAAAGTACTACACTGCCTGTCGTGTATATAAAAAAGAAAAATAGAAAACAAAAAACAGAAGCTTATTTTAAATTTTTTAATTTCGTGATTTAATCTTAAAACGTAATTTTTAAAGACAATAAATATAAATATCATGTCTATATTTCCTGCATATAATGCGTAGTTTAAGTTTTATTGTTTTATTTTTTTTTTGTGTAAAAAAATGACTGATAACTCAGACACTTGCAAGTTTGAATTACCATGTTATATAAAATTATTTCATTTTAGAAAGATTAAATTATTAATTAAATGGAATTCTTATTGAAAAACGGCAGCAACTGCCGTACAAGATTTACTATAAATTAACAAAGTGAGACCTCACTCACGTTTATGTGCAACAATGGCAAATAAATTGATAATAAATCATCTACATACACATTTTTATTTTTACTTTTCCTCTTTCTTTCTATAACATTTGAACTTTGAAACAAAACTCAACTAAATGAGAATTATTTTTTTTGCGAACATATAAATGTATGACAGCCACCGTTTGCAGTCTATTTAATAGGCTTAATAATTTTTCTTCGTTTAAGCTTTAAGTTTCATACAACAAACTGGCGTATTGTGTGTGCACGGTAGTCATTGTTGTAAGTGCTAAAGCTTTTTTATATCTGCATAAAATCGTAAAAGTAAGAATTTATCACACCTTTTTAAACATAAATTTTGTTGAAAAATGTACGTGCATCATTTGCTAAATGTTTCTTATTACAAAGACTGACTACACAACAACACAACAACAGTAACTAAAAAATTAAAAAAAAAAAAAAAAGAAAAAAAACACTACAAAAATAAGTTAAAGAGACTGGGCACCAAAAAAGCACATACCGACAGTGTTTATTTTAAACGGAAAAAAATTTACGACAAAAGAGCAGTCATATCTTAAGCGCGCACAAAAAATAAATACATTTTTTTTTTTTTTGTATATTTTACATACAAAATTATTTTATTTTTTTTATTTTTAAGTATGTTGATACCCGCATATGTTGGTCTAAAAATATGCCCAGTTATTTGTGCACACGCAACTACAAAATTTAGCAATTCTCAAAAAATCTGTTAGGAAAAATTACAAGCGAATTTCGATGCGAATTAAAATTCACATACAGAAACAGACACACACATACATGGACAGTCACGCGTATACACGCACACAAACACATGCACAGAATTTTGACGCAGTGATTGCAGGAATGATCCGCAGATACGGAAATGAATAAATATGTTGCCAGAAGAACGAGGCTAGCGCACCCCAGCCAATTGAGTGTCGGCGCAATGGAAAGACGGCAGCATGACTGGACCACTTCCATAAAGCGAAGATGGACCCACAGACTCATATGGAGAATAATGAACTGTACAGATAGCAAACACGGACAGGTGAACTTCTACCTGACCCAGTTGCTAAGCGGACATGGATGCTTCAGAGCATAAATCTACAAGTATGGTCACGACGATGATGCTGTGTGCACAGAATGCACCAATATTAGGGAAACTGCGGAGCATGTTTTTTCTTATTGCCCGTGATAAGGAAACCGGCGGCATTCGCTGGAGAGGGCAAGTCGATCCCAGATCATGCCCGACAATATTGTCGTCATCAATTGAAAATTGGAATTCTGTGTGTGCTTTCACAAGGGAAGTTTTGGTGCGGCAAAGAATAACGGAGAGGGCAAGATGTACTGAACGGGAGAGCAGCATTCGCTGCATCACCAATCGCTGAAGTAACACTTGGCCGTGGTTCCGGCGGATGAGTGGATGGGGGAATGAAGAAAGAGGTGATACGTAGGTGCCTTGCAAACCGTAGAGCAAGTCTTGCAGCGAACTGTGCATCTTGGCTTGCCCGAGTTACCAATACATTTTGCAGATTTCTCTGCCGCTAGATCGTAAAACTACTAGGTTTTTGAAGAGATATGAGGAATAGCAAATCAGCTAAAAAAAACTCATCGCTAATGCGAACTAACCGTTTTTCATGCTAGTTAAATACCGGTTTTCGGCTGAGTAGTTAAAGCGTCAACTCCACGCCCAGAATATTATTTTCTGAAGTAATAATCTCAGTTCTCAAAAAAGAAATGTAATTAAAAAAATTTTCTGAAGTATCTATGATAACAGCATCCTCATTCATTCGTATTTGAGCAAAGAGAAACGTCGTCGAAGTACAATAACGAGTAAAATGCCTCCCATTAGCTTAAAAATTTATGCGTCTACTGCACAGCAGTATTTCCCACCAGTTCCGCTGCAATGCAACAAAATTTTAAACTAACAGTAGGGAAGAAAAAGATTCATGCTTTTTTTTACCGACTTCCAAGAAGGAAGATGTGAAATGCATTTTTAACGCCATATGACAGTCTTGATGATTTCGACAGCTTGTACTCAGTATAACGATAGTTTTATGGCGCACTAGTGATTTCCAATACTGAAAGTACCAACATATGTATGCAAATATGTGCATACATGCATATATACATAGTGTATATGCATGACCTTAAGTGGAATTTAATTCACGTTGCCGTTGCTTGTAAGATTTTAACATAATTGAAAGTGTTTTATGGCAAAGTGTCGTCGTTATAAAATGAATTACCTTTAATTGCTGCAAGTCTCATGACAAATTGTTTCCATCTATCTCTGCCCACCTTGAAGTAATAGCGGTTTTCACTCTCGATTGCATATTTGCAATGACTTTTAGACTACACAGTGTTAGTTACAGAGCGTGAGTGAAGTACATATGAATATCGACTGTACGGTAGACCGTACCACTCTACAGGCAAAAAAAGTGCTACCTACACCCCATAATATGCCCTATTTTTGGACAGTAATTTAAAAAAAAATTGTTTTCGAACGAAGTTAGGTATTGCCTTTCTAAACTTTTTTTTTATACGTTTCATTTGCGGTCGGATGTTAAAGAATGATCTTTCAATGTTTTTGTCTCTGGAATCCCAATATTCTACATCAATGGCCATTGACTTCCAGTATTTATTTAGTATGTACCACCCTAATGTCAGAAAATTAAAGCTCTCACAAAAGCAATAGAGTTCTGCTAAGGAAGTAATTCGAAATAATTCCAGCAGAAACATGTACTAAAAGAATTAAAAAAAATTAAGCTTAAATAATCTGTTGGAAATTTTAATCAATCATATTTCCACGTGATTCAAGTTGGCTGCATTTTTTTGCGGCTCTGAAGTTCAGAAAAAGTATGGCTGAAGTAGTCTGCACGTTGACTACAAAAAAACAAAATTTTCCTGGGTTCAACCGCAGTTTTAGACTGAATCATAGAAAAAAACGTCTCGCATTTTTGCACTAGTGCATTAGCGTGCCAGGTAGTGTGTCAGTTGTATTCGAAAGGTTTCAGTGGCAATCAACTGAACAGTACCGGCTTCAGCTGATAACAATCAACAGGCCCATCAGAACGTTATCTTTTCTCGGTTTTTTTTAGCACCAGCGAAGTAAAATAATTACTAAAAATGGCTACTAAAACGAAGCTTCAAAACTTAATACGTCTCCTTGACATCAGAGGGGCTTCACTACTGCTATGAAAACAAAGAACGTGCAAAAAGCAGAGTTGTAAGATAGTGAAACTTCATCTTCTGTCATTTCGCGTACTATATCGTTGCTATAGTTCCAGCACAACGCATCGCATGTGTAGGGGTCATATCCTGTCAACTCCTACGGGCAAAAGATATGGGTCGATATGGGTTGCTAAATTTGGTAATGCAGATCGAAACTGCATTAACTCCAGTTGCCAAACTTCTAGTGCTTCTTGGTGTTTTTTGGCAACCACAAATTTGTGGTTGGCCTCCAGACAACATAATATTTCAATATAAATTAAAAGCAATTATAAGAAGACAAAGTAGCGAAATCACCGATGTACTTTTATTTTAATTTAGCTGACTGACAGAATATTTAAAAGCAAATTTATCTTTTATTACGAAACTTAAAACGATAATCACTTGGAAACAGCTGTGTTCACACCTTTTAATGTGCGGAACGTATTTACAATGAATTTTCAAACAAATTGTTGTTACACTACGTTGCAGAAAAATTCACTTCAAGACATTGTGATGTTGCATGTGACATTTTTGTGTAATTTTTACAAGACCATTAAGGTTTACCATGGTTATTTTACGTCGAACAGTGAATACCACTGCTATTGCACACATATAACAAATGTGTCATAATTTTACAACTAAACGAGATGGTACTTTAATTTTCTCCATTTCATTCACAGACAACTTCTGCTTCGCAATTAAAGAATTTAGAAATATTTATTTGTATTAAATAAAGTAAATGTTTTAACAAACAGTTGAAGAAAATGTATGTATATCGTCTTTTATTTTTGTATTTGATTTTGCTTAATGCATAATCAATACGTAAAATTGTTTGTTATTGTTGTACTCAGCAATCGATCGATGTCTGGATCTCATGCTGTGAACACTTTACACTCTGGTTTTGCACAGCAACATCAAACTGATAATTTTGTTTTCTGTATATCTTTAAGTACATGTATTTAATTTGTAAAATAACAATTGTTTAGTTGAAATGTATACGAAAGATTTTCCAATACTGATACTCGTATTAAACTTTTTTTTTGTTTTGTTTGTTTGTCTTTCTTAAATTATTGTTGTTGCTCTAGACAATTACAAAACCACCATAAATTGTCTTTTAAGTTGTTGACGATGTTGCTGATGATTTGTTAAGGTGCATTCAGTGTCTCCGTCTGGGTCATGACTATTTCCTTTGGCGTCTTTAAAATTGAAAAGGTTTTCCTCTAAACAAATGTCGCAATTTTGATTAGAAGTTTTATAAACATTTCATATTTCATTGCAATTGCAACCGGTTGTGTTTTTACGAGTACCTTTTAAGTTCAAATAAAGATTTTAATCGTGTTTAATCGAAAGGAGAAAGAAAAAATATCAAGTTGTAGTTTGAGAAATCAGTCTGCATTTGTAAGGAAGTCAACTGTATAAAATTTTACTATGAGAAAGATTGTCTGTAATTTTTATGAAAAATCAAAAAAAAAGAAAAACGGCAATTCAGCTTAAAAAAAATCATACAAATTAATAAAATGTCAAAAACGTTATAAGAATTTTAAAACAACAGTTCCATAAACGAGTATTCGTAGCAAATTTCCGTACGGTTGGCGAGAAGATTCAAAAAAAAAACATTGTTTTAAAAATTATAGTTACGTTAGTATGAATGTCTGTTTCATGTCCAGTATCCTTTCGTTAAAATCCGAACACTTAATTTTTTTTAGACAGTAGACTCTACAATACAGCCATCCATATTTCGGACAACATCTTTTGCACCAAAAACTTCAACTGTCTAATTTTAGTTTTGTTTCTAAGGAATTTGTACCGTTAAGCGGCCAAGACACGATCAATCAGCTTGACATCAAGCTGGGGTACGTGCCAAAAATCTAAATATACATACAAGTTTTCACTAACACACTAACAAGGCAATGCAATTTCCCTGTAGAAAATATCAATAGTGAAAAAGTACTGATTCACTACTGACATTGCTACCAGTACTACAAACTTACTATACACCAGGCAATGTAATATTCTATAGACATTTAACATGTGCTAGTCATTGTGAAAGCACTAGTTCTATAAGAACTATGGACTCGGTACGCCACTTGGGGTTATATGTACATAATGGAACCAGAGATTTTTTTTCCAGCAGTCCATCAGATGCTAAGACTACTAACAAAATCTCTATAGTTTTAATTTTCAGTAGGGTGCCCCGGCAGTCTAGTGAGTAGTGTGCTAGTTTATCAGTGGGGCGTTCTAGGTTCGATTCCTAGCAGAGACGAGACTCTGATTAGTATCACTGCCAACACGTGAAAGTTTTTTTTCACAACAACAGGTATCACAATGGGACCACAAGAAATTGGACCCAAGTGGGCTGTGACCTTTCTGTACATTTACATGCCGACCTAACCTAACTTTGCCTAAAATTTATTTCATTATTCTCACTATTTCTATTTTTATACAAAATTTCATATTATGATATTAACGAAAAAAAAAAAAACAAAAACAGAAGAAGAATAGGTTTTCAGATGTCAAAAGTTTCTCCCACACACAAACGATAAAGTAAAAAGTGTAGACGGTTGGTCGACAAAGTCAACAATTTATGTAACCAAAGTGGTGACTAGGAGATACTTTACCCCAGGCTGCACCATAAACATTTAACATGTGCGTGCCAATGAAAATTTACTACTGGCGTTGGTCCTATGTCGTCAATAGAGTAGCAGGTAGTTCTTGTGGTAAACTGAAACCAAGCGCATCTGTTTTCACCACAACAAAATGAGACAATGAAAAATAGTTTTGCAACTGTAAAGAGAAAAATACGTTCTCTTCTCTGCTCTTCAAAGGCAAAATAACAACTGTAGGCGATTGGTTGACAATCTCATCAAAAAGTCACCAAAATCAATCGCCAAAACTGTTGACTTCCCTACATTATTCTGTTCGTTTTTAAATGTATTTGACATTGATAAATACTACATACCACTTTTCTGTGTTTTTGAGAGGAATGGAGGCTTCATAACCGCAAATAAACTATCGTAAACGTTATTTACGAACAATTTCATCAAGTTCAGAAAAATACTAATGGTCGCTTTTAAAACATTTTCTTTGAAGGCGTTATCTTTTTGATTTGCAATGTTTGGTATAAAAATTGATGGAAATACTCTTAAAACGTTTTGTAATAAAATTTTTTAAGATTAAAAGAAAAGATATGTGGCTCGTGATTTTACATTGAAAACAATATTCAATATAAAATAAGGCAGTAAGACGCAACGATTCTGTCTAAGTTGTTCATTTACTTGTCAATTCAGTAGCATATTTAAAAAGTCTACCCTTGATAAGTGGAAACCCGTTAATTTGAATCTCGCGATAATTTTAATTGCTTTCCAGCCCCCTTAAAAAACATTCAATAAATCCATTACGTCCATAAAAGACAATAAAAAGTCAATAAAAATACCTGTATATTGGATATGCTCTAAATTATTAATCGAAGTGTGAGAGTGTGATGGTGTTTTCAATTCAACCGAAAATGTATTGCACTTCTTGCCCGAATTTGCATTATTAATTTAAAACACCTTCACTTTATTGTTCCACTATGAAGAATTTCGACATAAGTTTAGAAGAAAATAATAAAAAAATTAATTTTGCTAATAAAAGCATTTTTTGAGAATCGAATTTTTGAAAACTTTTCAGTACTAAAACAGAAGCTTTAACCTTTGGGAATATATGAAGTATGACCTTTACTAAAAACATAATAACAACAAAACTGGCAACCTTTGTTAATAGTATGTGGACAGTAACGATTATTCTCGTATGCATTTTCCTAAGCTCTGACGGGTTAAATAGATGATATTAATGCACAACTTTTCTCCCTGTTGACAAAAAGAGTACTGATGACGTGTCTAGTGGCATAGAAAATACGTATTCTACTCAACTAGTGTTGGAGATTAACTGTTCATATTTCCCTTATTCTAATCAAAAATGTAATTTCTTCACAATATTGTGATAAATGAACTGTGAACTTGAACACGGCAGAAAATTTTCCTTAATTTGTTTTCAGTTAACGTTCAATTACAAAACAGTTAATGGAACAACGCTGATAGTGTACGAGTACTTCCAGTTTCTGTAGACGATGATTCCAGTATCAGTACAGACAGTGATGATTTTGAGCAGTCACCAAACACAGAATTTATTCCAGCACAAATTTTTTTTGAAAAGATGAAAAAATTCAAATCATTTCGAAAACATTTTGATTTTACATGGAGCGTTGAAAAGCAAAAAAAATAGTTGTAAAGATTTTTGGATCGATATGAAAATGTTAGTGTTTCCTGACAAAAACCAAAAAAAAGTCCTCCACTATTTCGCACGTTTTCAATGCAAATTCGCCACTAAATTAAAATTTCCAAATCCCTTCACTATTAAGGCAGACTTCTTTTGAAAGGCAACAAAAATAAAAAAATACTAGCCTAACAATTTTCTTTGACTCCTGGCATTCCTTGTAATTTGCTTTAAATAGAAAACAAATTTTGTTACGTCGTCTACTTTTTTTTTTTTATCCTACCGCACATTTTCGATAACGTTAAACCTTAAAAACCTTTTTTCTGTTCTATTTTTCCGCATTGATATTGTCATTTCCCATTTCCGCTTTTTGTGTGGCAAATTTTTGCCATAACAAACTTTGACAAATCACCGCTTGTGTATGTTAGAATAACACTTTGCAGTCAGTTTTACAAGAAAATGGAAAAAAACACTCGCTATTCGGCGGCTTCTTATTCAACGATTAGACTTGACGCCAAAAATGAATAACGAAATTTGTTGTAAAAGTTTATTATTTTTTTTCACTCCTCTACTTACATTCCTATTTTTTTCCCCTGTTCACTACAAGAATGGTGGTTAGTTTTGAACAATGTTGCTGTTATTTTGCCATGTCCTTTTAATATGTTTGACGAGAACAGGGAGGGGCTTTTATAAAAAATTCAAAAAAAAACAACTGACGTTTTTCTTTCCATTTATACTCCCTTAAGGATTTGAAAACTGCTCTCATATGAATGCTTAACATACACATGTTTATTTTTTTAAGAGCATTTTTATATAATATTTTTCATGTTTTAAGAGCAGTTCAGTGTGTACAGTGTGTCAGTTAAAAGTTTTCACAATCACATCAATTAATATTGAACATTTTGTAGTTGAAGAAGAATTACATTTTTCCATTTGCTTGTAGTTTTCATTAGGAATGAATATACAGTGAAAGCCATATTCACGACAGCTCTGAATAGCCGCTCAGAAACTTTGAGTTTTAAAATTACCACAGAAAATTATTTCTTTTCGTTCTTTTCGCTTAACGGACTAATTTGACAGTGACTGTCGATTTAATGAGATATAAACTGTTGTCTGTATACCCACGGTCTAGGCGGCAATGGAACCCAAAACCTCCAGTACTAGGCTACGCAGATACAATATTATTTGAAATAGTTTACAAGGAACCCAAAAATTGGCCAATAAAAATAATTAAATCATCAAATGAAATTATTAAGGTTACAAGGGGTCGTAAAATAAATAAAATTTTTTTATCCACAGATTTTCGAAATTGCCAAACATATAATTTTAAGTCCGTTCTTTAATTTTTCTAAAGGTTTTTATACGCTTACGCCAACTTTTTCATAGTGTTGTATGGAAAAAACTACTCAGACGGAATAAATTAATGCAAATTGCTGTTGATTTTAGGCTTTAATATGTACCTTCTATTGAATTAAACATTAATCACCAAATTTTTCCACTTCCAATGGCAGAGATGGGCGCAAGTATATGGAGACTTGGGAAGAAATTTCATAAACCGATTTTTTTACTTCTTTCACGTTGTTCACACACATCAAGTTTGACTTGTGACGTCTTTTGTTTTTATGAAAGTAGGAAAATAGAATATGAAGTGGTACAGATTTTCGGGTACCTTCAGGTTTCATGAATAAAAGTTTTCGTAAATACAGGTTCAAAAGAAAATTCAACAAAATCGTAATGAATAAACTTGATGTGACACGAAACGTCTTGTTTCTCATCTAAAAAATAAAATCATGTTGATGTAAATTTTTGAAAATAATCAACCAAAGTATTCGTACTAGATTTATGGTTTTTGAACTTGACATATCTGTAGATGCGTAAACAGCTTATGAGAAAATACAATAATATAATAAATATTTTATAAATTTTTTTAATTAAAACAAAAATGGAAAAAAAACGAAATGAAATTATCGGAATATTATTCGAAATACTTAAACGAGGCGGTAATAAATATTGATGGTGTCTTGAAACGACAAAGAATTACAGCATGTATCAGAAGACGTTCTCTTATAATGAGAAATGTAGTACGCTGGGGAAAGAAATGTTACTGTTATTGGCAGAGCTATTATTATTTATTAACAATATAAGCAATTGAACTACAACTTTAAACCAGTCGCCATTCAAAAGCATGTTCAGAGAAATATGAAAAAAATAACTGAACATACCCAATGACAATATGCGACATCTGTCGTTTATTTGCATTCGAAAGAGGTTTATTTTTAATGACGTAAATTTTACATGTCTGAGAAAACATTTAAAAACGAATTTTTTTCCCTTAAAAACTTGTTTAAACAAGGCAGTGTGAACATATTTTTGTATAGACTCTACTCGTTACCTTAAAGATTAAAGAGATTAACAAACGACCTCAAAAGTGCCATAATGGCGCTGAAGCGCTTAATAGTGAATTTAAAAATGCAAATAAATAAATTGAGTTGAACAAAAAATATTAATTTATAGTCTTTCAGGTGTCCTCTCGGAAAAGATTGGCGATGGCTGAAGTAATCTGCACGTTGACTACAAAACCAAAAAATTTTGGATTCGAACACTTGGCATTTTGCTGATGTGCATTAGCGTGACTTTGTGCCAGAAGGTTTCAGTGACAATGGCATAATCACTGAACACTGAACACTACCAGCTGCACTGAACACTACCAATCCGCAAACACGTCGTAGCGCTCTCTTTCGGCGGTAATACGTATTATTGTTATTAATTGCACGCTTCCTGGACCACTTCCAGCTTAAACATGAACCCATTTACGAACACTTAAGATGACAGAAAGTACATCGAACACTTAGTTGACAAACTGTACGTGTATGTATTTTTTTCATTCAGTGAAAACTTTGAAAATTTTCTTCACTTTTAAAGGGACAAAAAACAACCAAATTATTTTGGGAATTTTCAAATATGTTTTCGAATTTTAAACGGCCAAAATCAATTTCAAAGATTTCAACTTAAGAACTCGTAAAGTGTTAGAGAAAATATCAAGTATTTCAGGTGTTGAAGGAATTATGAATATAGTATTTGTAATTTTAACAAATTAGGGCGCCACATTTAACAAATCTAAGTGGTTTTCTTTTTTCATTTATCAGCAGTGTGTTTTGTGTTTTTCCGCTGGTTTTCACAGAAAAGTGTTAAAAAATGTTTTTATTTGCTTTAACAAGTTGGAGAAATTCTTTTTCGAAAATTCAAAAACCATATGCCCATGTTTATAGAAAAAAGAAATAAAAAAAACCGCTCACAATCACTTCAAACAGCCTGTAAGAAGTTGGCAGACGCACACAAGCTCACATGCACACGCACACAAACACACTCATGCTGTCACCGCTTGTTGTGTTGACAAATTTATTAATAAGGCTTTAAATATGCTAAAGAAACCAAATCTAAAAAGAGAATTTATTTTCAGCACTTTTCTGCCATCATTTCAAAAAATACTGCTCAAAGAAGTTTTCATTTTACAAATAGTGAAGCGCGGTGTCTCTTTAAATTTACTTTCAGATTAAAAAAAATTAATAAAAATAAAATGTATATGTGTGTGTGTGTGTGTGTGTGAGTGTGTTTATGCGATGTGCTCAATTTGACATGTGATGTCAAAGTAATGACTTCTTCAAGTTTCTGTGACATTTGATAATGATGATGTTACTGCTGGTTCATTCGGCTGGCTGGCTGCCTAGTCTTATTTGTTGTAATGGCAATGAAAAATTGTTCCAATTCTTAAATTAAAAAAAAAAAAAAAAAAAAGAAAAAGTATCTCCCCTCTAAATCACACAAAACATATTTTCCAATTTCTTTTAAATTTATGTTTTCTTCTCTTTTTGTAAATATTTAAATGACTAATTATGCTGAGAATGATTTATAGCAGGTTAAGGGGGCCTCAAAGCATAAAATTACTTTTAAATGAAATAAATTAATTACGATGGCACGCGGGAAATGACAATTTTGAAGTTTGAAGTGTAAAAGAGAAAATGAAAGACACATTTGGCTTAAGAAAAATAATAAAAATAATAAAATAAAACTAAATATTGTTTATGGTAGTTAAAATAAATAGAGAAAAAACAACATTATTTAATAAAAGGAAAATTTAATTCACCTAAAATAGCCCACAAAGAAATTAAAAATTCTTGTAAAAATGGAGATTACCGTCTGTGCTCTTCATTCCATTTGAAATCAATTCACTCGGAATTTTTAACGAATTATTGCGAGTGATTTCATTTCACGAGGAATGCAGAACAGTCCCTTATCTGTGAGTATGCCATCAGGTTTATAATGTGCCCGGATATTTGAGAGCTCAAACGTGATTGTAAGACTCAGAAAATCCTGCATGGCATTCCCTGCATAATGGGGAGGATCCGTTACAACTCATTTCAAGAATCATAACCATGTTTCAATGCTGCTTTAAAACAAAATTTTGCAATGGGTTTTTATCAATGTTAAAAAAAACTTCTATTGTGTAAAAATGTAGCCTAACAGATTAAGCAGAAGGAATGTTCTATAACTTTTGTAAGAAAATTGCGAGTAATCGCAGACAGGCAAGAAAATTGACGAAACATCGGGAAAAGAATAAAATAAAAAGTTGTTTTATTTGCATTAAAATATTAGGCCTTATTAGCTCATAATTTCACCACATAAGAAAATTCATGATTGATTTGGAATGTCTTTGGCCGGGAGGTATGTTTAGATTTTAGTCCAGTAATGTCGGAAACCACATATGCGTTTCTATTTGCAGCTACAAAAAACTAAGCTAAAAGATCAGGTTCCAGTTTATCAAGAAACATATTGTTCAGTATAATTGTCGAAATTCGCGCAACGAGGTTTTTACTTCAATGAGAGCTGACAAAGACCAACTATTTTGAATTATGCTGGGAACACAAATGGAACGAACAACGAATTTTTCGTTGTGAATTTTCGTCATCGGTAATAATTCGGTGATAGATTTATTTCTATTTCATGCGTCGACGAACAGAGTTATCATTTTTCATTTTAGTTTTCAAATATACATATTAGTAAATAAATTTAATTTTTATTTTAATAACAGTTGTAACGGAAAATCTATTGCTCTTTTTCTTTAGTTTCTGTTTCTGCTCCTTACTCTATTCCCTATCACATCATTAATTTTATTATATTTTTCTTTTTTTTCCTCTCTCTTCATTTATTGAATATCCACTGTTCTTATACTCACTGTAAATACTTATTGATAGATAGATATATTAATATTTATTAATCTAAATATATATGAATATATATATTAATTACTATACTAAATAATCATATAAGGCCAACGTGGTACGCTCGATTGTAAACTGTGAATTATTGTCAAATAAATAAAATAAAATAAATAATAATTGTTTACTTTTTAAAATAAATCATTTAAGTTAAATATACACAATTATTTACCATAAAATTGTTTTTAGTTAATATTTATTTTTTTCAAGTAATTTTTTTTTTCATACAGTGACACAGATCGGAAACAAATTTGCTCATTTTGACAGCTGTTTTGTTTTTTTTTGGCGATTGTGCGCCACACTGCGAATTTTCGCCGTACGTACCAATTGTATTCCCAGCATTACTTTTTGAAATGTAAACAAAGGAATAGCCGAATGTTCGTAATCGTATTTTATACGAAGAATTTTGCAGAGAAAAGTATACAAAAAAGTAGACGCCGCTATACAGAAATGGACACCACTGTTTTAGACCCCTCCTTTCTTTTAGTAATTTACTTAGAATTTTGTGTATTTTCATGTATTTTCCCACATCTGACCAAATTTATCCACTCTAATGTACATCTGATAGTTGCTCCGACAAAATCACCAATGTGTTTTTTGCTAGTTTTTCAAAAGAACAAAAAAAAACCTTTTTATATTGTAACTTCCCCGAATTTTTTAAAGCCAATCCCTTTATTGAAACAATGTTAGTGTGGCGATAAGTATTTCGCAAGATAAAACTTGAATTGGACACTGCGGAGCTATGACAGAATTGTGCGAAAAAAGATATAGACGATATGTGATTCGACTTCAACCGCAATTTGTAAGCCCGGATATTTGAATGATGTACATACATTTCATATTACGGTTTAAATAAATTTCGCACCATTTATAAAATCATGGAGAGTAAGAAAAATTTGCATAATCCTTAATGAATTTTGAACCAAAAAAAAATCCTAAAAGGAATTTCTAAGCAACTACATGTCTGTGATTGTTAAATAAAATATTTTTATTTCAAAAATCTAAATGAATTAAAAACATGTAGTTTTGAGAACACGGTGTTTTGCAAACTATTACGCTGCCCCATATGGATAAGCACTTCCACACATACATATATATTTACATATCAGTATTTAAAAGCACAACAGAATGTCTAAAACTGTTGGCGGTTCGGCTAAAAAGCATAAGAAATAATTTGCATAACAAATTATATGCAGAAAATTGTAGAAAAAATAATAAAAATTTAATAAAAATCGTTAAGAACGAAACAATAAGAAATTTTGTTGTTGTTTGTTTGTTTTTTATTTTTGCCACAAAAGTGATTAAAGTGGTTAAAAAAAAAGAGAAATGTATTTAACGATATTGTTATAAATAAAATTATTATAGTCGAGGAAAAAGAAATCATATAAAAAACTTTTCAACAAAGACAAATCCAATAAACATCAAATTAATGATGTTATTTCTTATAAAAGCAACATAAATTGTTTCTAAAAAAAAACACATCATTTCAATAAATTTTAAATAAAATATGTAGATTTAAGTTTTATACATCGTTTTTGGACAGACAACAATTAACATTTGAGAATTGTTAAACGGCATGGTTTTGTTTGTGCCGCAAGTATTTCTTCAAAATTTTTGTTAATATAAAATTATGAAAACATATGTTTGAGGGTTTCACTCGGCATGCTATCACGTTATATTAACATAATGTCTTAATATTTGATTGTATATTTACAAATAGTTTAACTATACAACGTTATTTTCAGTGAATGTTTAATTCAGACAGATTGTAATTATGCCAAAAATTATATTTATACTTGAGTATACAGTAGAATCGCGTTAATTCGTAATCGAAGGGACCAGCTATTTTGTTCCAATTACAGGAGTTTTCGAAAGAAAGGGATTTCGATTAAGCAAAGTTAAAATTTAAAAAAAACGATTTACAGGGGTTTGGACTATCGACACTGCCCAACCCATAAAATAAGACGCTTCTATAGTTCTGGTTATTCCGCTTCTTTTTGTGGTTTTACTTCACTATCGAAAGAAGTTTCCACTAAGAATTTTTTTTCTCTAAACTGCTGAAAGCGATGCTGATGATGATGAGAGACTCTGATGTCAAAGAAACGTATTCAATTTTGACGGCATTTCAAATTTAATATTTAGCAGAGTACGAGGTTTCATTTTAATTTTTAAAATAATTTATTGAAATAATGGAGTTTGTTCAACAATTACAAGTGTCGTAATTCGAGTTGGTCTATTACGTTTCTGTGCTAGATTGAAGAACAGCGCTACATTTTTTTGAACGTAGTGAAAAAACGAAATACGTAATTAATAAAAATACTCGTAATTAAGTTAATTGAAAACAAAATTTAAATTATTTCTTTGGTTGTCACGCTGCTTCTGATTTTTTGCACAGTATTTTTTTCTTAATTAACCATTTAATAGAATCCACGTTTATTTTCGTTGACTTTGTTCTTCTATAAAGACAGTGCAATAATAATTACAAGAAATTGTAAAATCGAAAAAATCATGAAATTTTGAAAATTTAATCTGTTAATTGATTCTCCAATTTTCGTGATGGATTAAAATTTAATTATTATTTTAATTGAATATACGTTTTTTTAAACTGAAACTTGATTTTACATTTTTCGATATGATTACAGTTTGCAACATACAAAAATATACAGTAGAATCTCGTTAATTCGAAATCGAAGGGCCCAGCTACTTTTTTTTTTTAACGAATTACCGGAGTTATCAAAATAGAGGGATTTCGATTAAGCGGGATTAAAAAAAACGATTTGCAGCGGTTTGGACTGTCGACACTGCGCTAACCATACGATAAGGCACTTCTATAATTTTGGATAATCAGCTTCCTTTAGTTAATACACTATGAATTTTTTTTTAAATTGACGAAATCATTGAAGAAGCGATATCAAATTTTTAAACAATTTCAATTCTCTTGTCTCCATTATAAATTGCAAAAATTGTGTCTTTTTTTTTACCAATAATGGTAATTTTCTATGCGTGTTTTTTTAAATTTTCAGCAAATGCATTAATCTAAAAAAAAAATGCAAAAAATTCAAAAAATTCCCACAGAAAAATAACGGTTGACAGTTGACAAAAAATATTTTTTTTTGTTTAAACATTGGATTTTATTACGAATTATAAGAGCTTCTTAACAATTTAGTATGTTTTACAAAGGTTTCCTCAGATTTTCGACTGCAGAAAAATACGAATTAACGAGGAGACCAAAATGTTGGGAATTCTTATGAATTAAAGAGTTCTTTCTCAAAGTACCAGCCATTTATTTCGAATTGTTGAGTTCTTCGAATTAACGCGGTACAACCTATCGCGGTGTCACTGTACATACATACATAAAAGTAATTGCAACCCTGCAAAAAATCATTAATCGAGTCGCTCTGAGTTTTTTATTGGACCGTGGTTTATTTCTATCTAAATTTTAAGCAAATACAATGAAAACAAAGTCATGAAAACTGTGTACATTTTTAACTAAATTTAAAAAAAAATTGTACATTTGTACACTTGCACATTTTTAACTTAATTTCCAAAAAAAAATTTTTAAAAAAAAAAAAAAAGATTTTATACATATTTTTTTTAAAAAAATTGTTTAAGCTTTAGGTCTATTATATTTTTTTCTATTTCTCTTTTATTAATTTCTCGATATTTCGCTGCAACTTTGTTTAAATTTTTTTTTTTGATCGATATGAAGATTTAAAAAAAAAATTGCCAACATGGGAAGGGGGCGTGGGAAGGAATATATGCCTCTCCCAAATCTATCAAACCGACTTTAATAAAATTTAAAACACAGATATATACGTATGTATGTCTGGGTCAAGAAAAATATATATATATTTTTTAAAAATAGAATCACGAGTGATCGTAGTGTCGGGAGGTGTATGCCTCTCCCAGAAATATCCAACCAATCTTAATAAACTATAAAAGAGATGTGAATACCGAAGGACACATGTGATGTATGTATATCTTTAAACGAAATTGATCTGGAAGAGGAGGTGGTGGGAAACATATGCATATCCTAAATCAAACAACTATCTCTATAAATAACAAAGTTAATAATATTCGTTGTTAAGCGCATCAATAGAGAACTGCCAATAATTTCGAGAACAATTTCTGTTTTTTGTTTGAAATATTCAGAGGATGGTTTGTAGGCAAAAAAATGTTGGACGTGAGCGAAGTCGGTAGTAAGATATACCAGCTCTTATGCAATGTTTACAAGACCAACAAGGGGTTGAAAGTGTATTTTGCATCGAGGAGTGACAATCGTTCATAAGTTGTATTGTGCTGTATTTCTTGTTATGCCGTAACGTATCAGCAGCAAAGAAAATATACTTTTCGCACAAACTGGTTTCTATTTCATTCATAACACTTTTTTGTTGGCATTTTTAAATTTAAATTTTTATCCGTTGTTAATCAGCTGACCTGACCCTAACTGAGGGGTTGCTCACAACAGCCATTTTTTTTTATATGATAATACGACTGCCTTGTGAATAGTCCAGTTGTATGTATCAAATATTTTTTTTTATTTTTGAATTACTTTTATCATCATTAATTTTTCCTATTTATTATTATATAATTTCCTATTATTCGTGATGATGTTAACAAGCTGTTAACGAAATATCGAATAATAAAAACAAAATAAGATAAAAAAAGACCTCAGGCTTAATAAATATATATCAAAAAAAAAATTTTATTTATTTATTTATTTTTGTTGTAAATAACAATTTTTTTTTAGAAAAATTTCAACCGAACCACTTAATTGAGGAGCACGAGCCACAAGATTTACAACATAAATATCTCTTGAATGGAAACTGTCAGCAATGAAAATTGTTAGAGTTTCTAAACAAATTCAACAAATACCAAGCAAATAAATTAATTTATAAAGAAATTATAATATAAAAATGTAATATTACAACGTTCTTAGGTATGTTCTGGTGCAAATATGTGTGCATGAATATTTCAATAAGAAAATGACACAAGCACAGCTCTAAGAGGACTTCCCAGTAACCAACCCAAGCCAAAATTCTTCTGGTGTACTATTTCCTCTACGCTTCTCAGCAGTAGATAACAATGTGCAAAAACGTATGCTAAAATTACAGTTAAAATTAAAGTGTACTTTAATACCGGTTTTTCAATACAAAATTCCTACTTCAAGCAGATATTAAAGTTAGCAATCGTTTTTGCAGAAGGTGGTGAGAGCTGATTAACACTTATCAAGTTTACCAGACCAGTTTTTGTTAAATTTTCTTTCGAACCTGCATTTACCTTCATACACGAAAACATTTTACCTTCAAGTTTCGCTTGTTTTACAATACTACGGTCAATTGGTTCTTACGCCAAGAAAAACGTCAAAAATCTCACATGTTTATACAAAAACTCGCAAAAACCCTTTGAGAGTTATAAAAAAGCAAAAATAGAATTATGTGCTTAATTTATAATTTTCTTCTTGATCTCAGAATTTTCTACTCATTTTAAGAATTCTCAGGATTGGATCCCTCTAGTAATCACATTAGCGACTTGTTTTAAGTACAAATTAACGCTATTCGTACTCGAGTTTTTAAGCTGGACTCGTACTAATATCAAGTAGAAAAAACGAGTACAAGCTTTTTCTTTCTGTGTACAATTATTTTATGTTTTATTACTTATTTCTGTTAATAACAGGCAGATCTACGATATTGAAAGAATTTTTCATTCATCAAGTTTGTGAATAAAATGAATGTTTTTTCTTACATTTTATTTTTATTTTATTTATTCAACAGTATCGTAATAAAAAGCCAAAATTGGCCGAAGAAAAATTAATTACACATATTATTGTTTATAGCCGAAATTAGAAGCATTATTCAGTATTTACGTATAAGTATTTTTTTTATACGTAGGGATTTTTGTGACAGAAATTTTGTCAAAGTGTAGGGAAAAATCGATTTATTTTGGCATGCTGAGGTATTTTTAAAAAAACTCTCCTGGCAACATTGGTTTCAATACAGTCTTAAGATTATGGCATCAAGCCCCGTTACGCAATAAATGTTTCTTACGTGCTTATCGTCGGCGAAGCAAATTAATGCATAACAACAGACACGTAGCATCTCTGCTTTACAATTCAAGAAAACGCACAGCTGCAGAGCTGTGCAACAATTAACCTCTATTCCTATCACTTCAGCCTCTGTGTCTCCTCTAACTCTTTCCAGTTCTAGCTCCGGTGCAATGCATATCATACGTAAGGGACGTCCCTTAAGGCCCGGTCAAAGAAAAAAAATATACCCAATGTTAAGGTGAATCGTAACGTTGTAAATTTTATTTGGCCCCTTTTGTCTAACTTTTGCAAACATTTGACTTGTTGTTCAAGAAGATATAAACGAGGTTGGAATACCACTTTTGCGCTCTCAGAATATATGAAATGCAAAATTTTTATTTCAAACCTCATCGCTCACATTTCAATTGAAATTAAATGATTTTTCCAATTGTTTTCAATTTCGCAACAAATGATTTTTTATTTTTTTTTCGTCTTTTCTTTTAGCTTTGAAGAAGCAATTTATAGAACAAATTGAAAACAGCTGAATACCAAACGATAGATTTATTCATTTGCCATAATTTCTGTCACAAAAAGCTAAACGACAATTTTCTTTGCAGACGTCTAAATTTTGACTTGAATTAATTTTCAATAATATTGAGGCATTTCACAAATAAATATACTAAATGTTGGATGTAATGAAATTTTCACTAAATTGTGAAACTAATGTTATTTATGCGAAAGGATACCGTTAACAATAAAACAAAAAAACTAATTTCACCACCGTTCTTAACAACATTCTTGTGATATTAAAAATTTTGTAAGGAAAAAAAAACTTACTGGATTTGCATAGAATTGCGGCTGATCGGCTCCCATGCCTGACAGATACGCTGACATACCCTCCGGATAGACACCTAAGGGTACTCCTCCGGGCGCGGCCACTAGACCACCGGCGGCCGCCAGTCTTTGATAATTCAACATATCATATTGGCAGGAGCATAACGTCTGACCACTAACAGGATCTGTATAGATTGTACGACCCGTATCACAGCAACGGTTACCGGACGGTGGGGCGCCAGGTGGAGGCGGCGGCGGTGCGCCCGTTGAACCTGGTGCCAAAGGACCCGGTAATACTGATGTCGGAGGTGGGCCGCCGGCACCCGAACCGGGCCCAGTCGATGTCAGCGCCGAAGAGGAAGAACTATATGGTGTGGCGGGTGAAACGGAACGCGCGCCCGGCGGTACAGTTGATGTTACAGCCATTGCGTTGGCAACAGAGGGCGTGGTTAGGGAAGCGGTTGAAGACGGCACGGCTGCTACAACGGCAGCAGCTGCTGCTGCAGCGGCGGCGGCAGCAACTGCAGTAGCGTTTAGCGAAAGGGAAGTGTGCTGCTGTTGATGGTGGTTCTGGCGCTGGTGCTGTTGTTGTTGTATATTATGCGTATGATTGGTGCTTAAATTTGTTGGCTGCGTCTGTAGGCTCTGATGCAAAGGTGTTTGTGTGGAGGTGGGCGACGTACTTGGTCGAGTTGAAACGGCATTCTGAAATAAACAAATCAAATAAAAAGTTGTTACAACTATCGCCTTTAGTAAATAAACAAATGCATTTGCTTTAATTAACACTACACAATTTTATGTTAAAGAAAAAGTAAAAACATAAAAGAAACAGTGGAACAGCTTATCTTCCACGAGTACTACTATTTTGCTGCTTGTCAAACGACTTGCTGATAAGACTTTTTATGAACTCGCCATGTGTATGTGGAGGAAAGGGTAACTTTTAGTATTATTAATGTTAAAATAAAACAAATCACAATTTATTTACCGTCTCAAGTAAATAGCGATATCAACGATTAAACATCTTAAGTCTACATACTCGTACAAGTTGCAATCACACGTTGTTTTAAAAAAAGCCGACAAATCATGTTCATATGTCCGCAATTGAGAACCTCTCCCCTTGCCGCCGTCCACTGCGAGCAATACAGTTTCCTTTGTACACCTAACAACAGCATTTACAAAGGCCCAACCTCTAAAGCCTTTTTCCACAGACGTCCGACTGTCTCCTAACATGGGAAATGTAAAATTGTAAAATTGTAAAATTGTAAAATTTAACTATTGACATCAATGATTGAAAATTATGCAGAAACTGCTGCAGCAACAACCGTTTCATGTTATGAAACGCCAGTGTCTGTTTCATTTGGCTGTTGGAAATGAAACGAAACGAAACAAACGTTACGTTTTATTTAAATGAACAAAAAAAAAGTTTATACTCTCAGGCAGCCATTTAGTCAGTCAGTCCTCTGTTAAGTTGCTTTTTCTTTATAATTTTGATATTTTTATTTTTTATTTTTTTTTTTTTTTTTTTGCTTTATTGTCAACACTTTGGGTAACATTTAATATGACTTTCAGTATTTTATATCAATTTTCTTTATTGGTTTTCTGATCAAAAAAAAAAATCGTATTGAATTTTTATGGTTTTAAACACAAAATTGTTTATGGAGTGGAGTAAATCTTTTGTTGTGTTGGTTAATGTGAATTGTTTGGTTTTAATAACCGGCGTTTTGTTTATATTTAATCTCAGATATATTATTAAGAGATAATTTTCCTTTTGTTCATTTGTCATAAATATGTTTCTGTTTTCCGTTCTAAGACACGGTCTTAAAAGGAATATGCCGCTCAATAATCTGTTCAACTAATCAGCAGAAAAACATTTTTTAATTTAATTTGGAAAAGGAATTGCTTCACATGTTAAAGGCATTTGAAGTGGTTTGACATTCCAGTGAAATAAAGGCTTGAAGTGGGAAAGACAAATGCAAAAACCACCATGTCCGCGCCGTTATGTTAAAATTGAGATTCTTATTAGTAAAGTTAGTTGCTCAAATGCTCTATTAAAGTTTTTTTCTTTGTTGAACCAGTGCTCAGGGGATGGCACCTACGCGTAGCCACGTATACAATGCATTGGCACTGGAACTAGTTGGAAAGTGATGGCTTGGATAAGAGTAATATAACATTTGTTTTGATCATTCAGGCAATGATTGCCTACTACGGTATGTTGACTTCTACAGCAAAGGGATAGTGATGGAGATTACAGGCGATGAAGGGATAGACAAATGACAGCTTCATTGTCGGTAAAAGTCTGCAGTTGCACCTTTTTTTTTTTGTTTTTATAGCAATGTTGTATCTGATGTCCAGGAAATGCATTCGATATTTGAAGCCGTATTTGGTAGCCTTTTTCATAATAATTTTACTTCGCCGCTGATGCTGCACAATACCGACGAAGGATTTGATGAGGTTTTCTTTCTTTCTCCTGTGAAAAGGTTTCTAGTGCATTTATGCACCATTACGCCATAAACAGCTTGTAAGTTGTTCAGCGTGATAAACTAGCTTCGAAAACTTGTTTATTCCAGTGATGTTAACTTTTCTATTTGCATTTCCGTACACCCCAAAAAAAAAAATTACATTTTTAATCAAAAATTACCGCCCTGTTCAAAATAATAATTTTATATTCCATTAATTTCATGTATTCTATTAATAAAAGCATAAGCAATATATAAAGTTAATAATTTACATCTACTGGTAACCACACACCGTGGGCAATACCGATGAACGTTCAAGATGAAGGTGTAGCAGCCTTCGAAGACAGCATGTTTCGTTCTGCTAGTGTTTGTGAACTGTGTAACTTACAATGTTTGGCTTTGATTTAGTTTGTTACTTAGTAACTATCACATGTAATTTTGACTGCATGTATGTATGTTATTTATTACTAGGCTTTTTAAAAAAATTTAAAAATTTTAACAAATTGCATAAACTGAGTTTTCAAATAACGCACCTCATATTTAACAATTAATAAACAAATTAATAAAACAATTTTTTTTAAGCAATAATTTATTTATCAATGCAGGTCTTATTTTTTATAAAATTTTTAATGTTTTAATAATATGTTTTTTCGATATTTAATATTTAAAATTATATGTATAAATATATTATTAAAAAATTAAAAATTTTATAAAAATAAGAACTGCATTGCTAAAAAATTTATTGCATACAATAAAAATAGAAGGTAGAATAAAAAGGAGAATTAAATTTTTTTCATTCGTCAAGAAACTTTTCATAGTTTTTTCTTTTTTTTTTCAGCAGTATTTTCTAATTTGGGCATTTCGAACATAACAGTACTTGATAATGGCACCAAAACACATACCAAAAAAGCGATTTCTTACTATTGAAAAACTATTTGGTGAAAAACTCTTTTTTTGGAGGGAATTGAGTTGTGTGTGTTTGTTATTTTTTCAATTTGTAGAATTTATTCATTTGGATTTTTTTTTTCAATTTATTGAATGTTTTTCGAGAGAGCTGGAAAGCAATTCAAATTATCGCGAGATGCAAATTAACCAGTTTGAAGTTATCAAGAGTCGACTGTATTTCTCTTAGTTATTATGTGAGATATGAATTGTTTGTTGAAAAAAAATTTTAGAAGAAGAACATAAAATATCGCCGAAATCAGCTGAAGTATCGTCGAGATATCGGTATCGCTAATTTAGACACTTCTCTCTGACAGAGTTGCAACAAATTCGAAATATGATTGTTATGTGCTGCGTTACACAAAAAATCTTCATAGAATTAAAGCTATTTTAAATTCTGATTCTTTTTTACTTCTCTATAATTAAATTTTTTAAGTGTTGTTGATAGTTGATGCCGTATTATTATTATTATTAATATTCTTTCAATACTATTTAGAAAATCTTTTTTTATATCAATACTATGGAGTTACTATTATACATTTTACGCTATGCGTATTGTTTCAAATTCTTTGTAATATTTATTGGCCACATGAGGGCTTATATTATTACATTATATTATGAATAAATAAAAAAAAAAATAATAATAAAAGATGTCAGTGAAGTTATTCAAAGCAACTGAAATTATTGTTAAATACTGGCTCAAAAAAAACTTTGTCCATATTCTTATGGTCTTGTTAATTGTTAATCAAGCATACGCTTGAAATCCCAATAAATCTGTTACTCGTACTACATGTAAACTTTTTTTTTCTCACACATGCTCAACATTCCAAGAGTCTAAAAATGTGTTTTATCTTCTTAAAAAAAATAGAAAGAAAAACGATTGAAAGGTGAATCCAAAATTAAGAAAATTTTTTAATTTATTTTTAACGATTTGTTTTAAAGAAACTTTAATGATTGTGTTATTTCGAATATTTTTTTTTTTTTTCATTTATTTATTTATTCATTTAATTTTTTTTTTTCGTTTAATTTTTGGCTGAATAAATTCGGACTGTAGTTGCTTGTTAATAAGAAGAGCATTTGATAAGAACAAATAATAATGATTTTCTACAATTTACTTGAATACATTTTGCGAGCAATTTTAATTTGAAAACAATTAACACATACGAAAACACATACACACACAAGAAGCATTCAGTTGCCATTTTTTATTCGCTGAAATGTTTCTACATGAATTTAAATTTTACAACTTGTTAGAAGATTTTTTTCTTGTTTTTTTTTTTTTTTTCTTAATTTATTATTTTTATGAACACCAAATCGATTGAAATCAATTAAACTGAAAGCATTTGAAAGCAGAAATAAGACAAACAACGTTCAACAGACATTTTGTAGATACAACAGGGTTTCGGTATTTTCATGCAACTACATGACAATTATTTTGTATTTTTTTTTTTACCTAAAATAACTTGTTGGTTGAATTGGTTCAAGATAACAATGTGTACATCGGATCGGGTATTGTTTATAATGAGATTCTCTGACACTGTTTGTTACAGGCAACACAGTAGCGTTTTACTACCCAAAAAAAATTTCTGTTTTTTCTTGTATTTTTTTTTTTTCAAAATCTGTTGCCAATATAACAATGTCAAAAATTGCTTACAAAACTGAAAAACAAGTTTAATTATTATTAACGCAAAAAAATTGTACAACAGTAACAATCAAATACTTTGGCTCAAGTTACGAATTGTATTTTCAAATGGGGCGTTTCTCAAAAAAAAAGAAGAAGAAAACAAAAAAAAACTTTATGATTTGGCTCAATATTATTTGTAATGATTTACGATAAATGTATTTAAACACTTTTTATTTGCCTTTTTATTTAACGTGAATATTTATTTAACATATTTTATTTATTTAACATATTACAAATTTTTTTTTATTAGAATTGCATGAAATACATGATTAATTTCTTCTTGGCGATTGTGTATATGGGAGTCTATGCAAGACGTGAAAAAAAGTATACATTAAATACTTGTTAACAATAATAAAGATTTAATTATATTATTAATTGACCTTTTTTATTATATTTTTTGATATATATTTATTAAGAATAATAAAAACCAAAATAAGATAAAAAAAGACCTCAGGCTTAATAAATATATATCAAAAATAATAAAGATTTTAATAATAACAATTATCGACCGAGGATGGTATTCGAAACCACGCGTGCAGAGCACTTATGACATATCAAAAAAAAAAAAAATTGGCACTCAGTACATAATTTTCGTGGATAGAAAAGAAAACAAAAAGTTTCTCTCCGATTTGGAGGACTTCAGAGCATTTTACTGTGCAGTAAAAGCGCAACTCACAGCTGAAGTTGCGCTATAAGTATGGGCCGCTAAATATAGTCAAAAGTAAATATATTTTAGGGTGGCGATGGTCGAAGTAGTCTGCACGTTGACTACAAAACGAAAAATTTTCCTGACTTCAACACCAGTTTCAGACTCATAAAAACATCTCGCATTTTTTTTTTGATGTGCATTTGTGTGTGACTTTGTGTCAGTTGTTGTCGGAAGGTTTCAGTGGCGAAGGCATTGTCACTGGTCACTGAACAGTGACGGCTTCAGCTGTAGCCAATCCACAGGCACATCAGAATGCCATCCTTCGTCGGTATTGTGTAGCACCGTCGAAGTAAAATAACTACTAGAATGGCTACCAAAAACGAAGTTTCAAAATTTAATACGTCTCCTTGACATCAGAGACGCTACAACACTGCTGTAAAAACAAATAACGTGCAAAAAAGCAGTGTTGTAAGATAGTGAAGCCCCACCTCCTATCATTTCTCCCAATATCCATTTCCTATAGTTCCAGCACAATGCATCGCATGTGTAGGTGTCAGCTCCTGAGTACTGGTCCAAGATAAAAAAAAAGAAAAAAAACTTCAAAATGGCTGACAGCGCTGTCGTTTCGCTCGCCGTCATAATACAAAACCCATCAATAGGTTATTGTTCGGTTGGCAATATTTTTTAATAAATTTTTTGCTTGGCTTGTATAAAATATTTGACAGTATAATTTTCACATGAATTCATTTAAAATCATTAAAATTTTAATAATTCCTCGTTCGCGGTCGCTCCATGTACAGGGTGGCTGATGAAAGCCGATACCAAAAGAAAACTTGGTAATTTTTTTTCTATCTAAGTAATCTGGAGTTTTTTTTTTTTGGTGTTTGTAGATTGATCCTTAGATTTAATGAAAATGAAAAATGGGACACTGGAAAAAGAATGCCACTATCACGCATTGGAGTCTGTAGTTTTGGTTCAACTAACTAACAGGCTCATTTCAAGAAAATCAACCTTCCGTTGTGCCCCTAGATCGCCTGAGCTAACGCCACCGGATTTTTTCTTGTATGGTTATTGTAAACAGGAAGTGTAGAAATCGCAACAGACACAAATTTGGAGGAACTAAGACAATCAATTCGAGCGACAATAGCTACAATTCCAGCGTTAACTTTGCGGGCAGTAATGAACAATTTTTAGCCAAGATGCCGCACCTGCATCCATGAGCAGGGCTGGCTTTAAAATTCGATTGTCTTTAAGACTCGATTCGATGTGCTTTCAAATGAAAAAAGATTGAAAATATTCCATGCATTACAAACGAAGTCGTTCCAGTTTCTTAATGTAGCAAAATTCATCAGCCACCCTGTATGTATGTATTTTGCTTTAAGTTGAAGTGAAAGTCTTCCAAATTTAAGAAAACATTTGAAAACTTAAACGACATTTCCTTTGTATTAAGGCATTTTTAACGGTAATTCTGTTCATTTGGGCTCAGCGTCACACGACAGCCAAATTGATTAAATTTAGGTAATTTTTTTTTTCAGTGTAAATACAAACATGTATGTGTACATATACATATGTAATGAAATACATTTAAAATGGCGTTTGCAAAGTTTTTTTTTGTTCTCTCGTGTTTTTCAATTTATAAATAAAAATTATTAACAAAAAAAATATTTTATTTTGTTCCACTTTTCAACATTTCCGCACGGTAAGCTTGGAAGAATTAGACTCTATCTTCCTACCAAGGCGAATTGATACCAGGTAAACTCAGTAGTATAACTACAACCAAAAATCTTTGTGTACTGTCAAAATAATTCATAGAATTTGACATTAAACAGTGATAAATATTCGAAAAGCTGGGCTGGTAAGTTCATCTGTTATGAATTCGCCTTGATTCATACCAATCTCAGCAATTTCCCTTTCACTATCTAGTTACAGTGCAATGCACTGCATGCGTAGGCAATATCACTTCAGCACTGGCTCAAGAAAAAAAGAAAAATATAGCAGAATAATTCATTTAGAAAAATAAATAATTAATTTGTATATAATAAATGAAAGCCAAAATGTATTAAATACCTTTTATTAAACTCAGAAATAGTTATATGCGAATATATTTTTAAACATTGAAATTAAAAGCTGCACTCTTACTTTCACATGAACTTATTTGAAGTAAACAATGAAGAAATCCCCTGTTTTTACTGTGATGAGGTTTTCATACCACAAGATTAGCACTGCAGTCCCCATAATTTAATTTATTCAATTTAAAATCCTTTAAATCTGGTAGAAACATACGGTTTTCTAATGAAAATACATCACTTTAAATCAAATCAAATCGTTTAAAAGCAGAATGAAACATCTTTTGCAATCGCGTTCAATCAAATTCAAATAAAAACAGAATTATTTAAAAAATTATATGTAATAAATATGCTTCATTAGGATCGTTTTTCTTTTATAAAATTATAACGTTCTTTTTTTTTTGCACTCGCTGCTCTCCATACAATTCCATTACAGTCGAACTTTTCGGTTCTATGCCTGTTCTGAATAAATCTACGGATTGAAAACGGTTCATCCACAAGCCTACATATAATTTACACTTAGTACTGTTTTTACACGATTCAACCAAATCTGGGGTGGTGTCATTCAAAACTACACAACCACAATACAAGAAGAGCCGCTTGCTTTTGTCCGACTTTAGACAGGCGAACATTTGGAAGAAAAACAACTGCAATTCTCTTTTGTTTTATTCACTTGTCTTCACACAGACGGAAATGTTGCCTGCGACATTACATTATTATTGTTATTATTTGCTTATTTTTTTAAGCTAAGAATACGTATCGCCGAGTACCCAACATAAGAACTATGCTCTCTTCCCCACACCTAATATGTTACCAGGCTCAATGACTCCCTTCTAAATATTGCCCAAACTCAGACTTGGGAGATTTCTGGCAGTAACAGGGGTTATTCCATTCCAACTTCTGCATGACCTTAATGGAAAACGCTTTACATTTAAAGCATAACATTATTTATTGCTTTAGTTTTTTGTCACTTCACTAGTTTCAAATATTTAACGCCAAAAAAAAAATTGCCAATTACATGAAATAATCCTCAACATTACTCGATTATTGACATTAACACATGTTTTCAAATGATTTGTTATATCTTCAATAAAATTTAAATAATAAAATAAAATAAATATAAAGCAAAAATAAAATTAAAGCAATTAAAGTACCAATGAATATTTTCGATTTAAATTTCCTTGTCTGTCTTTCCGTCCAACCTACTAAAGCAAACAGTTTCTCTTAAAAATGCTGATTTTATAGCACTTTTCTGATGACTAACGATGCTCCGGTAAGCAGGCAGTTATCTAGAGCAGTCTGATAAAATATTACCCGCCCAATTTATATTTTTGAGAAATTTAATTCAAATTAATCAGGGCTGTCATAGAAACCAATCTTATCGGAATTGGATTTGAAATCGATAAAAAAAAATACTTTGCTGTCTTGAAATCCAATGTTATCGGTTTTGTGTTCGAACTAGAAATAATGTCGATTTTAGCTGTCACAGAAACCAATGTTATCGGATTTTTATTGGAAATGAACCAAGCAGCCGACTGCTGTCGATTTTCATTTCCAATCATTTAATTTTATTAATTCCATTAGATATTTTTGTTAAAATTTTGTACCGTTATTTACTTAAAGTAATTATAAGCTACATTTTTCATTTTGTTTTTCAAGTTAATTTTTTTGCGAAAATGTAAGTAAATTTTAGTTGATAAATTTGTAAAAAAAAAAAAAAGTATTTATCTCCTCGACGTTGTTAGCCTTAATAGGGGAAAACATAAAAATAAACAATTTTTTATTGTTATAAATTTAATTTTAAAGAGCAATTTTTTATTTTCAATAAATTCATTTCGCATATGTATTTTCACAAACAAATTCAAACAAAAATTGCATTAAAAATGAGGAAAATCATAAAACAGCTGATTCGAATATCGGTTTTATTTGCATTCGAAGATAACAAAACCGATACGTTTTCATGACACCAATTGAAACCATAATCGGTTTGCAAAACCGACTTGGATTCTATGACACCCCTGAATTTTAAACGGGCCATAGGTTTCTCATTACTGTTTAATTTCGCCCGATTGCTGGTTGAGTAAGAATATATAACGCTGGAAAGCGCTAGTCCTGGTATAATCAAAGCCATGCAATGCTGGTATTGACGAAATTGTGATTTCCAGTTCGGTAAAATTAAGTGCACATAATTAATGATTCGTATCAGACAATTACATGGGGCTCGTGATGAATGCTTTGACTTGAGCATTTAGCTCAACCTGCCTGAGAATCAGAAAAACCATTTTTTCTTTTAAATTAAATTTTACATTCTTGACAAATTGAAAACTTTGAATATTAAATGTCAAGATTTCGGCAAAAAATATTTTAACGAAGTCCTCTTCTTTGGTTCACCTGCTGTTGAAGCATATTTATCGAAGACAATAGAGGCATTTCTGCAACATGTTTAAAAATACAAAAACCACGGCTCAAACCAAAGCTGAAACTATTCCAAATTCTGTGAAAAATCCCAACAATAGTGCTGCTTTATTTAATTATGTCCGATTACTCACACACACACACACACACACACAAACAGGCACAGTCAAACTACCAAACACAAACGTTTAAAATTAAAAGGTGGTTTCCAATATTTTGCCAGAATATGATTGAAAATTAACTAAGACAACATACCCGTAAGTCGAATTTCGAGGTAAATCGTGGCTGTAGACAATAAAACATGTGCCGACGTAAGGCACAATGCATTATGCTGGAACTAGAAATTTAGTTTATAGGAAGGGCGATAGAGGGAGTAGTGTTTATGGACATTCGATTTGAATCTTTCAGCATCAAAAGTGGCTGAAAAGAACGTCCGCAGGGAGTATATTTTACATACTGGTAATGTTCGGCCAAAGGCTCTGCTCCAAATCTATATATAAAATGCCTTTTGCAATGTTAACAATTGCTCACTGAAGGTCATACTTCCTGTGAAATCAATTACAGCTCAATTACTAATGCGATTTAATATTAAGAAAACTAAATTTGCTTATTAAATGCTTCTCGTCTAATCGAATTTTGAAATCAACTACAATTGTGTGGGCTACTGGGTAAAGGATTTCAGGTACATAATTTTCAAATAATCTATTTGCGGTACAATTGCCAATCACATTCCTTCCGCCTTGTGTCGTTTGTTATGCACACCAGGGGCTACACAGCCCTAACAAAACCGATACATTCGGCCTTAGTGTAGTGTTAGAAAACACTTGAGAAATAATTTCATTTCATGCGTTGTTGTAGTACAACAATCCAACTTCTTTGTGTGATTTGCACAAAACAAATTCTTAACATAGAATTGCTGTAACCAGAACTAATTGTTCGAATTTGTGTACCTTCATTATGAGCAACTCGTTTTAATTGATGGTCTTTTTATGTCCACAAAAAAAGAACGAAGAATAAAGCATTTTTAAATTATTTTTAATATTATTTAGACGGGAGTAGCAGAATATATATTTTTACTGATACCGGACGAGAAGAAGAAGTCTATGAACGGCTGCAGTCTGAAGTACGATTTTGTTTTTATTTGTTTTAATTCTTCATGAAATTCAAGACTTCTGAAATCATTTGTTAATAAGCGTAATAAAAACTTTGCGATCTGCTTGAAATATTAATTCCTGTGGGACCTTTCTAAATTAAATATTAAGACTTCCGTCGGAATTTGTTACAACCATCTAGTTTTCCAGTTAAATAGAAGCGTATTGGAAAAATTAGTATATTTTTCTATATAACGGCTGTCTGGTGGCAAATTTATATTTTTAAATATGATTCTTTCAAAAAGTAATAAAGGGTGCGGAGGGACGGTGGCGCCGTTGGAATTATCGATTGTGCGGACCGAGTCTAAATTTAATTCTTTCGTGGCTGCAGAGATTCCGCGCAACTGCTTCGGCCAGGGCCCAGTCGATCTGAAAACGTTGAACTGGTTGAAAGCAATTTACGTGAAAATCCGCTACTTTCAATACGGAAAAGAGCAGCCTCAGTGGAACTTCCAGAAGCGATTATTCATGAAATTTAAAAAAAAAGATCTGAAGGATCTGGATGACATGCCCTTTAAAAATTAAAATCCGCATTTCCATTCTATCGTTCAATGCTGTTAATAAAACTTTGTGTCAAATATTAGGTTTTTTTTTAAGTTTGAAAATATTAATCTGCTACCAGACACACTTTATTTCTAGTTGCTCGCATTTGAAAAATATTATATATTTTTTTTTTAATTTTGATTTTTTTTAACATTCATTATATATGAAGCTTCTTCGTTTGTCTGTCAGAAAATGCAGCGGGTGAAGGCGGGAATCGAACCCTCATCCTCCATCACACACTACACCAAGGAGCCGCTTTAAAAACCAACGAGGCACTAGTGAGACTTGACCAGAAACCAAAATTCGCTGTAGCTTGTTTAAAACTGTCTAAAAACATTTATACTAAAAGCACTGGAAATTTTGAGTAATTTCCTTAGAAAACTTTTCAAATAAATTTCTGTTTCCATGCATTATTGTCAGTGCCATTTACGAATACAAAGAGTTTCTTTAATTCGGTTTTGCTTGAAATATTTAAAAACGGCAAGTCGTCGCAGCCTTGCTTTTGGATTTCAGGACTAACTTGTCCCTTAAGTTTGTTTATAGAAAATATTCTAAAGTGATTTAGAAGACTTGTTCATTTTGTGGAAATTTCTAGGTGATTTTAGCATAGATTTCTCCCATTTTTTGAATGCAGGATCTTGATGTTAAGATCACTTTGGAGATTTTCATTGGCGGCAGAATTATATTTATGTCATGTGATACACACCAAAAAGCTGCGATAATTTTGCGAAAAGCAAAAAAAACAATTGATCTTTAGCCACAAGACATGAACTGTTCTCTTTCTAATTTTTTTATATTTTCAATAAATTTTAATCCTCCCAATTAATTAATTAAAATATTTTCACTTTATCAAACCTTTAATAAAAATACATTTCACTCTTTAAATTACAAATTACAATTTATTAAAGGCAAAAAAAAAACAGAACAATTCTAACAAAAGTGAAATCCAAGACAATAATTTTGGCATTTCTAAATCAAACCAAATATTTTTGGAAGTTTTTTTTTCGGCAATTTTGTAAAAATAATGTGGAAGCTGAAAAACATTTGCAATTAAACTACCCTGAACGGTTACTTCGTTTTAAGTTTCGCAGCTGGTTTCAAATATATTTTGGATGTCTGATTTTCACAGCCGATTCGCACAACAATTTGTCAACTATTTTTCCAACGAAGAGTGCATATTGTTCATAAAAAAATGTGGATAATCACTTGGTAAAGAGTTATTAAACATTTTGGTCCCAACAGAGGAATAACTTTTAATATTAACAAAAAAATTGCATATACTTAAAAAAATTCTATAAATTTATAATAAATAAAAATTAGAAAAAAAAAATATTGAAATACACACCATTACTAAACACACACCACTGTCATTACTGTGCACTGTCATTTAATACAAAATTAACGCACACACTTCACACGCACAAAACCAAATTGTTAAATCAACTTTTTGATTTAGAAAAAACAAAAAAAAAACAATTTTCAAAATTTTTTCATAAACAATATTTTTTAAAGGATTTTATTGGGAAACGAAAAATCCTTTAATCTGGTTTTAATATTAATCTGTTACGTGAAAAACATGATTTCTTTTCATATATTTTTTTTTCTTCAAGCACTTTTTTTAAATTCAATTTACCGGCGGCTAATTGCTCTTGCACTATTTTTAATAAAATTATTTACAAAATTTTTGTTAAAATTTGTTGTTGCAATTTGCATGTATGCAATATTTATTCTTTTCCAATTTTTGTTGATTAAACAATTGAACTATTCATTTGAAACGTGTTTTAAGATTAAATTAATTTCTTAACACTTTATAAATTCCAAAATATTTTATAACGACGGTTTGTTTCTTTTGATTGTGCGAACGTACGTTTTTCTTATATTTTTTTTTTAGACTATTCTTTCTTTTTTTTCTAATAGAAATAAATTTCTTTTCTTTTTTCTTTGGAGAAAAAAATTTTTCTCGAACGGCTAAAACAAACGGACGACACGAACGAACAATCTGCGTAACAGTCAAAAGTAGACTAACATGGGTTACTTGAGCATGTACAAAGTGGTGGTGTACAACAAATGGGAATTACACGACAAACACGACACAACACAGCAACAACAACATCACACACAGCTTTAAAACATGTATACAACAAAAATAAGAAAGCATGAAAAAAACAACAGTACAAAAACAAAACACAGAAAAATAAAACAAGCAAATACTCACAGTACAGAAAAAAAAACCAACTACACCACTACCACTACAATTTGCTCCGCATTGCAACAGCAACAAAAACCAAATATGTAATAAATACGCTCACTCACTCACACATTCATGTCCACAGCACACAGATACTAACTGCTCTCAATGCAAACACGAGATATCAAGCCAAACAGCCAGGCAGCTAGCGAGCAAGCAATAAAACTAATAATTATTATTATAATGATCATGATGTTGATATGATGGTGAATGAATGAACGTTTGTTGTGACGACTCAACACAATACTGTGCACATCAGCAACGATTCAAATAACAATACACAGATACTTACCAACACCACGAATAACAGTGTTCCATCAAATTCACAACGAATTCAACATACATAGATACTCATTTTGATACCAACACTTGAAAGGAAATACATACAGTAGCCAGTGTGAGAGCGATTTGTTGGAAAGTGAGCGCAAACAGAAAGAGAAACGACATGGCCAGTATGCCAGCGCCAGTGATGTTAATACTTTTAATACGACCTATTTACCCATGACCTTATTTCGGAACCAAACTTATTTATCCGTTCAGAAACTCTTTCGGGCGCGGCTGTTTCTGCCAGTCGTTTATTGCTGAATTCAAATTCTTCACATACCGCAAATTACACTGCTCAGCAGCGTAATAAAATAAAACTAAATAAATAAAACTATGTGGACTATATGGTTTTTGATGTGCTAAACTCAAATCCACTTTCGGTTTTTCTCCATTACGTAGGGTTTTTTTTTGGAAGGGCGTGGCAAAATTTTCCCTTAAATTAGTCAGGTACAAAATTATATATAAATTAATTTCACATAATTTTTTTCTGTATTTTATCGTTTTGGAATTATTCAATAATTTATGAGATAAAAATTTTTTTTTCCTAAATTCCTTTATTTTTCAGTTTAAAAATGCAATTAAGAAAATGCAAATATTTTGTATTATGCACATCTGGAAGCTAAATATGAACCTCAAAAATAAAATAAGGAATAAATCATGAAAATCGATTAAGAAATGCGGATTTTATTCTCAATTTACCGCAGGTACAGGCGATAGAATTGCTTTAGCTTAGCAGGCAGGTAATGGAAATAAAGGACAAGGGTGTTTTTTATGGTTCCTGGAATTAAAAATTTCTGTGTAATTGATAAATTTTCAGCATAGTTTTATTTGAAGTAATTTTTTTGCAGAGCAGTGTTACTAACAGCGTTGTCGCGACAAAAATGTTATTGCAACCAGAATTTGTTAAAAAAAATTTACCAAATGAAATGAGAGTAAAAACAACCAAAATTAGTTCTTCGATTTCTTCAGGACTACCAACAGAATATGTATAAAAAAATTATGTATGTATATGTATACATGCATTACATACTTCATTTTAATTTAAATCAAACAAAACTTAACAAAAAACTCTCCTATCCATTTTCTTCTTAAATAATTTTGCATTGTTTCGTGTGTTTCGAAAAAATGTCATTAAGCGCATTTGAAATTGAAAACTGAACGAGTAAAATATATGTATGTATATAAAAAATATAATCGTACCTACTATATACTATAAGACGAAAAAAGTAACTAAAATGAAAACATTTTCAAAGAATTTTGCTTACAAATAACCAAAAACGTCAACGATACCAGTATCCCATTTTATTTGCGAAATTGGGGGCAGAAGCATTGCAAAATTTTACAATCGCAAAAAGGGACATTTTGTTATGAGTAGGCAATATGAATAGTTTCCTTATCGCTAAAATATTAATTTAAAAAATTTTGTATGCAGTTCACACTGCCAAAGTTTAACGTATTCAAGCAAGTTTTTAAAACTGTTAAACCAAAGTGGTTACACAACAATTATAGTGTTTTACTTGACGTACTGCCGGTTGTTTAAATAACTGATCAAAGAATGATAGCCTGTGACTTAAAAAAATATTAAATTATTGGGATATTGATTGAAAGACATTAACACGATGCAGTAATAAATATTTTTATGACGTGCCGTAATTAAAAGATTCGTTCAGTGAAAGACCAAAATAGAAAAAGAAACATGAACACAGCCTTTGAATCAAATTCAATCTTATTTCATCATTTTCATCATATTTATATCATTTTCGAACCTGTTTTGGAGCTAAACATTTTTCTAAAACAAGTAAAAAGAAGGGGTGAATTTGATTCAAAGGTTGTGTTCATGTATTTTTTTTATTTTGAAAACAACTCATTGTAAGGGAAAGTACATGAAAATACACATGTGTAGGTCCAAAACACCTATAGTCTTTTTAAACTCTGTAGTGTGAACACCATATTAGTGTCCGCTTGTTGTTCTTCTCTTTTGTATGCACATTTATGTATCACTCTCTCTCTGCAATTTTGTTTCAAATAAAATTTTAAAATTTAAATTATTAATGTTTTTTGCCGATATTTATAAAAATTTTTGTTTTGACTAAAACCATTGAAAATAATGTTTATGTTAGTAAAACAAGCGTTACATATTCTGCCTTGTTTACTACAACTAAATTGTAATTAAATATAAAATTATTGTATTTTTCGTAAAACTACTGTGTGGTCACCGTGGCTCTAAATTACTGCACACTGCAGTAAGAAGTGTAGGGTTAACATCACTGCCTGCTATACCAAAAAGAGCACTTTTTCAAATTTTATTGAAATTAAATGAGGCTTTTTTCAATATAATACTTAAATATGTATAAGTGTTGTAAAAAAAATTTGGGATTTTCTCAATGCGGTTCAAAAGTACTTTTGTGTTGAAAAAGGAATATTGATAAAAACTGAACTTGATTTTTGTACGTTTCAGAGAGCTTTAACTAAATAACAAATACGAAGTACTATGCAAACAGACCAATTTTTTTATTATATAAATAGAAAATCCGGACTCAGCTTGGAGAATTAATTTGCAAATGTTAAAAGTTTTATTGCACTTCATACATTTTTATGCAGCTCCTGCTTGCCACGATATATGTATCTCTTTGTCATCTGAAGCGTCTGCAAGTGTGCCAAAATAATCTTTTGAAAATCATCAATAATTTTCCGCCGTATTTCTCTATCTAATATACTTTTGATAAAGTCGAAAATAGCTTTTATTACCGAAAAGTTTTGGTATATCCATATATATGAGCGAGAGGATTTATGCCACTGGCTTTCTTTTCCAACTGCATATAAATATTTCGCTTCTTAAAATAAAAAGCTGAAATTAAGCCTTCAAATTTAAAACTAATTAATAGACGTCTTAGGATATGCAAGTTTTAAAATCAAATAGAAGATTATACGAATCTTAATCAACAGAAATGTCAAACTATCGATAGTATCACTATCGAAAATGTTCGATAATTTCGAAATTTATACCGATATATCGATTCTTAACTATCAGAACTTGGAAAAACCATCGATATATCGACGATACTATGGTGATTGCTCAGAAGATGTATTTATTTCATTGAAGGCAAAGTACATGCACCAAAACTTTGTCATTTGTCGACCAATTTTCATATATACATACAGTAGATTCCCGTTAACTATTTTAAGAAACTACTGAAGTTTGCGAAAAAAAGAGATTTCGATTAAGCGACGCTAAATATAAAAAATACGATTTATAGGCGTTTGAATTTAATCAGGGCCCAATTAAATACGATTTGTAGGGATTTCTTTAAACTTTGAAGTAAAAAAAATGTGAATTAACAAGGGGAACAAAATGTATTGAATTTATATAAAATTTTTATATATTTTAGTAATTTGTAACGCAGATTTATTTTTAGTTTACATTTGCTGATACTATCGACAGTGGCTAAAAATATCGATAGTTTTCAAATGTTTATTCTTGACAAAGAAACATCGATAGTCCCAAAAAAAAAGTCACCGATACTATCGATATTTTGACAACTTCATTAATCAGGGCCCAAAACGTCGTATTCGTGATCGAATGATTTTGATCGCAATTTTACTATTTGATATCGTCATATTCGTTATCGAATAACACGTATCGAAATTTTAGATCATGGCATTCGAGAACGAGTAGTCGATCGAGTACCTGCACTTGAAATGTTATTCTAGAGACTAAAAGCTGTCATAAACTAGTTTTTTGCTTGGTATTTAAGAAAAAAAAATTAAATTTAAACTTTCAGTCTTAGTTTTTATTAAACATGGAAGTACATACATATGTATATAAATAAAAAAAAGTTACTAACATCAAAAATTTTCAATAGTACAAATTAGCCAAAATACAACATTATCAATCAAAAAGTCAGTTTTGAATTTTGTTTCCATTGTGTGACTGATTGTTTGTTTGCACTACAAAGTCATTTGGATCATTTTCAGAAACTCACTTCAACCGTTCTCAAGATATACAAAAACAAATATTTACTTCGTAGGGGCGTGGCAACTGAGATGCTGTAAAAATTTCAAGAAAATCGGTTCATTAGTTTAGCTGTCCTTAAGGCACAAACACGAACGCTATCGAATGCCTCGATCTGGCTATTCGAAACGTCACGAAATGTTATTCGATACGAAAGCTCAGAACTAAAAGTATTTCGATCGCAATGTAGGAGATGACTATATAAAACACCGATTTAGGTGATATATTTTCAACCACATTCTAGAATCAAGCTTTTTATTTCTTTCTGCCTGCTTTTTTTACTATATTTTTTTGATGTAACTTGTTGTTTTTGCGCTGTTAACTTTTCAGCTTCGATCTAACAAACTAACTGCCGTTCGCATAAATATTTTGTTTGGATTTATAGAAGATACATACGAGTATATTGATTGAATTTTGTATGAAAATTTGTGTAATCAATCTTTTATAAATAGAATAAATATTTTAAGAATTTAGTCATTTCACGGAAACCGCTAGGCATTCGTATATACTTAATGAATGAATGTACTCTCACATTTTACAATTTTAAATTTTCTTTTTGCAAAGATAAATTTAAGGATTTCGACCGATGTTTTGCAATTTTTCTTTAAGAACTTCGTCTTTCTACTCTGTTGTAATAAATCACGAATTGATCAGTCTGACTTGAAGTGTGTGAACCGAGCGTACTCTACAATACTGATGATACAAAGTTGAGAGTAAAGTAGGATTGGCGTAAATAAGTGGCGGCGAAAGTAAATACTGGGGAAACATTTTTAAATTTAGGCGATTCGTTCCCGCCTAAAGTACTTTTGTACAAGCAGGTACTAAATATGTGCAACAAAATGTACCGAAAAAGATTTCTTACAGAAAAGAGAGCACACAAATGTGAAAAAAATAAACATTGAAAAGAGAGAATTTTTAAGATTGAGCATTGAATGCATGTCTATAATTTGTATCTTGTAGATTATTTAATATTAAGTGGTGGTGTTTAAGTATCTTTAACAATAACAAATGTTTAAATATGAGCTATGTATATTATTTCTTTTTTTTTATGCCGATGTTCCTTTTTTTTCTTACGTTTTTCTATTTGATACTTTGATTATTTTTGTTGAGGTTTTTGGCTTGTACAGGGTATAATTGTACGTATTAAATTTTGTACAAATATATGTATGTACATACACACGTTTTGTTTCATAATGTTCATTCATGCCTAAACTCAATGGCTGGCTGGCTGGCTGGCGGGCTGTCTGTGTGTTTGGTTGGTTGACTGGCTGCCAGTAAGCCTGCCTGCCTGACTGACTAAATGTTTGAATAGATTGTTGTACGTAGTTGGTTGTTTGAAATGTTTGTCATACAAAATAAAATTGCTTGGTCCGAAACGTAAAAAGGAAATTAGTTTAAAGTAATAAAATGACAACTTAACAATAATGGAGATCAAAATTTTAAACGTTTAATTGAGTAAAAAAATTCCAGTTTTATTTGCTGAATGTGGATCATTTTGTTTGAGCAAATCACATAACATTTCAAAAATGTGCATTAATTTTTTTTTTTTTAAATTGAAGTAATTGAAAAGCTTTCTTTTGCGGAGTTGAACTTGAAGTTGTTTTTTTTTAATTTGTAAATTTCTACAAAATTCATCATTATGTCATGCCAAGTTTGTTCCGACGGCAAAAAAAAATGTATCCGTTATAATATTCCAATTCCAATTTAATTTTTTTTTTAATTTTCCACACTAAAAATGTATAAAAATGTAATCATTAGTTCGTGCTAAGTATGGACCTTTTATGCAATTAATTTCAATAAAATTAAAGTAATAGGATTCAGGAAATTGCGTCCTATAAGCTGACAAAAATTTTTGTCCGATGGCGATGAATAAAATTAAATAATTTTCTACACTAATTTTAGACCAAGCTAAACAATTTTGCCCGCTTAAGAGAGATGTTGCTTTGTAGGACTCTGTGAGTAGAGCTTTCACTGTATATAATATGCAAGTACATTTCTTTTCTAATTTAATTAAATTTAAATTGTGTTTTGGAAAGTAACTTTTTTTATTGCAAAACGTTTTTTTTTATATATTGTCGAAAAAATTTACAAATAATATATTATAGACTTACACTTGCCATAGGAAAATTAAACTAATTTTCTACTTACCCTTAATCAAATAATCCATCAACGGTAATAACAAATAACACTGGAAGAAAATTTATTGTAAATTAATATTTTTGTTTTTAAAATTGTAAAAAAAAATATTTATTCCTGCCATCCATCCTATTTTTCATGATATGTTTTCATGTACATCCCAAAATAAGACAGACTACGCACGCTAATACACCCTACCCTCCGCTCTCAAAGACAACTCACTACACTCATCATCTTTAACATCAGTATTGAACAGGGCGTTGTTGTAATACCGAGTGAATACGTTGCAAACACAAGTTTTATTGGTGTGAGCGAGTGAGAGCACATTATGATCCACCGTATCAAATGAGAATTTTGTTGTTGTTTGCATATTTAGTTTTTTTTTTTTGCTTTTTTGTATCACCATTTAGCCTTGTTAGTGGTGTGATGTTACTGTTGGTGGTTGCAGCAGTAGTTGTGTAGTAGTAGTAGTAGTAGTAGTAGCCGTTGTTGTTATACACACACGCACACATCTTACGTAAATAGCAGCACTAACAAGCGAACATAACAACAACAAAAAGAAAACATGAAAAAATTAACTTTACAACTAGAAAAATGGCTGTTATTGCATGTTGTTGTAGTAGATGTTCATGTTACTTTTTTTTCTGCTGGTCTTTCTTCATTCCTTGTTTTGTTGTTGTTAATATGTGCGTGTGTGTGTGTGTCTTCTATTGGGGGTTTTACGGTTATTGCTGCTATTATAAATATGTTTGTTTGTGTGATTGAATGCCTTAGCGATTTGTTCTTGTGTTTTTAGTTCGCTTTTTTGAATTTGTTTGAATAAATGTGTGAGTTACTATTCCATTTGGTGTTATCGCTTTTATTATAGATATGGTTTATGGTTAAAAAAAATGTTGCTGCAACAACAACGTTGAAACACAATAAAACAACATGTATAAATATCATCAAAATAGCCAACAATTATTTTGAAGGAGTATATTATCGCCATGTACGTATGTAGTATGTATGTACATATGTATGTTTGTTAGTTTAAATTTTTTTCTTTATTTTTATTTATTTATTATTATATTTGTTGTTGCTTTAGAAATAACTTAACTGAAATTGCTGTTGCCAATAATATTGTTTGTTATATCTATTTTTTAGAAAGCAAATAAATTTTAACCCACTTTAAAGCGTTAATAAAATTGCAAATGCATGTTGTTTCAAAATCGTTTATTTTCTTTTAAAAAAATCTATTCAGTAGTGGAAATATGACTAAAGCAGATTGTGTGTTTGAGCTTTGAATGTATTGCTTTTCAGTCATATTTTTACTTGAATAGTTTATGTCCAAATTCACAGTCATGAGTTAATTATTAGTAAACTAAAATGATAACTATTATTTAACTAATACAGTGAACTCGCAGAAACGTGAACATACAGAAACATGAACTACCCAAAAACATTAACATTTTTTTTTTACATTGACTACTCTAAAACGTGAACAAAGGCTGAAGTCTCTAAAACGTGAACTTTTTATCGAACGTTAAAATTCAATTTTGTAAGCTTATTTAAATATTTTGGGATTCCCCGCAGAAGAAATTCGTAGTTGGTTTGTTGTAAACAACTTTTGTTGTACGATAAGTGCAATGTCCCGGCTTTATATTGAAATAAAAGTTTCTTCAAAATCACAGCATTTTGTGTATTTTATTTAACTTTTCTTTTAAACCGGAAAAATTAATAACATTGTACAACAAAATATTCAAATGATTTATCAATGTTTGTTATATGGTTTAGCTGGTCTATATGTGGCATTTCATTTGTTGCTAATACCCAAATCTTCAGTACACCTTTAAACAAAATCTTGAAAAAACTTGAAAAAATTCACATGTTTCTCTCAAAAAATATTTGAGAATTCCGAAATAGACAAGCAAAACAAACCAGATAGCTTCTCTAAAAATTTGCCTTATAATTTTTCTAAACCTTTCTTACAATATAACCAACATTGATAAATAATCGTAATTAATTTTGACTAACGTTGAATAATCGAAAGAATATTTAAATATATTAAAATATTAAAAATACATGTGTATGTACACGAAATATGTGTAAGTAAACAAGTGTACATATTTTGCTGTTAGGTATATTCATAAAAAAATAAAATTTATGCGAAATTTATTTCAAAAAAATTTGCTATGAAAAATTTTAAACAAAATATATTTCAAACACATTAATAATTTTTTTTTTGTCTGGGATCAGCACTCAGGAGATGACTCCTACACATGCGAAGCATTGTGCTGGAACTATAGGAAAGGAATAGTAGGAGAAACGACAGGAGGTGAAGCTTAATTAATTATTTTTGCTTGAATATGAATTTATATTTCGTTCTAATTGAAAAATAATGATTAATAATTTTTATTTTGGGCTCACTGAAACGAACTACTGTTAATAAAGTTAATAATTTCCTGCGAAGTAAAGTTTTTGATACCAAAGTTGTTCTTAACCCCCAAAACGATTTAAATGATCGAAGTTTAAGAAATAGTGCGCTGCACCACTATAAAAAAATTAATCACGAAATAAATTTATGAAATTGAAATATTTTTTTTTACTTGAAAATCACAAGAAAGCCAAACTTTTAACCGTGGAAGTACTTTTTATTTTAAATCATTCCGGTTTTACTTGTTAAATTAATGCACAACAAACATTAGATTTAGAAATTATTCACAAAATAGGGGTGAAAACAGGTCTTACCAACTCTACATGACCCCTTCAAAAGTTGTCAATGGGTTAATTACTTTATTCTTTTCATTCAATACTGTATATTGCATGCATTGTTTACATATCCAAACATGTACGCTTATTAAATGGAATCATATACATTTGTAGGTATGGATACGTACATATGTATTTGTATGGGCCTATGTGCATTTCTATACATATGTATGTATGTACGTATGTATGAGTGGGTATTTAAAAAAAAAAACATTAACAAACAAGTACTCGTAGAGTACATAAATATAAACTAAATGTAGAATAACGTTGCAAAAAAAGGGGTGGACCAGCGGGCGACCACCACACGGCAACATTTTTAAATAAAAATCTGAATGTAGTTGTCACTCATACTATCTCAACCATTTCAATACATACACAAAAAAGATGATCATGACGAGTATGATGACTACATAGTATGAGTACAACTACATGTAACATGACAATGTCTGTTAGATGTTGCTCGTAAAGAATTATATGATGGTGGTGATGTTGTTACTATTCCTGATATGATGTGGTGGCAATGATAGATACTGTGCTACGGCCTGCTGCTGCTGTTGATAGTTGTAAGCTTGTTTCGCATTAAAACCTAAAAGAAATAAACTTGAAAGGAAAACTTGAACCGAACAAGTAGAACAACAAGTATGCAACTAAAAAGAAAAGAAAAAACAAATAAATAAAATCAACATGAAAAGCAATATAACCCACAAATACGAACAGAGTTACAAAAACAATTACATCCAAGTATGTACATAGGTATGTATGTATGCACGGGTATGTACATACAGAGGCGGTGGCAGTATTCATTACCTACTCCCTGCACTACTGACACATGTAACCACAAGATATGCTTCAAATGTGGACACATCCACCGCTCCATCCATACATTTGCTGCTCGTTTCGATTTGATTATACATACTTACATACTACATATGTAATTGTAAATGTGGTAGTTGCACAACTAAGCATGAGTTCAACAACAATAAATAGAATCTACTCTCATTTGTTTCATTTGCTACAGAAGTTTAAGAATTAAACAGCATTGCAATAGTGCTGCGAAATATGTGCTATTTTTTTTTCTTCGTTCTGCTTGTAAATTATTTCAAAAATCTTTTTCAATTAGGTACGTGCTATTCGGACATGTTGGCTGGCTATATGTATGTATGTTGCAGCTTGTCTGTGTCATGTTCTTACTCGTATTTCCACCCAAAGTTTGGTTCATTAAAAATTGAAAATGTATCTTAAAAATAAATACAAACATACTTATTTATTTATTTATTTGTGCCAACTATGCCCAACTATGTGCACAAAGTAGCACGATTTTGTGTTGGTTTTTTTTTCATAAATTGGTGTTTTTTGTTGTTGTTGTTGTTGTTGCCATAAAATTACTCATTACTAATGATTAATAATATTTAACGCCCGCCTTCTTTTGCCTGTTTATTAAACGAAACTTTTCTCCGCTTCTCTCTCTTCGGCGGTTTTTTTTACTGTTGCTTAAGCTCTCTGTGCTTGTTGGGGTAATTTTGTTAAATGTTTCTTAATGCTGTCTAATACCCGTGTTTCTAATAGTGTAAAATTTTCTGTTTTTTTTTCTTTTTATAATTGTTTGCTGGCTGGCTTGCTTTTGTTTTGACATGCCTTAATCATGTTTTCCTTCTTCTAATACTCTTAAAACTAACAAATAGTTTTAGTGTTTTTTTTTTCGTATTGCAACATTTTATGTATTTAGCAATAGCAATAGAATTTTGTAATATGAGTCGAGTCGTCGTATGTTGTAAACTTGAAGATTAGTTAATGTCATGTTTGTATGGTCTTAACATTTGTAAATTACATGTTATTGTTCGTTTTGCCCTAGCAAAGCATGTGTGCGCCAATTTGTGAAATGATGCCATTAAAGTTTTTAATCGAAATTAGAATTACAGTAGAAGCTCGGAAAAGTGACTCTGGAAATTTAAGTGATTCTTAACTTTTTTGCTTAATTTTGGTTTTTATTTTATTTAACTTTTTTTTCTGCGACCAGTGCTCGTGCGGTGTCTTCTACGTAGAGAATTCATGCACCGTAACTAAGGAAAAGCATAGCGATAGAGATGACAGGTAGAGAAATGGTTCATTATTTTTCAAATTTTCAAATTTTTTGTTTTTCTTTTTTAAAGCAGTGTTGCAGCGTCTCTGATGTCAAGTAAATGCATTCATAATTTGAAGTTGTGTTTGGTAGCCATATTATTAATTATTTCACTTCGCCGATGATGTTAAACAATACCGACGAAGGAGGTTAGTTGTGGCTTAGTAGCAGCTGAAGCCTATGCCTTCGCCACTGAAACGTTCGGAATATAACTGACACAAAGGCACCCTAATGCAAATGGAAAAAACTGTTAAATGTTTTCGGGATAATCGAATAGTGGACCCGAACGGGAGGACCTTGGACTTTGTAGTGAACGTGATGAATAGCTCATCCAACGCCACCCTATTATTTTTTTTTTATTTCTGACCCCATTTTGACCATCTTATGTGTCGACTACCAGCTGGTATTTGGAAGGTTGTTGGACGAGAGGTGTCATTTAACGACTCTTTTTTTTAATAGTCCTGACTATTGTAATTAATTACAGGCAGACAAAAATTACATGTGATAATTACTGAGAAACAAAGACAAAAATTGTAAATACAACTGACAAACACTAGCAGAACGGAACAACATGCTGTTTTCGAAGGCAGCTACACCTTCAACTTCAGCGTTCTTCGTGCTTTGTCCACCGTGTGTGGTTATCAGTAGATGTAATTAGCTTTATATATTTATTATTTTCTATAAATAGAATACGAGAATTTTCGCCGGTTTTTTTTCTCTTCTAATGAAGATCTAAATTTAACATCTCTAACTTACAAGAGTCTTTGGCATTATGTACTTGTTTTTTGTTTCCATTAACCGTGTACACATGTTTTGTTTTTGGCTTTTTTCCCTGTTCTACTCTAAGCAAAGACATTCGATTGTTTCGTCAAGTATTTTTTATTGTTGGACTTGTGAATCGTCTCTTACACTCTTTGGCGAACATTTGGAAAAATTATCAGTTGGCAACAATCGTATTCGAACACTCTCCAGTAATTGACAGTCATCAAGAAACGGCAATATTGACAAGTTGAATACTGCTTTGCAACACAAAATTAGAAACTGCGTTGTCTTGTATCGACGGCACCAAGTAGAATAAGGATGAATATCTATCCGAAGCTTAATTGAACTCCCAATTTATATCAGCAATTAAAGTTAAACTATTTATCTCGCCCAGTAGCAAATGCAGTACATGTCTCTTAAACTAGCTACTGCAAAAACAATAAATACTGCACAGTTAACATGACTGCCAAAGAGAATAGTATTTATTTTATTTTATATTTTTATCTACCCATCTCATTACAATAATACGTATTGAGGAAGATTAAAATGAAATAAAATCACAAAGATTTCAAATAATCCAGCAACCATGAAAAATAATCCAAAACCATTGCAATCGAATATGCATAAATTTATGTATGTATTTTTATAAAAACGATATGAAATCATATGAGAAAATATAAATAAATAAGCACCCACTGCCACCTCCCTAGCAACACCCCATTAAAATCGCCAACCTCATCTCTATGTATCTGTTACTTCAGGGACACAGGAGCATGTTGTTTGACAAATAGAAATGTGAAAATAAAAACAAAAAAAAATATCAGAAGTGAAACTCAACAGCAATAGGGCGGTAGGGAGCAATAAAAATGTATAAATGTATCGGCATCTTTTGCTGTGTAAGCGTTCTCATGTAAAATTTTTTATAAAATTAATAAGAAAAAAAGTTACTCAGCAGAACAGAAAAAAAATCGGTTTTACACAACTCTCTACAAGCAGCGACAAATACATGACACATGTTAAAAAAAAAAAACGAATAAATAAATTAGAGTAAAAAAAAAATGTTACAATTCCAAGTTGTAGTAGAGGAGAAAATAAACTAGAAAAGAAAATGTTCCGCTAAATACTGAATACAAGGAGCAGCAGGATAACATGCAAAAATCTCAGATACACAAACAACCCTTAAAATTGTACAAACTTTTTTTTCTTAGCTTTCGTACGCATACAGCTGTGTGTGTTAATAAAACCACACGAACACTTCACAAAACACAAACGCAAAAAAAACTGATTCAAGAAAGAAAAAAGACACAATCGAGTACCCCTAAAAAAGAAAATTAAAAAAAAATGTATGTGTGTGTGTGTGTGCGTGCGTGTATTAGATATTAGAAGATGAAACGCACACGACATTTGTATGATACACCTTTTCATTTGTATCTATTAGATTTTAAGATTCATGTCAGAGGTATAAACAACATCCGTGGCAGCCGTACAAAGCAATTGAATGTTTGGAAAACAAAATCACGCTGGAGCTGAAAAGTTCAAGTAACGTTTAGGCTGCGTGGGAGTGTTGGTTGTTGGAAAGTCAGTTTTTTTTTATTTTGGGAATTTTAAGGTTTAAGGAGGTTTTTTAAGTAAATTCATTTTACCACAACGGATTGAATGGAAATTTTCTGTTTGCCACAAGAGACTAGTTGGTATTATACGGTACGGTTTCAATTTCCATCTTTTTCACTAGTTCGAGTTCCATATTTAGTTTGTTTTATTTATATTAATTCGCCTCTGTTACCATTATCTGTTTCTTGTCGCTGTTTTTGCCAAATTTTTCTTAAAAAATAAACATCTCGTTCGAATTTGTCACGAATTAGTCCAGCTCCTTCTGGGGTAGAGAGCAGAGCTCCCCCACCGCAAACTTGAACCCTCCCAGAAACCTCCTTCTCCTTTCTTTTTTAAGTCCGTTTATTTATTTGCAACTTATGGTATGATTACACGATAATAAACCATACTATACATATTTGCGTGAATACAATGTCTCGGAAACGGGCTCTCGAATATTTTAGTTATAAACAATTACTTTTTTATTGCAAATATAATATATGTATGTATGTACATACATATATTTATCACTTGTTTAACAATAATTCACAAAAATAATGGTTATAAAGAATGCATTTCATAAATTTAGTGGAATTTTTTTTGCGCAAGTGGCAACTCTGCAATTTAACAGCTGTTTTATTATTAGATTATTAGAAATGGAGCGCTTTACGACAGAATAACGCGTTATAAAAACTTATTACAAAATTTTGTGAAAGTTATGCTGAACCGCTCGCAAACATGGAAGAATTTTCTATCGAGGTGGTGCACCTAATGGCTGGCATGCCATTCGAAGAGTGGTCAAAATATTTGCAGAAACTCGCTTGGTTGTGGACAGTAAGTCACTGCGTCAATGTTCCGGTCGGTACCTTTTAAAATTTGCTGCTGTAAACGACAGTGTCGCCGAAAGGCCGACATTGCAGTGACTGTTAACGGCATTCGTCACAGCAACACGATAATGGAATTTTTGTGGCCTCAAGTGGACGGCATGGATCTGGAAAACATGTGGTTTAGCAAGACGCGTATAAAACAATCGATATATTGCAGCAAAGATTTGCAGATCAAATTATCTCCAGAAGTTCTGATGTCAACTGGGCACCAAGATCATGCGATTTAGCGCCATGCCATTTTTTCCTTTGGAGTTTTTGTGAAATCCCCAATTTATGCGAATGAACCAGAAACAGTTCCTGAGCACAAATCCGAGATCCAACGCGTCATTAGTGATATACAGCCACAGCTCTGTGAAAGAGTCATGGAAAATTTCATGAAAATAGTAATGGGCTGTCGTCAGAGTCGCGTCAATCATTTTACGGATATTTTACTCCGTACTGAATATCAATATATCTCCTTTACAATTCTATAAAAAAAAATCAGTACTATCTCAAAAAATAAGTGTTTTTATTTTAAAATCAACAAGTGAACTCTGACTGAGACAGCCTTTCCTAAAAAATGATATTAGAATAATTTAAAGCTTTATAAGTTGTTTTTTTTCACATATTTCATAACAAAATCGAATACGTCGTTTCAAAGTTATGATGAGATGTGTGAAACAGCCTCTCCAAAAAAAAATTCGAATATGATTGGGATTCAGAAGCAGAAGCAGAATAGTGACGTCACAAAAATATCACAATGGTGTCACTTGAACAGGGTCGATTTCAACACTCAAAAGACCCAACGCTGCATGCTCACATAATGACCCAAGCGCGATAACACTGCTTCATATATAATCATGGATGGTATAAGTATTGGGCATTCAGAAGCTCTTGATCTTCTCGGTATGAAAATTCAGTGTGATATTTGATGGACTGAGAATATTTTTCAGGTCTCAAAAGAAAGCTTGAACTGCTTCGGCTTTTTAAGACGATGTAAGAGACTCACTTCACTCCAAACCATTCTTCTTACTATTTATACCGCTTATATCAGACCGACAAATAACAAAAAATTCGTGTAATTTTTAGAACAGCATAAAATAAAAGTGCGATTTTAAAACGGAATTTGATTTCAAATCACGTGGTTTTCGGAAGAGGCCTGTATATTCAACAATTATTCACTGGATTTAAGCGAAGGCGAAAACGATTGACAAGAAATAAGTACGCGCTATGCAGGTATATGTAAATGTTGGTTATGGAAACTGCATAAAACTTCATCAAAAGTCAGTAATTTAAATCTTAACATATAGATAGTTTGTTATACACTGTAAATATTATTGGAAAATGTCCTATTCGTCCAGGTATATGTATATCTGGTCGTTGCCCCGGTCAAATCAGCTATGGGCGTTTTACTAGTTTGTTACTTCGTTGTCTTTGTTTTATCTGGGACCAGCACTCAGGACGTGACTCCTACACATGCGATGCATTGTGCTGGAACTTAGAGGAGGGGGATAGCTAGAGAAATGATAGGATTTTAAGCTGTAATACAAATAAGTTTCTGCACGTTCTTTATTTTATAGCAGTGTTGAAGCGTCTCTGATGTCAAGTAGACATATTAAATTTTTTAAGCTTCGTTTTTAGTAGCCATTTTTAGTAATTATTTTTTACTTCGCCGGTGCTACACAATACCGACGAAGGAGGGCTTTCTGATGTGGTTGTGAATTGAATACAGCTGAAGCCGTTACTGTTAAGTGACCAGTGACTATGCCTTCGCCACTGAAACCCTGCGACAACAACTGTCACAAAGACACAATGCACACCCGAAAAAATGCGAAATGTTTTTATGATTTAGTCTGAAACTAGGGTCTTTTTTGGTTTTGTAGTCAACGTGCAGACTACTAAAGGCAATAATCGCTTTATTGAAACAATTTTAAAATAAAAAAAAAAAAAACACTTATTTTTTATTTTGTTGGAACAACGACGATATTTATATTAAAAATATGCAGGTATCTTTGTATGTATGTATGTGGCAAGGATTGTGCAAAAATATAATTAAATAAAAAAAAGTGCAAAAATAAACCAAAAATTCTTAGAAAACTTCAAATAGAAAATTCAAAGGCACTCAACAATTACACAAAGCAAGAATACAAAGAATATGTATATCGGAACTAAACAGGAGAAGAAAAAAGAATAAGCCAGAAGGAAAGGAAAACAAGGTAAAGTTGGCGTTAAGTTGGTTAACACACTCATGTTATTAAAAGCATTGAGGCGGCAGTAGCCTCAAAAACTCAACATTATTTCCCTCATCATCATCATGATCATCATCATCAGCATTCTCATCATTGTATGTATTCTTCAACCTTATAGTCGTCATTGGCATCAGCTCACCATCATCAAGTAGCAACAACAGCTGCAAATGCTTAAGCACCAACAAACAGCATACAAAAGATACAAATGTATCTCATGTATAACGACATCAATGTAAAACGAGTATATTGATGAAGGAAAACAAAAAAAAAAAAAAAACAAAAAAACAAAAAAACTGAAATAACTCGTTGAAAACAGCTAAAACAACAAGAAAGGAGCAACCTTAAACAAAAGCTTTTGTTCATTTCATTCTTTAGTTGGTGTTTTTTTTTTCTCTTGTTTGCTGCAATGCTACGACGACTGCAATAAGAAAATATTTTTTATTCATTTTTTTTTTGCCAGCAATATTGAAAAGAAGTCAGAAGGGAGGCAGTTTTGGGCCTTTTTCCCATTTGCAACAATAATAATGGAACCTCTTTAACCACAGACTCCATGCAACACCAAAAAGAAAAAGAAAAAAGAGCAACAATCACCCAGCTGTATATTGCCATTTCATTCTGTCGTGTAGAACTTGAAGATGGTAAATCAATTTTATGCTCTTTTTTCCCATTCACCTCCTGCTGGATGTTTTTTTTTATTTTTCGTTTTCTGTTGTTTCATTTTTGTGTGTGTGTGTGTGTGTATGTGTCTGTTTTTTTTTTTTTTTGTGTTGCAGACATCTTTTGCCAATTATACTGATATTAAGTGGCAACTCCGCCACTACATGCTAAATTTTATTTTATTTTTTTTTTTCGCTTTCTGGTTTAACAACCCACCCATTGTACTGCTGCTTAAATTTAATATCCAGTTTCTGTTGGAAAATCTTTTTGGCGCCCTGCTTTTTGAATATCTGCTTGTAGGTTTTGTTTTATTAATTTGGATTTCTCTTTTCGTTTTCGGGGGGGTTTTTTTTTCATTGTAACTTTTTACAACATCACGTAAATCCACAGTACATGTGTTTTATACATGTAGAGTTCATTTTTGATTACAAACACTCCTGCAATTTAACGAGCATCTATTTAAAGTGGGTGTGCAAGTCAGGAAATTTTAAAGCGAATACTATTTAATTAAATTATGCTTCTTTGTAGTTTTGCGATTTAAGAACAAAATTCAATGATATAATTTTATTAAAAGAACATTTTGGGAACTCTATTAATTCGATTTAATATGATCGAAGCAATTAATGCAAGGCTGAGCTATTTTAACCGCCAAGAAGTATTTTCACAAAAAAAAAACGAAATTTCCAACAAATTAAAATTTCAATTTCATATTGATTTATTTATGTAATTTCAGTACAACAGGACTGAAATTTACTTGCAATTTTCCACGATAATTAAATTTATAAACAGTGTGATTTTTCTTTCCAATAGCCGCCATAATGTTGAAAGTGATACTTTACCTTAAGCCTTTTCAGCACCCAAATATTGTGGACCACGGTTAATCGTAACAACAAGCTCAAACGTCTTTAAGAAACCAATCATAACTTTTTTAATTTTGAAATTCTGAAAACAAATTGGTTTATTTATTTTCTGCCAGAAAGTTACTTTTTTATCTTACACCGGCTGTCGAGGAATGCGCGCTACACATGGGAAGCACTGTGCTGGAAGTACGAATTGTGGATTTGTGGTAGGGGTGATAGAAGAAGTAGTGTTTGTGGACCTTTGATTTGAATTTTCCCAGGAAAGACCTATGCAGGGAGTTTATTTCACGTACGCGCTGTTCGGGCGAAATTAGGGCAATTACACGAGAAAAATGCAATGAAGTTTCGAGGTAAAATAATTGTAGACTGTTAGAAAAACATTTTCCCATTTTTCTTAAGTGTGTTATTGTGCCTTTGTGTCAGTTGTTGTCGCAAGGTTTCAGTGGCGAAGGCAAAGTCACTGGTCACTGAACAGTACCGGCTTCGCTGATTTGAATCTACAACTAACATCAGAGCGACCTCCTTCATTGGTATTGTGTAGCACCGGCGAAGTAAAATAATTAATAAAATGGCTACCAAACACAGCTTCAAAATATGAGTGCGTCTCCTTGACACCAGAGACGCCGGAACACTGCTATAAAAAAAAAAATCGTGCCACAGCAGAGTTCTAAAAATAATGAAGTTTTCTTCCAGCTCTCATAGCCATCACTATACCTTTCCTTAGTTCTGTTACATGCATTGCATACGTAGGAGACATCTCCTGAGCACTGGTCGCCAAAAAAGATGTTTTAAAGATGGTGGCAAATAATTTTACCAACTTCGGAGAGAAATATTTCAGTTTAAATGGTTTCATTTATTCACTGCTAGACTTTGGTGAGAATTGAACTCTAAAGTATCGACAATATGTTAATAGAATGCTGGGGTACTGTAGACTGAGTATTTAGCGTGTTGACCTTAACGTCCGCATGTCGTTGTTTCAAACCTTCACTCTGTCGTCAAAAAATGTTTCTTAAAAGTTGTTTAAGCTTATGGCGTATACTTAACACCAGCCATTTCACCACCACCACCATTTCATTCTTTTTTTACGCGATATATTTTGATTAATTTTAAAGTAAAATCTAAATCGTTTTTTTATTTTTTTTTCTATGAGATTTGAAGAATTTTATTCTCGCAGGCATAAATGATCTTAATGAGGAAAGGCCCGCGAAACCTCAACGTGATGAGAAATTCTTTTGGAATTATAATCGTTAATGACACAAAACTTTGAATATTATTCGAAGTGAAATGAACAAAAGTGTATATCTGAACATTTCACGAATTAATCTGATCTGCAAACAAATTCGACGCATATTTATTTCTAACCTAATTTCATTTAAAGAAAAGATAGTTTGAATTTGTTTGAGTTATAGTGCACAGTGGGCAGCTCCCAACAACACGAAGGAACTGAGCAAACATCAATTTTGTTCACATACGACATTTTCGCTGAAATCGTTAGGCGTTTCGTATTTTTGCTATTCTTCACTGAGTTTCCGTTTGGGGACTCTTCATTATTGACTTTTTTCTATGATTAAATTATGTGCTGGTCTGTTAAAATATTCGTTGTAAAATAATTTACTGTTCAAACGTATTTCCTTTCAAAAAAAAAGAAATATTAACTTTTTCTTCAGCCATAAATAATATTTAATTTATGTGTAGTGGGGTTTCTTAGTCATTTATTTATATGTATACTTCATATCATGTCAAGTCAAAACAAAACAAACGATTAAATAACTTTTTTATAAATAAATTCTTCAATACAGTTGAGTGTTGGCAATTCCTATTGCTGTTACATTAACACTTTAGTGTACTAAAACCGAGGTTTTTCAATTATTAAATTAATTGTATAGGGTGTCTCAAAAATAAGATTGGAAAGTGCCACCACAATTGGCAATTTTACGAAGTGAATGACAAAAATTGGCTGTAAACGGCTGTTCACATAATCCATGCTCGGACAATGCATTGTTGCACTGCAATCAGTTAGAAAGCGATAATGTAGAGAAGAACCTGGAGATGAATTGATAACAAGGGTCTCTTTGACAATTTATAACGCAGAGTGCGTTGCATCTTTGGTGTTATATTGACCCATTCCTTTTTATTTTCTTGAAGCTAAACGAAAGCCATTTCATTTGTTATTTTACTTCGATGACGTTTTATTGCTCAAATATCGACGAAGAAGGACGCTGTTATTTTAAGAAGAAATAAGGCAATTGTTGCTAATCAGAAAAATTTCCTTAGATGTCAATCCAGGATTAGACGCACTAAAAGCTGACAGCAGCAATAGAATCTGGTAATGCAACTAAAAGCCTGTCAAGACCTGGTTAAGAAAAAAATTTATTTATAATAATTTTTATATTAACTGAAATTATTTTGGGAATATGCATTTATATATATGATTCTAATTGTGCTTTTTTTTTTTTTTTTTTTTTCATTTGTTTAATTTTTTAATTTTTTCATTTGATTCAAAATATATTAGTTATGCTGGCCGATGGCAAGCCTAGTGTAGATGAGAATAAAAAACTAAAAATAGAAATGTGTGTGTGTGTGTTATAAAAGTAAACTCATGGATTGTTATGTTTTTGTTTATAGATTTTTTGGTTTGTATGTTTAATATTCAAACAATTCTCGTTTGATTAATTGAAATTTAAACATATAGATCTTGGGTTTGTATTCAGAAATTAGGAAAATCTACTGATGAGCTAAGTAAGCGTTAGCGAAATAGTACTATATGGATATGCTTTCCTCCTCAATTATTGAGTTGCTTTTGTAATAAAATGCTTTATGATATTTTTCATACTGTATGAGAATATCATAAAGTATGTAATAATAAATTTCACATATAGTTTATAAGGAAAAAGCACAATTAGAATCATATATATAATAATTTTTTTTTAAAATATATTTTTTAAGATGTTAATTAACTTTGTATTGCTGAATCTGTTGATTTATTAATGTTAATATTTTTTAAGCTTGAGGAATAATGGTAAATTATAATTGTTTTTCAATTATAAAAAAAAAAAACACCTCAAGCTTAATAAATATATTTCAAAAAATATAATAAAAAAAATTTCAATTAATAATATAATTAAAATATTTATTATAATAATGATAATAATATAATTTATTTATAATAATATCTACACTATACCTTTCCCACCAATTCTATTGCAGGCATTACTTGAACACTGGTCCAAGAAAAAAATATTCGAAAACCATGAGTTGAATTTTTTTTTTTGTTTGTTCATTTTCTTGGGCTGGGCTAAATTTTATTTTAATGCTGAAAGAACAATTAAACGCTACGTGGTAGTACGGCTCAAGAAGAATGCATTTTAAATTGTCATTGTTTAATTTGTTTAGGCAACTGAACTGTTTGAAGCTTCAAACGATTTTCGATAAAACTTTCTTCATTTTACACCAAAGACAACATACATACATTATGGAGCAGAATATTATAAGTATTTTCCTGTAGCAAATTTTCTAAAACAGCTGGCAGTGTTTATACTGTCCTTTCAACTGTTGTAGTTGTTGTAAATGTCATCAAATCCTGAGAATCGAACGCACAGTTCTTGTATTAAATTTAAATTGAGAAAGCTAAATTAATAACGATGCTAAATATCATGCTCTGAAGGATTAAGGAGTTGTATAATTTTTATGAAATTAAAAAAAAAATTAGAATGTCACACGATATCCTTCGGGCGCTTAACTACATTCCAAACAAAAAAAATAATAAATTAATGCTTTTGCTTTGAATATAATTAAGCGTAACAGCGAGATCGTGTGATATCGTAGGCTAGGCAGTTACAGATCATTTCATAAATAATTTAATTAATATACATTATGGAAAACTAAAATATTTCCGTGAATTCGACAATTAATCGAATGTGTGTTTGTTTGTTTGTTTGTGTGTTTGTAGCTTATAAGAGCCCAAACCTCTGGACTGATCTTCCCGAAATTTTCACACCATATAATTGGGACTCTTGAATGAATTATAGTCGACTTTTTTCTGAATCGCACCCACTTTTACGCCTATGTTTTTTAATTATGCTACTCCTTTCACATGATTTTTAACAGATTTTATTATATAAACGAGCTTAACTTCGCCATTTGTGGACCAAGTGCACTTAGTCTGTGCAACTCTAATAAACTAGGACCAGGAGGGCGATAGGGGGGAATTTTCTGCCCCACCGAAACGTTCAAACCGATTTTAATGAAATTTAGAACATAGATAGATCTGCATCTAAAAACGCTCATAGGCTATATACATTTTCAAAAGTAGGACAAGGAGGGCGAGGGGGGGAAAAATTTCGGCCTCTCCAAAACTAAATAGCCGATTTTAATGACGTTTGAAACTTGGTGGTTGTATTTGAGTTTAAAAGACACATTGGCAATTGCGCAACTCCGGGAAGGTATTAGGGTAAGACTTTTTTTAAAACTAGGACCACGAGGGATCGTAGGGGCAATTTCCATGCCAACGATACCATCTAACCGATTTTAATGAAATTTAAATGTATTTATGTTTTTGCATCTAGAAGGACACATATGCTACATACATATACATTTTTTAAATAGAACCAGGAGGCGAGGTAGCAGTAAGATAAGCCTCTCCGAAACTGTATAACCGATAATGAAGAGAGAGCGAAGCCTCGGCTAAAAGCTAGTTTATATATAAAATGATTTTCTCAATCACCATCATGTCCTGGAAAATTTCCTAAAATATTTTTATTTTTGTACTGATTACATTTGTCCGTGATCCTATAAACAGGTCAAAGCGATTCTCAGAAATTGTGCACTTGTCAAAAATTCTTTACTTTTCTTTTTTGTTACATTTCCAATTCTATTTATTTGGCTATGACTGAAAGAAAACATTTTTGAAGAAATTCGTTTAAAGTATTTCCAATGCAAACCTTTTGCTTTAAGCCCCTCCTTCATAATTGCACTAAATTTTCCAAAATAAAATGAAATTTAAGAATTTTCGTTTTACAAATTATTTTTATTTTCTCTACAAACAACTGCAACAAATGACATTTCTATTATTTTTAATTGTTAAAAATGCATACATACATATGTATGCGAAACATCAGTTAAATTTTAGAATTTTGAAATAGGCTGATAATTGATACACGAAGAACGCTGAAGATGATGGTGTAGCAGCCTTCGAAAACAGCATGCTATTCCATTTTGCTAGTGCTTGTTAGTGTGCTTTACAATTTTGTCTTTCATTTAGTTTGTTTCTTAGTATGTTACTATAACATGTAATTTTCATTGCCTGAAAAGGTAGCAATTATCAATTATCAGTCTATTTAAAATATGAAAATAGAATTTTTTTTTTAATTTGTAGACAAATATTTTGACAAGTGTGGCATTTGCTAACGCCTGTGATATTGTTGGACAGATGTAGAACTGCACTGACCTAATTCTAATTCTAATTCTTGAGATATTATTTTATGCCAGTAAAAAAAAAATTTTTATTTCCCTCAACCATGTTATTTCAAAATCGTGCAAAACAATCGCTGTAAAAGCAGGATTGCGTACATTATTAATTTAGGAGTTTCTCTGCTATTTTGTGCTCAGCCCCAGGAGCAAGGGCGTAACACTTCATAACTTTAGGTAATACGATCAACCTTTGTCAGCAGGTAACTGTTTTAATTTATTTTAATTAGGATATTACATACTCTTAAGTCTTAAGTTTTAAATTTTATGTAAAAAAAAATATATGCTACTCTTTATTTTTATTTCAAAGGCTCAATAAATTAAACTTTGATTAGAAAAACAAATTATATATTGAAATATGTAGTGCAATAAATTTAAATTGACTCCATGAAAAATAAATTCGTATTTGTTGCTCTGCCGCAGACCATACAAATTCTTTCGCTTAAAAATTTTTGTAATAAAAAAAAATTAACGTTTCATTTGCAATGAATTTTTCTTAAATTCCCGTACAACAGTTGCAGCAGGACTCTGTTGCTCTATTAACATTATTATTTCAAGTTTAGCTACGGCTTGGAATAACACTTTAAAATTAAATTGTCCTTAATTTCTGATAAATCACATACAGAACTGTTCAGACAAACAAACAACGCAGCACTTTCACTTTACCGGCGGCAATTCATCTTTAAAAATTAAAACAAATTCATAGATACTGGAATGTATCTATGAAATTCGCAAAAGTTATTTATCGAATTTTACTTCTTTTTATTTGTTCAAAAATTTCTATCAGCCATTCTAAAGTATCCATGAAATGTTGTCAGGGCAAGTATCTCAACGATACTAAATATTGTAGTTGCAAATAAAATAAAGAGAACCGTCGTCTCTCAATGCTCAACCACACACACACACACACACACTCATACACTGACAAGTGCACACTCTCAGATACTCGTACAAAGTTATTCAAAAACAAAAAACCCCACCAGCGAAAGAGACAGTGTGCACAAAACGCAAGAGTAAAAGAGACGACATGCAAAAGTATCTGTGTGCCTCAAAAGTGTACAAAAAAAATTTTCAATTATTGCATTTCCCCTCTATCCAAGTTGTATGAATATGAGTGAATTTACTTGAAAAAAAGAAAAACAATGATAAACAAAATCTAACAGATACTTATTTGTTTTCAAAAAACAACCCCATATTTCGTACTCTCTCTAACATTTATTTTACAAATTTATTGGCTGTTCCTTTTTCTGTTTTATTTTCAATACATTTGGACAATTGGAAAATGCAAACAGCAAAATATTATTTTTGTTATTTGTCATTTTCTACATACAGACAGACAGACAGACAACCAGCGTATTTGAAAAACAAGAAAAAAAAACGTTTCTCTTCATTCTTCAGTTGCTTTCAGTGCGTTTTTTTTCGCATTCATGCGCTGCAATTGTACAAACAATTTATTATTTTATTACAATCTTGTTGTTACCAACATGAATGTAACAAATGTCGATGGTTTTGCATTATTGTTTTGTTGCAAACAGAAGACTAAATCATCGTTTTTTTTTGTGTTTGTTTGCTTTTATTTGGAATTTTTCAAAGGCTGAGGAGCAATTTTTTTGTTTGCTACTCCTCTTGGGATGTTCTTCAGTTGTTGTTGTTGTTGTTGCTATTTGGCTTAATATCCTTTTTAAGCACTACAAGTCTGTTACGTTTGGTTGTTTTCCTTGACAAAGTGTTACTAAAAAGTTGCCTTGGCAAGGATGGCGAATACAAACTCCGAGCATATGATGGCAGAAATGCCAATGAATATTTGATGAATATATTCATAAATGTACAGTAGTTTTCCAGTTTAACGAACATGCGATTCTGCGAACATCGCTTTAAACGATCACATCAGTTTGCTGTACATGGCGCAAAAAAAAAATAATTATTTTCTGCTCAGTTTAACGAAAAAATAAGAAAAATACAATTTTTTTTTTAAAGAAAACAAATAAATTGTTGAAGATCAGCGAACATGTGTGCGAATAGTAGATTTGTGCAACAAGAGTCGTTTACAAAAATCCACTTTATATACGATATCAAATAAAAACCTCACAAAAAAAAAAAAATTAATGAAGAACATTTGGAGCGAAAATAAAACGCCTAGAAAAAGCTCACAAATTTATGCCCGAAGGGCTCAACCAAATAACGTTTATTTCTCAATATTAACGCTGTTAAGAACATCGACAAGAAGATGATTAACAAAATGCTTTTTTCGAACATCAGAATTCTTCTTATTCTTATTGTTCTAGATCCAATCGGAATCATCGCTTGGCTTCGATATTATGCAGACTTTGAAAGAAGGTTGTGCAGCAGAATTGTTCTTTTTTTCTATTAAAAGAAAAACTAAATTTATGAAACAAAAGTCCAGCAATGTTAAATCTTAATCATTGGAAAAATGCCTTTTCCTTAATTCGTGTTTGTAAACGTAGTAAATTGTGTACAATATTTCATTCTGGTTATGTTTTTTTGTCTTTTTCGTTCCACTGTACGGTGTGTTCTGCGAATAACTTCATATGCAGCCTGATAACTTCATTAGAAATTTATCTGTTTTCCTTTCTTTTTTGTCAATCATTGCAGTTTTGCAAAGTTTTCTATTTATCTTTATTCTTTTGCATACATTTGTCATTGTATTATTGGCTACATTTGTTTCTCGTTTTTAAGCACGGCTGTAGATTCGTGTATGAATATGTATGTAGATGGGTGTATATGTTGTGTTCTCTTTTTTCTTTGGTTCGTTTTCCTTGCTTTTATTCGTGTATTTTCTTGTTTAATTTCCTGCAAAGAAAAACTTACAACTGAAATTGAAAATGAAAATGTCCTTTGAGGTTTTTTTTTCTTCCAAATTCAACTAAACTTTTCTTCTCCCTTTTTTATTTGTTGTTGCTGTTGTTATTGTTGTGTTTTAACTCTGCTTAAGTTGTTTTTATTAAAGTGTATCGTTCCAATGTATGTTATGTTGGACGAGCATGAAAATAAAGTTTAAATTAACTTGTTACATTTTCTTTATATTTTCCATAAAACTCCTCGGGGTTTACGTCTTTATACTTTGTTGTCAATAGTTTCCAATGTTTGAGAAAGAACTAGATCCAAAATAAATTTAGGCGTATGCTGATTAGTAGGTATGCAATTAATCCGTTCAATCGTTTAATTGATTAATTTTAGATAAATCGGTAGTAATCGGTATTGTGTAGCACTGGCGAACTAAAACAGTTACTAAAAAATGGCTACTAAAAACGAAGCATCAAAAAGTTAATACGGCTCCTTTGACATCAGAGACGCTACAACACTGCTATAAAATCAAATAACGGGCAAAAGCAGAGTTGGGTAACAGTGATGCTTCACCTTCTGTCATTTCTCCTGCTATCCCTTTGCTCTAGTTCCAGCACAATGCACCGCATATGTTGCGGTCATCTCCTGAGTGGTGGTGGCCAAGATAAAAAACCTAAAAATATTAATTAAAAATACCCGAACCTTTCTTTAAGTTAAGCAGGCCTTCTTACAAACATCATTTGCTTCGTATGTTTTTGTGGAAGATGCAGTTACTAAGGTGGCAGCATTAAAACTTTTACAGGCGTTCGTGTGTTGCTGCTTTGCGACGTAAAATGTCAGAAAAATATTTTCACTCACAATATTTAAGCACCAATAATATATATTTTTTAAACAAAATACCGATTGCAAAAAAAATTACGCCAATTTAATTGTTTATCAATTTCTGTTAATAATAAAAACTATTAAACTGTTAAACTGTGTTTGTATAGAATTTTAACATTTTTTATCACAAACTTAAGCAGATAAAAAACCAATCAGCTGACGTAGCGATGCCACCTGGTTTAATTACATTATAGTTTTGGAGTTAAAACACTTTGCTTGTTATAGATGTGGTAGAACTGGAAAGTTATTAATAACAGCGAATATTCAATTTGTCTGTACTTTTTGCTTCTCGCCACAAGGTCCTGTCAATTCTAAAGTAATCCGACGGTCAATCAAATATGAATTATTCGCTTAACATAATGATGGCTATTCGATTGAATACCCTGATAATGGAATTTAGCGATTCAACTTGACTTCTAAGATGTAAACGGCCACCTAACCCAATCAACCCGAATATTGATGTTGCAATCGCCAAAGAAATATAAACTTTTCATGACTCTTCGCAATCGTAATGAAAGTGCGTTTTGGCCAGACTATGATTTCTTTATGTGACGACGAACATGTCAATAGAAAATATCCTGTACACAATGTTATGGGTAAAAACAATTTTCGAAAAAATATTGAAAATGTGCTTTAAAAAAAATCTTTTTATTACAACCCACCACACCTGGTACCGACGAAGGAAGGCGTACTGATGAGTCTGTGGATTGGATACAGCTGAAGCCGTTATTGTTCAGTGACTAGTGACTATGCCTTCGCCACTGAAACCTTCCGACCACGACTGACACAAAGTGACACACAAATGCACATCAGAAAAAATGCGAGATGTTTTTATGAGTTTGAAACTGGGGTTGAAGCCATGAAAAATTTTTCGGTTTGTAGTCAATGTGCAGAGTACTTCAGCCATCGCTTAACTTCATTAATACGTACGGAAAAGCGCACGTTTATTACATAATAAAAATTTTAGTCTGAAGCGGGGGTTGAACCCAGGAAAATTTTTCGTTTTATATTCAACGTGCCGACTAATTCGACCATCGCCACCCTCAAAAGAAAACTGTTTCTAAGATGATTATTTATTAATTAACAAATAATTAAGATGAGGAGAATTGTTTGTCTTAAATTTAAATACGCGTGTAATAAATACTGCACATATTTTCGCATCGTGCTCTAAACACTTGCTGAGGCTCGGAGCAAGCGACACCAATGAGTTGGCCTCCGCATGCAATAATGCGGAGGAGGAGGAGGAGGAGGAAGAGAGTATCGCTCTTTTTCCTATTCGAATGCGCGGCAATCGGGAACCTGCGCCTCCGCATGTTTTGAGCTGAGTCCTTCGGCAGCTTATAGGAGGGAGGCTCAGACAGCTGAGCGATTTTATCAGTGCTGTAACCTTCGTTGGATCATCGGTCTGTTCATTTGCTTTGAGTTCTTCACTCTATCGTATCCTCGGTCTAACAATATTATTTCTATTCTATTCTATCCTGCTCCTCTCTTCCTTTCCGCCCTTCACATGTAACACAGCGACACCATGATGAATCGTACTCAAGTGCGCTGGACTTTTTGTATTTTCACACCGGCGAGCTGCCTACCTCATCCAACCTTCTAATTGTTTATTCTCTCACTGAACTGCTGGAAGTATTAAAAATTCAAAGCGGATCAATATCTTCATTAAATAATGTTCATTGCAGTTTTGCTAGAATTAAAAATTAATGAATAATTTATACTACAATGCCAGACATTCCTTCCATATTGAGATGTTTTTATTTTTAATCAGAAAAGCCAGGGCAAAACCATTAATCAAATTAAAGAAACAATTTCGTTAGGCATTCATTAATTTTTAAACAAATTGAAAATCGCTAAACAACATCAACTTTATTTCAATTAAATCTGTTCCAACATCCAACCAGGCATGCAAACGCATGCAGTAAAAAAGCTCCAATACATTTTATTGCATGTACAAATACATGAACGAGTACCCACATATACATATGTACATACATGTATGTACTCGTATATATTTATGTACAGTGGTGCATATGATATGTATTGTAGAACAAATTAATCGGTTGAATGGTTACACATACATATATGGATATCTAAATACACCGCATACTGCTCTGTATCCATGTCTATATGTATGTGAATAAGTGTTTTAATACCGCATATTGCAAAAATAAAATAAAACAAACGAAAAAAAAAAAAATAGGAAAAAATAAGAAAAACTTCACAGATTTTATAGATATTTCAGGGTTTATAAACATTCAAGTTTCTTTTTCTTATTTTGTAGTTATTTTGCCACAAAACTCATAAATTTTACGACCGAAAAAAAGTGCACAATAAACACAAAATAACACTGCTTGCATGGAAATAAATATGTATCTGCTGGATACATACAAGAGACAATCTAATTTTTGTTTCACATTTTTCCTTCGCAAAAGCAATCACGAGTGTTTGGAAAATAAAAAAAAAAAGTTAGAAAAAACAACGGGTCGTAAAAAGTTTGTAAAAATTACAAACAACTGCACATCTCGCACACATTTCCACAAATCATACACTTAGAAAATTTTGTTGTACTGTGTAGCACTGTAAAGATATGTACGTGTGTAACAACAAACAAGGACATTCGTCGTTGTAAAACTTGTGTCAAATTTAAGCTCAGTCAGCAACAGCACTGTAGGTGTAGCAGTTCTTTTTTTCCTTCAACTTGTAGTTGTGTCATTTCTAAAAAAAAACCAGAAACTTATTATTGGTTAGTGGCAAAAGTAATTTCCTTCTGTTAAAACAAAAAACTATAAAATTTAAGAGAAATTCAAAATGAGTTTGCTTTTCTAAAATTGTTGTTCCATCCCCCGTCAAGCCAAACATTTTTCCGATGTGTCTGTGTTAATTAATTATAGGAATTAATGACATCAGAGACGGCAATAACCCTGTTTTACACATGGGTTAATTTAAAGAAAGTTGGAGTCGGAAAATTTGAACTTTTTGTCGGCGAGCGTTGTGTATGTTGGAAACAAAAACTCCCGTCATCATTTTCGTTAAACGATTTTCATATATATTATAAAGTTGAAAATTTACTTATGACCTGAGCCATCTGCCAAGTCTTGAAACGTATAACAAAAATTCAAAGATCACCTGATGATGGAAGTTTAGCGAGTTCTGAAAACGCGTTCTATTTAGCAGTCAGGACAGGACCCCTAAACATGCTATGTATTGTGCTGGAAAGAGAGGAAAGGGATAGTTAGAGAAATGACAGGAGGTGAAACTTCACTATTTGACGTCTCTGCTTTTGCACATTTTTTTGTGTTGCAGTGTCTCTGATGTCAAGGAGAAGTATTAAATGTTGAAGCTTCGTTTTTTTAATAGCCATTTTTAGTAATTATTCTACTTCGCCGTTGCTACACAATACTGACGAACGAGGGCGCTCTGATGTGCCTGTGGGTTGGTTACAGATGAACCGGTGCTGTTCCGTGACCAGTGACTATGAGTTCGCCACTGAAACTGGCACAAGAGCAGACTAATATCCATAAAAAAAAAATGTGTAGTGGTTTTATTTTTTACGACTTTGGCGGACACCTGAGTGGACCGAAGACCTTTGGTTTTGTGGTCGGGGTGGTAACTACTTGAGCTATCGCCACCATGTATATGTATATGGATTAATGGATTATTGATTAATAAATTAATTAAGTTAAAAGAGAACCAGTTAATTTTTCAATGCTCAAAGGCCGACGAATGATGGCATGGACGCTAAAAAATATTCCCTCATCGTAAACAAAAGATTTAATTACATACATAGCGGTGATTTATTTTAAAGATGACGACCCCTACCGTAACCGCCACGGAATTCAACGTCATAAGTACCTAACTTTTTTATCTGCACCACCAGGAGCACTTCTATGGACTAAATGATAGTCACTAGTCTCACTGACATCTCCTTTCGAATTAATGAAATCATTATGCAGCGTATCATTTCACAAAAAAAGAAACTTTAATAAAACTCGTAGAAAGTAAAATAAATGAGAATATTCATCAATATTAAATAGTTGCAGTTCAACGAAACAACAGGCCCGCAAATTACGGCATTCGATATCGATCGAAGTTTGAATACATTTTAATTGAATTTTCTTTGAAATTTTGATTCGAATTGAATGCCTTAATTTGGTCTCATTTATGTTGACAAGTTTTTTTTTTTAAAACTTTTCTATTTAAAAAAAATGCAAAGAAAATACAAACTACATTTTTCCTATAACCAACATTTATGTAGTTGACATTATACAGATAACACCTGTGTAACACGGTAGAGACGTCCCGTGCTATACGAATCAAGGAACTGTTATAAAATGAAGGTGTTGGTCCTGAAAATAATACAACCGTTCTATACGAAACATAGAACTGGTATTAAAGAGAGCGTTATGTTGAAAAAAGGTAATTTTTTTTGATTGCCTGCATGGAATTCTTATTATTTGTTGAATATTCTAAATTTTTTTGACACTCCCTCTTCCTTTTGCAATAAAGCTGTTATTTCGCGTTGTGTGTTTTTTCTTTGGAAGAAATTTTTATATTTCTTTTTATGGTGATAAGGCTTTCTGAAGTTCTCTTTCGTTTGTGCTTCTTTCATTTAAAGGTTCTTCAAATAAAGAATATGATTGTAATTGTTCGGCCAACTCGGTGCCCTATTTTATCGTTTGTAGAGTAAAGTGTTCATCTTGTTTATCTTCAACTATGCTGTCGAAATCCGAGCTGTGGTTTGCTTTACTGAAGTCATTTCTATTGAAGTTGCAGCATCAATTTCATCTTCAATCAATAATTCGGAAATCATATTGTAAAAAGTGTTTGCTCCCATGGATTGTGTATTAATTATACATGAACATGCAGGGATAGTCATAATTTTCAAACCGTGTGAGTGAGTGAATCCGTGTTGTACAAGTACCGTGCTATGCGGGTGTCAACTATACCTCCACTTTCTTTCAGAATTCAAAAAAATAAATAAAAAATTTACATTGCGGACAGTAGTTGATCATGTTGAAATTCTGATTTTTCTGCAGACAACAATGTTTACTTTGCCGTTTTGTTCCTTCTCGTTTTTTTTTTTTTTTTCGTTTTATTCGTGGCAAAATAAAAATGTCCTTCATAATGACTTTATATTCGCAGCTTAATTTTCGATCCTCCTCACACCACCACCATCATCATCATCATCATCATCATTATCATTAGCAGCATCAAGGTATTATTATTTTTATTATGACATTGTGGATTCTTAATGCTGCGCTTTTCTTATTCGCTCCATCGTATTCTTGTTGTTTTTTGCTGTAGGAAAATAAATTGCAATCCTTTTGGGCTTGCGATTGCTGCTGCTGCTGCTGTTGTATGTGTCCTTTAACAGCCCTCCTGCTTTTACAATTTCAGTTCAAATGTGTTTTCTTTATTTTGTTGTGTCTCATAAAAATTCTGTTTGTTCGCATTGTAGTGCAACAACGTTTTTATGATCCTTGTTCTTTTACAGTTTTTATTTTAATTTGTTGTTGTTGTTGTTGTTGTTGTTGTTGTTGTTGTTGTTGTTGCTGATGTTTTGTCTGTTTCTTGTGCTGGTTCGTTTTTATTTATTTTTTCTTGTCTTCTACATATTTATTATTATTTCCGTTCATGTTCTTCAAAGAACAATTTCATATTTGATCACATCGTTAACCACGCCCTTCGCTTGTTTCGAGAAATATTATTTAAAATACATTTTGTTGCAAAAAATATGGGAAACGCAAATTGTAACACAACTTTTAAAGTACTTTTTGAACAGATAAAGATTAAAAAAAAAAAAAAAAAAATACCGTAAAACAAATGTCTAAAATGTTGACAGTTTGTAGTGAAAAGGAAAAAGAATTGTTACTGAATTCTTTGTTGCTGCGGAGGATAGGAAACTGACAAAAGTTCGAAGGAAAATCTGTGAAAACATTGTGCTCTTTCAGCGTCTACTATATTTTTAATTATTTTCTATTTCATTTTTATTGTCAATGTTATTGACCATTTCTTTTTTGCTTTGTTCTCAATTCTTTTAATTATCCGCTTTAGGGATTGACTTAACACAAGAACAATAGAGAGATTTTTCTTCCATTCATTATGGTTTTAATTAAGTTGTGTGTTAATTTTCTTCTTTTTTTTTTTATTTTTTTACCTTAAAATGTGTGTAATTACTTTTGTGTGGCCATCATCCAACTGACTTGTCTTTATGGTTGTCTATTATCAACGTGCATAAAACATATTCCATTGTCAGCACAAAATTCTGTGTGAAAATAAATTTTACTGGCCACGGCTTTGTCTAAATTTACATTTTAATTTTCCATAGAACTGACGTTACAATTCTTTCTTCGATATGGAAGTTTTTTTTTTTGAAACGTATTAAAGCGCAAAACTATTTTTTCACTCTTCAAACATGTAAATGTGATTATTTAGTTTTTGTAAGTGCAATAGTTAAAACCAGTTGCAATTTATTTGAGTTCTTGACATTATTACAGCAATTAAAAATTCCCAGGAAAATATATCGAAATTTGCAAGCGATGCAGTGTATATTTACACTCAAGAAATGCTGACGAAAATGCTGCCGAAATGCTCTAAAGCAAGTGAATACACTGTTCGTAAAAGTATGCAAGTGATTTCGCTTTGTTTTAGAAAAGTTCTCCCTTACAAAAGTGATTTCGTTGAAGCTCTACTTTTAGCTGCATTATGGCAACTACTGCATTTATGTGTTTTTGAAGATTTCGAATAGAAATTGTCGAGTGATGAACCAGTTTCGCTGTACTTTGTATATTGAGTTATGGACATTTACAATTTCAAGTGAGCAGAGCAGCAACAGCATAGTGCTGTAAGAATTAAGCCCGTTGTCGAAGTTTTAGGCATGCGTGGCGATAGCACATTGACTACAAATCCAAAAAACAGACCTGGGTTCAACCCCAGTTTCAGACTAAAATTTTAAAATAAAAATAAACATCTGGAATTTTTCTGATGGGCATTAGTGAGTCTTTGTGTGTCAGTTGTTGTCGGAAGGTTTCAGTGGCGAAGGCATAGTCACTGGTCACTGAACAATACCGGCTTCAGCTGATAGCAATCCACAATCGCATCAGAACGGAATCAGAAGTTTGTAATATTTAAATTCGTTATGACGTTTGTGGGAATGAAAAAAATTTAATATGAACCATAACAGTTGTTTTCGGCAGGCCCCAATGGCGGCGCTATAGTCTCTGGTAAGTGATCAGTCCTGGCATCAGCTGATACTAATCCACCAGTAGCAAAGGAACACCCTACTTCGTCAGTATTGTAATTAATAAAATGGCTGCCAAACAGTGGTTCAGAAATTTAATACGTGGCGATGGTCGAAGTAGTCTGCACGTTGACTACAAAACGAGAAATTTTTCCTGCGTTCAACCCCAGTTTCAGACTGATAAAAACATCTCGCATTTTTTCTGATGTGCATTTGTGTGTGCCTTTGTGTCAGTTGTTGTCGGAAAGTTTCAGTGGCGAAGACATAGTCACTGGTCACTTAACAGTAACGTTTTCAGGTGTATCCAATCCACAGGCACATCAGAACGCCCTCCTTCGTCGGTATTGTGTAGTACCGGCGAAGTAAAATATTTACTGAAAAAGGCTAGTAAAAGGAATCTTTAAAATTTAATACGTCTCCTTGACATCAGAGACGATACAACACTGCTGTAAAAATAAATAACGTGCAAAAAAGCAATATTGTTAGATAGTGAAGCTTCACCTTCTATCATTTCTCCTACAGTCCCTTTCCCCTAGGTTTAGCACAATGCACCGCATGTGTAGGGGTCATCTCCTGAGTGCTGGTTCAATATAAAAAAAAGGTGCAAAAGCAGAGTTGTAAAATAAAGAAGCTTTCCTTTTTCTCTGTTCATCCTTTCATCACCTGTCATCTCTATCACTCTCCCTTTCCTATAGAAGGGATCACCTACTGGTGGCCAATCATTGCTGACTCTTACTTTTCTTGAAGAAAAAATTTTACGGTGGCATAAATAATTTACACCTTCAGGTTTACCGAATATTTTCACTCATACTGAAACCAGGGCTGTCTGCTTTTTTCGATATTTCGTCAACCATCGGTTAACATTTTCAAAAAAATTTCCAGCAGATGACGAAATATCCAAAAAAGAGATTAAAAAAGAAATAAAAAAATATAAACAAACCTTTAAGCTTGACAGAGAATATAGAAACATTTATTTAAAGAAATAAGGTTAAAGAATAAGGATTAAAAAAAACAAAAATAAATAAATTTTTGTAATAATAACACTAATTATTTAAGCTGTAGGTCTTTTTAATATATGTAATATTTATTTTTCTTCGATATTTCGCCTACTCCTTTGTGTAGCCATCTTCAGGAAAATTGGTTTTTGAAAAAATATTTTTTTATAATTCACAATACAGAAAAAGTTCTTGTCAATGAAAATTCAAAATAAAAATATTAACAGCCATATTCATAACAATATATATTCTGGATTTGAAATGGGTATAAATATTCGATTTTGTATTGAAATTTATTTTGAACCAAAAAAAAAACAAAAAATTCTGTACGAAAAATTAAAGGACTTTTGACAGTGTGGAGAGAAATAATATTCAAACACATGTGGATCTGCATACAGTCATAGAAAATGGCAAAAGCCCTGTCTGACATTTTCAAAATTACAAATTGACTTGTTAGTTCTGGTCTGTGAAGTTTAAATAAGTCACATCGCAAAATTTAAATTTTTCCAGAAATAAATATGTTGACCCTATTTTACTTGTATTGAAAAATTTTCCGGTAATTGCGAATAGATTTTTTATGTAAACAAGTTTACTTTGATTCTTCTTAAAATATTCGAGAGGGCTTCTTGCATTTTTTGTGACGATATACTGGTATAAATATATGTACTTTGGTATTTCCGTCCTTTGCCCTGACCCTGTAATCAAACGTTAGCATTACAATTGTCTTGGTTTTGTGTTCTGGGTTTTTTTTTTTTTGGAGCAAGAGAAACTGTCAGAATACATACGACGAGTACATGGGAATGAAAGTGTTCTATTTGACTGTACAACTAATTTTAATTGACTCACTTGGTTTGAACTACAAACCCACGTTATACGATTTGGAGTGACAAAACGTGGGCGGACACTTATCCAAATTAAATTAAATTAAATTAATTTGTTCTTGTAATGCGTTGCCTATTCCTAAGCAATTGACAACATACCAGTGCATTTCCAGCGAAAAAGTTTAAATTCTAGATTCTGAGATTAAAAAAAAAAAAAGAAATAAGCTGTGAAGACACTGAAAACAGTTTGTTTATGCATAAATGAACAGTTATTGCGCGTATTTCATCTTTCCTTCATTATTAATATTTCCATTTTTTATTTTGCTTTTCTTACTTAAACTTAATATTTTATTACGCTACATTATATTTACGAGTACGTCAACAATTTCACACCATAACTTTATTACTTATAGAGTACGAGTACGAGTACGACGAGTACAAGTACAAGCTGTAATGATAGCAGACCGAATGCTACAGCAATTTTATTTTCATTATTTTTATGGGGGAAGGGGGAATACGAAGTTAAAGCAGTCAGTGGCCGGAAAATAAACTGTACATACATACAAACACGCCTAGACGCACTAATACACACACACACACACATTCGCACATTCACACGTACACACATACTCAGTTAGAGATAATAAAGTCGTTGTCGTTGTCGTCGTCATTTATACTATTTGCAACAGCGATATTCATAATAAACTCTCTAACACTCTGCTGCCCCACCGGCTTAAGTCCTTATGATAAATGACAGTCGAGTCAGCAACCCCAAAAGAATTTGTCTTGTGTCTCTTGTTAAAACGCTGCGAAACCCCCCCCCCCCCCACACCAGACACAACGAAACAACAAGCGACTACATCATGACAATACACACGTAATTTTTTGTTCAAATATGTAAAACGTTGAAGAAAAAAAAAAAACAAAAATAAAAAATAGAAAACAAATAAGTAGTATGTTAAAAATGCTATAAAAACTCACTCCGTGAAGATGTTATTGAGTCGTACCCCCCGGAGCCAGAGAACATCCAACCAACACTACCGCAGCTATTGCCACCGACATATCCTGTTAGTTGAAAAGCTTATGTATGCATTTAGGATAATATGCTGATGATGGCATGTTTTTCTTCCTTATAAAATTATTTCACTGTGTTTTTCTTCTTAATTTTTTGCTTTTTTCTTTTTGCTTTATCTTGGTTTTCTTTTTTTTCTGCTGTTGCAAACAGAGGAGGCGAACTGCAAAAAAAAAAACACAACAGAAGACAGAAATTTTACATCAAGTTGACATGACAAAGAAGCGGAAAATATTTATGAAATTATCAAGATTATTTACACACACACACAAAAAAAACAACAGAGTTGCAAATACATTTCCATGTACAAGTAATGGCAAAATTAAACACCCGATGTTCTTTTGCTGATGCACTATTTGCACTTTGTAAGGGAAGATCCTCAAAACTTTCAACAAAATTCTGCTTTGGGAGCGCAGGGTCGGTGTTCCGACCACTTCGTCGACAAATTGAGTAATAGCAGCGATATTCTTACCAGAACGGCTGCTCTGAAGCCGGCCAGTCTTAGGAACGTTTCGTATTGTACCAGTCTCTGCAACAAGCCGATTGGCCAAATGCCGCAGTGTTTCGACAGCCAGGAAATTTGTGACGAAATTCACTGTGCGCCAACACAACCGACAAATTGTTGCGCAAAACAATGCAAACAATTATTCCGCGTTCTTGCGGCATAATTGTCCATTTGTATTCTGCGTTTGTTCACTTCACGAATGTTAAAACCGAATTGATTTTTGGCGGCCTTTGCAAAAGTTATGGCAATTTTCAATAGGGTGATTACTTTTGGCCCACCATGTATAATACATGTATAATATGAGAAACGCAGACTACTGCATTTGCAGTGCATATTAGTTTGTATTATAACTGGGAATAGATTTCAGCCAGATGTAGCAGGTGAAATTGTTTATCCAAAGACTGATTCGGAGTTTGTTCGCTCGGTATTTGAAAATTTAAAAAATGTATAGATTTCAACAACAAATAATGTAATTTAATTCTCAAAAAAGATTTTGTAAAAAAAAACAGCTGACAAAAAAACAAGCAAAAATTTTTAAAATAAAAAATTGTGAATTCAAATGGCTCACCGATCACATTTTGCATCTATTTGCTGCACGTGCAAGAAGTAACACGCCATACCATGTACCTATTGACTGTTTGCAATCAAGGAAGACGTCGCAGACAAATGTTCTGCACCAACCAAGTCGATCAACTCAGATGCCAATAAACATTGTGTTTATTCGTAAATGGGAAAATTGTTTCATATTTCAGTTCTAACAGTATATACTGGATATGTACATACCTATATGTATCTACAAAAAAATCGCACGAATCATATCCTGAGTCAGCGTTACCATTTTTCAAGTTTTCCCTTATTTTTCAATGTTTTTGAAATACCAACAAATTTTAAAGTTTTCATGTTGAAAAATATTTTTTTTTAGAAATTCATTCAAATTTTCAAATTTTGTGTTATCCATTTTTAATTTACAGTACAGTATAGGAAGAAATTATTATTTTCTGTTGACATGTAATGTAAACGATCTTATAATTTTTCACTCCTTTTTACCGCAACTGTGTTAAATGTGTCTATTCCGTATTTAATACAACTGTGCCCTATTAATAATATAGTTTTTATTTATTTTTTTTTTTAAGTTTTCTATTTTGAAAGAGCATGGTTAATATTTAAAGCAAAGCGGTAAGGATAATGTCATTAGTTTTAAGCAGAAATGCAACTTGAGAAAACAGCTTAGAATATGCTACAACACAACGGAGGCTCCAACAAAATCTAAAAACAAAATGGGGATCTACTCAAAATCGTGGGAAAAATAGGGTTGTTGTTGGTGTTTGTGGGCAAAAGTTTCTTGTTAAAAAATTAAGTTTTTTTTTTTTAAATAAAAAGTTTTTCTTAAAAAATATATGCTAAAGCTGCCCTGAGTACTGTTCCAAAAAGTATTACAGTTGTCGGATTGAAATTCACAATTAAATTGAAATACATTATATACATTTTTCTAATACAACTTGCAGCGCCTTGCACGTTTCACTATGCCAAGTGAATAAAATAACACAAAACAGTTTGAATTCATATTACATATTTATAAAAATCTTAGAGATAACAAAATTTTTTTGTTTTCCCATTTTCTTGGCAATAAGGAAATAATACTGCTGCTTTGCCGACACAAGAACAGGCAACGTACAATTGTCCCTGAGAGAATACTAGAAATTCTAAGTCTTGCAACTTGTTAATGATAGTTGCAAAGGCAACACACACTGGAAATTGTACAGGTTTGAACTCAAACCCAAATCTGATGGTATGATTGGAATGCGTGGAATCAAAATCTCTTCGCCTTTAAATTTTTCCAATCTTAATAACGGTTACATAAACATTGTCCGTTAAATTTTTCACAGCATTTCTAGTACCATTCTGAAGTTTTGGCTGATTATCATTACGATCTAAAATAATGGTCACACGAACACCAACAAACAGTTGTTTTCGACGAGCCAATGTATGTAATTGTTACTCTTCACTAAAATTTCATATTTTTGTGAAAGAAAGTCCAAGAATTTTTCCAGCGAAAACGTCCAACAACTTTTCAAAAGTCCCAATACAATTTCACACACAACAATAATAATCATGCTCGTAAAACTTGAACGAATGTCATAAAATGAAAAAGAAGTTGAGAGAAAAAACTTGGATTTTCGATGTTTTACATAAAGCAACATGGATGGGAACATTCTTTTCCCTTTTTCAATTTGAAAAACCCCCCAAGCACAGACGGAAGCAACAAACTTTCTAACGAAATAGAAGAGCAAGCAACAAGAGCACAGAAAAGCAAAAATTAATTTTCCAATTTAACAAAATAACAAAATTTTCAAATGTCATTTTTAGGTAAATCTTCTAATTAACGAGCATACGACTGCATTTTAGATTACAGAAGTTAGTTCAGCGAAAAAAATATATAAGTATGTATGTATGTATGTGAATTGGAAGAGTCATGAAGCAGAATAAACGTGGAATACATAAACAAACATCGTGAATTAATTTTCCTTTCCCCCTTCCACACTGTTGAAATACTATTCATGCACTCAGTCAGCCTGATAAATATCTTGCAATAGTGAAAAATACACAAATTTATACAAAATTAAATTGAATATTAAAAATTATAAAAGTTGTCATTCACCGCTGCTTGATTTTTCAAAAGTAACTTAAAAATATTTTGCAAAAGAAGAAGGGGAAAAAAAATTTAAGCCGATTAACTGTGGTTGGTCTTTAATCAATAAAAGGAAACAAAATGAAAAATGTTTTGAATGCGTTAAGTGTGTTGCTGTGCACAGTCTAACTAATCCGCAATGATACAAAAATAACAATTAACTAAAATTATAATATTTTTCTTCAATTTAAAAATTATTTTATTTGCTGTTGCTTAAAATATGAAGGTTTCCGTACTCTTTAAGAGATTGAATTGGCATTAAACTGTAAAAGGAACTACAACATTTTCGCTCCAATATTTCTATTTCACCCTGTAGATGTAGATAACTTTATTATCAGCCCTAACAAATATTATAAAAAATTTTACTTGCAAAAATGGCTGTTATTAGTGCTGTTTGACAAAATTTGTTTTTGTCATTTCAAACGATCTTTTTTTTTTTTTGTTTTTTTTTCATAATGGTGGTGTTAACGAAATATTTTTTAATTGAAATGCTCTTAAGAGAAATAGGCTGCAAATATTGGTACATATTTATTTATGATGTCGCTTTCTGTACATTTATTTCGGTGCAAAAAGTGTTATGTCGATCATCAGTACAACAAAATTATTTCTAAGTCCCCGTCCATACTGTGAAGCATATGCTGCAAAACTTTTGAGTTTGTTGATGAGAAGGGGAAGAGGAGTGGAAGTATGTACGCTGTTTCATGTACATGCAGTTCTTGTTGAATTTCTTATTTGCATCTTTTGAGATGAGGTGTATTTGACGTTTCATTTTATTTCTTTTCGTTTGGTATACTGTTAACTTCTATCATAATAATAGCTACCCTGTTTTATTGTTAATTTTTTGTGAAATATAAACAAAAATTTAAAAAAAAAATATAAAATTATATAAAAATTATTATATAATTTTTCTTCTTAGCGTCCATTTTGCTTCAAATTATACCTTGTGCTTCAAATGTGTATCCAAAAAAAAATATTCACACCTTCTATCACAGGGTAGTTATTTTATATTTACATTCGGTATTGAGAAATGTCAAAAAAAATTAAAAAAAGAAGATAGAAGGGAGGAATAAAAAATACTAAACATGAAGCAAAAGATTCATGTATGGCGTAATAATGAAAGTGCGTAGGAGCTTAAATGTCGACAGCATTCCAGTATCATATTGAACCTTTTAAATACCCCAAACCGTATATGAAATTTGTTTACGGTTTACCTATTATAAATTTGTTATAGCTTTTTCATAAAATGTTTTAAATCTTATTCGATTCAAATGCTTCTCCATAAATTTTCGTTAAAAATTTCGCTACTTTATAAAGCGTCCGCAAAGAATTTCAAGTACAGTGATACCCGTTTCGTTTTAATTTAAAAATTTAAACTATTAACCAAAGTCATGGCCCATAGTAATCTTTTCATTGTGAAACAAAATTTCCACTTATTTATATTTTTTGAAATCCATAAACTGGGATTCATAAATCCAAAGGAGTTTTTGAAAGTATTATGTCTACGTAAATTCTGGAAATCGACATAGCTGATGACTATGATATAAACTGGGCTCTGCCTCCTCTCCCACCGGCGCTCTGATATGAGTATTAAGCTGAAGCACTTCATGAAGGAAGCGGGAAAGGTCGGCCTTAGAATATATACAGAGAAATTAATGTGTTGCGTGTAATCTCGGAAAATAACGACATTTTCACAATTGCCTACCTCGGAGATTTCATAACAAAGACCGACAGTTCGAGTAAAGGCGCAAATGGAATTGGGGTGGTCGCAGCCTCCGCAAACCACATGACTTTCCGACAACTTCCATACAATGGAATCCTCAGGGCAGTTGTAGAAGAGGGCGAACCAACGCATACATTTAGAAGGCAAATCGAGAACGAAATGAACAACATGCGAAAAAGTTGGCGTGAAATAAAAAGCATTGCGATGGATAGATAACGCTGGATAGAATACTTTGTTGGGGTCCTTATTGGGGTCTAATAGGAAAGGTGAGAATATTTAAATATATATAAGTCTCCGTAAATACGATTATATATGACGAACTGGGACTAAATGCAGAGTTTATGGAAAATATTGATTAATGTTGAATCTTGGCAAATATAAATTGGAAATTAGCCGCCAATTTTTTTTATTTAATCTGTTTTTTGTTAACAAAATTTTCTCAAGAAAATAAGAATAGGTGTAGGCATAATTATTTTTTGGCTTTTAGTAATGATAGTAATATCCGCATTAATCTTAATTCTATGAATAAAAACTCACGCGAGTGAAAAAAATCACACTCAATAAAATTCGAAGAAGTAAAAAAATTTAAAATTGGCAGTAATTATTCATAATTTCTTTTGAAACGCGACCACTTGTTGTTCTTACTAACTCTCATGCGGAATACAATTAGCGAAAACCTGACTGAAATACGATCATTATGCCTGTAATATCTAGTCCGTGAATCGGATAATAAAATTTTATTACGTTATTTCTTAATTTAACAAAATATATACACACTTTCCAGCGATATTTCATAATATTTGGATAGATTAGGTTAAGTTTAATGCTAACTGTAATACCTCCAGATATATAGCTAATTTGTGTTCATTTTGATACCGTAGGAATGGTCTAGACTGGACGCGGAATCTGAACAGCTCATCTCCTGATACAAATTTTGATAAAAAGTTTTAAAATATGAATTTAAATGACTGACAAATTCTCTTTTTGTTTTATTTTATTTTAAAAATTTCGATACAAATCGCCTACTAAACGCCAGATATTCGCTTCCAACATAAGGTGTGCGTTTTGATCGTAAGACATGTTTAATATAAAGACAAATAAGAAAATAAAAAGAGAAACCTTCTCCTGTAAAATTTCTGTTTTGGTGCTAAGGGGTCCGTCCATATGTTATGGCAAAATTATTTCTGAGATGAAATTATAAATCAATGAATGTATTTTTAGTTGTTTTTAAGTTCATAGTTAATTTATCACAATAATGTTAAGTTTTTTCTTTTATTCTAATAAAAAGGAATTGTCACATGATGGAGATAAATTAACTCTGATAACTCTAGTTCAAATAAAAATCACTAATTCTAAAGATTATAAATTAATAGTTTATTCAAATACTGAATCTGTTCCAGTTAACATTGTTATTGTGCTGAATCTATAACTGATATTTTACTAGTACAACTAGTAATTGTTCATTAATATCGATGCACAACCTTTAAATCCATTCAAAACGAATGAGTGCACATACGAGTATGTACAGAACTATACTGCTGAGTGCCTGCAACCAATTTGGGAAAAGTGAAATTTACTTTGATCTCCTTCTACGGTGTTCACACGAAATACTTTAAATAACAATGAATTCATTTCAATAGAAATAAAAAATAAAATAAAAAAATGCGAACTAGCAGTCCTCGCATTAGCGTTTGTAAGGCAATTAAAAACAAAATTTAACTAAGACTATAAACGTCCCAATTCTTAATGAAAACTTCTTACAACACTAGCAAATGCCCTACAATCGTAAAAACCCTCATATTATTAGATATTTTGGAGATACTGTCACATGGCTTGATCCATATGCACGCATTTTGAAATAGAAAAACTGTCAGCCATTATTTGATAACCATATAATAACAACAGTTGTGATCCTGATATTCCTGCGTAATAACATATCTATACATACAACATACAAATGGAAAGGACATCAGGGCTTTAACAAATGTTCGATGGTGAAATCAGCAACTACAAACGAATCTAACAAATACAAAAGACAAAAATAATCAAATGAAATGAAACACGAATGCATTAAAAATGCAATTTTTATGGCGTTACAGTTACACTAATCGTTGGTACTTTTTTTTTACTCTTCACTTTATGGCTATCATTATTCGTATTTTAACGTATTTCACAATGACGTAGACGCTATCAGTCGTACAAAAAGAGACATCCCTTGTGTTCAAAATGGCCATAAATAAAATTGACAATAAGCTAAATGCATGCATTTGCATGTGTGTGCGTGTGTGCGTGTGTATGTTCGTGTTTATTTTTATGATCATTTGTTAGTTTCAAAATAAATAATTTGTTTATGAGTGGCTCGTCACACAGGAATTTTATGAAAGAAGGTCATGCTACACAACAATATAAAATGAAGTGCGTGTGAATGTGTGCGATTTTAAAGTTCGATATGTGTTCATGTGCTCATGTTGCTGTTGATGGCACTTAATGAAGGGTGTGGGGTTGGTTGGTTGGTTGGTTGGTTGGTTTCTTAATTCTCACACAATATCAAAACATTAGTTATTTATTTTATCTTTGTTTTTGTTTTCTACCATAATTAAATGCTCGAAATAATCGTATGTATGTAACTAAGGCAACCCCTTGTAAATAGCAAAATGTTAGATATAAATAAAGATGGTATTTGTATGCGAGGGTCGACGTTTAAAAACACAGCAGTCCAATCAGCGCATTAGTTATCGAATTGAATGCATTTAAACTTCTCAGTGTGGCAACTGATATCGAATGCCGATATCGAGTAACAAAATTGGTTATTGGTATCATTCGATCTGCCATTCGATACTTCACTGTCTGTTGCAGGGCGAAAAAAAATTATTTAAGCACCAAAAAAAAAAAAAAAAAAAAAAACAACAAAAACACCAAGAACTAGTGCAAAAAAAGGAAAAAAATTCAATTTAATTTAAATAAACACCTGCCCACTTACCGGGGATATCCTCCCACTCGTAGTGAATTAAATTATCAAAGGACCTTTGCCATCCCCATTTCGCTGCATTTTTTATTTTGCTTTTTAAATATAAATTATTGTGATTGTACCAAGTACTTTTGTGCAACATTGCATACTTGCAAGCAATAAAAGCGAGAAACTTGCAAAGTCGCCAAATTGGTTACATTTGACACATGTAAAATTTTGGGCATGGAATAATTAATGTTCGCACAATCGAATTTTGTGGAGGAGTTGGACTGATGATAGTTAAAATACTTTTTATGAATATGACCATTTAAATTTATTATGTATTTGAAAATATATAACACTATTTCAATTCTCTTTAAGTTATTGTTTGATATTTCTTTAAAATTATTAGATGATATCGTATATATGCATTTTTTGCCAATTCGCCCTTAGATACAATATGCTTTTTCCAATCCTCAAAGAACTTTTTTGTGTAGCCTAGAGCTCATCCAGCGATGCAGTTTTTATTTCATTAATCGTTGCAAATCTCTGCCCTTTCAAAGGCTTTTTAATTTTTGGGAACAGGAAAAATTCTCAGGGACCAAATCACTTGAATCGAGGAACAATTTTTGTCTTGCTTTGGCCTAAAAAGTTTCCCACAATCAGATCGAAATTCAAAAGTTTCGAAACATTGGAAAAAAATTGCATGACACGAGCCGACTGATATGCTGCCAACATCCTCAGCAACTTCCCTTATGGTAATTCGACGATTTTCAAAAACAATTTTCTTCACAGCATCGACGTTATCTTTTCATGTTGATGTGGTGGGGCTCTCGACGTTCTCGAGGTTTGTGATCAGCATCTTGGAAGAGTTTGTACCACTTGTAAAGATTTTTTTTTGCTTAGACCATACTCACCGAACGCCACTGTCAACATTAAAGTATTTTAGAATGCTTGGTTGCATTTTTCACACAATATTTTATGCAAATTCTTTGCTTAATTTTTTTACAATCCCCGAGAGCAACAAAACACGGCTAAAGTTTTTATCTGCCAACAACAAACTAAATCTGCTATGTAATTGAAACTGCGAGCAATTTGTGCGGGATATGTAAACCAACACAATAACAACAAAAAAATCGATAACCGAATGTACTTTGCCTGTAAAATTTTAAATGTCGCCTTTCTTTTTGTACACACCTCGTATGTGTATGCATATGTATGTACATTCGTTGTGCAATAACCATATATTTGTATTCGCATTCAAAATAACCAGTTTTATCTATTTAGAACACTAGTAATACGACTACCGTTCAACGCAATGACAACAACAACAACAACAATGTATGCACATGCACATGCCCAGCTAACATTTTGTTTCATATTCCAATCTTCTAGGAGTCAGTTTCATGGGAAAAATAACTGTTTCAGAGCACTTTTTTCGACCATAAATGAAACCGCCGTTGTTAGAAAATTGTACCCTACAAGTGAATCACCTTCGAGAATCATTTACGATACAACTTTCTGGTTAATTTTTGACCAATTTTTTTTATCTTATTATATTCATTGTGGACTCTTTTTTTATATCATAATTTAATCCTCAATTGTCAAATATCTAATTATATTTCAAATCACTTTTTAAACCCTTTTCTTACTACTGAGGAGGCATTTTTTGATCATTTTGCAATCACATTCTGATCGGTTGCGATTCTTTCTAGAATCATATTTATTCTTTAGATTTTATAAAATGTTTTTTTAAGTTTTATTAATAATTAACAAAAATAAAAGTAACAATGGAAAAAACTAGAAGTCTTTTCGCTTTCGTAACAGAAATTAACATACATACAGCGAGGCACAAAAGGAGCTATATGGCTTATAATTAAAAAAGTTATAAAGAATTCAACCCATATAGCTCATTCTGCGCCACCCTGTATATACGTGCTCTTTGTAGCATATTTTCCATAACTTTTCCCAAAATTTCGGGTGTAATGGCCATGATTTTATTTCGAGTGCTTCATAATTAATTCCCCAAGTCTTCTTCACCAAATGCTGAAAAAAACCAAAGAAAAAATAATAAATAAAAAATGATGTCATCAGAACACATCCCATTATAGTGACGATAGAACAACGAAACGCACCCCTCGTTGCGGCAGTGCTCAAGCGAGTTGGCTACCCTACTGTCTCCTATGACTTTCTTTGCTCTTTCCTGTACACGGTTGAGTAACTTCAGAATAGTCTTTGAAGCACCGGCCCATACCTGACATTTGTATTCCATTTTCGGTCGGATGGCAGCGGTATAAATAATGAGAAGATCAGGTGGGGTGAACTATGTCTCAAGCCGTAGCACTTGAATGCTTCTTTTGAGATTTGAAAAATCATGAAAAAACATCATACTGAATTTTCATTCCTAGAACATCAAGAGCTTCTGATAACTCAATGTTTATACCGCCCATAATAACAGATGAGGCAGGGTAATGCGGCATGCGTCGATGCGTAAGCATGCAGCATTGGGTCTTTTGAACATTGAAATAGACCCTGTTCGCGTGACCTCATTCCGTTACTCTCGTGAGGTCACCATTTAGCGAATTCTTTATATTCTGTCTCGTTGCCGCGATCATATTCAATGTTGGCCTACTATCAAATGACTATGAATGGCAGATACTGCTGTCAACTGCAAAATAGTGAAAAGGATTAGAAGTTTGACATAGAAGGTCATTAAGAAAGATAGGAAATAGGGTAGCAGTAAGAATGGAGACTTGTGGCTCTGAGAAATACTGCGGGTCCATCACCTCCTGTCCACGCAATGAAATGTTTCTGAAAGTTTTAATTTATATATCCTTGATTTAATTTATATACATATGTATGCACATATACTCACACAATTTTTTGCAAACTTTTTTTTTTAAATTAAGCAACACTTTCCCCGCGACTTTAGTTAAACGAATAAACAATAACTGAAAAGTTATATTAAATAGTTAAAATTTTTCTATACTTTTTTTAAATAAAAAGCTGGGAGTGCTTTAATATTTTTTTTTAATTACATATGCATAAATCGTGTATTAAATCTTCTTCAATCACTTTCCTGCTAAATGAGTTTTTAATCCTCAAAAGTGATGTGAAAAAGCTGATTTAGGATTGTTTTTAAAGAAATTATCACGCAATTGCTAGCTGGGAAGCATCTAAATATATGTATGTACAGTCGAACTTCTCTATAACGTAGCAGTTGGGTACCGTCAAATTTCTACGTTACAGAGAAACTGCAGAAAATTTTGACAAATTTTTTTTATGTAGAAAATATATTTATTAAGACAAAAAAAATTGTTTTTACATGAACACATTAATTTTTTTTATGAATACATACATACATATGTGACTAAATTGATGCAAAAAATCGATTGCTAAAAACTTCGCAATAGAGAGATTATTTAGTGTAAAAAATTCTATTTAGGTCTTAAAAAATTGTACGTTACAGAGAGAACTTCGCTATAGAGAAGTTCGTTATAGGGAGATCAAAATGTATGAAAATACTCACAAAAATGTTGTTTTCACGAATTTTATTTGTTATAGAGAAGATTTCGTTATAGAGAAGTTCGACTGTATGTGGAGTAGTGTGTGTGTATGTGTGTGTGAGTGAGTGTTTGCGTGCGTGAAATTTGTGTTGACAATGTCGCGCACATCCGTATCCTGAATAATTTCAGTCTACTACTCTCCACACAATTTGTGCTACATGCCTTCTTTTTACTGCTCTATATATGTACATATATGTATGTATGTGCACATATGAAATGTATAAACGTACATATGTAAATACATGCATGCATAAATATAATCGAACAACTCACGGGTACCATCATGCTGTTGTTGCTTTTTGCATGTACAACATAAAACTAATGCTGTTGGTACAAACAAGCTAACAAGCATGTCGTCGGATAAGGATGTTAATAATAGGAACACTGCTACTAACTGCCAGTATTGGTGGTGGTGGTGTTTGTGAGGATGTCTCTGCTACTCTCTGTTTAACCAGTTGTAAGGACATTTGTCTAAATAGTGCCAACATACGGCTGCATTTCTATGTTTGTCTGTCACAGACTGTTTTAACGTTATTATGCTTGATAACGACCGGTTGTTTTCATTTCTCAGCTCATACGCTTAAACTATATACATACATATGTAGGTATATATGTATGTATGTATGTATGTATGTATGTATGTATGTGTGTATGTATGTATGCACGTGTGTATGCACTTAACTACACAGAGGCAGGCATGTTGTGTTATATGCTTTTCACAATAATTAAGTATATTAAATACAAGAATCTGATTAGGCATCCAGTTATAAACAATTGTCAAGGGAATTTTTTTCACTAACTCTCACACTGCTTTTGTATTGTTAGGAAAGAAATAATTTTCACACATTTACTCGTAGTTGCCCTAAAAAAATAAATTATTAAATGCACAGCCTTTTCATTTCTAGTTCTTTTTTTTTTGTTCCTTTTTCATTGGTATAAAGAGTTTGTATTGCTTGTATAGGGGCTACATAAATAGAGGGAAAAATTAAACAAAAATTTTTAATCCTATTAAGCACATAATTCACTAAAAATAACATCAACACAAGGCATAAATCTGCCTAATTTTTTTTTTTTTTTTCGTTCATTCAATACTGCAAAAAAGAGCAAAATTTTTTGTTTAGTTACTTCCAACAATTATTTACAGCTTGTTTGTTTAATACTTTTTCCATTTGTTCTGTTTTTTTTTTCCAGTTCAGTAGCCTTGCAAAAGGATAACAACAATAGGCCGTCTCATTTATAAATGGCTTAAATATATTAGTAAACGCACGCGTAAATGCGATTAAGAAATGTAACACACATTTTCACACATATCACAATCGTAATCACTAAATATCCTTGTTCACTTTCTTCCACACACGTTAGCTGCCGTCATTAATGCTCGGTGGGAGCAGCGACACAAAAAGAACAGCAAAACCTTTATCGGGAGTACATGTGTGCACACCTGACAATATTTCTTTCGTTGATTAATGCTCAACAAGATTAGAAATCGTCTAGACGGAAAAATTTGTAATGCGAAATGGATTTTCGTAAATTAATAACCACTGATTTTTCAATGTTGCATAATGAACATTCCAGAGGTGGACTTGAGTGGAGTTGAACTGATAAACTGCTATTGCGGCCATTTTAACATTTAACTAATTAAAAGTTAATTGGAACTTTAACAGTCGGTTAAATAAAATCTATTTCACAATGTATGATTAACTTTTAACTGACATGATTTCACGGAAAACTGTGCGTTAAATTTAACCGAACAAAATGGGACACCTCTGCATAGATAAATACAAAAATTATACTCAAGTAAAAAATAATTTAAAAAATATTTTTTATATATTTATATTTTTCCCATTTTTATAAATTTGAAACTTTCAAACAGAAGAAAGAAATCCTGCTGTGAAATTAGAGGCTTTACAACATGTTCACACGTGTACGAGTCTATCTAAATATTTTTATAGGCCAATATTTTACGTCTCTCGCTTGGTTTTTGGAATTTCCAAGCCGGAACAATTTGTTGCTGATGAAAATTCCGGCATTTCCTTTCAGTATAGTGTTTTTCGTAAACAAACTCCAGGAATATTGACATACTTTTTGCCGAATTCTTTTGTTTAATAACTGAGGGATTAAATAGTCGATTAAATAGTGCCTGTTCAGCAAACCGCTATGGTGGATAAAACACAAAGAACGCTGAAGATGAAAGTGTAGCATCCTTCGAAAACAGCATGTTGTTCTGTTCTGCTAGTGTTTGACAGTGTGACTTACAATTTTTGTCTTTGACTTAGTTTGTTTCTTAGTAATTATCACATGTAATTTTTGGCTGCCTGTACTCGTATGGCTTCGATCATGTAATTAATTACATATATAAAAATGACGTTCGAATTAAAGCACTATCTACCAATCTAAAGTTAATTTTCTGTTAAAAGTAAAAGAATCAGACATTGTGAAAATGGCCAGACTTCAACTGGGGTGCCGCCGTAGTCTAGTGTCTTATCAATATGGAGGTGCGGGTTCGATTCCCGCTTAGACCCTGGGTGTTTCTACAGACAAGCTTAAGAGCTTCGCAGAGTTTGTATTGTTTTCAATAAAAAAATAAACAATTTTAAGTGATTAATTTTGCTCACTGGTTATTGAATTCTATTTAAATTAAAAAAAAAAAAATATAATTAAGCAACTGCGCTAGTTTTTTTAAATTAATTTCAGATTAATGCAACTTTCGAAACATAAAATTATCTCAAGGTGGGCAAAGGTTCATAAATTGAAATGCTCCTAACCCGTTCGCTACCATAATGAAATCGAAAGCGATAGTTAGCGAAGACAGTTTCTTTTTGTTTACTAAATTATTATGAAAGTGTGAAATGGACTGATGAAGTTCATGTATCCTGGGGTGGGGGTTACCATATGTTTCTATGGAGTGTTTTTCGTGCCTAGAATTGAAGAAATGAATGTGGAGGGCATGTGGTTTCAACAAGACGGCGCCACATGTCATACAGCCAGAGAAACATTTCAATTGCTGCATCAGTCATTTAAATCTTGCGTACTTTTGTTGGGACACCCGTTATAAACAACAATTTTTTCTTTTTGTTGTGTAAAAAATGAACGTATTACAGCTCCTAATGGCTAAATTGTGGTACAATTTGTTGTCATTGTACAGACACTGGTACCTTTTCATTCTAACAAAATAATTTTATTTTCTTTGTGAAATCAAAGAGTCATAAACGTTTCTCTGTAATTATTCCTGTCGCATGAAATCCTATTTCCTTGAGGTCCATTAGGAGCCGAGCAAATAAAAAGTGAATGCGTTCACTATAAATTGATATATTCGATTTGATATATTCTTTAACTGAATTAATTTTTAATAACATCTCAAATGTTAACACGATTATCACTTTTCTTCAACTCCGCCGATTAAATTATATGACCAACTGCTCTGTTCTAATTATAATTTAAATAAATTTTTCAATGGGTTAGATAAACTTATTAACGCATGGAACATTCATTAATTCTAAGCACTCATTTACGAGATGTTTTATGAACACATGTGAACACAGCTAAATTAAACCAGTTAATTTGCAATAGATTCCATGCATAAATATATAACTATTTCTTTTGCATGTCTTTTTTTGTTGTGAGGCTGTAAATACTAAATATTCATAAAAAAACTCAGTTTACATATTCTCATATTTTTCGATTGTCAACAAGAATACTAATTTTATCTGCAAAAAACCCGTGAAATAAGCAGTTTTCTGTCCAGTTTTTACACCCAAATCGTACTAGTTTTCCTGAGCAGGGTGATCGCCAAAATATTTTACCATCATTCTTTTAAAATCAATCGCTTTTAGTTTTGTCTTACATTCACGTGCATACGTATGTATGTATGTGTCCATATATTTTATCAAATAAAGCCTGCCAAATAACTGTCACTCACTACCTCATCTGTAATCCAGTTATAACTCCAACATTTTCGCCATATGTGGGTTTGTATTCCTAGGCATAGCTTGCAATATATCAAGAAAAATTATCAATTCGTAATAAATTAAATGTCAAAAGTAATTAAGATTTATTTGGTAACACTCATAGTGAAACAAAAAAGGAAAAAAATAATGTAGAAATAAAAATGTTCTCATTTTGAACATGTAAAATATGTGCTAAAAGAAATGAAAACAAAACGATAAAATTATGTCAAAAAATAAATTAACATTGTTTATATGTATATCTGTACATCTATCTGTACTATGTATATGTTTTTACTCGTATCTATAGCCCAGTTGGCCATGTACCATACAGTACAAAAAAACCATTGAAGGAAATCTGAGGACAGCTCAAACAAATCGTTGATGAAATATTTAAGGGCCTCAAAATCCATAAAAGACCACACAATCTGCTATTTCCTGCAATTTATCATCGATGATTATGAAAGCAATATGTTGCGACTGCTTCCTCATCAGTAACCGAAAACCGAGCGATAAGATTAGAGACATGAATATTTTGTAGAATTTCATTCTTATGCAAAAACGATTATTAAAGTTAAAGTGTACGTTAAATCGATTTTCCCAGACAAAATTTCAACTTCAAACAGACCTTAACTTTTTTTGATCTTGGATCAGTGCTCAGATGAAATCTCTTACATGGGCAATGCATTGCTTTGGAACTAGACAGAGAGAGGGATACTGTAGAGAATAGAGAGATGGGAATAGATAGGAAGGTAGAGGATAATTCTTCCATACCTCTGCAGCGAGTGTTAATTATAAAGCAAATCAGCATCGTCTCTGATGCTCATTTTGACGCATTATTTTTCAAGCTAAAGGGAGCCATATTATTTCTTATTTTAGTTTGGCGGCGTTTTCTCGCTCATATACCAACCACGAGGTACAAGAAAAAACTTTTTTTTGACCCGAGCCGGCTGGTAATCGAACGCTTGTCCATCTGGTTGTTGAGCTAACATACTACACTACTCGCCATCAGCATCCCCAATTGTTTGCTTTAACGTTTTCGTTATTAAGACGCCATATAAGACAAAAAAATAAATGAATATGTGTTGTTTTTATGTATTTATGTTTTATTTGGAAAGTAAAAATATTTGTTTGGCTTAAATTTAAATAATTCTTTTTAAATAAAAAAGAAACTTAAATATTGGCGCTGCATGTAGACTTTATTGGGCAACTGTATCTTGTTGTCATTTACAAAGTTTAATAGAAGACAGTATAGAAAAGGGTGTCGTTCATATCGGTCAGTTTTGCTTACAATTTCTTTAGAAAAACTAAGCAAACGAGCACAAATCGTTCAAATATAATCGACGACTATATGGACTGGACAATTTTGCCAACTGGGATTTCATTCCCATACATATACCTACATACATACATATGTATTCTTACATACACATGCCATTAAAAAATAAATGAAATGCGTTTTGTGTTGGCATTTATTAAAGTGTTACGACGAACGTACAGCGTACCACCAAAAATCATTAACAAGAACTAAACAAAAGAGTGGCAATAAAAACAAGAAAAATTTGCATACAGTCACGCCTTCTCATTACATACATACATACATATATCCACTGTTTCAGTATGTACATACCTGTGTATATACTTCGATATGTAAGTACATTGCCGGAAAAAATAAAAGCCGTTATCCTATATCTTTCCATACTAAATTCGTGCTATACTTCCTATTTTCTACTTGAAGGAACTGTGATGTAGTATGATCTGGTATTTTTATCTGATAAAATTACAGTGAAATCGGGAAAACGTAAACTAATTTTCACCACCGTTGTTTTCAAAATTAATTATAGTTTGTTTTAGTTATACTGTTATTTTATTATTTATGTTATTTTACACTGTTAAACCTATTGACTGCCCGCTGAATGACGGTCTAAAAGAAAAGTTTTTCATCATGGATCGGAGAACCCAAAAATGACGGAAGTTCCTGCTACAGGCAATAATAAACAAGGTGCGTTAAAAAACCGAAAAATTTTATAGTATGTATTTGTGGCATTTGTAGAGCTTATACTAAAATATTTAGATAAAAATATCTTCTTTGTACAGTGCTGTATTTTTCAACGCAGCTGTATGTACATATGCAAAAATAAGTACGAGTATGTTTAGCACACGTTTGTACTTATTCCAATTGACACGACGACATTAAATTTGGTGAGGAGAGTGTATGAAACAACACCTTACGCGGTTAAAAGAAGAACAAAAACAAAAAAAATCGAAAAAAAGAAGTAAAAGAGTTCATGTAACAGATTAATTTCAGTTGTTATAGGCACTTTTGTTGTTGTTGCCATTATTTGTTTGAGTCTCGCCTGGTACAAGTAGCTCCCAACAATATAATCGAGTAGCCGAAGTTGTTGTTGTTGTTGTTGTTGTTGTTATTATCTATTTTGTTGCACTGCTACTTTTACATGTTGCAGACCCCTAACTGTTTTCTTGCTCGTAAGAAGCAAACAAATAACGGTTTTGATTGTAACTGAAAGAGAATGGTGTTGTTAAAATCACGCCATGTTTAGTGTTTTATATTGTAATTTTATTATTGTTGTTGTTTATTTGTATATTTCACTTTTGTTGCTTTTGTTTTTGCTTTATAGGTTACGAATGTCGTGCCATGTTAATTTAACGTTTTGTCACAATGTTTAACTACGCATTTGCACGCTAACGCATATGAATAAAACAACAACAACAACAACAACAACAACAAAAACCAACAACTTTAGCGTAAAAAAAATTAACAAGCAAATATTTTGATAGTGTCTCTAAAATCGTGTTCAAAAACATTCATTTTTAGATTTGACAACATTGACAAAGTTCAGTGTGATTTCCAAAACAAATTATTGATCCAACGGCAGGCTGGGTTGGTGCATTCACTTATGCACATACAGTGGCTCACAACTTTCGTACCCACAGGCTGTTTACTGGGTTAAAAATTTGGTACGACATGCATATGTACATACATACATACATATGTATGTATTTTCTATGTTTGAATTACAAAAAGCAAGCGAAATGTATTTCACAGCATGACTGCAACTGGAAAAAGTTTTTGGCATAATTTTTTTTCGCTTTCTTTCTTTCGCGCCAAATTGTAACCAACATCTGATCACTTTTTCTTTAATAATCCCTGTCTAGACTTGAAATTTTTGTTGCAGCAATTGTTTGTTTTTTTTGGTAAGACAGGTAGAAATCTTGGGGTCGGTTATTGAGTTTCATGTGCTCTGCAATTATCTTTCACTTTGCAATTCTCACTATTCAAGTTGAAGTTTGATGTAGATGAATTTGAGTTATGCGTTAAATATATAACTTGCAAAACAGTAATTTCATATTGTAAACACTAATGCAATTTCATAGCAAAATTTTAAAAAATTACATCAACAAATTTGTTTGTTGCATGCAACCTTTTTCATTTACTAATACGACCTGTAGTGAAGCAATAGCAAAAGTTCTTACAATTCGTTCTAAATTACATATATGTATCTCCAGACTTGTCGGTTGTCCCTCTTTGTGACCAAAGCAAAAAACCAAATAATAACGGCGTGTGTACACTGCTGTATAAAAATATCGTGTAAGAACGTCTCCAAAGTCGAAAAATTACAAAAAATATATGGAAAAAAAATACGCCAAAATATACTTAAATAAATAAAAATATATCTCATCCTTCTGAATCGGTTTATATTCAATTAAGTTACAGGCTGATACGTGCATAGAGGTACGAAAAACCGGGTTTTTAGCCGTAACTTCAGATTTTGAAGGTGTTAGGAAAATTTCACAAACATATTGTTGCTGTACTCGATAATATCTACCAGAAATGTAGCATAACATCGCACGTACTTTTGTTTGCCGCACACTTTACGAATTCAGTTATTCTCAATAATTTTTATATGTGTCCCACTGTAACACTCATATTAGTTAAAACAGAGATTGATAATTAAGCAGAGCTATACTAGAGGAAACTCTGATTCCATCAGTCTTACCATATGTGAAGTTCTCTTATTTTCTTTAAGTTTTTTGAGATGTCAAAAATATTAAAAGTTTTTTTTAACATAAAAGAAGATTTTTTTTAAATGTGATTTTGGGGTTGGACCTTAATAATACTTTTTAGATGGAAGATTTTATCAATTATTGTTATTTTAATGCAAGGAAGAAATTTATGAATAGCAAAATTATTTTCCAAAAAAAAAAAAAAAACGAAGGCGTTTCAAAATATTATATTTATAGAAAAAAATTTCATTTTACTGCTTGAAATCAGTTTTGGATGGCTTAAGTGTGCATATGATTAGATGCCAATTAATAAATACCATAATTACTCTTCAACAGATTAACCAATAAACTAGAGGTTGTTGTTCATAAATTTCCATTCACTTGATAATAACACGAGCCACAACGGTTTCTCTCGTTAAGAGATTCCCTCTATAAATTTATTTATTTTTTATTATTATTATTTTTTTGAAAAACATTAAACATATTGCATATACTTGCAAGATCTACGGGTACTCGTCGACTGTTATGTCTTTAACTTGTGGCACAGATAAATTATGAAACTCCAGACTTGAAAATGCAACAAACATCTGTATCTAAAACATCGTAAACGAGGAGAAGCCATTAAGAATAATATCAGTTGTATTTAACAAGCTTATCACAACTAAATAATTTATAGAATTAAGCAAAGAGCATATGAAGGACTAGGGTATAAGTCGATCTTAAGTGTCAGTAAATAGGAAATGGGTGTTTTTAATCAAGCCGCAGAAGATAAATCTATGAGGCAAAAGCTTTAAGATAAGTTTAAGTGAAAGGAGTACAAGACTCCTTATAAATATCAAGAAATATGTTTAAAATTTTTCAAATTTTAAATAGGCTGATTCATTATCGATAACATGCAGACACTCAAATTTAAATTATTTATTCTTTTACTTTCCCGACGTTTCATTGTTCAAATAGCAACGAAGGAGGTCGCTATTAGCATAGAAAAAATCCAAAAATCTTGTTTTTGAGTGATTTTGTCACCATTTATTTATTTACATACATCTGCAATAAATTTAAAATTTTTCTACTTAAATTCACATACTAATAGTACTCATATGTATTTCAAACAATCCTCAAATTGCTTTAGAAATTCTTAAAATGAGTTCAAAATTCTTAAATCAGGAAGAAAAAACATCAATTATATACGAAAGTATATTTCACATTTTTGTAATTCTCAAAAATTTTTTGGGAGTTTTTGTATAAACATGAAATATTTTTTAGCTTTTTAATAAATTTTGTTGAAGGTACACAGGATGAGTCGGTAGAAGCACCAACGAAATGTATATATAGCAAGCTTAATCAGATATCATATGTTTAGAAAACTAAATAAAGTCTCTTAATTCAATATATAAATTAGAAATTCTTGAATGACTTGATTCGATCTTGGTTTTCCTTAAATCCACCTTTCGGAAATTCTAAAAACACCAATTCCATAAAATAAATTTTTACACACACTAAACTTTAACGTATTGCTTCAATCATTCATTCGTATTTGCCAACTTAATATACCAAAATTATGATGTAGCGTAACGAGGCACAGAATTCGAAATTATTTATCATTAAATGATGTGCGTTTAAAGACCTTTTGTTTGTGCAACCATATTGAAAATTGATTAAAAATAAAAGCAACCGAATGCAGGCAACAATAAAATTATCGAAACAAAAGGAAAAAAAGAAATAAAGAAAAATGGTTGCCAAAGCTGTTTAACTTAATTGCATAATTGAATATTTAAGATACGAACTGTAAGGATGGTGTAGAATAAAGTTTATCGTACTGTTTTCTTCGTTTTGCTTTCCAATTTATTAAATTTAAAATTTTTATATTAAAAGAGTTGTCTATAAAATTCCTGATGGCACGCGTTTGAATCACTTTTTTGTTTTTTGTTCTTCTTTTTGTTTTTGTTTTTGTTTTTGTTTTCGTTTTAGTTGTCTGCTGCAGCCAGATACAATATAAGTTTTGTTTTGTTGTTTTTTGTTATTGTTTTTAGCTATAAATTACAATTGGTGTTGGAAATTCACTCATTTTGTGTAGTTTGAAGTGTGTGGATGGGTTTATGTTTTAGTATGCGGGTTAGTTATGCGATGAGTTTTGTTTGAATTTAAATGGTTTCAGTTTCCCCAAGGAGTTTCCATTAAGAGACATCGACAGATTTAATTTTCCAATAATTGGGGATGAGCCTAAATGTGCCATTGAAATCGTAGTTTGGATGTCAGTTATGTTTTTTTTTCCTTTAATTAATTTATTGAATCGTCAATTATAAACGGAACTGCCAATAAATTTTCAAATGTTCTGTCTAAAGTTGTTAATTATTGTTGAGCCAATTCTTTGCTTGTCTTACGTACGTCGCTTATGTTCCAACCAGAGCAACAGTGTCCCTCCTTTTCAAACAAATATTCCCTCCATAGTTCAAAATGTTCAGGACTAATGGATTTGGATTTGATTTAGATTTTCTTTTACTTTTTGGAAAACAATCGCCATATCGAGTACTTTGCTATTTTTTTTTTATCTGGGACCAGCACTCAGGAGATGACTCCTACACATGCGAAGCATTGTGCTGGAACTATAGGCAAGGGATAGTAGGAGAAAAGACAGGGGGTGAAGCTTAATTAATTATTTTAGAGCTCTGCTTTTGCACGTTCTTTGTTTATACTCGTAGCAGTGCTGAAGCTTTGGTTCAGTAGCCATTTTTATTATTATTTAATTTTGCTATCAGCTGAAGACGGTATTGTTCAGCGACTATGCGTTCGCCACTAAACCTGCCGCCAACAACTGACACACTAATGCGCATCAGAAAAATGGGAGATTTTTTTTTTTTTATAATTTTAGTGTGAAACTGGGGTTGAACCCAGGCCTGTTTTGGTTTTGTAGTCAAAGTGTAGACTACTTCAGCTATCGCCATCTTATAAATTGATGAAACAGGCTGTTTGGTTGGTGGGTCTGTAAACAATCGAGCATTTTTTAAAAAGGGGTTGGGGAAACTTGCTGCAACAAAATCCGAGGATTGTACAGCAAAACTAAATATTACATCGAGCCTTTGGTGCAATACCGTCGTAATTAAAAAAATCGCGACCTGAGAAAAATGCATTTGAAGTTTTGAGCCATTTTTTTTTTTTTTTAATCTTGGACCAGTGCTCAGGGGCTATCCCTACATATGTAATGCATTGCACTGGAACTAGAGAGAAGGATAGGGAAGAAACAGACAGGTGGTGAAAGTGGTAGGAAGATAGAGCTTAATTCTTGCACAACTCTGCAGTTGCGTGTAAATTATAAAGCAAATTTGCGGCGTCTCTGATGTTTTTTGACGCATTATTTTTAAGCTAATGGAGCCATTTTATTTATTATTTTACTTCGCCGACGTTTTATTGCTCAAATACCGACGAAGGAGGGTGCTGTAGCACAGAAAACTCAGAAAAAACTTTTTTCTGATTTGACCCGGCTGGGAATCGAACCTGGGTCTTTCTGGTTGCAGAGCCAACACGCTGACTACTCGCGTAAAGTTATTTGTTTTACAAGTTTTTAAATAAAGAGGCATGTTTTGAGAATGTTTTCTATTTGTAAATTTCTTGTCATAAAGGAAATATTTCATTATTGCAAATAAATATTGTTGGAAATTTTGCTGGAGGCAATAAAGACATTTGTAGCTGTAGAATCTGAACGAACAGTTAGAGATAGAACCATAATCCTTTTTCCTTTAGATACACATTTCCCCAAAGATCACTTCTGCATACCCAGCTCAAAAAATTCAAATTTTGAATTAATACGGTATTGCACCAAAGGATCGATATGTGCACATAAATCGAGCTCGAGCTCAGTCATAGGAAAAGTTGCATATTTTCTTCTGTGGATTTGTGTGCCTTTGTGTTAGTGGTTATCCGAATGTTTTCGTGGCAAAAAAATAGGCACTGGTCATGGAACAGTACCGGCTTTAGCTGATACTAATCCACAAGCAACATCAGAGTGCTCTTTCGTTGGCATTGTGTAGCATCAGTGGCGAAGTAAAATACTTAATAAAACGCCTACCCAATACAGTTTCAAAATTTTAATGTGTTTCCTGGATATTCGATGCGCTGTAACACTGCTATAAAAGCAAAAGCGTACAAGAGCAGTATTGTAAAAATAATGAGGCTTCCTTCCATCTATTCCTGTCACTTGTCACTTGTTATCTCTATTACTATCCCCTTCCTAGAAGTTAGCACCGAGTAATGGGCAATCATTGCCTGAGTGTATCATATTAAAAACGGTTCAAGTTTTAGAGATAGATTTGTTATTATTCTGACAAATTTCTACGTATAAAAATAACTTGAACGCGTAAAAGTGCGTTTCAGTTTTGCCGCGTAAAAAAATATCTTATTAAGAATGTTTTTCATATGTATTTTAATTTTTGGTCCATGGCTGTCTATTTCTTATATCAGTGTTTTTCTTCTATAGAACGATTTTCCTATTCAACGATACTGAAATGGACATGGTGTTTTTGAAATACATACTTTCTTAGGCGGTTTTTTCTTATATGAGATGTTCTTATATCCGTTACGTACTTTATTATTATTTCGTTATATTGTATTCTTGAAGAAAAATCTTCAAATCGTCACTTTGCTTTTTTTGGAATCGTGCTGATGACGACAAATCGTGAATTTTTGCAGGCGGTATCACAAGTTTTGCGAAATTGTTGCGCAGTCTGCAAAAAAGCACGGAGCAACGTGCGGCCCCCGACTTAATGTGCTCGGCCTGCATCTCTGATGGGTGATGGTGATTCTTGCTTACGAAAATACAAACTTTTGCTTGAATGATTAATTATTAAAAATTAATTATGGGCGTTTCATATGCCATGTGTCGCATTTTAATTATTTGACTGTATTTAGCTTCGTATCTGCTGGTACAAAATGGCTAATAAATGTCTCTTTTTTTATTTCGTTGCATAAACAGGCACGAATTTGCGGCAAAATCTCTCAACAGATGTACACGTACGTTATTCAGTGTGTGTGTGTGTGTGTGTGTGTGTTTTGGAAAAACTAAATATCTATTCACCTTTTGGAAGCCACAAATGAAATCATTATACAATGGCTGCTCGCTCTTTCAGTGAATGCTTTGAATCGTTATTTTTGTTTTTTTGAAGCATTCTTCCATTCATTCGTCATTTGTTGTTCATATACTCGTACATTCCTTGTTAATGGCCCGACATTCTAAATACAACATTTGCGGTTATTGTTTGCAACCACAAAATCTTTGTTTAAATATTTCGTTCGTTTTCTGATCCATTGTTTAGTTTGTCTTGTATGCGCTTTGTTGATGCAACATCCTAAATACACAAACTCGCGCTGAGGCATCGGCACACGCATACGCACACACATACCGGCAAAGGACACAAACACCGATCGTCCTTGTGCAAATAAATGCCTGTGAATATGAATATGAAAATATTTACTCTTTTCCTGTTTTTTTTTTGTTCTTTTGTAAATAAATGTTGTTTTTCATGTTGTTGCGCCTGCTCTTTTCTTTCACATCCTTCAGAATCCTTCCATGTGTTTTAGTGTTAAGTTGCCAGTTTTTCCTTGTTTTTTTTTCACAAATCTTGTTTTTTTTTTGTATTGTGTGAAAAGTTAATGCTAAAACTATTAACAAAAAAAAAAAAAGGAAAAAAAAGAAAAGGTTCTTTGTCATTTTCATTTTATTTTGCTATTGTTTTCGTTTGTTTTTGTTTATTTTATTTATGTAAATATCATAAATATCTTAAATTACTAAAGAAAATACATTAGAAGGATCAAATATTGTAAATATGAGCACTTATTTTGTGATTTAGGTGTGTAGGAAAGTATGGTAAAGCGATTTAACGTAAATATTTATTGAGGGAATACGTTTGAGGAACTTAACAATGCAGAAAATTCATTTAGTTTTATTTATTTTTAGTTTAACTATTTAAACAGATTTCCTTTAAAGGCTTCTCCATTATGTCCGTTGACTAATTTATTAATAAGCCGGGACTTATCGTGCGTTTAAAAGATTTCATCTGCTGTATATGTTTTGCAAAATAATTTGTAGGAAAGTTTTTTTTCCGTGATAAATTAAAATTTGGAATTTAAATAGAGTAACTGCGCTTAGTTCGCTTTTAATTTAATTTAAGTTAAAAGAAAAGTATGTTATTGTAGGCTCAGTTGCAGACATAAATTTAGTTCGCGTTTTTGTTAGGATTTTTTGAGTTTATTTCTCGTGGAAGTGTGCCAGGGTCTTCTTAAGTTGGCGGTTACACGATCAAGTTTTGCCTTTCAAATTTTAATACACTCAAACTTGTTCACTATCACATTCTTTCTATTAAATATTTATTGGAAATTCGTTTGCAAATTTTTCTTCCAATTGAGCTGACTGCCTGACGATGACTTTTGAAAGCATCGGTACGTCACAGCCGTCAATTTAAATGATTTTTGGTAAACAGTGTGAGGCATTTTAAAGGCCAACTGGATCATGTAACCGCAGCAACAGGACATTTTTATGGTATCCAATTTTTTTTGAAAGTAGTCACAAATGCAGACTTTCCGTATCAGAACTCAGCCTAGTGCGTCAGAACCAGGACCAGACGATGTTAAAAGCTGAAAGTCCACACCACGAGTTTTCACGTCTTCGCATTTCATGCGATGCTTTCTATGCAAAATTTGGTAATTTTTGTTTTTTTTTAAACATTTGTCACTACAAACATACAAAGAAAAAACTGACATCTGAAATCAATTACGAACACTGTGTATCTAATAATTTTGTTTTTAAAGTTCAACCAACAACGAAAATTGCTGATAGAATTAATAAAGTTGTATTGAAAAATTTAAATTCTACGAATAAAAAAAAATTGCATTGGTTTGAATTTTGAGCGTGAAAATAATTGATTAATTTAGAAAGTAATTGAAATGAATAAATGATTGAAATGTTTTTGGTAGTTACTTTATGCTATAAACACAACTGGGACGAACGACGAATTTTTCGTAACGAATATTCGTCATTGTAAATAAAACACATTTGTGTAAATGAAAATACACACAATATGTACGTTGGACGAAATACGTCGTGCACAACGAACTTTGCGATAGGTTTATTTCTATTTCTTACGCCGACGAATGACGAATAAATTGGTGCAGAGTGGCCGTTTTCCTTATACATTTTTTAGTGTATAGTAAATAAATTAACTTTTTGCTTTAAGAATTGTTTTCTTTTTTATTTACAGGACATAAATTCAATAACCACTTTTTTAATTATATACAGTATTGTTTTAATTCGTTTTTGTCATTATTTTATCTTCTCATATCAATGTTTTTTTTTTGTTGAAATATGGTCACACTGTCACCTGCTAAATGTAAACAACAATGTATTAGAAAATTCATTAATTAATGAAAATTGGTGGAATTTGATTGAAATAAAAGTTTCTACCATCATGAACATGATGTTTATAATTTTAATAAGATGCTCAAAACGTAAAATGTTTTCGTTCATGTTTTAAGAATTTTTATTTATTTATGTATCTAAATAACATATAATTTTAAATGACATTAACAGCTGTTATTTTCGCTCTAATTGTGTCTTATTCGACGAATTTACGCAACGAATTCTTGATGATAAGTTCGTCGTGCTGTGCGAAGTTCGTCATTCGTCACAATTGTGTTTATACCATTACTCAGTGTAAAGTAGAATTGTCATCGATAACATTGCACATAAAATATATAGTTGTCATTCGTGGTTAACATTATCAGCTGACCAGCTCTCACGCGTCTTATAATGCTTACAAAAGTAGAAAGTATATCTAGTTTACCCATTCTACACTTTGTGATCGTTTTAGCAGCGAAGCGCATGACGCATTACAGAGAAAATTATTTTTTTATCCGAACAAACCCCACGCAGAGGTCTTTTCTCTCACTTTGACGTGCGGAGATTCAAATCAACTGTCCATAAACACTACTGCCTCTATACTCTCCACCCAAAAACGTATTTCGTAGTTCCAGCACAATGCATTGCATGTGTAGGGATAATCAACTGAGTGCCGGTGCAAGAAAAATATAAATAAAATTTACAACGTACAAATACATTGAATCTACTTTTTTGACAGTGGCGTAGAATGCGTGGTGTGAATTTTCCGCTGTAGAATTATCAGTGCAATTGCTAAAACAAGTCTTATTATATTCGAAAATATGACAAAAGTTGTGTAACATTGATGATTTCACACGAAAATTTTCACATGCTGAAATTGTTGTATAAATTACGCTGTTCCAAAACTGATCAGCTGTTTGTGACTGCAATGTAGAGGTGACAAACTATCGATAATCTGCACATTCGAAGTTTTCGATAATTTTTTTAAAACTACCAAGAGTAGCGGATTATTTTAATAATTCTGAAATTAAATTTATATGCATATTGTAAATTTAAATTCTGGTTTGTCTTATTAAAAAAACAGCATAACAAGTAATAAAATCGAAAAAAGAAACAAAAATATCGATACAATATGACTATTAATTTGTTTGCCAACTCTACTGCAATACCATTCGAAAATTATAATGCACTTGAAAATAAATGTTGCCAGAGACATTTTGCAGTTTGAAAAGCATGGTACCAGTTTTCTCACAAAATGAACAGAATCGAACTTTATACCATGTTTACACGGCAATACGAACCACTCGGTTCGCTCTCTTAACCACAATTGCCAAGCATGGTGTTCGCACGCCTATTCTTGGTTCATTTAAGTACTTCGTTTTCCCAATTTTCAATTTTTTGCATTTTTTATACGTATGAATTTGTGTTTTATTTATTAGTTTTGCAAATGATTATATTCTTTTTATTTTATCCACATATTTTTTGTTTATTCGTTTTTTCTATTTTGTTTTTTTAGTTCGATCAGATAAACTAGCGATAATTCGTTATCAAAATTAGAGATGTAGTAGCCATTTCTTTGTGGTTCCTACTTTGTTCAGAATGAACCAACTTGGTTCGCTCTCCGGTGACCCTATTAATTTCAATCACGGTTGGGGTACGAACCGGGAATGAAAGAACCAACCATGAATATTGCTGTCCATGTGAACATGGTATTGGCAACATTGTTTCTTATTTACGGGGCAGTAATTTTTTAATACGGAAAGCAAATATTATTTTCTGTAATATTCACATATCAGTAGAACTTACAACTGGCAGTTAGCGTGCCGATGTTCGCAAGTCCCTGTGGAAACGTATTAAATATATTCAGAGTAGAAAGTTATGTTTATCAATTCATTTATTAAAAATTCAAATTCTTCTACTTATCACTTTTGTTCAATTATACACACATTAACTAGAAGCCTGTTTTGAAGCAAACAATTGGAACAATGTGCGTTTCATTAATTACATACGAGTACTTTAATTATTTCTTATTTACTCAGTATTAAAGATTAACAAGTGTTAAAGCGTTGATGTAGGCTTTCCGCGGCAATAACATGCTGATTAATACAGACATTCACATTTTAAGCAGCATTGTGTTAAATTTATTTAGAATTTGATCCAAACTAAGCCAATTCAGTCAGTCAGTCAGGCAGTCAGCCAGCCAGTCAGCCAGTCAACAACAATAGAAAGACAACACCACCATGCAACAATTACAATAGCGATATGATTGCAATAAGTAAATTTAACGCAAACGCGTTGCTTTTGATTAATGATGATACATGAAAATCATTTTATAAACATCATTAACATGCGGACTCTTTTACTCAGCGGCAGCAGAAAGATACACAAAAATCTTCTTTGTGCTTAAGATTTTAAAAAGAGAATTTCAAGTTAAATGGAAACGAAACATTGCCCCTTTTATTCATGTACATTTGTAAATACAACAATACATACAATCTATGAACTGCTATATTTATGTATAACATTTCTATTCGACAATCAGCCATTAACATAAATTGCTATGAGTATCATAAGAACTTGGAAGCAGCATAGAATAATGCAGTAGCACATTTTGGAATTTTATTCATATGACATGCCCAAGCCTATTGAATTTATATTAACAATTGTGCACAGAAAACGAGCACAACTGTTTCAGAATTCCTTTACTTCGTCGATGTTTTTATTGCTCAAATACTGGCGAAGCTGAAGGCGCTGTAAAGTACATAAGCACAGACACGATAGTATTTATCTAGTGGACTCAACTAATCAGGTGACTTTTTATTTGCTATTTTCTGCCCAAATAATTTTAAATCAAAACCTCAGAAGGAGATTCTGTACAACAGTTTGCCTTACCCGCCAATCTTTCCCGTCATTCCAAAATTAAAGATTTAATATTATCCACTGGCCGCAAATCTTTCATCTTTATAATAAAGAAGTGCTGCCATAGCCGTAGTAGTAGTGGGGAGGGCACTACTTACGTGCAGTAAGTCTTTCAAAATTATACGCCAAAATATAATATGTTCAACCATCGATTAGTCCATATGTCCTATAATCGTATCTATCGATATCGTATGATTATCTCATAGTGCAACTAGGTGGCGCAAAAGTGATCATCCGGAAGAGAAGTCATCACCCGATGCTCTTTTGAAGTATTTTTTTATTCTTAATACGAAACTTTGCTTGTGCATGTGATCTCGGGCAAATGGCTGGCGCCAGAGTTGATGACCATACAATCAAAACCAAAGTTTTTCATTAAAAAAATTACAGCAAAAGATCATCGGGTAATGACTTTTGCCCCGGAGAATTTATGTATATATCACTTTCTTTGAAAATCGTTGGTCCGAAATCAGGTATTTCCGCATAAAGAACATACTTCTATGGTGGGATTTAAAGAAGAGATATTCTTTTTTTCCATTCATCTGTATAATTTTTTTTCTGGGAGCATTGATTAGAGGATGTCTCCTGGTGTGTGCATTGTAGGCACTGGTACAAGTTGGAAGGGAATAGTCTGTAGGAGAGACATGTTGTGAAGAGTAGAGGGTTGACAGCTTAATTCTTGTACAACTCTGCAGTTTAATATTTTTTTGAGAATTTATAGTGCATTTATAGTTGATGTATATTTTAATCAACATAACTTTGATTAAACTTATTATTTTACAAATAAATAAAACCATAGCTGTGCATTTAACTAAAAAATTAATTAAAAATTTAATAACTAAAATATAAATGAATAAATTTAATAATAGTTTTTTTTTACCCACATAATTAGTTTTTGTGTTTCTAATAGTTTTTCTTTTCTTTTTTCAGGTAAGTGCGATGAATGCATCAAATATCATGCCAATAATTTTGCTGCAATTAAATGAGAAAAGTAAGTTTCTATTCAAGAAAAGTTTATGCGGGGCACAAAATATATATATTTCCCAGTAGTTATTTCTTATAATTTTTCTTGTACTTGGAAGACTGCTCAGGAGATATCCAGATATGCAAAGCATTGCACTGGAAATTGATAGAGAGATGAATTCTATAGGGAATAAACAGGCGGTGAAAATAGTAGGAAGACTTTTGCACAACTCTACAGTTGCGTGTTAATTATAACACAAAGTTGTGGCGTCTGTAAGCCAATACCGACCAAGGCACAGCAAAATCAGAAAGCAATTTTGACTTGACCGGGACGGGAATCGAATACGGATTCTTCTGGTCGCATAGTCAACAGGCTTACTAACAAACTGGATAAAATATTTTCATTTAATGTACTATTTTTATGATCTCAACTGTTTATGTAGACTGACGTATATTTTTTGATTATTTGCTTAATCATGCTTTCGTCTTGAGATTTTTGCTGTCATTTATTTTATTATTTCATTTTCAAATAGAACGATGTTAGATGTCTTCCTATTGCGCTATTTAGAGTGTTTTTGATTATGAATTGCAGTTTGCAGACATTCTTGGCGCGCTGATTTTCATTAACATATTAATGATAATGTGCCCTCTTAGAGTTAGTGTTTACACAAGCTTCTAAAATGAATTCATTGAAGTGGGATTTGTTGCATAAAATCTATGTGGAAGCAAACAAAAATACGCTCTTGCAGTTGCAGTTCTTTTTTTGCATTCTATTGCAGTACATCTTGAAGTGGAACTGGGATGGTACACTTTTAATGTGGCGAATATTGGAAAGCAGCTTTCTTTTTGTGATTTTACTATTTAAAAAGCCCAGTCGCACTTACCGGCTGTTTAAGGCGAATTCGCGATTACAAAAAACTATTCTATGAATAAAAAAAAACGAAATTGTTTAATTTGAAATTTGAATTTGATTACAGCAATATTATGTTTTTAACTTAAAGGGAAAACATGTTAAATAAACACATATATATCAGATCAATGAAATTAGAGTTATTGGAAGAACAATTCTATGATATAATAATAGTTGGCGATGATATCGTTTCTGTGAACGAAGTGACTGCCTCGTAAAACACATACGAAATGTTGTATTACAATTTATTTTATTTTCGTCAAATTCCGATCGATTTCTTTTCATCGCCCAAATGAAAATGAAAAACTTTCCAAAAAAGAAAAATGGTCCAATGCAAATATGTCGGCTGAGTATTGTTTTGCCGTATATATTAATCTTGCAACTTTAAACTCAAGGTATGTGCACACGATTCTCATATAGCACAGAAAAATATTAATAAAATGTTCAACAACCGTGTGAAATCACAATTTTTGTGTGGCAACAATGTCAGAAAATGTATTGTCCGTGTATGACAATAATATTGCCACATTCCTGACAATAGGGAGAACAATGTTCATTTCCATAGGCACGTAATTGCCACACATTTTGCAGTCATTTGTTATTGTCACATGTGCTTAATTTAGTGCACCGTACGATAACATCATTGGCAGATAAATATTTCTATTGGCAACGCTGCCTATAAATATTAAGAGACAATTTTAAACATCGGATCTGGCAACTTTTGCCATACAGTAATCTGACACCCATGTGTGAACAGACAATTTTTGTTGACTGATAAATTTATTGTGTCACAAAGGGCGTGGCACCGCCCTTTCCCAAACAAATAGTGGTAGCAAGAGCAGATACAAAAAAAATATCAGTTTTCAAATCGATAGATAAACTGTGAAATTTTACGAGAAGAAAAGAAACACAATTTAGAATATTCTGCTTGACAAAAATCGTTTAAAAAGTTTTCTCACAATTCTGCTACATGATCTTAATTGGACAACGATTGATCATGTTTAATATATAAAAAAAAATCTTTTAAAAAATTAAAACATGAAACAATTAACATGTTTTACATGTCCAAAACCTTACTGACAGTCAGGAAGGCAGCCTTGCCATGTACGTATGTAGACGAGAGTGTTGATAAGTATTGTAGAGTGTGCGTTTTAATTATGAAATTAATTACTTATTTACCTGTTCGTTGCAGGAAAAATGTTCTTGTCTTTGCTGTTCACAGTTTTTGCTTTTCACAACGGCAGACATGAAATGCGTGCGTATTATTTGTCATTTTCATATTAGAACGCTGCTGCTGTTATTGTCACCGATCACCTGCTGTTTTAAATCGGTAGCATAATTTCTTTTTTCTACAAGCAGTTGAATGTACTAAATAGTAGCAACGGTATGTTTTAACAACAGCAACAGCAAAAATAACTTGAACAATCGCAACTCCTAAAGGCAACATCACCATCGTTAGTTCAATTGATTTTAGAACTAATTCAAGGTACAACAGGTACCTGCCTGTGGCTACGTGTATGTATGTATGTATGTATGTATGTATGTATGTATGCACTTATAATACTAACAACAATATCTATTAGATAATATTTTTGTTATTTAAGAAATTCTGTTATTACCCGTATCGAAGTGCCTGCAATGTTTTTCTTTTCACTGAAAGCATTCTTTTTACGTACGTGTTTTCTTTCTTTTCTTTTTTTTTGTTGCCAACATTTTATGAGTGTTTATGACTGGAGGATTGGTGGACTTGTGTGCAATTGAAATAATTTTAACCCATTTAAGATATTAGAAGGCACAATAATAGGATTGCAATTGAACAGGAGACATGTGACGTTATTATATTCGTCATACGATACACTATACGCTGTAATCTATAAGTATATATGTATGTATGTATATAAAAGTACAAGTGTATTGAGGGCGGACTGACTAATTTATAATAGCCCGATACATATGTACACATTTCCGGATCTAATTAAAGTTTAAAAGAAAAATCCGACCACGTCAGTTAATAAGGGGACAGTTGTTTAGTACTTTTACGATATAGGTACTTTTAGGGAGTAGAAACCGAATTTTGGTAAATATTTACGTTCCATTTAATTTTTGAAATTATTAAAAAAAATGCTTTTCGATTCTTGTCTTCTAAGGAAATTCTGGAATAAGTTTTGGCACTTTTTTGCAATGCAAAGCCTTTTTTGGTACTTTTATGTCATTAGTAGATACATATGGGCAATTCCACTTTCTAGAACGGGACACTCGCTTGCCTTTGAAGCGATGAAAAATAAAGAAATCTTAAATTTTCTTTTTCTTTTCTACGTTTTTTTTATAGCACATTAATGGCACTATAAATAGTGCAAAATGTAGCTTTTATCGATTGTTTGCTTCCACTGTATAACCAAAAATATATTATAACGAACGGGACAAAATTTAGAAGTCACTTTCAACTGCATTTAGAAAAATTAAATAAATTTGCAAATTAGAACACCATTTTAGAACGGATTTTTTTTTTTTAAATTAAAATAGAACAATATGGCTTTCTACTGATGGTTGTCATATCTAAATGTTTCTGTTCGTCTCTTTCGAACAACCTTTACTAAGATTTAACACGGGACAATTTGAACGGGACATATTTTCCTACAATGTTTGTAATAAAAATTTTCTTTTAAATTGTATTAACTCTGAAAATTTTATACTAACTATTTTATAGATATTTTTTATATAAAAATTTCAGGTTTTGGTATGTAATAAATATACCGTTGATTTTAAAAGTGAGACATCTCCATTTTTAGAAAAATATTTCTCAATCATTTAAATTCCTAAATATTTAACATGTCTTCTTTCCTTTTTGAAGTAAATTGTAAATATTATGTTGTAATATATATGATTCTAATTGTGCTTTTTCCCTTATAAAATATATGTGAGGAAAGCTTTCCTCCTCAATTATTGAGTTGCTTTTGTAATAAAATGCTTTATGATATTTTTCATACTGTATCAGAATATCATAAGGTATGTAATAATAAATTTCACATATAGTTTATAAGGGAAAAAGCACAATTAGAATCATATATATGAATGGATATTCCCAAAATAAATTTGGTTAATATATTATGTTATAAAATAGACTCGTATATTTGACATATTCTACATATTTTAAATTCATTTTCAGTTTCCAGGCCAATTTTCTGAAAATAACAAACATTATTTATTATTGACATATTAATTTTTGATCCTGGTAGACCTTTCTGTGGAAAAGACCATGTGTACGATTAGGCATAAAAAAATTATTCAGTATGAACTTCTACCGCTCAAAGGAAGTAGATTTTAGTAGTTTTATGTATTTAAAGGCTGTTGAAAATATTGAATATTCTTATAATATAATTTGGAACATATCGACCCCTGTGCGCGAAATTATCGTATGTTACACTTTTTTCGAAATCGAGTTTTTTATGCAAAATGGTTCTAAATCCATTAATTCATCTGCACATAAAGTATTATAGCGATAATTGTTATAGTTATGGTGATAACACTATGTACATTTTATCGTATGTGACAGTTACTGCTGTCAGGCAAATAAAAAAAAGACGAATAAAAACGCTCTCCTGTGAAATTTAGTTTTTGTAACATACGATAATTTCGCGCACAGGGGTCAATATGTATAGTAGAAGTAAATTGGATATTAAAAAGGGACTTTTTGAAAAAGGAAGCAGGGCGCTCTGAAGTGTCGGTGGATTAATATCAGCTGAAGCCGATACTGTTTAGTGACTATGCCTTCGCTACTGAAATCTTCCGACAGCAATTTTTTTTTTTTTAAATTGTAAAAGACAATAGAAACGCTATGAAACTCTTACAACTTGTCTGTAGAAGCACCCAGCGGGAATCGAACCCACACCTTCATATTCATAAGACTAATGCTCATGCACTAGACTACGGAGGCACCCAACACATAGACATACTAATGCACAACGAAAAAATGCCAGATGTTTTTATGCCTTAGTCTGAAACTGGGCTCGAACTGAGGACTTTTTTGCTTTATTAGTTAACGTGCAGACTAGTGCAGCCATCGCCACCCATCGCCCAAAAATGTCAATAAGAAGATATTTTGTGCGGCGCCACGTTTTCAAGTCAGTAACTTCAGTAAAGTCGAAAACTATATATCTTACACAGCACAAATGTTGCTTGAGCCCCAAGTATTTTAATAAAATTCAGCTTGTTTTCCTGCATGCAAAATTTCTATCGCCATAAAAAAAGCCGTTCTGAGCCAAAATTCCTTTTCGAACCTTAAAGGATTAACGTACTCCTAGAGGGTTAATTGCTAAGGCCGGATTCAAAGTAATGCGCTTATCTTATGCATATGTTAGTTGGCGGTATATTAGAATATGACTTGATTATTGAAATTATTTAATTTTCATAAAAATACATAAATTTATCTAAATTCGTATGTTGTAATTCAAAATTCAATCTCATATTTCGTCGGCTTCTATGGAAAGATATTTCCGATATTTTGTCAAGTTTAAAAGCCATTCCATTTGATCTTGCTTCAATGGGTTAAGAGTCATAATTGTAATTGTTCGTTGAAAAGGAACAGGTAAGCAAACAAAGTTTACTTAACATATTTATAGCATGATTGGCTTGAACATGTTCCTCGCACTATGGAATTGATAACCAAAGAACATGTTCCATTATACAAATATAAACAACATCACGAACAAGCGAAACAATAAGAAAAAACTTAACAGTATCTAGTTCAAATAACAAGAATGCATTTAACATGAGTTGGGAGGAAAGAACGAAGGAAAGAAGACGGAAGCCCCCCCTCTTTAATGAGTTTGATAAAAATGGCATGTAACGCATATCTATTGGCATGTAAAGTATGTAAACATGACCCAAACTTTATCGGTCAGGCAACTGAAGGAACGAATAAACGCACAACTCTCCAGCAAGCAACACAATACACAATACTGCATCTTAACAAGTTTCAATAACATGTGAACATGTACGTACGTACTCCTCCTCGTAAATACTGGGGAATGGAGGAAATTCCACTTTGTTAAGCTGGAAGGAAATTTTATTTAGGCCATTGAATTTTGTGGTAAAGTTGTTGTGAAAGCAGCTGATATTAAAGTTTTATAGCAACGGATTTTGATTTCAATCACATTTACAGTGACTTGATCACACACGACATGCTTGGATGCACATAAAGGACATCATAAATTATCGATAATCACATTTTGTTTTGACAGGATTTTCAAGGCAGTCGAAAAAGGAAAACAGAAATTACTATTACAACAATAAGAACAATAAGAACAATAAAAATGCAATATTGTTAAATGTGCTAAATCGTTTGCCAATGTATGACTAGAAGAGCATTGTGTACGCGTACACTTTAATCAAATGTGGCAATAGAGACCGAGAGCAAAGCAAAACAAATAGACACAGGATGCAAACAATTTTACAATCCCATTGTCTGTCTACATTGATAAATGCGTAATAATGATGCGACAAATATTTATGTGTTTATCTAGTTATCCCAAACTGACGGACTTAGTGGTATAGCTGACTGTCATCTCTGTCTGACTGTGTTTGTTTGGTTACAGACACTCCATGTGAATGAAACGATGAGGTTTCTGGTTTTCTGGTCGTCATAATGTAAACAAGACTGCCTTACAATAGTCATATAATAAGTCTGCTTTCATTACTAATAGACAATAATTAAATTCGGAAAGAGACAATGCACGAACTGCACATTGTGATGATTCCAGATGAAGCGATTTGTGCACGAGGGTGGAAGCCAGATTTCTACTATAAAACAAAAGTCCACTTATACTTGGGTGTTTTTTTTTTTTTGTAGCTGCACAAGAACTATTGGTATCGATAAGTATGATTTGATAGCTGAGAATTTCGAAACTGGGTTGACATTTCTGTTCATCTGGAACCATTTGGAAGCCAGAACACGCTTCCAAATTGTGGACATTTGTGTTGGAAAAAAAAAAAAAAAAATAAATCTGTTCGCGCAGTTCAGAGAGTACTTCGTCCATTTTAGGGACAACATAATTGGTCTAGTGATCAACTAATTCATCCAGTTATTGATCGTTTTCGCACTAATTTTACTCTTCTCGATTCAAAACCATTAACAAGGCAAACAAATGTGCGTACCGAAGAGAATATAGCTGTTGTAGCGCAAAGTATTAAAGAAAGAAAGATAGGTCGATTCGTAGTCGCTACGGTCGATAGCGAATACTATCGAGCCAGGCTGATTTTTTGTTTCCAAGAATTAATCAGCTGAACATCAACGACATTTGGTTCCAACAAAATCAATTTGGTGACAACTTTATTTCCATAAGTGGTCCATTTCACTGTCACCTCGTTCGTGCTATTTAACGCATCTGGATTACTTTTTACTGATTTACATACCAGCGGCTCTTAAAGTATTGGCAGCCAATATTCAGGCCACTATTGACAAACATACGGCCAGATTTATTGGAAACAGTAGTCAAAAATTGGAATGATCGAATGGACCATGTAACTCGTAGCCATGGCGGGCATATGCAGGAAATAATATTTAAAAAATACACCCCATGAAATTATCTACCAGATTTCATTCCAAACATTCCAAAAAACACCCGATACATGCAAATTTTAAAGGGGAAGTTCTACAGCCTTGCCAGCATAAAGGAAGATAAAAATAATTACAGGTTTGTTTTGGTCACATGTGTTTCAATAGCTCCATGTTGGTGCTATTGCCCGAGTAGTTAGCTCTTTCAGTTTATAAACAGTAAATTCTAGCTTCAATCCTTCGTCCACCCAAAAGTTTTTTAATATGTCTACAATTAAAGGGTATTTAAGTAATAAATCATCGACGAAGAAAATAATAAAGGAAATGCATCTCAGGAACGGACAGCAAAACAAACCAGTTGCTCTACCTTTCAGACGCAAAGCGAATAACTTGTTTTCTTCTTTAATTTTTAGATACTATCTGTCCCTTTCTAACAAATGGGAAATAAAAAAGCTGAGTTCTTCGTTTATCAAACGACAAAACACACCGCTCTCTAAAAAGAAGGAGCATTGCAGCGTTGTGCAAGAGTTAAGGCCGTGTCAGATACAACTTTGTCGCTTTGCGTGACATTTTGAACTTTGATAGAAAAGTGGAAAGCAAAAGGTGTATGGCACAATAAAAATTTTGACAACTCTCGCGCACTGTTAGTTTATGAAGAAAAAGTGGTTGAAAATTTTGCCATTTACTTTTTTTCTTATAAAAATAAAAATTAAATTTTTCGTTTTTAAAACGAATACACATACTTAAGTGTTGATAATCGGTTTACAAAACAGGAAGGAATGTTATTTCACGATGTATTTTACATTGTTCTTCTGTTTTAAAAGAAAAGAAGAGAAAGGAAGACACAAAAAATAAATTATTCAAACTGACACTGTCAAGGCACGCAAAAAGTTCAGAGTTGACGAACTTTTCGCGTTGCGTTAAATGTGCTTTATGTGGTATGTTTCGTATAAATATGTACATATTTAATTTTTTTTTTAGATAATACATACTCTACGAAGCTCGTACAGCTTGTCTGTAGAAACACCCATGATCTAAGCGGGAATCGAACCCGCATCTCCATATTGATAAGACTATTGCTAATGCACTAGACTACGGAAATGTCAAAACGAATCTGTAACGCAACGCGAAGCAAAACTTTTATCTGACATGGCCTTTCCTTTCTCTGTTAATTAAAGTCACTTCGCATCCGCCTGTCTTTTCTAATATTTTGATTTAAAATAAAAATTCTTGCAATTTAATTTGATCAACTTTGGATGCCCTGCTTAGCCGGCCTTTCAGTTCACTTTGTTTTCGCACAATCCTCGTATGTTCAATTTATTTTTGTGTTATTTATATTTTCTTAGGGTCGTCGTGCATTTGTTTTTCCTCATAATCATTTAATATCGAATCATAACAACAATGACAATTAAGAAAAAAACAAAAACAAAAAAAATAATAAAATCATTCTAGTACAATCAAAATATACGTTCGCAATAAAAATGCATTCAGGATTTGACAACGATATTGTCGATATTAAAGTATTTAAGAGAATCCGAGAAACAAAACAATGGGAGTTTTTAGGACACCCAAGTGATTTTTACTAAATGTGTGGTTGTTGCCAGGATATTTCGTTTTATGTCTTTATATCAGGAACTTTTTTTACGTAACGCGGTCATGCACATACACATACACACACACACACACACGTACGTACATCGTATGCGGGATTGTTGATTGTGACACCAAAATGGCATATAATTCACATTATTTTATTTTTCAATTCAGTCTTTCAGTTGTTGTTTTGTTTTGTTTTGTTGCAGTTTTCTTTTATTGTATTTATTTCTTTTAATTATTTTGTTTTGTAACATTTCCGTTTCCGCATAAAATCGAGCGATGGACAAATAAAGCAGATGACTAACGTTTGGATTTTTTGTTTGTTTCTGTTACATCAAATCAAACATTGCTCGTGCATTTGGCTGTTTGAATTTTATCTTTAATGGCGCCAAATCGTTTGAAGATTCATTGAAAATTTGGCTAATCCTTTTGAAATTAAGTGAAGTATTGGAAAAGCTGATCACGGCATAATGTTCCGGAGTAAAAAGATTAAATATTTTGATTTATATACTTCCAGGTGGCGGTAGATGTTTGTGCTGATAAAATTTCTTTTCATTTTTGCTCAAATTTAACATTTTACACGCAATTGCTGAAAAGCTCATTAGCGACTTAGTTTCTTTTTAAATAATTTTCAATTATGAACTTGAGGCAATTTGGTCAAAACAAAATTGTAAACAGCTTCCACAGAAATATCTTAATATTTCCTATTATGATAGAAGCATATCGTCTTATGAAACGTAAAACTATGCAAGTGACAAAAATTTCAGAATCGTGTTTTTTCTATTGAATATTGCGTAACATGTAAAAATGCACCTGCGTAAAAATTTTTTATATTTTTTATATAAATTAGTGATTCTTTTTAATTTTGTGCAAGTTTTAAAGGAACTTTTTGTCCGATTGCCTACTTAAGTACTTTTTTACGTTACTTCCCTCTCACTCCTGTAAAATCTAAAAAAATGTAGTTACATGGTTTTACGTTTTATATGACGATATATGACAATTATGTGTGAAAAAAATATGGGCCAAATGCTCGCCACGGCTCCGGTGGCATCACTCTATCCGATGGTCGATATTTTCAATGACAATGAGACATAATTGAGGTTCAGTGTCGTTAATGTGCCGAATTATCTCATCGTTCTTGGCTTATGGACGTACACTTTTTTTTTAAATATACCCAAATAAAGAAGTTCAACGATGTCTAATCCCATGATCGTGATGTCCAATTAACATTCCCAAGGCGTGAGATAACACGGCCATTGAATTCTCGCGCAAAAGAGAGAATTCTCGTCGGCTGTATGGTAAGAGTCACCATTCTGTTAGAACTACTTGTCATCCAGGTCCGTATCCGCAATTTCTGCCCACAAGAAGTCCGTTTTATCATCTCGCGATAGCGAACTACATTGACGGTAACCTTTGCTAGGCCGACCTCATTTTCGAAGAAGTACGGCCTGATTACGCCGGCAGCCCATAAACCGCACCAAACAATCACTCTTTGTGTATGCAGTCGCTTTTCAACAGTCACTGGTGGATTCTCATTTGCCCAAATGCTTCTCTGCTAACGAATCCACAAAGGTGAACGTGTGCCTGCTCGCTAAAGTCACCATTCACTTCTGTTTGTTTAACAATTCGGGGTATAGACAACAATTGAAATGGTCAGTAGGCATGAACTCTGGAGTCAATTGAATCTTGTCAGAGTGTAAATTCAAATCTTTATTCAAAATTCGTATCAGTGATGTTCGTGAGATGTTTAGTTGTTGCGCACGGCGATGAGTCGAGGTTCACGGGCTCTGCTGTCACACAATCGCGAACAACAGCAAAGTTTTCCGCAGAATGACTTGGGTGAGCATGCACAGCTGTTTTAACATTTCTCACAGACCCCGTTTTCTGTAATACTCCCGCTTGTGGACACATTTGGATGATTATGCTGACCGAAAATATCACGAAATGCACAAAGTGCATGAAATGCATTTTGATTTGAACGCCTATTTTCGTAAATGGCTTCAGCAATCTTAACGCGCTGCTCAATTGTGGACCTTTCCATGGTTGCATTTGTCAAATACAAAGAAAGAAAGAAATGTCAATTTAAGTTGGGCAAAAACTTGACCTTAAGGTGTGACTAACAATTAACATTGCGGTATTATGGTTGGAGCATAACATTTTCTTACAAACAGGATACCAAAAATTTAAAATTAATTTATTATTTATTTTTAAATCGCTTCAAAATTAAAAAAAAAATTCATTTAGATATTTACCAAATCCACTGTAGGGCGGATATAATAAAAAGTGTTAAATATGATTAGCAATATTTAATTTTAAATACAGTACTTGGTGCAATGTAATTAAAAAGATTTTGTTAAAATGTTTAAAAACTGCTGGTGTGTCTGCGTTAAATATTCATACAAAAGTGTATTAATCGTGAATTTGGCAAAATTACTCGAACATGATTTGGCAGTGAATTTCAGTTCCTACAAAGCAAAAACTTTATGACGGCATGACTAAATAATTTCTTAAAGACGTACGTAATATTCAATAAAATAACTTTATTGTATTTAGCGCTGAAAGATCGAGGAATATAATTTCAGTTCCCTGCTAAAAAAAAATTTCAATATATTTTTTTAATAACTCCACTTCATACCCTCCATTCAAGCCAATATTAATAATTTCTTTATTGAAAAAAGTTTTAGAAAAAAAATTGTTAAATTGTTGCATTTGTATATAAAAACTACATGGGGCTTTCTTTTACAATTTAATTATTTTAATATTTTCATGTCACGTTGCAGCGTAGCCTCAAAATAACTCAGAAACACCTGTTAATAAACAAATTTAAACAAATTAATATTGTTATTAACAAATAACTACTATTGACCAAAACTAACTATTAACTGAGTCACGAAGAAACAAAAAAAAAACATTCCACCACAACAACGGCCAAATGAATCAGTTGTTGGTTTCGCTTCGTTCCTTCCTTCGAGCATTCGTTGTCTTAGAATCGTTGAGCAGTTTAACACGTGCATAACACACATTTCATAAATGTTTTCATATCGCTTTCAGATTTTTAACATTATTTAACCATTTGACGACCATGGCCGTCAAAGACAACATAACCCATGTCATCGATCAAATGCAGCCTGATTTATTCACCAGAGTCAAAGGAAATTGGACATTTCAGAGAAGCCATGGCGCGCATTTGAACGCATAATGGCATCAGTAGGTCTGTTAAAGGAATAAAAAATTTCGATGATGTCTCAGAAGGCTTCAAGCCTTCCACAATCGCGGCATAAGATTCGAACAATTGTTCGTATTCCGATTGTGCACATTCAGTACAACGGGAGAAACTCTGTCATGATGGCGACTCTTCTATATAAATCTACTACGATACGAAAAGAATCGTGTAAGATTCTAAAATTCCTATTTGAGACGAGCCTTGAAAAAACCGAGTTGAAAAGAAGCAAAAATAATTTGTTCTTTAATATTATGTCAACGCATTAAGTTTTGGAGTTATAGGAGAGTTATTTTATTTATTTATAATTTTATTGCACAAAAATATCATTTGAAAAAGTAGAATACGATTTCCCGCCAAAATGCATAAACGACGATTCAATCGTCTTACAGTCGCCTGGACGATTAATAAAAGAGTCGTAGAACAATCTTTAAAATGCCAGCTGAGAATCAACGTATAAAAAGTCAAAATGGTGTTGGAAATAGAAAAATAAAATAAAAATAAAATAGACCCCTAAAAAGTTAAGAAGCACTAAACTTTTTCGCGTCTTAACTTGTTCCAGCTTCTACTGAATATTAAAAAAAAACTCATATGGGCCAACATTTTCCCAATCAATGTTACATCCATTAAATTTTGGAACTAATAAGAGGCTTCAATTCAAGAATGGCCGCCTTTTCAGCGGTAACCCTGAAACTGAAACTCACTTCATAAGAGCAAGCCCAACTCTCCATAAAATGAAGAAGCGTAAAGGTGGGTAATGGTGTTCCCATAATAACTATAGTGGCACTTCCTTTGCTTCAGCACGTCTCGTAACTGTTACATATTTGAGATCTATTCCATTTTACATTATATTTGAAATAAAATCCGATTTTTACATAATTTCTGTAATTAAATAACTTGGGATAAAAAATGTACTTTCGCGCCGTACTGTGGACTGTGGCCATTTTTTCACAGCTCCTTTGAGGCCATAGATAACGAAAATACACCAAAAAAGTAAATCGCTTCAGACGAAAATGTTTGGTCGGCAAAGGGTTAATTCGTTAATACGTGTTACCCAATTTATAACAAAAACAACAATAACTACAAAAACACTTTCTACACATTAACAAATGGTCACTTCCGCTCAAAACACTGCCAAAAACCAACGTCTATCATCCAACGCATATTAATTTCACAAAAGTAATACAATCAAGCAAATTCGAAAAACAAAAGAAAATTATGTAAAATGACATGATCATAAAATAGATTTCGATAGAAATCCATCCGTAAATAGCAGCAGCGGTCTAAAACGAGCATTTTTTATTGCACTTAATAGACGTATTCGTAATAAACAATTGTTTTATTTCAATTTTATTATTTTGTTTAGTTGCATTAAACATTTTTTAAGCGATCAAATCGTATGATCATAAATTAATTTTATATGACAAAAATGAATTTCATTTAAATGTTAAATATTGACCCGAAAAAGCAAAGAAGACAATCGAGAACTACAGCTAAAAGCAACAACATTAACCAAAATGTACACACAAGTGCTTAATGGATACAATTCTTTGGTGTGGTTGGCTTTGGAAACTGAAAACCACAAATTTTGTTAATTTTTTCTTTCTTTCTAATTATGCAGCAGACGAGGAGCTTTACTTAATAATATAAATTGTATGTGAACAAAAGTGCTTAACAGCTTTTAAAGGAATGAATTCATTCTTGGCAGAGGATGGAGGATGGAGCAGATGCATTCAAACTTGCCTTACTGGTTTTCTATTGAGTAACGTTACGTTAGATTAAAGGGTCAAAGCGATGTGTGTGATGTGTGTTTTGATTGGCATTCGACTGACAAGCACTGGCAGACACATGTGGATGGGTGTGGCTCGCAAATAGAAACTCTGCCTGAAGCAATTCCTATCGTGCTGGGGTGTAACTGAGGTAACTTGAGCGGTATCACGGCGCTAGTAACGGGCCGTAAAAACTTAAGGTATCATCTGAGGCGGATTGGCGTCGTAGAGCATGATATGTGCAGACTTTGCCTGCAGGAGGCTGAGACGGCGGCACATATTGTGTGTGAATGTCCAGCTTTAGCTGGGCCGTCCTTTACTCGATGGAAGTGCGATAAGCGAACTTAGTTTGTGGCAGATGCCGGCGATAACTAAGAACTCAGTGATGAGGTTGGCTAGTAGAGAACTGCCATTCGACGACCGGACGTCAATAGAGTCTAGAGAAAATGCTGGGATATGCGCGGCTCTCAATCGCTGATCGGTTTGCTTTTTGCTGGTTGAACCGGCAATCATTGGGACAAGGGTTCCGATTTGGTGGTGGTTTTTTGTTTGAAAAAAAAAATTCTATCCTTTTGCTAACGACCCAGTGATTAGAATGAGAATTAAATTACAAGTTCATTTAAATAAAGCAGTACTAACAGTTACTGAATCATCGCGATTAGAAATTTTCCTTTGCACCCGAATGGAACCCTATTCGGTTCCCCAATTCCTTCCTTCACATCGGATGTAACGCCAAAAGTAAGTTGGGAAGCTATTCCGTTATAATTGCCAACCGGGTAATCCCTTTATGCTGGCAATCAGATAGTCGTCTTTGTCTTTTCGCTGTAAAATCCCTACAAGGCCAGCAATTAAAAATCATTTGTGAAAATTCTTGTTTTATTTATGAACAGCGAAAAACATTTTCATCTAAATTTATAATAAATCATTTTTTTATAAATAACAAATTTTTAATTAAATTTGTAATTTTTTCTGTTTCAAGAATTTCTTTATTGGGTCCCATTTGGGAAAAACTGACGATAGAGCAGTAACTTTTTCGTTGGGTTATACCAATCAATAAACTCTCAATCAGATCTCTAGTAGGATAAACCTATTGCGTTTGCCACAATCATTTCCAAATTGTTTCCAATTTGTGTATTGGGAGAATTTCTAGTCGGTATGTCAACAGGTTACATCTCCTGTACGAGACGGACTGTCGGCTCTGTCTAGAGTAGGATAAAACCACTGAGCACATTTCATTTTGTGCACCTGTATTGCGCTGACCAGGACCAGAGTGCGTGTTTTCAACAGCTGTAAATTGCATTCGGGGGAAATCAGATCTGTCGCTATTGGCGATTTAATCGATTTCCTTCGTAGAGCGAAAAAATTGTCGTCTGAACATGGCCTGCAGTCTGCCCCGCTCTATTTAGGGAACAAATAATTGGAATAGTACTATTGAACGTTGTGGTTAACTGGGCATCTGATGCGGCCGGGGTCACACTGTTTCATCTTTCGTAGTTACCGTAAGAAGTCTTTCAGGTCGTGGTTTAAGCCATTGGACGGACATGTCAGCCTCGATGATGTACAGTTTAGTTTTGCAATCGCAACAGAAAGTATCGCTTCTGATACTGTGCAGACTTTGCAAACTGGATGTGCATGTCACCTTTCGTTTCCCTGCTCACAGAAAATGCAACCGAATTAAATTAAATTTCGGTTGGTAAATAGTTTGAAAGCTCTGCTTTGTAAGTACATTTGTTGATCTTTGATCATTTATTACGTACGTGAATCAACAAAAAGAAAAAAAAAACAAAAACAAAAATTTACATACCAGAAACAGAAACTACGAGTATTATCGTGTTGTTCTCGTCGTCGTTCTTTTTTTTGGAATAGTGCGTCATACGGTTGGCATATGAGACACGAAAGAGTGCGTGCATATATTTAACCATTCAGGTCTTCTTAGCAAGAGCCGCACCTGCGCATTAACGAGTTTATAGTATTGCTGTTTTAATGTGTATTTATTTGCTTTCAGCAATAACTTATGCATCTACATTCAGTTTGATACGTACAACATACATTATCTCTTTACTAAATGATACTTGTTGCATTGCCAAGTATCTGAAGTGAAGTACACACTCATTTACGCACTCGACATTACGTCCAAAGTATTTACGAGTACTATTTAGTATGTCTATGGGGATGACTGTCTGTCTGTATGTATGTTTGTGGTACGAACGAACGAATATGTTAGCAGTTTGTACCACCATCGCAGAAGGCGATTTTTAATTGCAACGACATGTTTAGACTTCAAATCAGCTGTCATTGTTGTTGTTTATATGCTGCATTTTCCACAATGACCAATATGGTCATTGTATTTTATTTACTCGTATATGTATTTGGGTACAATGTCGTATTCTTTATCAGCGGCTTGAACGAAAAATGACAACAGCAAATAAAAATATTTTTATTGATGCATTTTATCTAAGCAATTCTTAGTTGCAGTTGTTGCGTTTTTTCTTTCTCTTTTATTTTTATTATTCTATATCTGCGAACGATTAACGATGATAATGATGATGATGATGATGATGGTGATGATCCCTTTGATTTGTGATTTGCGATTTTGAAAAGTGTTAAGTTTTCAGCCGTATATGGGCATGAATGTTTTAAACGCCTTACAAAGGCCCAATACAAATAGGGTTTTGTAATCTATCATTTATGTACGGTGACATTTCTACGTTGCATTAAGCTTTGCGTTTCTTTTTTTTTTGTTTTTTTTTTTTTTTTGTTTCGAAAGGCGGGGAGATCATCAAGTAAGCGAGATCAAATATGTTATGAGTAGTCATTTCAAAGTTGAGTTCAAGACATTTTACAATTTTAAGAATGTCCTTTTAATGCGACACTTAACGTAACGTGTTCGTTTTCAGTAACGCAAAGAATAGAATTTCAATGCGCTACAGATTTAAGAGCCGGACTTGATATAATGGAAGTAGCAGAAAGTGGTGGAGACAAAAATTCTTTAGACGTCTTTTTTGTCTTCAAAGAATTAGAATTAATAGCAAATATTTCTAAATATTCGCCTTTCCATTTCCATTCATTGAATCACGCCAATTTTCAAGGATTTTGGTAATCGGTGACTTGTGCTGCCTTCATAAGGGAAGCGTAGTCTAGTGAGTAGTTTGCTATTTTATCTGTTGGCAGTTCTATGTTTAATTTCTAGCAGAGGCTCTGGTCTGCATCACTACCAACAGGTGAATGTTTTTTTTTACAACAGGTATCTCAGGTATGGACCATAACAAATTGGACCCAATTGGGCTGTGACCTTTCTTTACCTTCCATACATCCAGCTACCTGCCGACCAGGGAAGTGCCGCAAGGTCTGCAGAATGGCAGAATGGTTCACTCTATAAATGTTCTAGGCCTTTAAATCTATAAAGCTTGGCATAAATGACAACACATATTTTCTCAGCAGCCTGCACTCACGCCCACTCAGAAGGCTCTGTGTAGTAGACAGTTAAAATATTTTTCGTCGTATGAGAGAAGAACAAGCCAGGCTTTACTCAGAAAATGGAAGAAATTTTGTAAGAGAGTTTTACGCATTTATAACTTCAGCAATGACGGGTACTCGTAAATTTTAATTGACATTTATTTTACCACACGTACCCTGCATGATTGATTGAAGGGTCAAGATGTCAAAAGCTTTAAGTTTCATTTGCAAGACGGGGACAATATGAAATCTTCGAGTTTTCTTCGCATAATCGTGGCTAAATTTGAGGAAATATTTAATTCGCGTCCACTTTTCGCCATGTGAGAGAACACAGAAGACTGTGTTGCTGTCAGTAGTTTTGCGGCATTCTCTACTGGAGAGTCTGAAAGCCCTCAAATGGTGCTCATAGAAAACTGATGCACCTCAAGTGCTTCTGGTGGGAATGTACCACAAGCACTTGACCTCTTTCACACGCAAAATGACAACAAATAATAAGAGTTCGCAGAGAAAACTTCACGATTGTGCGACTATAGAATCCCATATGGACGATAAAATAAGTTTGGCTGGGATGCGAAATAGAATGTCAACTTTTACAACTGCGCGTTCTTTCCGAATGAATAAAGCCAGTTATAAAAATATTTTCATCACAAAGTATCTGTTGTAGTGATGTAGATTAGGGAGAGTATGGTGCGTTCGGCCCTACTTCAGGGTCCTCTTAATAGCGAGTAACATTTTTGCCTGGCTTACCACGAGCAAACAGGGAGCAATTTGGTTAATGAATTTTGTCCGGTTAATTTATATCCTCTTGTGGCGTTGAGCCGTTCAAAAACTGTTGTCTCAAATCACATCAAATAGGGATATATACTACAGCCGTGGCTACAGCCACTGAGACGAGTGCCAACCATGACTATTTGCAAATTTGGGGTGGCGGTCGCTGAAGTAGTCTGCACGTTGACTACAAAACCAAAACAGACCCGGGTTCAACCCCAGTTTCAAACTAAAATTATAAAAAAAAAACATCTCGCATTTTTTCTGATGCGCATTAGTGGGTCTTTGTGTGTCAGTTGTTGTCGGAAGGTTTCAGTGGCGAAGGCATAGTCACTGGTCACTGAACAATATCGGCTGCAGCTGATAGCAATCCACACTCACATCAGAACGCGCTCATTCGTCGCTATTGTGTAGCACCGGCGAAGTAAAATAATAATAGAAATGGCTACTAAACCAAAGCTTAAGCACTGCTACGAGTATAAACAAAGAACGTGCAAAAGCAGAGCTGTAAAATAATTAATTAAGCTGCACCTCCTGTCGTTTCTCTTACTATCCCTTTCCTCTAGTTCCAGCACAATGCATCGCATGTGTAGGGGTCATCTCCTGAGTGCTGGTCCCAGATAAAAAAAATCAAGAAGATTGGTCCACTATTCCATGGTTATGAGTCCGGATAGTAATACCCAATGTATTTAAATCGCAGTATCAGCAAGAACAATAAAATTTTATAAGTAGCGGCATGAGAAAATGTGATGATGCAGTGAGTGTGTGGCCTGTGACAGTGCAAAGGGGGTATCCCCTACATGTGAAATGGATTACTCCGGAAGTAGGAAAATAGGAAAATTGGAATAGAGTAGTGCAGATGATGGCGAGAATATTTCACTTACGAAAACGAACTTCCTCTGTAATGCGTAGTGCGATTCGCTAATGGCCAACTACATTCTAATTTTGACGAATGAATTGCGCGTAACATGATATTGTTACTGAGAAGTTTTGAGAAAACACCTGTGCTGTTATCTGGGATACTTTAACATTCAAGACCGGTTCCATTGGACGTTGTTAATAATTATTTCTCTACTGCTTCTAAAATGTCCAATAAGCAAATAATTATATGTTTGTTTAGCGTTAGTTAAACGACAAACGCTCTTCATCATTTTCTGTGAAGTTTTTTTTTTTTAAATTTTTCATCTTTATTTTTCAATATTCCTTGATTTTCTAGTTTTCCAAATGCGGTCTGTGTTTTAAGATCATTGAAGTTTATTTTATTTTGTTTCCTTCTTGAAATTCACAAATATTGTTTTAACACGTAATTTTCCCAGCCGACATCTGTGTTTATTAAAAATGCGTTTCATGAAGTGCAGTGAACAGACTGATGAGAGTTGGCGGAGATTCACTATCCGCATCTGATGTTGCCACTCAAGTTAAGTAGTTTGTTTAGTACGCGTGCTGACCAGCTTTAAATAACCGCAAAACCAAATACACACACATACTTCAGCATATTAAATAAAGCGGGGAAGAGACGCAAGTTAAATGTCGGTATGATCATACGAATTTTTGAAATTTTTCAAAACTACTAAAGCAAATTAACTCAAGTCACTTATTTATGCATTGACAGTAATTGACAATTAGTGTTTGGTTTCTTTCTACACACATATTTCTCTTCTAAAACGAATTTTGTTTTTAATTAACGTAAAGCCGTAGTACGCTACTGGATGTCGTTCTACTGTGAGCTGGCATATTTCCAAATAATTAACTTTATCAATTTGTTGTTTTAGCAAGTTTTTCGTAAATGGCATTGCTACAAGTTTCAGATCCTTCACCCATTTACATACGCTGACAATGACAACTTTAACTCGATATACGAAAAGTTGGTAAAAACAAAATACGCCTTAAAGGGGAGAAGAATTATACGCAATGTTTCTCTTCCCATCAAATGTTTGCATTCCTCAATTCTATTGCCTGCGTTTGGCATTTTTAATTTGACTTGTTTAAGCCCACTTTAAGGAGTTGGTAAAATTTTTCGAATTTTAAAGCGAAAAATAAACAATTCGCATTATGGACTGTTAAAATGTGGATGGTGTTTTTAGGTGACATTTGGGAATACAACTTTAAATTTGTGCGTTTCTGCCATATGACCCGTTTTGCGTGGCCTATGCGGATGAGGAAAGATTTGCTACTCGGGCGAACGAAAATTGTGTTATCGGCAGCCTGTGAAAGAAATTTGGAAGAACACCTGTATTTCAATAATTGACTTTGTTCTGCTGTCAAAACAGTGCAATCAAAATGGGTGCCTCCGTAGTCTGGTGCAGGAGCATTAGTCTTATCAATATGGAGGTTCGATTCCCACCTAGACCCTGGCTGTTTCTACAGACAAGCTATAAGAGCTTCGTTGAGTTTGTGTTGTTAAAAGAATAAAAAAAAAAATTTTAAAATTATTTCAATTAAAAGTGTTCATTGAGTCTGCAATTTTCGTGATAGTTCGAAATCTGATTATTATTTTAATTGAATCTTTGGTTTTTTTCTTTTAATAGAAACTTGAGAGAAGAGAGTCAGCAGTGGTTATATCAAAGAAAAGAAAATCCGGACGAGGGCTTTTTTCTGTGTGCCCAAGTTTCACAGTATATTTTTTTTTTCCTTTCAGTTAAGTTGAAATGCCTGTGCTTTTAAACATTTGCAGTCAGCATAATTTTCGTAATAATTTCTTGTTTTTCGTTTTAATAAAGAATAACTTAATACTTTCACTATAGTTTATTTGTTTTTTTTTTTCTTAACAACAACTCGCAACCTTATTTTCCACCAATAAAGTTTTGCCGAAGTTTTGCTCGAAAATTAATTTTGTTTACTGTTGTTTGAAATACTCGCACGTTGTTCAATAATTCAATTCCTCTTCTTTTTTGCTGGTGAAATGTTGAAACATGAAAGTGTTTGTCACATTCAATGGATTAAGTGACTGTATGACTGACGTTTTGGAGACAAAAAAAAAAAAAAACTGTAAAAAAAGGAAAGAAGTACCAGCAATAAAAATTACAACTACGCATAATTTAAAAGAGAAAAACGAGCAGAAAAAAAAGTCAAGTTTCAAATCGCGTGATATTAATGAGCTAACGCATATACATATAAATGTCAGCAGACAGCAACAGCACTGATGTTACTGAAGACGACGACGACGATGACGTTAAAAGAAAATTAAAAATTGGACGCGTGCGCAATATGAGTTTTTTCCATCTTTTTTTTTTTTTTCTTTTATTTTGTTAAACAAAATTTTAACAAACATCCACTATTATTCACATTTAGACAAGCGATCAACCAAAAAAGGAGGAACCCTGTGTGTTAAATGTGCTAAATGCAACTCTTTAAGTTCTGTTTCCCCAGTTGGTTGCAAACAATGCCGTATTTGGTACGAGGTGTACGAGTATACTGTATGAATAAGAAGTCTACGTGATCATATAACGAATGTAAAGATTTAGGCCCAAAAACATATGTACTCAGCTGCTAATACTTAATGATGATTCTCGACGAGAATGAATGTGAGGAAAACAAAACCAACAAAAATATTTCCAACAACTGCAACTTTAATCCGTGTGATGTATTGCATGCGAATTAGAATTTAATATTTTTGTAACTGACAATTGGGAAGCATAAAGGCAGGAGCGTAAAAACTTTCTCTTACGAAAGAGTTTATATATATTTGTTCCAAAAGACATATAATATCTTCATGCATCTTCTAACAGCCATACGTAAACAAGAGCGGAGCTTTTACGCTGAAATGCCATACCTAAATTAAAGCGGCAACGCTAGGTCAAAACGTTAAAAACAGGGTTATCAAAAAAAAAATAAATATAACAACCCTGATTATTTTAACAATAATGTGTATTGGTGTTTGCGACTTTTAAATAAGCATTTTATAAAAAAAAAGTTTAAACAATGAGTTTTATATGGACGATTTGGAGAATTTATTTACCTCAATTTTCTAATAACAAATATTTTTTTATGTTTATTTCTTTCACCTTCTTTATTTGCAACTTACTTCACTCTTAAATGCACTGACAAAATCGAACTTTCCAATTGCAAAGCGTTGCCGTTGTGTTGACGCCGCGTTATTTCGGTATGCTACATACAAATTGTATGGGCATGAGCATTTTTGACAGCTAGAAAACGCTTTCCGCTCTTGTTTAGGTATGGCTGTAAGGCAAAAGTTTGAGAATGTATTACTTTTGCACAGTTTTTAAAGGTACAGTGAGACCTCGACTATCCGTAATGGTAGGGAGTGAAAGTATATGAAAGAGATAATCAATTATTCCCGCACAATTGAGTAACAATTTTTATTTTCTTAAATTAATAAATGCATAATCTTCGTACATATTTATGTTATAACAAAATTAGTCATATTAGAATCAACTTGGTGGTTATGCAGGGAACACAATTGGACCACAATTCGTCATCGGAAATATAACACATTTGTACATATTACGAATTTCGTCCTGCGTGACGTATTCTGCAATAGATTTATTTCTATTTCATACACAGACGAACGGCGAACAAATTAATACAGAGTTACCGTTTTTCATTTTAGTTTTCAATTATACCCGCATTAGTAAATAAAGTTAACTTTTATTTTAATAATTAATTTTAATTATTGATGTTTGCAATCTTTTAAGTTAAATACACATAATTATTTACCATGAAATTGCTTTAAAATTTTTTTTTTTTTTGTTGAATGTTAAATTTTTTTAAGTAATTTTTTTTTATACGGTAACACAGACAGCAAACAACATTGTTGATTAGCACAGCTATAATTTTTCTTCGCACTTGTGAGCCACGCTGGGAATCTACGCAACGAAATTTTTCCGACGATTTCGTTGCGTTAGACGTAATTCGTCGTTTGCACAATTGTGTTCCCAGCATTACACGTTCAAGTTTTGCCTTTAAAATTTTACTGCATTCATGCTTTTACACTAATACATTCCTACTTTTAAAAATTAATAGGAATTTGCTTTTAAATTTTCTTTCCAATTGTGTTTTGCAAATTCCACGCAAGAAATCAGCTGACTGCCGTTCTTATGAACTGCTTTGTTGGTGCTTTAGTGGCGATGGCTTCTGAGAAATAAAATTGCTTAAAACTTGCGATCAATCTACGTCACAGCCGTCAATTTGAATGATTTTTGACAAACAGTAAGTGTGAAAAAGTTCAAACTCAAACTTGATCATGTAACCTCACCGTAAATAAAGTACGTGTATAATTCTCTGAAGTCATCATATGCAAATGAGCGATTCGCCTTTTATTCACATTGTATTGTGTTGGTCAAAACTAATCGAAAAGAAAACGGCTGCTTATAATCTCGAGAGGTAACCGAAGTAATCACGGTTAATCGATGCAAAAAAAAGTTAAATTTTTTTCCCCTGTAATGTCAGTAATGCTGCCCATTAATTGACTCTTAAATAATTGAGACCTCATTGTACATGGTGTCTGGTGGCAAATTTATATTTTTAAATACGATTATTTGAAAAAGTAATAAACGGTGCGGCGGGAGGGTGGCACCGTTGGAATTATCGATTGTGCGGATTTGTCAGTCACGATGTCGCAGTGGTCGAGTGAACATCGCGCGTTCGCTGTGAAGACATTTTTTAAGAGTAACGATTCTTACGTAATTGCTCGTCGACAATTTCGTTCAAAGTTCGGTATTTGACGAATAAGTGGTGGACCGAGTGTAAATTTAATTCGTTCGTGGGTGCAGAGATTCTGCGCAACTGCTTGGGCTATGAATGCCTCACGGCCAGGGCCCCGTCGATCTTCAAGGACTCCCGAAAACATTGAACTGGTTGAAAGCAGTTTTTGTGAAAATCCGCGACCTTCAATACAGAAAAGAGCAGCCTCACTGTGCAGCCTACCAAGAGCGATTATTCATGAAATTTTAAAAAACAACCTGAAGGATCTGGATGACATACTCTTTAAAAAATTAAATGCGCATTTCCATTCTGTCGTTCAATGCTGTTAATAAGACTTTGTGTCAATTATTACGTTTTTTATTTAAGTTTGAAAATATAAATTTGCTACCAGACACCCTGTATTAGATGATTTTTGCATAATTTACACAATGGTTGGTCGTTTCAAAATTTCAATGAGAAGGACTCAATTTTCGAAGTTACATCTACCAAAACTTTTAGGACATCTGCTTCGCTGGAAGCTTACAAATTTGCTTTCTTGCTTTTCGTTGAAGACTCTGGATTCTTCTGTGCACAAAGTCACAGCTCATAAAGTAAACTTATTTTTTCTAAAAAAAAAAACAAGCAGTAAAGAAAAACACACACGGCTGATTGTGGGACATATTCGGGTTTACATAAATGGAGACACAGTTAATCAGTTTGTTTTACAAATAATTTTTTTTTTTATAAAATTTTCATCTTTTGCTTCGTGAAGCTCCAAGAAACCACAAATAAAATAAAGTTAGCATTCTGTTCTGACCTACACGATTGACCAACTCATTCCGCTTGAGTAAGAAACTTCTGAAATGTATTTGGGAAGAAAAGTCGCCGCCAGCGAATTTTGCACGCAAACAATATTTGCAGACGTAACAGTGCGATAATTCCCGCAACTTTGCAATTGTGTCTACATTAATTTCATGTTCAGCCAAGTAAAATTTATTAAACGTTACAAAGACAAAAAAATGTGGGCTTTCAATTGAGCCATTAAATGCATTTATACCCTTAGCCGAAATTCTTTTATTTTAGCAAACTGAATTTGCTCGTTCGTTAATAAACACATTGAAATTCTGGCCAAAAAATACAAATCATAGTACATTAAACTGACATAATAGAATATCGCGTATTTCTTTCTCCTAGAGATGGGTTCACTAGTGTTCTAGTTCACGTACTTCTACATAATGGATTTATAGAAAAACTCTCTGTTTTATTTTCTTGGACCAGTGCTTATGGGAGTTTCGACACGTATGCAATACATTGCACCAGAACTGCTGGGAAAATGACAGAGAGCATAATTCTTGCTCAACACTACAGGCGTGCGATTTTTGGAGAATTTGTAAAGCAGAGTTGTTGCTGTGCTACTGGTGTTATATTGCTGTCGTAATTGTTCGTTCAGCTAATGCAGAGCTTAAGAAAAGCACAGACAAAGTGAAAAATTTTTTTATCTGGATGGCGGATAAAAGCGACGATCTTCCATATCACATTTGACGAGGCCTTATGAAATCTTTGAAATGTCATCAGTGCCATCAGACTTTATTGAAGCCATTTAAGTCATTTTAATATTTAAAAATTATGACACCTACGACTTCCCACGCCTCTGACAATGACAGCAAATTGTTACGTGCGTTATGACGCATGTCATTTTACGTAAATTGTGCTTCTGTATGGAATAAAATCAAAGGCTTTTGTATTTAAAACATTCCAGGCCTTACAAACAGCAATTTGTTACGTGTTAACAATACGACTTATAATTTTTGTAAAATGTTGTTGTTCTTGTTGTTGTTGTTGTTGTTGTTTTTTTCAGTAGACTTCTTTATGCTGAAAGGCAAATAAATATTTTTAAATGATTTATGTTTTAGCACAAAGTCCATATATGGAACGTGTAAATGAAGAAGAACAAATGTACGGTCAGATGGGGCAAATATTAGAGGAATATTGTTGGCAAAGTGTTGTACCAGTCGATGATGATGCAAGTGATATAATGAAATTCAACGTTTAGTTTTTTCGTTTTTTTTTTTTTGATAATTTTCTGTTTCAAAGTACTCAATATTGTGTAAAATATATCGTTCAAGTGACTAACGACTTCACGTTAAGAACTTGTTTTTTTTATGTAATAGGATATCCATTTAGTGGTCTCAAAATCGCCGGTTAAATATCTGTCATCTCAAGTGTCATTTATTTAGTGAAAAGTTTGCCATTTACAAATATGAATCGAATCGACTTGTGAATATTATAAAGAAATTTGAAGAGACTGGAAGCGTTACATATATGGTCAGGCCTGTTTGAATATCGCAATGTGCACACTGCTGAAAATATCGCTTCTGTTAGTGAAAGTGTGGCAGAACCGTTACCGTCTATTCAGAGTGCTATGGGCGTGACATAACCAACTTTTATTGCTCCACAATTGAAGATTGAAGATGAACTGGACGGCTTGTGGTTTCAACCAGACGATGCCACGAGCTACACAACACAACTGAATTTGCATAATAACTTTCCATAACTCGTACTTACACGTTTTGGCAACGACAATTGGCCACCCAGATCACTATATTTTATGCCGTTTTACATTTTTGTAGGGCTACGTCAAAGACCGTGCCTACGCGGATAATCCCCTTAACAATCCCCTTCGATCGTTTAGAAGCCAACATTTGTCAAGCTATCAGCGAGATACCAACAACTAAAATATTCGTAACAGTGGTCGAAAACTACTTTAAAAGGATCGACCGCTGCAAACAGTCCAGAGGCGACCATTTAAATTACATTCTGTTTTATTTAATTTTTATTTGGAAACCGAATAATGGATGTCCCTGTATTAATTTACAGAACCTTTTAATACTTTACAATACTTCAATAGAAGGCCAAATTAACAAAGGCCAGCGAATTTAATCACCCTTTTTTGGTGTATCGAAACTTTCATTTCCCATGATGAGGTCAGCTATTAAGAAATCAAATCAAAGAGATCATTTGCTTACTAAACGTAAATGAAAACGTAGTTTAAACATCAGTAACATAAAACTGTGGGAATTTGTACTGTTTAACAATGTTTTCCGGTTTCTATTTCACCGAAAATGCTCTTTAATGCATTTGTGTGAGGCTGTGTGTGTGTTTGGTTGTTTGTGCAATATTTAAAGTTGTTAATAGCTGACTACTGGCTCACAACAGCAATAACGTTTTCTTGCCGGTATATTAATTTTCCATTTAGTCATACCACCACCTTCTTTCTTCATTACACCTCGTCAGATGAATTGTTTTAATGTTCATTGTTACGCCAAGATTTTACGACTTCTTTTCTTTTTCTTCATTCCGGGAACAAAATTGTACAAAATGCCAAAACACTTGCGTTTAAATACTCGTACAGAACGCGGCACATTAAAATATTCTTCCATCCCTCGGACATACGTACAGACAAGTTGCGCTTATTTGATGAAAATACACGGTCTGGAAGGTGCAAGGGAATTCACAATTGTTAAATATCATTGAGAATCACATTGAGAATTCATTTAACTATTTCCAGTTAATGCTGGCTGGCGTTAAGTGGGTTTATGACTTACAAGAAAAGAACAAGAAAATACTGAAAAGCAAGTGAAATTATTAAAAAATAAAAAATAAAAAATAAAAATAAATAATAAAACAAAAGAAAAAGCATTCGAAAGCGAGCATAATAAAAATTATTAACGTACCAAAAAAAAAAAAAAAATAATAATAAAAAGTGTACAGCTGTTTTAGACACAAACATGTGTAAACCATCAACAAAATATCCAAACAAACACAGGCAATTCAATTCATATCGTATAATTTTACATATTAAATTTAAAATGCGATTAATCGCTTTACTTATTTTCATTATAACTCGCATTAATACTGTTTACCATTTATCTTGTGTTGTTGTGTTTAATTTTAAGTAAATGGGTCAGCGAAGATCGTAAATAGAATTCAGTTATTCCGACTTATAAAGGAGAGGTTACGTTAGTGAGACAGGTCGCCGGTGAAGTAATGCAAAAGCCCAGCCCACTTGGGTACAGTTCTTTATGGTCCCGTTATATTAGCTGCACAGAGAGGAAAGTAAGAAAGGAGCGGTATATAGTAGAACAGGTTAATGTTAAAAAGGAAGGAGAAATTATGTTCAAAGAGCGAGTGAAAATGAAGAGACCGATGATCCGAAGAAAGGTGATAACGTTAACGTGATAAACAGCCGCTGTCACCGCTGATGAACCCGCTCAGCTTCCTTAACACCAGCTTGTCAGCTCCGATAACTTTTTTTTATCACCAGCACGCAGGAGAAGACCCTTACACAGGCGGTGCATTCTGATGGAACTAGAGAAAAGGGATATTAGAAGAAATGATAGGAGATGAAGCCTCACTATCTGACAACTCTGCTTTTTCACGTGATTTGTTTTGCAGCAGTGCTGCAACGTCTCTGATATCAAGAAGAAGTATAAAATTTTTAAGCTTCGTTGTTAGAAGGCATTTTTTTTAGTAATTATGTTACTTCGCCGGTGGTATACAATATCGACGAAGGAGGGCGTTCTGATGCGCCTGTGGTTTGGATACAGCTGAAGCCGTTACTGTTCAGTTGCCAGTGACTATGCCTTCGCTACTGAAACCTACCGAGAATAGCTGACACAAAGACACAAACCTGCAAAGGACGCAGCCCTCTAACACTCTGAGGCGTTGGTTCCTCAGAGGAAAAGGGCGACAATTTCCTCCTTCTTCTCATCATTGCCTCCAGAGCAATAATTGTAGAATGGTAGACCCATGTGCCTAGCCGTGAGTCCCAATGGGACAATGTCCCGTTATCGTGGCAGTCAGGTCGTGCTGCCGCAGCGTCGTATATTCAAGATATTGCTCAGATAACCTGGCATCGGTGCTGTCACGATCCCTCTATTCGTGTCATTGAACCTCCTCCTTCGGGCCTGTCGCAGAAAATGTGCATCCAAGCGTTTCAGGCACTATGCGAGTGCGAGTGCGAGTACGCAGAAGTTGTGCACAAATTTTATTTCCCAGATTTTTTCACTAGTAACTTATTAACAATGTTGACCTTCTTTGTGGAAAGGTATAGTGTGGAGAAGGGTCGTCTCAGAGTAGAGCTTAAGTTTTGTACAACTCCGCTGTAGCGGGTTTTCCTTTTCGTCAGAGTAGCGTTTGAACGCACTACTTGAGGCCGTAGAGAAAAAATCATATTCCAATTTATCATGAAATATTGTTCAGTGTTTTTCCTCCGGTCCCCTCAAAAGGCTACCGTACTTAATATTTTCGATAGCTGATTTGTATAGTTAATTAATTATCTTTATCTATATTATTCTATTGGAAATCGCTTTAAAAATATTATTTTTTTTGTTGATTTTCAGTGGGAATTCCCAATGTTTTTATCAAATTTCTTCGGAGCAAACATTTTGTTATCACAAGTTTTTTTTTATCGATAAATTTTGTTAAATTTGTTCTATGAGTGCGAAATGTATTAAAAATAAATTTTGTTTCTTTCAACTACACTCAAAATATTCTGTACATAAAATTAACTGAAATTGCAATTTGAAATGTCTGAAAGTTCATTTAAGGTTACGTAACGTTAGGTGGCGCAATCTCCCCGAAGGAGAACGCCCCACTTAGGTCAGAACCCATTGTGATACCACGAGAATAATCCAGGGTCTAGGCGGGAATTGCCGCCGCACTTCCATAGTGTTGCAACTAATTAGTCACGGAGTCACACAAGTTCACTTAAAACCCGGTCCACTTATTTTTCTTTTATATATGACGAAATTTTAATGGTAAAAACTCAAATGATTTAAATGCGTAAAAACAAATGTCTTCTCTTTTATTTTGTTCATTTTAAATAAAGAAACAATGACTTCCATAAATATTTAAGATTTTGCCATTGTTTCTGGTATTTTTACTTATATTAACCCCAAATTCGAATATAACAACTGAAAGCTCAACTGCTGAATATATTTTTAATTTTTTAATTTTATTAGTTTGTGGTTAATGTTTTGGTCTATGGATCTTAAACAATTTTTTTTTCAAAACATCTCACACGTTTATAAAAAAATTCACCTGAACTATTTGAGAATTAAGAATATTTCATATCGTACCAAACAACAAACCTCAAGTTTCGAAAAAAAAAACAACTTTTTTACTGATATAAACATTTAAAAAATCTATCTTCTATTTATTTTACGGTATCAAAAACTTAAAACTTTAAAAAAAGGGACAATCCGTATTAATGCACAGAGTCAAAAGATTTTTTCTATAAAACGTTTTTAGTTTAAGGGGTATAACAGAAAGAAGCGAAGATTTTTCCGAAGGGATTCCTTATATTATCATGTGATAAACCCTTTGAATTTCATCAAGAAGAAAACTTGTTCTTCACATTTTTTTTTACTCAATTTCCGTTTTTTTTATTGCCAGAATAAAAACAATCCATAGAGAAAAACTTTTTTCTTCTATTATGTTTTCTTGGGATTTGTATAAAAAAACAGATTTCTTATTGATTTCATTGGGCTGCCTAATTGATTTTTTCAGAAAAAGTTATTTCTTATAAAAAAAAAACCATACAGATATCTTTTTAACTTTGTTCCATTTTATTAGGTATTTATTAGATACTTTTTTTTGGGTGTGCCTTTAAATTTTTAAATCGCAGAAGTCAGAATCAATTAATAATAAAATTGCTTGCCGTTTGAAATGTTTAGTTATTTAAAAATAACTAAACGGAAATTTCTTCAATGAACTACAGTCCGTTACTGTAATAATTTTGTGAGTGTAGTTTGTTCTGTCCATTAACTCAGGACAAAGTAAATAAATTGCATAAAAAATATCTAACAAATCATAATCCGAAAAATACACTTTTGAGTTAATAATGCAGAATAATTCTTCATATCGGGTATTAAGAGGCATGTAAATTGAAAACTTTAAGTACGTTTTTTACAAAACTAGTTTTTTTGAATTATGACCTTGTTGATGTAAATGGGCGATGTGTACGTTCTGCAGCCGGGAATAAATATTGCAGAAATATTTTTTTTTTAAATGAATCGTGCATTTCAGAAACCACATAATTCAATAGACACATGGAAAACTAATCAAAGTATGTTTCCCCACGAAAACATTTTGTAATTTGACAGTTTCTAAATTTTACTGAGGAAAGTTAATCAATTTTTAAAACAATTTTATTTGTGAAATCACTTTTTTTGTGTTTCCTGAAATATTAAATAAGTTTGACTTATGAGATTTTTGAAATACGCGATTCAAATGTGATTGCTAATACATATTTTTCATATGCTTTTCTTTTTTTTTTTCAAGATTTTCGTTTTTTCGTCAGTGTTTTTTTTTTTTTTATTTATTTTGCTTATTTTTGATAGTTCATGCTCATCGTATCCCTACAAGTTTAAATTTCTTGTTAAACGGATTATCTCTAATTTATACTTCCGTGCTTTATTGTTTTCGAAATCTTAATTACCTTAATATCAATGAATTTTTAAGCTTCTTGTTAGTCGCTGTTTTAATTATATTCGTTGTTGTATACATATATATATACATATATACACATATTATATAAGTATGTGCTGTATGTATATGTTTTTCGTTTGTGGCTAAATAAATTAATGACACGAATTTCTCCAATTTAATTCACACATAACAAGTGCTTGCTTTCTACTTATTTGATTTAATTTCATTTATTCCACTGGTTTTTTAGCTTTTTCTGATAGCAACGAAATTTTATGAAAGAAAATAAATGAAGAAAAAAGGTAAAGCAAAGAAAAACACACTCGTTTCTTAAAACATCACATTTAACAGCCAAACAGGCATGTTAATGTTTTTCTTTTTTGTTTTTTTGTTTTTGGTTTTGTGAAAATTAATGAAAAACAACTATTTTAAATTTAATATGAATAAAACGCGATATTGTTTCGTTATTTTGCATTGAAAATTGCAAACGCAATCGCATTTGTTTCGCAAATGTTGTTTGTATTTAACGCTACGTAGCATAATTATGGTTATATTCACTTAACATGAAATACCCCCAATTGTTAACCAACTTGTATAAATGTACGAGTATCTCTGCCAGCGCTGTTGTAGAATCTTTAGAAATACTTTTCTTGTTGTTTAACAAAATTTTATCTGTAACGATAGGCTTAAAAGAAAACGTAAAACATTTCAATACTGCCACAAATCACTTACAAAGTATTTTCGTATTAAGAGAAAAAAAGTACTCAGAAACTTCTAAAACAAGACCATAACAACTAAATGTACAAATAATAATAATTGATTAGAAATCCAAGTTTGCACTTAAAATCAAAATGAGCGTTGAAAGAGGGTGCTGTTGTAGAGAATAGGCTCAAGAAGCCGAAAGTTTAAGGTCCAAACCTTAGCCCAGCCTTCATTGTTGTGAAGTTAATTAGTCTCCATGATGTACTACGTCTATGCTAATATACACAGAATAATTTCCTTGTAAAATCCACAAAAATTCATGTAAATATAACACATTTCCGTATGGATTTTGCTTATTAGGTGGTGCATCATGTTAAATCAACATGGTTTTCTATAACAGACTCGTACAAACAACAAGATTCCACTTTAAAATATCTTTAAGTCATGTTGATTTTATTCATCAATCTAGTCGATTTAACATTAAATTAAGTTTGAAACAACCTGACACATACTGCTGAATCAAACTTGTACAAAATAAAACAAAATTATTTTGTTATGGAATCAATCTGAGTTTATTGTTAATTTAACACCAAATTAATATTAAATTTAACGCGATTAAGCATGAGTTACCATTATTTATTTATATTAATTCTTCATTTTATTCGACACTCTATTTTTATTGTATGCAATAAATTATTTATTATTATTAATAAAAAAATTAAAAATATTATAAAAATAAGAGCTGCAGTGCTAAATAATTTATTGCAGACAATTATTTATTTAAGTTTGTTGTATGGTTCAGATAATCTATATGTACCCGTACGTATCGTTGGTGCAAATGTCAACGCATCAGTAGACATTCAACCAAATTCTTGAAAAAAGCTCACAAACCCCACATGTTTATGTAAAAATTCCCAAAAAGTCTTTGAGAATTTTATAGTATACAAGCTGAAAAACGCTTTAAAGTAGTTTCAAGCTGATTTAAAATTGCCGTTTATTTGTTTCACTTTGCCCAAGCTCGTATTAACGTCGCAAGCAGTGTGTAATCTTTTTATTATATGGAATTATATGTTTTTGTGAGCTCCGATTATGGGATAGAATTTTATATATTTTTTAAATATTTGTATTGAGGTCAGGTCTGGGAATATACAATTTTTTTTTATTAATTTTCTAAACATCCTTCCAATATGGGACCAAAAGCTTCTGCCTCAAAGAATCAAACTTATTGCAAACTTAAGAGCATGTATGGGCCTATAAAACTGCGTTTACAGCACTTGCCGCAATGTCAAGTTTCCAAAAAAAATTTTACAAGTCCAATTCCGATTTTTCGTAAAGGCAGTTTTATAGTCCCCTAGATATGCTCTTCATTTATATATTCTGCATATGTATTTGACTACAGCAACAACTTTATTGTTTCATTAGATGTTAATGAATATTTTAACATTTACTGTTGCCGTATTTGTTTTACTGTTTTTTTTTGTTATCTTTTTTTTTTAATTTCGTCTAGATGTTGTTAATTTTACATTTACAATTCATTTCGAATTCTGCAACATTTGCTAAAGTCAATAACATTTTAAACAGCAGCTTTTCTAGCAGCCTTAGTAGAAGTGAACATCACATTCACACCACCTTAACACCCGCTAGTTACAAACATTTGGCATTGTTAAGATCTCTTAATACAATACAATACAATACAATACGTTCCAATACGATACGATATTTATTAATGTTCGTTTGTTGTAGTTTTTTTTGTTTCTAGCATTTTTCCGATTTCAACATGCCATGATAACAATTAAGTATTCAGAAAAAATGCATTTAATAAAATAAACAAGCCATAACAATTAATATTAATAAAAGAAAAAATAAATCTCGAATTAATAAGCGGAATATGTACTTGTTTGCACTTGTCTTTGTTGTGAATATTTTAGCAAAAAAAAAAAAAAAAAAGAAATGAAAACATAAAAAAAAGGTAGGAGCGAATTTTTTAAGAATCTTAAATGAAATTTATATGCGAATATTTATAAATGGTACATGAATTTGTAAATTTATTTCATACTTGTAGTTTGCAATTCTTAAACAACCATTTGCTCTTAACAGCTTGTACAACGAATTGTACCACATGCCATGTCAAGGGGGACCAGACAAATTACCAATTTGAACCGGTTCATATTTTTCATAATGAGACTGACTGTAGAGAATCTATTCTGATATCACATCTGGAAGAGGAGATATTGCTATGACTTTTTTACTTTTCTTTTAACCATCTTCAATTGTTAAAATCTATTAGAGTCGCAAATTAATGGTTGTTTCAAAAGGAAAGTAATCTATTCGTTCGATTAATCACTAATTAGTCAAATCCGATCAGGGTGGGATGTCGCAAAAGTTCTGATTTATTTTGCTCAACTTATGGCGAGTTTACACCAAAATCGAAAAAAGCCCCTTTTTAATTAATTAAACGGTGTCATCTAGATTGTTTTAAACTTGACGTCAGATACCAAGCCTAATCGTAGGTTTCTCAAGTGTGCTGTTTGAGCTCTTATACAAATCTGAAGGGTTACTCATTATCAGGGATCATTTGATATGTACGAGTATGTATGCAGCGAAAGAATAATGCTTTGGATTGTTTATTTTTCTTGAACGCAATTAAAGGGATTTTGTCCAAATAAAACCGCCGTCACATTCCATCGCATCGCGTGTTCCTGAGAGTACAGTTAAAAATTTAATTGAAATTAAAAAAGGACATTCAAGACTAATTATGGATATTGAGAAACATACACAGAAAAAAATGTTACTGCTATATATTTTTAATTAACACTTTTAATTAGCATAATATATTTTTTTAACTAAAAGTTTAATCAATTCAATTAAATTTTTAATTAATTTTTGGGCTCAATACTTAATTAAATAAATAATTGATTCTAGATTTAAAATTGTGCTTTCTTCCCGAAAGAAAATATGTCAAATGTATTATTACATACTTTATGATATTCTCATAAAGTATTTTTTTTGTTAAGGCAAACTCAATAATTAAGGAGGAAAACATACTCATATAGCACTATTTCGCCAATGCTTAGTTGGCTCATCAGTGTATTTTTCCTAATTTCTGAATACAAATCCAAGATTCTTATGTTCAAAATTCCACATAATCAATCGAGAATTGAAGTTGAATACCGAACACAAAACCAAAAATCTGTAAACAAAAACACAACAATTCGTCAGTTTACTTTTTTTTAATTACACATACACATTTGTATTTTTAGATTTTTCTACTAATTTTTATCATTTTGCAACGAAATACAGCAAGTGAAGGCTTATTTTTATTTAAATTCTTATCTTATTATTCTATTTCACACTCTTTATATAAATAGAAATTAATACAGGAATTTAATTCAAATATTCTTTTTTGCTATTAAAAATTTGTTTGAAATTTTCAAAATATTTAATTAAATTCTTATTAATTGTTATTGAAAATTTATTTAAGTATTCAATTCAATTAAGGCAACAATAATAATTCAATTGGTGCTATTAATTTCTTTACATATGAAAATCTAATTAATTTTTTAATTGATATTACAAAATTTTTAATTAAAATTTAGTTTTATTTTTTTCTGTAGTCAGAAGTCACATATAATTTCCTTAGCAACAAGAAATCAAATGATTTTCGCGAAAAAAATTAATCTTTTGTTGAACTACTGCTATAAAATGGGATGCAATATGTCACTTATATGATATATTCTTCATTCACTATTGAATTGTTTTTCAGGCAGTATGGGTCCTGGCAATAAAGAACATGTAGTAGTAGCTCCCATCAAGATGTCGTTGCCTTTCAAATGCGCTTTCAAGGGACGACCCGTGACTATTCTCTACAAATTACTGTTGTATAACTCTCAGACATACCGCTGAGGCAAATCAGTTACTACAGAAAAAACATATCGTTTATATTAATATTTGCTATGATTTCTTCCAACCACTAATCACTAGACTTCAAACTATGAACGGAAAAACTTCAATGATCATATGATTTTATAACACAGCTCATTTATTGCTGTTCTGTAAATCAAAAGGTTTTTCGGTTTTATTTCCTCTGTTAAAAATTAAAAAAAACATATAAACGTTTCAAGATCAGAAAAAGTATCTGTAGATTTTTCTCAATTCGTAAGTGTATTTTTGTTTTCACTAAAACATCAAAAGGTAGTTTTGAGCAATTTATTGAAATAATTTATTATAATTATTTATCTATGTTTGTTATATGGTTTAGCTGGTCTGAATGCGACATTTCATTTATTGCTAATTCCAAAATCTTTAATAGGCCTTCTACCAAATTCTTGAAAAAAGCTAAGAAATTTCACATGTTTCTACAAGAACTCTCACAAAATCTATGAGAATTACTAGATATACAAACAAAATCTTCTTTAAAAATTTTCTTTATTTAAAACAGCATTTTTTTATGCGATTGTTAATCTTATTAATATTTCTAAATCTTTAAAGTCAAATAATCCACTGTTTGTTGTATAAAGAAAATGTTTAAAGAATTTCTTTGGTTTGTTTTTTTTTTATATTTGGCAATTCTCAAAGATTTTTTGGGAGTTCTTGTATAAACATTTTCTTGAGAAAGTTTCACCCAATTGATAACCATGAATTTTCTAAATGCTGCAACTTGGGAAACAAACAAAAAATCGCGTATTTTGTATATCATTTTATAATTAAATCAACACATGTTAGAAATAACACTGATGTCTTTTGAAAGACAAAATCCCCATAAAATAAATATTTTATTAATTAATAAAAGGGAAAATGTTGCTAATATGGATTAAAGTAATATTCTTTGAACATTGCAACAGCATGTTCGCTTTAATGCTACTCGCGCATTCATATACACATACATACATACTTACATATATTGTATATTGTATGACTGTATGCATGAATGTGTGATTTCTAGTTCTTCGTCTTTTATTGCATAAAATTTGCACCTTTGCAAACTTTATTTCACTTGTTTGTTTAACACGCAAAAGGTCACCCACCAACTACTGTTAAACATGACAGCAACAGACGAGACGAAATAAAACCAACTGCTGAAGAAAACAATCTTGTTGGTTGGCAATACAGAACAGCGGCTGGTGTAGCAACACGCTTGGATACATACAGTGGCACACTAGGCAACATTCAGCTGTAGATGATGCGGGCAACTTGCTGCATGTTGGTAAATTGATTAATACTTTTTGTTTTTGGCGAAACTAAAAATGAGTTGGAGTTTAAAGTGAATAATTTACACCCCTGAACTTTGAATTCAATAAATTTATTTAATAAGAATTATTTTTTAATTATTAAGGAAATTTAAAAATTGAATTTTTGCTGCTTTGTGAAAAGTATTTATCATTATGGATTATTAATTTCTACTTATTAACTTTACGCCACAATCATGACAAAGAAATTAATTATGTTCTTAATTGTTTCTTTTTAATATTTCAAATATTAACTGACCATTTTCAATATTTCTTTAGTTTTAATTACAATTCCACTGTTTGCCTGCCGTTAACATTAATCGAAAGTAATCGAATACAGCAATAACATAAATTTGATTTTCCTATGTTTATTGCTGTTGTTTCTTGTTGTTTTTAATAAACACACTTTTTTAATTAATTAAATTTTTCCATTGACTTTGTGTTTTTATAATTTTCTATTTGTTTAACGAGAAGTAGCATGAGCGTGGCCGCCTCTAGCAGTTGCATTTGAATGTTGTGCAAAGCAAAAAAAAAAAAACAAACATTGAAAACGTAAAAACACGTATAAAATATTTTGGCGGTGCCTTAATTGGAAATTGTATATCACTTAATAAAACAACATTTTGTTGTATTTTTCAACAAAAGAAAAAAGTGCCGACAAACTAGAAAAATATGAGTAAAATTTTATAGTAAAAAAGTAGCAACCAACAAGCACATGTCTGAAATTTGTTAGACGTAACCTTTTTCCTTATTGATTCATAAACATTAATAACCCAATAGTTTCCCAAATTAATAATAGAACAATGAATTAACAATTACACGTATCTGATATTAATTTTTATTTAAATAGAATATATGGATTTGAGAAGGGAGGGGTATTTAGTAGATCGCACAATAGTTCATCTACACAGCGTAGATGGTTATTGAGCGTGACAGACCATTTGAGAATTCCTTAATTTTCTCATAAGAATGTAAAAGGCTTAATTTTCTTTTGCACTGAAATTACCACAATTTGTTTGACGTTTTAATGTTTCTCTTCTTTCTTTACGAAAATTGAAATACGTTACTGATTCACCTAAAATTAAGGAAATAAAACAGCAGAAATAATTGGCAAAAAAGTTGTTATAAAAGGGCCTGAAACTGTCCGTGTTTTATAAATAATCTCGAAGACTTTATCTGCACAAAAAAAAAATTATAAAGTACCCATCGCCGCCAACATCGTGACACCATGACACTCTAATTCATATCCTTATTAACAATAAGCTGCACTTTGCAAAACTGTGAACGCAGGAACCTCGAACTAGAGAAATGCAAAGCCTTCAGTTTCACGCGTTATGAGTTGAATCAAAATTTTTACTGAATTCATCATGAATTCAAAACTTTTTAATGTCCATCAACTCATTACAGCAAAGTTCGTCGATGATAAAAAAGAAAAGGATTATGATTAATTTTTTAATTAATTCGTTTGTGGAATGGTAAAAGAATAATTGTTTTTATCGAAAAACTCTTAAAGATTTAAAGATTTAAAGATTTCCCTTTGTGTTACCTCTTTGAGGAAAAAACCAGATGTGAAACGAGACCAAATTGAGACGGCGCTTCTCCTAATGAAGGCATTTACGTTTCTAAAGCGCATAGGTCCCTAGACACCATCAAACAACTTGACCTCAAGCTCACTCACGTGTGCCAAAAATAGAAATTTTTAGATTTTCCAATCAGCAAACATATAAATTTTCACTAATACAAACACAATGCTTACGATTATTTTAATCGTTCAAAGGCCTCTTAAGACCCCCACGGCTTGTTAAGAAAAGCTACTGATCTACCACCTGCCCAGAATATGAAAGCGACGATTGTGCAGTGCTGGACAGGGATACAGGAGGTGCACAGGTGTCTGTTATTTCACCTCATCCTCATGACAACCATAACAGTAGTCGTTGTACGCGTGGTTCATGCCAAAAAGACAATCTGTGTTTTGAAAAATCTTAAGACCATGCCGGTTCTCCCCGGAGAAGCTTCGCCATATAACAACTCGGCTCATCCCGCTACTTATTAACTGTGTTCTCCAGAAATACCTGCTCGATGCGCTATCAGTTTGATGAGAACAGAATTTTACAGGGATCATCGATGTGCGCTGCGGTGTACATACAAAGACGTAAGGAGGCAGGGAAATACCTCTCGTATTATTATATTTTATTTGAAAATATGTTGTAAATTCCTGTTCAGACCTGCATCGTATATATGGTTTTAGCAGAATGTACAATATTTTGCTATTCGGTAATGACCTCTAATCGGTTTTGTTTATTAAATTTTTTTCCATGTTTCGTATGCCGTTGTTTCAGAAGGTTATAAAGCTGTTTTCAACATTCACAAATGTGATGATTTATGATGTTCGTTTGTGGGTTAGAATTTTAATAGCACGAAGTCTTCATCATTCGCTGTGTGGTGTAAATTTTCTATTTAAAACGGTCTTTCATGTATTTTCACTGAATTTATTTGGTGTCTTTATTTATTTGTCAAAATAATAAAACCACTAAATGTCAGCCTATAAAAAGGTAATTTTCCACACCTGCTGAACATGCTTATACAAACGTACGCGCATATTGCACACAAATACACACCGGAACGAAGAACCATAAAAGTATGTTTAATCATGATTATGAAATTCATTAACCTAAACAATTTCTAATTTAAAACTAAAGAAAAATTATGTATAAGTTTATGATCAAAATTATGCAAAAGAATTGTTTTTTTTCTTTTCAAGAAGCTCACTGTGAGGTCTTTGACAGCAGACGAATATTACGCAGTCGTCACTGGGAAATTGTTAAATTTTTGGGGAAAATAAATAAATTAGTAGCAGTGATGTAGCATTCGATAATGATGATACGAACTATAAATAAATAAATTATTTAAATTCGGTATTTCTTTCCAAGAAATTATGAAGACAGAACAGAAAATGTGCTGACATTTGATTGCGGGTACGATAATGTTTTACAACTATCCTGAACTTGTTAAAAATAATGAATTAATTTTTCCATGTCTACAAATTAAAGTGCCAGCATTGGGAAGGCTGGCATTGAAGGACAAGCGATCAGCCAGGAGGAGCACCCGGCAAACAAGTTTTATTACGCCCAATTTAATATACATAAATATTTCTGGTTATAAGTGGGTGTAAAGCTGAAATGCTTAAATACAGACGAAAAATGGCATATACATCACCATGTGCATCAGAATATTTTAAAATTCTCAATTACTTGTGGAGCTTGCGAACCCGTCTTTAACAAAAGTTATATTTTTTTTTTTTTTACGAATTAATTATTTTTAACAGTCTTCCAGTTTAGGAGATATTCATTCAGAAAGTGTTAACAGAAAATTATATTTAAAAAATAAATATATATTATTTTAATTGTGATTTTTTCCCTTAAAAACTATATGTGAAATTTATTATTACATACCTTATGATATTCAATTAAAATCATATATATAAATATATATTCCCAAAATAAATTCAGTTGATATAAAATACTACATGTGCACGGTATAAAAAATGTTGAAATTCTTTTGTATCTTTTGTTTCATTTTTTAATTTTTTCATTTGATTCAAAATACATTAGTTATGCTGGCCGATGGCAAGCCTAGTGTAGATGAGAATAAAAAACTAAAAATAGAAATATGTGTGTGTTATAAAAGTAAACTCATGGATTGTTATGTTTTTGTTTATAGATTTTTTGGTTTGTATGTTTGATATTCAATTCAATTCGCGATTCTCACAATTAAAATCATATATATAAATATATATTCCCAAAAAAAATTCAGTTGATATAAAAAATAAATATTTAAATGGCCCATCAAAAATTCTAAACTGAACGAAATTTGAAATTTTGTTTTAATTCTGATACCATCAGACGTTACAATTAAAATGAGCCATACTTGATTAAAATCATTTCATATGTTCTGATTTTCCAGATTTTTCTGTTAATTTTTCTTTATTTAAATTTTTTTTTTTCTTGGACCGACACTCAGGCGATAACTCCTATACATGCGGTGCATTGTGCCGGAACTAGGAAGTAAGGTTTTCGGAGAAAGCATAGAGGGAGTAGTGTTTCTTGACATTCGATTGGAATCTTCCCACTCTGCGGGCAGTCCATTCCACATACATACGTGCTGTTCGGCCAAAAAACGAATTTTCTCTGTAATGCGTTATGCGATTCCCTGCCAAATCTACCGCAAATGGATGCGCTCTTAATGATAAACGCGTTGTGCGCATGAATGGCCGCGTTTCGGGAACAAGTTCCCTGATTTCATCAGAACACATCAACAATTTATCCAATTTAAAGTATGTTTTGTTCTCGATACGTCTGTGTTTTTCTTAGTTCAATCGAAGAGTTGATTCTCGCGTAAATCGAAATTAATTGATACAGCTTCCCCTTTTTTCTCTATTAGGGAAAATGTCGCGGTAAAGAGTCAATTCAAAAAAGGTAATTTATATGCAGTAGAGCTCAATATCGAATGAACACAAATTGGCTAAGAAAACCGACACCATGGAATTCCTGTTGTCTTCTGTTATCGAAGTGCTATAAAAAAGTTTAGAAAAGTGCAAAGGCGATCAGTGAAAAATTAATGGAATTCCAAAAAGTACTGAATTCGAGCACGTAAACGAAAGTCTTAATATCATCGGCCCACATAGGGGGAGCTATATGGATCTGTGGGTGCTATAGGGTGCGTAGTTAGCGAGAGGACTCTACAGCCACAAGATTGTGGGTTAAAGCCAAAAAATTGTTTGAGGTACTTTGTTGGCAAAAACGTCGGTGATGTACACGCTGGCGTAAAATTAATGATGTAAAGTTGTGATGTAGACATATAGAAGAATTAGTTTGGTATGTTCTTCAAATAGCAGCCTATTCAAATAAGGAAATTCCTTTTGCGCAACCCTGTACAATGAAATACATCTCTCCTTATGGAGAAAGAGTAAGTCGCTGCTCTCTGGGCTGTACCGGCATCATCTGATTCTAATCCAGAGCGCCCTCATATGTCGTTATTGTGTAGCAGAATCATCTGTGAAGTCAAATAATTATGAAATGGGTACCAAATACAGCTTCAAAATTTAATTCATCTCCTTGACGACAGAGGCGCAGTGCTGTAGTTCTGCACTATAATCAGAAAATGTGCAAAAGCAGACTTGTGGAGATAATAAAGCTGCCTTCCGTCCCTCCCTTCAACACCTGCCGACTCTTATCACTATTTCTTTCCTATAGAAAGTAACACCTGGTAGTAGGCAATCTTCGCCTGAGTGTTACATTTCTTTTTTATATAAAAACAGATATAATTAGTCCGCCAATTTGAATTTCTAATGGCGGCTTTATGTTTTTCGTACTCTTCTCAACAAACACTTTCATATCCATGACTCGGAGATTCCTAAAAAATGGTTGGTGTTGTGACGCAATTAAAATTTTTGTATTCGTTTGAGCAAAGCCCTGCATTTAATACCCATGTTCAAGGGGTGCATACAAAATATTTCTTCCGTCAGATTGAATTCAAAATTTCAGTTTATTCAGTTGCATTTATCTGGTTCCCAAATGCACTTGGAACTTTAAAGCCGTACAAAGCAGCGAGCTAAACAACAACTCAGGATAATAAATACTCGTAAAAAGAAAGACAATGCGTTGCCACATCCACTTTGGAAGAATGTTAATTTTTTCAAAAATTTAATTCGCCCTGCTAACATGACATGAAGGAGATCCAAAACACTTCGCGTGGTTATCCAGCATGCTTTTCTGCTGGTGTATAATTATTTTTAATAATCGATGCTGAATACAACAAAACATGTGCAATTTGCGTTTAACAGTTGTTTATTCAACTGGTATCGTTTGATCTGGAAAGAATAATTACAATTTGACAATAAAATGAAAATTTTTGTTTTAAATTTACAACCCACAACACGAAAGGCAAACATTATATTATCAAAGAATTAATATAAAAAGCAAATTTACTAAAAAATCAATCAAATAGAAAATGATTTTTTACGTGATCGTACGAGTAACGTGCTTGATAGCCGTGATCCAGGCGGTAAGAAAATAATCAGTGACAAAAGGATGTTTTATCCTTTTTCTACTTTAAGAACTGTATCTTGTGGAGCAACAATTTAGACTTATCAAGTTGATAATATTAAATTGTATTGTAAATTTGAAAATATTTTCTCACTTAAGTTTTAAAGAAAACAAAAAAAATAAATTTTTTTTTTAGAAAACGCATTATCTTACAGATATCGTGGATGTTAATTGCAATACAACTGAGGAATCAATTGTCCATATGGAACTACAAATTACCAGACCATCACGGGGAGTTCAAGGGATAAGTGGCATCATCGACATAAAAAATGATGTAAATACGGACAATGCTTTGGCTTCGTTTAAAGTCTACTACAGCACCAACAGCGTCTCTTATACGTTAACGCCGTTCGGTTATGGTCCGTCTGTATTCACAAATGCCTTGAATAGCGTGTACAAAGAATATCTGATGGAGTCTTCAAGAAATTGTTGTGAAAACGCCATATATTTTGAGGGTAAATTTGTACCGCCTCTAAAGAAACGTCGCATGATATGCGAGCACTGTGCCTTGAGCGGTGATAATTTTCCCTCCAATTTACGTTTGGGCTACTATAAAATAGTGATAACCGTAGACGGAGAATTCCCCGTCGACTTAATGATTTTATTCAAATTAGAAAAAGAATAAGTTTAAATAAAAGTGCAATGTGCAATAATTAAAATAAATTTATTATTTATCGAAAAATTGTGGTAGATAAAAAACTCGACACGCAACGAAAATGTCGATAGTGTTGCCTGCTCATGATATATGAATTAGACATTCGATGTTCGTTCTTCGATACCCAGCGAAGATCGAACATCTAATGCAGCTGATAAGGGGGGCCATGGTTGCAGTTAATCCGCGCCACAAACCACCAGCATCCGTTTGAGGCATTCAATTCATTTTGCCATTCTGTGCAAAATTCTTCTACCTTTTTCGTAAGAAAGTCGACGAACCACACACGCGGAAAAATCTATCTTAACAATTCTCTCTATAGATGAGATTTCCTTACAGTATCTATTTAATGATGACCCGGTCATTCTTTTTTTCTGCTCTCTGTTTTTTTTTTGTTTTAAACTGTAAGAAAAGTAATTTCACACAGCCATTTAAGCGATTCCTTTATATTTGCTGGGAAAAAAGGGTTTTATAATTCAAAAGCTAACAAACATATTCCATTATTATACTATTTCTTTTTTTTTACCCTTAATAGCCAGTGCTCCATAAATTTCTTTAATTGCTATAAAACACCTTTGATGAGAAAGACCCTGAAACTAATTACACATGTAGTTGACATGATTTCGGCAATAAAAATTGAAAATTCATTGACTTCATAGTGCCACCATGAATCAATAGAATTTAAAGGGCAGTTGTTGTGGTGTTTTTTTTTTCTTTTCTTTCTTTCTTTTTTTTTTGGCTGAGTCGCATTATAGTCAGTCACGTTCAGAATAATTTAGGGCCGAAACAAAGTTTATAAATGATGTTCGGAGCGCTAAAGACGTGACTAGGAGAAGCGATGGAAAAACAAAGAAAAGAAAAAACGACAAAATCTCATTAGTGAACTTTATCTAAAACTATGTTGTTGGTATGTACTCGTACTCGTTCGTAATAAGTTCGTTTGACATAAAGACATTTAGTCAATTTGTCACATAGTCGGCTTAAATATCACAGATTTTAGTATTCCGCTCAGATCACACTCAAATTGTCAATCGTACAACAATGATTGCTAAATAATGTGTCAAAAATTATGTTTCAGTTTTGAATATTGTGTTCGTTTTGTTTAAGTTTTATTCAAATATGTGCGCGCGTCGAAAGGATAAAATTATTTATTTTTAGAATAAAAATTAAATTTCAACATAAGTATGTACGTTGGGGCCAACTCTCTCCAAGTCTTCACTTTTGTCGCCTCGTTTGGTGACTTTCTGATCATGTGTGTTTTCTGCAACAAAATAATTTTAAACGAATTCGACTTGGATGCATCAATCTAGCAACAGGTTTGTGTTGTAGTAAGTCACCTTATCATTGAGACGCGCACTTTGTTAATTTGTTTTCTTTTTGCGGTAAAAGCGTTTGTATTTAAAAACGAATACGATTGATTTGAAATTCCGAAAGAAAAAAATAAAAACGTTTTCCTATTAAAATGTTCAAACATTTTGTTAAAAATCTTATTGTTTTGTTTCGAACTTCGATGGGTATTTCATCGCCGATGCCTGTGCTGTGAACAACAAAACCCTTTCCAATGGGTTGTTATTTGCCTTTTTGTTTTCTTGTTGTTGTATTTTTGAAGACATGCTCTTGGGAATTTTAAATACCTTTCGAATAACGAAATACAATAATAAAATAACATTTAATATTGAATTTATTTTGTAGAGTACAAGCATACGTTTGCATATTTTAATGAAAAATAAATGTGTTTCTATATCTGTCTGTCTGTCCGTCTGTCTTGTTTTGGGCCCCCCAAATAGTCACAGTGTTCAGTAAGTGAATATTTGTAGTATTTAATGGTGATTGAATGAATAGCTGTAGTGACAGTATGTAGTTCGACTGATTTGTTGGTGACTGTATGGCTGACAGTGTCACATTATACCCGCATACCGTGCCCAAGATATATATGTACATATGTTCATGCATATGTAAACTAGGAACTTTGAAACACGGTTTTTATTCTAAATTACACCAAAAGAATGTAAACATTTTAGCAAACATATGTACCTATACACCCAAATACACACACACACACACACACACACACACACACACACACACACACACACACACACACACACACAATAATATCTTTAATATTTGAATACAAAAAATTCTACTTTTTTTATTTTTAATTAACATCTTTAATTACAATAAAGTGTTTTTTTTTTTCAATTAAAAGTTTAATCAATTCAAAGAAATGTTTAATTAATTTTTTAAATAAATTTACTCAATGCGTAAATAATTAAATAAATAATTTAATTCTTTGCTATGTCTGAAATACACAAAATGACGTCTTGTTTTTATTTCTTTACACAAATAGAAATTAATCCGCAACAAGCATTCGAATTGAATCCAAACATTATTATTTTTCTATTAAAATTTCGTTTGAAATTTCCAAAATAATGAATTAAATTTTTATTATTATTATTAAAGAATTAAATAATTAAATAATTAAATAAACAATAATAATTTAATTGATACTATTAGCTTCTTTACGGGAGAGAATCTAATTAATTTTTTAATTGATATTACAAAATTTTCAATTAAACTTCGGTTTTATTTTTTTTTCTGTGCATGTGTTGCATATTGTAAGAATGTTTCATTAGTTCGTCTAAAAACTTTTAAATATTTTAATAAGTCAATGATATAGAATTGGAGCTTTTTCCATTCCACTTTCATGCCCAGAAGTCGAAGATTTGAATGAAGCTGCTGCAGGATGAGGCACTTAGCAAGTATATTCACTCTACTGAGTGTAATTTCTCTTCACCGTAAAGAAATGCTCGTTCCATATATTTACGAAACTTTTCAGTCGAGCTGGTCTTAATTTTTACAAGTCGCCGCTACGTAAAAATGATATAAGAATAAATTTTTTTAGAAAATTGTTCGTATTTTTATACCTTTACATTAAATTACATTTTTATAAGAAGCAAGAAAGAAAAGCCACAATATCTATTGCATAATAATATGGAAGTGAAAAAGTATACGTTATCCGGCTGGCAGCCACTTAACGTTTATCCACTAGCCGCCGTCCAAAAATTGTTCAGTTCATGTTACTGGCAACAGCTGTTTTCGATTATTTTCTTTTTCAACAATTTTGTATGCCAAAAGAACAATTTTAAAATTATAATTAAATATGGGCTTATTACAAGATTTACATGCAAGTCGTTCGTTACGATATTAAAAAGTCGAATTATTTTAGTTTTTATTTTTGACATCAAACATTAATAATTGTTGTTTTTAATAACACACTAAATTTAGACACATTGTTCGTAGCAGAGCTGTTAAATTTCGATTACAATTAATAATCAATTAGATTACATTATGAAAAGAATTCTACGGATTATATAATTTTCTTTTAAATAATTTATGATTACGAATTGATTACGATTACTAGTAATCGAAAAGTAATCTCGATTACTGGAATTTCGTAGCAGTCATATTTTTTCCTGTAAATATTTTAAAACATATGATTTTATGACTACCTTGTGAGAACCTCAATTTTATATAATAATTCCAATAATAATTGGTGATGCAAAATTTGAAGACATGTTTCTTTTTTTTAATTTTTTCCCTGAACCAGGGCTGTGCTGATGGCCTCTACGTATTCCTGTTCGTAATGCACCGCAACTAGTTGGGATGGGATAATATAGGTGGTTAAATAGTAAGAAAGATAGAGCTTGAATCTTGCACAAGTCGTCAGTTGCGTGTTGTTTTTTTTGAGAATTAATAAAGCAGAGTTGCTACGTCTGCATGAACTTTTAAACTGAAGGAGAAGAGAGAGAGACCACTGTTACTAAAGACAAATCAGACAAATTTTTGCGCTGACACCGTATAGAACCGACAACCTTCCGCTTGTAGAGTCAACGCATTTAATAGCCAGGCAACAGCACCCACAGGGTTATCTAAGTGCTCTAGCCATATTGCAGCCGGAAGTCTCAGTTCCAATTATACACTGTACTTTCAACTTGACCTAAGTGCTTAAATTGAAAGCAAAAAAGATCTAACTTGAAATTTTTATTCAAATTTAAACTTCGATTAATTAAAAGCAAAAAAAAGTATTCAAAATTTAAGAAAAAACATTTGAAAGGGAAGAATAAATTGTGTCGTATTGCATAAGCTAAATAAACAAATGTATTCATTTGCTTGATATACTGTCACTCCTTTGACTAAATACATGAGTATTTCGCTATGGATTTTCTCAACATGGACGTACACATACTTTATTAGTAATTTATTATTTATTTAGTAGTTGCACTGTATGCGTAATTATTTCTACTACTGTACGAATATTAACATAAAGTCAAATACTCATACCTGTAGCTGCTGCTAAAGAAGCATGCATACTCGTACATTCTTGTAATTACTGCAGAGGATTATTTCGTTAGTTGTGATAGCAGAATTAGCAGTTTAAGTTGGGAAATGCGAATTCGAACACAATATTAATTAAATAAAACCGTCTGTCTTCTCTACTGACTCGTTTTGCCACAAATATTGCAAAAAACCAATGAAATGGACTCAGTATGCTAATCCTCAGCGATAGAAAACTAGAAAAGGAACACCATTTACAGGGGTGTGGTGGCCATAGCAAAGCGGCATACTATATATCTAATTTGAGGCCTATCGGATTCATTGTCGTGACTAATGTCATGATAGTGTAGTGTAAAAGCACATTAAGGACAACAAAGTACGACTAAACGGCTTTAGAAAATAGAGTGCATTGTTGCTGCTAAACATTAAAGCTCATAGTTTCTCGTATTCTGAGATGATTCCCCTGATTTGGTATAAACGATTGTATTCAGAATATTTTTTTCTAGGACCATTGCTCAAGGGATATTGCCCACATATGCAATACATGGAGAAGAGCCAGTTGCTGATAGGATGGATAGAGAGCTCAATTCTTTTAGCCAAACCTAAATTAGAGCCCCAAGCGTATTTATTTTTTGTAACTATTTGTAAGGACTATTTTTTTTGTAGATTTTTTAAATTTATTGGGACATGAGAATCTAACAAAAAAAAAATTGTCTGGCTGTTATAACTTTAGAGATAAAAATTGCGGTTGACGCCCGGAAGTCTGAACAGAACTTCATAATGCAGCTGTTTTGAATATATTCATGCGATTTGATTTTATGGCTCATGAATACGATTACAACCGTAGTTTGACACCAGTCGCTTGTGATCCAATAAGAATTTTTTCTCTAAACGGATCCCGCAATAACTCACAGAATTTTTTTGTACATAAAAAGTTAAAGATCTTTTACGAGTCCATTGTTGTATCACATACTCTGCATATAGTTTTTACGTAAAAAGAACTTGGTTGAAAAAGTGGGCCAATTATATTGTCAATGAAGTCAATAGCACCCTTCGAGCATTTAGTGAGCGCTAAGGCCAAAGAATATTTATGCAGTAGTCGCGACTCTACAATAAAACAGCAGGCATTTTGTTTGTGTAAATTAACTTTGCGATGTCTAAAAAAAAGACTACTACTCTCTGAAAAGGAAACACACTCAGGCTACAATAGCAAGAAAAAACATTAGTTTTATTTATGTGTGGCTAAATTGCTTTTGCAGCCATCTCTCAAAATAAAGAAATGAGTAAAATTGGTATTTGACAGCTCTCTCAAACGAAATTGTATACAGACATTGGATGGGTCTTGCTTACATTGCCATTGGTCTCAAATCGAATATGTATGTAGCAAAAATTTCACTGGGTTGTTAATTGCTTTTGCAATGCTCTCTTAAAATAAACAAATGAGTAAAAATGTTATTGCGCGCCTCTCTCAAATTCAACAAATGAGCAAAAAAAGTAAATAAATGAATTAAAATGGCGCGCTTAAAATGTAAACACATTTTGACATTCGCGCTGTGTAAAACGTAAACGAGTAAAAAAAGTTACCTGATTAGTTGAGTGAGTCCAGTTCATAAATATCATATGACTACAGCGAAGTACAAAGATTACAGCCCAGGTCTATACATACATACATACATACATACATACATACATATAACTGTGCTAATTGACTGTGCACAACTGTACACATTCAAAATAATGTAAATTGAATTTCGTTTTGTGGAATTTAACAATGTTTGCGGTATTCAAATCAATGTTTTGTACGCAAACACATATGACAAAAAATATTTTTTAATTCTTTTGAAACAATTTGCATAAGTTGTTGTTTTTTCTTTTGGCTTTTGTATTGCGGTTGTACTGGAAGTGTGTGGTGGTTGATAATTTTGGAAAAAAAATTCATTTTTTTGTCACCAAATATATTTATTTCATTTGTTTTTCGAACAATTCATACATGTGTTCGAATGTCCATTCATTCATCTACTGGAATACGTGTCTCTGGGTCCGTGTTAGTTTGTTTGTTACTTTGTTGGCTGCTAAAGAACGAGTATAAACAAGGTGTGAATTAATTTGCTTCGATTCTTTTACCTTTTGAATCGAACTTTAAGCAAGATTATTGAACAAAAACGTATAAAAAAATTTGTTATAAAAGCTACAAAGCTTAATAAATGCTTTTGGAAAGAAACGAGAAATTCAAAAAAGAAAAAACACTTTTCTTGTCAGTTCTTTAAAACAACAGCAAAATTGGGAAAAAGAAGAAAGAAAAAATCCTTTGACTGTGGTCTTTTGCAGTTCTTTTTCGGTTTGTACTTTTTTTATTTTATTTTTCTAAAGCTGACCGTTTTTTTTTGTTTTTCTCGTTGTTGATTTGTTAACCGAAATTTCGAAATGTTGCTTTTAGGAATTTAAAAAGTTAAATAATAAAGCGCTTCTCAAGGTGGACGTAATTTAAAATTAAAAATATTGGTTGAGAGCAACTATACAATTCAATCATTAGATTAGAGGTGATTAGCTTGTATTTAGCAACAACATAGTTGTTAATTACGTGACTAAAGTAAATTACAACTGATATGATTTACGAAATTATTAGCTGTTTTAGGAAAGATTATAATTTCCTCTCGATTTGGAGTATTTCAGTTGCCAAGACCAAATCTTAGCCTCTGCTACATCTAGCATGTCGGCTTTTATATCAAATTTAAATTGGCATTTAAATAAATTCCACGCTTCTATTCAACGGAAGCTGTGCATATCGATTTGAGAGGGTGGGGTAAGTTTTGATGTCGACGTCGACAAACTGGAATAGGGGTCAATCATTTCTTAGATATTGCAGGGATCAGACAAACCTCTATGGAAGTCACTGTCTCTCTCGATCCGTTGCATTTTAAAACATTGCATTAAATATAATTTTGCAAAATTATATAAATTCAACGCAATACCTTGATTATTTCGGAATTATTTGTATTGAGTAAGAAATAGTTTTTTTTACTATTCTCAATAGTTTTTGATTACTGTTCACGTATAAGCAAACAACTTTGAAAATTCTTAAAACTTGTCAGGGTGACTATTGAAGGGCCTTGGATTCTCTCTAACCCAAATCCTGTAGTTTTGCTTTTTGGGGTTTTTCCCTCCGTAGCATACTGTATGAGCATTATTGTATCAAGCTGGAGGTGCGGCGTCGATTCCCGCCTAGACCTAGGATGTTTCCGCAAACAAGCTATAAGATCTTCGTAGAGTTTGTGTTGTTAAAAAAGAGAAGAATTACAACCGATTCGACGCTGCACAAGTTGGGATTGAGAAAAACCCGTATCAATCAATTGACGTCGTTCTCAGAAATTAAAAAAAAAATTTTATATGAAATGGCCATCATGGCTGATTATTAAATTGTCAAGTTTCATCTGCTATTTCATGGATGGCATAGTCGAGTCTAGTACTGTTCCATTGTGTAGTTATGCATATTCAATTTTACAAGTCTTCTTCACAAAGTTCTGGAAAAAAATAATAATTAAAAAAGTTATAAAAAATTCAACCAACATAGCTCGTTCTGCGCTACCCTGTAGATAACTCTACAGGAGCAACCAAGTAAGTAAAAGTTGAGGAATTGGACGGGACTTGAAAACTAAGGATTCAGACACACACGGAGGACCACAATTGCATTTCGTGCATGGCGAATTGATACCAGGTAGACTCAGTATTACAACAACAACCAAAAATCATTGTGTTCTGTCAAAATAATTCATACAATTTAACTTTAAACAGTGATAAATAGGCCAGCATTGATTTGGTGGCTGATATGAAAAACACAGTTATTGAATTTTTTTTAAATAAATAAAGCTTTTTTTCTACGTTTGCAATTTTGAGTTGGTAACACTGTACCATTTGACAACCGATTTAACAGCTGATAGTTGCTTTTTATTTAGTTTAGTTTGCCATTTCATCATGGATAGCCGTGTACGAGAGCAGGGCTTCAAAACGGTTGAATTTTTTTTTTTTTTTGCGAAATAAATGTTGTGTTTGTCAAACTTCGCGCCTAAATCCAACAACAATGGATAGTTTTCGTACCACGTTTACTCTTAATAATAACGTGTACCGCGTTTAATACCAGACTGTGCACAACGCAAAAGCAAATGATTGAAGAGGATCCAGATCAATCAATGGGGCAGAGTTATCAGGAAATGGGAACGCACTTTGTGGCAGCTTTTACGAAATAATCTTGGTTTACTATCTTTTGAAGATACAACTTGTACAAGAATTAAAGCCAAACGCACCGCGCCAATTCACTCAATGGCCGCCAATTTGTAACCCTCTATCAGTCTAACGCTTTACCATGGACCATGAAGCCGTACCCAACCTTATATTTATTAGACGCTCATGGTCATACTCTCCAATCCATTTGGTAACTGCAAGCATCAGCAGCCTAGTGCATGGCCATTATCAAGCAATCAATGAGGAGTCCGCGGGTTCGCTTCCCACATATACCGCGCATGTTTCTGCAGACATGCTATAAGAGCTTCACAGATTGTGTTGTTTAGAATTGAAAATAAATAAAAACAACATTATTTCTATATACATTTTTCTTATAAAAAAAATAAGGTCACTCTAATGCCACTAGAGACACTTTGTTATTTTCCTTTATTGTTTTTGTTTTTTGTTTTTCTTTGTTTTTTTTACCAGACACTGTATATTGGTCACTATTATCATAAAATCTTATTGTGAAACTCGACTACATACAACGTTTTTTCTTTTTTTTTGTTTGCCTTTCTGGAGTCTTTGATTTTAACACCTCACTGGAGATATCAAAGGAACAAAAAAGCAATCCAACTCAGTTTTGCCTGCAAATCTTTGATTTGACATTTTTTTTACTTCATTCAATTTCTAACTTAACAACTCCCCAAGGATCACAAGAGTGGAAAGAATGAAGAAACGAACAGAAAAAAATATTGAATCAATTTCATTCACAAAAATCGGTTTAAAGAAAAAAATAAAAGCCCTGAATGAATCTCCGAATTGAATGACAAACGGAAATTCATTTCTTTCTTTTATTTATTTAATTTTTTTTTCTGGTCTGGTTTGGCTTTTCTTTAATTTCATCTTGACTTTTTGGTGATTGTTATGCTGATGTTGCTGTTGTTGTTGTTGCTGCTGCTTGGTTAGTGACACTATCTGAACCATGGATAAGCTGCAGCAATCAACAAAACAAACAAGCTGTTCGTAGTGGCTGTCGGGCCAAGTGCCAGAACGATTGCTTCAATGCCTGGCTATCCGTGTGACGGATGGTGTAACATTGCTGCACGTAGTGTTGGATGGGTTCGCTTGTTCGTGTGTTTCTTAAAGGCTGTTGTTTATTTCTCTATGGTCAGTGTCACAAAAAAAGTCCATATTGAAATTCTAAATCTGCAAAGCTTAATAGAATGTCATCAAATCCTTGTTTCTATTTTCCCTGTTGATTGAGCGCAGATTTCTTTAGTGTCTTCTTTTACTGCTTTCGACGGTTATTGAAATGGTTTACTTAAGTTGCGTATTTAAATGTCAATTGAAAAAATCAATCAAGAAACATTTTTAACACGGAACTTGAAATTAAAAGAAAATAATTTGAATGAAAGTTATAATTTTTTTTTGTTAATGGGTTTCTATGAAATCCTTCCATAAATATAATTTCATTTTGGTATTTAATTATACTTATCAATTTGTTTCTATTCATACACACGCCAAAAAATAAATAAAGCTATGAAATATTCTCTATAAAAATGCTCTAAACACACCGCTAGAATGACCGCAATTATTCCCCTTAATTTGGTCTCATATTTTAGAATTCTTTTATTTTTATCCAAATCGGAAAAGGAGATATTTTCAATTTCATTTCTATAACGTTAAAACATTGTTGCAGTGTAACTCCGCAATTAAGACGTTCTTCTTACATGAATATTGTTGTTTGAACAAACTCTTTAATTGATTCGATGAAAGAATGTCACGCCTCCTCCCTGTCAAATGGTAATAAATAATTTTTAAACTGGAAATAAATTGTCAGCAAATCTTATTTTGCCAAAAACACAAAAATCGCCACCATGGAATTAAAAATGCAAAGCAAAAAAGGCAAATATTTCGCAAGTGTGTCGCCTTGTTACTTCGTAGTTTTTTGTTATCGGAAACTAAAAATCGTTATAAAAAATTTTTACCTACCGCACTTTTATTAAAGCGAAAATAAAATGAGTTAAGAAAAAAAATATGTGAATAACTTGCAATCGAATACGATTGATCTTTATTTCGTTTCACAACAACAGACAGTTGCAGAGAAACAGTGGTGCTCTTAGCAACATTGCCAGACAACAGTAGTAGTGAAATTTTTTTTTGTGACTAACACTTTATGGACACTCAAATAGACGGACACGCGCACTGGCAGACAAAAACAAACGTGGTTGCACTAGCCATGCCAGTGTCAATGGATGTTTGTAGGCGCAGGAAACATTTGTGTCCTCTTTGCCATAAAACAAAAGCAACACGAAATTTTTTTGCTTTTGAAAGGGTTTCTATTGGACTGCATAGTAGAGCAAAACCAAAAAAAAATTGGCAAACAATTGCATTGTCATTTAAAATCAGTCAGATTGAACGACATACGATTTTACACAGCCGTATAGATTCAAGTTGAAATTCATAATTTGAGTACAAAGAGTAGAAGACACACTTGTACACATTGGTCTGACTGGGAGCGAAGCGGTATCAACACGTTAAAGGTAGGCTGAGGACCAAAAGCAGAGGTGAATATTAAAAAGTGAATATCGCAATAATTTTTCTCTGGTACTGAAATCTTCACCAAAAATCAGTTCATCTGAGCATGATTTCTACCCAACAGGATTCTATTAGAATTTGAACAGACTACTCGAACACACAAACATACGTTGCTAAAGCGGAAAGAATAAAATCCTCATCATTTTCTGGGTATCGAACTTGCAACTTTCATATTAGTACAGCATCTATTTGGATACAGAGAAACTTCTGAGAAATAACACTCAGGCAATCAAGATGCCTGCCAATCAATAACTGTGACGTTGTATGTTACATTTTATTTTGGAGATACAACTGTGCTGTTGTGTGTTTTGGTAATTTGGAAAGTAGAGTTGTAGCATCTTTTTTGTTAGTTCGAGGCAGTATTTATTATGGCGCGATTATGGATGGCTACAGCCGAACTACAGTTGCGTTGCCGGCCAACCAGAAATTTGTAACTAAAAACTCTAAAATACAATTCTCAGTTGCCAGTTCCCATCCGTACTATCATATTCGGCAACTGGCGGTTCGGTGGTCATTCATAATCGAGCCATTAAACTGTTAAAAATACCGGGTCGCAGGGACCCGCTGTGTCAAATACAGTTGAAGAGGGCTGCTGGTTTGCACATTATAGGGTGCCTCCGTAGTCTAGTGCATGAGCATTAGTCTTACCAATATGGAGCTGCGGGTTCGATTCCCGCCTAGACCCTGTGTGCTTCTACAATCAAGCTATAAGAGCTTCGTAGAGTTTGGAATTACTGAATGATGAAATTACTCGTTCTAGAAACTTCTCATGCAATAAAGTCCCAATTGGTCGTGTTTTGTGGCTCGTGGCACCGTCTTGTTGAAACAATATTATTAACTTCATCATAATTCTCCATTGCAGACAAAGATAATTTGGATATCATACGGCTATCATTCGCCACAGTTTCACTAACAGAGTAATATTTTGTGCAATGCGCACATTGTGATGATGTACATTCTGCAACCCTTCCAGTCTTTTCAAATTATCACCATATCACATCGTATTGATCGAAAAGAGATCATGTATGCCCCACCGCACTTGTACAGTGAGTTCTAACTATTTTTATGCGTTCTTCGGTTATTAAACCATTCTTATTCGTAAATGGCAAATATTTTACTAAATAACTGACACTTCAGATGACAGACATTTAACACCTGACAACCTTGCCAGACTGGCGTTTTTGAGACCACTAAATGGAGAACCCACTAGTACCTCGGGTTACATTTTGGGAATTTTTTTTTTGCCTTTGGTTACTTCTCTATTCATATTTATTTACAAACAAATTTTAACTTTCTGTTTATTTAAAGTATACGAACTTACTAATTTTTTTTAATAAATAAACAATTAGAAAAACAAAATATTTATTCACAAAAAAATAATAATCAAAATACATTCAGCATCACTGTAGGCTGTGCTATAACTGCACCGACACCCTCTACAAACGTTGCAAAAAGTGCCCATAAGTGTAAAGCAATGCGACAATAAGAAACCTAAATATGTGTGTATGTATGGCTGAGTATATAAACTGTCATGCTCAACAATCGCGACCGGATGTACCAAATCTGATTTTGTATGAATGTATTCGCTTGTATTGCAGTTTCTCGTTTGAATGGTTGAATGTTCAGGCTTTTGTTTTCACGTAGATTTTGAAAAAAAAAATCATTTAAAAATTTTACAAAACAATGAAAATTATCATTTATAAATACCAGTATATTTACCACCATGTGACTTTATTTGGTTGGTAAGAAACTGAAAATTTTGTTTTTTAATTAATTAAAACGTAATTTTTTTTTGTACATAAATCGCACTCTCAATTAATGCATATTTTAATCCATAGTTACATTAATTGGCTGCCAATATCATTTTTATTAATTCTTCTCTTCATAATTTCATGCCTCTGGTACTTAGACCGCCTTGCACACTTCTGACCTACCCATTATGCTCCAAAAGGATGCTCTATGCGTGACATGACTTTTGTACAGATTATGTATAATATTAACCTAAACACTTCCCATGATATGAAGCCCATTCAACACCGATGAGAATTATGCCATCACGTAGCAGAACTCACGGAACCTATGATTTTTCTGCTGAGCCATGTAGTAGACGTCATCTCTTTCATTTTAATCACCTCATGAATTTTAATTAAAGACTTTGTAATATTAATTAAAAAATTTATTAGTTTTTTTTACCTGTAAAGAAATTAATATTATCAATTAAATTATTACTGTTGATTTATTTGAACTAATTTTCGATTAAATATTTAATAATAATGATTAAATTTTTTAATTATATTTCTTTTTTGAGCGAAGGTCTTTTTTATGAAAAGTTTTTTTAATTATCTATTTTCAATATTTCGCTACCAAATGCAAATTATTATTTCCTGAAGATATAAGTACCATCTTAGTAGCGAAATATTGAAAAAAAAATAATTAAAAAAACTTTTCATAAAAAAGACCTTCGCTCAAAAAAGAAATATAATTAAAAAATTTAATAAAAGTCAAATAAAAATAGAAGTGAGACTAATAATGATTAAAAATTTAATTAAATATTTTGTAAATTTCGAAAAAAAAATTTTAAAGCAAAAAAAACATTTGAATTTAAATCGAATGCTTATTGAGTATTAATTTCTATTTGTTTAAAGAGTGTTGCTTTTATGAAATAAAATAATCAGAAAAGCGTTTAAATAAAAACAAACCAAAATAATTAAATTTTTAATTGAATAAATATATTATTCTAATTAAAGCTGTTTTTTTAATAAAAATAAAAAACTAAAATTTTTTTTCTCTATATGAAATTTGCGAAATCGGTTAAAAACGTTAAAATATGCAGCATCAACAAAATTTAGCAACATTTTTCGCCTTATTGATAAACCGTTATCATTAAAGCAAGACATGCATGATACAACCGTTGTACAAACTTCAAATAAAAATATTTTTCGTACAAGCGAGACAGAAGACGAACGGGCTCGCAAACGTAGCAATCTTTCATACAACCTCTTCAAATTGTTCCAACATTTATATCGTCTGTGACTTCCTTAACACCTAGGCCTTTTGCGGAAGTGATGTTTAGGTAAGCAGTTCTACAACATGCCTTCTGTAGTGCAACCCGAGTTGCATATTAATTTGATATAATTAACACTTGTAATGAGCAATTACATTGTTGCACTTGTTAGAATATTCAATTTAATTAAATTGCGACCTCAAGCTCAACGTCGTATTAATTTTTAATCGATTTAAAAAAAAGAATACAAATGCAAATACTGCGTGCAAATAAAATTAAAAGCAAAAAAAAAGGTTGACAAAATTAAAAACATATGTAAATGTTTTCAGCATTAAAGTATGAGCAAGTTCAAGCAAGCAAGAGTTTAGGGACTCTTCCGTCTAATTGCGCTGGCAGTAACACAAAAAAAATAATTAATTTATGAGCTGTTTTATAAACAAATAAAGGAATATGTAATTTTAAATTTGCGTTTAACAATGTCTGTGAAACATTGCAAAGTAATTTAATCCGCGCTTCGTGATATTATGTTTGTAATTATTATTTGTATTTGTAGCTGCTGGACTGGTAGTTGTTGCTGCTCTTGCTGCAGTTATAATAACTGAAGACAGCATATTGTTATTGAAAATAGGCACATGCATACACACGCACCCTCGCACTCCCACTCACACACAAAATGAGCAATAATGCAACACTTTAGTTTAATGACATTTTAATTAAAAATTATTAACAATTAAAATTAATTTATTTTAAAAGTATGCAGACGCTCTAGATAATGTGGGTGAACTATTTAAAGTACATAATTCTAAACACTTAAAATAAGCACACGAGAACAAGTAAAACGTTTTAAGCTGAATTTGAATGCAATTGCAGATTAATTTGTGCTGCGTTTAGAGAACAGATCTCAAAATTGCTAGAACTGTTGAACAATTTGGACAACAGCAATGCATACTTTAATGATTTATTGCTACCATGTAGACGATAGATTATTATTAAGATAATGCTTTAAAGAGCAAATTGAAGCCTTTAAAGATATTTTAAATATAGAACACAAAGAGTTAAAATAAAAAACTAAACGATTGTTTCTCTCACATCGCAATATCAAATTAAATTAATATTGAGTAGCGAGCATTACACTTTCCCAAATATCATATCGCATTTGATCAACAAGAGGGTATTAACTCTGAATTTTTAAGGAAATCAAGAAATCAAGGAAATAACAAAATCAATATATGTATATCTACTGTGAAAATTTCATCTTATTCACATGAAGTATTTGAATCAAATACAATTCAAATGTAAAGAAAAAATAGTTTCTGTTTTAAAATTTTGAGTTAATACTCTCTTGTTGATCAAGTACGATGTCTAACTACTCAGTAGTTATAACTTTTTTCTTAACATTTCTCCCATACCCCACTTTTTTACCGTCTAAAATATTGTTAATGCAGGTTTAAGAAACAAAACTCTAAGTGGGAGGTAAATCGCACAAAGTGATATTTGGGAAATTTTACAGAAGACCGCAAAAACATGTTGAAACTCACAAAAGCAATAAATATACAGGGTGTCTGGTAGCCGATTTATATTTTCACACTTAAAAAAAATACGTAATAATTGACACAAAGCTTTATTAAGAGCTTTGAACGATATATATTTCGTTAACCATCGGTTAACATCTTCAGGAAATTTTTATTATTTATTATTTATTCCTGAAGTTGTTAACCGATGGTTAACGAAATATAGAAATGTATAGAAAAATAAAAAAAAATTGAGCTTGAAAAATAATATATAGTTTGTTCTTAAAATTAAAAAGGTTAAAAAATAAGTATTAAAAAAAAATAAATAAAAGAGTAACTTTCTTTCCCAGTATAGTTTGCCTCCCACCTACAAAAATTTAAAAATAAATTTAACCAATGGACTCCTCTTACCCGTTTGTTGCTGTTAATGTTTTTCTTTTCACTACTGACCCTTCTGTTCTACATACGTGTAGAAAATGCCACCTACAGCTTGTCAAAGTAAACATTTGTTTTATTTTTTTTTATCTTAGAATGAATGTAACTAATTGTTAAACAAACATTTCAGTTCGATTTGTAAGGAAGTGAAACATGCAACAAAAATTAATTTTATTCCACAATCAATAGAATAAAAAAAAAAACTAAAAAGAAAAAAAGTTTGCTTGAAAGCAGCCAAACTACAACCAGTGCAAAATATTCTTTTTTTTATAACTTAATTCAAGCAACCCATCCCCCGTTCATTTGTGAATCGAACTCAGTGAATATTTTCAGATAAGAGATTTGCAAAAAAAATAGAGGCGAGTAATTTATTTACATTTTGAATAACATCAATTCCTACGATACTTGTTTCATTAAAATATTTCGCGCAATTAAAAAATTCGTTTCAAGTTGGATACATTGTATAATGATTTATTAAATAACATTAATATTTTTTTTATTTACATATTTCCTCTTTTAGTGTATATCGTCATATGATTTCAAAAACGCCGTAAGTTACAAAAAATTCGAAATCGACTTTTTGATTGTTAATGAGCCATAGTATCAAAATACCTGTGCCTGCAAAATTGTGTTCTAAAATTGTGCCTGCAAAATTGTTATCAAAAAATTTCAGAAATGTCTAAGTGCAAGCGTAGAAGTTAGTTTAAAAGTATTTTGCTTCTCCTGTAAAATTTGTTGAATGTAACTTAGGGCTTTTGTGAATTCATATGACGATATGTATTGCATTTAATTAGTATTAGGTATTAACGACAATGTTAATAAAGCTGCGATCGGACATGCTTTAAAAACTGCTTTGAAGCTATTAGAGCCAGTGACATGTGAAGTAGTGTACGGTGTCAAGAAGAATTTGAAGCAAGAAAACGTTGTTGATGAACTCGTACATGATGGATTTAATAGTAAAATATAACACAGCACAACAAAATTAAGGTTTTTTAAATTTTTGGAAATAGAAATAGCTGATCCTCATGTATATTTATCTGCTGATGACCATGGCATCATTATTATTGGGCTACCAGCTCTGCTCTTTAAGATAAAATGACGTTTATACTTTGCGTAATTTTTTTATTTTAATATATTTTATTTTTATGTGCTAATCGGTCAGTATTCCTCCAAACCTTAAAATACTTTCTGGATGATTAATTTTAAACAAAAATATTTTGCATTTGAGTGAGTGGCCGGGAATCGGAAGCGCTTGCAGAGTCAACACGCCAACTACTCAGCCATTAGCATCGCCAATGACGGTTTCAGCATCCAACATGATCGATAGTGCAGTCAGTCTAAACTATAAATCAAAAGTGATGAATTTTTCAGTGTCACTCATATTCGATAGAGTGTCCCGCACTTAAGTGAGCGAAATATCTGCCGACTGTGAGTTTTCCTGTATTTGATGGTGAATCTGTTCATGAGAACTGGTTTCAAGTCACATTTATAGAGTAAAAATTTAGAATCCATTTTAAGTGTTCTACCGATGAATCAATTTTTTTTTATTTATTCTAGACAGTGGCCATGTGCATGAGCCTCCGTAGTCTGGTGCATGATTTCCAATTCCCGCCTAGACCCTGGGTGTTTCTACACAGACAAGCTATAAAAGCTTCGTAGAGTTTGTGTTGTTAAAAAAAAAAAAATGTAAGTCTTTGGTCAAGGTGAATACCAAGATAATTATCCAGTGAACACTGCTGTGCAGTTTTGCTGATTGTAATGACCAATCTAGTTGTAAAATGTGGGCAACCCACACGTATGCTTGGAGTAACAGCGTCATCAGCAGAAGTAGAGGTGCGTGTACGGAAGCTGGCTGACTTATACGAAGTATAAATTAAATATGAATGGGATACTGGTTTGGCCCCACACCCCAGAAGTCTTCTTTCGCAATTACAGGCACTATTTTCAGCAAAAAAATATTTTGCTGTCATAATTCTTGTGTGGCATTGTGACATCCAAACCAACATTTTCTTAATCTTTTTTTTAAAATTCTATAAAATTTTTTTTTTTAAATTATAATCATGTTTGATGGCGAATCTTGACTTTAAGACAAATTTGAAATTTTTTGCTGCTGGTTCTAAATTAATTTTTGCAAAAATTCTGCACATTTACATAGAAAAAAGAAAAATCGAGATTCAATTGAAAAATACGAGAAATCAATTAAAATAATAATTAGATCACAACCTATCACGAAAATTTTCAAGATCAATTAACGGTTTTAATTTAAGAAATTTCAGTTGTTTTGCATTCGACAATTTTTTCGTATTTTAATTGCACTGCTTTGAGAGAACAACAAAATCCGTCAAAATAAATGTGGATTCAGTTAAATTATTAATTAATAAAATAACATTTACTGAACAAATACTTAATTGGAAAAACAATAGCTTTTCTGTGTAATATGCCTTATGCTAGCATATCGCTCGTTTATTGCAACAAAGTCATATCTCCAAAAAACATAAATAATGAGTTAATAATACAAATTAATTCGTCATATCACTTTTTCTCTCTTGTGTAAAAAATTAATTCAATTCGTTAAAGAACGCTTGCCTCATCGAAGGCGGGTATAACGAATGATATAATGTCAGATGCGTTCGTTCAAGTCATTTACCATTTACCATTTACCATTAAATTGAAATGTTTATGTCTATTTGTCATCTCAATACAGGTTACTCTCGTACAACGCGGTACATCCGTTCCAAAAAAGTCACGTGTTGTGTGGAAACTCTTTTCATGAGGCAAAAAATTACATTTTAATTTTCATTTTATCATATGAAATCAATATTGTTGTTGTCATAGCTGTCAGACATCACGATTTATAGTCATTTAAAAGATTTTAAAAAATTAATTGTCTCTGGTTTTGCTTTCTAGTGTACCATTCGTTAAACAGGGCGTAAAATTGAGTTGACAGTTCGTTGGATAAGACAGCTAATGGGAAAATATGCCCATTAGTTACATAGAATTTTCGTTAAAGTGCGTGTTTGCTATACCGGGCTTCGACTGTATTTTTTTTTATTTCTCCATTGAGCTGTATGTAAAATGAAAACCTTAAGCATGTTTTTTGCGAACATACTTTTTTCGAGATATGACTGTGTTGCAGTAAAGGAGCGATATCTGTAATTGAAATGTGTTTTGTCGAATGCCTGATATATATTCGGCTCAAAAACTATTGCGGTGTGCCAGTGGCAAGTAAATGCATGACGGCAAGATTAAAATCTTTGTGCAAACAAGTTAATGCAAAAATTTGAATATCAATATTATTAAAAACAAAATATAAAAATTTATATTTTAATTCGCTTATTACGTGTAGTTAATGACAATGTCTAATTATTTTGTCATAACATTGCTGTTACAACGATTAGCAACACAACACGTTCAATAATGCGACTTTTAACGCGATAATTGCACTTTTAATACGAGTATTTGTTCGAGATGCAATTTTAATATTAATAAACTATGTAAAGTTTAATTGAACAAAATCACTTTATGAAACGTTGCTTGTTCTTCCGCTTATTAACTGATTTTAATTATTAATAATTGCCGTGAAACTTTACTTAAAATATCGTGTTTATTTTTAAATACGATTATTTTTATTAAAATCTATATAATATAAGTATATTGCCGTTTTATGCAATAAGAGTCAAGCTAGTTAGTTAATTAAGTCTGTAGACAATATTTATTGAAAGCTAAGAGTGTGACGAAATTATAAATATTTTGCCGGTTTTCTTGTCGTTCAATATTAAAATGAAAGGAATTAATTATAATACTGCTGATATTAACCCTTGATATCTAAAAGCTGGTAGTGGAAATTAACATGTAACAAATGCATATGCTTTTTTATATTTTATTTCTTACATGTTACTTTGTACTCTTCAACTAAGGGAAATTAATTTCCTTATGCAGAGATTAGAGGAAGTTTCAGACGTGGCCAGTCTCCCCGGGGGCTTTTACTTGAGTCGTTATAATTTGGCCGCTTTGTGATATGATAAATTGTGGTTGAAAACAGATGGCTATTCGAACTTTCGCGAACAATACTTGTACGAATATATTACAATTGCAGCCGATAATTCTTTTGCTGACACTCTAAATACGAGGTCTGTTCGATAACTCCATGACCATTTAATCAAACATTTTTTTTTCGGCAAATCGGCGTTTTACCTTTTAACATAATCTGCTTTTAGATTAATAAATTCAGTCCAGCGTTTTTTAAATTTTTATATTTCTTCGAAATAAAAATTTTTGTCAAGGCCCTCAAAGTAGGCGTTCGCCGACCATGATCTCTTCTTTAGACGTGGAAAAAGACAATAGTTCAGGCGGGGTTGTTAAATCTGGAGAATATGCTGGATACGGTAGCAGTTTATAGCCCAATTTATGGATTTTTTGCCATACTGACTATACACATGGTGCACTCGTGCATTGTCTAAATGGAACAGCACTTTTTTTCGCCAAATTTTTGAATCTACCGATTCGAAGTGATGTTTTTAAACTTTATCTGGTAGCCCTATGAATACACAAAACAAATTACCTCTAATTATTATGTATTATATATCGATGATGTCTGGTATTTCACTACTCTGTATATCTTCCATATACAGGGTGTCTGGTAGCAGATTTATGTATTTTCAAACTTAAATAGAAAACGTAACAATTGCCAAAAAGTTTTATTTAGAGCATTGAACGATAGAATGGAAATGCGGATTTTATTTTTTAAAGAATATGTCATCCAGATCCTTCAGATTCTTTTTTAAAATTTCATGAATAATCGCTCTTGGAAGTTTCGGTGAGGCTGCTATTTTCCGTATTGAAAGTCGCAGATTTTCACATAAACTGCTTTCAACCAGTTCAATGTTTTCGGATCGACTGTGCCCTGGCCGTGGGGCATTCATAGCCGAAGCAGTTGCGAACGAATTAAATTTGCACTCGGTCCATCACTTATTCGCCGAATACCGGACTTTGAACAAAATTGTCGACGGGGAATTACGTAAGAATCATTACTCTAAAAAATTGTCTCCACAGCGAATGCGCGATGCTCACTCGACCACTACGACATTGTGACTGACAAATCCGCACAATCGATAATTCCAACGGCGCCACCCTCCCTCCGCACCGTTTATTACTCTTTGAAATAATCGTATTTAAATTATAAATTTGCCATCAGACACCCTGTACATCAAATTCATTGAGACATGGAGATTGTAAAACGAAATAAAATTAATAGGTTCGCCAGCTGATGTCACCCGATATATATTTTTGAATTCTAATGAAAAACGACCTGTTCTGCAGTGTTATTAGTATTAAATAACTATTTCTAAGCTATAAAGCCCCAACCATAAATGACCAGCATTTTAACTATACATTTCTTAAATTGAAATTGAAATCGAGTTCAGTCAGTGTTGCATGTCTTGCATCATAATTCTTCATTTTATTTTCCCTTTATTTTCAACTTCATTGAATAAAATTGTTGCAAAAATTATGTGAAATGGAATCGCTCTTAAAACTATTTATGTTAAATGACTATTATTAAAGTTATTTAAAACAAACTTCTTTTAACACCAAAATACATTTAAATTTTACGATACCCGCCCATAATAAAGTGCAAAAGCTACAAAAGAAATCATGATCACAAATGACTAAAAACATTCAAAAACATGTCGAAAGCAGTGTTTCACATTTATATGGTTTTATAGCGTTATTGCCATAATAAAAAATCATATTTTTTAAAAATTAATTTTTTATTTTGTTTCAACGGAAACAAAAGTGCATTTGTACACCTTTGGCAGTCATTTACATTTTTATATGAACATTTTAATATGTTGGCGGTAATAGTGTAATACAGGCAAATCCCTGTATAACGATAACGATATCAAACCCATTCATAATACCGAAAAACTAGTTATACCGCGAAGTTTGTTTTTCCAAAAATTTTCTTTTTATTATTGTATTTTCGATAAACAAAAAATTACTCAGTTCATAGATATTATAAAAATAATATTTTTAATTACAAATTTATATATTAACTTTTAAGGTTAAAGGCTTGTTTTTATTTTTTACTTTTCTATTTCGATATTTCGTTAACCATCGGTAAAAACATCTTCAGGAAATTTTTATTATTTTTAAATATAATTTATAAATTAATGAAAAAAAAATTAAATATAAGAAATAGAAAAATAAAAAATAAAAACAAACATTTAAGCTTAAAAGAGAATATATTAATTGTTATTGATAGAAAAAAGGTTAAAAAATAATGATTAAAAAAAAAATTTTTTATTTCAATATTAAATTTAAAAAAAACCAAAAATTATTAACCTTTAATTAGGCGCATTAAGAAAATCACACAATTATTCGCATGGGGTCTGACGTGTAATTTACTTAAGACTTAGCGCGATCAGAAAAAGTTACACTATTAGTCGCATGGGGTCAACACGTATTAGTAAAGCGACACGTATGTACGCTTTAACGATCCAATCGCAATTAAGTTATGCGCTCTTTTCAAATGTATGAAGCTATAGAAAAAACAAGTTCGCCTCGAACATTTTAACGTATCAATTTTTCGCTTTTAATTTCTCCTGACCCCATGCGCCTAATTAAAGGTTAAATATTATTTTATACGGTTCAATATTGAAATCTATTCGCTCTTATTCTACTTGACGTTGGTAATACAAGACAACACTGTTTTTTTTTTATCTTTCACTGCAAATCGGTATTCAAGTTGTCGATTTGGCCCTTTATTGATGATTTTCAATGCATGTTTGGTATTCTGTAAGAAAATGCGACGTTTGACTTTGGTTTTGTCGTCGCCATATTTGCTACTGTGTTCTGCCGTATTCCAAAATAAAAGATCCAAATTAAAGTAAAAAAGTTTAAAAAAATATGGAAAAAATTAAAATCACAAATTCTTGTCTTTTCAAAAAAAAAAAAATGCAATTGTTTCCAATATTTTCCAACATCTGTCTTCTTGAATTTTATCCATTGTGGACAAGCTTCTCCCTCCATGGAATTTAGAATCTGAGACAAATTCTTTGCCATCACGGGCTGTGACAATCCCATGTTGGAATCATTTTCAAATCTGCAATGGTACAAAACCTGAGCCAAAAATCGTAATGCCGCAGCCAATTTACGATTTATCGAATAATGGTTGATCTAGTCCCTTTTCCTTTTTCCTAAACTAAGCTGTATTGTATTCAATACATGATTATATGATGGGGTATTCAACCGAAAATAATTCTGAAATCTTAAAAACGTGCCAAAATGAATTGCTGGATAAAATTGATTTAAAATTTTTCACTTAATTCTCAAAGGGAAAGTTAAAAATACGCGATTTCTTCTTTCCAATATAAATTTTTTTTTCCGTTCTTCGCCACTGTAACAGAATCGCAAAGGAAAATTTTTTCTAAATTTATTCTTATATTTTTCACAACACTTTTTCTACCAAAAATAGGACATACATTCTGTAACTTTTGGTTGGTTGTTTGTTTCGCAGGAGAATTCATGTTAAAAATAAAATAAACTTACAAAAACATAAAAAATCTCGCTTTTTTTCTTACTCTTCGTGTGCTTCACAGCATGATAACAATATAAAGTAAACAAAATGTATCAGCTGACAAAAACAACGTCGACGTCTTTCTAAAACTGTTACAGAATACCATATTAGTAATGATATTGTGTTAAAGTGGTGTTGTCTTCAAATTGACGATGATATTGACAACGCCAAGTAGCATAAGCGCGACTAATACTGTGGAAAAAAATCATTGATTGAAGTTTGTTTTTGAGTTGTTTTTTGGACACCGCCGCTTCCTGAATTTCTCTCAAGACCAACGATTTGAAAATAACATCGTGAGTTGGGTTATGCTCCTCTTCCATACTGCTGTACTCACTGCTTTCTTTTTCTTAATAATTGGTTACATCCAGGATAAATTTAATATAACATTCGCTATATAAATGTTTTATCGGACTTTCGTTAAAACGAGATTCGTTAAACCGAGATTTGCCTGTATTATCAACAATTTTTTATTTTTCCATTTTTTACTTTTACTGAACTTTTTTGTTAAAGTTCTAAAGATCACAGTACTATAAGGTCTTGAAAGGCTTTATCATCTCAATTTAATACTTCTCCAGGGAATATATTCAAATAGTTGAACGTCAGTTAGTCATACTTATGGTCGTAGTCAGTCCATACTCTTTTTAAAGTTTCATTTCATTTCATTTATTTTAGTGTGGTTTCATTATTCATATCACTGTGCGTGCGTGTGGTCGCTAATATGAATTTTTTATTTATTTGTTTTCTTTCTTCGTCAAAGCAGCAACAATAAACCGCAAAATATCAAGAAGTATGTCTGGCTGTCTGTTTAAAACCAAATAAATCCCCAACTCATACAACGTGTTTTTATTTTTCTTAATTTTATTTGGATTAAAAGTAGACCATTAATCGTTTAATACATTTATGGCTGCAATTACACTCTAAAATATTTATGAAATTATTTATAATAAAACCGCAATATGTTTGGTGGGGCTACAAATCGCAGAGCATTTAAAATCAAACAATTAAACTCATGTTGGAATTTGTCCGCATTTGCCATGTTGTCCATCTCCATGACTGCCTGTCTGCCTGCCTGCTTTGCTCATTTGTTTTTCAACGTACATAGTTCGACTTGTAAAGTCGTGCTGCTTAGTTTAACAAACAAAATCATTCAGTCGGCTTAAAATATTTTGTAGAAAATGTGCAATTTTCTTTTTAAAAGCTTTTAAATCAGTATGGTCGTGTGTATGTTGTATGTGGTACATAACCCAGCAAGCATTCTGAATGAAGTAATATAATAATGCTGGTTCTTATGTCAACTGTAGCAATTAGTAATACGACTCCTGCAAATATAATTTAAAAAAAAAATTCAGTTTTAAACTTCAGTTTAAATATTAAAAAAAATTTCTATAGACATGTATCACGAAATCTTAAAAAAGTTACTTAATAAATTTGTAGAATTAATCGGGATATATGATAGTGGACATGCCTATCGGTATGGCTTCATTTCCATTAAATTTTTTTCAATTTCTGCTGAATCGCATCAATTTCAATATAAACTTTTTATTTATAAAAATGCAGAATCTCACATTATGCAAAACGTACAGAAGAGCTCTGATAATTTCTTCTTGTATTTCAGCATAAAACTTTATTTATAAATTGCTTGATTACTGGCAACTATTTGTCTCGAAATAATTTTCATATTTAAAAATGATTTCAATTGATTACTGACATAAAAAAAAAAACCTTTTTTTTCTCTTTTTAGCGCAACATACATGACTTAGAGTCAAGTGGTGTAGTACCCGCTGCAATAGCGTAAGGTAAGTCCCCAATATGTTTTTTTTTTGAAGAACTTTTTAAACTGAAATTTGCAAATCTGAAGTTTTGCTTAAGTGTAAAACATATATATAGATACAGTGAGACCTTGATTATGCGAGATTCGATTAATCGGCAGCATCAATTATCCGAGAAATAAAAAGAAAATATTTTTGAACGTGGTTTTTATTGGCGACACGTCTTATATTTTTTTTTTTTTTCATTGTGATGTAAAGAAAAATATATCTTCTTCGATAGAAGAAATCAAATGCACACTGCTAGAAGAAGAATTTTTAGTTCAAATGGCCAGAATGATTCTTTTCCATTCCATATCTGACGGCTTAACATACTTTTATATTTTATTAGTTCATACACTTGTTGGGCAGTACATGTACATGTATGTTTATTTTTATGTGTAAAAATTCCTTTTGAAAACAAAATGTCGCCTGATGCTCAGTTAAAACACATACTGTGCGACCGCGAGTACATGTACTCGTATGTTGCTTTGCAATAATTTTTTTCAATTAAATTTTAATATTTTTCAGCCAAATATTTATGAGGCTCGCGTGATTAACTGCTTTAAAACATTTTTCTTTTTTTGGTAAAAAAAAGTTTTAATAATGCTGTATTTTTAATACTCGTGGCTTCTTTTCAATGTTTTCGTACATAAAATTTCCATAAATATATTTTTATTACTTGAACTTTTATATTTTTTATTTATTTATTCTTTTTGATGAGTTTGCAATTGTTTTATGGTCATGTAAAGTAGTTTTCATTCATAAGATAAAAGACAAACATTCAACATATATTAAATAGGGAATTTATTAAATTATTCTTCAATTGTTGTCAAATAATGAAATATAGAAATGAGGCAGCTAGAGAACGGGGAGGAATCCTTTTGTTTCTTATTAAAAACATTTTTTTTTTCTTGACTTCTCAATGCATTATATATACAGGACCATTGGCTGCAGAAATGTTCTAACTCGATATTTTATTTTTTAAGAAAAATGTAAAAGTGTTTTTCCCATCATGTCATCCACATTCTTCTAAAATAAATAAAAATGTATATTCTGGTTTCAAATTGAAAACAAGGTAGCAGTGAGAAACAATTTTGCACGTTCAAGCGAGCAGTGAACTTTTGAAGTTATGATGCTTTTGCACCAAAGGCTCCTTAGGACAAACTATAAACTTACAATAAATTTTTGTAGTCCAGGTGACTGTTGGAATGCGTGCCTTGTGCAGGCTGCAATTTAATACAATTAATTTTCCATTAATATTGTTTCACATTTTATTTAAAAAATTTATATTATTTTATTTTAAAATTCAAAAAAATTCTTTGTTACTGTGAAATTGAAACTAAAGAAAACTAAAAAAAAAAAACAGCATTTTGTCGGCTCTTTTAAAAGACGGCAACAATGTCGCATTTAAAACAAACACTTGTTGCAACAAATCGCTAAATAACCAGCACCAAAGTATTTAAATAAAATAGTTATAAAATAAATATTCAAGAGATTGGATAAATAAAAAAAAAAAAAAACATTAAAGTGGCAGCGCACAGCCAGCCTTTTAATGAACAATTATTTCAACGTGTGTAATTTTTTTTTATTTATTTTTTATGCAAAATAAATTTACATTTGCACTTTTATGCATTTGTAATATAATATCAAAATGTTTTTCTATAAAAGCGTTTTTTAATTTTATTATTGTTGTTTTTTTTTTTGTTATAACAACACACAAATTTTCTGTTTTATGGTTTGTATGAAATTCAAAACCATTTGTTAGACGATCCAAAATAATCGTAACTTTTAGTTAAAACATGCAATTTTACATGTAACAGGTATCAAATGATCATGTAATTTGGTAAATTATGATGGCAGTACAATTCAAAGCAAATCTGCTTAACACAAACGTTTTAGCTCGGCTCACAAGTCAACACAAATTATGGTTGTAAAAACAGCAAAAACGTTTTAAAGCTTTAGACGGTGCAATAGCAAAATGCCGGGGGTCGTCGCAGGAAGTATTAGCAGTTGAAAATGGTGTAATATTTATTTTATTATTATTGTTTTTTTTTTTTTTTTTGTTCTTAAAAAGTTCAAATTATAATTTTAATTTTAAGGATGGCCCAAATTGTATTTTGGTCAATGAGAATGAAATAGAGTGTTGAACTCATCATCTCCTCATATTTATGAGTTGAGCAGACAATGTTTATCTATCAAAAATATTCATGCCAATACAATTTATATGCAGCCAAAAAAAAAATAACGCGGCGGCAACACTGTGCGGCGAGGAAAATTCAGTTTTACCAGCGCCGTAACGAGTGAAGTTGGTAGCAGAAAGTGAAAAATTGCTAAATGCATATTAATTGATCATGGTTAACATTGCGGCTTTGTTTTTTTTTTCGGTATGTCACGTTTCGTTACCGCTAGGCGGGATTTTATATATATTATAGTTTATTATACTTCAGTGAAATAATGTGCTGGATACACTGGATAAAAGAAGCATTCTTATAGGTACAGGGGCCCCTATAGGTCATTTTAAATTTCACTTTACAGACTAAGCAACACTAGCACATGCATGTTCTGCTGGGAGGATGATGAATCTATAGAGCATCTTATCACCAACTGGCCTTGGAAGATGGATATGAGGAGAAGGTTCTTGGACAAGTTGACGCTTACGGATGGGTACCTCCGGTCTCTCCCACGGTCCGATTCATGAGTGTGTTCGACGCTTGATATACAGCATGGGGTGCACAATAGATCGGGATGGTCGCGGTGCTGGAGGTCTCTGGTTTAATCCCTTTACCATTACATTAGAGTCAAGTTCTCTATCCTTCTCTCTCTCGTCTACAGCCTTTCCCTTTTCAACTTGTTTCTGTGTAATTCATTCCAAACGTAGGGGTATAGCCCAAGAAAAAAGTTGAATTTATTCTACAGAATTTAAACGTGTGCAAGGTGATGAGTTTTTGTTAAGACACTTGAGAAGGAGTAGTATTTATGGACATTCGATTTCAATTTTCCAACGGAAAAAGTGGCTGGAAAGGCAGTTGCCGCGGTTTATTCCATATATGTACTGTTCGATAAAAAAAAATGATTTTCTCTGTAATCCGTAGTGCGATTCGCTGTGAAATCCTCCACAAAACGATAGAAAAGGCCATATTTTCAGAGCTCGCTAGGAACGTGCTAACAGTGGAAGTCCTTCAATTATGCTAACGTATCTGCCTTTTTTTGCAGGTATTCAATTGATAATGGTTTGTTGCGATTTTCCAGCTGAATGTAAAGCAATAATACTATTGTGTTTGAACTCCATTTCAATAGACTTTTTTAACACTTTACACTTCTGTTTGTAAATAATAGAATAGCCTGATACTTGTTACAATAATACAATGAGCTGTCATTAGTCGTGTGCACTGTGATCGACGACCCTTGTATATAAAAATAAGTATAATTAATAAACTTTATGAACAGTCAGTGAGACAGACATTTAATTTGTAATTTAACACGCTAAAAACAAACAGTTGTTTAGTCATTGTTTTGCATTGAGAGGAAGTGATATTGAATGAAAAAGAATTGTGTCTACGAAAAATTAAAAAATTAAACATTTCAAAAATTTCAACAATACCTTTGGCCGAAGTTTATGTCAAACAGAACCCAACATTTCACTCTGGAGAGTAACCGTTGCAATCAAATGGCCTATGCTTTGGAAAGTCTTCCTATTGACACAACTTCGTTCAGATTCGTTTTCAAGTAGTTTTTGCATGGCGTAATTTGCTGCTACGCAAAGTCCAGCAGAATACACATTTCTATTCCCGGAAAGCGTTTATTATCACTCATGGAGTGTGCTGGCTACAATTTATTCATTAGCTGTTGCTCGAAGAATTGTAAGAATTGTTTGAGTGAGCTTTTGCATTGCATTCAAAATTATTAAGTTAAATGGATTAAATTAACTACAAATAAAAAAAATAAAACAAAATTTTAATTAAAAATTTTGTAGTTTCAATTCAACAATCAATTTGATTTTCCGATGTAAAGAAATTAATAATATCAATTAAATTGCTATAGTTGACGTTGAATGGAATTCATTTTCAATAAAGCTTTTAATAATAATGAAAAATTTAATTAAATATTTTTAGTTTCCAAAAAAAATTTCACAGCAAAAAAAATATTTGAATTCAATTCCAATAATTAATTTGCGCCCAATAATAAACAGCATTAGTAGAGTGATTGTAAGACATTTTATATATGCACATTTTAACAAGATGGCATTTTTGTGGAAGAAAAGAAATCAACATTGGAAATATGACAAAATGGAATTTTTTTTAAATTTTAGTTTTTTAAAATGGATGGCGCATATTCACAGAAAGTCCCCATCGAAATTATTTTAAAGAGCAGTAACATTCTGGCCATTAAGGTGCTTTAATATTGTGTGCCTTTCAAGTTTACAAACACTGTTGCTACTTTCATATGACAGCACATTCTACTGTCTTGGCAATATTTTTAACCAAAAAAAAAACAACACTTAAAATTTTAGCTTGTGGCTTAAATGTGACACCTTGATGGTTAATTTAGAATTAAGCATGCCAAGCTTTTGCAGGAAATCACGTGATATTTCATATAATGAATGACGGAAAAATTCAGTCTCTATAAATTTTGCCACGCGTGTACGTTTTCATCACAAACTGCATTATATTTATTGCAAAGAGAAAAGGTTTAGCAAAATATTTTATTTAATACAAATGAAACTCATGTCCGCAGGGCACCCACAAGCTGCAACAACTCTATCAGGTTTCGAATGCAACATTTTAATGACATGGGCATTTAAGTTCTAACAACACAGGACATCATAAGAAACAGGCCTACAATGTAATACAAATACGTTTGCATAAGATTTCTAATACACACACACACACACACACACACATATGGATTGCGCACGTTGAAAGGTGGAGCATAAGTCAACTGTAAATAAAATAATGACCACGAGTGACATGCAAAGGACACACCACGCTCTTTGTTTATTTTAAAGTAAAGACCAAGTCACCTAATGAACGTTTTAGTGGGTTTAGTTCAACACGGCATGTTACACTCTAATTTGAGTCTTTGGTTGGTAATTATTTCTAATAACTAATTAAAAGAGTTAATCTCTTTTTAGTCACATTTATATTGTTTTAAAATGAATAATTCCAGCGGGCTTTCTTTTTGCTTGCTGAGTGAGGGCATGAAGAATTTCGAAAAGTTGTTGTAATTGTGTCTGCTTATTTAGCGCCACGTTGACGCCATGATTTTGTAAGTGACTAAAATAATCATGATTTCATGATTTCATGCTTCAAAAGCAAATGAAAATGAATGAAGGATTAGTAGTAGAGAATGCATACATGCGGTACGAGTATTTGGTGTCGGTATCTTTCTCTTTATCTCTGCGCCTGATAGTGATTCTAAAGCGGGTGGTGTCACACACAAGTACTTTTCATTTCATTTCATTTCATTTCAATATTGTGTCACATACAATTCATTTTCTTACCAATTATTGACACTTTAAATGTCTTTTCAAATGAAAAATGTTCAAATGAAACTGGCAATGGCCGTTGTTTAACATTTCGATTACTTTCGTATGTGTTTGTATTGGCATTTGGATATCGTATCTGTATCGCTCCTCAAGAGTATCTGTTTGTCGGTACTACTGTCCCTGCCCTTCACAGGCACATTGGTTTCTCTTTTAGTTTTCGATTTTGTAGTTTTGTTTGGATTTTCAACACTTGTTGATAACTTGCGGGGTATGTGTATGTACATTTTGGCTGTTTGTTGTCACTTTGATATTGTTAAGTGCTAAAGAGTCTTTAAGTAAAATTATTCACAATATACAAACATACTTACAAAAATGCAAATGAATATCTGCGGCAGATATTTAAAGCATTAAATCTATTTTGGAAACTATTTGTGACATAAATTTTGCAACAGTACAACATGTCCTGTCCAATCTTTTACAGAAGGCAGCAGCATTTGCCATTCCATTTTTGATCTAATTGTAAGCCAACATTGGCGGCTGGGATCGGGGCGATGAGGCAAAATATGAATGATTCATTGAATAGTCACCTCAAAAAAATATCGGAAGGGAGTCACGTGAATTTGGTCGATGTCAACGCTTTAAAGACCCAGTGATGCATGCTTACGCATGCCCAATAACGCTGCTTCACCCTGTAATCATGTGTGATACAAGTATTAAGGAATCAGAAGCTCTTGGCATGAAGATGATGCAGTGTGCTGTTTGATGAACTGACTACATCTTTCAGATCTCAAAAAAGCATTCAACTGCCTCGGTTTTTTAAGACGGTGCAAGATACACTTCACCCCACCTGATCTCCTTACTATTTATAGCGCCTACATCCCAGCGAAAATGTAATAAAACTCTCATGTATGGGCCGTGGCTATAAAGACTATTTTGAAATTACTCGGTCGAGTGCAGGAGAGGGCGAAGAAACTCATTGGGGATGGTAGTGTAGCCAAGTTTATAGACTGTCTTGAGCATCGTCGCCATGTGCGGTGCGTTTCGTTGATCTATCGTTACTATAATGGGATGTGTTTTAATGAAATTGGGAAACTTGTTACCGAAACCCGGTCATTCATATGAAGATCGTGTTTATCATTCGGGTATGTTGTGACACTTGCATTTCTCATAATATTTGCGATTGTGACTTGAACTCGCAAGCGAATCTTGGCGACTTCAAATCGCAAGGTTTTACTGAAGTAAACTGGGATATTAAGACCAAGCCTAACTTTAAAGAAGCAAGAAAATGATGAATAAATTACATCAATAATGTTTTTGGGGTATCTGACTCAAAAGTATAAAGGGTTTTGTAATATTTTTTTTTTTAAATATTGAATTGATAAAATGTTGTTTTGATCGGAATGTTCTTCGCAAAATTATGCTGACAGTGCTGAGAATAATTTAAAGAAAGTAACCAGCTACTTTTCCAATGATGCCATATAAATTTATTAGAATTTTGAAAAATGCATTAGAAATTGTAAAAATATCAAATCACAAATTACAAGCAAAACGCGTGAGTGTCATCTATATATATAAAGCTGAATGTGTTAATTATGCTACTCCTTCCACATGGTTTTTAACACATTTTATAATATAAACGAGCTTAACTTCGCCATTTGTGGACCAATTGCGATGAAATTTGGTGCACTTAGTCTGTGCAACTCTGCGGGAAGGCTATAGGGTATTACTTTTTTTTTAAACTAGGACCAGGAGGGCGATAGAGGGGAAATTTCTGCCCCTCCGGAACGTTCAAACCGATTTTAATAAAATTTAGAACGGATAGATTTTCGTCTAGAATATCACATAGCCTATGTACATTTGCAAAAGTATTAGCAGGAGGGAGACAGGGGACAAATTTCTGCTTCTTCGGAGCAATCAAATTGATTTTAAAGAAATTTAAAATTTGGAAGACTTTGAGTTGAAAAGCCACATTGGCTATTAATTTCTTTCAGAACTAGAACCACAAGGAAGGCAGGGGCAATTTCCGCGTGTTCGAGACCAAGTTTGGTGATTTGCAAATCACAGGCGATTTGAAAATAATGCGAATGTCAGAATATGCCTGATTAAGAGTGCATCTATTTGTAGTCGTTTTGGCATAATCCTGGTAGACTAGCAGTAGAATCGCGTCTCAAGTTTCAAACACCAATGATTGCCGGTGGCTCAAACCAGTGGCAGACCCTTTAACCATTGAAATCTACGCCACTCCCAGTATTTTTTCTACACTCTATTGACTCCTGGTAGCCGAGCGGTAGTTCCCAAATTCTAACCTCATCACTGAGTCTCTTTAAGGCTGCAGTGAAAGATACCAGAGTCTTCGTTAGGAATCTGACCTAGAACACACAGACTGATAGACTATTCAGTCTCGTAGCTTAGTTCAGCTCTTATTTTCTAAAATGAAAAAAACTTTTTCGCTAATAAATCAAAAAAAAAAATCCGATTCTTGTTTGCAATTAAACGCAACTATCGTTTGTGAGTGGCGGAAGTGAAATTTTAGCCAAAAACAAAAAACTTTTAAATTAATGCTCTACCTTTTTTGTAAAGAACTCAAGTATTGAATTATTTTGCAACTCTGTACGACTGACTAGTCATTGTTGAAACGCAACTATTCAGTTCCATCAAGCGTTGCGTAGTTAATATTTTGTCATTTTGTCATTTTATGTTTTATTTTCTTATCATTTTCCAATTATCTGATCATCGTTATGAATTTTTAATATTTATTAATATTAATAATACAATTTTATATTTATAAATGGACAGACAGACATATTAACAAAGTAAGAAAAAAGAATTCAATATAATGTTTTTCTTTCGATTCTTTTGTATTCCTTTTGTGTGTGTGTGTGTGTGTGTGTGTGTGTGTGTGTGTGTCGGTATGTATTTATTGCTTAAATGGTCAATTTAAAAATTTTAAGAAATAAAAAATTATCATTTATTTTTTTCGCTGTTCTTTTATTTGAAAGCCGCCTTTATCTGCCGCTTTCTCGTTACGTTTTAGCGATTGTCTTTGAATAAAATAAATAAATCAAGAAGCAAAACAAAAAAGCGAGTTAAAAAAAGAAACAAAAAAAAATTAAAAAGTGTTAATACACGAACATCTGAAACGCCAAATACTCGTGCAGTTTATTACTTGGGCCAGCACTGCTTAGCCAACTCAATCAATGCGTGGCTTAATCGTTGATTTCCAATCTATACTTTGTTGCCCGTCATTATCAGTGTTCAGGTGTTGTTCCTATTTTTTGTTTTGTTTTGTTTTGTTTTTTATTTTTCAAATCGCTATTCATTGATGCAGGAGGCATTGGCTGTGGAAATAGTTTTTCAGAATATTTAGGTAAATTAATCACGAAAGCCTGTTGCTAATCAAAATCGAATACAATATTTCTTTTATTTTTATTTTTTTATTTTTTTTTTTTTATTATTATTTCTTACTGAACACTTAATTTAAAGGGTATTGTAACGCAAGTCTCTAGAGCGTTCGCTAGAAATCGCACACAATACAACGGGATCTAGCAATCCTTAAATAATTCTTAAAATTTATTACAGCTGGAATTAAATTAAGCCCCTAAAATGATTCACAACTCAACTAATTTCAGTTTTCAATGTTACAACTCAACTAATTTTTTGCATTATGATACGCAACTAATTTCAGGTGTCTTCGTTGAGTTGTTAGTGGTATTATGATTTACATTATAAAAGCTTAACGAAGACAACTAAAATTGGTTGTGGACGATAATCCAAAAAATTTGGTGAGTTGAGGTGTAACATTGACAACTCAACTTTGTTGAGTTGTGAATCATGATAGCGGCAATAATTAAATAAGTTAATAATCCAAATATTTATACCTCAAAACCTCATTAGGGTGCCCTGTTTGTCTAGTTTATAGCATGCTGGTTCTTCAAATAAGGGTGGAAGGGGGGTTCTAGTTACACTACATTCCTAGTGCAGTAAGGAAAGATATTGTATTCCATGGTCTCTTTGTGATCCTCGCACAAGCTGCAAAAACCGAAAGTCTCCCTTTCTAACTCACTGACCATCGATCAGTAGTGACCAGTCAAACCTTCTATCAGAATCCTCAAGTCGCTCGAACTCATTCACAGTCTGAGTGTGGCAGTGCCCCATCTAGCCGAGGATGTTGGGACTTCGTGACCCTACTCTTCTAGAAATTAATGCCCACCTAACCTAACCTAGAATTAATTTTCATAATGCAAACGAGAAAGATTTGTTAATTCCTTTTTTATTGTATTAAAAATTTCATGACGGGCGGTTCGTATATCATTTCTACACCGTGGTTTATTTTCAATATACAAATATTCGCTAAATTGTTGGAAATTTTTAAATATTCGAACATTCGAACAGAAATTAACCATTAGCGATGATTTCTCGAAAAAAAAACACTCGCAAAATTGAAGAAATTTTTAAAAATGCGACTGGCACACAAAGAACAAATATTAAGTTTTGTTTTATTTCTCTGAAAGTGCTTCCTTAGTCTATTGCGTCAGCATTAAAGTACAGTGACAGGCAAAATTAAGCGCAAATATTTCCATATGAATTTGATCACAGGAAATTGTTTTGGTTGTAAAAATAATTATAATAATACAGTTCAATGTAAATTTGCTCTTTGTTTACGAGTACTTGATGAAGTGGTAAAATTTAAAAACAACAAAATGTATAGAAAATTACCCGATTTTATCAAGAGATCAAATAGTAAATTCAGTATGAACCGCGCCAATATCTGAAACTTAAAAGTAAGAATTGTATCCACGAAATAAATCAAATCAGATCCTCTACATTTATGCTGCCATTTAACCTGCCATAAGGTTCGTAAAAACAAAATATGCTTTAAAACACTTATGTTACACACTGTATTTGAAAGATATCAACACAGCCGTTAAGCATGTTCACTTGTCGCTATCTCACGGACGACTGAAGTTAAAGCGCCTAAAAGAAAATAAGTTAGTAAATAAGGTTATAAATGAGGTGTGTTCTATAAACAATTCTTTGGTGAAATTGGCACAACTTTTAGCAGAATATGCAAATTATAGTCCCACGTATATGTGTCCATTCGATAAATATTTAGGAAAATCCGCGCTCATATTAAATATTTCATTGTTGATCATAATATCTTCAACATTCACCGGAAACAGACACATAATGTGAGAATTTTCTGCAATCAATTTTGAAATTTTCTGACTTCATTTTTGCTTTTCGTTTTTTAATTAAGTAATTTAATCAAAATACTGTAGTAACAACAACAAACACAATAGAGAAACATAGCCTTTCATTGCGTTCTGGGAAATTAATTTAATTACATTTAAGAGAGATAAATATTGAAAATAATCGACAAGTTACAATTAAATAATTAATTATATAAAACAATAGATATAAATTCAAAGTAATAAGCCGTCGCCATTAGGCTTATCTGACGATGCTCATGGGCTCAGATAGACGTTTAATGATAAAATAAAAAATAATTGTTTGAAGTACTTTAATGAAAGAAACTAGAAACAAATTAATGGAAAAGTAATACGAGAATTGTCATTTCAACATATGCCAACCGGCATATGTGTGTTTCATGTATTTTGTCAATATTTTATTGTGCTTTAGTTGTAAGTAAATTGGAATTAGTTTAAAATGCGTGTTAGAATGCATTTTATTTTATAGATTTAAAATATAACAGGAAAGGTATTCCCCATTACACCGAGTTGTGTAAATTAGGGAAGGCCCAGGTTTCGTTAATAAAATAAGTGAATTAAAATTGCGGAATGAGGAGCAAAAGGAGTTGTTTGCTGGACACAGGGGATGAGAAAATGGTTACTTGAGTGTTCGCGAGCTCGAAATATAAATAGAATTTTATTAAATTTACTCGTATTATAATTTTTTTATAATTGCCAATACAAGTTTATACAAAGTTACAGCACTTGTTGAAGATGTTGAGGAGCCGTGGGATGGTTTTTGTATGAAAGATAAAAAGCGAATATACATAGTCTGTTCAGAAGAAAAGGAGAATTTTGAATTTGTTCGAAAAGTATTTATTTAATCATCAATATCCATTTTTCCCCCTTGAAAGTAAACCCCCTCAGATATAATGCACTTATGCCAGCGCTTCTTCCAATCCTCGAAGTACTCCTGAAATGCGGTTTTCGGTATGGCCATCAGCTCGTTCTTCGATTGTGACTTTATCTCATCAGTTGCTGTAAAACGCCTTCCCTTCATTAGTCTCTGCAGTTTGTGGAATAGGAAAAAATCGCAGGGAACCAAATCTGGTGAACACAGTGTTTGAGGCGCATGATTAGGGTGTTCTTTTTGGCCAAAAATATGCGAACAAGCATTGATGTGTTTGTGAGCTGGTGCATTATCGCGCTTCAGAATCCGTGATTCCTTTTTCCACAACTCCGATCGTTTGACCCGTATTGCTTTACGCAAACGTTAAATAACTTCCCTGTAGTATTTTTGTTGGCTCATGAAGTCATGCTGCACCACGCCATTGTAATCGATGAAAACAAAATCCAGCTTTTCTTTTGAACAAACCTCGTATGTTAAACGTAACAGTTATCGCGGGGAGAATATTTTCATTTTTATGAGTGAATTCAAAATAATTAAATTTGAGGACGGAAAACTAACTTTTTAAATATTTAAATTCATACAGTACAAAGATAGATAGATCGATAGATAGATCGATAGATAGTATCTAGAATAATTTAGTATTATTAAATAAAAAATATAAATAAAAACCTGAATACTGTGAAAAATATAAAAAGTTCTTTCAACAATGTGCTTGATTCGAGAATTTCTTACTTGTGTATTGTAATACATTTTTAAACAGATGTACTTGCCGTATGGTGAAGCTAGTCTATACGTGCATTTCGTTGGTACTGCTGACAATTCATCAACAAGAACAACATTTTTGTAAAAGATAAAAAAATATTTCATTTCCCAAATATGTTTGAGATTTACACAAATAGAAAATAGAATTCTACACTTAATTTAGGATTTTTTCTGGATTTAAAAATTCCATACTCATTTTAAGAATATCCAGGATTGGATCTCTCAAGTAATTTCTGGTAAACTGGCATTAACTGCCTGTTCATAGACCCTGAATGAAAATAATCATTGAGCATTTGTATTGAACACAACAATAAAAAAACTCAAATTGCTTTTGTTTTCAATATAAATGGCGAACGATTATTTTCGCTCCGGCTTCTATGAACAGGCAAAATAAGTGTCTCTTTCACTAAACATACGAATATTTAAAAACAACTTTAATTTAATTAAAAATCTTTATTTAAAGTCTGTTAAACAAATTTCCATTTCCACGAACTTAAATAACGAAACACAAGAAAGAGGGGTAACGCTTTACTATTTCGTATGGCAAAAAAATTTCGTATTGTTTAAAAAAAGGACTAAAAATTTTAATTTTTTTTATTTTTCAAAATCAATATTTAAATGGAGTTCGCAGAATTTAAATTTGAAATGACTAAATGTTGATGAAAATGAAAAGCGACATTTAAATAAGAATTAATAATAAAAAAGAATTGATGAAATTGGCTCCAAGTCAAATCTACAATAAGGAATTTATTAGTTCTTGCAGTAAACTTTGTCTTCAAAGTCAGTTGTTTTATTTTAATTAGTTTTCGTTTATTTGAATTTTTGACACACTATTTTTAATTCTTTAAAGTAACAAAAACTTTTTTACATAAATTTTATTTTTTTTTATTGGAAGAGTTATTTAATAACAATTTTTATATTTCTGTACATAATCAGAGTGTTTTTTTTTACTAAAATTACAATTCACCATCATCCGCCACGGCTACACAGAGCTGTCAACACCAGGCGGTTGGGAAAGCAAAATAAAACAAAATTTCTAAAAATTAAGAACGAGTGCATAAAGCAGAAATAATAAAAATAAAAACAATTGAGCAAGTTTTACGTTTCACTCAAGCCAAAAGAAAAATAAATAAAAGAAGAAATGAGGGGAAATTGCGCACGCACACTTTAACAATCAGATAAATTATGGTAATAAAAAGAGCTAATGAAACTCTGCTCCCTAAGCCACAAAATATAGTTGAACTCTTTCAATACACAGACCCCAACAAAAAAAGATCATTTTATATCATGGAATACACAGCAGCCATTTTTGGGGACTGGCAGTTGTATACCTGACGGTTGTTACTTGGCTTTTAAAGCGCTCTTAATAATGGATAGATTTCTAAGGAAAGCAAAAAAAATTGTTATTTGAGCCAACAAAATAGTGGGAAATTTTATTTGAAAAACTTTGCTGTCTGTGTTCAGACAATGCAAGAAAGATTGTTGCATTACCCTTTGCTTTCTTCTTCACTCTTTTTTAAGCACACATTAATAAAAAATAAAAAAAACGAAAAAGAGATTAAGCCACAGGTCTTTTGCTGTGTGAACGCGAAAGAAGGTTCAAATAATCTCAGTTTCTTGCCTAGTGTGAATTGGGACACAAGTGCCCGTCACAGCTACGTAAATGTTTTATTATATCGCTTTGGAAGAGGGTGGAATTTTCTTTTACTATTGCAAAGTTTAACATAAAGACTCCTACGGGTATATTTCTTGTGTGTACTCGTCTGTGCACTACAAGAGTATTCCTTTAGATAGCGCTAATGCTTTGACTATTTAATGTTTTCAAATTCAAGCTTTTAGCTTTCAAAATGCATTCACACGTTTTTAGTTTATTGTATTTTACTTATTGAAAGCTTCTTGGAAAGTAGCAAACAAAAGCTTTTAGTCAGTGTATATTTAAGAAAAACCCGTTGCAAAGTTTTTAGGTTCCGCAGAGCATGTGAAAATATTTAAAATTTGAAGTTTACTGAATGCTTTTACATTTTATAAAATACATAGTGTACTATAGGTAGTTATAAAAAGAGTTATATATTCTTCGTAAACTATACGAAAGATACAAAAAGTGTTTGAATCCAAAAGACCTGTAGGGTCAACGCTATAACTTGCTCAGCCAACAGCACCCTCAAAACTGCACTGTAATAATAATGACATCTGGCCCAGTTGTTTCTCATTAATTTCAATACATTTATATAACCTTTTATACTTCGTTTAATAAAATAGTGTTATTGCTCTATTTACAATATGAATTTACCTTCATTTGACTTTGTGTGTATTAAACGTGTTATTAAGGCAATGAAAATGACCCAGTCAAATAGTGTAGCGAAATGACCAAGTTTTGGGTTTACTAAGCTGAACGAACGTAATGTCATTGAGGATAATCGAGGTTCAACTGCATTTTTTAGATTCAGTTTTATTGGTCCCGAACTTTAGTTATGATTTCTGAATATGCGCCATTATTATTAAGGCGGCTATACACTGCTATTGCTACATTGGTATTCTGCTTGTATTACTCGTATTTCTTTTAAATAAATTATAAAATTATTTGAAAGCACGCACGGCCAATTAACACAGAAAATAATTGAAATTTTTTTCAATTAAAATATTGGTGATATCAATTAAAAAATTGTTTAAAATTTCACCAGTAAACACATTAGTAAAATCAATTAAATTTTTATACTTAAATTAATTGAAAGAATATTTGTCTAATTGCAATAATTAAAATTTTAATAGGTTGTTATTGTAGTTTTTTAAATAAATTTTTAATTATATATATTAAATACGGAACTAACAAAATAAAAACTTTTAATCAACGTTTTAATTGGGCGAATTAAACTCGATTCCCTCTCTAGCTCTCCGGGAGCTATATATTTATTTTTTTATTATTGATCTATTTTAAGTAATTAAAAATTTAATTGTATCAATTAAACTATTTAATTGAAATAAAACTTTATTAAGGGGCTTAAATAATAAAAAACAAGCAATAATTTTTTCTGTTAAATGGGCAACATAATTTAAATAATAATAATAATAAATAATAGAAAATATTACTGATCAAACTTAGAAACCAATATCGCAGAGCTTTATTTGCAGTTTAGAAATTGACTAAATAAAAATAAATATTGAGAGCCATTTTGTTTATTATTTGTTTTCGCCGACATTTTTCTTTGATTAAATACCATCGAAGGAGAGTCCATCAAACAAAGCTTCTTATGTACATCAGAACTATTTTTGTTAACTGGAGTAGGATTTGAACGCACGTTTTTCGGTCTACGCCGTACCACTTCACCTAACAGTATGTTCAGTGTAGTCGCATTTTTAACAACTTCTGTACTGTTTGCTGGGAATAAGTTTGTGTATAATTGTTTTTTTAGTTACGTACAATTTCTGTTAACAAAGCTCTTTAATCCATCCACATATTTGCCTCGAAAGCTTTGAGTGTGAGTATTGCAATTGCATAACTGCATAACACAAGCACTTGTTGGTGACTGCTGGCAGTGAGTAACCCCTAGAACCTAAAGAGCTTTCATTGCTAAAAAAAATCAATGCAAAAGCTTTCGGTAAGTTTTATATTTCAAACTGACACTTTTCACAAGCAGAGGACGCTGTTTCGAAAAATAAAAAACAATTAAAAATGAATAAAATCTTTAAAAGAGTTCTTTTTTTTATTCATACATGACAGGAAACTTTAAATTTAGTACAAATTGTTAACAACAAATCTCAAAGACAGAATAAAATGTGTCCGCTTGTCATTTACATTTCGTGCAACAACACTTGTGTTATATTTGATCAATGTGACACTTGTAAGCAAATGATGTTAATGATGAAAAATTTATAGCCGAAAGGAGAAATGCAGAAAAGATTTTTTTGTTTTTTTTTTTTGGAAATCATAGAATTGAAAATTTTATATCGATTTAAAGTAGACATAAATTTGCCTTCAATGGAAACAACAGCTAAGAAACACTATCAGTCAGTCACTTGGCGGCATGAGTTAAAACACAAAAAGAGGGATATTTAAAATTGTTTTGTTTACTTAAAACGGGTAACAAGAGTCTGCACAGGAAAAGTATCGGAGTGGGATTATTTATTTTTGTCTTTAACAAAATTTAAATCACTTTTACAAACAAACTTTTAATACAGAAATTAAATCTTAATTATCACAAATAACTCGTCGATGGGTTGGTTTTTTATTCTGTAGATTCGTAACGGAGTTGCCAAGTGTTTGTTTTTGCTTGTACGTTTTATCGTTGAGACAAAAATTATTTCTGCACCGTATTGAAAAAGTATTATATGTGCACAAAGTTGCGATTTTTCGATAAATAAAAAGACAAAAAATTAAATAAACAAATAACTGCAAATCGTTTAAATCGCACAATAGTCGCCAGTTCATTTTTCCAATAGATGTAGCAGTAACCCATATTAGATGCCTTCCAAGAATGGTGACATCTTGCCTCCGTAGTGTAGTGATTGAGCTTTAGTCTTATCAATTTGGAGGTGCGTGTTCGATTCCCTCTTAAACCCTGGGTGTTTCTACAGAAAAGGTGTTAGAGCTTCGTAGAAAAAAAAAATTTCCTTCGAAGAAATTTTAGAGAAAAGGATAGAGTAAGTTCTATTTGCTACACAAAATAAAAGTTTGTTTTTAATTAACACATTAGAATAAAAGGTTTTTTTTCAATTAAAAGTTTAATCAAATTAAAATTAATTAAATTTTTAATTAATTTTTCGGCTCAATTCTTAAATAATTAATTTCGTTTTTTTTGGATTTGAAATGCACAAAATGACGTCTTATTTTTATTTAAATGCTTATCTGCTTGTTTTATTTCTTATATGCAACAGGGAATAGAATTTTAACTGAATTTAATTCAAATATTCTTTTTTGCTATTAAATTTGTTATTATTATTATTAATAATGTAATTAAAAATTATTCACAATTAAATCAATAATAATTTATAATTTTGCACAATCTATTTTTTTAAGCTTAAAGGTTTTTTTTTTTTCTTTATATTTATTATTTATTTATTAAGCTTAAAAAAATAGATTGTTCAAATAATAAAAAAGGTTAAAAAAAGTATTAAGAAAAATTTATAATTTTATTTTGTTTTATTTTGCTTCTTTTGATTAATTTTAAATAAAAACACACACATCGCAGATCCTGATGATGAAGCTAATGGTTCGAAAGATATAAATGTAGTGGAAATTTTAATGTGTGTTTTTATTTGAAATTAATCAAAAGAAGCAAAACAAAACGAAAAAAATTTTAATAAATGAATTGATTCAGCAATACAAATATAGACTAAGTCAATCTTTATAAAATAATAATTTTATTGATATCATTAACTTATTTACAGGTGAAAATCTAATTAAATGTTTAACTGATATTACAAATTTTTTATTAAAATTTAGTTACAATTTTTTATTTGTGATAGCGTGGTAGTTGATTAAGGTCGCTGTGATATACATACATATATTATCATAGACACTAATGAACATAAGAAAATCTGTTGGTGACTGGAATAGGGTTTGAACCCACGACTGTCGCGCTGTATAATTGACCCGCCAACTACTTCAGTCAAGAGCAACCTTAAACTATTTTGATATTAATTCTTAAAACTACTTATGATATCAATCAAAATGGTATTTACATATGTATGAATTTGTATGTCTGACTCTGCTGGAGCATATATTAATGACATTTCAATTTAAGATTTGAAAATGTAATTGAATTTACATTAGTTAATAAAGGTGGCTTCCTTATTGCAGGGGCCTCCATTGGCTATTTAACTACATCACAGAAAGTTAATCAAGCGTAGCCAGGCTATAGTAGCACATTGCTGAGCGCAAGCATCTTGGGTAGGAGCCTAAGTACAGTGTCCTCTTCCAAAGAAACACCACTTGTATTTCTCCTTAACACAGCCCCCAGTAATCTAATCCGATCTTCACTAAACTTCACGGGAACTTGCCGTTATTTTGAACCGCGAAGCCTTTAAAAACGTTATAAATTTTCTTTCTTTGACGAGATCTTATGGAGTTCTTACGAAAAACGACCGTTCGATAAATTGATTTCAATTAAATTTGCGGCAATCGATGATGTTCTGGGATTTTGTAAGGGGTCTTCTACTATGAGGTTTCATTTTTATGTGGAAAGAAACGATTTTTTTTCAGCGAAATCATCGTATGTTCATTTAATTGTATAGAGGACGTTATGCTATTAAATGAAATAAAAAATCTGCCAAATAGCCGTCCGTCACTGCTATCCGAAGATTCGGAGTATCAACAGTAAAAAAATACAGCATAAAACTGGTCACTCCATGACTCCAGTCCGCTCCCTACCCTAAGGTCAATATAATCCGATCTCCGAATCTGACCAAATGCTGGACAATGGAACACATTGTTTCATCATTCTGCCCACATGCCCTACATGTGATATCCTCCTCAGCCCCATGCGGCCAAGATGAGACCTCATCTCCTATTGACCTAATTTTATGCCAACCAGTCTTTTGAGTGTTGGCCTGTTCAGGCCGAGTAATTCTCTCCATTTCTACCGGTTCGGATTGCTCTAGAGTACTCTGCTGATCCTACCCCCCTTATATAGTTGGAAAGTTAGAAAATATATTTGTATGACGATGTGGTAGATACTGATATTGTATCGTATATTAAAAGTAAAATCTAAATTAATTAAGCAAAAAACTACTAAACACCCGGCAACACTGTCTGTACTGCTTCTTCTTTCCCTTAAACAGTTTGAGAGAGTTTCTGCAGGAACGAAACCATCCATTCTTTAATCTAAACAACAAATGTCGCATAAAAGCATCTTTGTTTCTGCCTTTGGATTGCTGGTAACAACATCATCATTATTATTATTATTATTATTGTTTTATCTTCTATGAAATTGTCATGCGATACAATCAACAAACACACTTGTACACAGATCATGGTGTTTACGTATGTGTTTACGTTCATATGTAAATGTTGTACGATATTTGTTGTTTTAATGTCTACAACGCGTTTCTTTAGCCGCCGCCTTTAATATTCCTTTGATGACTTTGCGCTGTGTGTTGTCATTGTCATTGACATCGTCATCGCCGTCATCTTTTTTTTTTTCGCTTGCATATGTACATGCGTACATACGTATGTATGTGTGCAGGCATGTGTTCATGTGCATATATATGTACATACATACACATACATACTGAAAGTTTTTTTTTTTATTTTTTAATTTTTCTTCCTTCAATTTCCTTTATCTTTTTAAGTCGTTTAAAGTCAATAATATTGAAATGATTTCTTTCCTTCTTTCTATAACTTATTGCGATGCTATTAAAGTCGTTCTTAATGTGGAAGAGTTGTTGTGTTCCTTGATATGTAAAACATATTGCTTTATTTTTTTTCATCTTCTCAAATTCGTATTGATCTCAATTAGAATTGGAATCGTGAGTAATTTTTCGAATCACATGCAATCACGCACGGTCATGTCTAAAGGAAATGTTTATGTATACAGGATCGCTTTGCCTTAATTTAGGAATTGTCAGCGGTTTTTCTTGGAGCACTAATCAGGGGATATCTCTTACGTATGCAATGCAATGCAATGGTTCCAGATAGAGAGAGAGAAGGAGGGATAGTGGTGAAAGTGATAAGAAGAAAGAGCTTAATTCTTGCACAACTCTGCAATAGAGTGTTAATTATACAGCAAAATTGCGGCGCATCTGTTGTTATTTTTGACGCATCATTCTTAAGCTAATGGGAACCATTTTATTTATTATGGGCTGAAGCACAGAAAACTCAGAAACAATTGTTTGACTTGATCCGGCCGGGAATCGAACCCGGGTCTTTCTGGTAGCAGACTCAACACGCTATCTACTTCGCCATCAACTGATGTATGTGTTGATTGGTTGCAGCAACTACTTTAAAGTTTTCACGGTGCAGCAGTTTGCAGCAGAAGAAGTGTTATGAACTTTAACAGCGTTCTTCATACTCACGTCTTCTGACAGGCTCACGTGATTGAAGGAAATACGATTACGATTTAAGAGTTGCCCATATCTGCTGCCAACTAATACTTGGAGTGCGTGTGTGCGTTTGTGTTTGAATATGTTGTCAAAGTTGTTTCTGCCGTTGTTTTTAACGTACCATTTTTCGTTGTCATTTGTTGTTTTAAAGTGATTAATTAATTTCAATAACATTTTGCACATCATTGCTACAATTTTGATCAGATTTCGAGATTCGAAAGAACACAAATGAAACGAAAAAAAAAAAAAAATTAAAATAAATAAAAATAAAATTAAAGAACGTGGAAAACTTAATAATAAAGTTAAATTCGTTGATACTGTTTGTATTAAGCCGCTCTTTTAAGTTTTTGATAAATGCTTTTCTGTGCTGATAACTGGGTGTTTTTCAAATACACATTATGAAGTGAATGAAATTTATGAGATTTTGTTTGACTATAAATTTGAAAAAAGCAGTCAAAGATTGTGTAGGTAAAACATTTCGTAACGTGTCAACTAAGATTCTTTTTTTTTGTTGAATGTAAACTAGGACACTCAACGAGATATCTACTTAATCTCGCCCTATTGAGAGTTTTGTGGGCCTTCTTTAATGACTCATTTACCCTTTTGTCGTACACCTAATTATGTTATGACTCAGTCAACCATTCGCCCACATGTTCTTGAAATTTTCACAACCAAGTGACTTTAGTGTCCGACCGAATGCACTTCTTCACACCGAATCCGAACTTCGATAAATTTTGCAAAGTTCGACCGAACCTGCACTCTTTTTTTAATTTTTAAATTAAATTTAAATTATTTTTGATTGTTTCAACCACACACAGTGGACGACAAAACACGAAGAGCGCTGCTGATGAAAGTGTTGCAACTTTCGAAACCGGCATTGTTATTCCGTTTTGCTAGTCTATGTGTCAGTGTAATTTACAATTTTGTTCTTTTGATTTAATTTGTTTCTAACCAATCACTGTTTATTGAATGACTAACGATACATTTACACAAATATGTTTTATTTTTGGCTCTGAATAGTCGCGTTTAAAAATTCGTCGTTCCTCCCAGTTGTGTTGCTACCAATAATTGCCTGTCAGACACTTCTCTTTAAATAAAAGAGGAATAAAATATAAAACTATTTCAACATATTACAACGCTTTAATTAGTGTTCCACATACAAACGATGAAAATTAATTCATCAAAAAAAAATTCTAAACTTCTTCTCAATTTAAGATTTCGAAAATTTTAAATATTTTTCCTCCCTTCAAGAAATAGCGAGAAATAAATCAAAAAATACGCGTAATATTTTTAAATATTGAAAATACATTTTTTTCTAATTAGGGTTAAATCTTTTAGTTTAAATAATCCATCATTGTTTCGCAAACAAGGGGTTCGAGATGATAAGCCTTCCTTTAGTTTATTTTTTTTTTTTTATTTTTGAGAAACACGCCTTTTATTAAAATTTTAATTTAAATCTTATTAACATGTGTTTCAAAATCAAACAAAAAGAACAAACTTTTGTATGCAAAATACTTTATCATTTTGTTTTTTTTTCTCAGATATTTAGAACAAACCCATCACACTTTAAATCATAATTAACGCTCATCCATCAAGTGCGAAACGTTATGCAATGAAAAACACGGCGACTTCAAAAAAGGCTAACGCGAAAAATCTTTTAAAGTCTTATGCAAAATGTGACAAAAAGATGACATTTTCCCCGTTTCTAATGGAAGGGAATTTCTACAAGCACATCTGCATGTTAAACATGATGTAAAATTACAGAAATCGAAAGTAAAGTAAAACTACCCTGTTTTTTTTTTTTTTTTTTTTAAATTAAACTACACAAATTTAACGCTTTTCAATCATTGAAAAGGAAAACCTTCAAAGAAAAAAGAAGGAACAACTTGTAAAAGTTGCTAATTAAATTGATAGATGTCTATGAAAATTTGACAAATTTCATCTATTGCATTCGGCGAAGAATTTCAAAATTGTAGTTGGTATTAAAGTGTTGCCCTAAAAATATATAAAATTCATGGTTTTCGGTAACCCTCTTGCAGGCTGTTTTTCTTTTTTTCAATATGAATAATTGCTCCGCCAGGGAAATGGTCAATAAATTATACAAGTGTCTTTGTTTTTCTTCTTTGTTTTGACCAGCGTTTAAATTAAATACACCAAACATAGTCAGGCTTTCTATTCTCTTGCTCGGCTGTCTCTTCTTGTAAGTTGTTTTATTGTTGTTCTTGTTATTGTTGTTGCTGCTGCTGCTGCTGCTGCTGTTGTTATTGCATTGTATTGTATTTGACCAAATGACCATAAAAATGTCTCTAATTTGTCTTGACTACAATGTTGCTTTGTTGTTTCAAGAGCCAATATCTCGTTCTAAATACCAACGAAACGGTAGACAAATATTGTAGCTCCGTAAAGTTGTTGTTTTTCGTTTATGCCATTTGACCAGTTGAACAGTTGACCGAGCGTTTTGACAAGACAAGAAAAACATACATCGTAACATATTTAATCATCATCCATGTGCGCGTTTTATTCAAGATGTTATTTTTTCAATATAATTTTAATTTTTTGCATAAATTATTTTTTGGAATACCTGTATTATTTATTTATTTTTTCTTTTAAATTTTGTTTTCTCTAATTTTACATTTGTTAAATTGGTCGAGCGTAACATTTATTTTATTGGTTTAATCGTCTAAATTCGGTTTGTTATATTTATGACGGCCCACAAAACCTATTGGAGCAGCGCACTAAAACAAATAAATAAAATTCTGGAAATTTAATAAGTGGACGGCGAGAAATGTTGCTGATGTTTCTGATGAAGCGACGTACGTGAATAACTTAGAATTTTAGGTTTCAAACATCTGAGATAAATAAAACTTGCAGAGGCGATATTTAAGTATTTCAAATTACAAAATCTCGGTTTCGAAATAATCCTCCCGTTTTATCTGAACAGCTTTTAATAAAATATTCACAGTTCTTGCCAGCAAAAGAAAACTTCCAAAGAAGTGAAGAAGATCCTAATACAGTCGAACTTCTCTATAGCGAACTTCTCTATAACGAAATCTTCTCTAGAACAAATAAAATTCGTGAAAACAACATTTTTGTGAGTATTTTCATAGATTTTGATCTCCCTATAACGAACTTCTCTATATAGCGAAGTTCTATCTGTAACGTACAATTTTTTAAGACCTAAATAGAATTTTTCACACTAAATAATCTCTCTATTGCGAAGTTTTTAGCAATCGATTTTTTGCATCAATTTAGTCACATATGTATGTATTAATAAAAAAAAAAAATTAGTGGGTTCATGTAAAAACAATTTTTTTTGTCTTAATAAATATATTTTCTACTTAAAAAAAATGTTGTCAAAAATGTCTGCAGTTTCTCTACAACGAATTTTCTCTATAACGTAGAAATTTGACGGTCCCCAACTGCTACGTTATAGAGAAGTTCGACTGTATTGTGATCCGGAATTCTATTTTTTTTTTATTATTATTATTTATTTGATTTTTAATTAAATTTAATTATATGTCTTGTTCAGAGGCCCATAACTCGGAATCATAAAGATGTCTGCAATATTTTTATTTAAGTTTTCAGTTTTCTTATTTTCCAGGGTTTTTTTTAAACCCGATTTAATTCTTCTTAAACATATATACATATATATATATATATATATATATTGACCAGCGGCGTCCGCGAAAAAAAATGGACCGATGACTCCTCCAGCCACCATGCAGTCACTTTGAGCGGGTGTAATGGCTCCTCGTGCATCACTCGTGGATTTTTGGTGCCCCAGAAGCGATAGTTTTGCTTATTCACGTACCCGCTGAGGTGGAAATGAGCCTCATCGCTAATTATGATTTTGGTCGAAAAATCGTCCACTTCGTTCTCGAGATTGAGGATGGCTTGGGCGTAGGTTACGCGTTTGTTCACTTGTATTCTACATCTGTCTAGTTCACAAATGTCAAAACAGATTTGACATTGGCCGCCATTTGCAAAAATAAGAGCATCATCCAATAGGGTGATTTCTTTTGGCACACCTTGTATCTATATATTGTTAATCCATTCCTTGTTTAACCTCACAATAACAAGTAATATGGAACTTAAGCACTGCAAAATATTCACATACGGATCCTTTAGAATGTACGAATATGTCATTCTCTAAGGATGACTTGCATTTATTTTGCTGCGTTTATGAATGAAATCTATGGCACAGACTGTCTAAACATTTGAAGTGTTAAACAGATGTCACTTTTGATGTGGGAAAATTTAAATCAAATGTCAATAAACACTACTCCCTCTATCCTTTCTCCCAAAACCTTATTTCCTAGTTCCGGCACAATGCAGCGCATGTATAGGGGTCATCCCCTGAGTGCCGGTCCAAGAAAAAAAAAATATCCATAGATGATCCTCTGGTGATCAAATTTTTTGAAACGATTCCACCCAAATATTACATACTCTTGAGCAAATACAAATTTATTGTCTGTCAGTTACCTTTTAAATTTGAACATAAAAATCTTAACAAATTTATGGTCTTCTGCCGGATAATTTAAGTTGGCGCCGCTGCCTGCCAGAACAAATATATACGTAGTCCTTTTTATACCCCCTTATCTTATCCAACCGAAAAGGACCTCTTCTTCGTGAACCGAAGAAAAAAGACAACGATACAAATTAAAATATGAATGACATTACATTGGACAACAATTACACAGCATCAAGCAGACGCCAGTGTTATCAATAAACTCTGTTTAGTATCCTTTTTTTGTTTCTTATACTCGTATACATTTGTTTTAAATGACATTTTACTCATTCATTCATTCAAAATTGTAATGATAGAAACACTGATTTGTTTTTTTTTCCCAGTTGTAGCAATGCTGTAGACGTTGAGATGGATATCAAAATTTTATGGTTTTATAGACATCATGCAGAGTTTTTGTAAATCTATCTCTACCTCTACCTACACCACCTCTTTGTGCGTTTTTTTTTTGAGTCGTTAATAAATTGTTGCATGATTCTTGTATTGTGTCCTATCAAGAAGTCATTTATGCTGTTGTACAATGAACATTTAATAGTCGTCAATACATGCCTCTTTAAGATAAAAACGTTGTACATATTTCGTTGCGTCTTCTCTGGCTTGATCGCCGTTAATGAAATTATTGTGTTTTACGGCCATAAAATTAATAAAAAGAAGGATTTTTTTTTTTTTTGCTTTTGATGAACGAGTGAGTGGAGTGGCCTGCTTTGCAATCGCAATTCTTAACCTGTGTTTTTTCGGGGTTTTCTTCTTAATTGTAGAACGATTTAAAATTTAATACGAAGAATTGTAAATTGTGGTTTGAGTATTTATGATTGTGCGCAGGGCTGTTGAACATAGTAAAATTTTTGCTAAAAAAAAAGATTCTACCACAAACACGCAGAGAAAAAAATAAGATCAATTGTAGCGATCATATTATGCGAATAATCTATTGTGATTTCGAATTAAGTCATATCATTATAGTGGAAATAAATGCTGTTGTTTAATACTTGTAATTCTTTCCAACTCGCAATCGACATACGCAGTTCAATTCAATTGTAGACACAAATGAACGAAGTACCACCTTCAGCTTCAAATTGAATTCGTTTCCTTGACATCAGAGACGCGGCAGCACACCAGCATTCAAAGGCACAGTTGTAAAAATAATGAAGCTTTTATCTCTCTATCCCTTCACAACCTGTCATCCATATTACTATTCCTCTCCTATAGAAGGGAACACCTAGTAGCAGGCAATCAGCAATCATTGCCTGATTTCCCTACACAGAATAAAAAATAATGCAAAATTTTAATTAAAAATGTTGTAATATTAATTAAATTTAATTAAATTGATTAAATTAATTAGATTTTCACCTGTACAGAAATTAATAGTAGCAATTAAATTATTATTGTTGTCGTAATTGAATTAATTTTCAATTAAATTTTTAATAATAATAATCAAAAATTTAATTAGATATTTTAAAAATTTCAAAGAAGTTTTTAATTGCAAATAACAAAATTATATTAAAATTCAATTCGGAGAGATTTTTGTGTAATTTATTTTCTATTTTTATAGAGAGTGTTAAATATAAGAAATTAAACAATCGGTTAAGCTTTAAAATAGAAACCAGCCATCATTTTGTATATTTCAGAGTAAAAAATAGCTTTTTTATTTATTTATACAGGGTGGCGCAGAATGAGCTATATGGTTCAAATGGTTTAGAACTTTTTTATTTATGCGATTATTATAATTTTTTTTTTTTAAATTTTTTTTTTTTAAATACAGTATATTATTGGGGAATATTTTGCAATTAATTTTGAAAAATGATATCCTGTAAGTGATGTCCATTTTCTGCTTCGCACATACGTGCTCTTTTTAGCTTAGCCGTGATAGTTCAAGTTGTGCCGAACGCCTCCTTGTTGATGTTGATTGACTATGCTGCACGCTCTCCCGTACACGTTCAATATTTTGACCAGTGTGCACGGTAGGTGTTCTTCCGGCACCAGGAAGGGTTCTTACAGACCCATGTTGACGAAAATTTCCAATAAAATGGTAAAATGACGACGATATGAACGCTGTGTCAACACAATAGACTGTTTTTGTACATTGTTCGATCGTGTAATGAATCATAATTAATTCCACAAGTCTTCTCCACAAAATGCTGAAAAAAAAACAAAGAAAAAATAATAATTAAAAAAGTTATAAAAAATTCAAACAATATAGCTTATTCTGCGCCACCCTGTATATTGAGCCGAAAAATTAATTAAAAATTTAATTGAATTGATTATACTTTTAATTGAAAATGTAATTTTCTTTTAATGAAATTTTTTAATTAAAATTAAAAAGAGTAAAACGAGTATATGTACCTGTTCCGTTAACGCAAATTGCCTTGTCTTTCCATTTCGCTTTCTGATTACAAAATAAAGTTTAATTAACTGAGCTGAACCCTACAAATTGTTTCACTAGTGCACATATGATTGTTTGGACTAAGACTAGTCGAATATTAACCCAAATTTAATGAGAAAATATGGTATCTTTAACATTACGATGTTTCAGGGGTAGACCATTCAACCAATCGCACTAACCCAAAAATTACTCCCTGGAACCACTCCATTGAGCACCGCAAAGAGTACTTTTAATGAGACGCAGTAATCGCAAATACGTAGAAAAGCACGAACACTTGTCGTATAACAATAAGCTGTTGTTTTCAATGATATGCATTCCATAGGACCATGTTTTTAACCAGTCCATTTCAGCTAAAATGAACCACGTTGTCCAATATTATTTGCAGGTAACGGTATAGAGCCCACAACTGAATAACCTACTAAACATTAAGTGCCCAAAAATGTTTTGCAGCTGTATTGCTTTTAATTACAGTGACAAGCAAAAGTGAGTGCAAAAATTCTCTTTAAAAGTTTATCAAAAGGAATTGTTTTGGTTGTAAAAAATCTAAAATAATGCAGTTCACACCAAATTTGCTATTCCATTGCGTGATGAAATTTTTAAACAATAAAATGTAGGGACAATTTTCCGATTTCATCAAGTAAACAAATAGGAAATTCAGTGTGTGAAATTAAAAGTCGGAATTGTAGCTACGAAAAGACAAATAATATATTCGTCATTTACGCTTTCAAGGCCAAATATATTTTAAATCAGTTAAGTAAGTTACACACTGTATTTGAAAAATGCAGCTACTAATCAGGTTGACTCGTCGGTGTCTCAGGCACGATTAAAGATCAGGACACAGTATGAGGTGTGGTTTATAAACAATTATTTGGTGAAATGGGCACCTACTTAATATGTAGTAAACCCAACGCTAATAATAATATTATCCCAGCTAGAGGTCTAACTTAATATTCATCTATTCTTTGATCATGTACGGCTTTTGCACATGCAAATGCAAGTGCGAACAATCCAATACACTCACACTTTTCATACAAGCATATTTTTCTTACTTGTCGGGATCTTTCAGTTTTAATCGCAACCATCTGTGCAACCATTGTTACCATCTCTAAGTTTAATACAAAGTCATCTGATTGTGGAAACAATAGTTAGTGAGTTTACTACAAGTTTATTTTAAAATAATTTTCAATTTATTTTTCTGCAAATTTGTGTACGTAAAGTTGACAATTGATTGCAATTTGGCAGCTCTGCTAAATTCTTGGTAACACTTGGTAACTCAATTATAAAGTAAACAAAATAATAGTTCGAACCCGTCCAGTAATGTACTTCATGAAATTTTTTTAACTGGACGGCAGCTTGAACGCACGATTGCTGGTTGCATAAACAACGCACCAACTGCTCAGCCACCAGCACTTGAAATCTACAAAAGTTCAACTACACTTGACACTACTTTTTGTATTCGCTTGCAATTAAAGTATATGATTAAAAATCAAGAGAAAAATGTAAAAGGAATGTTTCCAAAACTTTCTTTTTTAACAAAAAATAATTTTACACTGAATATTTCTCGCGGTGTTTTAATTTCTTTCAATCTCTGAGATTTCTGATTTCTTTCTGAATCACTATAAAATGTAATTTAATACGAGTATGTGCGGCATTGCAGCTTGTTGTTTCTTAATTTTATTAGTAGTGAATTTATTGAAAGGATCCACAACCGCTTTGAATATCACGGACGGACATTGATTCTGACCGTATTTTATAGTCAGCCGGTCATATCTATTGGGACATTTGTCAAGCTTGTTGCAGTGGCCGTGTTTTACCTGCTTGTTAATGGCGTTTATATTAACATGAGTTTCTGCTGTTGTTCATTCGCTCGTTTTAGATACAGACTATTGTCATTGTTAACCCCACATTTCATTTTATGCGTTGAGTGTAAATGTCGTCGCTATGGTCCCCATGCCGCTTTAATAAGAACAACGACAAATCCAATGACAACAACAACAACAACAACAACAACAACAACAAGAACAATAATAAACAGCATTAATGGCTGCAAATCAAAGAAATTTTTAAAAGACGCAACGCAACGTTCCTAAACAAAAAAAAAAAAAAAATTAAAACTCAGAAACAAAAATAAAAATATATCTTTCTTAAACCAGTCAATAAAGATTTTAATATCATTAACTATTTTATCGTTGTTGTTGTTGTTGTTGTTGTTCTTAACTTATAAATTTGTTATCACTTGAATAAACACGAAACATTTGTTACCAATCAGCGTTTTCTTAATTTTTACGATTCGTATGTTTCATTCGCATTAAAGGCAGAGTGAAGTTTCAACACGATAACATGTTGTAGTCGCATTTATTTGCCCCGTGTTTCCTTTTGTTTTCGCTAAATCAAAGTTAAAAGCGAACTGCTTTACGTTACAACCCACACAAAAGCGTGTATAGTGTGGCTGTTGCGTTTGTAACATGTAATTAAGGCAACAAATATTTAACACAGTCACAATAGCTAAAAAAAAGCAGTCGTTCTATGGCCACGATTTGAAGCATGTCCCCTGCTAATTTTGCAATTACTGGAAAATAAAAAACAGTCCATAAATATGTATTTATTTTTATATATTTTGTTACCTTCGGAAGTTTAAGTTTTACCTCGACGCCTGAGAGAGTAACGCAAATGACAGCAAATTGATCATTGAGTTTATCATAATTTTACTAATTTTTTATTATGAATTAAAAAATTGTGAAATTTGGCATTTGTTTGTGCTGGTTAATTCAATTGTAGAATAATTAGTGCATAATCAAAGTATGGCTACGAACAAAACGCAACGTATTCATATCGTATATTTTCATATCAATAGCTTTTCCTTACAGTCACTCTGGGTGAAACAGTTTTCGATAGAATTCCCATTTGGTTTATATGAAATTTTTTATAACCTTTTAACAATTTTACTTACAAGACTAACACTTCTTTTTGAATATTAATTAGAAAAATAATACAGTTTATATTAATTGAAATCACTAAATTGTTTTAATGTAACATTTACTTGCATTAACTAACCAATTTTTGAAATTATAAGTTTTTTTTTTTTATCTGGGATCAGCACTCAGGAGTGACTCCTACACATGCGAAGCATTGTGCTGGAATTATAGGAAAGGGATAGTAGGAGAAACGACAGCAGGTGAAGCTTAATTAATTATTTTGTAGCTCTGCTTTTGCATGTTCTTTGTTTATACTCGTAGCAGTGCTGAAGCTTCGGTTCAGTAGTTATTTTTTTTTATTATTATTTTACTTCGCTACGGTGCTACACAATACCGACGATGGAGGGCGTTCTGATGTGATTGTGGATTGCTATCAGCTGAAGCCGGTATTGTTCAGTGACCAGTGACTATGCCTTCGCCACTGAAACCTTCCGACAACAACTGACACACAAAGACAGACTAATGCACATCAGAAAAATGCGAGATGTTTATTTTTATTTTAAAATTTTAGTCTGAAACTGGGTTCAACGCCAGGTCTGCTTTTGGATTTTTAGTCAACGTGCAGACTACCATCCCTCTTGCCTTCGCGACGTTGATAAACTGTTGGAGATTATCGGTCATTCATGAAAAATGGCGACATTTAAGTACATTTCACTATCAGCAAATGGTGCTCCAAAGTGTAGTGAAATTTATATTTCCGAAATAATTTTGGAACTTTGCAAAAATAATAATGAAATTTTCTGTCGTGTTCAAGTTCACCAGTTAATTTATCATATTATTGTGAAGAAATTCCTTTTGTGCTTAGAATAAGGGAAAGAATAACAGTTAATCTCCACCCTCAGTTGAGTAGAATACGTATTTTCTATGCCTCTACACACGTCATCAGTACTTTTTGTGTCAACAGGGTGGTATTTGTAAAGTCATTAATATCATCTATTTAACCCGTCAGAGCTTAGGAGAATGCATACGAGAATAATCGTTACTGTCTACATACTATTAACAAAGGTTGCCAGCTTTATTGTTGTTAGTAAAAGTCATAGTTCATATATTCCCAAAGAACACAGCTTCTGTTTTCAGTACAGGTGAGAACGAAATTAGTTTGTTACAACTTTTTAACTGTCTTTTCTTAACCAGAAAAAAAATTAATTATCCAAAAAAACAGCTTTCGCGAAAAAAAAAAAAAAAAAAAAAAAAAAAAAAAATCCATCGTGCCATCGCCACGTTGATAAAGTGTTGGAGATTATCGGTGATTCAGGAAAAATGGCGACATATAAGTACATTTCACTATCAGCAAATGGTGCTCCAAGGCGATGCTTTAAAGTGTAGTGAAATTTATATTTCTGAATAATTTTGGAACTATGCAAAAATATTAATGAAATTTCCTGTCGTGTTCAAGTTAACAAGTTAATTTATCTTATTATTGTGAAGAAATTCCTTTTTTGCTTAGATTGCAAAAATATTTAAAAACAAAAGAATTAATTATGTAATATTTGAAGTAAAATCAAAACATGACTTTCATGTAAGGAAATGAAATGTCATCCTTTATTTTTTATTTACTTCGAAAGCACTACTCGAGCCACGTGTTCAATTTGTTCTCTTCTTGTCCGTGGAGGATTTCCAAGCTCCATTATAATTTTATATAGAACCAGCATATCGCCCACAGAATTGCTAGTAATTTCTTGGACCTTAGAAAAAAATTAATTATCCAAAAAAACGGCTTTCGCGAAAAGCAACTTAAAACTTTGTCGCACCTAGACCTCTTCCATTAAGCTTTTATTAAGAGTTTAGCAGAGTGGGGTGTGTGTTATTTAAAATACATCTAATTATTTAGAGGCTTGAAAACAAATTATAAAAATTAATTAAATTAACCCTTTACTCTAAAAAAAAAAATTAAAAATAGATCCCAAATTATGGCACTGGATAACGAATGAAATGCCAATGCATTTTAATAGAATTTAAAATATTCATTACAGTTTAATGTAGGGCATTACAACTGCGCCCATTACATTCCATATTGCTTTAGTGAAATGTATGGAGACATATTTTTAATATTGCTGTATATTCAAAGCTTTTTGTCGGTGTAACCACAAAAATTTGTCGTCTCATCATTGTCGTCATCGTCATCAGATCGGTGTCTTAAGTTTGTGATCAATTATGTATATCTTAATTGGTTTTGATGTTATTTTGTTCCTTTCCTTTAAGGTCTTTTTAGCTTTGACTTTTTCTTTCTGTCGTTTCGTCTTGATTTAAAAAAAAAAAACGTAGAAATTTATGATGGTTGCTTAATTCTTACACAGGCCGAGAACAGATTTAAATTTGGCTGGCGTGAAAAGAAGCACAAAGAAAAAATACCCCATTTTCCTTTTTATTTTTAAACTTTATTTAAATATGTGCTGTGTTTTTTTTTTCTGTCTTTTATATTGTTTCTTAGCTGTTTTTATTATTATTAACGACAAATTAAACGTCTTTATTTTATGACACAGGAAAGTCATATATTTTTTTTTACACCACCGCCCATAGTCCAGCGCTTGCAGATTATCTAAAGAGACAAATTACAGGAGAAAGAATAGATTTTAAAATAAGATTGGCATATGTTCATGTCCTTGGTTAACATTAATGATATTAACATTGTTTTTGCTTTCTAAATTTATAAAGAAAATATGTATCTAAACCGAGGAACTAAACTAAACTATAAGAGATAGTCTCGACCATAAAGTCTAATAATCCAAATCAATGTATGACACGCCCTACATTCGCAGAAATGAAAAAAAACAAACAAATTTTTAAATAAAATTTTTGTAACATCAATAACAAAATAATAACAAAATAAAAAATTAACAAAATAAATTCAGTTAATATAAAATACTACATGTGCACGGTATTGAATTTTGATATTCTTTTGTATCGTTTGTTTCATTTTTTAATTTTTTCATTTGACTCAAAATACATTAGTTATGCTGGCCGATGGCAAGCCTAGTGTAGATGAGAATAAAAAACTAAAAATAGAAATGTGTGTATGTTATAAAAGTAAACTCATGGATTGTTATGTTTTTGTTTATAGATTTTTTGGTTTGTATGTTTAATATTCAAACAATTCTCGTTTGATTAATTGAATTTTAAACATATAGATCTTGGGTTTGTATTCAGAAATTAGGAAAATCCACTGATGAGCTAAGTAAGCGTTAGCGAAATAGTACTATATGGATATGCTTTCCTCCTCAATTATTGAGTTGCTTTTGTAATAAAATGCTTTATGATATTTTTCATGCTGTATGAGAATATCATAAAGTATGTAATAATAAATTTCACATATAGTTTATAAGGGAAAAAGCACAATTAGAATCATATATATAAATGAATATTCCCAAAATAAATTCAGTTGATATCAATAACAAAAATTAATGAGATTTTTATTCGATTGAATTAATTTTCCATTAAATTATTAATAATAGTAATTGAAAATTTTAATCAAATACTTTGAAAGTTTCGAGCAAATTTTTAATGGCAACAATTTTAAATGAATATTTGTTAAATTTGTGATAACTTTTTTCAATTGCAATAATTAAAAGTTTAAATGATGTTTTTTTTCAAGTCAACTGGCTCCTCAATGGCAATGAGGTTGCTTTCAGACAAGTCAATAAGATGGTAACATTTATTGCAGTTCTCACATGCGAACAGATCTTTTTGAGTTCTATAGATTTTTCACATTTCAGCAAGTTTCTTTTCAACTTTAAAGCTCCTTTAAAATTAAACTCCTCTCAATATTTTGTTTAGATTCACATTTGAATATTTTTGAATTAATTGCCAATAAATTTAAAACAATTTCAACTCAATTAAACAATAAAACAAAACAAAGAAATATTAAACATAAGTCTGGAAATAATCCCAACTTCCGTTCCTTAATTTGAAAAATTTGCAAAGAAAGAAAAAAACAATGTAACATCTCAGGAAGACTTTGGGCGCCACCTGTCACCCATATACAACATACAACGCTGAAACAATTTTCTGCACGATTTTTTGCATTATGAATATATAGTGGCATTATTATGTTACGAGCATATTGAATGCTGGTTCAGGTATTGTGGCCTGCAATTACAAGAACTGAAAACTTTTGCAGTTCTTTGTTTTCTTTTTGTATCAACTTAAGCAAATATGAGTCCATGACGATGATAAAAGGAGCAATGGAAATAATAAAACGGAAAGCAAAACATTAGTTAAAACACCATTAAGTTAGGAATAACAAGCCATTGAAAAAAAATTTAAGTTTGTTTTAAAAACTGCAGAGAAGCTGCAGATTTATACAATTCATGAGAGTAAAGCGACAATCGAAAATATTCATATTTGTGCAACAGAAATGTTTGTCTTTTAAATTCAATTTAAGCCATACCATAATATACTGTATTTAAAAAAAAAAAATTATAATAATCGCATAAATAAAAAAGTTATAAACCATTTAAACCATATAGCTCCTTTTGTGCCACCCTGTATTACATCCGACTAACCCAAAAACTACTCCATGGAACATATCGGAAAGTAATTCAATACGAAAAAAAAACGAACACTTGTCGTATAACAATAAGCTGATATTTTCAGTGACAAGGTTCGGCTACAATGGACCCGTAGTTCAATATTATCTGCAGGGACCTAAAGCATTATTTTAAGTATCATATAAGTTTACAGAGTCTGGTTCGAATGATTCTCAGTCCACTCAGTTCTTTCAGACTCTTTTTCTTCTGTGTCATTATTAAGATAGAGTTTATGGAATATAACACACATACTTGGAACTTCTCGTCCGTGACGAGCAACTAACTTCAACGAAGTAAAAATAGCACCCGCCATTTAAAAGGAGTTCCACATATGTACATGCTGTTGCACCATTCCTTTTATCCAAAGTGTACTGTGCAATTGTTGTGGGCTCATGAGCAGCTACTTTGCAATCCTGCTTGGGGGTCCAAAAGACGCCACATTATGCTGCATTATGACTGTTTTTGGCTGCCGACAACACAATTGTTAAATTTGTGTAACTATGAGAAACATGATTGTTAATATTACAATTGAAGTCATGTTCTCGTACTCATATTTTCTAAAACAAAAAGAAAGAACAATCCCAAAGCAAAAAAAAAAAAAAAAAAAAAAACACAGAACCGCTTACAATAAGACGATCTCATAAAGCGGCTAAGGAAGCTGCCCGTAAATAACTGTTGCCATATCAAAGGAAATTTGTTAATATCTGAATGTGATAAAATGAAGAAAATTTGTGAAGCACTGCTCACTGCGACAGACATGAGACTGATAATGCGAAATATTTAGCAGAGCTGTAACATTTCGTTGCTCTGTCTCGCCGTTTTTAATAGCTCTCAGATATTTATTTCTAATGTCGCGTCTTTTACATACAACTACGTACAACGTTAATGAGCTTGTAGTGCTCTTTACTTATCTTGTTCCTAATGTCTCTATCTTTAGCAGTTCCAGCTGAGTGAAACCACAAAATCTCGTTTAGTTCTTTAAATCCTCTAGTTTCTGTCTTTTTTTTTTGTTTGTTGCTTTAAAAACCCATTCACGTTTCAGGTTAAAGCCAAAACAAAAAAAAAACGTATTTGAGGGCAGGAGCATTTTGAAACAGTTTGAAAACGTTGTCAAAATTATGCTCGTCTGTTAGTGTGTATGTTCGAGGCAAATATCCTGCTGTTAAACATTGTGTGTGTGTGTGTGTGTGTGTAGACTGATGTCTTTAATTAAGTTATCCTTAGAGGTCAGCAGTCTACGACTGAATGAATTCTTCCTTCAGTTTATATTTTGAATGCCCAACAACTATCGCACGCATAAGTTTGTTTTTGAGTTGTTTGTTGTTTGGGAGTGTGCGCCTGCGCCAGCGCCTGGGCAAGCTCTTTTGAGTGTGTGTGTGTGTGTGTGTCCGTTGCTCTAAGTGTATTTTCAATTCATGTTTTGACAGTTATTAATACCTGAATGTCATTTTAAGTGATCGCATTTTTATATTCTTAACGTATTTGCTGCTGCTCTCATACATCTTTCTGCACATATGCGGTGGCTGTTGGTTTCTGTTTTTTTTCTTTTTCGTTTTTACTTATTTTTTTGCCATGATTTATGATATCTAGATGACCTTATTGGTTTTTTGTTTCACCTAAAAGTACGATATTCCTGCAGCAGTAGGGCAACTTGCTTGCTATTTCGTTTCCCTTTATCTAAGACAATAGTCTTCTTAAGCTGTTGTGTCTGTCCATTTGTCTGGCTATAAGCGAAATCTTAGAGGGATCATTTTTTTTTTTGGTGGCTGTTGTTGTTGTTGTTGTTGTTGTTTTTTTTTCTTTTCAAACTACGGGAAGTAAGAGGGACCCCATAGTGTTTCATTGTTAGATTTTATTTTGACTTTTATAATATTTCATTTTGCAATGTCATCTTATGCGAAATAAATAAAGATCGTATTTTATTTTATTATGGAATATTAAATAAGCAATTGTCTGTTTGTTTGTTTGGTTGTTTTTTTTTTTTGCATGCGGCATATGGTTGGTTGGTCTACTGGGATGTGTAACGAAATGCAATTAAATTAAGTTATTATTCTGTCTTTGTTAAAATAATTGAAGAGTTTCCATTCTATTCGGTAATCACGATTTAGCAAAAGGTGTGATATTTGTACACAAAACAATACAGGACTTAAGAATCACACATCGCTGAGCAAACACTTTAGCAATTGTTGCTGGAATTAAATATGTTCAGGATTCACAAAACTGCTGAGAAGTTGGTCATATTTGTCAATCATGTAATTTTTTTTTAATTTTTGCCCGTTTATAGAAATTTGTATTGAAATATTTTGTATGGAATACAGTGACAGTACTGTCATATTTGTGTAAAAATATGCTTTCCGGTATAATTTATTTTTGCGACAAATGAGTCATTATGAAACAAACAAGAATGGCAAAAAGTTTTCATTACAAAAGAAAAAACAGGCAACAACGATGAATCATATTAATCCTCGTATTCTATTTACATTGACAGAGAAACGCATAAAAAGCCAGCCACGCAGCATTTTTTTTAAATTATAAATGAAATTCGTGTATTTTTTGAGTCTTCTGCCCGAGTTCTTTGATTTAATTTGTTCATCGGTAAGTGGTGATTTAATTTGGCTTTTCAAATTTTAACTTAATTATAAATTAAATAATTTATTTATTTGTTAAAGTACAGTTTGGCGCAATAGAGACAACTGAATTATCTAAATTGCAAATGTTTATAATGGAGAGAAAAAAAGAGAGAGTTTTATATATATACATATATATATATGGGCCGTTCACGAGATATTCATAAAGCCATATGTTTTAAAATAATAACACAAGAAAATATGACTGTTAGAAACAAGCCGTCTTAATTTAGTGTGGTATATCATTCAGCTGTTAAGGAAAAACACTCATTAATTTTTGACATCAAAATGCTAAAAACATAATTCGAACTCAGATATAAATCTTGTAATAATTACATTTTTAATTAAAATTATGTAATTAATTCTTTTTTGTGTCACAAAATTGTTGAAACAAATATTATCGAAAACAGCTGTTGCCAGTGATATGAGCTGAATAATTTTTTCTAGACGGCGAATAGTGGAGAAACGTTAAGTGCCTGCCAGCCATACGAGTTACATAAACAAAATTTTCTCACTTCTTTTCTGTCTTTTTTCTAATAAAAATGTAATTTAATGTAAAGCTATAAAAATGTGAACAATTTTAAAACTATTTTCTATTCTTCTATAATTTTTTATAAGTAGTGGAGGTTTGTGAATATTATTATCGCCGGATCGACTGAAGAGTTTCAGCGTACGAATCAGATTTCTACGGTTACTTTTTGACAAAACATATGTTTATTGCCGGAAAAGTTTCATTATTTTATGATTTTTTTGTTTGAAGCACAACAAAAGATTGCTTGAACTATTTAAATTATTTTGACGATGTGACTTAGAACATGGAAATGCAGACAATGTTTGATATTACTTTTAATCCGAAAAATTTCAAGAATGTATAATAAACTATTTTTGCTATGTTTGCAGTACATTAGTCTATGTGCATTCAATAAATATCATAAAAAACTATTGTATAAATTTGAAAAGCAATTTGTAAATTTTAATCCAATTTATATGACCCATTTAAAATAACTCAAAAAATTCTAATTGTGCTTTTTCCCTTATAAACTATATTTGAAATTTATTATTACATACTTTATGATATTCTCATACAGTATGAAAAATATCATGAAGCATTTTATTACAAAAGTAACTCAAAAATTGCGGAGGAAAGCATTTCCACAATTGGAATCATATGTATAAATAAATATTCCCAAAATAAATTCAGTTAATATAACTCAAAAAATACAAAAAAATCCTCACTTGGTTTTCGCTCAACTATTCTTTTAATAAATGTTCAATTAAAATTAAAAATTCATTTAATATTAATTATGAAAATAACAATAAACTTAATTTTCCTTTGCTATGCTGAATATTGTCAAGATTTTTGAAACCTTTTTCTATAACAAAAACGGTTATTTTTCCTTTTCAAATACTATTTGGGCCAACTGCCGTTTCAAATTATAACTTTCTTTTCTTCCTTCTAATATTAATTTTAAATGAAATTTTTCTCCTTTTTTGCCAACCGGTATTTAAACAATTTTCCCACTATTTTTCGCTTTCCAACGTAAATTAGTTTTCCAATTGGATAAAGTTAAATTTCTTTCTGCTACACAAATGTATGCAATATTTTCATTAATTTATAAAATGCGATCATATATTTATTATCCTTAAGATATGCTTTGATTTTTGACACTTGAAAAAAATTAACTTTGCATTGCATGTGCACTGTGTTTGATTACATGCCAATGGCAAACGATGACAGAAGTCACTAATAAAAGTATTCTAACACTAATTGCCAATTTTTATTGTTCGATTTAACTTTGATATTTTTTGCTGTTGCAGTTTCAAGCAAAAGAAATTGCATAATTTATAATTATTTTGAAATTGAAAATTTGGGAGGGGTTAACGTAAAGAATTAAATATTGAAGAAAAATTTTAATTAGAATTTAGCAATAGAGAGATATCACCGCATTATTGAAGCAATGATTTATGTAGTTAAGATAATTTTGATAATGTGCAGGTACAGAAAGAGCACTTAAAAAACAAAATTGTATTGGATTTTTAGAAACAGTGGCCAGGCAAATAAATTATGCCCAGTTAAAACCCTTATGACAATTAATATCAAAGATGTGCCACACTAATTTTGATTATAGGGGCATGAGTGCAACACTATATTAACAGTTGGTTTTGTTATTGTTTCTCAAAAAATATATTATTTTTTTAGTTCGTCTGTCGTTTTTATAATTATATAGTTTTTGCATTTTATATTTATTGTTATGGAATAATTATACTTTATTATTTTAAGGCGATACATGCGTTCTTTTGTAGACGTAAAATATGTAACGCAAATCAGCTGAGCATTTAAATATGTTGCCAATTCACATGTAACATTTATGATACATTTTTTTGTTCGAAAAGAAAACACAAACATTAGTGTTTCACTGTTTCTTCGGCTTTTAGCATAATAATGGATTTTATTTGTATAAATTTCCCGCTTTAGCAAATAAAATCAGAAGAATAAAAGTTTTTATTTGTATCAAAGATGTAAAAAAGATGATCTCTTTTTCGAATGGAAGATGAATAATATTGACATTAGCATATTGTCACCTGAAATGCAAAAGGTCGTACCAACCAAAAAAAAAAAAATACAAACTGGGTTTTTAATGGATTTTGGTACAGAGCATCAAGGCACACGTGTTCACAAATTTTTCGCCTTCTATTTTTAAAAATAACGACTTCATTAAGGAAATTCAAAAGGCAGTTTTTACTAAGCTTTCAAAATCAATGCATTTCTTGCTGTTGAGAAATAATGAAACAATGGAAAAATGTTACCAGCTTACTCTTTTTGAGACACAACGTTGTAAATAAACTCTTAATAATTTATTTGGATGATATTGCGAAAAATTCATATTTGTAACCACAACACTTATCGTTTCATTATGTTGTTTGGTCTCTCCTGCAAAATTTTCAAAAATGATGGTAAGCGTTTTTGCATTTTATGTGACGATACATGTTATACTTTTCCCAGAAAGGAAAATGCCATAAGTTGGAAACCTCAATTTTAAGTAGAATACCATGTTCACAGGCACAGCAGTATTCATCGTTTGCTCTCTCATTCGTGGTTCGTAGCCCAACCATGAATTGAAACTACTCGGTTCGCCATACAAAATCTTGAGAGCGAACCATATTGGTTCATTGTGAATATACAAATACTATCATCTCTAATTTTGTTAACAAATTATCGCAAGTTTTTCTAAAGTAATTGAAAAAAAAAACAAAATAGAAATAAAGAAACAACAGAAAAAATTGTGTTAAATAAAGTAAAAGAAAACATTTGCAAAAATAATAAAACATATTCATATTCATATGCATAAAAAAAAAGCAAAAAAAGGAAATTGAGAAAACGAAATGCTAAAATGAACCAAGAACGGACGAGTGAACAACATTGTGGGCAATCGTGGTTCAGAGGGCAAACCAAGTGGGTCATATTGCTGAGTGAACATGGTATTAGTGATATTTATTTGATCTACAATTATTACAAATAAATGAATGAATTTATTTTTTAATCGATAACACTAGTGAGATATTTGACGTTTTCATATTTATCTAAATATAGTTGAAAGATTTGCACTTCGTAAATGGTTTTATTGCAATATATTTGCACTGTTCTTAGAAACTTGGAACATTCGATGAATAATTAAGTGCCACAAGGACTCAAGTCAAATATACTGCATTTCGTTTAAATATTTTCAATTAGTTTTAGTTTGTTTCTGCATAATTATCACATGTAATTTGACTGCCTATGAGTTCTCGGAAAATTAATTGCATATAAAGAGATTCCAGGCAAGAAACAGTTGAAATTTGTATTTATATTTTTTATACAACTATTTTCGGTAGTTGGTGAAAGTACAAAACGGAAGCTTCTTAGTACTCCCAGAACAAATGCTTTTATTTTTGGAAATATTTTACTCTGCTTGCCGCATTAGGTGATCCAGAAATTGAGATTTATACAGCTTTCAAGAATTTATATCTTTATTTTCAGAATTAAAAAAAAAAAAAAATCAAAAGAAATAACAAAACTTTCACGTCAGACATGACGTCACTGAACAAATTTTAGATTTGGCAGTTTTTCAAACTTGTCAAACTACTTCTGACTTGCATGTAACGATATTAATATATTTCAGTTAAGTCATTCTTTTTAATTTTATTGTTACGAACTTCAATTAAATTTTAATTCTAATACTTTCTTGTTTTCATTATTTTTTTCTTTTTATTTGTTTGCAGCAGAAAAATTCTTAAAATTCTATTTACATTTCACAATACATTTTTAATTTCATTTAAAACATAACAATTTGAATTATTGATTTCTTTTCCATTTAAATATTTCATCGAGTTTATTTGATTTTACTTGTTTTATTTTTTTGTTTTTTACTGTTTCTTTGTTTTTAAAACAAAATTGAATACAAAACAATGGCAGCTAAATAATGGAATTATTTACTTTCATTGTTGTATGCAGTACACAGTTGAATAGAATAGAAAATGGTTGTTTGAAATTGAAAAGTTAAACTTCTATTGATACGTATACAAAGGAGACAATTTTATTTCTTCTTTTCATTTGTTTATCATCTAAACTATCTATTTAATTATAATAGTAGTAATAATAATAATAATAAATGTAACTACGAAACATAGTTTGCTCTTCTAAAAATGATATTTCACAAATCAAAAGAGGAATAATGCAAATATTATGCTCGTTTAAAGTCAGCCAGCGTAAATTATGGTTGTGAAAGTCATTTTATAACAAATTAATAATTTACACTACACCTAACAATATGCGGTTAATCACTGGTGAAAGGGATTTAAAAGGACATACTTTTGTATTGCACAGCGTATGTGAGATATTAATCTCAATAAGATTTGTATAGAATGTGTTTAAATATTTCTTCAATATATTTTTTTTTTTAACTCTTTAATACATATTCGATTCCAAAGTCAATACATAATTACAAATAATTCTTTAGTCTTTTTTGGGAGTTTGTCTAATTTATAATAATAATTTTACGCACTACTTTTTCCAAAATATTTACATTATTCAGAAAAATATTTTTAATAAAAGAAATCACATTGAAATTGATTTAGGGTGCAGATCTTCAAGAAAACTTGACCCAAATTTTTCTTAGAACAACGAGAGTTATTATATTAAACGTTTATTTAAATAAATGAGAAGTTTGTGCAATATCAGAGCTGAAACAACAACTCCATAACCGCTCGTAAATTAACTTCAATGTATTTTCTTCTAGTAAAAAATATTATTCTTAATAAGTTAAATATTTTGTGAATAGTAGTGCGTAAAATTATTATAATAATTACATATAGTTTATTTAAAAATGACTTTTACTGGCCACCACTCAAATGTAGAAATTGTTGTTGTAAACAACCAGGAGCAAATTATTAGCAAGTGGCATCTCTGATCAGCGTACAAACAAACACACAAACAAACTTGTGGATTGGTTTCAGCTGCAGTCGGTATTGTTCAGTGACCATTGCCTATGCCTTCGCCACTGAAACCTTCCCACAACACAACTGACACAAAGATACACTAATGCGCATCAGAAAAAATGGAAGATGTTTTTTTTTACTTTTCTGAAACTGGCTTCAAACCCAGTACTTTATGGTTTTATTCACTATAAGAGAGCCATTTTATGTATTAATTCATTGTACAAATAGCATAGACACATCAAAAAAACTTTTGGTAAGACGGCATTGAGTTCTGAATATATAATCTTTTGGTTGCGTTGCGCTAACTACTCATCCTTCGGTAGGCAGACTCTATATAATCTACGATTTCCGAGTAACTTAAAATGCACTGATTTGATACACTCGTCCAGCAATCGTCAAAAAGATTCGTGAAGGCATCATCCAAATGAGTGAAATACGATTATGGTGAACTAACGATATTTCAGTGGTCGTGAGAATGCTTAAACGACTATTGTGGAGTAACAGAAAAAAAACACATAAACAACCATAATAATGACTCGCAAAAATATAATTTGTTGACTACTAATACTGCCTGTTCATACATAGAAGCCGAATGAAAATAATCGTTCGGCATTTATATTGAAAACAACAATAAAGAAACTCAAATTGTTTTTGTTTTCAATATAAATGGCGAACGATTATTTTCACCCCGGCTTCTATGAACAGGCAAATAATCTTCGAATACTCCCCAAAGTACGTCAACGACGATTTACTCGTTCTACAATCGTCTAAACGATCAAAAATGGAGTAATACAGTGATGGCTCTATTCAAAACAACATTCATCCAAATGCACAAAATTACTCGTTGTTCGGGAAATCCACAAAATTCTAATGAAAATAATTTCTCCCATATAAATAGAGGTGTCGCAGTAAGAATGCACTTTTTCAATTTAGTGTAATTTAAATTTTTGTGCAAGTGGCAACTGTGAAATTTGGCAGCTGTCACACATATTTATTCCGATTATTACAAATTATTATTACAGTCCAAAAAAAAAATCAAAACTCTTTCTGAAAAATACGTGCTTTTATACTGACACACCCTGAACTGATTTTGACAGTTAATTAAAAAAAACTTCAACCAGTTTTAAATTTAAAGATGGTTTGCTTAAGCTAGAGATAAGCCTTTACTCGTCTAAATAGTTGACTAAAAGTGTGCTTTTAACGAAAGTATATTTTAGAATTTTTAAAATATACTTTATTCTGAGATGCTGCTAATTCTACTCTTTCTTGTTTTTTTTTATGGACACTTCTATTGGAAACCGCATTTAAATAGAGAAAAAATTTTGTATACAAAATATTAAAAAGCTTAAAGTAGGAATTTTACACCACTTTTAATAGTGAACAATAAAGTGCCAATATTTGTAATAAATAAAGTGAAGAGGTCAATGCACTTTTCGAGAATCGGAATTAGTTTTAATATTTTTTGACAGTATCTGAAATAAAACCCAAGCATATTATTATCATAATATTGTTCAAAATTAACGAATTGTGATCGAAAGTATTCAAAATATTCCCTGAAGGGTTACTTTTTTTGAGTGTGATGAATGTTGTGTTTGAAAGACAACAAACGTTTCAATTAATTTACCACAACACTGCATTGTTGCGAAGTGGTCACAACAACTGCTGTGTCTTTTTTTTATGGGCTTTCAGCGATTTCCTTCCTCATAACTTATGACGCCCTACAGAGCCGTTGGAAAAACTGAAACTTTTTACCAAATCGCTTCAAGCAAATAAAATGTTTTCAAAGAGCAGCAAGTCTTTAATGGCAGCCAGTGTTGCCATATAATTTGAATTATTAACCTTTCAGTATTTCAAATACCGTTCGTTTCTTTGAATAAGAAATTAAAAATGACTTTTTATAGATTTTATTTTTTGCCATATTTTTTTTTTAATAAATTAAAAATCTTTTAGAGAAGACTTTATTAAAATTTACTTTTAAGTGAATATGAAATACCGCAATTTTAGGTGTAGCGATCGTGAAGTAGATCCAAAATAAAATAAACACTTCCAGTGTAACAATCATCATAATATTTTTGTTTTGTTTTGTTTTGTTTTACAAAAGAAACAATTAAAATAAAAATAAAAAAATAATAAAATATAATACTATATAGATAATACAACACAATATTTGGTTCTTATGAATATTTCTTTCCTTCTTTGCACTTGTGCCCAGTTATGAATTTTTTCTTTTTTTTGAAATTTTTCCGTTTAAAACAGTTTCAAAATGTCTCTCGTATTTCGTTTTAAATATTAAAATTAAAAAAAGAAGTAATAATTGTTTTTGGGATGATAGTTTTTGTTTTGGAATCATTGATTTCCATGTCAATGGATACGTGTTTGTTTCAAAAATTAAACTAATTTTGGTGCTATCGGCGTTCCAGGGGATAACCTGGCACTGGTGCTGATGTTGTGGCTGGTGCCGCCAGCGGTATTGTTGACGACGTTGATGACAACAGGTGTTGTTGGTGAGGCATTAATATAGAGGCATCGTAACTGATTTGAGGTCTCATTGTTGGTGAAACGGATGTTGCAGTGGCTGCTGCATGTTGGTGATGAGAATATTGTTGATTAGCAGCTGCTGCAGCGGCTGCATTACTATAATAGAAATTTGTTGAATACTGCTGCAAGTTTTGAGGTAAAGCCAAATGATACGAATCTGTAAGAGAAGTGCCATGGATTAATGGAAATATATCAAATGTCAATAATAAAGATTGGAAACGATTTAGGCATCATACTCGTCCAGACATCACCTTAACAGCCAGCATGAAATGAAAAAGAAAACAGATTCATTTTAATTATTATTTTTTAAATAACTTTAAAATTTATTGTATTATTTAAATTATATTTGTCTGACACGTGTTTTCAAGTATTATTGCTTGTAATCATTACTTTTGTGCTTTTGATACCCCTAGACACCTGTCTCCTCCTAATCGTTGTAGGCGAAACAAGTTTGCCATTATTTGTGGACTGAAATGCTTTTTATTGCAACATTAAAAATGTCTTTTGGCAAATGTTAAGTGTCGTATAAAGTTTTAAGTGTCGTATACGATTTCATTTAATAAATTATCAGACAAATTAAATGTAAAATTTATGAGCATTTTTAGCAAATAAAAGGCTTTTGAGACTTTGGAGTATTAATTTTGAAATACTAGTGTTTTTATTAGATCTTATGATCTTTAGGAGCATTTGAGAGTGATAGTCTATATGGGGATACTTTGTAAAAATATTTTTTTTATGCACCGAAAAAGAATCTCTGTGCAAAAGGGAGCTTTTTTTTAAATATAGTTTTTTTGTGAAAGGTACTTTTTTTTTATAAAAGGTAGTTTTTTGTTAATGGTACTTGTTTGCAAAAGCTAGTTTTTTTCGAAAAGTTAATTTTTTGAAAAAGGTATTTTTTTTTTGTAAAAGGTACTTTTTGTAAAAGGTACTTTCTGTAAAAGGTACTTTTTGTAAAAGGTACTTTTGTAAAAGGAACTTTTTGTAAAAAATACTCTTTTGGAAAAGTTACTTTTTCGCATAATGAAACTATTAAATTAAATTAAATTAACTATTTTGTAATTAAATAAGTCCCAATGAAGTAACTCCAAATGAATGAGGTCCAAATTAATAAAATTAAATAAGTCACAGCAAAACTTAATGAAATGAAGAAATGTCATAACTCCGAAAAGAAAATTTAAATAACTTCGAAAGCAAAAATTAAATAACTCCAAAAACAACAAATTTTGGCACTTGTAACATAATGAAATAATTCCACTACAGAATAATGAAATAGATCGCAACGGCAATAACTGTCACAATACACAAAATTTATATTTGTTCGGGGAAAAACTTTACTGCACGATTGCAAAAAAAAAAAAACAAACAAACACATTTCAGCTGGACTATGACGTAAAACTGTCCTTTAGGAAGTCCCCTTTCGCGTTAAACATAGGAGAGAACCTTTAATTATAATAATTATTTAATTATCGGTGGAGTAAATCTCTAAGTTCGGCAAAAGCCCAGCTAATCACTCAGATATGCTACACAACGTACTGAGAGGAGAAAAACTTGACATCCACCCGAATATATTTGCAACTTGTTAAATTTAGTCAAATCAAAAAAAGTCTCAAAAAATATGCAACAACTTCAAAATTTCTTCTTCAATCAAATAAGTTCGAAATCAATTTTTCCCCCATTCAGTTTTTTCGTTTTGCGTTTTCAGCTGAAAGTAAAAAATGTTCGCATTTAAAATGAAATCTATGTTTTTAGTTTTTAAATTTCAACAAAATAAGTTGATAGTTAGCGAAAGATAAAAATGGTCTCCAAATGCAACTCCTGGTCCTAATTTCCATAACAGGTGCAAATGTATCCTTGTTTCAAAGCACAACAATATTATATGAGTAGTTATCGCGGTGAAATATTCACCGCCACTTCTCCATCTGGTTCCATCTTTCAAAAAATTCATACTGTCTTTGTATATGTACATCTACAGGGTGGGCCAACTTCGACTGACTTATTTGCAATGCTTATAACTTTATTATTTCTACAGTATTTTTATTAAATTTTTTTGCAGCTAATAAACAATTTAAGACAAATGATTTAATGTCATCATACTCAATGCAAGAACGCGTACAATTGTTCACGAGATTGCTAGCGACAGAATATGACAAATTGTTTGAACAACCTCATAATTGAGCGATGGAGAACATTTTCATTTAAATGAAGTTGTTAGTAAATAGAACTGCCGAATTTGGGCTACGCAAAATTACAGAACAGTGCATCAGCGACAATATACATTTTGGTGTCGAATTATGGATGATTGAGTGATCGGCCCAAAATAATGCTGGGGAACCATAAATTGTCTCCGTGGCGGTATATCGCACCATGTTGGAAAATTTATTTTAAGTCCAGTAGTTCTCAATTATCTTGACATATGGTTCCAGCAATATAGAGCTACAGCTCATACCGCGAGAGACACAATAGCGATTTGGCGGGCATCAGTCACTTCGAACTGCCAAAAAAAATCTAAAGCGTATTTAAATATTTAAAAGTTGAAATTTTCCAAATTTAAAAATTGGAGAACAATTTTTCAAGGGGAAATGCGTAAATGGAACGAACGGTCCTGGCATTTCTGCCTTTTCTAATGAATTGGCGACACATCGTTTGGATGGTTTTTCAGATCTATAACAGACACAATTTTTCTTTCTTATATTCGTATAAAAGGACGAATTAAATGCTTCCATATCCTCTGCTCCAAACTGAATACTTTTCAGCAGAACGAGGCCAATCAATAGCTAATTTTAGATGCCCCATAATAAATAATAATTGTGGGTGGTAAATTAAGTCGGTTTGTTTCTTTGCGGAATTATTCACTTTTATATTCAAATTTATTAATGACGGCATCATTAATTTTGTATAAATCAATGCAAATAATTTTCAAAAAATCAAATGATTGAAAATTAATTATCTGCAATTAATTGCTGAATTTTTGCTTGATTGCTTAATTTCCCATTTTCTTTTTGGGTAATTTGTGCGAGTAATTTGCGGTAAGTGGTATGAATGAATGGTGAATGAATCCTTTGAGAAATCGTTTCCTTTGCCTCTCCTTTATCGCCTATCACGACCTGATTAATTCCTGATACTTAAATTAGCTTAAGTCTTTGAAATCAATTAAAATTTGAACAATGTTTATTGGCTTCAGCCATCCACCAGCCAGTCCGCCAGCCTGTCAGTCAGTCAGTCAGTCAGCCATTTTCATTCATGCGTCCATACAAAACCGCGTCACCATCAACATGTCTGTAGCAATCGCAACAAAAGCAGCAACATGCAACGCAAGATAGAGATAATTGCTTAAGAAATTACTCACTTCATTAACTTCTTGACGGACATTTGATTGTAAATAAAGTGACTGCAATTAGAATTGAAGGTGGTTTGGTTTTGTGAAACCAGAAGATAAAGTTTTATTTATTAGGAAAGATTTCATTTCATTTCAGTTCATTTCTGTTCAGTTCAAATTCAATTTAACATTTAACATTTTTCTTTTTTTTTTTGTCTCTCTTCGATGGCGCTGGGCAGATTTGAAACGAAAAGGGGTTGCTGTTATTGGTGTCGTGGTTGTTATTCTTGCTCTTGTTGTTGTTGTTGTTTTTGTTCTTAAGAATGTCTAAAGGACAAATGCAGAGAGTTCAAGTGAAGTCATTTGGAAAATTAAATGAATTAATTAAAACTCAATCAGAATTTATTAAATCTTAAAAGGAATAAATAATGAGAAAAATGGGAAACTCAACGCTTATTGAAGTGTAATAGAATGGAGTTGTGATGTATTGGTTTCACATGACGGAGGAAGTACATTGCAGCATTTTCAAAGAACTAAATGTTTAATCATGTCATTACCAATTACTAATTGGTTGTTGCTATTTTGGCGAATTTGCTATTTATTTGCAAATTTGCTTATTGTTTTTAAAGCATTTGCTTTCGGAAAATGTGTTGCAAATATCTGTGTGATTTTTTTTTTTAAATATTAACCACTTTTCATTGCATTCAGACGACATCGCAGTTTATCGCTTTGGAATTGTGAGCCATTTTTCTCGTCCTTGGCGCCAATTTATTGTATGTTTTAGAAAATGTTCAGAGATAATTTTAATTTCTATAAAAATGTGTGGGTCATGATGTATGCTTTTTCACAAAATCTTATCCTAAATATCTGAGGTTACGTTAGGTTGAAAAAAGGGAGCAACTCCATCGACCCAATCACATACGGAATGACGCATTCCTTTTGTTAGCTGTACGGAAGATTCGAGCTACAATCACGTCACTCCCAAAAGTCAGTCTGCTCTATATACTCCCTTAGGTGTTTTCAATCCGAGTCCCTTAGACATTTCGGCTCCGGTATTTAAGTAGGTCCTTCGGAAAATCTGTCCTCTGATCCGCCTGAATCATGGACAGTGCCACAGGCAGTGTTCCAGTGTCTCGCCCTCTTCCTCGCATGGCTTGTAGCGCAGCGTGCACTGGCAGTGCCATGCGGTCCAAATGTTACCACATCCTCGTGCGACGGATTATTTTACCACCCAGTCTCCTGAGTGTTGGCCTCTTCAGTCTTAGTATCTCCCTTGACTTCTCCCGATTCAGTTCACCCCAAACTATTCAGATTACTCTACTCAGGGTGGTATTTTGCCAAACCTTCATATGTTCTCCATTCGCCCATTGTTTGAGTTCGGTCTTGAAAAGCTTTGACATTCTGCAGTGTGGTGCCAGCCAAAGTTGATCCAATCCTAGAAAGGCTGTCAGTTTCTTCGTTGCCCATTACACTTTTATGTCCGGGTATCCATATTATTTGCAGATCTGTAGACCATTAGAACGAATTTATTTCATTCTTATTGTCATATTCAAGGACATTTCGGGACGTCACCTCCTTCTCTATTAAAACCCTGACAACCACTTTATTATCCGCAAAGATACGCACCGGAGCCCTATCAATTTCATTAAATTTCCTTCAACCATTTAATACCTTCCATTACAGCCATTACCTCAGTCTGAAAGACAATGTTATGATCAGGCAGTCGGAGTCGACTCATGTCATAGAGCCCACTACCCCCTCGGTCACCATTCCCGGACTATTCTCCGTTACCCTCCGTGCATTCAATTCCGGTATCAAGGTCATACAATGAGTGTTTATATAAGGCTGGTAGGGATTCTGTGAGACATTTCTGCGGTGGTATTATGTCCAACTATTCTTTGGTGCCTGTTCGTATGATCCGCTACCACACCATTCTCCCTTCACCCTCAGCCTGACAGCATCCAATGCCGCTTTACATCTCTTAAGTTAAGTTTACAATCCTAGAAATATTGAATTAATTCACTATTGTTTTTAATTTCTTGCCTGTGCTGTGCAGTGCTGTATGTCTCTATTATTCACGGGATATATACACGCGTATTAAGTAAAAATATTTCACTCCAAGCAAATATGCTGAGCGATTGAGTTATTAAGAAAGGTAAAGGTTGATTGACTGTTTCACTGTTTGTTTATAAACAAGAACTGAGACCAAAAAAAAAACAAAAACAAACACTTTTAAGGGTAAAATAAAGCTCCCTGGAGTTTTCATTGTTCATGCAGTCAATTTGTGTCTATGGCCACTTAAAATAATAAAATATTCAAGTAGAGCTGCCCACGGTGGAATCAAAAACTGTATAGGAAGGTTGGATTTAGTCTTAAGCCCAGTAAGGGGTTAGTTAATTCGTTTTAGGTTTTATGCAATTTCAACATTGACTTTCTACACGAGTACGTTCGAGCATAATTTTAAAGGAAATAGAAATTAAAGTTTTGTTAGCCAACTATTTTCAATCAAGGCCAGAGCAACTGTTTTAAAGAAAATGATAATATACCACCCTATTTTATTGTACTGGCAATCGGTATCAATGAAATGAAAAGAATATAAAACATGTGTGTTTCTCCTTTATGCAGGGTGGGTCGTGCGTGCGTTTGCTTGGTTTGCCTGCCACAGCTTAAATGTTTCTCTTATTGTGACATCATTTATCAGTTACACAGCATCTCTCATAATCAGGCCAGGCTAAAATGCAAATGTCTCCGTAAAGCCACCATACAGTCGTCGTTTAAAGAAGCACATATACATACGAGTAAGTTTATGTATGTGTACCCAGCGAACATATGCATTTGAAATTCAAGTTAAAAAACTCTTTTTTAGAAAGATATGACTGGCTAAATTGAAAATTATTTTCAAAATATATGGTAATAAGAAACGGAAAGTAGCCCATTATTATTTAAATTTCAAATTCATGCGAGTTAAAAACAGTTTAAATTAGCACTTTGCGCCACATTAATAAAATCAAAATGTACTGAGAAATGGTTTTTGTGTTAAAATTTTTTTTTTTTTGTTTCGTACTAGCACTCAGGAAATAACCCCACACGAGCGTTACATTGTGTTGGAACTAGAGGAAAGGTTTAAGATAAAAAAACAATATGAAGAAAGTACCAGCTGCTTGCGATATCCTTGAAATATGCACAAAGTTTGTTTTCTATTGGGAGCATTAATCGAGTTACGACTGTAAATTGCGTTATTTTAAAGGACAGCCCGTGTTCAAAGAATTTCTAGAAATTCGTTTGAAGTTATATGAGAAAACCATGATCTTATGCTTGCTGGGATATTATGTATGTGCTTATACGTTCAACTATAGTTAAATACACGTGGTTGGCTTTCGGGCAGATTTATTAAAACAGAGCAGCGTAAATTTTAAATTTATAACCGGCATTCACCAAAGTAAAGGGAAATTTGTATATATTTGAGTGTGCGTGTGTGTGTGTGTGTGTGTGTGTGTTTGGGTTTGTGTGCAAATTCAATTCATTTACATTAAGACACTTTCGACTTCAACTAAACTAACAAATTAAGACATTAATTTGACAGTCTGCAGGCAATAACCAACTATTGCTTTCTTAAGAACTGATTGTGATATCGCGTAAATGGAACGATGAGCGCAATAATATTTACTGAACAATCCTTAAGATTCTGATAAATCGCATAAGTTAATCAAAATTCAACGAAATAGCTCATTAATTAATCTTCTTGGCTGGATTATTTCCTAATAATAATTTTCTGCTGAACAGAATAAAATAATTTGCAAACGATCTGGAAATAAAACCTGTGTAAATTCAGTAATACAAAAGTATGAGCTCTTAACGTGAAGATTCTTTTGCAGAATTAAAATTATTTTTCTTCACTTTACATGTTTTTAGTTAATTTTAATAAACCATTTTAGAATATTTCCCATAAAGTCAGTTTCATTTTCGTGATATTTTATTTTCTTCGAAAATGTGTACCGCGGTACCTCACCGCGATCGACTCAAATGGAAAGTCTTTTAGTTTGTTTGTTTCAGATAAACCATTCCTACCACAAAAGTGAGATAATCAGTTGAATATGGCAAATATGTTGTGATAGTTTTTACCTGTACCCAACCAGTCGACTCAAAGTGTTCGACTAACTTTCTTATTTCAGCCTCAGCTATTGGCTGGTTGGTTCGCGAAATTCCATTTCGAAGATATCACAAACCTGATCATCATCTTAGGACTTAGCCCCCTCAGCTATAAGTCATTAAAAAATTTATTTTTGTGGTATTTTTTTGTAAACTTGCACTCTCCTTCTGAACTGCACAATTTTTTTAAGAATAATTTTCTATAATTAAGAACAGAAATTAGAACGATAATCTTAAAAGAATTTATACACAGTTAATCTATTGATCGGAAGTACATAAAATGTAATATTAATTTTGTGTGGGCGTGGCACCATTTAACTTTAACTAAACTTTAAAGAAGCAAGAACATTTCGTGGCTGCAGAGTCACTCAGCGATCGGATGATGAGAAGTACCCGAAGTGTAATATTAAATTTGCCAGAATGTACAACCGCGTTTAATTTCTAACGACATACCAAATCGTCGCCGTTTGCTTTAATTTTTTTAAATCGCTGTTATCTACGGCACATATTGACCCAGAATTCAATGAAATATTTAAAATTCCAATAACTTGATTTACTTCTGTATTTAATTTTGATTTTAAAACGACATAAATTTACCGCCGAACAAACGAGACAATCGCCTAAGAAGGCAAAATCGCTTTGTGTCTGCATTCTACTCACAAGCACATACGCAATTTATTTGTATCGTGTGACTTGAGGACGTAGTACGAATGTACGTACGGATTCATGATGATAATATTTTTGTATTGTTAAAGGTTCGGAGGTTTGGTAGTGCCAGACAAAAGGTCGACAAGGAACTTAATTAATTTATGCGATTTTAGTAAAATACCAAACAACAAAACAAACAAAACAAACAAAAAAAAAATAAAACTCCAACCAACAAAGTTTAACAGGCGAAACCTGGGACGGGTGAAGGAATGGTTCAACAAACCAGGCCAGCATATGTGAAAAACAAAAAGGAAGAAGACCCAACAACAACAACAACAACAAAATACATTTAAATAGTCTTTGACAGGTTTGAGGTATATTTTTCTTTGTTTAAACAAAAAATAACAACGACAACAAAAATACTTATTCACTTGGCTTGGTGATGAAGCGAATGAAACTTAATTTCAATTCATTTCATTTGAAAACGAGCCTAATTTTAAAATTAATGAACAGTATTTTGATGAGAGATCCAAAGAACAGATAAGAAAAAACCATTGATGTTGTGCCATACGTACGTATTGTGGGCAAAGGCAAGCGGTCCAAGCGTCCAAGTGACTCTTCAACGAACTTGCAATAGGTATGGGATATTCTTATATACATACGTACATACTTACATACATATGTATATACATATTTACATATGTAGATATATACTTACAGATGTACATATACATATATGTATGTATATCTATAAATATTTAGAATCGAATACTTATAAAAGTAAATCACGTGTTTATTAGCTCTTATTTTGTATTTGTTTTTTTTTTGTTTTGTTTGCTTTTTAGAAGAACAAAAAAAAATTCTCAAAGTCTTCTGAAACTTTAAAAGCCATCAATTAAACCCACCACCAGATTAGTGGACAAAATGCGAGTGAAAACAAAGTGTATCGGGATTTGTTTTTTCTTACCGCTCCAGCTTCAAAGTACTCATGGTGCATTAAGAAATCCCTTCTTGATTTCTACACAATCTTGATATTTTATCTTTTTTTCTGTTTTTTTTTTTTTTTTTTGAATAATCAATATGGCATATTTGGAAATTCTTGCCGGAAATCTTTTATCGCAGGGGACATCAACCGCTTGTATTTTTTTTCATTTAATTTTCCTTTTCAATTTGCGTCCACTGAGTCTCAAGGTAATTAATGTTTTTGTTTCGTAAAAATTTATTGCAACTGTAATATTAAAATTGGCTTTTTATTGTTGGTATAATTAACTGATGGTAAATTAATAAATACATAATTGTAAGGGCAACTAGTAGTTCTATATCGTTTTCCGGCCCAGAGAATCTATTGTGCAAAGTTATTCATAGATTCCCATACAGATGTATAACATTTTTTTTGTTTAGATATTTTGTGAACATTATTTAAAATACACTGAAAATAATAATTAAAATTAAAAACACTGAAAAAAATAATTATAATAAAAATATTTACAATAAAATATAAATAGAAACGAACAAAAATGCATTACAAATAAAATGCAAAACGAAAATCAAGAATATGCGTGGAGTGCACAATGAATCTTTAAAGATACACCGAAAGACTATAAATATAAATATAATATAATAAATGATATTAATAAATACTAATATATAAATATATTTATAGTCTTTAATACAACCAATAAAAGTTAAACAGTTCTTAAAGCCCGACGACCAGATTTTTTTCAAACCAATTTATTTCCTTAGCAGGAAACATTTTGAAAGCATAAAGAATTTTTTTTGTATCAAAAACGGTTACTCGTTTTTAAAAAACTACACTAAAAAAAATTAATTTGAAAAATTAACAAAAATTTTTTTTGATTTTGCGATGTTTGTTTTTTTTTGTTCTGGTAGTTATAAGTACAGGATATTTTTAATGAATAATTATAATGTTCTGAACATAATGAAACCGGTTTCAAAAAAATCGGAGCAAAACTGTGGCCGTTGGAATTTTTTTAATGATTCCATTCCATTCTTTCTCCTACCTTATTTCTTATTTTTCTTAATGACCTCCTATGTCATACTTCAAACCCTATCCACTCTTTCGCAGATGACAGCAGCATCTGCCATTCATATTCATTCGATCGTAGGCCGACATCAACTATGATCGCGGCGACGCGGCAGAATATGAATGATTCGCTAACAGGTGACCTCACGATAATATTGGAATGGGGTCACGCGAACAGGGTCGATTTCAATTCCCAAAAGACCCAATGCTGCATGCTAACACACCGCCGTATGCACGATCACGCTGCCTCATCTGTAAAAATGGGTGGCATAAACATTGAGGAATCAGAAGCTCTTGATGTTCTTGGCATGAAAATTCAGTGTGATGTCCGATGGACTGAGCACATTTTTCAGGTCTCAAAGGAAGCATTCAAGTGCCTTGGCTTTTTAAGGCGGTGTAAGACATACTTCACCCCATCTGATCTCCTCACTATTTATACGGCCTACATCCGACCGAAAATGGAATACAACTCTCATGTGTGGGCCGGTGCTCCAAAGACTATTTTGAAGTTACTCGGCCGTGTACAAGAAAGGGCGAAGAAACTCATAGGAGACAGTAGGGTAGCCAACTCTATTGACTTTCTTGAGCATCGTCGCAACGTGGGGTGCGTTTCGTTGTTCTATCGTTACTATAATGGGATGTGTTCTAATGAAATCAGGGAACTTGTTCCCGAAATCCGGGTATTCGCGCGCACGACGCGATCATCATTAAGAGCGCATCCATTTGTGGTCGATTTGAGGGCGACTCACACTACGCATTACAGGGAAAATTCGTTTTTTGGCCGAACGGCACGTATGTGGAATAGACTACCCGCAGAGGTGTTTCCTGTCACTTTTAGCATGGGAAGATTTAAATCAAATGTCAATAAACACTACTCCCTCTATCCTCCTTCCCATAACCTAATTTCCTAGTTCCAGCACAATGCATCGCATGTGTAGGGGTCATCCCCTGAGTGCCGGTCCAAGACAAAAAAAAAAAAAAAAATCAAAGAGACGTATTTAATTTTGAGGCTTTCGGCTAGTAGCCATTTTGATTAATTATTGTGCTTCGCCGATGCTACACAATACTGAAGAAGGAGGGCGCTCTGATGTTACTTATGGCGGGAGAAAAAACCCAAAGGCAAAGGAAGTAATAAAAATTTTTTTTTATTAAATTTCTTGGAAAAGATGAAGAGGTGCGCACAAAAAAAATAGGAGAAGCTGCTCCTAATAAAAACAATTTTACACAACTCGTGGCACGGCTATTCTGACAGAGCGCTCGACTGTCTCTAAATATAAAAGAAACACATAGATACATATGGAAGATGTGGCAACATATTTTTTTCTTATGACCGCTACCAAACGGCTGCGGTTCGTAATCATGGCAAAGACGTTCCGTTAAGTTAAACTCAGATACAAAATTAAATACAAATTTATGCAGAAATATAGTTTGATTCCGCCTGCATGACCATCAATGATAATGGACAAATTTAATTTAAAACGGCATTCATTAAATTCATGGAGTATTTATAGTCATATAAAATGCAACAAAATAATTTTCCATCTCAAGACAATTTTAGTAGTTTTTTTTTTAATAATGCGTCTGACGCGTATCAGCGAATAAACTGTACTAATCATCGCCTATTTAATAAAAATGTATGTAAATGCTTCAATTTTTTTTTATTAAACAAAACAACACTGAAAGAAATAAAACTGAATTTTAATTAAAAATTTTGTAGAATCAATTAAAAAATTAATTAGATTTTCACCTATAAAGAAATAATTGGTATCAATTAAATTATTACTGTTGACTTACTCGAATTAATTTTCGATTAAATTTTTCATAATAATAATTAAAAATGTAAATAAATATTTTGAAAATTTTAAACTAATTTTTAAGAGCAATAACAATAAACATTTAAATTCTATTCGAATGCTATTACTATTCCTAATGAGTGTAGCTTAATGAATTGAACCGAATAATTAATTAAAAATTTAATTGAATTAATGAAACTTTAATTGAAAAAAAAAATATTCTAATGACATTTTTTCAGTGCAGCATTTTTCTTTAAAAATATTTCACATGTTCCTGCAATAATAAATTCTTAAAGAAGCAAAATTTTACTTACGAATTTAAGTAGAAATTCTCTCGATTTAAATTGAAATAAAATATCTTTAAATAAATTTTTTATTAAACCACTAAATGCTTAAATAATAAATATGAAAGTAATTATCCCTGAAATGTCATCTCTAGACGTAAGTGTGAAATAAATGTGTAGAACATTTAACACTTGGCCTCTTTTGCAAAATCTCTGTCTGCAGTTTTTCATTTTTCATCCATATGTATGTGTGCATGTGTATACATAAGTGTTAGTAAGAGTTGTTGTAATGGTAAAACTTTTTACAGACTATTAAATAATTAATGTCAGTTCTATTAAACAAAACAAAAAAGCGAAAAAAACAACACGAATTACGTAGAGAAATATATTTTAAACTAAAACCGACGAAAGCAAAAAAAAAGTCCGAAGAGACATTTCCTTTATAATTGAGTCACTTGACTTAAATCTCTTAAAACTGCTGAAGTATTCGTGTCATAAATATTTTATGATACCAATTACAAAGCACTTAGCTTTTTATGAAATTTAATATAAAACAATTATGTGCTGTCAAAATACGAGTGAGAACGAAAACAAACTAAGACATCCTCTCGGTTTTGTGTTCTTCACAAAATCAAGTTTATTGCCAAAAATTTCAAAATCTATTGCAGCCTCTTTAACCCTACTGCTACGGGAACGCCCTCCCTAAAGTAATAAAATCAATGCTTTTCATTGCCTTTTATTTTATATTTTTGGTAGTTCATTGTCTTAAAATTTATAGCAGTTGAGTGAAATCTTTTACTATCTGGACATTTATTACTTGAAAAAAAAGAGAACGATATGATTGTGCTGTTGGTTTTTTTTTTATTTGACCAAATCGCGTGCCAATACATATATTTCTGCACACATAAAACTATACACACTCATACACAAATATATGCACTTGTATATTTAACATGATATTACCCAGCAAACATTTTTCAATGACAGGTCTCATCCAAAAGCTCAATCAATCGAATAGAAATGCCTTTTGATCTGCAACAGAGTTTGCTGAATTTAATTATTCGGTTTATTTTGAAAATCGAAGAAATAGTTTGAAAGGAATGTGTAGAGAAGAGTCACGCGGTGAAGTGATAGGAAGGAAATTATTTTTATTACGCGCTTTGTGAATTTTTAAACCTTCACAGATGTCATGTTGACGCCATGGCTGCCAGATTTGACGATTTATCATCATTTCAACGATTTTTGGTTGAGAGTGGCGATGGCTGAAATAGTTAGCACGTTGACTAGAAAACCAAAAACTCCTGGGTACGAGCCTAAATCATAAAAACATTGCGCATTTCCTCTGATGTTCCTTTTTGTCAGTTGTTGGCGGAAGGTTTCAGTGGCGAAGGCATAGTCACTGGTCACTGAAGAGTACTTGCATTAGCTGAAATCAATTCACAGGCACATCAGTGCGCCTTCCTTCGTCAGTTTTGTGTAGCACCAGCGAAGTAAAATAGTTACTAAAAATGTCTATTAAAACAAAGCTTAAAAATTTAATACAAAAAGTTGTAATTGGTGGCAAATTGTGCCCATTTGACGAGCACAACAGTGACAAGACGGAAAATGGATCCAAGGACAAGGTTGGAAATGTGAACAATTTCTCGAAAATAACATATCACATGAAGTTACATATTGCCTTTTTTTGAGTGGCTCTTGCAGTAATATTCGCTCATGAAAGCAAAAAGAATTTGAGAATTATATTAATTTAATATATGAAAATATTTAAGCGATGCTTAAATTATATGCTTATTTCTAATTTGTCAACAGTATAAGAAGTGTAATGTGACCAGCAATTGCAACTCATAGTAACCAAACCACCTACCAGCTTCAAATTGTAACATTTTTTCTGGAGCGACAATATTTTTTTTTTCTTTGACCGGTACTCAGGGGATGACCCCTACACATGCGATGCATTGTGCTGGAACTAGGAAATTAGGTTATGGGAAGGAGGATAGAGGGAGTAGTGTTTATTGACATTTAATTTAAATTTTCCCACGTGTATGGGGATGTTTGTTTGTCTCATTTTAATATCTGCACAACTATTACGATCTAAATTCCAAAAAAAAAAATGTTCACTGTGCAGCTCTGTAGCGAACAAGCGCTTTGTATAAAATTTATATTTTCCATTGTCTCGTTTAGAGTTATTTGATGATTAAAGTTTGAAGGTTCCTTTATGTGGCATGTGACCTCAACGCCAGTATTAACGAATATTGAATAAATCTGCCAGCAAGATTTATGTTATCATCTAAATTGCATTGCTCTTATCCAGACCCAGGGGAGAACTTTAGTTTTTTCCAATTACAAGGGTTGTTTTTGTATTTCAATTATTGTTTATTTGGTCATACCTGTTTCTTTAGAGAAGTGGAATTTGTATCACTATTTCCATATAAATGATGTTGCATGAAACTGAACTGCTGCTGATTTGGACTTTCTAATCAGTTTGCGATAAATTTAATATACGGATTATATTATTTCAAATTGGTTTTCGTATGTCATATTTTATATTTACGAAACAACTTTGATCCTCTGAAGAAGAAAAGTAAGAAATCTCTACAAATGATAAAGTCGTAAGTTGAAACTTTCAAATGCTTGAAATATTTTCGATATTCTTGGAATTATTTAACAAGCCGTTACTGAACCGGCAGAGGATAAAACTAAATATAAAAGAAAATCATATAAATCATCTTGTTATTTACAATGAATACAAAAATTACTTTTTAATTTCATTATTTTTTTCAATATACGGACATGTTCTGTAAACCGAATCCGCAAAAATTTTTCGATTTTACACATACATATACATACTTAGGTATTGAGAAATCACTCGTTTTTAAATCGACTCGGTTTACAGAACAGGGGGGATAAATTCCCGTATAAATTTTTCCGGTCGTTTGCTAGAAACAGGCTGAAAGTTGCCTATTTCTATGCCTTGCTTAAAGAAGTTAATAAAAGCCATATTAAATAACACTACAAAATACGTACTTGTGTTACCTTTAAAATTTTGCTTCTGTAAAAGTCAGACGACAAAATATAAAATTTTCTTTGACGTCTTACATGAACTGCTTAAGCAATTGTCCAAAACATCATAGATGACCCGAATTGATTTTGTTCAATAAGCGAGTCCTAACAGATAATATCATCAAAATTCATATATAACTTTATATCAGTGGTGTTCAAAAATAAAATGAAGGTGTATTGGTGAGAGAATTTGCCTAGCAAATATAATGTCAAACGTTTCAAATAAGAAAGAAAATGCCAGCTATATACAACTTATTAAATGAATGTAATTTAAATTTTAAGAAAAAGATAAGAGCATCAGGGACCATAAATAACAGTTATCAATTTTAATAAATAATTTTAGAACACTTATTTGGGGGGAAAAAACAAAAATAAATTCATATAAAACATTTTTTTTGGGCTTAAATATTAGAATAAAACGTTTAACCATCTGTCATTCCTCATTTTAATTTTTAAAATCGTTTTGAAAATTTTAAATTAAACATTCCATGTTAATACTTGCATGGCAATTGCGAATTAGTAAAATATTTTTTAAATTCAAGGAGGTCATTTTATTTCGCTGCTTGGAACAAACGTTTTTCATGTCTGAAAATATTTGTTCGCATAAGTAGTGGAAAAAAATTATAAATATTTTAAATACATTTTTTTTAACTGGGGACATATCGCAACATCTAAATTTTTCCAAAACTCTAGAGTTCTAATTTTATCGAAATCTTTTACCTCAGATCTAAGTATTATTAGCTCTGATTGAAACGTGTTCTTTACCCGCTTTTAATGTTTTGTAACATAAAAGGCATTAAATTTTTTGAAAAGCATCGTTTACCATAAAATACTTTTCACATTTCATTTCGTGAACTTTTATTATATTTTAATTTTTTTCGTATTCGATTCTAATTGAATCGCGTGTGTTTATTGTGCTTCGTCCAATAAGAAACAACAACAATGCTTAATAAATTTCTGAAAAAAATGACAATAACCATCCGCATATGTATTCATCGCTTGCTCAACGACGACTGAATGAAAGTTTTTAAAAGAGAATAACAACTGTCTGTGTAAATTTTTCAACAAATGTTGTATGTGGCGAACATCACTGCTTTATATGTAATCCGTGGCCATCCCAAAAATTCGTAACAGACAAACTCAGCTTTACAACCACTTTTAACAGACAATGTAGCTAAGTTTCAATATTCTGCAATGCGCTGAGAAAATAGAAACAAACAAATATTTAATAATCCGTTACTGTTTTGACGAATACTTGTAGCAGTCAAATTCCAGTAGAAATCATCTTTGTATCGATTAATAGCGGACGATGTCGATTACTTTCAACTTTTTTTTTTTTTTTTTTTTTTTTTATCTTGGACAAGTGCTCAGGGGCTATCCCCTACATATGCAATGCATTGCACTGGAACTAGAGAGAAGGATAGGGAAGAAATAGACAGGTGGTGAAAGTGGTAGGAAGATAGAGCTTAATTCTTGCACAACTCTGCTGTTGCGTGTTAATTATAAAGCAAAGTTGTGGCGTCTCTGATGTTTTTTGACGCATTATTTTTAAGCTAATGGAGCCATTTTATTTATTATTTTACTTCGCCGACGTTTTATTGCTCAAATACCGACGAAGGACGGTGCTGTAGCACAGAAAACTCAGAAAAAACTTTTTTCTGATTTGACCCGGCTGGGAATCGAACCTGGGTCTTTCTGGTTGCAGAGCCAACACGCTGACTACTCGCCATCAGCACCCCCTTCTTTCCTTTTATAAGGTGAATCTATAGTGAATATGTCCTAGAAACTACGCCTTCAGATCTAGTTTGAATCATGAACGATATTTGAAATTATCAAAATGATAAAGTCACTCAAGAAACGCCACCGGGAGACTGCTGCACACTGCAATTGAGATAGTTTTTGAATCCATTTCACAAACAAACTTGTAACAAAAACCAAATTTAATAAAATTTAGCTGTAGTAAACGAACAATATGGATGTACGAGCTAATAAAACAAGTACGTTTGCAAGCAAATATTATAAATCTCCGGTAAAATAGTAATTTTGACAGACATGCACAATTGCATATGAGACACAAAGTTGACAAATGAAACGTAAAAAATATGTCGTCTCATGGGTGCTTAAGTAAGTGTGAGTAGTTTAGTGCGATTCTTGGAGAAGAAATTTAAACTCGCCATTACTGTTTTACAATTTTTGTGAATTGTGACAGCCTTTTAGTAATTCTCGATTTAATTTTTGAAATACTTTGCTTCAGCCCCACTGTGCGATGGACATAATATATTCTTTTCGAAATACATTTAAATGACACGAATTAAATAAAAATCGTTAAAATAATTAAGTCGCTTTTTTTTTGTTTGTAATCGTGGTGGTTAGCACGAGTTCTCGTGGATCGTGACAAATTGTTTTCGTTGCATTAACAACAACCCAGTACCTACATGTGTGGAAAGTTGCTCACGATCCCCTATCTAGGCCGATTTGAATATTTAAATTTTAAAACCTGATAAACATATTTAAAAGTATGCGGGATGAAAGTAACTGAAAATTATACGTACGTTTTTTTTTTAATAAAACCCCCCAAAAAAACCTTTTTAATAAATGACTAATGAAGTGTGTGTGCATATGCATGTCTGTAAGTATGTATGTGCGTAAGTTTGTAACGTGTATCACGTGACTTCTTAAACAAACAAAATGTCAAGGATGCAAAATAATGATAAAGCTTTTAAGTTGCTTCCTCTCAAAATAATAAAACAAAACTTGTATACACACGCATACACACACAAATAAACAATACATATGCACGTAGCTACATACTATATTCATGATACATAATGTAATACAAACACATTGAAAAATGTCATTTTCATTGAGTTGAGATTGTGGTGCGTGTAAACAAAATATCAACAAATACTTAAAGCTCAAGTACACTTGCCTACTCCGGGCATACAAATATCTCGTGTCACAAATACGAAAGCAAATCTAAATTTACTACTGTGTAAGAGGTCTATATGGCTGCTATAAATACGTACATCCATATATAATTCATCATTTTTCACATCTTTCACTCAATCAACGTAAACATCACCACCGTCATTCTCATTGTCATTATCGGTAGAAGCCGTATTAGAATCACCATTTTGGCAGCTACCAAAGGCTGGTAAAGGAGCACAAGGCAAAAAATATCACTGTTAACAAGTCACTAAGAAGCACATTCTCATACCATTGGAATCACTTAACTGTAGAGTTTATTTTTTTAGGCCGTTTTTCTTCGACGTTTCTCGTTGTCTTTATCTTGTTGGGTTCTGTTTTACGAACAAAAACACACATTTGTGCAGGAGGGCTGCTGCTACATCATCTACATCGGCAGTGGTAGAATTTTGTGATATTCGTTTTTTCCCCTCGACTACCCATACAGCCCGAGTTATTTACTCACTGTTACGTTGAGTATGATACAATTTTTATAGTGTGTGATGATGATGACAGGTCATCATCACAGGTTTTCTCATACAGTAATGAGGGGATATTCATGCCATTTGCCAGGCATGGAAAGAGAACATTTTGAAATTTTTTTAAATTATATTTTCTGTTTGAGAAATATTGTCTTTCTGTGGTAGGGTACCACTCCCACTTCTTTACAAATGTTATTTGTTGACAGTCTGACCATCTGTACTGTAAATTTCTATACTTTTACTGTTACCACTTTTCAGATATGCGAAAATCGATTTTGTCTTTTTACCAGATATCAGTCACTTTTTGACTGATGAAAAGTATATTACACTGTACAGCAAAATTAAAATTTTTTTTTTAAGAACAGGGAGAGTATAATGTAATTTATATTTATTACTTTGGAAGATAGTTGGGGGATGGAAAAGTACCAATCTTCAGTTTTTGCGCCATTATCCGCTAAAAGATACAAATATCGAAAAAAGTAACAGCCATCTGTCCGCTTATTTTTGTATGTAGATTAAGATATCTTTAGAATTTTTATTTCCGGAGTTATTAGATTACTAATCTTCCCTTTTCTAACACTTGAAGGTTTTAACACTCGAATTTTGAGAAATGATTGGAACACCCAGGTAAATGGGATATCAGCAATTGTGACCTTGCCTATTACCTACTTTTTGGAAAGGTATAGTCTAGAGAAGAGACATGTGGTGAAGTGTTACTGTAAGACTTATTTCTTACAGAACTTTGTGTTTAATGTTTAGTTACTTTGTAAAGTAGAGATGCAGCACTTCTGATGTTAGTGTGATAGAGTGACATACATTGGAAAATTAGAAAAATGATGATGACTGGATTGAAGATTCCTAATGTTTAGCCAACAGCGGTATTGTAGCTGCTTGCCGCACAGCCCATTTCTTATTAATTTTGTTTTGCTTAACGGAATAAATATTAATTCTAGAATTTTGTGTATACTTCTTCCACTCAAGAAAGTTGCCACACTTGCAAACACATTTAAAAAACTATCTCCTACTTCAAGAGTTATTACTCTGATTTTCTGAAATCTGATATGTGAAATTTTTAAAAAATTCATATGACTGGAGAATTATTCCACAGTTAAAAATAATTTGTTCGTGAAATATGTACGCAGTGTTTTTTGATTTATTGGAGAGAGTGTTATTTTTAGTTCAGCTCAGTCTATTGAACGATATCGAAATGCAAGAAAAACAATACAAAATGGGTCTGTTTTTTTCTTTAAAATACATTTAGGATAAAGATAAAAATTATTTTAATTTTAATCGTAAAACTAAACAGAGAAATCCCTAATAGTACAGAACTTTCCAACCCTGTCAATAGCCCTCTACATATTTGCCTACATGTTCGTACATACTCGTATGTATGTACGTGTGTGGATCTCTGCATTAGGAATTTTTATGAGTAATTGAGATTTAAATATTTTGACTTTCAAAAGTAATTTGTTATTTAACATTGTCAAAACAGTGAAAGACAGCAGGTCTAAGGCTCCTCTTGAGAATATTAAATATTTAAATCTGATTTTGGCATTAAAGTTTTCCTTATAAAAAATTCATGGGAAGTTTATCATAAAAATTCATAGATAATGAAATTCATTGTTAACATTATTGATTTTTAGTATTTTGATAAATTCATTTGTATCTCAAGTATGCAAGAAAAGTTCACTGGATTGGAGTTTTTGATGATAATTTCGAGAGAATTATTAAAAAATAACGGCATATTAATTCGCCAAAGTTCAGTCCCTTGTGCGGTTACTACAATAATGCACAGGAGAAAATGCTTTTTTTCTAACTTATCTCTGGCAGAGATAACGAGTGTGATGATGCGGTTGATTCCTTGGACCTTATAAAGCAAAGTTGCGGCGCCGCCACTGTTAATTTTGACGCATTATTTTTAAGCTAACGGGAACCATTTGATTTATTATTTCACTTCGTCGACGAAGGAGAGTGCTGTAGCACAGAAAAATCAAACAAAAACATTTGACTTACGCCATCTGCACCTCTTATATAGAGTACCCGTAAAATTAAAGTATGCCCTATTTCCATTACAGGGTGGGCCAAAAGTCACGCCTGCGTGTAAAAATTGAATAACTCTTTTGTTTATTATTATTTTTATTTTGTTTTTTTTTTTAATATAATATTAGCTTTGTACGATCTAAATTTTAATTATGAAAAATAATATCGGGGAGATGACCACCATTTTCATCGATGCGCAATTGGGCTCTTAAACAGTCGTTTTGCATAACTGCACGCAAAGTTTCAGGTTCTATTTCTCTGATCTCAGCTTCAATGTTGTGCTTTAGCTGCTCCATAGTTTATGGTTTGTTAACATACACTCATTCTTTGCGATAACCCCACAGAAAATAATCAGGAACAGTTAAGTCTGCTGAACGTGCTGGCTAATTGAATTCTGCAGTTTTTTGAGATAATTCAGTCTTAAAAAATTACATTTAAAAGACTAATTGTAGCACGGGCCGTGTGTGTTGTTACTCCAACCTGATGGAACCACTTGTTGGCTGCTACAGGGCGTACAAAATTATTAATCACAGTACGATACCTGTCACCGTCCTGCATTACCAACTTCATTCTCGAAGATGCAGGGCCCTATATAATTCTTTCTAATGTCACTCCACAACATACCGTACACATGAGCAAGTGCAATTGGCGCTGGTGAACATCTCTGGGGTTTGCAGTACACCAAAATCGCATATTTTGTTTATGGATAGGTAATCCATTGCAATGAAAATGAGCTTCATGACGATAATTTCGATATGCTCGTTGCGTTAGTGAAATTGAATGCCCATTGGCAAAGTAAAATTCTACCACTTTGTTTCTTTGCACGGTCGTTAAATTTTGCATGCAGGCATGACTTTTGGCCCACCCTGTATAAAGTAACTACAAGCGAACCAGTGCATTGTACTGATGTTTCAAGTAGATAGAAACGACGACCTTTAGGTTGGGTTCATGGCCTTTTACACTGGGGCCTAGTAGTTCCTAGAAGTTGTTCTGTTAGTAAGAGCTTAAAAGAGGATACTCGGCACATCTTGTTGAGGTGCATGAAATGTGTGCAGACTTTGTGTTCAGTGCATGGACTTAGCTAGGCTGCAGTTTAGAGAGAATTCTGATTTTCTATAAAATAGTTCTTCTTCTCGTAAAGTCGCCAAATATCACCCCTCTTTGGTGAGCACAAGTGGTAGCTGTTACAGCAAACGATGTTGCCGATATACTCAATGTCCAGAATTTCCATGGAAACTACGCATCGACCGATGGTCAGAGGAACAAATGTGCTCCATATTAAGTTAAATTCTTAACCAAAATTCTTATTGCAGCGCTTTGTACTTCAAATATTTAAAATTCAAATAGTCAGGTTACACTACCCGCCCGCAAAAGTCTACACATTTAGCAAAAATATCATTAAATCTTCAATAAAGAAGTCATTTAGCCACTTATTTATTCCACATATAAATTATTCAATTTCTGTTTGCTGATAGTCATTTGTCAAGCATATGACAAATTCATAATTACATCATAAATAATAGACAGTGTATTTGAGAGCCAAAAAAATTTAGCATTCAACTAATTAATGGAAGACAATATGATGACAACAGATACTGTGGAATATTGCCCGAATGCTACAAACGAATATGAACCCCAAATCGAAAAATAGAAGTATGAAAAAATACCCTTTTTTTTGCACATACTCGTACATGGTTACGTTTGCATGTTTGTGCATGCACTTGCTAAATAAATAAACAGATATTGTATGTGTGGCATTATGCGCCAAATTAAATTCAACCTCAATTGAGGGTTCATTTTCTTTACTGCTTCTACGGTTTATTAAATGATGGAAGGAATACAAAAAAAAAATGAATTAAATTCCAAAATAATGTGATATGAATTCGCATTGTATTTACAAGGACAAACATTTGTCTAAACTCTAGAGAGAAGAGAAGTACTTATCAACTGATACTTTAATAATTTTGCCACTCAATTTATAACAATGATACTGAATGATAGAATGAAAACAAAAACAGTAGAAGAGAAATTATTACGAAATGTACACCCTTGAAGATGAGTAAAATGGTAAAACAAAATCAGTCATCATGTGCTTTTGCTTGCATCTGAAAATGATTAAAATTCTTAACGAGTGTCGTTGAGCTCTTTATTACGTTTAGTGAAAATTTTATGTGACACATCATACGCCTTCCACGTCTTTTACGGATTTTGTTTTGTTGCTGTTTATCCCACACCGTATAGTGGTGTCAAGGCCAGCCAAATATTCTGCTTGCCTTGTGTGAAATATTGATATATAAAACACAGAGATTTAAATGTATGCATTTGTTTGTAAATATTTTTCTTTGCAAGTGGTGATTTTTATTTCAACTACAATTATTACAATCAATGAATATTGTGTTGCATATTAAAATCATGTTTAATTGATCACAACAGAATGACAATTAGTTTTTATTATTAGCAAAAAAGAAAGGACAATTAATTTCCGCACCCCCAGTAGAGTAGAACACGTACATAATATTTTTGATGTCACTGCACACGCCATCAGTACTCTTTGTGTCACAAGAGAGGTAGTTGTAGTTGTCATCAGCCTCATCTATTGAACCTGATAAAGTTTAAAAAAGGAATACGGGAAGTCTATCCAATACTATCCACATACTTTATTGATTAAGACTCGAAGCTCTCTTTTTCTGTTTAGTATACTAGATACAAACATTGTCAACCAACGTGTTGACTAATTGTCAAATCGCATAAAAAAATAAATTTTTGTAATTCTCAAAGATATTTTTGGGAGTTTTTTTATGAACATGGCCAGATATTTTAGCTTTTTCAAAAATTTGGTTTGGTTTATGAAATCATCATAGAAATGTACGTGCCTTTCGTCGTCAGGGTTGCATATAATCGTAATATTTCCTAATGTTCATCTAGCAAATAGTTGCAAAAATAAATAAAAGAAAAGTCCGAGCATAGTAAGCATAGCAAAAGAACATCGGGTGATTACTTTTGGCCCACCGTGTATTATCAAAGTTGAGGAACTTCTGCGAACGGTTCAGGCCGTTTATGCCCGTCCAGTGTACCTCAGTGCGTAATCTGGTCTGCACACTGATCGCCTGTTAAAGGTTGCTCCCCTTAATTATTAATCTTCAACTGGTCTGCTTTAATTATTTTACAAAAAAAAGGTTTTAACTCGATTTAATTACCCAAAGAACGTCATAAGTGAAGAAATTTTATTTTTCAGTGCAATTGAATTGTCAATCTCTTCCACTCTTTCAAACTTAATTAAAAACACTGCTACTGTACCACACTAATAAAAAGTCATTACATTAAAATTTGTAATGAAGCTTAGCACACACACACACACACGCACACACACTATGGCAGGTGCTGATTCTTCAGTTTGTAGAACAATCGTTGCAACACCAATCCATTCGAATGCCGTGTTAAACTAATTTTTATGAAATTTGTCACACGCAAATACAAATCTAAAGCTGCTACATTTGAATGTAATAATCTTCAGTCCAACCGTATTCACAGTGGCCATTCATGCGGTTATTTTCAGTGCTTTTAATTTTTATGATTTGATTCTTTTGAAGTATCATGTACACGGCAAGCGGTTCCAAGTATGCTCAGGCATACATCTAGACGATAACTTGCCATTTGAAATGAAATTGAAAAATGATGCGAAACATTTCATACGTTTGTAGTCATTTCATATGAACGCAGTCTTTTTAAAGTTAAACTTTTTTTTTTTTTAAGGCAACCCCTTTGATTTAAAATCAACGCGATACTATTTGAATTCCCCTCCTCGCACTCGTACCCAGTCAGTGCTTATTGTGAAAAAGTTCGTGCTGCGTAACTTGGCCAGCGACAATGGCAACAAAAAATTTCAAATTATTCTGAATGCATATTCCTTAGAAACGTTTTATTTTGGTTAACCATTTCACAACACACACACACACACACACACACATTTTCTCATTCATACACGTCTGCTTTTAAAACGCCCTTAGTTTATGGTTTTGATTTCGATTTCATCTTAACATTTTTTTATGCGAGTAAAGTGGGCCGGAAGTTTTTCCCCCGCGCTCACTATACGGCGTCTAATGCTTTTGCTGAAAGTGTATTTGTTATTGTTTTCTATGTTGAAGCCATAAACATATGCAGCTCACGTTGCTCGGCATAAATCTAATGCGTTCTGCTCAACGCCTCTTTGTTGAATTCCGAATTGTTTGCGTTACTTTATTGTTGCCGACTCTTGTGTGACCGAATGTGTGAGCAGCAGAATGTTAGTGAATGGACTCGACTCGACTCGACTCAAGCTTGCTGATGAGGGCGAACGACTGCGTCTCGTCTAGTCACATAAATGTGTTTTTCATTTTATATAATTTGTTTGACGACTGCGAGTTTTTAATACTGGCTGGATGGCTGGCTGGCTGGCTGGCTGGCTGGCTGGCTGGCTGGCTGGCTGGCTGGCTGGCTGGCTAAATCTTTGTCTGTCGATTTGACAACACAAGTGACTGTCCGCTTTGTGTTTATGAGCATTGTCTGCCCAAAATATAATTTTGGTTAAAAAGGGGAAACCACTGCATTTTGTTGTGGGTCTCTAGTTTATGTGCGTTGTGCTTTAAAAGTATGGGCTGAGACAACGGAGTCTGTTACACGCTCTAACGCCTTAGTTAATCTCTCTGGGGACATTTTCAGTTTGAAAGCTTTTTATTGTGTGCTAAAGGGACTACTTATGTATTTATTCTCAATTGGGGTTTATTTTATTTTCTTTCTTACGCAAAATTTAATTGAATTAAAGCAAATCGAAGAAGGGAAAGAAACTTGACCTGCCTTAAACCGCTCTCAGGGAAAATTGTAAAAAATAATATTGAAATTGTGGTTATTATGTTTTCCTTTAAGATGCTAACAAGGACAATGTAACAGTGGCGTATAGAAATAAACTTGGGCGGATACAGTGGCGATGGCACTTTAAAATTTAATAAACTTTTAATCGATCAATATCAGTTATTTATGAGCAATTTATTTGTTATTAAAGATTAAAGCAAATTGACTTTATTCAGATGTGGCAGATATGATAAGGAAGAATTATTTTTGATCGCCCTCGCACATCCAGGGTTAACCGATTTTATCGACAGTTATATCTCCTAAGCCTGACAAGTAGAAAATACAAGACCAGAGTAAGTACAGTTTACTTACGATAATTCGTATCCCGTTAATTCTAAAAACTCAACATTTTGAAAGAAACGCCTGGGCCCATGAAAAAAAAATCTTTAATTCGCAAAACTTTGAAGCATTTTGGACTAACGAAACCCCTATAAAAACCTCTTATAATTCGTAACAAAATCCAAGGAGAAAAGAAAAATAAAATTACAAAAGCAAATTTTTTGTGTTTCTTTAGATTATTTGAAAAGAACATACTTTTATTTATTTATTTAATATTCTTTGTTTTAACCGAGGCCATTATGGGCAATATATGGTTAAAAGTTTTGGTAAAATATGTGCAATATGAACATAAGGAAATATGAACTTCAAATAGTGGGAATTAAAATAAATGAATTTAAATTAAAAATAATGCGACAATTAAAAGAATTATTAGTAAAGTAAATATAAAGACTGACTCCGATAGCGAATTGATAATAGCAACTGATAATACAGTAAAGAAAATTTAAGTTGTCAAAAGATATGGTCAAAAGATTACGCTCCTTCACTGCTTTCATCAATTTTGGAAAAAGAGAATTCATAGTGGGTACATCTTTAGGTAGTAAAGTAAAATGACAGGAAGAAGCTGCATGACTAGAATTATAGAAGTACCTTATTTTATCGTTTAAGGCCGGTTCACATAGAATCCGTCATCCGTCATACTTTGACTTTTTCAAATGACATTAACGTAGCGACGGAAGAGATTGACACAATGATTACTTTCTAGGCGGATATCAACTCACAGCCAGCGTTACCACGTTAAAAAGTTAAAAAATAAAAAAAGAACTTTTAAAAAAATATTTTTTCATTATAAACAAAAACCAATTTTCCTGAAGAAGCTACACAAAGGAGTAGCGAAATATCAAATAAAATTAAATATTACATATATAAGAAAAAGACCTACAGCTTAAATAATTAGTGTAATTAATTAATTAAAAAAAAAAAACCAGCATATGTTTTACTTTATAAAAATAAGTCTTCAATTGGTTTTATACTCGTCACAAATTTAAAATAAAAATTATATAAAAACATGTACATACACCATTTTAATTTAAGACAACAAACCAGTGCAAATAATTTTCAAGCTATTTTGACTTTAAATACTGTATTCTTTTATTTTTGTTTCTGCTGGAGCAGTCTTGAATTTTTTGTTACCACAGAAACGATTTTTAATAAAACAAAAAGGGTGTTACCAACGTTTCGCATTATAAAATCTGATTTTAAAACTTTACAAGTGAAATTTACATATTGAGTATTACTTAAACTGGAAAAAGTAAACAAAATGCAAAAAATATTCACTTCTCCACACTACAAAAAAAATCAACCACAACGGCAACGCTGTTTATAGCTGTCAAAGTACTCAACGTACGTTAAAAGTTCGCCAACTTTCGTACTTTGCTTTGACAGAAACGTAGTGAATGTGACAAGTCTCATAAGAAAACATGTATTTTAACTCAGCTGTCAGTTGAAAAAGTCAAAGTATGACGGATGACGGATTCTAATTGCGTTGGCCTTTACGCAGTGTTGCCAGTTCAAGCACCTATAAATCATTTTTTTTATTTCTACCTCGCTTATTCGAAATCCAATTATTTCGAAAATTCCTGTAATTCGTAAAAAAATAACTGTCCCTTCGATTGCGAATCAAGTCTCTGAAATTCTTGGAGGTGAAGCTGTGCTTGCGGAGCCCAAATAAGTGTATAAAATATATAAGACCCCAAACCCAGAAAAAATATTACTTTTTTATTTTTATTAATTCAATTCAATCAATTTCAATCAATACCAATTTTTTTGTGCCTGCCTAAAGCATCGGTATTTCAAACGTTTAGCTGGCTCTGAAAAGGTTTTCAATGGAGTTCTTGTTAATCATTTCATTAAACAAATAATACTTCCCTTGCGTAGAGATAAAACCTTCCACTATTGTCTGAAAATTATAATTCCCTTTTCCATCAAAATATATTTATCGATTCTACAGCATCTTGATTATCCTCACACGCCGTACAATTTGTATTTCTTATTATATAATTAGTCTTCCTTACTTTCCCCACATCGTTCTTTGTTTCTTAATAACGATCACATGTAATTTTGACTGGCCGTATGTTCCCGATCATTCGCCTCTTAAAATATAAAAATTTTAACTAATTGCTTACAATGAGTTTCGAAATAATGCACTACTGCAAACATTTAACAATTAATATGAAAAACACAACTATTTGACGCTTAAAACCTCTTCAACTTGTTTATCATAAATTTCTTTTACAAATAGTAAAACCAAGTTAAGGTTATAATCGCTTCTTCTTCATTTCCTTTAACCTCAACTTAGATGTGGTAAATCAGTATTTGCTAGATTGTCTAGTGTACCTTTCATTTGCGTAGTTATTCCTGTAATACTATGATGATTGCCAGTGAGATCAGTTGCAACACCCACGCCAGCTAAAGAGCCAGCACCACTTCGAGCACCAGTGCTGGCCACATTGTTGTTAAGGCCTATAGCGCCATTACCACCTGTTGCACTTAAATGTGTTTCGTACTCCATACGCTTGAGCGTTGGCATTGCCGGTGTCTGCAGCGATGGTAGTGTTGGCACTGTTGCTGGTGCAGCAGATGCTGCTGCACTGGCACTTGACGTTGAACGTATTCTGGTATCATCCTCATGTTCCTTGTCCTCATCTGAGCCAAAAGCATCTTCGTCTTCGGTACGATTTTTCGGTTCCCATGTCATTTTGTTTTCCTTTTTCAAACGTCTGCGAGCATTCGCAAACCATGTGGAGACCTGCGTCAGAGTCATTTTAGTGATTATTGCCAGCATGATCTTCTCGCCTTTGGTTGGATATGGATTTTTCATATGTTCATTTAGCCAGGCCTTCAGTGTTGCCGTCGACTCTCGTGTAGCATTTTTACGACGTGCTGCTAAATCATAAGTGGCGCCATAACTGAAAGAGGAAAAAACGGAAAAAAGATACCATTAAAAGTCAGCATAGAAGAACGCATATGAACAAAAAAAAAGGGAGATGAGTGCAATACAAAGCAAAATTATTGTTAACTCTGTTAACAGTAAAAATAAGAAGAGTTAAATGTTTGTTAGTGAATTTATTTCATGTTGTTGTTTTATGCAAACCATTAACGCAGCAACAACGACAACAAGAACAACAATAAAAAAAAATTATATTTATATAAGACCTGGAAGCCCACATGAGGTCGCAGCCTAAAAAGCCATAACCCCCCTCAGAGCTGGAGCTGTGTAAGACACATTAGCACAATAGTACATTTACTTTTTCTTCTACTTCTCCTGGCCATATGCTGTTTAACCCACAATTTATGCAACGCTTTGTTGCCGTTTCATATTTTATTCTTGTTGCTGTCTTAAGGCTTAAATATTCATCATTTACAGTTGATTCATAACTTTATTAACTTGATAGTGAGCAATTGATATTTGCTCTGTTTTTTTTTAAATGTGGCGCACAAATACACACACATATTTGTAAAGTAGTCGATTGTACACCCTACGTTCCATTGCTCAGTTGTATAACGCCTACTACACAGGCGATCCTTGAAAATTTAACTGAAAAGCATTTTTTTAAAGACGAAAAAATGTAAAAGGACGACAGCAGCATGTAAAAATAAGTAGAAAGTGCAAAATTTATATAAAAACTCGAAAAGCAAATAATTATATTTGATGTTAAATTAGATTTATCGCAAAAATACGTAGATTTAATTTTATTTAATTTTTATCTAAAATTAAGTTTTACTGTCGGTTCATCGAAATCGCCTCGTTCGTACATTTGTACGAAAAAAAATGTCTCTGTTTCCATTATATATGTACGTATAGAAGGAACGAGGGGATACACTGTGCGACAAATTGAATTTTTTTGCTTTTCGGCAGCAATGTCACTATACGCTCATTAATGTAATCGCAAAACAAAATCAAACTGCATACTTGGCTTTTCATCTTTTGTTTTATTTAAGGACTTGACATTTCTTAAGGATTCTTATTTTAAATATTTTTATTTTCATATTAAGATGAAACACTTGTTAAGCAATATTTTGTATCAAAATAAAGCGAAAAATGTGGAATTTTATAAAAATATATACTTCAGGGAACGTGAATAAAAAATTAAAAAAATGTCCTTTGAATTCTTGAAAGAAGCTAAGAAATTTCACATGTTTATACAAGAACTCACAAAAAATATTTGAGCAGTACAAAATATACAAACAAAACAAACCAAATAGCTTCTTTGAAAATGTTCGTTATACAACAAACATTTTATTATTTGATTTTAAATCTATTTAATTTTCGTAAAACTTTCTTACAATTAAATTGCATAAAACAAACATAGATAAATAATCATAATGAATTTTGACTAACGTTGAATAATTGAAAGAATAGTTACATAATTAATGTTATCAATTAAATTTTTTTTTTAAATTTCCCCAGTAAACAAATTAATCATATCAATTGAATGTTTATAATTAAATTAATTGAAATAATAATTGATTAAATTTTAATTGCAACAATTAAAAATTTAATTGGTTACTATTGTGTTTTTTTTTTAATTAATTTCGTTTAAATTATATTTAACTGAGCAAAAAAAATTAAAAGCTTTTAATTAAATTTTTTAATTGAACGAATTAAAAACGGTTCTCAGGGAACTGTTTTCCAAAAATGGAATTTATTTATATTACTGATGTTTTTTAATTGATTAAAAATTTAATTGTATGAATTAAACCATTTAATTGAAATAAAAATATAAATAATTTTTATTCTTTTCTGTGTAGAGTATCATAATGCCTAATTTGATCACGAAATCTTCTTATTGCAATCTCCTTGCTTAAAATAATTTTCTTCACAAATATTGCACTCAGCTCTTTTGGCCAAATTGTTGAATAGCCGGTCGACGGTCCGACTGGGCATTTACGTTTTTCGTTTGCTTTCACATCAAAAACTGTGCACTGGCCATTTTTTTCATACTCAGCAGGTGTTTGTCATTGTGATGCATTTCAGCCAATGCAGTTTTGGTCAGTTTGTGTTTTTTATTGCATTTTATTTATTTATGTTGTCACAATTCGACTAATATGTTTAGTGGCATTGTAACAGCAGGATTGGTACAGAAAAAGAAAAAGAAAAGAATACAAGGCTGCAAAAATTACGTAAATGAGGTTGAAATTAAAGCCGGCTGCTTAAATGCACAATAATATTTGTCAAATATTTTATATGGAATGAATGCATTTTTAATTGCAAACTATTCAATAAATCAATCAAAAAGGAGAATTCGATTCCTTCGTCTAGGCAATTAGTCAAGATTTGTTAGCCAAATATATCAAATGATAAATGATTAAGTGGATTTCAAAACAACGTTTTTTTCATTGTATTTGAAATTAGATAAAAAACTACATAAAATTCAGATAGTGAAGCATATCGCAATTAAAAATAATTAACTGCAACGAAGTTGATTTCCCATTTTAAGAGGTCCGCCCATAATTCATAAAGTTTTATGAAAATTTGCAATTTATTGGTTTATTACTGATGTTTGTGTGTTTGAGCAACATGTACTTACGTCTACTTGTACTTCTTAGCCCTGTTATCAGGTGAAAGCTTTAGTTGATATGGGAACATGACAATGAGCAAATTTCAGGAAAATTTTGACAAATGTTTGTTCAAAGTTTTCAAATCAAATAATCTGCTAATTAAATTTATATATAGGTTAGTTCTAGCCAAATAATATACGAATACAATAGAAATTATTACCTCATCAAAATAATAAAGTAAATAAATTATTCTTTGATAATGATTTGATTGAAATGAATGCCATACACTTTGTCATATTTTATTCATCAATCTTACATTATTTATTTCATTTCAATTTGCTAAGTTCAATCCCTTTTTTAAATTTTCGCAATGTAAAAGTTAAAAATCAGTTCGCTTGGAAATTAAGATCGACAAAGGGAACTAAATTCTTCCTGTTAGAATGTCACTCACAGTGTGCGGTATAAAAATTTATTATCGAAATAACGTTAAATTCGCTAATAATTCAGATACACTAGAATAGAAATATTAAAATACAGTATGTCAAATGAATTTTGCTACATAGCGAAACAAAAATTTATTACGAACATTTTGTATACTTCTGTCTGCTGTAACATGATAGTTAGTGTCCGACCGAACCCACTTTTTTAGACCGAATCAAAGATTGACCGAAAACATTTAATAATTTTGACATCTCACAAAAGAAAGTAAAAGAAATCTTCGTAATCTGTAACACTCATAAAAGTTTCCAAGTTCGCTAAAGTTCGGTAAAAATTTCGCCGAACACCGAGCTTTGGCTGAACAGCGTTTTTTTGCCGAACTCCTTAACGAAACCCGAACGTTCGATCGGACCTATTATTATTGTTATTATGATTAAATTATAATAAATATTTTTTGATTTGATTTATCTTTAAGCTGTCGTTTAATGAGCCTGAATAATCTTCAATCAAATAATCTTTTTTAGATCTGCAGCTCTATTGCAGGAATAGTGTAAGAAATTATTCACTAAACATTTTTCTTTTCACACTAATCAGCGTTGTCATTGTGAATAGATTTCATCGCAGAACATTTCTCCATTTACCAATGATATTTATGTGATGTAAATAATTTCGTAACAATATTGCCGGAATATGCTGTAGATTACATACACATACATACTCATACGCATTAATTTAGCACATTGAAGTTGATTTAAAATTTATTAAGACATTTGTCAACCTCTTGTCAAAGTCGCAAAAAGAGCCAAATATTTTAGATATTTTTCTACGGTAATGATTTTTTTTTTAAAAATCTGTAAAAGGGGTTTCCTCTAAATTCCAATAAAGTAAACGGAAACCATATTATGAAATAAATAGAAACGATTTCTTTTGCAGTAATCGGGTTTGTTGTAGACAGCATCATTTAGCAAATACAGCGTTCCACAAAATTAATTATTTGGGAACAAAATTATGCACGGAGTATATGCATGAGCTACATTTGCCCTAAACCAAACCTTTGGATTAACAGAACATCGCCACTTATATGTTACCTTAGATATACGTTAGCTTTTAAATGCTTTCATTTGGTAATATATCGCTAGTAGTTTGGTTTTTTCAGTAGTGACTTATCTTCCTGGCACCACATTCATTCAACAGATGTACGTATTGAAGAACGTATAGTATCTTCTGAATTTGCAGGTAAGCTTGTCCCTTGGCAGGCTGCGCTGTAGGTTATAATAGGTTAGGTGGGGAACCCTCACCGAAGGAGCACGCCCCCATTTATGACCATTGTGATACCACAAAAAACACCCAGGGTCTAGGCAGGAATCGAACCCGCACCTCCAGATTGATAAGACTAATGCTCATATACTACGGCTACCTATGCATCCGTTCAGGTAAGCCTGTCCCTTGGTAATCTTCGCTCTATCCGCTCACAGAAAAAAATTTTACTCTTTCATTTTTAATTAACGCCTTTAATTAGCATAAAATATTTTTGCAATTAAAAGTTTAAAAAAATTCCAAACAATTTTTAAGCTCAATACTTAAATATATAAATAATAAATAATGCGTAACTGGTTATTTTATTTTATATATATTTATACAAATAGTAATAATAAATAAACATTTGAATTGCATTCAAGTGTTTTTTTTCTATTAAAAATTTTTATGAAATTTTCAAAATATTTAATTAAATTTTTTGTTATTATCATTAAAAATTTAATTGAAAAGAATTCAGTTAAGTTAACAAGTGATACTATTAATTTCTGTACTGGTGGAAAACTAATTAATTTTTTAATTAATATTACAATATTTTTAATCAAAATTTCTTTTTATTTTTGTTTCTGTAAGGGGTAAAAAAATAGTACTTTTAGGTCGTCTGGCTCATCTGTGGATGGACAGTCAATCTATATAAAATAACACAGAGATGTAGCAAAACATACGACAGAGAGTTGTTTATTTTAAACCTTCCGTAGGGGATAACAATAGTTCGTTACAGCTGAACTTCATGATAATTTCGCACATATTCAACGCTGTCATAGACATTTATCAGAACAAAACTCTTTAAAGGAATATTTTATGAACATCAAGCAAAGATCCATTTAACGCGATCTGCCGAAAATTATAGAAAAAAAAAATTTTTTTTTTCACCAAAATGTATGCTCAATATACCAATGTATGTGCATGTGATATGAATATGTATGTTCAATAACACTTGGATTGTGTAGATAAATGAAAATGTTAGCGAACAGACTGAATGAGTGCTTAAACACCCGCAGCAAAATCTAAATTTTTACGAGACATTCACGCTCGCAAATGTGAAAAATTACTTGAATAACATATGTACGTATAGGTGTACACATGCTCGGCTGCGTGACAGTCCGATATCAATCATTAAAAATCTGAATGATGCATAGAAAACAGAACTTTTGGGTCTGAATTCAAACAGTGAATAACAAAAGAAACCAATCCCAATTTTTTTATTGTCAACAATATTTGTAAATAGTTACAATACGAAAGTTACCAAAAAAAAGTCATTTTAACAAATTTTCCATATTTGTCATTTACCTTCACAAAAACCGCAGACTAGTGCGTACATACGAGTTTGTATTTTTTTTTATTAATTTTATATTATTTACTTTTCCCAACATGTGAGGCAAATTTATTAAAATTAAAATGATTTAAATAAATTGATTACTTATCTAAGTTTGTTTAGATTGTTATATGGTTTAGCTGGTCTATATGCGCATTTCATTTGATGTTAATACCAAAATCTTTAGTAGGTCTTAAAACAATTTCGTGAAAAAAAGCTAAGAAATAACACATGCTTATAGAAGAACTCCCAAAAAATCTTTGAGAATTATGAAATAGAAAAGCTAAACATACCCAATAGCTTCTTTAAAAATTTTCTTTATACAACAAACGTTTTATTATTTGATTTAAATTTATTTAATTTTTCCAAACCTTTTAAAAAAACCATAACCATAACAAATATACTCGTAGATAAATAATCGCAATTAATTTTGATTAACGTTGAATAAATGAAAGAATAGTTTAAAAATAAATTGTTTTATTTTGAATTTCTCAGATTTACAATGAAATATAATAATCAAGAACAATTACAAGAAATTTCAAACTTTGATTACGATTTTGTAATATTCAATAACTTCTTTGTTATAATAAAATTTTTCATTGAATGTAATTTCATATTAAAAATTCTTTGTAACATTTTCATTATAGTTGCAATAAGAGGCACTTCTTTTCATATTATGATCTCCAACCTAATGAAATGCTTAAACTGCAGGACACAATTAAGAGACCAAACAGAAGCAAAGGAGCTTGCAGTAATAAGGCACTGTAATTGCCGTAAAATAAAAAATCTGAGGTTAGTAATTATCAAATATGTAATCGAAAGTACCTAAAAATGAATATGCGAGTACCATAAAGGTTGTGCATCATTTGTGCGAGGAGGTTTCAGTCTGAACATTTTCTCTTCTACTCGACCAATGTCAAATAGACCGGCATGAATCGATTACGCTGATTGTTCTTAATGTTTGTTTTCCACATTATTACGCTGTTCGATTTACTGTTACTTGAATTATTGCGAAATTGTTGCGTCACATTTCAGTTTTATCAAAATGAGCCGCAGAATTAAGTTGTGCTTTCAATTATAAAAGTAGAATTAGTTAACAAATTTTGATGTGAGCATATTTCAGCTAATCAAATTTTAATATTTCGAACCAATAGCTAAAAATTATACCGACATGCATCACTTGTGCGTGTCCTGAAAATCCTTGAAGGATATAAGAATGGTAAAACCTAATAATTGATTATATTTTCATACGATATAGGGACTATATTTTCGAAAAATTATGAAAAAATTCCCAGTAGTTTTGCGTCAGGTCTGAAAGGGATATATGCAAATAAGAAATTGCCTTCTAATAACATAAAATAAAGTACAGTAGTCCCTCGATTTATGTCGTCATTAGTTCCGGAAAATGGTGACGTAAATCGAAAGGCAACGCAAATTGCCATTCATTTTCTTAAAGTTAGCCGTTGAAATCAGACGAAAACTCAGGCAGTTCCTTGTTTGCATAACTTTCATGACACATATTATTCTAAGGTTTCCTCAGACCAGCCGTGTTAAATTAACATTGCATTAATATCGACCAAAAGCGCTCAAGATAACTGAACGCTTGACCAAGCCAATGTAACCAAGTTCCTTGACAGTTTATTTTGTACCACAAATCGCCAAACCATTAACACATTTGGTTGCATAACTCGCCGTTTATGGTTTGAGGGCTGACATGACGTATGCACAATAATAATTCAAATTAAAAATGTGGAAAAAATTTATTCTTAATATTATGACTTGTAGATATTGTTATTGTTATTACTATTGCGAGTACAATATTTTGTTATTGTTATTGTTGGCGGTATGATGTTGCACGTATGTAGATAAAAATACAACTTTGTTCGAATACATGTGTTCGCCATGGACTTGTCAGTACTTGTGCAAATGAATATGTTTTTGTTTTTGTTTTTGTTTATGTTTGTTGTTTTCGGTCGTTTTGCTGCGATTTCATTTGATTTGATTTATTTTATTTGTTTTATATGACACCCTCAAGTGTTCCGTTGTTATTTATTTTGTTTTATTGTTTTTGTGTGATTTTTCTCGTTGTTGTTGTTGTTGTTTTTACAACTTCCACTACTAGAACCCATTAATAACATGAACCTTTTTGTTCCCACATACGTCGTACGAATATAATTTTATATAAATAACATTTTTTAGGAGTTTATTTAACCGACTTGATATATTTGATTCGTTGTGTTTATTGTTTTTTTTTTCTTTCTTTGGTGTAAAAAATTTATTGTGTGTGTATGAATACTTTTGAAAAATTACTTTACATTTTTATCTGAAAAATAAATGTGTTACGGTGCAAATATATAACAAATGAATAAATGTGCGAAAATTTGTTATAAATGTGTCAAGTAAATGAAAAGATTGTAAGGAACGGGTTTGAGTTATAAGTTTGGTTTATTGAAAGAACGATATTTTCTTAAGAAATTTGCTGAATTTTGATAACAATTTGCAACCAAGGGCTGTAACTGAACTTCGAGTTTTTGCAATATCAGGGTAAAACTTGTATGAATTGAAACAGCCAAATTCTATATCAAGCTTCAATAATATTACAATTTTAATTGTATAGAGCTGTGCTCAGTAACTTCACATTTGATTGTGACGTCATTAAACAATTTAAAGAATTTTTACAGGATTGTAGAATTTTATAAAATTTTTCAAAAAATTTCGAAAATGCCAGTTAGCAATTTTTTTTAATGTCTTTAGTTTAAAACTTAATTAACAGCGTAAATGCTCCAACTCCAGTTTACAAATGAACAAAATTTTATCAATTCACCACCAGCTACTACTGCACTCCACTGCAAAAGAAGGTAACACATGCTGTCGTCACGCTGCTTGCCATCTTAATTATATAATTTTTTATTATTTTTTCTGCTGCATTCATCTCTGTATTAATAAATTTATTAAAAAAGGAAAATATGAGCGCCTTCAAAAATATTTAACAATATTTTTTTCATTTATTCTATAAAAAATTTTTCTAATAAAATCGTGCATAAGGCCACTCCAGTCGAATTCAAGAGCCGCATGTGGCTCGCGGGCCGCGTTACAGCCACCTCTGCTATATTAAGTAAATTTAAATAAACTATTGACTTCCAGACACTATGGGCAACCAACCCTAAGGTACGTTTTAGTTAAAACTCATAGGCATTTATGGGAACGCATAACGTCATCAAGGTCCTATTGATAAATATTGGCATGATTTTAACTACACAAGAATACCATAAGAACGTAGTTCGTACTATTTCTTTTGCTTTTTTTTAATCTTTCTAAAATTTTTTTTTGCAATTTTATTTCAGGGATTTGTTTAATTTTGCAGCTATAAACACACTTCGCTCTTTCACTTCAACAACGTTATAATTAAAAAAAAAACTAGTTTTGTAAAAAACGTACTTGAAGTTTTTAATTTACATGCCTGCCTCTTAATGGGGAAATAAAAAAATATTCTTCTGTCACGAAGTGAGTTCTGAATGCATGAATTTTTTACACAAGATAAAGAACGATATGAGGAATTATTCTGCATTATGAACTCGAAAAGTGTATTTTTTGAATTATGACATTATTGAAGTAAATGAGCGATTTGTGTTTTTACATCGTATTGTAATTTTATGCAGAATATAAAATATATCTCTGAAATTATCGATTAACTACTTTTGAGTATTGAGTATCCAGAAAGGAGCGCAGATACTCGATACTTAGTACCCACTACTCCACAATCTTTGTTATTGTTCTAAAGTATTGAATTGTAGAGTATTACTTTAAATATCTGCACATCTTTTGAAAGGAATCTGAGCATATCGCTTATATTGCCACAGTTAGAACGGTTTATGAAATATTAACGCCTCTTCGCTTCAAATTTACTCCTCCTTCTTCCGTAATTAAAAACTCTGAAATGAAATTTGTAGTAAATTTCAGCAGTTTTATTTAACACAAATAGTTGCGTTGAAATCTTCTAATGAAATATCTTTTACCATTATTTATATTACGATTTTTATTCTGAAATGATTAAAGAAATATGCATTTCAAATTTAGTTCTCAATTGATTTAAAAGAATGTACGAATATATTCAACACACATTTAGTGAGCCCCAGGGGCATTTGCAACGAACTGCTAATGAAAAGGAAACTCTTAGTTAAAGCCTGAGGAAAAATATTGACATTCAAACACGTAAGCACTCGAACAAATAACTTCCAAACACTGATTGATGAGAAAGAAATGAAGATAAACGTCACAATCTATCTTTGAAATCTTCGACAAGGAGCATATAAGAAACATATTTTTCCGCACACACACACACACACACTCACACACACACAAATACTCATGCACAGACATTTGCGTGTATGGAACAATTTGTAAGTGAAAAAGCTGCAGGAAAAAAAGAATCAAAACGAAATAAACATTATTTATGCATACGTTTCCTTTGCCACATAAAACATTGAATTTAAATAAAATGAATGAAAAAATGTAGGTGTAAAACATTTAATAGTCTGTTTATATGAATGTTGTGTTTCCTTTTAAATGCAGGAATGAAAGCTGTATCTGTATGAGTGAGTAAGTGTAGGAATGTGTGTGTGTGTGTGTGTGTGTGTAACAGGAAAGGAGGGCGCAACTGATAAATCACATATTTTCGCTGATCAAATCAATCTAATTGACATTACTCAAAATGATGGCTTAACTCTGTTGGAAAAATATTTAAATGTACACTTGTATATGTGTTTGTATGTATAAATATTACTGTGTCTGTTGCTTTGCATGTGTCTCGCGCTGCTAGCAGGTGTGGCGGATGAGGGGGATACTAATACGGAAATGGAAATGTGTTTTAAATGAGACTACCAAACAGACGGTGAATGATTACGAAACTTTTAACAGAGTGTGAGTTTTTTTTTTGCTTTTTTTTCTCTCTCCTTTTCATTCAGTATACAGTATTCGAAATAAGTAGAGTGGGGTTGGGGGGGGGGACAAGAGGGTGTGCTATAATACTTGCACATATTTCAATGTAAAATACGAGTGGTAGTAAATATTTACGCACAACCAGTATAAACACACAATCGGAATGATTTATTTCATTGATGAGCCACCCACTTTGAATGGTGGAATACGTTAAATGAATTGTTGAATTGAATACGAACAAAAAATAAATAATAAAGGAAACTGAAACACAAGTGAATTTAAATTGAAATGCAAATGCCACAAGGATTCCCTGTACAAAATGAAAATCGTACATTCGCGCTGTTCACAGCCTGAGACTTAAATAAGTCGGTAGCACCATAAACAGCGTAAATAACTGAGAGATTTATTCCTTCAAACATGCCATATGAATGAAAAACAAAAAACAAAAAAAATTATACTTTCAAAATACGGAAATTATAAAAACTATTTTATTTTCATCGGTGGTTTCAGTATATCTACGTCGTCAGTCTTTTTTACGACTTGCGAGACCAATGAACCGTATACTCGTCTTATTAACTTTTTTTCTTAATTAATAGAGACCTGACTATCTTCTTGCTTTTCTTGCGTTGAAAACACAGGTTGGTTATGTTCTGTTATCCAGGTCGCTGCTGAAAGAAAGTCACAGTATACAGCCCCATTGTGTCCGCAAAGTTGCTTTTTGTGCTCCAGAGAGGAGTATACTGGTGACGAAGAAATGGAGATTACCGCAGACATAAGTCTGCAGCCGCCGTGACCATTCCATTCCAATAAAAAACCTGCAAAAGCAGAGTTATACAAAAAAATTACGCTTTCCGCCACCTGTAATATTTATCACTATCCGTTTCTTTAGCTCTGGTACACATGCATGCATTGCGTACGTAGGAGACATCTCCTGAGCACTGGTCGCAGAAAAAATGTCAGGTTCTCCTAATGAATGAGACTGGGTCTCTGAGCTTCAACACTGATAGTTCCGAAAGGCTATTGAAACACCCCCTGTACAAAAAACAGTGCAGGAAAATACATGTGGCACCCTGTCTCCAGCAACTACTAAATACTTTTTACCTGCATAAGCAGAATGGCAGCCACATGTAAGAAATGACTTCATATAGTCCATCGAATCTATATCTGGCTCTGTGAAATAACTCCCCCGTGAAATAAATTTCAAAATCAATGAAACCATTCCCAAACTGAAGAAATGAAGTACATCCCAAAGAAAATGAAAAAGTACCCAAACCGAAAATGAAATTAATACTTCCAAATAATAATAACTTCCAATGAAATTAATGAAATATCACCCAAAATCGGGGCACTGAACACAAATGAATTAAGGCCCAAAAAAGAAAGAAAGAATCCCCAATAAGAAATTAAATCAATCGGGTACGTTCTGTAAACCGTTTCCGCAAAATTTTTTCATTTTTACACATACATACACATACTTCGGTATTGAGAAATCACTCGTTTTTAAATCGACTCGGTTTAAAGAACAGGGGGGAAGATGTTGAGTGCACTGGGTAACACAAATTTCTCTGCATAGCCGGCCTTCGCCCGGGATCAAACATTTTCTCCTCTATGGTATAACCAAACTGGCTTCGTTACCAAACATTTTTTTGCATATTTGTGACTTTTGCGAGTAATTTCTCCCATGAATAAATGTATGAAAATTTTTAGGGACTTATATCACCTGGCAGTTATTGCACGCCGCCTTATCTTTCCAGTCGACGCCGATCATAAGATTTCGTTTTATAAATGAGATTTTCATTAAATTACATTTCTTTATCGTTTCCTTTATTAAAATAGTTTAATAAAATAATAAATAAAGTATTTATAGGTATATATACACTCCTTTTTTTTAATGTTTTTTTTATATAAAAGTATGTATGTAGTATGTAATATTTAGATAATTGATAACACTGGTATGTATGTACATACAAGTTTTTGTTTAACTGCAGACAAACCAGACGATGATGACAGCGATTCTGATTTAGAAATTACTGCAACGCCATTTAGTTCGAAACAAATTGGAGAAGTTTTAAACACAGTTAATAAATTACAGAACCAAATTCTTAATTTGGACCCAGATACGGAACGAGCATTACAACTTAAATCTGGATTAAAAAGTCTTTTCTCGGTATATCGCGAACTGCAGAAACACTCAACATATTCGGCATCGCAAAGTTTAATGACAAAATTTTTTCAAAGAACATACCAATAACGCATATTGTCTCCTCTAGTGATGAAAGCAACATCGAACTGGTAAATAAAAGATGCAGACAATTGCTAAGTGATTCTGAATAATCTTATTTTTCATCAGAACTGTATTACATATGTAATTATATTTTTATCCTTTTTTATACCAGGATGTATGTGAACTAATATTTTATTTTTATTTACTTTATATACCTTAATATAAATTATTTATTTTTTAGTTTTTTGTTTAGTTTTACTTAAATAAAATATTTTTACACATACATACATATATGTATGTAATTGCATTTATGAATATAATGTTTTTTAAATTAAATTGAAAAAAAAAAACTTTTTTTATGCGAATTTGGTTCATTTTTAATAATTTGATTTCAATTTATGCGATTTTTTAAAATTCCGGAACGTAACCCTAGTTTTTGTATGGATCTAGAGTCTTTTTTTATGCGTTTTTTTTATGCGATTTTCTACGGAACGTATCTACCGCATAAAAAAAGGCCTGAGTGTATATAATAAATAACGTTTTGTCTTTAAATACGACGTGTTTTTATTTCATACGATTGCGAAATATCTATAAAACTGCCCAAGTACAAGTAACTTCTTACTTCTCATAAAAAATGTAAAAAAAAACAATACAAAGCCTTATGTGATTTGTGAAAATCTAGTCGCCGAAGAAAAAATCTACTAAATGATCGAATGTCTCTATTGAAAAACATTATCTGTCTGGGGCATATTTGGTCTGTATATCTGGTGACAAAGGATAAAAAGTGAATCTCTGGTTGATTTCAGTTTTGTCTGACTTCGGAATTCAACTGAATTGAAAATTTAATTTTTTGTATTTTTGCAGAGTGAAAGAAAAGAAATTCAGCGACAGCCTTCCATACTTGCCGAGTACATAAGTATATTGAAATTACAAATTCATTATAAGTATGTGGATAAATGAAGAGCCAATGTTCAGGTGGCCAATGCTGCATGTCGAACACAAAATACTTGTATTGCATTCGCACGTGAAGTGTGCACAAGTGGCATGAGTTGGTGATATGAAAAGTACACCACTTCTAAAATGCATACATATAAATGGTGCGTATGTATGAGTGATAACGATGACAATGAAACCATTTCTATATAGAGAGTGCTCGCTGAGTACGCAGCTTTATCAATGAACAAATGAAAATCCATCATGACATTTGCTCATACCAAATGAAAGACTGCAAGATTTTAATGCACAACTACAAAAAAAAAACAAACAAACAACGCAAAGTATTCATTATACGAAATTATATATGCATCAGAATAGGCATCACAGTGCGTATGAGTTGCTGAGTAAAATATTCACAAGAGAATAAACGCAACTGTGTGTGTGTGTGTGTGTGAGTGTGTGGGCTTACAATAGAACAATCAGGATGATGATGATGACGACGATGTGTGTTATTTGGGGTTTAATTTAGTTGTTGCCATAAAAGTGGAATATTAAATTCATTTCAGATATTTCACTTCCGGTTTGTGATTTAGTAAATGTTGGAATTAATTAAATTTCAAAGTATGATTTGATTTCTTTATGAAAAGGAATGCAATTAAAACATGTATTGGGAGTGTGCAAATCTCTTCAATCAAAATTTTTACTTATTTACAAACAGATTACCTTTCGTTGAGTTTAACAATAATTTAAGATTGTAAAAGTGGTATCACACAATCGGCACAATTCACTGTGTGTCCAATAGCAGAAATTGCGGCCGAAAGGATGAATACATCACTGCCCATGTTTTCTGGGGGCTCCACTATAACAATATTTTGGGTAAACAATTTTCTATGTCTTTGAAATTCACAACTTTTAAGCTTCAAACAGCACAGATAACAAAAAACTGCTTTGCAACTTTAATAAAAATACGTAATTTTACACACATTACCAACATTTAGTTAAATATTTTCATTTTTGTTTTTATTACATCCATTCTCGTAAAATTTTAATTGTAATTGATATTTTGTTTGAACTTAGTGATATTTATTTGAAGAACGATTATTATAAATGAATAAATGATAATTTGTGTTTCAGTTCATAGTTAATTTATGACAATAATGTGAAAAATTACTTTTCATTTTAGAACAAAGGAGAAAGACCAATTAATCTCCAACACCATTTGAGTAGAATACGTATATTCATATTTTCTATGCCACTACACACGTCATCAGTACTCTTTGTGCTGTTGTAAAGTCATTAATATCTTCTAGTTAACCCGATAGAGTTGAAGAAATCTATACGAGAAACGCCCATTATTATCCACATACTATATTGACAAAGGCTCAAAGCTTTGCTTTTTCTGTGTCAGTATAAGTCAAACTCTACATACTCGTATTTGCAAAAGCTCAAAGTTATTTTCCTTTTGAATATTTAGAATAAATCATATTTATTTAAGCTGCAATTATTACTAATGAATGAATAAAAATTTGGTACATAGTTAATTTATCACAATAATACGAAAAATTATTTTTCATTTTGTGAATCACTTTTTCCTTATTGCAATTTTGTACCACTCAACAGTTGGAAAACTTAATTTGAAAATATTCGGCCTTATTGCGGTTGTCAACGACGACGTCGACACCAAAATATAGCCTCTCTCAAAGCGACATGCGATAGCTTTCACTTAAAAATATTATTTGTTATTTACTGAAAAACACGAATTTTTGTAAATGCCAATTTAAATTTGAAAAGAAAGGCGCAGCATATCGACGTAACGGGGTCTACATTTTGTTGTCGACGTTGACAACCGCAATACGGCCGATTAAAACATTCATAGCTGTTTATATTTAACCTGAATTGCCAACTGTCACAAGATTTTGGCATTTATGTCATCGAAGTGTTAGGAATTGAATCGTGGTTTTTGTAAGCGAAAGTTGAAATTTTCAATTTTTGCCGATACAATGTGAAATGTACCGATTTTCGCCGCATTTAATGTGCCAATAGTGTGAGCGTACATAATTTTTTTTAATATCCCTGCGAATAATGTGTCCATGCGTGCATGTATAGTGTAGTCCACAGAGGACAAGGTCTAATCCAAGACTAACCGAAATGTATGGAAAGGACATGATCTATTTAACATTACGATATCCCATAGGTGAACCATGTAACACACCTTTGCATTACATCGGACTAACCCAAAAACTACTCCATGTAAGAACTCTAAGGAATACCTTAGATAGTAATTTTAATGAGACGCAGTAATCGTAAATACGAAGAAAAGCACGAACAATGAGCTGTTTGTTTTCAATGATAAGGTGCACGGCTGCATTACATACGACCATGTTTTTAGCTAGTCCATTTCAGCTACAATGGATGACGTACTGCAATATTATTTTCAGTGATGCAACGCTATTAGGCGAAATCGTATCTATGAAAATCTAACCTGTGGCGCTAATAATGCGAATAATCTTTTGCAAAATTTTGACCAATAAAAGTATGCAAAATCGGCCGAATTTTGTCAGCCACTTATGCGCCGATCAACTTAAACGAATCGCAGCAGATAATATTGGAGTACGTGGTCCATTGTAGCTGCAATGCGTTGCTTACACACAGGGTCCTATGTAATGTAGTCAGGGTCCTTGTCATTGAAAACAACAGTACCAGCGTTCTATTGTGTATTTTTATAAAAATAACTTTCATATGTCTTCTTATTCCCCCACTACTGTAATAAAATGTCTTGCACTTTAATTTTAAATTTAGTGATGGTAACTATTTTGTGGCAAATAGATTTGTCTTAGCCATTGTCTCAATTGGTTTTCACGAAAAAAGTTCTTTATTTGCACAAGCAAGAATGAAGGAAAAAAATAATAATGAAAACAATTCCCCAAATACCTTGTAGTCCTATAATACCACTTTACTTAACATTATTGTTTTTGTACAACAAGCAAAAATAACAGCTACAAAACAACAACAACAAACAGGAAAACACACAAAAAAACAAATAAGTACGCAAATATGTCCCCTTAAGAGGCTACAAAAAAAAAAAAAAAAAAAAAAAAAAGAGCAAGCGCTCAGCCATTGTCAACAAAAATGAAACGGGAGAAAAGAAAAATGAGCAACAAAAGCTCAAATAAATTATAATTCAAGTTATTTTGGGCGCATCTCCATTTCAACGTTTAAGTGCTTTCGTGTGCAATTTCTACTCGTGCAAGTGAGCGAATACTCGCTGAATGTTTGTCTGGAGATGTGTTTATGTGTGTGCCAGCTGTTGAGTGTTTCTGTGTGTGTAGGCGTGTGGAAAACAGCAGTATGACTGCGATTTTATTCAATTTATTTTCTTTGTGGGCTTTGTTGTTTTTGTTTTTGCTGTAAACAGTCACTATGGCGTCCTTCCGGTTATTGTTTTATTTTCTCTCGCCGGGTTGGTTTTAAATTTGCATGCATGCGTTTGTCGGTGGTTGGGTGTGGGTGTGGGTGTGTGTGTGTGTATTTTGTATATCGTTGGCATTTGTAATTTGCAGTTACTTTGGTATTTATTTTTCTTGTACGAGGACAAACCAAAAAATCCTTTTCATTTAAAAATTAATTACAAACTATTTATAAATAAATCGAAAATCTGTGGAAAATAAAAAATTAAATACAGCTTTTTAGTTCGTACTTTAAACTTTTTATTAAATTAATTATATTTGTTGTTAATTGATTTCTTAAATCGGAATCTATTATTATTTAAGTTTTTATTGGTTCTGTTGGTTTTGCAAAAACGAAGTATATAATTTGATTAATAAATAAATTTAACATTATTTTTGCTCATATTTGAATTTTATTTCCTCTTAACAATTTTGCTAATTTTGCTTTGGCCAAATCTTTAAAATTAATCACTACCATTGTCAGGGATTTGATAAAAAAAAAAAAACCTAACGATAATATTCATATGTACTCGTATGTATGCGCATGTTTGGTACATTTTTAAATGCACATCAGTATATTTTCAATAACAATTTCCATTTGTTAACAACATATAAAAATAATAAAATGGTTTTTCATCCACTGCCAGCCACAACAATGTCGGATAAACTTCTACAAAAACAAATAAAAGCAAACAATAAAACTGTAACAATTTTTCATATTTATTGTAACGAGAACATGTGTTATTTGAAGCCAGAAAGAAAAGAAATAGAAGAGTAAAGTTGTTTAATAAAAAATGGTGCTAACGAATTGAAAAGGTTTTGAAACAAAATTTCAAAAGATATTATAACATTTAATTAAGATACTTTTTAAAGTAAAAATATGTTTTCATTAAGGGCAGCTTTTAATTATTTGCTTTATAACACACACTAAAGCCGTGGTATACGTCCTTAATGCGGAATGGAAAAATGAAATGCAAATCAAAACGATGCAGGTCGTTTTTTAAAAATGGAAAAGGGGAAAAAACAGCCAAGTTTTACTATGTATATTGTAAATTACACTAATTATTTAAGCTGCAGGTCCTTTTTATATATGTAATATTTATTTTTATTCGATATTTCGCTACTCTTTTGTGTAGCCTCTTTAAGATAATTGGTTTTTATTTTAATTTTTTTTTGGCCGAAGTAGTCTGCACGTTGACTACAAAACGAAAAATTTTTCCTGGGTTCAACCGCAGTTTCAGCCTCATAAAAACATGTCGCATTTTTTTTATGTCAATTTTTGTGTCCTTGTGGCAGTAGTTATCGAAAGGTTTCAGTGGCGAAGGCATAGTCACTGGTCACTTACCAGTAACCGCTCCAGCTGTATCCAATCCACAGGCATATCAGAACGCCCTCCTAACTTGGTATTGTGTAGCACCGACGAAGTAAAATAATTACTTAAAATTGCTACTAAAAAAACGAAGTTTCAAAATTTAATACGTCTCCTTGACTTCAGAGACGCTACAACACCGCTATGACAACAAAAAAAAATTCCAAAAGCAGAGTTGTAAGATACTGAAGCTTCCCCACCTGTCATCTTTTTCACTATGCCTTTCTTCTAGTTCCAGCACAATGCATCGCATGTGTAGGGCTCATTTCCGGCTGAGTGCTGGTCCAAGATTAAAAAGGAAGCCGCACAGATATATACAGCTTTAATTTGTTCCCAAAATTGATTTAAAGAAAACTAAAAAAAAAGTTTTCTTCAGCTGTCAGGTTGTAGCTTTTCCACAGCAATTTTATTTTCCAAGTTTCAGAATCAGTTAAATTTGTCTTCGATATTTATTCAAGCTTAATTTGATATCTTGAGTTAAAAGTGATAAAAACTAAAATTCTACACAACTAAAGAATTTTTTTCTTTGACTATTTTTGTTCAAGTTTTAGTGCAAATTTTACGATTGTACGTACAATGAAAAAAAGGAAAACTTCTTCTCTAAAGCAGATAATACGAAAGAATTTTTTCTAAAATCCCATTTGATTTGTTTTTATTACTGTTTAACAGACACTTTTACATACTTTACTTTCGTGCTCGTACAATGTTGGAACCCACAATCCACGGTTTGTAAAACATTTTGTTAATTTTACTTTAGTTTCCTGTACTTGCAATGCAACACTTATTGTTGAAGTGTGTAGGTATGTGTATGTAATCGAAGGTGTTTTTGTGGATGTGTCGCACGAAATATAAATTTTTATGTGCTTTTTTCAGAAGTTTTCAGAACATTAATTTACATAGTTTCTAGAGCAATGTGTCCATGGTCGTAAAATGTTGCAAGTCGGCATTAAATCCTTATTTTACATGAGCTTTTGTATGCCATTGTCTGGCATTCAGCAGAGTTTCTGTTGTTTCTTTTTTTTATTTCCCTTCGCTTCAAAGCAGCTAACAATACAATTTCAGCAGCATAAGAAAGAAACAAAAAAAATTTTACCCAACCTCAACTACTGGCATGTAGTGGAATACCAAACAGCAAAAACAACAACAGCGAAAAACACTAATGCTGCTGCTGCAGTTTGAAAAGAATAAAATTAAAAGGAGAAAAAAAAATAAACAACTGGTAGAAAATATCACTGATAAAAAAGGCAACAAATAAAACTTTAAAACTTGTAGAAAACGTTGTAGACAGCGTGTTTTCATTTTATGCGAATTTAGCTGGCTGGCACTTCAATAAAACTTTTAAAAAAAAAAAAAAAAACCAACAAAAACAAACTAAAATATCACACATTATGTTGCTACAATAGCATAACACTTATGTATGTAACACATGTAGACACACTCATACATGTGCATTTGCATACAATTCGTGGACATTGTTATTCACGTGCAATGGCTGCATGTGAAGGAAGTAAATGAAGAAAAAAGACATCAACACAACGTCCATTTACCAGAGACGAGTCATTTTGTGTGTATTACAATGTGTAAAATGGACGATAGTTACACATAGACAACACATGGTTGAAGTATTAGTGGTTTGCCCATGTGTGTGTGTGTGTGTGTGTGTGTGTGTGTGTGTGTGTGTGTGTGTGTGTGTTTGTAGTAGCATTCTAAAATAGGCACATATTTTCATATTTCATTTCAAGATGAGCCCAATACCTACAAAATAACCAGTCATGTAGACAAACACACACACACACACACACTCAAATGTATGTACGTGCATATGTATGTGCGGTGCAGCCTGTCATTGTTTATGTCTTTGGTTTGAAGTCAACTGTCCCCAGCTTGCATTTTCAAATGTGGAAGAGGCTCTTCGGAGTCTCATGAAGATTGTTTTTAATCGGGAGACGAGCTTATTTCTTAATTGTAGCACAATCCTCGCACTGTTACGCGAGCTAATTGTTCTCCGAGAAAATGGGTTAAAAAAATGAATAATTCAGTAAAAAAATAAGCAGATGGTTTTGTTATTGTTTCTCTTCAGATCATCAGATCATGAGGAGATAGTTTTAAGTGTTGTATAGTGAACACCATCGTCTAACAAACAGCCAATGCTAGCTGGGTATGGTCGTATAAATGTGTATGTATGTATTGTTGTATTTGCTAATGTGTCTGTACCTACACTCGAGACAAAGCAGTGTTAACATTTCCAAAAAAAGCCGCTGATTATTAGAAATTTAATTAAAATTGTCCACTATAGCAGTATAAATTGTACTTAAAACTCCTTATTTTCACGGAAGTCTGTATAAAATCCTGTAAACTAAATTTGATCTTTACAATGCACGAACATTTATCGTAAATTTTGAATCTGAACTCGGAAGATTCAGTTTCCAATACTTTTTCTAAAACGGTACCCGTATAACTACCTGGCCCTGCTCTTAAAGATGTTTTTTTTTTGCCATTCACCAGGAAGTTAAATGATTTTTGCTAAATTAAATTTTTCATATCTACTTTCGTTCATTTTATTATTACTAAATACCCTTTCAGACGATAATACAAGTCCTACGACTGTCATAAGACTTTTGAGATTTTTTTTTTATCTTGGACCAGCACTCAGGAGATGACCGCTACACATGCGATGCATTGTGCTGGAACTATAGGAAAGGGATGGTAGGAGAAATGACAGGAGGTGAAGCTTCACTATCTTACAACTCTTGATTTTGCACGTTCTGTTTTTTTTTATAGCAGTGTTGTAGCATCTCTGATATCAAGGACGCGTATTAAATTTTGAAGCTTCGTTTTTTGTAGCCATTTTATTATTAAAAATAATACTGCGCCGGTACTCCACAATACCGACGAAGGAGGGCGTTCTGATGTTGATGATTTTGTGCCTTCGCCACTGAAACCTTCCGACAACAACTGACACAAAGACACTTAAATTCACAACAGAAAAAATGCGAGTTGTTTTTATTAGTCTGAAACTGGGGTTGAACCTGGAAAAATTTGTTCGTTTTGTAGTCAACGTGCAGACTACTTCGACCATCGACACCCTGGCGACTGTCAGAAAATCTAAAGGAATTTTTCATTTTGCTTTCACACTTCAAATAAAATGAAAAGTATAAGTAGAAAGAAGAAAAGTAGAAGAAGAAAAGTATAAGTTTCAGCAGTATTTGTTTTTTTTTTTTGTGTAATTTTGTTATATTCTTGATTTGTTTTTGTAATATTACAACCCTGATAAAATGAAAAATCTTATCGTTTAGAAACATTTCTAAAGAGGAGGAAGTCGCATGGGATGTCAAATGAATTACCGTATTATTTGTCATTTGCAAACACATTGCATTCAGACTATCACACTTGTACGTCATACTTGAATTTTTGACATGTCTTAATACAAAGTATTATAGTGTGTGAAACCCCCTTAAGATTGCGCTAAATTATATGTACATTTGTAATAATCGTTTTTTTTCATTTGTAAGACGCATTGAATTGTGATTGGCACTGTTGTTCTATGCTGATGCTGGCGATATCAATCGGAATTTGTAAGCAAATTTTTTCTAATGTACGGGACGCTGCTGCTGATTTTGAATACCATAATTTGCAAATAAAAAATCTTACCAATCGTAACATGAAATAAATTTTTAACTTCGTTCGTTTGTGTTGGATTTATTGTCAAGTCTAATGCTTTCGTAGCATAAAATATTTCAGTTGGTTACATTTATACATCAAAAATATTGATTAATTGGATAAAAACTTAATTTAATAAGATCATGTGATTATTTAATTGTTTGGCAAGAAATCTCAGGGTATTGATCTTGTTGAGCAGACACAATTGATTTCTGTAATTTGTGTTTGATATTTCTTTGGTGAAAAGAGAGGAAAAAGTGGTTGTGTGTTACGTTACGTATTACAAAAATGAGACTCGTACTTATTGGTAACAATTTATTGATAATGCAGAACTGGACAATACAATCTGTGCATTAAAAATCCATATCCCATATTTCTTAATTTTTAATTCTCAAAAAAAAAGGAAACAGAGCTATAAATATATCTTATTACATTTATTTAGTTATGCAAAACGTATTTGAATCGTAAATACTAATAAATAATATTTTTTCTGTTCTTTCAGGATCCATCAACGGTAAGTAATTGTAGAAAATTTTAAATAAATTTAAAATAATATACGCTCAGCGATGAAAGGTTCCATCAGTATATCAGTCCCTGTGCAGACTTGCCTTAAAAACGCATAAGTGTCCACAGTTTGAAATACAAGTTTAGGAATTTTTATATTTCTTACGCCTTTTTTCATCTAGACTTCAAGTTGAATTATGAAAATTGCAAATCAAAAGATAAATGCAAAGTACATGAATCTCTGCACCCTTGCGCAAGCTTCTCAATGCTCCCACTTTAAAAAAAAAAAAAAGTAAAAACAAGAACTGCTGCAACAAAAATTGCAAGCCTGAACAGAGAAAAACTACATCAGTTTGTAACGTGACTAGTTTTGTGTCACTTCCTTCGCCGTTTGTTTATTTACTTCAATTTTCTTTTTGTCTTTACAAGCATGTAAGAAAAAGAAAAGCATAATGAAAAGCCTGCTTTTACATTTGTGAGTTTTTCTTAAAAGCAAGTCTGAGTTTGTAGCAGAGTGTCGAAAAAGAAAAGAAGTTGTGTACAGAATTGCTTGTGCCGAAAAAGTTACTACAATTCCCTTTTGTTATTTCACTTGCATTTTTTGAGTTAATTTTTGGCTTCGGGTATTTTTTTGTTTTAATTTCCGGAACAGACTGTCTGCGTGTAAACAATCGGGGAAGCATTAATTGAAGCATTGCTTCTAGAAAAATTTATTAATATAAAGGCAGATATACACAAAAAAAGTGAGAAGATTTGAGAAAGTCTCTCTCTCTTACATTCTCTATCAATATCTGTATTTGACTATCAGAGTTGTATTTCTGTACTTTCGAACACATACTGTATGTCAAAAAACGATTTAAATCGACGGCTGTGACGTAGCCTGTACGCAAGTCTTAAGCAATTTAAGAGCAAATTTATTTCTCAAAACACATTGCCCCTAAAGAACAGCAGTCAGCTGTCTTCTTGCCTGCAATTTGAAACACACATTGGGAAAGAAAATTTGAATTCAATTTCCCATTAATTTTTAAAAGTAGGAATGAATTAGTGAAAAAGCGTGAATGTAGTAAAATTTTTAAAAGGCAAAACATGATCGTGTAATGCTGGGAACACAATTTTTCTGTGCTCTTCTGTTTTTTTTTTGTCTTTAATATAAATTTTTTTTTTTTATAATTATAATTATTTCGTAAATGAAAAAAAATAAAAAAAAAAATTTTTTCTTTGTGTTTTTGATAGAATGTGATTTTCAGAACATGCTTGGTGCATACATATCGACCCCTGTGCGCGAATTTATCGTATGTTACAAAAACTAAATTTTACAGGAGAGCGTTTTTATTGCTTTTCTTTTTTTTTAAACAATTATCGCTATAATACTTAAACAGCCGATGAATGAATGGATTGAGAACAATTTTGCATAAAAAAGTCGATTTCGAAAACAGTGCAACATGCGATAATTTTGGTGGTCGATATATTTATTAGTTCTTATTGTTGTTATGGTCTCGCAAGCAGTATTAAGTATATATACTGCACTTCCAACATTTGCATATTTTACAAGAGCAGAGCCTTGCAGGACAGACAGTGATTTTCTTATTATTATTTTTCATTTGAGTGTAACTCTTGTGCGAGCATATTGCTTTTTTGTTTACGTTACATTTTTCTAGAGTTTTGAGCACAATCTGAATGATGTGGTGTTTAGTTTATGTAAAATGAAAGAACTTTCGCCACAAACAACAAACCTCACATGTGCACACAAAATTCGTACATATTGAAACAAACACACACACACACACACACACACACACACACACATCCACCCAGCCGTCGTACATGTGTTTCTATTTATTTCATAATACCGGGACTGCAAATATTCAGACAAACATTAAAACTCATTCTTGTACATGCACATTTCTTCTATTATAATCATCATACGTTATTGCATTATACGGCTGTATCCCTTAACATAAGCCTGCCGCACACATTCACACACATATCGTCGTATGAATTCTTAAAAGCCCTAACTTACATAGATTAAATTTTACATGAGTAGTAACACTTCCACTTAAGCATTTCGGTAATTTGTTGATAAGAACTTTAGTTCTCATTGCCAGCGTGCAAAATTTTGCAACAACATGTATTTTGATACTGCGCATCTCATAATCAATCAAAAAATCGATTTCGCATTTTTTGTAACTTAGGGCGTTTTTGAAATCATATGACGATATGTATGTATGTGTGTAATGTAAATACATGCGTATGTGTAAACACATGTTAATAAATATGTACGCCAATTCAATACTCGCAATACTACAAGCCGAAGGCTCTGTTTGTGCAGTTTTTGAGTGGCATTTGCAAAAAGAACATTAACTTTAATGCAATGTACAATACAAAAGCCTTTATAAAGTTTAAAAACTACATGTGTCTGCTTATTGTATGTGCATACATACATACATACATACATACATATACATAAGTAGTATCTCTACAAGTGTAGATACTCAGCTATTCAGAGGATACAACTCTTTGGCAAACACACACAAACACACACACACATGGGGCTGTGTACAATCTTGAGTTATATATTCATCTGATTTACATTTAAGCCTATAAGGAGCCATTTTTTTTTTATTATTGTTTTCCTCATACTTTTACTTCGCGTTCGTGTGTTGATGATGGAAAAAGTGATTTTTCTTTTAGAGCAGCCTGACCAAACAGGAACGAACGACTGTAGTAACCAACTCCTATTCCTGCTTGTTTATCTTCCATTGCACTTGTTTCTCTTTACCTCTTTTTTTTTTGTTCTTTGCTTGTCTATGTGTTTTAAAATATCCTTTAAGCTCTTGTTGAAGAGCTGGATTTCATTTACATTTTTAAATTTATCATCGGCAGTAGTCCATCATTAATCTACGAATACGGAAAAATCTGTACATAGAAAAAGAGTTGCTCTCTGTGTGGCGCAAAAAATTTAAATGATAAATGATTTCAATGCATATACTGTAGCAAAACGAAATTTAATGCATTAAATACGGCATATCCTCAGGAATGTTTCTTTAGAAGAGTCTCAGTAGATTTACAAATTATTTAACAAATAATTTTAACATTTTTGCGGAGAGCAAAAATACTTTTGAAATGCTTAACCAAAATTTTTCTATATTCATTTAAAAAAAAGTAAAAAATATTGAAGACTAAAGCGCACCTCTTTGTCACACTGTTACTTGGTTGCGGCAGCATTCCTTTATTTAATTGCAATTTTTCTTAAGACGTTATACCCCTTGTACGGGCTTCTCTATGATACTCGTACCTGCGAGCGGTGTTCGGTCACCCATCTTTCCACTACACTAAGAATACTATTCGAATAACTCGAATAATGCAAATAATAGTAACAGCTGATGTAAAAGCAAGCAGAATTATGTTCGAAAAATTTGTGAATGAAAAGCAGTGAAAACTAAACATGTCTCATTTTACTTATAGTTTTAACGGACTTTATCAACACCCAGTCAGACTATGATAGTGATGGCAGGTGATAGTGAGAGAGAGAGAGAGAGAGAGAGACAGCGCGGAAGGCTGATTGTTTTTGCAACTCTGCTTTTGTTTTGCAGCGCCTCTGATGTCAAGAAAATGCATTCCATTTTTTTGAAACTCCGTTTAGTCGCCATTTTTCTTCATTACTCAACTATGCCACTAATTCCGATACATAGTGCCCACGAAGGAGGACGTTCTGATGTTACTTTATTTAGGATTAGCATCAGCTAAAGGCGATAATGTTCAGTGACCAGTGACTGTGCCTTCGTCGAAGAAACATCCCTACAACAACTAACACTACCCAGAAAAAATATAAGTTTTTTGTGATTAAGTTTTTGCTCAGTAAGATTTAATTTTTTCTAATTAATAATTTAATTGAATCCAAGTTTATTGTAATTAATTTTGGTATTCTCTCAAAATAGAGCAATCAAAATGCCACAAAAAGGTCAAGTGGAACAAAGTTGTGAAATTTTTTCAATTAAAACGTTTAATTAATTCCGCAATTTTTGTGAAAGGTTGAAATCTAATTATTATTTTAATTAGATCTGCCATATTTTTTAATAGAATATTGATTTTACTCTTTTCTGTGTAGTGCACATCAGCAAAAAGTGAAGTGTTTTTTTTTTTATTTTATCACGTTGTCGGATACCGGGCTCGTACGCAGAACCTGTCGTGAAGGAGCTAAATACCTCAGCCAACGCCACCCTTTGGCTCGATATGCTTCCATAAGAAGTACCTAGTCAATAGTTCTGTGGTCATTCGCATTAACAAGCACATGTTAAATGTCTATGGCCTATGGAAATGCCTTATGTATAATTAGTCAATAGTGAATACACCAATACCCCTGTTTGCGCCGCTAAGCACGAGGTTTCACATATCTGTATTGATTTTCATTTAAGAAATTTTTCAATGAAAATAAAAATTTTTTTTTAACAGTTTTTATTAAAATAAAAACTTAAGAATTCATGAGAAAAGCGTAAAAACAACATAAAAAAATTTTATGATTAAAATTTAAACTAATAAATTCTTAGCTTATATACATAAAACGAAATGTATATTTTGACGTGTTAATACATGAAGCAGACAACCTTTACATACATATTTTCATTAGACAGTAACGGGGAATCCCCTTTTCCTATTTTAGCTTGTACGAACATTTTCATATTGCCGACGTAAATCGAAGCCACTAACGATACAACTTCGAAGTCGTACGACGGTAACTGAAACAGAAATGACCCAACTTCTGAATCACAGAAATTTTAAGAAGACGCAACTTCGAAACGATGCAAACCGAAACGACGCTAAACGGGGTATTGATGTACATCATCGGATATTTCTTTCAAGGGATTCACAGTACAGGGTACTCACACAAAGCTCTAAAATTGAATCAGGAGGCGGTTCAGCACTGCTATAAACAAAAAACTTACAAAAGCAGAGTTGTCATATAGTGGTGCTTCACCTCCAGTCATTTTCTCTCACTATATCTTTCCTCTAGTTCCAGGACATTGCGTCCTATGTACAGTGGTCATCCCGAAAGTGCTGCTCAAGGAAAAAAAATAATAAAAAATTGTTACATTTGCGTACGTGATATGCAATTTATTTTTAAGGAATTTAGTCAGTTAGAAACCTAAAAAAAATATTTTCATATTAAAAACATGAATTTTCTAAGAAATTCATTTTATTCGATTAATTGATATAATGACCCAACAACGATTAACCGAGTACGTAGAAGAAAAATTCTAAATTAAATTAGAGAAACAATGTTTTCCGACCCGTCTCGCAGACCTCTTGAAAGGTTGCTATGCACTCCCATTTCGAAACCTTCGATATCCATCTGAAACGTTGATTTTTTTAATCTAAACCATAAATTTTACGTGAAATGTACACAGCGCGCTGGCACTTGCTAATTCTTTAAATTATTTGCACATTTTTATTGTTACGAAAACAATTCATTTGTTTTATTATTAAATCTTTAAACTTTATTACCATAAACAATTGAGAAATCTGTCCTCATAAATGCCATTAAGTACAACACTTAAAATGTACTTTTATTTTATTATTATTATTATTGTTGTTGTTGTTGTTGTTGTTGTTATTTTTCTATGTGCAACACAAATCTCTTAACAACGTAGTTTGTTGTATTTGCGTTTGTATGTTTGTACGTGTGTGTATATTATGCCTGTGTCTATAAGTGAAAAGAGAGGGTTTTAATACTCGTACAATATAAACAACTTCTTAAATTGTTGGCAAAATTCCGAACTTTTGAACTTGATGCAATAAAAAACCTCATACAACTACGTGAGATAATTCCAGCTGGTAAATGAACGAACGAAGGAGGCGAATGCGTACGGCAAATTCCAGCAACAACAACAACAACAACAGTAGCGTATAGTAACATGGCCTCACACAAACACTTTCGTCTTTAATAAAAAGGAGGATTTCTTTTTGTTTTATTCAAGAACACCATCATACTTGGGTTTTGTAACGCAGATGCTTTTGTTTTATTCACTATTTTTGGGTTGAAGGAAGAAAAAAATTCTAAATGAAATAGAATAGAATTCACCTTCCTTGCAGCCAACAATAGAGATGAAAAGAGATGGAAATTTTAAGTGGTTGTAACTGCCAACATGCCTGAAAGTATAAAAGAGCAAAAAAAAAAACAAAACAACAACAACAACAACGATAAACTTTGCCAGACATCACACAGAGCAGTAGTAGCAGCACAAAATGAACAAGATTGTTTGAAACAAAATCTTTTTGTAGCTGCCCAAGGAGTGGGTGTGAATGCCTTTGACTGTTCTGTAAGTGTGTCTGTTTGTCTGTTTGGCTGCCTGTTTGTTTGTAGTATTTATTCACATGCACACGATACTACGAAATCGAGAGACAAAGTGAAAAGTCAGAAAGCAAAAGTGCCCAGTTTAAAGTATTTAAAACTGTTTTGAACAACAATACAACAAGGAATTTAACCATTAAGGGGTCGCAATAGGAGCAGAGATGGCCGTGAGGAGAAGACAAAAAGAAAGTCAAATGCTAGACGTTTTAAGTAACTAACAAATATGCCATATTGTATGCCAGTCGACAAAAGTTCCTTAAACTTTTTACACGCAAACATTTTTTTTTTCACTACCCTACAGCGCGGCGGGAAGTCGAGTTATTAAATGAAACCGTTTAACTAATCTGTTTGTTGTCATGGAATAATTTGCAGTAAGAAACGGTTTTTTTTTCATAGGAAAAAATACAAGTAAATACATTTGCATATGCTTTATAGACAAAGTAATTTCCTATTAGGGACTCATAATTTAAATGGACATCACCAGTTGGATTGAGGTGTGCAATTTCAGAACGAACTATATTGAAAAATCAGATACATCGACTGCTTCACAAACTTTTCTGATGGTTACACGACGACCTTAAAGAAGGAATATTTTTAAGGACTGCAACGTTTCCAAGCAGTACAGAAATACAATATCATTGACATGTTTCAAATATTTCTCTCACTTGGAATAATTAACATTCACAGTTAATATTTTCACAATATCGGAGCATTTATTTCTCTTTTTTACTCAAAGTTTAATAGAAATTGCTTCCTTTTTTTCCGCAAACAGTGGCCGTGCAAAGAAAGTTACTATTTTTGTCTGCTTAAAGCAATACAAACATGCAATGATGGTGATATTGCCAACATACGATATGTTCTTGGAAAGTGTACCAATATTTCGCACATCTTCCTCAAAATTTAGCAATTTTTTTTAACATAATCGTATCCCTCTTTCTGATATAAAACAGTTTTTGCCTCTGCTGAAAATTTTTACTCTTTTATATAAGCCCAACTCACAATCTTGTGCAAAAAGTCTAGCATCATTGCATTTGCAAAGTTGTGTAGTACATTTTTACTACAAATCAAAACAGATATACACCAGTATAGTAAATAAGCTACAATGAAATACATAGTTTTTATTTACTATACGTTTGCCACACTTATTTGCAAAGTGCCAGCAAACAATAACAAATGGGAAAACAAATATTGAAAATCAATAAAATTTAAAAAACGTTTAACAAGAGAAAAATCAAACAAAAAATTTATCGCGCAGAATTTAATGATAATTTTAGAACACCAAAAAGCTCCGGAAGTAAAAGGAAGGCTAATCGTTTATTAGCAAAAAGTCTGCTATAATTGCTCCTGTGGTAAACTAACTGCCTGGCCCACGAAAATTTTTATAAATTTTAATTTTAATTGAATTTTGAAAGAATTTTTGATTATAAAATCTTTTATGAATCGATTATGGATTTCAACCGAACTGCTGTTCAGTTGCGGGGGGAAAGCACTGAAATATAGGCGACTGGAGTTAATGCAGTGCACTCCTGCATTGCCATTTTTTTTTAGCAACTGGCAACTGAACAACAGTTCGGTTGCAATACATAATGGAGCCATTATTATTTAACAGGGCTTTGAATATGACAATAATTTTTTTCATCCTCTCACATCTTCAATATTTATTAGCATTAACACCGTCATCTGCTTCTTTACTATATTAATTAAAAGAATAAAAAGACTAATTCGTTGCCTAATTAACGGTTAATTTAATTTTTGTCATTAAATGTTTTCAGACCGATGTCTTCTTAAAGTTTTGTAAACAAAAAAATTCCAGGGCAATTTCTCTGCATTCATTATGGACTTAAGAATGCTGCACATACATTTTGGAATAAAAAACAATTTATCGATAAAAATTAAACATTTCCTGCCCATTTTTTCGTACAACTGTGTAAATGCTGAATATTCATACGTAATACGAATTTAAATATTGCTCATACGCCCCTAACAGGACAGTACCAGCTATTGGGAATATAAAAAGGTCAAATTACTCTGGCATTATTATTATTATTACATTCCTGATATACAGACGCAGGACGTGTTCCAGGCCAGGACGTTTTAATCACACGGTGGTTTTGATACCGGGTAAATTTTTCGGTATTCCTCAACATTTTCTTTATGATCAAAGAACTCATAAGTTGCAATATAATTCACGGTTTTCGGAGCTGTAGTTAGTGCCGCAGAACAAAAAAAGCAATTTTCCAATCATATTAAAATTGCTAGAAATGCAGCTTTCCCGAAAAATCATTAACTCCTACTCCTCCTCCTGAGTGCTGATCCAAGATAAAAAAAAAAACTACATTACTTGCAAAATGCGCTCATAAGGTTGCTCTTTTATTCATTCTAAATATGATTTTTTGTGTACAGTTTGTTCATGCTGAAAGCATTTTCTTAAATTATTAGTATTTTGTGAAAAAGTCTCTTTCGTTTCATAATCATTTAATAATTTGAAACTGTGATGTTTCCATTCCAGATCTTAGAATTAATTGGCAGCCCAAATTGCTGTTCTTCTCTGTTCATCTATTTCTGATGGCCCCACTCAGCATTACTATGGAACCACGGACAGGCCCATAGCGCGAGATGGAATGAAATTAATTTATACAATATTAAATAATACCATTTAGATTTATAGATTCATAAGATACATTGATAGTAAAGAAATAGAAATTAGAAGAAAATTAAAAAATAAATAGAGAAAGTGTACAGTTTTTAGTTTCTGTGTTATGGGGCTCTGATGTACAAATTTATGAATGAAGAGCATATATTTTCTATCGATTATGGGTAATATGTGCATTATTTTTAAGGTTATGAGAAAATCTTTAAGAATTTCGTAAGATTTTTAATACATTCGTTAATTTCATTTCGTTTTATTATACTAATACCTCTGTATATTTATGTATATGTACAAGCGTACTCGTATGCGCAACATAACTTTAAAAAACTGCCACGAATAAGTATTGCCATGGTACAAGAGGAAATTCTAGAGGGAGTATACCAAAGCACTTCTTAATATGAAATACAAATTTTAATAAAAACTTTTAATTTAAATTTAAATTGAAAAACGTTGCGTTTGTTTTCTCCACCATTTTATTGCCCAAAATGTAGCAGCCTACTAAATATTTCTTGCAAAGCTGGACTTAAGGATTTAATGCGCCATTATATTTTTATATATTTTAGTAAATTTTTAAAGATCATCTCAAAAGCCGTACAGTGAGTGATTCATGCACAAACTGATAATGGAACTTCAGAGGCCCATAACTCAGAAACTAAAGGCTTCTGCTCACTTCTTTATGATACGACATTTTTATCAATATTCTTAAATTTTCTGTTGGGTGACATACTATTTCATCTGGGACAATGTCCTAGAAACTTTATTTAAGCCCCACATAATTATTGATCTTGTTTGTAGGTTGTTAAAGAGAATAAACTTCGGGTAGGTTTTAGCTGCCTTTATTGTCGCTTTTAATTCTAATAATTTGTGTAACAAATGTGAACCAATAAATTGTATACCACGAAATAATGAATGAAATTTAATTTCAATTCTTAAGCTCTGGAGTGTGTACTTTAATTCGACTTGGTCACAGTTATAGAATTTTCTAGGAACCTGCCAACAAACGTTTTTGTTTTTGTTTTTGTTTTTTTTTTATTTCTTAATACGAAACAAGTTTGACTTACATTTTTAATTGTACTTAACAAATTTTTTAACTTTTCAACTGGCAAATGGCAATTTTGTTTAAGTTTTACTTTCCACCAACTTTTATATCCATTAAAAGATTTTTCTTCTTGTTGCTGCTGCTGCTGCTGCTGCTGCTGTTTCTGCTAACAACATAATGTTGTTAAATTTAATTCAATTAAAAAATTTTCTTTTCTTATTTAATTTATAAATCAAACTTTTCCTTTTGGCGAATTTATTATGGCCAGTTATCAGAAGGTGAATGCTTTTATCTACAAAAATATTGGCTCCTCTTTCATCATTCACAACAACATAAGTTTTAAACTTAACCTGGCCTTTAAAAGTAAAGTCTTTCTGTTGATGACTGTTGTTGTCGTGAGAGAGAGAGAGAGAGAGAAGGTTTTAAGTATTTTTACATTCATTAAACTTTTCAATTGTTGTCCAAATAACATGAAAGTATGAAGTATTGAACTTTGCTTATCAACCCCAAATGTGGGGGCATCACAAAACAATATAAAACTTCATTTTTTTCCATTATGCAGTTTAAAAGAAGGTTATTGGCATTGGCAGTGTTGTATTCTGCCAGATAGCAACCTGGCAAACAATTCTATGTTTTTCAAATAATTTTAGTTGCACTTAAGGCAAATACGGCATTTAATTACGATAACCGAATGTATATTTTATTGTATTGAAGAAAAGCTTTTAGCGATATATTATGCGATATCCCCTTCTGAACAGCCTAACAAGGGTCTGTGCAAGCGATCCAAAGTATTGCGAATATTAAATTGCAAACAATTGTCCTCGTTTTGGAAATGGCTGGTTATGGTATTTATACAGGGTGGCCCAAAATGCACGAAGCTATTTGAATTCTTTATAACTTTTTTATTATAATTTTTATTTTTTTTTAGTTTTCAGTATTTTGTAAAGAAGACTGGAGGAATTCAAAATGGCAGAGTACACAAATGAACAACGTCGGAAAATCGTTGAACTTAATTTCCCAAATCAACGATCCATTGTTTTGACTCAGTGTGCATATCGTCGTTATTTTAATGTGCAGGTTGTCAGAGTCAACAAAAAACCGTCTGGTTAAAAATTTTCGACAACAAAGGCAGTAGGAACTTTCTTGGTGATGCACACAGATGACAATATTGAACGGATACAGGAGAGTATTCGGGAAGATGGGGAAACATCACCAGGAGACGGTCCAAACAACTTGGCATCTTACAAGAGTCGCTGCAGAGAATTTTGCTTACAATTAAAATGTTTCAATACAATACTGCGAGGAATGCAATCGTTCTTTTACGCCACATCTTTGGTGAACGAATTAGTCTCCGTACAAGCGATTTTAATTGGTCTACTCGTTCACCGAATTTAACCGCTGCAGACTGTTTCCTTTGGGGTTATTTGTAAAGAAAAGTTTATATTAATAAGCCTAGAACGATACAGGAATTAAAAAATAATATACGCTACGAAATCAACAAAATGCCGCCTGAAGTTTTGCGAAAGGTTATGGAAAATATTTTGGAAAGAGCACGAATATGCGAAGCTGAAAATGGCCACTATTTGCGAAATATAATTTTTCATAATTAAATTAAAAATATTATCCATTAATATAGTGTATTTAAAACAAAAAAAATTTAATAATAATGTCTAAAATAAAAACCCCTTCAAACCCCTTCGTTCACTTTGGGCCAACCCTGTATTAAGAGCTTTTAAAACCATATGAAACGATTAGGAAAGATGCGTGTTTATCGCAATTGTTGTGCTTGAAAGAGCATTAAACGTAAAAAAAAATGGCCAGAATAAGTCTATAATTTTTCATTATGGCAATACACGGCTTTGATGAATGTCATTATTGTGCTCAGTATTCCATACAAAATGTACGTACAAATTTGTTATAATTATTAAGAAAAAATTCAAAGACAACCCTGTTTGCAAAAATTTTTATTGGGAAGTCTGTTCAGTGAATGGAAGAAAAAAAATTCTGTACAATGGCAAGCCAAATGTCAAAACAGTAAATAAAAAAAAGAAAAGAGAAAGAGAAAGAGATGACCAGCGAATTATATCTCAAAAAGTTGTTTCTTATCCAGCAGTGAAATGCTAATTTAGTAAATTAAATATATGTGAACACTAAATTAAACTGCTTAAATTATCTTAATTAAGAATGCATGTCTGAATATTGTATTAAAAACAAAATAAAATTAGTAAATATTGCCCAGTGGCTTTGTTTGAACCAGCACATTTGTACAGTAAGTTTTAACAATTTTTACACATTCTTTAGTTGTTAAAGGATCCACGTTCGTAAATGGCAAACATTTCACTAAATAAATAATAATTCAGATGACATTTATTTAACAGCTGACAGCCTTGCCACACCGGTGGTTTTGAAACTACGAAATGGATAACCTTATATAACGCCATCTACATATTCACATACAATAAAATTCGTTTATTTTTATATTTTATCTGCACAAAATTTAATAGAGTTATCAATGGGTTAAATTCTTTCATACCAAATTGAATAGAGTTGGCCCATCATATAATACTTGCAGAGTCATTTACTGTTTGTAAAATTAAATCGTGAGTGAGATTTGTTTTAAGAAATAGTTCATAAACGAAAGAAAGTATATTAAAAATTGGAAGTAAATGAATCGCTTGCCGAAAAACTGAAATGTAAAAGTGTAAGTAATCCATAATAGTGAGTGACTGACTGATCGCAGGGAAGAAGCTACAGCCATGAATTTTAGTAAGCAGTTTGCTCTCTAATTTTAATGTTTTAAACGGATCAAAAACCAATGTATACGTTTCCAAAACATACTTTAAAATATTGTAATAATAAATTTTGGCGAATTCCGTAAAATAGGGCAACAAACTCTCATCGAATTAAATTCACTGCATAATGAGGTATAACATTGCTGTGTATAAAATTTTTTGTATGAACTTAACACAACAGCACTCTTATCGTAAGTGTTATGCGTTCGATTTCTTGCCAAAAATCCCAAAAATATCGGCTGTTTTTTTGAGATGCATGAGAACTTAAAATTGTATTTAAAGACAGAAATATTGTTGGAGTGAAATTTTTTTATCTTAAATTATCTGGCAGATAATTTCATGGCATTCATTTTTTAAATATGATTTCCGGCATATCTCCGCCGCGGGTAAGCGTTACAGGATCTTATACTTTTTTTGAATATATCTGGCCGTATGGCATCAATGGTGGTATGAATTTGGCTTTCAATGCTGCCAGAGTTGCTGGTTTGTCGGCAAAACCCTATGACTTAACAAATCCCCATAAAAAGTAATCCAGGGGCGTTATAGCGCTCGAACGACGGGGCCAGAGATATCGATAGGGTTCAGACAGCTAAAAAAAACACCCGATATAATGAACTTAAGAATAAAAACTGTCAACTGCTTTTTACTTTATAATCAGAGCGAAGTTGCCTGAGTTTAGAAGTAGTAATTCGTTCTTCAAAGCAAATATCTTGCTGGGCAACTTTCGTTTGATTGACTTTGTGCTTTAATAATATTGCTGACTTGCCTTTTCATAAAAAAGACTGATTTTATTTATAAAATTTTTTTTGTTTGGTTTCAAAATTGCTAGACTGTATTTTAATTTTTTGATCTCGTTTATTTTTATTTGTTTATTAAGTCCTGCACATTCAGTTGTGTCCACATGTGCATTTGCATATAAAATCGTCTGTATGGCTTGGAAAGTATGCAAGTTTTCAAATGTGTATATGCACATCTGTGTCTGCCTATATTTGTGTGTGTGTGTGTGTGTGTGTGTTTGTGTTCAACTGTTAACGAAATTTGCATAAATCGATTTTTATAATTATTTCCATGCCAGAACAGTTTTATTAAATTTATTCAATCATTTAAATTTTTATACATTCTTTTGCAATCACAACTACAAAAATTAAATAAACATATTTCTGAAATACAGCATTTTAATAGGGGAAATATGAAACGAAAAGAGATGAACAAGTTGTGACAATCTTTTCGCAGTTTTAGTGGCAGGCATTGTATCACACGTTATGCATAAATCAAAGAATTAGTTACTCAAGGTATTTACAAATAGTAATTTCCATTAAGTTAAAATATTTATAACATACAAGTTTACATTGGATTACTCGACTATTTTTATTGCATTCAAATGTGGCACGTTTATCAAAAATCATTTTCCATGCTGATAGTTTTCCCCTCTTCGTTTAACTTTTAAACTTACATTTTCACTTACCCGCACGCACCAAATGTTGGATCATACGTATAGTAGCTCGAAGGCTGTAACGGCGTTGATGTCCATGCTGCTGTACCGCTGGCAGTATCTTTTAAGGCATAAGGGGTTGTCTGCAAGAACAAAAAGGAACAGAAAAAAGTTTTTTTTAATTTTTTTCTTAAACGGAAATTGATACCAGATTTTGCAAGACTTATAATTAAAGACATTAACATAAATTATAAGACAAAAATAAAATGCTGGTTGCTTTGACATTTGCATGAAAATTAATTCTTGAAAACATTTTTATTTTTTATTTTTTTTTTTTTTTTGTTTGACAAATCATCATGTGGCAGCAGCAACACGAAGACTTTTATTACACAAAATTAACCCACAATAAGCATTTATGTGAACATGAATTTAACAAACAACCGTAATTTGTTTTTAAAAGACTTTGTTTTTTTCTTTCTTTTAATTTTTTGGTTTTTTCTTGCATTTTTCTTATGATATTTTCCGCTCTGATATGAAATTTCAAATATTAGTTACGGTTTACAATTAAAATAAAATACAATGAAGAATGTGACTACTGATGTACAGTGGGTGCGAAAGCTAAAAATTTACGAAATAAAAGAAAAATTATTTTAAAACTTTTTAGGTTATAAAATTACGTAACAGCAATTTAAATATTAGTTTTTGCTGCTGGGACCAGTGCTCTACAGTTGTCTCCTACGTATGCAATGCATGCACCAGAACTACGGAAAGGCATAGTGATAGAGATGAAACCTGGAGGAAAGATTCTTTATTTTTCAATTCCGCTTTTTGCAGATTTTTTCCGTTTTTATAGCAGTGTTCCAGAGTCTCGTGGTCTCGAGGAGACGCATTCTATTTTGTTTTTACTGTGTTTTAGTAGCCATTTTTTATAGTAATTATTTTATTTCGCCGATATGCTGCACAATACCGACGTTATATTATATTTTTGTGTTTTTGAAAGCAAAGTTTCACATTTTACTAAGAAAAAATTGTGTAAATGCAAAGGATAGCGATATAAAAATAGTGATTTTAACCGTTCGGGTTTTGAAAATTAAAAAAAAAACACAAAATTTGTAAAAGTGAATGAAATATTTATTTGGACCGATAAATGAGATGCCCGCCATTTACTTTTTAAACTCGATATCATGTTGCCTGCAGCTATGCCATAGGTACATCCATGAGCTCCAATTTATGCAGAGTTGTGCAGCATTTCGCCGATATCTTACCAAACTGTTATGTTGTCTTCTAGGGCTGGCTGGGCCCTGTACAGAAGAGACGTCACATGTCCCCACAAAAAAATTGTCAAAACGCATAATCATGGCCCCCATTGGACTGCTACAAAATGTGAGATTACTTGCTCACCAAACTCGTTACATAGTGGGTTCACAGTGTCGCGCATCGTGTGGAATGCAATTATTGTTATGTTGAAACCACAATTTTTTAAGATGCAGGAGATCCCTTTTAATTTATTATTTTGCTTCGCCAACGATTTTACGTTTTATTGCTGAAATAGTTACGTATGTGGACTCTGTTAAGACGGTAGCATCAACTAAGTCCCCGATGAAGTAAATCTTCGGAAAAAAAAATGTCACCACCAGTGATTTTTGGGGACTTATTTCACTTTCGGTTAATTTTTTGGCATCGTAGTTCATTTTTAAATTTGGGGAATTAGTTCATTCTCTTTTGTGGAATGAGTTCATTCTGTTTTGGGATTTAGACACGAACCTACGATCTTCTGGTTGCAGCATCATTGGCTGTATCTTCGAATCAGTCACGATCTATAGAAGATCAGCAATTTTATCACCTGTCAATGAATTGGCGTTTTCTTAGAATATTCCAGCCAATTTTTTTTTTGCATTTTTGTATGGCAAACTTTGTTAAAACCCAGGCTTGTTACAAATCTTTAAATTTATTTTGGCCACTTAAAGTGTATTTCTTTTTTGAAAGAAATCACACATACTTTACTGAAAAAAATTCGATAATTCAATATTTCTAGCCCCACAGTGCGGAACTCTTTTCAACATTTAAGATTTAACAACAAGTTTAGAAAAGAAAACAAACCTTCCATGTTCACTTCACATCTATGTTATCGACAGCAAATGCAAAAACAAATCACCAGCCAACCAGTCAACCAGCCAAACTCTGTTTATTTAAACAACGGACTCTTTTGCATGAAAAGCAAACTGAAATATAATCATAAGATATTTTTTTTCTCCTCCTCAAAATTATACTACTTCTAAAAATGTAAAGCCACTTCTAATAAAAGGCAAAATGCAACAAAAAAAAAACATTGTATTTAAGATTTTCTAAACACGAGTCGAAACATGTATAATTATTTCAGTGTACGACTTTTTTCAAACTTCAACACAAAAAAAAAAAAACGAATGGAAAACAAACTATTTTTAAGATAAATTTGCATAAAATTGTAATTAACTGCTTTTTTATGAGCTGTTGCACATTTCAATAGAGTTCTTTTTGTTTAACATTTCAGTTTTGCTTTGGAAATGAAACAAAACTTGAAGTACAAATTTACTTTTATTGGTTTTAAAATGTGGAAGTGAATTAAAAAATAAAAATAACATGCGCAGTTTTTTTCTTTATTTTCTATTTTTGCAACGAGTGACTTACTGGCTTGAGTGCATTTTGGTGCACATTGATATTCAGCATAGAAAAAATGATTTAAAGATAATTTTATGTCAAATTTAAGGCCATTATTTGAAACGAAGTGATTTTGCGAATTTGACAATAGCCAAAGCATGTGTGTATTCAGCTGCGTTAAATCTCGGTCAATGTGCACCAAAAATTTTTAAAATTTATAATTTTCTGTTACAAGTTGAATGCCTTGACAAGAACATATTTCGTACAAAATGAAAGGTACCATATTTTTTATTTATTTTGATTAATTTAGTCGCGATTCACATTATAAAAGTTTTCTTTCGGACATTTTTTTCGTTCACATTTTTAACTGCCATTCGCGTTTACACACTGAAATTTCTGTAACAAAAATTATATTTTTTTGCATGTTTATTTTCGCATTATTTTTATCTATTTTTGATATTTCCATGACGAAAAATGAAAAGATGAAACAAGACGTCAAAAAAATCACAATCAACTTATAGTTGAGTATGTCCCAGTGTACGTATACAGGAAAACATTTGGAATTCTCTTTTGTTTTTTCATTCGCATTCCACACACGAAAATGTTGCCGGCGATATTCCATTATTATTATTATTAATATTGTTCCATTGTTATTGTTAGTTTTGTAAGCAAAGAAAATGAGAACAAAGTGTATCGCCGAGTATCGTATACAAAAACGCAATATGCTACCCAACTAAAGGTTTCCCTTCCAAATGTTCGCTCGTCTAAACTCAGACTATTACAAATGATTAAATCATATTCTCTTCCTTCCCTTCTCACCAATAAACTCAGACTTTGCATAAGCAGCTTAACAGAAAATCACGATAGCTTTTTTTAGTAGTTTTAAAGTAAACAACACTATCACATCGATTATCATACGTATACAACTTTCTTTAAATGACCAGCCGACACCAGCATTAACTGAACTGTGAGATTCAGCTGTTGGTTAGAAGAACGACGTTTAGCTGCTCGCTGTAATCGTGGGATAACACGAGATGCTGTTAGATTTGCAGCCGTTCTACTAAGTTTATCGCAACAAACGACTGGCATACATGTTCTTTCAACAAGGTGGGGCAATAGCGCACTATCTAAATTCTGAGGGCTGTATTTTCGGGTCGTATAACCTTTCGTGTCCATGATTAGCACTGACCGGCAAGATCGGCCGATTTAACCGTTATAGACTGCTTTTTGTGGAGTTTCTTGAAGTCGCGATTCTATGTGAACAAGCGTCAGGTATACGGAAACTTATCGCCGCAAGTTCTGGCAAGTCTGATAGAAAGTCCCGTAAATGGGAATCGTATGGTTATCAATACTGGCATCGCGATGTTTACTGGACCGATATCATTTTTTAACAAAATACACTTGAAGAAATATGGGTGATAATATCTGTGCAAGCATGTACTTCAGCGTCTACTTGTGAATGTAGTAAAAATAAATTCAGCAAGCTCCGCTGACTTTATCGAAAGATCTGCTCCCATTCTCCATGTGGGGATGCTTCATGCTTTTCTCTCTTGCTCTTCATACTACATCAGGTAAAGTAGCCTTTTACTTGTGACCAGTTTCTCAAGTATGTGTAAAATTTTTACTATTCTGCCTTTTTGCAATTTTCAAATCGACTCGACTCGACAGTTTGGAAAAAATTAGTGAAAAAAAAGGGTGTGCATCTCAAATCTGTAACAGTAATCGAAACACTTCGACATCCATAATAAAGCTGACTACATCGCATTCAAAAGTGTAACGTTGTTGTTATTGGGAAAAGTTAAATAATTTCAAAAAGATATTTTTAAGATATTTTTATTTATTTTAGCTCCTTGAGTTTTAATACAAACAAGTAAATATTCGTTGAGCTTAAAATCTTTTTTATAAAAATTATTTATTATTGAATTCAATATTTCGAAATAGTATTTCCTGAAGAAGCCCCTCAAAAGCAATAAATATTTATTTGAATATTTATTTAATTGTGCTTTATAACTTCGATATTTATTTAAGAAATTAAGAAATTGTAAACTTTTGGAAATTAAGCAACTCGCCAAATCTATAATTTTGTTATTTTTTTTTCCTTTCATTGATTGATTATTATACAAGTTTTTGCTTTTAAAATACAAAAGCAGGTGCATGTTAAACAATTTGCATGCCCACGATTAACAGAAGTGTTTATGTACTCCAAAACTTAAAGTGCATAAATTTTTTTTTTTTTTTTTTTTTTGTAATTTATATATTGTTTTTGGTTTTTGGAATACGGTAGCAGATTCAAAGACACGCCTCTCAGTTTAAAAGAGCATATTGTAGAATTTACTTTGAATGTAATCGCAATTGCCAACTTCCTTCCAACTACTGGTGTCATTATCTGAACGCGAGGCATTTCACTAACGAACGAAACGCTACTTGAAATAAAAAAGAAACCAAATGCAAACAAATACATTAAAATAAATACTTACGAATGTATCTGAGTAGCGGTGCATTTATTAATTTTAATAAAAAAATGAAAAATAAATAAATAAAAATAATAAAAACTTTCATAAAAAAATTGTATGTGGCCGCGTAGTTACAATTTCATGTCTACAAAAAAAAAAAAAAAAAAAAAAAACTAACATTTCAATTCATTTTCTGTGCCATTCACTCATTTGTTTGCCACTTATTAGGAGCATAAAAAGTTATAGCTGTTCTTTTTATGGCAATAATATAATTTAAGTATTGTAATTAAATTATTCATTCGTTGGCAGTACCGCCAAAAGTTTTGGTTACAAAATAGCACATGCTAGACACGAAAAACAACATGAAGCAGTAATAAAAATACTGCTACTCGCAGCTAAATGCTCATTAAAAAATATTTGATCGCAATTAAAGTTGAATTAAATCTAAAAAAACAAGTTGCGCTTGAATTTCAATATGAAAATGGTTACGAGAAAAAGCCATTTCTTAAGCTGGGCATATGCATTTGTCAAATGTACATATATAGACGGAACCGCTTCACGCAATACCATGTGTCATTTCTCTGTGGGCTGAGCATATGATATTTTTGACTTTGAGGTATTTCTATTTGCACGAGACAGGCGGTTTTAAAGTTGTAGCTCTTGATGGGAACAACAGTATATTTTCGTTATACGAAACATATTAAAATGTGAATACGAACATTTTAAACCTTATGGGAGATTTTGACATACACATGAAATAACACGTCTATAGAAAACTGACATTCCACTTGATTAATTCATATAATGTGAACATGACTTTATTACATAAAAAGATTTAAAATTTTTAAGGAAATGAATTTTACTGTCGTATATTTTTTTTATGATTTTTATTACTAAGACAAGGGTTAACGAGATGGGGCTGACACGGTATCAGCTGATAACAATATATTTAACATCGCTGCTATAAATGGCATCTAAACACTCGAAAGCATGATGGTGAATGAATGCCATCTGTCAGGCGATGCTATAGCGTGACAGTCTAGAGTGAGATGCCGGGCACGGGAACTGCTTGGGTATCTGTGTAGAGCATGCTAATCCCAGGGAGAAGAGAGATTGTATGGACTTGCACAAGGAAGATGGGAGAATGAGAGAACTTTTAATACGGCCAACACCTTATTGAGCCACTATAATGAATAGAGTAATCGCAAGTTCGATTACTAATGGCGGTTTTAACGCAGCACTGGATTATCGAGACTCACGCTTTGAGTGTGTAACTGAGTTGCAATGATGCTGTACCTGACCGCTATTGCCACTGTCCTGTACTGCATAGATTTCCATTTAATTTTAAACCAAACCTCATTATATTTTAATTGAACATAAGACGACAACGAGTCAACATGTTTAACATCATTGTTAATACTTATTCAAATACAGTGGGTAACATAATTTATCTTAACAATATTTTGCTTTTACGAAATGGCCAGAAAAGCATAATTGTAGAAGATCATATTTGAGTTTTCGTGTACACATTTCTAACTTTTAATTTTCAAACATTGGCACAGCTAACACTTGAGAAAATCGGGAAAAGTTCCCTACATTTTGTTTACCAGGTAAACAAATGGCAAAATGTGTTATTATACATTATTTAGAACAAAAATATTTTCTTGTACTTAAAGTTTACTGAAAATATGTGTGATCACTTTTGCTTCCCATTGTACTTTTTTTTTAAGACAATACCAACACTACGAAGCTCTTACAGCTTGTCTATAGAAACACCCACGGACTAAGCGGGAATCGAACCCACACCTCCATATTGAGAAGACTAAAGCTCATGCAGTAGACTACAATATTCTTCCACCAATACTGCTCCAAAATATTTTTGGGCACGGGGGGAACATTGCCTTTTCTACCCGTGTGGTATTGAATGAACTGTCATGAATTAATGAGGCTGTTTAGACTCAGGGATTTTGGAAAGATCTTAGTTCAGTCTCAGACTATAACAATGTGACCGGACTGACGGACGTATGTCATCCACCCCTCTGAATATATTACGCTTACAACTTAACCTAAACTTTGTGGAAGCGAGATTATAACAGAGAAATACAAAGAACACCCTTTATAAATTTCCTTATGTTTGCTTAGAAAGTACTATTTCCCCTGCCCTAGACTAATGGGACCACAGTTTACATGGTAACCGTTTGGTAACAAAAAAAAAAAACAAAAAGGTGTAAGGAATTCTTATGTTTAACTAGAATTCTTTTGCCACAGCCGAACTAAACTAAATAGAAATGCAATGTAAAGAAATTAACAAATTCCAACATACAACAAATAAATTACATGAAGCGAAAAAAATTCCTTAATAATTTCTTAATTTGCGCTTTGAATTTTACATCATTCACTGGCAATTTTGTTGCAACAAAATTAAGACATTGCAACTGCTATTCGGCGGCATAAAAAACACTTGCACACAGACATTCCAGCATTAAGAATAAAATTAATTACAAAAGTAAAAAAATAAAAATACATAAAAGGTTTTCAATGTTTACTTAAGTATTTTTAATTGTTTTAAAGCATAATAATCATTTGTTGTTTGAGGGGATATGTTTTATAGGCACCGTTACCATTTCTTTGCCCCCCCCCCCCCCCCCCACGAGTAGCAAATATAAAACAAATAATAGTTTTCCCTGTACGACTGTGTGAAACATGTTGTTAACGAGGCACAAGATTTTGTTTTGCAATTCCCACTCTCAGCGGATTGTGATTAATTGTTGTGGCAAAACGAAAACATAATTAAGTTCAACAATTTTTTCTTCTTATTTTTGCTATGATTTTGTTCAAGTATTTAGTTGCTTGCAAAAAAAAAAAAACAGAGAGAAATATTTATGATTTTAACGTCTAAATTGCAAATGCAAGTATGTGGCCTTTAGTTTCGGTTTGTAAATAAATACAACTGTGATTTGCAAAAAGCTTTCGTTCAGTTCTCAGTTTTCAATTTGCAAATGAACTGAATGAATTGTTTATGACAAACTTCGCAGTAGAATATAATTGCGGGGGAGGAATATATTAAGGCGATGGTTGGATCTGTTAATAAGATTTGTGGAGATTTTTATCATTCAGAACAAAATGATTGTCTTCGCTGATTCCCAGTGAAAGGGAAATTCTGTTTAGTAAATACAATCACAACAAAAGAAAAGTCGCTTTGTGGGTTTAACAATGATTTTATAGAAAAATTTCATGCTGGAATTTCTTTGTTTTAGCATCACTATTCAAAAAGGTTTATCCACAAATATGTACAGGGTCTTCTAATTAGAGGTTTCATTTTAATATGTGAAGAAACGAGTATTTTGAATCGGATGTTAATTTAATTGTAAAGAGTGGAATGTATGCCGCTACGACTATGCTTGCGGGACCATACGCTTTTTGGGAAATTTGCCATCACCAAATCGCATATGTGCGGCTGTATGTTCGCGAGAACTTAACGAGCCACCAGCTTAGAGGTCTTGCACCAATTCTAGGCAATTGACATTCTCGTATACAGAAAAAAAAGTAAAATTGAGATTCTATTGGAAAATGCAAAAGATTTGATTAAATTAATAATTATATATTTCAAGCTATCACGAAAGTTTTCGAATCAATTAACAGTTTTAATTGAAAAAATTCCACTGTTTTTATTTCACCATTTTATAGTATTTTGATTGCACCGTTTTCAGAGAACAACAAAATCAATTCAAATAAATGTACATTCAATTAAATTATTAATTAAGAAAAAAACTTTTAATGAACAAACAGTTCATTAGGCAAAATTTAACTATTATTTTTTCTGTGCATTCTTTACTTGGCACGTTATAAGACTTTCCGCGCAATAATTCGATGGTATCGATATTTATGGGACACGTAAGGCCGTGTTATCGAAAATAAAAAGCGTCGGCATCAATTACTTGAAATTGTGTCCATGAAAAATCATTAATCAATATTCCATAACACAAGGCTCCAGCCTCATTTTCGTACAGAAACATCCAATGAGCCCAGTCAGACCAACCGCATCAAACAGACTCTTGTAGAGGATTGTGTGGTTTTTAAAAATAATTCTTGAGTTTTTCGAGCCCCAAATGCAGCAATTGTTCTTGTTATGTCCGACGTGAATGTGGGCCTCATAATTCACAATCATTTTACCATGAAATTACGTATGACTTTGATGCATTTTAAGAACCCAGTAAGCAAAAGCATGACATTGTTGATGTTGGGCAGGTGAGAGTTCTTTTGTCAACTGACTTCTAAAGTGATGTTCACACTGACTTTTTTTTTTTTTTTTTTTTTTTTAAACGTTTATTTAACAAATATTATTATAACAAATTACACTATAAATAAACAAACAGTAGGTTACATAGTATATCGTACACTGTCTCATATTCGAGCACTCTTACATTTAGAAAATATATGTTCTTTTTGAGAATATTGGTAATTAATTTATGTCGTACTATAGTATGCATGTACATAGATAATTTAAATATCTAATGTAGGAAAAACAACTGAAAAAAAAACCACCTTAATATTGGGACAATAAAAGTGAAAGTAGTCAAAGAGAAAAAGAGAAAAAAAAGTCAAAAATTTTTTAGCTACGATATCGGTCCAGCCACCAGTATTTCCTAGTATTCAAGTTTGGCAACATGTTCTTATCCCTCAAATAGAGGCTTGTATCATATCTCTTGTTAACATTTGTAATCTGCTTGCTATTTATGGCCTTAACATTGGCTCGCCTATAAATGTGGTATAACACCGGGATGCCCTGATGTTCACACTGACGATTTTAAACAAGTTTTAGGTGTTTTGTTTAATTTTACGTGTTTTCAATAAGTTGGAGAACAATTAAAATACAGGGTTGATTTTGTTTCATAGGCTGTGTTCATATATTTTTATTTATTTAAATTTTTCACTGAACGTAGTTTTCAATGGCGGTACGTCGTAAATTTTACTCTATTTCTTTGTTGTTTGAAGTGAACAGGTAGTACAAAAAAAAGAAAAGCCGTCAATAATTGTTCAGTGAACACTTTGGTTTAAGAATTTTAAAAAGTAAACTTTAGCAGTGTCTGTATACAAAATACGGTGTGATATCGTGGAATGTGGAATTCAAAGATCAATGAGAAAATGGTAAGACTGCGTTGTCCCCAACGCCTAGAGACGGCAACAGCAATATTGTCAGCAACGTGTACGGCTTTGATTATTCACATCACAAACATGTTTCACCACTTTCTCATTTGCTGGCGGAGAAGATGCTTCAGGGCGTCCCAAAAGTACTTTAATTTTTTCAACTGTAACCGCGAAAATAATTTTCATTAATGACGCAGTTTTTACATGTCATCTGTTTAGCAGTTACAGGCGGCATAGTGAAAATGTGAAATCCCTGCAGTTTTTGTTTATTGTATTTGCAATAAAAAAATTTAACGTATTTAAAGCAACAGCAATTATGTTTGCAAAACCCGACCGTTCCAACCATCTTCGGTGTTCCCTTGAATAGTAAAAAATTTTAAAAAATCATTCAAATTTGACGTAAATCGTTCCAATTTCTAAGCAACCACTTGGCAACAAAAACGCAATACTCCTGAAAAGTTCTTAAATAAATTAAAATTGTATCTCTGTGAACTTCGTAACACAGAAAACGTAATAAGACGATAAAACGAACGAGAACGTAAGAAGAAGCTCGATTAATATTCATTCTTTGGCATTACTAACCTGGCGACCTACATGCGTTAAATTCTTCCTAATTAATAATTGAAACAGCCTTAAAAATTGCTTCCAGCCAGCCTTGTTAATACGATTTGTTTATCTCCCACAAGTACATGCAGATCAGAACAATGCAGTACAACACGCATCCAGAAACAGCATATCGAAAGCTGTACCACCTTAACACTCCTATGGCATGGCTATAGCCAGCTGAATTCTTTGCTAGAAAGTTTTGTTAGATATTTAACAATCTTTTATTTGGCCATATACGAGTACAACATATAAGTTTTATGATGTCTGCGTCTAGCTAAGAAAACTAAATACAAAGTAAAGTTGAAATTGAATTGGTAATTATATTGTTTTGAGTAGAATACAAAATAATTATAAACTTAATCTTAAACGCGATCAAATTAAAAAAAGAAAAATAAAATTATTTATAATCCAACAATGAAACTATTCATAAACGAACTTTTGAAATTGAGCTGAAATAGCGTGAAGATTCTAAACAAAGAGTGAGAAAGATTATGTTCACAGCAAGCAAATTTAATTTTATATTGGAATAACTTATGGCGGCTTATTTCATTTCTGCAACAAGGCTTTGCTTTTTATTTTGTAAAATCAAAGAGCAAATAATTAAGGAGATTAAGACTGGTGAACAAACAGTTTTGTTAAACGTATTTTTGCCGCTAGAAAAATACTTTTTTTTATGATATGAAAGTCAGTCATTGGTAAAGTAACGAATAACAAGATTTAAAAAAGTACCAAAGATTTTACTAAAAATTGATTTTAGTTAATTTGCCGCTTATTCGCTCGCTGTGGTATTAATTCGGTGGAGTTTTGGGTCAGCAGTGACCGATATATCCATCTACGCTAACCAGTCAGCAGTGACCGATATATCCACCAACGCTGACTATCACATGTACACAGAAGTTTCGGTCCTTTTTCTCATATTGCACTTAAGAAAATGGTAGAAACTTTGTTCTACGCAATGACCGGTAATTCGGTCAGCAATAACGGTCATATGACCGGTCAAATTACCGTCACTGTTCTTGTATAACAACCACACCAACCAAAATAATTCACACAATTTTATCATCAAACAGTGAGAAATAGTCGCCAGTAAGTTCACCTGTTGTGAATTCGCCTTGGTATCATGCAAGTAATCGGTGGGAAGTTATCGACTAGATTGAAAACTTTTAGTAAGTAATTCATTAATTTTTGTTTTTTGCTGAGATCAGTGCTCAGAGGATGGCCCCTGCAACTAGTTGCAAAGGGATATAGTAGAGAAAAAGCTGGCGATGAAGTGATAGAAATATAGTGAGCCTAATACTTGCATAACTCTGCAGTTGGCCATTTTCAGCAGCAATTCCATATCTTGCGAGGTAAAGTTCGATGAGCGCGCGCTTGTTTTATCCATTTTTAAGAAATAATATAACAAATGTAAACAAAAACCATGTGCAATAGCAGTGCTGCCAATATTGAAAATTAAAAGGTTGTTAGGGTTACCATTCTTTGGTTATACTCAGAATGTTAGTTAAACAATACCCTGTGAATATGAAGTATTAGTTAAACAATAGTTATCATTTTAGTTTACTAACAATTAAACTAATGACTGTGAATTGGGGCCTTAAAAGAATTTGTTTTATTTTTTTCGCCCAAGTTTTGTTTCTCAAATACAGACAAAAGTCCGTATTAGGGCTTTTAAAAATCAGTTAACACACGAACTCATGCATTGGATCCTTGAAATGCATAACAATCATCCGTAATCTCGTCGAAAAATTATCTTCATCATCTTGGAGCGACTGGCAACCATATGCGAATATGCGAAAGCTGGTATCAAAAATCTTATTCAAGCAAACCGTTTGCATCCGTCGTACGCTATACGTCGCCGCCTTTAGTTGAGATTTATTAACGTAACGATGGATGAGGTTGAACGCGATACTCAATCAGCTGTTTTTTTGTTGTTATTTTTTCTCTTTGTCGCCTGGACACATTTGAACAGCCACAATAAATCTGGAGTACAAACTTTATTTCTTTAAATTTTAATTTCTTTTTTGTGTTTTATTTAATTTCTTTTTAATTTAATTGATATTTTATTTCATTTTAATTCATAATTTAATTGATATTAAAAATGTTGTTCTTTCATTTACTTTAATTTAAAGTTCTGTAGCTCTGCAAAAAAGGGCACGGTATATAATTTAGAAATTTGCATTTCTTTGTTGTGGAGAGTAACAACGAACATAACATTTATACCGTGAATAACTCTTGTCCCCTCGTTTAGATAGACTTTGCCGTAGGTGTCTTTTATTAAATAATATTTGCCTTTGTAAACTAGTCACATGAAAGAGTGCGTTATACTTTTTTTTCTTGTTTATTGTTAAATACACATACGTGTAGATAAACTCATGTAACGTGAAGCGCCAGTTATTAAACTTTTATTAACTAGTTTTTGTTGGTTTCTCGTTATTAAAATGTTTATTTTAGTTCCCTTTACAAGAATTACGTGTGATGAAAATATTGAAAGTACTGAACAGCACATAATCATCCCGACTGGCATACGCATTAAGCTTTTAGCAATTATTTGGTTTAATTATTGAGACCATCGTAGACATAATTCATACATGATCGTAATTCATACTTGGTATCGTAAATATGCCTGCGACATGCATGTACATTTCCCAGAGCGAATAAGAAGCATTTGTTTTGCTAGCCTTGCCATGGCACAGTGTTACTGTGAGCACAGAAAGAATACATACGCAAATATATACGCGAAGAAATACAGAAGAAACACATTCGTGCATTTTTTTATTATTTATTTATTTCTTTTTTTTTTTTGTGAGAGAATTCTGTGGTATTCAATCTAATAAAATTTTACCAATGAATCGACAATTTCGAGTAATGCTCTACGATTAATCGGCTCAATGGAGTAGGAATAGCTATTAGATTTTTTCATGAATATTTTTATGCAATTTAACAAGGTCCTTTTAATAATAAACGTCTTCAGTTAAAAAAAAAAAAAAAACATATATTTCTTTAAGAAAAATATATTCAATGACATTTATTAACAGTATCTCAATTTAAGGAAAAAGCGAATAAAATAACAACTTTTAACAAAATCAAAAACTATTTTTATCACACAAACTTAAAATACAATAGAGTCGCATACGCCCGTGGTATGCACAGCTGGCAGGGGTGTAATCGGAAGGTCACATCGGACTCTCATTAAGGATGATAACATGGATTTCGGCAGCATGGAGTATGACATCAGTGTTTTAACTGATTGTAGGGCGGTAGCGGGAGTCTTCTCTGATGAGATGTCACTCTAGTGCGTGCTATGCCTAGGGGTGAGCTTGTCTTTGTTCCAGGCAGAGATTTTGGGATTGATGTACCCATTGCATCACTTGATTAAGGCTCAGGTGGAGGAGAAGAAAATTCTCATTGCCTTGACAATGTGTCTGCCATTAAATGCATGCCATAGACGAACGTGTACTCTGGACTGGTGCGGTAGACTGTTCGGGGACTCATTAGATGTGGCTCACTCAATGAGCTTACACTGATGTGGGTCAGGTGGCACTATGGCATTAGGGGGAACAAGGCGGCAGATGAACTCGCTGAAGAGGTATCCGCGGTAGGCTTCTCTAAAGCGGTGGCCAGATTGTGGCTGGAGAGTGGCCTGATCAAGCTGATCGTTACTTTGTTGAAATCCATTGGCCGGTACATATGACGATCGTAGGTTCTCATACAGCCGATGAATTCAATTTTCATAATATCTGCAGAGTTGTGGAACGTAGAAAAGCCACATAATCAAAAGTATCAATATTCTGTGGGCCGTCTTTGTTTCACTCACTTCTTTGCGATTATATTTGATTTTGTAGTATTTGAACTATTTTCCAAAATAAAAAATTCAAAATGGTCCCCAAAAGTCTCAAAAATTGTGTTTCTGTTTTCTGTGTTGATTTGGGGACTTTATTTCATTTCAAATTTAGTCTGAAATGTGTTGCAATCCTTTCTGGCTTTAATGAAGTTGTTAAAGAAAGGTAAACAAGTTAATAGTGAAAAATATTTCTAGTGTCTAAACTGAAATTAAAACACTTCGAAGTGAAGCTTTTAGCGAGAAATACTTCAATGAACTTCCCATCAAACTAAAATTGAGTTTTTCATCATTTTTTTTTTGTTTCTTTTCATTTGATGTTGCATTTTGCAACCAAACTGCATTGACGCACGCACATTTACAATTTCAACAGAGCATTGTTGTTGCTATTTCTGTTAATATTGGGAGGCAGGGATAGTGGTGCTTTCAAGCTTATTATCATTCAGCATTCTGGCACTGACTGCTGCTGCTACTGACTGCTGTTGCCATAATTTTTCGTTTTTTTTTTTTCAAAGATGATAAAAAATCGTGAATAATTGCAAAAACTTGCAAATTTTCTTTTAATTAAAATCCTTAATCAGCACAAAGTCATAAATTAAAATACAAAAACTTACGAGGAGAAGAAAAAAAATTCCATTTTCTGTTACCAAAGAAAGAGGCGTCTTATTTTCTTCTATTCATTTTATTATATTTTTCCATTTAAAGTACACGAAACTGCTTGAAGAAATTGAAGTTGTTAAAATAATAATTCTATTCGAGTTAAGCTGTGCCTCATTATGAGAGGACGATAACAGTACGACGAAGTGTTTGTGTTTGTGTTTGACTTTGTAGCGGAGAATAATACTTGTTGATGCACTTAATTTTCATATTTCCATCAACTACTTGTAAATTAATTTGTTTTTCTTTTTAATAAATAAAATACGAGTTAAGAAAGTATGGACGGATGAGAGTGTGTGTGCGTGTGTGTGTGTGTGTGTGTGAGTGACTGATTACGCATTCAACCAGTTGCCTGCCTTTTCACGTAAAAAAATACCACTGACAGATGATTTTGTTGGGGTAGCAGCTCAGGCGCATTGCATGTTGTCGTACTTGTGCGCAAACTAAGTTAAATATATGCACTATTAAGGAATATAAATTCTATGCCGTCCGCCCAAAATTTAACGATTCGTCCCCTTTAACACATTTCATTTAAATTTGTATGCGAATCGGTTTATGTGCTGAGGTATCGGTTTACTTCCTTAAATTGCTCCCATTTAATCCATTTGTTCTTTTATTTTTTAAGGGGCACAAATGAGAGAAATGAAACAGCAACTAATTAATCAATTTTAGCTTAATTCGTGCAACAACATGTTTAAGCTTTTATAAAAACAAAATAAAAAAATAAATTAAAAGAAGCATTGAAATATTTTGTGTTTTTGTGAATTGCAAATTGTAATTTAAAAAATAACGTGCCTACAGCTCATAAATTTTTTAAGATAAATAATTGACTTTTTGTTAATTAAAATTGTGCACCATTCTTAGTGCTGAGTTTCTTTAAGCCTCCTGATCGCATGGTTTAACTACTTGAATTTTTTTCTAATTTTTTAATAAATATTTTATTTTTATTAATGTACATTATGTATGTGGAAATTAAAATTCAACCAATTTTATATACTAATTTTACAAATTTTATTCTTTGTAAAGAATACACGTACATTCACATAATCCCCTAAAACGGTCTTTTCTCAAGTGCGTCCGTCCCATCATTAAATTTAACTAAATCAAAGTGAATGTGAGGTGACATCGAAATATTGTATTCGTTTTGTATGGCAAATAATATCGTGCCTTCGCTGGGTGGCGCCCAACCGCAATATCGAATTTTTCAAGGCTCTGCAGCATAAATCATATTGAATTTAATTGACGACATGGGTTATGTTAACTTTGCGGACTGCAATATAACAAAACCCTGCAAGGAAAAGTCTAAAAAATTGCTCGTTTTAGGCGGCCTGTTTACATACCTTTGCCCCATGCAGAATGTTCAATGTGTCATTCAATTCTGGCCAACAAAAGGTAATTATTGACCTATAATAATCACCGTTGACGGTTATGGCCAAGCACAGCTCGCGTTGTTAGATTGAATGTCTACGGAAACTGAGGATGAAAATATATCTTCGGCGTATGACAATTGTAACTGATAAATAAACTATTGACTGTCAAATTAATTATAAATCACGAATATTTAAACAAAAATTAATTGGTTTTTATTTTTCTAAATGTAAAATATTGCAATGTGGCAACAACAATTGCAGTCGTGTGATTCAGCGAAAATAGAAAAAGTGAAAATATCTCAATGAACATTTTCAGTTCATATATTTTTTGGCAACCTCCAGCATTGGCACACTCGTAAAGTCTACTTCGTTCACTTAGTACGGCAAGTCATAAAAAAAACGCTTTTGAATCATCACAATTCCATGAAGTGCCCAACGGCGGTGTTATATGATGTTTACACTCCAGAGTTTAAAAAAGTTTTAGGCGTTTTTGAGCTAAACATGATTTTTTCCCATTCATTGATTTGTTTTCAAAACACGTAAAGTTAAAAATGTTTAGAGACGTTCGAAAACAAATAAAACGCCGGGTTGATTTTATTTCAAAGGCTGTGTTCATGTATTATTTATTTTGGTCCATCACTGAACGTAGTTTTTAATTGCGCCACGTCATAAATTTTATTTAATTTATTTGCTGTTGTAAGTGCAAAAAAAAGTCTTCTTCTGCGGGTAGTAAAAATAATAGTTATTACTGCATCGTTTATGTGTTTCAAATAATATTCCGATAATTTAATAACTTAACTTTTTTTCCTTTTTTTTAAATCCACACCGCCGTATTGTCAAGTAAAACACAATAAACTCTTAAATACTTTTGTTTAAGAGTTTTAAAAACCTACTTTACTGGATTAACTTTAGCGGTGTGAACTCCTCCGTTTTATCCTCTTGTATTTATAAACTGCTCATGAGCAGGCATTTATTCAATTGCATAAATTAAAAAAGTCATCACATCAAAGTCAAAGATTTCATATCTATTATTTAAAAAAATCTCGCTATTTCTTTAAATCACTAAACGGTTTATTTACTCATTTTCATTTTAAAATCTTTGTTATTTGATATTTTTTTTTTCTTACGAAATAGTTTGACTTGGTTGCAGTGGAATGTATTGTGACAAATTTATATTTCAAGGTTATATCGAACCGGAAATTTTATTTACTTGGCAACTACAGGGGCTTCTTGAATACGATACTGGAAAATTGAATGAATAATCGCAAAATTTTCCCTTTTGTTAGAAAACTAAGTTAAACCTATTAATAGAAAATAGCTCAATAATGGACGGCATGGTTCGCTCGACATGATGTTGGTAACAATGTCTATATTTATTTGTTTTTAAAATTTCACAAACACAGTTGAAATTATAGTGGAGTTTTGTCCGTTAGTAATTTAATGTAGAACGTAGTACGTTTACTATTGTTAGTTCATCTTGTCCACAAGGATCTTATCTAAGGATCTTATTCAAAGATTCGCACCAGTTATTTAACAATTGTTTAGCACAGGTTGGTCTTCTCTCCGCCAAGTAAACAAGTCTTCAAAAACTCTTCGTCGTTCGTATTTTTTTTCTTGGATCAGTGCTCAGGGAATGTCTCCTACATATACAATGCAGTGTACCGAAATGACGTAGCAAAACCATCGTATTAATTTGGCATTGGGCATATGTTTATTGCTCTGCGATTTGCAACAGTTGAGTAGTTTATCTTTACACAGCGATTGTCTTTCAAATTTAAAAATTCAATGTGTTTGATAATTTTGTTAAGTTTGTTAGATTAACTCGTATAGTGAGTTTTCCCCCATGTACAGTAAATCAAAGTCGTTATTTGATCGTCAATTTACCTTCTTTGATTTATTACGTTCATACGTGCATGCATAAGTAAATACAACAACTCAATTCCATATATTGAGCAAATAAGTGATGCGCGTAGGGGGCAGAAATAAGAAAATATTTCATTTAGTATCAATTTAATAATATACATATGTACCTACATATTTATGTGCGAAGAAAATTAGAATTCACTCTTAAAATTCACAATTACATTTTTCTAAACTAAGAGATATTATTTTATTTTTAATTGTGTCATTATATAAAATTAACCGGATTATGGTGAAATAATACATGTAAATAATGTATTATTTGCATATATTTACATATGTATATGCATGTCCATACTTAACATACATATATGCAAACACGTATATATAAATGCACACATAAAGAAGACATTAAATGTCTTTTTATAAGAACGAAAACATTGAAAACTTAATAGTGATAATTATTTTCAACTCTAGTCTATAAATGTATGTACATGATATTTTTGACAATTCTAGAACAATAAAAATTTAACTCATCAAAGTGAAATAAAATTAATTAAAGTGAATTAAAATTACGGCATTCATGCCTTAACTTCATGGAATATGTAGAAGATTAACCCGGTGCGGCTCGCTGTCCCCACACAAACTTTCAAATGTCGGCCACTTTTTGATAAAAAGTACATTTTCAAAAATCACAAAAAAAAAATCATTTTCCGCAAAGTCCAAAGTGGTGTATAAAAAGTACTTTTTTCAAAAGTTTTTTTTATAAAAGTAACCAATCCACTCTATTCTCAGTTTTATTCTCAACATATCCTTTCATTTTTTAACCCATATCATAAATAATAGTCCTTCACTATTTTAGTGCGTCCGCTGAGATTTCATTATATTTTATGCGCCGTTCAAAAATCCCTTTAATTTGATACCCATATCATGGGGGTGTATAATTATAGTAAAAAATTTACATCATAAGTACTATTTAAATGGCATAAAAGTACCAAAGTACAATTTTACCCCATATATGATGGAATTTCGAAAAATTAAAAAATCACATTCGTAAAATTTTATCAGAAGAAAATTATACGGAAAAATGAATTCTTCTATGTTCAATAATTATGAAGATATATGGGTTGCAAAAAAAGTGCCAGAATTGAATTTTGCCCGTTTTTACCACCTAAAATTTACATAAATCAAGAAAGTCTCAAACAGCTGTTTGATTATTTTAATTTTATTTGTTTTAAGTCATTTTCTTTATTACTTTATTTATTCATCGATGAAGCAGAGCGGCGCTCTAATGTCCATATTGTGCTGTAGGTTTGCGTAGGTACTTGGCCCAGAAGGCCTGTCAGACCATAAGATGCAATCCGGTTATAATTTCTTGGAATCACGAACCCCCTATTCTAACCTATTCTATCTCTGATACTGACACTGTGTTTCAATTTCATTTTCGGCTTTATCTTATGGTCATTATTTTGTTCTGAAGAGCCTTATGACGCCACAAACATGTTCCAGAATCTTCCGTACAAAATACGTCAAAAGCCGCGAAATGAATTCAAATCCTCTCTTCCAGTGTCTTTTGGTTTCAAACACTAGTCACTGCCAGTCCCATCTGATTCGGTTAGGCACTAGTGGATTCATTATGAATTCATTAGTGGAGCTCCTAGCCAATGCATATCAACGAACAAATGATTCCTAAAATATGGAATTCCAAGAAATCATGGGCAATGCTGGATCCTTAGTTGGGTATTTTCATTTCCCGCGGTATTACCACACCAATAACTTCATTTAGCAGTGCTAAGGAACTCCCCATGCGGGAGCTGACATTGGTATGCATACTAAACCAGATAACAAAAAATTTTCTTGGTTGGGTTTGAACCCACAATTTTCGATATTAATTACTTCAGCCAACCACCACCAGCACCATAGACATTTTTTTTAAATACTTAACAAAAAATAACTGTGCAGGTAACTCCATCACAATGAAAATAAACCTATTATGTCAGAAAAAATCGTCGAAGATTTCGGCTTTTTTTCAATTCTGGGACCAAATTACGACATTCGATTCGAACCGAAAGTTCAAACATAATTATTTTGAAATGCATAGAAATTTCGTTCGATATCGACTGGCGTAATTTCTGCCCTGGTAACTAACCTTTAATGTTACTAAAGAAATGGTCATGGACTAAAGTGGTAGTACTATCATTTCTATAGCCATTTCTTTGCTTTTTCCGCCCCTCAACACTTTTCTCAGCGGGTGTTCACACACAAATTAACCTTGTTTCTCATTTTGTGGTTTCACTTTTATTTTATAGTTTGTGCAAGAGAACCATTTAACATTTTCTGTTTTGGTTTGTACATGCAGCAGTATTAGTTTTTATAATAATTACGACGTTCATTTCTCTTTTATTCGTTTTATTTGTTGCATGCCACACAAAAATTATGATGGAAACCCCGGGAATTTCTGCTGTCTGTCAGTGTTAACTGACAAGAAATTTCTCAATATTTTCTGTGAAATTTGCCAACAGTATTTAGAATTATCCACTTCATTTCTAATTTGATTTGTTAACTGGGTTATGTCTGTTTAAGATAATATGAGGAGTATAGTTTCTTTGAATATCTTCATATCTTCATATTTGACTTCTCCATGGTATTTTATGTCATGTTTATGCACTATTTTTTATTGTATTACACTTCTATTTTTATGTACTGGTAGTTGTGTGTAATTATTATTGTTGTTGTTGTTTTAACTGTCATTGTTGGCGTAATGTTTATGCTGATGTCAATGGGGCTGCGGTTTGTGAATTTGCATTTACTTTTCAGTCAAAACCAAAACAAAACATTATTTGTCTGCTCTTTAGTAATAAAACAAATTAGTCGACAGTTGTTTAAAAGAATTCCATGAAGTCACGTTTATTTTAATTATGAAACGTGCACGGTGAGGTGATGCGCTAATGATAAATAAATAAATAAATAAATAAAAAATGAAAATAAAAAATAAATCTATATAATATTCGGAGAAAATTAAATGAAACAAAAATTCCAATGGCTATTTTTTATCAATTTATAAAAGAAATCCTAAAACGTAAGCAGAATGACTACAGTGCAAAGGGTCAATTTACCAGACTAATAACAAATCATGTGAAGTAAGTGAATACACTGTTGACAAGGGTATGACAGCTTTAAAATGCACTCGTGTGCATTTACCTTTTTGAATACAAGATGTAAAGCGTCCAAGCGGCTCATCGTGAACAAAAAATATGCATTATGAGAGCGCAATGGCAAGAGATGCCATTATGTGTTCTCCCTTACAAAAACGCTTCCAAGCAAGCACTAACTTATGCTGGATAGTTGTTGCTACTCAGACCAATAATCGCATTCGGCCTTTACTTAATCGCAGCAAATCGCGAGTTCTCCGTTCAGCAGCGTTCTGGCTATAAGAGAATTCCCCTCAGTCACCCATCTTCTACAAAAAAGCTCTCTTCTATTAGAAATGTATCTTCTTACCCACCTGCTGGTTTGCTAATAAAAGAATTAATTCCTTTAAATATTAATTCTAAAAGAATACCCAGAACAAACAAACATTTAATAGTTTTAATTTTATTTTTATTCTATAAAAAAAAAAATGCACAATGCAAGTTTAAACCAAGTTTATGCATCGGAGAACAATTCAATTGTGGTATTAAATAAAAGTTCATCCTCAAGCACGCTGCAGCCTTCTTTCTACTCCACACTTTCATTTCAGAAAAGTATTAGCTCGACACACACACTCACGCACACTCTCAGCTAAACAAGTACATTTACCTACATTCATATACACATACATACATATATTTGTATCCATGCATATGCAAACATACATACCTACACTATGCACAACTCATATCTACATGTATAAAATTATGTTTTTTTTTGTTGCTGTTTTTGCCGTCATTGCTATTGGTATTCTACCGTTGTTAGTGCAGTAGCAGTTGCTGCTGCTGCTGGTGCTGGTTGCAGTTGTTATTAGCTGCTTAATTCAATTTGTCGATGTAGTGTGGATCTGTATGTATATGGATCTGCATCTTGTTGTTGTCGCTGTTGCTGTTGTTGTTGTTGTTGTTGTGAAGACTGATGTGTGCTCATGTTAAAACAACAATTATTGTAAATGTCACAAATTGCTATTGTAATTAGCAGTTATTTTGCATTGCATTTGTTTAATCAAAGTTGTTGGGTTTATCTTTCCATGCTGTTGTTGTTGTTGTTGCTGTTGTCATTGTCAACGTTGCTTCTGTTATTACTGAAACTGTGTTTGTTCGTTGTTGTTTTTGTTCTTGTTATTACCATTGTTACTTTTAGTGTTATTGTTATTTTTATGATGGCTGTGGTAGTAAAACAAAATTGAAAAAAAAAAAAAAAACAATGAAGGAAAAAAGTGAAATAACCGAGAAATTTAAAACCGCACTGAATTTAACAAATAATGCTCACTATTATTTAATAATATGACGAGTCAATAGTTCACATACATATGTATGTATGTGTGTTTGTAGGTCTCGCTTGTTTGCACAATAATAAATAAAAAGCACATTATTTAATCATTGTGCCCATAATAATTCAGGCTGTCATGTACGTATATGATTTCATATTGAGCAGTAAAAAACTTAGCAAATCAATGGCTTTAAAAATTTGTAATTTTATCAAGACGGAATTGGAATATTTCATGACGATGCCCCCGTACTGCAGATAAGTTGGGTTATGTTTTCATATGATCGGTGAGTGCCTGCTTAAGGGAGCTTTCCAAGAGTATTTTTTTTAATGAAATATTTTAATTAACAGCAGTAGTTAAATGATGTTGGGCAATAAATATTAAACTATTTGATTAGTTGCAACACTCTTTTTTCCCCCATAATTCTTTAATATTTATTTTTTTTTTTGTTTTCTTAGGCACCAGTTGAATTTTCTTCTTTTTAATTACCATGATTGGTCAGGAAATTTTAAGTGATACATTTAACAAATTAAATAAATTAAAACTATTATTTTCTTTTATGCCTGAGGCGTAAGTGTGCATGTTATAAATTAATCTATTTCAAAATGTGCGTTTTCTTAAGGCATTTCTCATTTACGTGTTATCAGTTGCTTGAAACATTTGGTTGCCCATGAGAAATTTAGAATTATGTCGTCACTCGCAATAAAAATACTGCATTTATTTTGCAAACACTGAAAGGTTTTCATCAGATGAACGAAAGAGTAAATGTTGGCGCTTATGACTTAAGAGGAAATTGGTTCCAAGCTCAAGATATACAACTCCAAAACTTTATTCTTTAATTTTTCTATACAGTAAAACCTTGATTATTTGGATAATTTATTGATACGGTTTACAAATTTATTCGTTTTACCGAATAAAATTTTAAAAACGTTGCTCTTGTATTAAAAATGCTTTTGAAACACATTTTGCATCAAATATTAGCGGAAGTCACGGTTCCTAGTAAAGGGTTTTAAGATCTTGCAGCTGTAGTATAACAACAACAACAACAACAGCATATATTGATCTACTAAAGTTACAAGATCTAAAAATTACAGTATGTCACTATAAAAATCTTAAAGATACTTATTTTGCTGGGTAAAAGAGCTATTCAATTTTGGTTGTGTAGAATTGTTTAAACTATATTACAAAACTAAATCACGCAATTTGTGAAACACTAAAATTTTTTTAATGTCAACGTGCTTTTCTTCTGACCATTTTATTGAGGTATCCAAACAAAAAACATGGAATTGTGTAGAACACTAATTTGGTTTTCCAACATAAGAGGAGAAAAAACTACGTTTTCGGAATTACATTTAATAGAGATTAACATTAGACAACAGTTTGCAGGCAATCCGGATTTTAGAGTATGCAATGTAATCTGGATTACCAAATAGTCCTGATTAGTGATTTCCGAATTATCAAGGTTTTACTGTACCATTTTTTTATTGAAAGGAAATCCTGAAACGTGGCGGGCATTTTATTTTTTTACCACTGGATGTCTTTTTCTATTGGCTCCAAAAACGGAACAAGAAAAATGTGAAATTTGCTTTAAATTCTAAAAGTTCTTTCAGACCAATTCTATTCTTTATTTGCCATTTCTTATTGGATTTATTTATAATTTTTCCAAAAAAATTGCTAATTAGTAATGCCTTAAACATTTAACGATGTTCCAGCAGAAATTGAAATACAAAAGAAATAGTTATGCATGGGTTCTATTGCAAATGAACTGGTTCAACTTAAGTGAAGAACGCATGATTTTAGCACAGGGCAGTTATTGGCGAGCATGTGTTCACATTCAACATTCAACATGGTCATTTATATGAGTGCTGAGGACCCATGAGTGTTCCATGATTTGGTTACATTTGAGCATAGGGGGGCGGAATTTATATATTTATGTTGCCTTAAAAATTTATTTAAATTATAATTGCAACTGTGCAGGTCCATTTATTTACTTTCCCAGTAAAATCCAGTTACTTTTGAGTACATTTTGTTTAATTAAAAAATTTACTCACAAAATTATCTGGTACACAAAGAAGAAATGGCAAATTACCAAAAATTGTACGTTATTCAAAACAGCTGATCACTAAAAAGTTGTAAAAATGTGAAATGTGGTTTCTACACAGTATATAAAAGCTTTCTATACTTACAATATACAATCCCGTAATTTTGTTGAGAAATGTATTTAAATAGAACTGCGGCATAAGATTATGCACTTGTTAATTTGGTATATGAATTTTTGATTAGTTTCTGGTTAAATTTCAATGCTAAATTTTTGGTATTCCTTACTCTAAATATTGTAATGAGTACTCAGATGTATATTAGTTTTACATCTCTAAAAAAATTAATCGGTTCTGTAAACCGAATGCGCATAATTTTACGCGGTTTAAAAGCGAGTAGGTAAGTCCGGTAGAAATTAAATCGAATGTATTATCTTCCTAGTAAATATCTGATGAAACATAAAAAAAACAAAAATTACTACACTTTAGCTTAAAAAAAATAGTTCCACTAATTAACATTAGAGATGCAGCAACTGACTTTACAAATTAACAAAAAAGGCACCAGCCCATTTGTGTAAGAATTAATCTCTATTACTGCACCACTTACCTCTTCAGTGCACCTCATTCTTTCGAAAAGACGATGAGACACAATGTGAAGATTGGTTGGTGAGAGGCATCTTAATTGCCTGAGTTTACTTCTTCTCTTGCAGAGAAATTTTAAAATAAAATTTTAAATTTAAACACTCGCAAACTTACCAAACTTGTGTAGAACGGCGTAGCAGTCTCTACCGCTATGCTCGGATAGGGATTTTGATCGTTCGAAGGATATGTTGAACCGAATACACTCATACCAACACCCGCCACTGGAGTGGTCGTTGACAAACGAGGATAGGAACCCAAAGCAGACAGTCTTGTTGAATTGTTAGCATCATATTGACAAGAACAGATGGACTGACCCGTTAAAGGATCCGTAACCAAGGGTCGTCCATTATCACAACAATTTGGTGAAATTGCAGTAGCTGTTAGAGGATAAGGATTGTTGGGAGGATTTTCTAAGGAACTACATGCTACCGTCGAAGCCGCTGTACTACCCAAGGCAGAGGTTTGTGAAACCGCATCTGGCGTCAGTGTACCAGCAGAACTGTTACTGTTACTACTGGTCAAACTGTTATCAGCAGCTGCTGCTGGAGAGGGACTTATCGAAGAGGAAGTAGAAGTCAGTGTTGTCGCCGCTAGAGGTGATTGCACATTCGGATGACCGCTCGTTAGCAGATGGCTGGATGTTAGAAACTGCAAATAGCAAATAAAAATAATTTAACAAATAAATACAAAGCAACAATAAACATCATGATTGCCAAATAATGAAATGAAAACTTTTACTTTTTATTTCATTTATAATTTATACTTATTTATTTATTTTTTTTTATGATTATTATTATTTTTAAGTACAAAAAAATTGTTGTTGTTGATTTGCTAAAAACAATTTCATGTACTCGTAATGTAATGCATTTCAACAATTAAAACACAAAAATATAAAAAAAACAAACAATACAAAATAACTTGTATTTAAAAATACAACTCTGTTGCGGTACTGTTTTGCTTTGAAATGCACTGCTGGTATCTAAAAGTTCATTACGATTTGATAGCGTGATGAGAGATCATACATTTTATAAAAAAGTACTCGTATGATCATTTGAGTTTCATACAATAGTCTGAGTTGAGTAGTTTGTGCATGATAATTTTTGTTTCAGTTTTATTTAATTTTTCCTTTTTTTATTATTTTATTATTTTATGCACTTTATTTTGTAACGTTTTATGAATTAATTAATTCATAATTTATTTTTATTACGGTGCAAATTGCAAATATAACGAAAACAACTTAAAAACATACAACCGTATTAAAAGAAAATTCTTGTAAAAAAATGCATGTTTTATTTTCAAGTCGAAGCCTACTGCAACCAACTACATGAAAACAATAGATGGCAAAAGTTTCCAAAGTATAATTTTGTTGGCTTTTCGCAATTGATTTGAATGATTCTTTCACCTTGAAACCTGGAAGTTTCTCAATATCTAAGCACAGCACAGCACAACACAGTATATTTCAGCAGACAGAGTATGGAAAAAAATGTAGGAATTACAAAATCGCAGTTGTATCGATGATTTTCCACACAAAGAGCTGGATCAGGACTGGCAACGATTTTATTTTAAATAATTCCTAAATAAATTAACTCGTTACGCTTCGAAAACCCATCGAAATAAAATGTCTTCATAACCACAGATCTAATACCGCCCACTTTTATACGGATAATGATGTTTATGGATAAGAAGTAATTCGGACCAGATTTATATACATTATTTTCTGTTACCACTCTTCAGAAATATTTTTGTCTTTCTGAGGGTAGTACCATTTTGAGGGAAGTCATAATTTGATAACAGCAGAGTAGTGATGAGACCTTAAGATACAGTCTGCTAAATTTTAATAAAATATTTTTCTTATTCAAAGTGTTACAGATTGCTGAGGAACAAATAAAATCAGAGAAAGTTATAATTACACTGACAAAAACTACACTCAAAATATTCTGTACATAAAATGAATTAAAATTGCAATTTAAAATAAATGAGACTGCGGTTAAAAACCGAACTTTTCATTTAAATTTAACGAAAAGTTTATTAAATTTTTAATGACAGGAAATTAAATGATCGAAATCCGTAAAAACAATTGTTTTATCTTTTATTTTGTATATTTTAACTTACAAATTAACAAGCAACGACTTCCGTAAATCTGACCGATTTTTCATTTGTTTCTGTTATTTTTACCAGCAAATAATCAACTCCAAATTCAGTAAAATCGATTGTTTTTGTTTTTTATGTTTCAACTGTGTAGGAATATATATTTTTTATTATTAATTTATGTTAATTTTTGCAGCATATGGTGAATGTCGTCCGTAGACCTTCAACAATCGGATATGTTTATATAAAAATTCTCATGAACTATTTGAGAGTTATATAATATTTTACTGTACCAAAAGCAAATCACAAGTTTCGTAAAAACAACCGATTAACTGATTAAAAGCCTTCAAATGCTTTTCTATTTATTTTTTGCTGTATCAAAAACTAATAACACATATAAAAAGGACAATTTCCAAAGTAAGCTAAAATCGGTATTAATAATGAGTAATGAGTTTTTAAATGAATGTCAGAATCAGTTAAAAATAAAATCCTTAGATTTTTCAAATAACTGAACGGAATACTTCTTGAATAAACTACAGCCCGTTGTTACTGTAATAATTTTATGAGCGCAGCAGAGCAGAAGAACATGCTTTTTACGAAGGAGTATAACGTCATTCATCATCAGTGTTCTCGTGTTTGGTCCACTGTGTGCGTTTATCAGGCAATAACACGTATTATTTCAATGTAAATAGAATACGAGAATTATGTGATTTAACGATTAAAATTGTTTTATATTTTTTTATCTTGAATCATTGCTCATTAATTTTTGTTGCTCAAGTACCAACGAACGATGGTGCTGTATCACAGAACAGCAAAATCAGACAGAAACTATTTTCTGACTTGACCAAGCTGTCAAACGAATCCGTGTTCTTCTGGTCGTTGAGCCTAGACGTTAACTACTCGGCATCAGCACTCACAATTTTGTTGAATATCTATTATTTATTTATTCTTTTACTTCGCTGAAAAGCAAATTTTAGTACTGACGGGGTATTAAAACGACGGTGCTTCAGTCAGCCAAGAGCAATCCTAAGAAATATTTTCCAAAGGCATAAATCCCATCAGCGTGCTATTGGCTGAGTAGTTGGCGTGTTGAGTCTGCAACCAGAACGTCCGTGGTTCAAATCCCTACCAGATCAAGAATTTTTCTAGTCTGTCTATGTCAATCACACTGCTTCTCTTCGATATTTGAGCAATAAAACGTCGTTGAAGTAAAATAATAAAAATCGACGTGTAATGAAAAAATTACAAGATACAAAAATTATCAAATAATTACAATTTAAATGAAGCATATAAAATATTTGTGACCTGAAAAGTTATTCGATGTCGAATTTAATTATTCTTCGCTTTTCTTTAGTTTACATTTTCTTCTGGTACCCAAAAATCATTTTCTGCTTAATTGGATTTAGATGGCGCACAAAATTATTATTCTGATCAAATATTGGCATTTAAAAATACTTGTGCATTTCTTTCATATTTAATCAAATTCATTTTTATACAAAAAAAAATTATAGAAATATTTATTTCAACCAAAAAGTGTGCAAAACACCTTGCGCAACAAAACAAGAGGAACTGCATTTGAAGGGCTGAATTAAAATTTATTTTACTCATTTCATTTTCGTAGAATTTTTCAAATAACAGTTCTCATCACCTGAACGTCTAATCATTCCTTTTGTCTACACAAATAATTCACACTGCAACAATGTGTATGGCAGTTATTTAGTTTAGTTTTTATATTGAATTAATTATCTTTTATAAAATATAAAAAAAAGCGCATATGAAAAATTCACACCAACACTCGCACACATACACAAATGCATACATACATATATACTTGCTAACGTATTCATGTCATATATTTATTGCATAATTTTCGATTTCGCACATAATTTAAACTAAATACTCTTAAATTTATGGTTGCTAGTTAAGGGGCTTTAAACGACACATACAACAACGGTATCTAATTTGTAAATCTCATAAAAATTATGGCAAAAAAAGTTTAAAAAACACACAAGAAACACAATTTTACTAGTCGCAAAAAATATGTAAGTCGACTTTGTCCAAAATGGCTTAAAAAATAGTGAAGACAAATACATCACCAGACATCTTAGGAAAATAATTGTAGCTGAATTTGGTAATGCACACAGCGACTTTAATGATTTCCTATTGACATTGTCAACAGTAGTAGGGGCTTATTACACCCCAGACCAGTGATGCCAACTTTTGAGAATCGAAACTCGAAAAATTTTTGCAAAAAGAGCTAAACAGAAAAAATGTACATTCAGCGCAATATCCAATGCAATTTTTCGAAAAATCGCCAATTTCATTTATTAATTCTTTTCAAAAAGACATAGCCCAATAGGCCGTAATTGGTCCCACTATTCTACACACATATTCATGAAAATTCTACACACAATTTCACACACATTTAAAATGTTTCTTTTGAAAATCGAAAAAAGAAAACGCTTTTTATAAAAAAAAATCTTTATAAAATAAATAATGCATTTCAACAAAGGACATATTGAGTCTTTGGTGCAATACCGTCGTAACTCAAAATTTTAATTTTTAGAGCTGGGTATGCAGAAATTATCTTTGGGAAAATATAAACAGCTGATTAGTAAATTATTATTAGTATTTTTGTTTTGATATCATTTATCATAATATAATATATATGTACATATATGTATATAATACCATCAGTTTTTTATTTTCGATGATATTTTGAAAATATCATTACCGGGAAAGGTAAAGTTGGATGAGCGCGCTTGTTTTTTTTATCCATTTTTAAGAAATAATACAACAAATGTAAACAAAAATCATGTGCTATAACAGTGCTACCAATATTGAAAATTAAAAGATTGTTAGAGTTACCATTCTTTGGTTATACTGAGAATGTTAGTTAAACAATACACTGTGAATATGAAGTATTGGTTAAAAAATAGTTATCACTTTAGTTTACTAATAATTAACTAATGACTGTAAATTTGGGCCTAAGAAACAAACTAAATCCAAAGAACAAAATTGTAAATTACACTGACACATACACTAGCAGAACGAAACAGCATGCCATTTTCGAAAGTTGCTACACTTTCATCATCAGCGTTCTTCGTTTTTTGTCCAAAAATTTTATTAGTTTTTACTTTCATGTTTTCAACAAATAAAAAATCGTTTTCTGCCAACCAAAAACGTCACTACCCATCGAAGTCTAAATAGAAAGTGTAGACGATTCGTTGACAATGTCATTACTGACATCAACCAATCGACAAAAGTTATGAATTGAAAGCAATTGGTCCCAGGCTTCCCAGAATTTACATTGCGTACACACATGGCATAAAATTGTACGCCAAAACCAATCGGGATGAAAAAAATATGTATAATTTATTTTTAATTTCATAAAAACATAATTCTGTGTGGGTAGTCAGTCTGCTATCCAATTCCTCTGTCGATCTACTGCAAGTGGTATTTTCAAATAGACCAAAGGCCCGATATTTCATACAGCAATTTCTTAGCGATATGACGTCTTATTACAGTTTATTTAAATATAAATTGGTGCGGCACTGTGCTTAGATCGCCACTCAATAATTTTACAACCCTAGACATGTGTACGTACGAGTGTCTACATACATATACTCGTATAATTTAACTTACGAGCACTATTATTATAAATTTTATCTCTCCCTACTATTATCAGCCCTTTAATATTCTTTTGTACATTATCGCCATCGTAAATTCGTCACAAACCGAAATTGTGACAGGCTTTGACAAATTTTTAAAGGTCCTCAAAGGAAATTTGCCGCTTTTCATTTATGAACTTTTTTTCTTTATATATTTTTTATTGGCTGAGTGCTTTTAACTGTTGTTGTTGTTGTTGTCATTCTTATATTTTTAAATTCTTTTAAGGGTCGGCGTGCTACCGGCTTTTCTCTTTTTTGTTTATGTTTTGAATTTTAACAAAACGTGCACAGTACCGCTGCTGCCCATATTAACCGTTAGTATATGTGTGTGTGTTGAAGGAGTCCTCTTTCTGTGCATGTATGTAAGCACACAGTATATTTTACAAGGAAGTCATAAATTGTTCTGTTTTTATTTTTTTTTTCAACCTATTTTTTACGAGTATTTTTCGGTAGCAAATTTAAACGTGTTTTATTTTATATTGGATTTGCCTTCACGGCTGGAGTCAATATTGTTAAAATCAGGAAATTAAAAAGAGAAAATGTGTGTGAGTTTATGGTGCTCTAGTAACCATTTATTTGTTCTCTTTATTGTTAAATACAATACTCAGGTGATATCGTCCGTCTGCATCAGAGGCAAATATTACGGTGTTTAATGTCACCAATGAAGCACGAACTAAAATTAACTGAAGTGTCAACAGCCTCTTGGCTCAGTTTCAAATTATTAAAGACACATTTTAAAATTGTGCTAAAGAAAATATATTTAATTGCCTGCATGAAATTTCAGCTGCTAATGAAATATATTTAATTATTTATAGGTTTTCTTATGCTTTTTGTAACCCAATAATTTGAAATGAAAACAATCATTTTAAATTCCGATTCAATAAATATGATGAACTGGTCTAATGAAATTTCGCATGAAATCTGTAACTGAAACCACAGCTAAGAATCTCGATATGCGCGCAAAGACCAAATACAGGATCGCAGCCAAATATTTCGAATGAATTGTGTTAAGTTCCGGACTTACTTACGTCCTGAAAAATAAATAAAGACACGGTAAAATTTGTCAAATATATGGCCAAATATATACCAACAATATTCGCATTAATTGCCACTTTATCTAAATGCGCACGAAACTTTCGTTCGTAAATTTATGTATATTGAAAGCAAAAAACAAAAAATTCAAAATTGCATTTAGTCGCAAAAACTCTTCGATCGCTCAGAGCTAAGCAGGCATTAAATCTTTCGTTTTGTTCACATCAAGTACAACATTCGCTTACTATGTTTGCAATACTTGCATGGAAGTAGCACATAATTTACGACTTTTCTCCACGCTTGTCATCCATATGATTTCATTGGTCGTCTTCTTGCTTATTCAAAATTTGTAAAAATATAAATTGCTGAATGGTACAATATTCATAACTAAAATATACTCGTAATATAAGAAAATACAATTACGTTGCAAGCTTAAGTAGATATTAAAATCAAAATTTGCTTACGTGTTGTCTGACACATTTGAATGTTACTCAATTTTATAATCTTTTTAGTATTTTTCGCTGTTCTTTCATGGAAAGCGGCAGATTTTAGGGGCATTATTACCGCAGGCGTTTTAACGAAGCCCTCAATTTTAGTTTTTATTTGACGAAGAAATTTAAAGAAATCATATTTTCATTGAATAAATAATTAATTGTTTCCACTCGGTTGCAAAAGTTACGATAAACTAATAACTGACACGTATCACGTATAGTTAAATGGATCAGAATGGAAGATAAAATGCAAATTATTGAATTATATCGTTTATCTGTTAAGTGACACACTAACTTACATTCTCTTTTCACTTGTCCACTTTTGTCTTCTTTTAATGTTTAGTCTTTTCAAAAGCAAAGAAGCAAACTAACCCATTAAGTGCACCAATTTAACTATATACATATAATAATATAAATGACCGTCTTAAAATATGAAATACTCGGCGGGCTTTCCAAAGTGTCCTAAAACTGAATGAATAATTTACAGAAAGAATGGTCTGCCATTTTTTTTTTGTATCTTGGACCAGCACTCCGGAGATGACCCCTACACATGCGATGCATTATGCTGGAACTAGAGGAAAGGGATAGTTAGAGAAACGCCAGGAGCTGAAGCTTAATTAATTATTTTACAGCTCTGCTTTTGCACGGTCTTTATTTATAGCAGTATTGAAGCTTCGTTTTAGTAGGCATTTTTAGTAATTATTTTACTTCGCCGGTGCTACACAATACCGAGGAAGGAGGGCGTTCTGATATGCCTGTGGATTGGATACAGCTGAAGCCATTACTGTTTAATGACCAGTGACTATGCCTTCGCCACTGAAACCTTTCGATAACAACTGGCACAAAGACACACAAATCGACATCACGAAAAATTCGAGATGTTTTCATGAGTCTGAAACTGCGCTTGAACACAGGAAAAATTTTTCGGTTTGTAGTCCAAGTGCAGACTACTTCGACCATCGCCGCCCTTGTGTAGTGTTAAAAATTAAAGTCGGCTTATAGAAGCAAAAAAAAAAAAATAACAAGGTTCCTTATAAAAACGCTTAAAAAGCTCTCAAACTGTGCATTTTTACACTCTCGCAAATTCCTTTGCACAAACTTTGTAAACTTGCCCCCATTTTCACCTGTAAACTTGCGCTGTTCAATTGTGCATTTCGTAAAACAGTTTCTCGTCACTTTTTTCTCAATAAAATTCGAGTGTTAACTGCAAATAATCCGATCCAATTGAGTATTTCGCCTCTCTTAAGGCATTCTTTAAAAGCAAATTACAATTTCTGGAGCAAAATTTTAATGTTTCGTATTTTATTTAATTTCATTTTATATTGACGTTTGCTAAAAGTGGTATTGCAAATCGACCCTGCATTGCCTAAATTCCAATACATTTTAGTGCTTTTCTGGCAAGTTTTAAAGGGGGCTGCATCATACAAGTCTCGCAAATATGCACAATTAATTAAATGAGAATTTTAAGCGTTTTCATGAGAAGCCGGTAGAGTTCTAAGACATTGTCTGTAAAGCTTCAGGGCCTCCTGGCATCTTTATTTTTTGAAGAACAGCAACTATCATGTGCTGAACTCCGTCTGGATCATGCTTGTTTTTTTTTTTTTTTTTTTTTTTTTTTTGAAGACAATACCATCTCTACGTAGCTCTTACAGCTTGTCTGTAGAAACACTCACGGTGTAAGCGGGAATGGAACCGGCACCTCCATATTGATAAGACTAATGCTCATGCACTAGACTACTGAGCCACCCAAAAAAAATATTTCATAGACAGCCATTCATATATGGTCGTGTTTCTATATAAATTTTTTTGTGATCCGATTTCCTTGCGGTTGCGCAAATCAAGATCCGTAATGGGTTAATAAACGCTTCGTTAATAACAGAAACCAGTCTGTTCATTGTCTATACTGCAGCATAAAACACTATAACACGCAACCATTAGAATGATCCGTAAAAGCTTAAAAATTAAGAATGCAAGAAAAACAACAAAAAAGTTCAGCGAAAAAAAGAGAACAAACAAAAAATCAAAACCACCCCCTGCTGTGATGATTTTGACCAATATTTGTTAAACAAGACTAAATACTTTTTTACATCGGACACTCACAAGTCTCGTATGGAAAAATTATTGCAGTGGAAAATAATTGCCATGAATATATACGGACAGACAGACAGACAGACAGTCAGACAGACACGATATGAATATTTTTTGGGCTGTAAATGTTTTTTTTTTTTGAAGAAGCACTAGTGTAGGAGAGAAATTTTATTCTTTGTTTTTCTTCTTTCTTTTTTATCAACGGAGATTTAAAATTTGTTTCATATTCTTCAACACTTCCTGCCAACAGAGCAACAAGAATAAAAAATAAAAAAAATAAACGAACGATTGATGCAGAACATTGAATCAATATTTAAGTGAGATACTTTAAGTGAAAATGACACGATGGAGTTGGAGTGTTTACTTTAGTTGTCTTACGTTACACTGTTGTGTATGAAATGACAACACTTAGCAAACACCTTAAATGGCTAAAACGATAAAGAAAAACTGACAAAACAAAAAAATGTATTTTAACAGTGCGGAAAATATATAAAGGTGATATTGCACAAACAATAAAAATCTATATTTTTGAAAATTTGCGGAGGAAGATATTTTTGAAATACAGTGGAATTCCGTTATAACGAATTTTCGCGTACAACGAACAAATTCTATATATCGTCGTATGATTTCAGAAAAGCCCTAAGTTACAAAAAATTCGAAATCGACTTTTTGATTGATTATGATACACAGTTTTAAAATACATATGCCTGCAAAATGTTACACCCCTGCAATTAGAAATAACGTTCTTATAATCAGAATTCGGAAATGTCTAACTGCAGGTGTAGATGTCAGTTTGAAAGTATTTTGCCGCTCCTGTAAAATTTTTTCAATGTCAGTTAAGGCTTTTCTGAAATGTTATGACGATATGTATAACCAGATATAGCCAATTTTCGTTTATAAGGAATTATGCCTTAAGTTCAATAAACAAATCGCAAATTATTGTCTGGGGTATTTTGATATCATAAAACGGGTTTGCTACATTAAAACCGGTTTTCCCACTACAAAATTCCTACTTCAAGCAGAGATTAATTTTAACAGTCGTTTTACGTCGTATATAAAAACCAGTGATCTGTTTAGCTTATTAAGGAAAGTAAGACTAAATACTGAACTGCACTAAGTACACATTGACTCTGCTAGCAAAAGACTCTCGGTTCAATCTCTCGTCAGAAGATAACTTAGAAGGCTTAAATATTTCACGTAGCATTTTTAAACAATATTTTTGTCACACTGTTGTGCGTGTAAAAAATCAAATAAAACGAGAACAAATCTTCAATAAACAGGAAAACGGAAAAAATACTTTTAGACTTCAAACAAAAGTTAAGCGCCTTTTAAAATCAAAATTCTTACAGTGTGTTTTGAGTACCAGATTCATTTTGCGTTTTTATTTCGCTATTTTCATTTGTTTGCTGAAGGAAATTGTTTTTTATTTTCTTTATTTTTATTTCATGGCTCATCAAAATAAACAGATTTGAAGCTCTGATTTTTCTGTTTAAAATCTTTTTCATTTTTATTTTTGTACTACTCATTGACAAGGAAATCGTGCTTTAAGGTAGACGAATAACAAAACCCTAAAACGGCAAAATCTTTTTTTCCTTTTTTTTTTTTTTGTTGCCAGACATTTAATTTTTTTGTTTTTTTTTTATACAAATATTTTTTTCTTACCAAATCATGTCGTTGCAAGAAATAAAAGGATGCTTTTTCTAGTTGTTTTTTTTTTTTTGTAGAGTTTCAATCACTTTACGAGCTGCCCTAAGGTTGCCTTAAAAATGTAACGATTTCTTTTTTTAGATTTTTAGTTTTTTTGAGCCAAAAATTCTTAGCCATGCATAACCTAACAAGTTGGCGAAATTCTACATTTTACCATTCCACATTTAAATATCTAACGAACTTGAAAATTGTTACAAAAAAAAAGAGAAAAAAAAATAGAATTAAAGGAGGAATAATAACAGAGGAGGGATATGAAACAAAACACTTAAAACCCAAAGCAATGAATTTTTAAGTGGCGCTTAACTGAACGTTAGAAAACAAAATATCATACCTACTGAGTTCTTTTAAACAGTTTAAAATAAATATATATTTTTCCAAAAACTAAATTTCAGTTATAAATTATTAGCAGAGATTTCCGTGATTAGGTTTGTACGACTTCTCTCCGTGGAAATTAGGCACCTGCCAGAGACCAGTCACTACTATTGACAGCAATGAATTCAACGTAATACTTGTTATATGGAAGCGTTTTTCAAGCCAATTTTTTGGAGGGTTTAGAATGCAAGTATTTGTATACTTGAACTACAGAGTTTTGCAAATGTTCATAATTGACGAATTTTCTTATTTAAAGATTTCAAATGGATTGCTACAAGGCAGCTTAAATCAGGTAGCACCACTAAAACAGCTGCTTGATGTTGACATTACAGAGAAGTGTCAAGTTTGTTTATAATGAGCTCGAGTGAATGTATGTGTTGTAAGTTTCTAAACTAACACATCTCGCTTTGAAATTTGTACATACGCAGCCAACTGAATTTGCCAAATTTTCTGTATGTTTATGCCAACAGAATTCCTGTGTTTTTTGGTGTTGTCATTTTATTGTAGAACTGGTGATTCTAAAAATTTAGCGTCAAGTAATTAATATCTTTGCTTTTGGCCTTTTTAATACATTTTTTTTTTTTTGTTAATAAAATGGGTCAAGAATGTGTAACAAATTTCAATGAGTGCTTGATGTTGGCCTCCAGTGCTACATAAATATGCATTTGATAATGATAAAATGTTCCTTCAAATATTTAAATGGCTTTTGGCAATTTATTCAAGTGTTAGTTTTGCAGTCAAAAACTCGTTTCGTATTATTTACGAAATAATGTTCTCGTGACAATTGCCATTGTCACCCTGTAAACGTAAATTAATATAATAATATTATTCTTCAAGTTATTTTTGCTTTTATTTATTATTTTATGAAACTGGTATATAACAGACATACTTGAATAAAATTTCCCACTTCAACTAAACGCATTGCGTGTCTCAAGACATCAGAAAAAAACCAACACATCAGATGAACACTCATTACACACTCACTCGCTCGCACTGCAATTGCACTTTAGAAACGTGCACATTGGCGTTCACGACTTGCACTGTTTGTGGCAAGAAAGCCGTTTACCGCTATCTTTGCAACAATATCGCTTAAGCGAAACGTTCGGCTTCACCAACGATAAAATTATCATATAAATTGTGATAAAAAACTTGAAGAAAATAATTCATAAATGCTGTACTGAAATAGTTGCAGGCTGTTTTTTTTTTTTTGCACTGCATAAAAAGGAAAAGACCTTTCAGCTGGCAGCACTTGCCAATTTTATTTGTGAAACGTATCGGCAGTTGGTTAAATCCATCAAGTCATCAGAAATACCAAACAGAAGATTAAAAATAAAAACCCTCTCCGTAACAGAAATATTATTTGGTTTGTTTTTATGTAACCGCTTTGCATTTATGGCCAAATTGTTTGCTAAAATTCTGACATTGAAAGTTGCTCGCTTTAACGATCAATATGATGTAGTCATTTGGTTGTTTTTTTTTTTTTTGGAATTTGGCGGTATTAATGCCGCCATTTAAAGTTTTTTTATTAGAAAATTCTATTTCACTTGAAAATTTGTATAAATAAATATTTTTCTTATTATTGCTTGTATTGGGTCAACATATGGCGATATGCTTTCCTAAGTCGAGTTTTTTTTTTGGCGTGTGAGGTAGGTTTGAAAATGCCTTCACCTTTACAGAGACCGTCATCATCTGGGTGGAGTGGTGTGACCACTAAAACATTCCCTCCTCCTCTTTTGGGTAGATTCCTTCCCGCGACCGGGACAGCATCTTACTCACGAAGGTCTATGTCCGCCAAGTCTGCAAACAGCACCACGGCTTCGGCCCGTCGCCACAGGTCCCCGTTAGAAGAGGCCTCCCTCTGCAGCAACGCATCGAATTTCCTCTTCTTCCTCCGTAGAACGTAGCCTATGTATTGCGAAACAACGTTCCTCACAATCGGGCATCCTCCTTATCACGGCGGTAGGAGAGAATCCTCCAACCCGCTGCGCTATTGCATTTTTCTTACTTGCAAGTACTTTAAGTGCTACATTTATATCGGTTTACATATGCAGAGATGTTTTTGGGAGTATTTAGACAAATTCTTATGACATATTATGAGATATGATCGTTAGAAAAAAGTAGTCCCCTTGAAAGCAAAGGCACAGAAAATGTGCGTTATTTCTGGTATAGACAAGAAATATTATTTGTGGGGAGTATAATATGTTTGCCGGGTGCTGTTGATGTTCTTGCCATGAAGATTCAATGATATGTTTGATGGACTGGGCACATCTTTCAGGTCTCAAAAGAAGCATTCAAGTGCCTCGGGTTTTATTTTTATTTGTTTTTATCTGGGACCAATGACTATGCCTTCGCCAATGAAACTTTGCGACAATAACTGACACAAAGCCGCAAAAAAGGCACATCAGAGAAAATGCAATATGTTTTAATGACATAATCTGAAACTGTGCTGGAACGCAGAACTTTTTGCTTTTGTAGTCAACGTGCAGACTACTTCAGTCATCGCCTCAGCGGTTCTCCCCTGAATGCTGGTCCAAGATCAGAAAAAAAAATCATAAGCCAACAAATCTCAATGCGGACCGATACAAGTTTATTTTTCATTTGGTGCGAGTATAAAGTGTTCCAGGTACTTTCATCCGATTTTCTGAAATAGTGTACTTATTTGGTCTATACTGTTGTTGCAATAAAGTGAATAAAAAACGGAAATTAATACACATATTTTTTTTTTTTTAATTCTGTTTAAGCAAAAACACAAATAATGAAGAATATTTAATTAGTGAATTAAAATTAAACCTACAAAGGAGAAGGTTCTCATTAAAAAGTTATTTAAAAACAAATGGTTCAATGTTGCACCCCAGTCTGTAAATTGTATGTAGTAGCATTGCATGTTGCAACAACAACAATAAAAAGAATGTATAAAAATGCTTACATATATTATTTTATATATTTTATTTTGCCACAAATGAAAACCAAAACAAAAAAAAAAAAATTGAAGAATACGAAAAATAAACAATATAAATTGTGTTTATTAATTTTCTACAAAGTTATTGTATATGCAGGCGTGTACGCTTGAGTGTGTGGTGAGAACTTAATGTTTCAAAGTCACCATGTTCGCTCGCTCGCTCGCTCGCTCATTTGGTTGTGTGTTTGTTTGTTTGTTTGTTTCGATTGTATGATTATTGTTACTGGAATATGTAATCGCCAGAATTATTTTGTATTCAGTTAATGTTACATACGCCAACATTTTTATCACTCAAACACTATGAATGAATGACTCTATGACAAATGGCCTTGTAAAGTATTTAATGTTTAAGGACGCGCGAAAGACACATTTCTTCTTCTTCTTCGTCTTTTTCTGTTTTATTCATATTAATTTTATTATTTCACATGACGACTGCCAGAGGTGAGGTGAGACAAACAAGTCACAGTGACTGTAAAGTCAGCGCGCTCAAGACAAATTATATAATATGAAGCAAGTTACATACATACGTATGTTACGTACGCAGCAACGTTGCAGGCGCTTTAACGTTGCCTTGTTGTTCAAGAAAAGAACTGTGATGAGGAAACATGTAGCAATAAGTTGTCGACTACAAAATTTAAACAATGAATATTTCTCCTTCTTAGCAGGCATATTAACATGAAGCATGTGTACGAGTATATATTTTCTTTAGTTAAATTTTTGTAAGGCAACTAATGAAGTGTGGTTTTATTGTATAACAGTCAATGACAGCCAACGACAGTCTATAAAGACTAACTGCCGTATTCATAAAATATTTTTTTTTTATTAATTTATAAAAGGTTTAATAGACAAATTTCCATACAAAATAAAATCAAAAGGGTGGTCCAACCACAACGCACAATGTTAATTGTAAATAAAACAAAAAGTTTTCAGCGTATTATCTTAATATTGTTTGATATTGTTATGATAATACGATCTATGACATTTATATGTGCAACAAAATATCGGTCAAATGCTCGCCAAATTTTGGCTGTTAAACCTCTAGCCGATGGTCGATGTTTTCAATGACTCTGATTCATAATTGCGGTTCAATGTTTTCCGCAGAGCGAACTGGGCGAACATGTCGAGGTGTTTTAAAATTTCCTACAGACCCGGTTTGCGCTCAATTCTCGTGATTGTGGAGACATTTGGTCAATTATGCTGACCAAAAAAATCAAAAGTGCACAAAATGCTTTACGATTTGAACGCCCATTTTCGTAAAAGGCTTCAACAATCTTAACGCGCTGCTCAATTGTGTACCTCTGCATGGTTGAATTTGTGTAACACTGCAACCAAGATATGTCGATGGCGATGGTCGAAGTAGTCTGCACGTTGACTACAAAACGAAAAATTTTCCTGGGTTCAACCCCAGTTTCAGACTCATAAAATCATCTCGCATTTTTCTGTTGTGCATTTGTGTGTCTTTATGTCAGTTGTTGTCGGAAGGTTTCAGTTGCGAAGGCATAGTCACTGGCCACTGAACAGTAACGGCTTCAGCTGTATCCAATCCACGGGCACGTCAGAACGCCCTCCATCGTCGGTATTGTGTAGCACCGGCGAAGTAAAATTATTAATAGAAATGGCTACTAAAAACGTAGCTTTAAACAAAAAATTTTAATACAGTCGAACTTCTCTATAGCGAACTTCTCTATAACGAAATCTTCTCTATAACAAATAAAATTCGTGAACACAACATTTTTGTGAGTATTTTCATACATTTTGAGATCCCTATAACGAACTTCCCTATAGCGAAGTTCTCTCTGTAACGTACAATTTTTTAAGACCTAAATAGAATTTTTCACACTAAATAATCTCTCTATTGCGAAATTTTTAGCAATCGATTTTTTGCATCAATTTAGTCACATATGTATGTATGTATTCAAAAAAAAAAAATTAATATGTTCATGTAAAAACAATTTTTTTTGTCTTAATAAATATATTTTCTACATAAAAAAAAATGTAGTCAAAATTTTCTGCAGTTTCTCTATAACGAATTTTCTCTATAACGTAGAAATTTGACGGTCCCCAACTGCTACGTTATAGAGAAGTTCGACTGTACGTCCCCATCACATCAGAGACGCTACAACACTGCTGTAAAAACAAATAACGTGCAAAAAGATAGTGAAGCTTCACCTTCTGTCATTTCCTCCTACTATCCCTTTCCTATAGTTCCAGCACAATGCATCGCATGTGTAGGGGTCATCCCCTGAGTGCTGGACCAAGATAAAAAAAAAAATGTCGAATAGAGAAGGGCAAAAAACTTGACGTTAAAGTGTGACTGCATTATGGTGGGGTCAACCGTAATCTTTTATAAATCAAAAACAAATATTTATGAATACGGCAGTAAAATTGCTTCATAGTTCATATCAAAGGAAAAGCTTATTCAAGTTCAATGCGTCATATGCAAAGATATTTGCATATATGCACTCTAATTTGAGCGCTGCAAATATGTACATGCACTTTGAAAGTATTGAACAGCAATTATTTGTGTTATTTGGCAACAAAATAAGTCATAATAATAATAAAAATGGTGGATCCGAGGGATTTCTAAGTTTTTCAGGGTCTTCGAACAGGGACTTCCGAACTTTGACAGTTGATAAAGACAATCTTGTTCAAGCTACAACTGTCAAATTAATTGTCATTTATTCAGTCTGCTTTGTCAAATCACCATTGTTTTATCAAAATGGGAGTTCTGTGAGTTCAACATGCCGAGAGGACTATTCGCTAGGCAGTGGATAAATTTGAGTCCACTGATTCAGTAAGCACCCGTACGTCGACGAAACGAAGGAATCTGCAAAATTGTGGCGCCTTTGCATAGCAGTAAAGGAGGGTTGTACATTAGCATAGACACTAATAATTTTTTTTTATGTCTAACGCAAAGTTCAAGTCCGGTTTTTTCATGTAGAAAATTCGGCATTATAGTAATGAACATTAAAAAAAACCTACAGCCTTAGCACTGAAAAAACTAGTTTGAAAGGCGGGCTGATCACCCTACTATTAACTCAAAATTACAAAACTGTCACTTTTTACAAGAAATCAACTAACAGCATTCATATCTATGCGCTGTACAAAGTTCACCTTATTCAGTTTACTCTTTGATCTCAAAAAACCAAGATGTATTTGGGTTTTCAAATCGACGGCAAGCAGTTTTTGGCGTCTACAGAAAATTTTAAAATTTCAAGTTAATAACCTGTTGTTGATGGACTGCGATATTTGTATCTGATTGCATGTATACCTTTTTCTGTATGTCCGATATATCAGCTGTCGTATCGTGTTCCTTGAGCTTTATTTTTAGTTGGAGCGAATATAACACCACCTGCTCCAGAGTACGGATTCTATTCGCCTGGTCGTGAACTCTTCCGAAATGGTCAAAGTAGCCGAAATTTCTACCGCAAACGATTTTAGAAGAAAGACGTCACTCAACCGTTAGAGCTAGAATTGATAAGTGTTGCAGAATTATGACGTGGCACCAGTGTTGCCAAATTTTTTTTCAAAATCTTCATAACGCCAAAAAAAAAGTTTTTTTTTATTAAAAAATTTTTTTTTTTTTAAATTAAATTCAGTTAAAATATTTATTTACATACCAAACAATTGGAAATTAGTAAATTAGCAACATTACGTTACCTTCAGGCGTAAAAGAGCTAAAACCACATTTTTTAAATGCAATTTGTGATTCAGGTACAATAGAACAAACAAAACAATATCGGTTGTTGAAAAACCAAACTAAATACTTGTCTTTTGGTTGTTTGTAATGCTATGATATGTAACAGTTCTAAGTCCAATAATGTTGCGGAAGAAGTAGTGAGAAATTTTAAATAGAAAATTAAAAAAAAAAAAGATTTTCTCCTCTCCTGTAAAATTTATTATATTGGACTTGGATCCTTTGCGACTGAAAGTAACGATTTGTTTAATAATAAACTTTTTATTGTTAAACTTCACTTACGATCAGAATTTTTTTAAAATGTGCACAAAATACCACGCAATGAATGGTTGGTGTATCTATTTAGTTTCTTATTTTGAGCATATTCATAAACAATTCTTTCAATGTTAATTGTTGGCATTAGCGTATTGCATAAACTATTTTTAAAACAACAAAAAGCTTCAGAAGCAATCGAAACGATTTGCATTCAAAAAGACATCGCAAAATATTTCAATATTTTCTTCACCCAATGAATTGTATCCTTTCAACTTGAAGGGACGTAATTCTCGCCATTCGTCATCAATTTGTTGAAAATTAGTGGGATCAAAGATTTTTTAAACAATTTTTTACATATTTTTAAAATCTTTTTTTAAGAATATGATTCTAATTTTATGATACTCGTATTCTCAGAAAATATTTTTTAAAAAAGCAACCTCAATAATTGACGAGGAAAGCATATCCATAGAGTACTATTTCACTAATGCTTAGCAAACTCATCAGTGGATTTTTCCTAATTTCTGACTACAAATCCAAGATTCTTATGTTCAAAATTCAATTAATCAATCGAGACTTAAAAGTTGAATACCGAACACAAAAACAAAAAATTTCTAAAAAAAAAAAAATAATAATCCATGAGTTCACTTTTTTCATGTTACGCATACATAATTCTAGTTTTATGAAAAAGCACAATAATAAATTTTCACTCTACGTGGCACACGTATTAAAGCCTTAAAGAAAATATAACAAATTTCGCAACTTAAGAAAAACATTTTTATAGCAAAAGTTCTCGTGCATTTTTATACGTGCCACAATAGCTGGTACATGCAGTTTGCTAGTCAAAGTTAAGAACACGTTTTATCAAATCAAATGCAAAAAACAAACTAAATTATAAATGCAGCGTAAACGGCGTTTAACGTTAGTAAATCAAAATGATTGTACCATTTGAATCTACAAATAAATATGTACGTACATAATACATACGTACATCTCAACAACAGTTTGCGGTTTTTTTGCCAAAGTTGCATTACTTGTTGCCACTTGAATTGACAATTAATTATACGAGTAAAGCTAATTATTTTAGTGTTAAAAATCTTTTTAATGGAAAATATCCATCATCATCAATAAAACTCAACATAATTCGCTCTCTTCGCATTATTGTTGTGCATCTTACAAATGCAACAATACAAACGAAAGCAGAAAAAAAACGGCACAGAAAAATGGTTTATCAGTTTTAGAATCATCATTGTCATTGTTGTGTTGTCGTCATCATCACCATCATCCACAATGCTTATCATGTTTGGCATAGCCAAAGTATCATCATTTTTCAGTAGATGGAGGAGCAACAGCAGCAGCAGCAGGATAATCATCACCAGCATCCAGGCATATTATTGGCCTTAAGAGAATCAAAATTTAATATCAGTCACATACCAGCTACAACAACTAAAACTAGTGTAGTGCTACAACAACAACAGAATAACAGAAATACAAAAAATACAAAAAATACAAAAAACAAAATAACAAAACAATATGAACAACACACTCAATACTGCATTGATCAACTTCAACAAAAATGTCGTCGAGTGCATCATGTCCGATGTTGCGATAACGACAATAAATAATCTTTTCTTTCAATGCTTTTTCGATGAATGAATGTATGAATGATTTACGATGTTTTAAAAGCGACTAAAGAACCAATAAAAAACATAAACTAACACACAGCCACACAAACACAAACATAAACATAAGCAGAAACAAAAACAGAAACAAACCAACAACAATTTTTGCCTTTAATAATTTATGGAAAAAAATTAAAGTCAGTAGTTGCCGGCTGCTGCAGTTGCAACAGCGACAAACGAAAAAAAAAACATAATTTTCACATGTGCATGAAAAAAGTTAAAAAGAAAAGAATCTAAAGCGTTCAGGAGTTATTGGCAGCATATTAAAGTAACAAAAAGTGACAAAAATCATTTCATTATCATCCGTCAGGGATGGTAGTTTTAGCACTATTGCAATTTTCCAGTATCTACTTGTTTTAATATATGAAAAAATAAAATAGAAATTGCCACCATTGTGAAACTTTAAAATAACTGCTGCTTCTGGTTTCTTTTATTTTGGATCCGAACGTACACTTTAGGGAATATTAAGCCATTCCCTTATTTTTCAGGTATATTGCCGGTACAGATTTTATCGCCTGATTTATTTGCCTGATTTGCATTATGGTTGTAGATCACAGCGCCGTCTTTCGTTGATTACGGTATAAATCCTTATATATATATAAAAGAGTAACGTAATTGACTGACTGACTGACTGACTTAGCCACTATCACCCAGCTGTTGGCAGATTCGCGGTTGGAAACCCCCATCAGACAAAAATTTTTTCAATTGTGTCTGCGTTAACACCGCCCTCCTTCGTCGGTATTTAAGCAATAAAACATTGGCGAAATAATATAATAGATAAAATGACTCTCCCTTGGCTTGAAAGTTAATGCGCCAACATAACACCTGATGCAGCAACTCAGCTTTAATTTAATTAAATTTTCAAAACACACGACTGCAGAGCTGTGCTACAATAAAGCGCTCTAACCTGCTATCTCATCATCAGCTGTCTCCTCCTTTCACTCCCTCTTTTCAATTCGTTCCGGTGCATAAATTGCATACGTAGAGATTATCACCTGAGCACTCCAAAAAAAAATGTTAAGGGGGCAAGATTAGTCGTTTAATATCTTCCATGATCAATATAGTAGATGGAAAAAAAAATTGACATCATATATCGTAATTTACAGAAAAAAGTAAGCGGACAACTGTCTGGTACTTTTTTGATGATTTTACCTTTTTGCAGTATAGGCACCTGAAAGCAGATTTTCGGTACTTTTTCACACCCCATCTCTCATCTATAGTCAAACCAATCAAATCAATCAATTTAAATCACTTTACTCTCTTTAAATGTGTTTTGCCACTTTTTACACTTTCGAAAATTTGGTACAATTTTTAGTACTTTGTTCTACATATAAATATTTTGTATCTATATTTATGTTTTACGTGAATGTTGTATTGTGGGCACTTACCAGTTGTCCGACAACACGTGTTCCAAGCCAAAAAAGCACGGTTGCACACACACACACTCGTATGCTCTGTTCGACACGAGCGCTTTAACTACTTGAATGTACTTTCCTCAGCAGAATAAAAGAAAAATAGAACTTTCAAAACTTGCAAGGTTTCTAAATTGTTCCAGCAAACGTATTATGGGAAGAAAAAAACTTACAAATATTTAATTGGTGCCATTAGATCCAATATCCGATACCCTTGATCACTCAGCAGTAAAATTTGTGCCTCAAATCATATTTCGAGATTTTTAAACAGTTGCTCCACCATTTTTCAATACCTATTTCACTATCTTGTGGAAAAATTTAGGCGAGTTTGCCAACTAACAATTTATTTCAATGACGTACTTAAGATTTTGACTGGTGCCCTATTACACTGGTATCAAGAAATGCAGGTGGAGGGTTTGAGTGTCTGCTCCATCTTAAGATAAACTTGGCCGACCTATAACAGCCGGAGAACCGAGAACCTCATGATGATGTCAAGGAATAACATTTCCCGTTTTGTAGCTCTCTGTAAGGCACACTGGCCTCTGGGGAGGCACGGCGATGGTCTTGGACGATAGTGAGGAATTGGTTTTCCATCTATTGTGCGAGTCCCCGGCCCTGTGCAGGAGCAGAAAATGGACGCTGCAAGCTTCGAACCTCGGGGATCTGAACAGTATGAGGGATATAGTTTTCACCGGCGTGGTACAGTTTCCAGTATCTGGTCGGCTGGATATAGCATTGTACGGGTGCTCACTACTACAGTCTACGAGTACGTAGGCTACTTCTTTTCTTTTTGTGTTTCGTGAGTTTTTCGTGGTATTAAAACAGCAGTATGTGCTAATTGACTCCCGTTCCTCTCGAAGCTACCAACCAAACAAGAACGGTTTCCTAGTAACGTCTGCAAAAAGTGATGATATATCGACTCTTGAGAGGCCAGGAACATTAGCGCTCTTCGTTTTACGGGCACCTACGTTCATCTAGTTTGCCGGGAAACAACGCATGTTCAGAACAATAAGCGTTTGTGCTTCAGAATATATTGACAAAAAAATATGGAGCATAAATAAAATAGTGAATATTCGAAAGAACGAAACTCAACAACAAAACTAATCATCACACGCAAACTCTATCAAAAACAAAATATATAAAACAAGAACAATCATTCGAAATCAAATACATGCTGCCCAAACTGGCAGCCAGGAGAACGCCAATAAGGCAAAACCAGCAACAAAGAACCATCAGCGACAAGTAACAAAAGCTAAGCAGATAACTTTTTCATATCTCGTTATGCATTTGAGAAATGTCAATGTAAATTCCCATCACATGCTATAAAACGCTGAGACGTGATTCCCTTCTTTTCGTTTCTTCTCCTCAATGCGACGAATAGTTGGACATGGTGAATTGCTTTGTTATTGCTTTTTTTTTGATTTTTGATTGCTTTCCTCAATGCCATAGAATCGTGTGATATAAATCGATCGTATTCTCACTCTCTTCGTTGGCATGTTCGCTAAAGAGCCCACCAGTACCAACCCCGCCCGTATCATTCCAGCAACCAGCACCACTTGCAAGTGTCTCACGTAAATTTCCACACTCCTGCAGTTTGTTTTTCTTTTTTTCCCACTTTGGCGCAACAGGAAACAGATCAACAGCACTCTTGGACTTTTAAGTATATTTTGTTGTCCAATGATGCCCACTCTCAGCAAATAGTCGGCCAGTTGTACACACCAACAAACGCACAAGCGCACAGGCGCATACATACATACATACATTCATGCGTTCATACAGGACCTGTCTTGACTTGTGCTTCCACTGCCACTAAAGTCATTCTCTTAAGAAACTATTTGTTATTCAATGCGTGTGCCTGTCAAAATACGCATGATGGAATTATGACAGATCATCATTATGGTGATGATATATGAGTAAAAGTTTTTCTGCAAGAAAAAAACAACAACAACAACAACAACAACAAAACCAACAAAAAGAGGCATGCATTCGTATAGAAGCAAATCAAATTGCAAAGAAGGAAGCAAAAAAGACACTTGCATCAGCAACAACAACAGCAACAACAAAAACAAAAAAAACCTAAAAGACAATGACGACAATATTGTTGTCATCGTCATATTTGTGATGAGTAGTTGACAAACAAGTTGCAAAAATATTTAATGAATTGGTCACCACATTACTTGTGTTCATAGTTGTGTCTTAAATGTTTATTTTAGTTATTCATTCTTCACGAGATGTCAGGAAAACATAGAGAGCGATACTTGAGACTCTGCTAAAAGTTACCACAACTGCCTGTTCCACCTAATGCTGTGGCATACCGGTGCATCGTCAAGCATTTGATACGAATACTGTGCGAAAAATTGGAATCTTTAAGCAGATTACAACACATTATGTATGTACATGTATTCGCAAGTATTGCTCCATTGCATAATATCACATCTGACATATTAAATTCTAACATATTGCGTTGATTTAATGTTCACATTCTTTTGCGATGTTGCAGTAAGTTAAACAAGTCAGTTAGTAATTAGGAGAATGCATGGATTGCATTCTTTATGCGAGATGTGTAAACTGCTGTGTTCAGGGAAGTTTTCATTTCATGTAAATATCAGAGAAAGAAGAGTCTCTATCGTTTCGATTTAAAACGAGTTACCTTCTCTGCATTGTCTGTGATTTGTCATCCCATGAAGTTCTTATAGGCGATTCTAACAGCTTAAAGAGGTTTACGGTCGGATTAAAAGCAATTTCCTTTATTTGTCGATTACTTTGGTTATGGGTGCGACTTGCATATTTGCAAATAAGAACGTAAAATATTTGCCGTATATTTTTATTATCGCGACTTATTAACGCAGGAAAACAAGTCGTGAATAACGCCACTATTTGCAAATAAGTTGTGAGACGTTACCACACTGTTTTAAATCTGTGAGTTTTCTCTACCGTCAGGTAGTTTCGTAAACATCTGTCTGTTTGTAAACACATATGGAAAGTGTTTTGATGTTGCCATTCAATTGGTTATTTACCATCTTATAGCAAATTTGTTGCCGTGCAGTATCTCCGTGTAAACAGTGCGTTCAGTATTTAAAAATAATGTTATTGGCAAATTACTCGTACGTATAAACGTAGCGGATGACTTGACTAACAGTGCAGATTCGATAATTTTGATACTTAAAATCAACAATATGAGAAACACAGTCTGACGCGAATTATTGGATGATTTATTATTATTATTTCTGATTGCAGCTTAATTTAAAAAACTAAAAGAAAATAAAAACTTATTTTTTCCGCTCTACATTCCACATTTTTTAATGTATTCATAAATTTATTAAAATTTGTGCATAAGAGCCACTCCATTGAGCCGGCTCACGAGCGGCGTTATGGCCACCTCTGCTCTATAACAGAGCAAGCCTGGGTTCAGTAGTCAGAAAGAAGTCCGTTATAATGTTGCAATTCTTGTCCGATGACGACAACTCGCTATTCGCATGCACATAAATTGTTTCTATTCATTGAAAGAATTATTATCATGTTGTTTGATGTTCGATAACGTAAAGCAACTTTCGTCTGAGTTTTTAGATATGCGACGGCTTAAATCACAAACATCTATCCAAAACACTTTGTAACTCCTTCTGAAAAATTCTCAGCATGTTCAACAAAAAAGTAATTAAAATGAAAATGAGAAAATAGTCGAACAAGCTGTTGAAGTGAGAAGAAGAATGAAATTCTGGCACCACTCGGCAGTTGCTCGTTTCGTTAGTTCGTAAAGCGGTATGGCTCCGTCTTAGGTGTTATGTTAGCGCATTGACTATACAACCGCAAAAAATGCATTTTTAATTGAGATAATTTTAGCAATTTATTTATTTATTTGCTCAATTAGCATTTCACATTTCTTTCCGTTTTTGCTTTTTTAAGTACTGTTTTGGCATTTACTTGCCATTGTACAGAATTTTTTCTATTCACTGAACAGACCTCCCAGTAAACATACTTGTGAGAAGGGTTGCATTTCAAGTCTTATTGAATATTTATAACAATTTCGTAGGTCAATAATGGCATTTAATGCAAAAATCTCAATAAAGATGCAATCATAATAAAGAGCTGAAGGCCATATGAAAACTTTGTGTCAGTTGTGGTCGCAATGATTCAGTAGCGAAGGCATAGTCACTGGTTACTAAGCAGAACCGTCTTCATCTGATACTAATCCGCAAGTATAAGTTGTCGTTTTTTTCATAAGCACAACCGGGATCATTTTTTCTGTTTTTTGAAACAGCTGAAAAATCAAAACCAGTACAAACAGAAATTTTAAGTCTTCTGCTACTTCGACTTAAATGCTTTAAACACTGGTTATTATATCGTCAAACGTTCAACTTCAAGTGAAGAGTCTTTTCAGAGTGCGATAAGTTTCTCTTCTTGTTGGATCTACGATTATTGAGCTTTTAATTAATACGAAATATGTTTCTTTCCAAAACTCGAAACTCACAACGTATTGTAACATGGAAATTAGTCAAGCATGGCAATAGAAATTTTAAGAAAAATTTGGTAAATTTTGCAATATAAAAGCACGGCAATTGTAATTAATTCGAATGGCGATGAAGACATGTGCAAAAATATTTGAAATGTTTGGTTAAGGAAATAAACTAGTCTTCCGTATGGATCGAATACAAATTTTTCACAGCATGTGTAAGAAATTAAAATGTTTGCTTTTATGACAAGTCAACACTATCGTAAAGTAATACAATAATACGACCGATATAACAAAACAAGTGGCGTGTGAATTGAACAAAGGTATAAAAAATGTTATCAAAAATTAATTTTTTAATTAGAACGTTTAGCTTCTACTGCGCAGTTTTATTTTTTGTGAATGTATTGCCAAAATCAGCGTAAGGAAAATCGTTATCACACAGAGAATATAATAAGTTGTTGAATTTACTTTTATCGTTTCCAAATGTAAAAATGAATTTCATATGTGTAAGTACGAATGATATTTAAATTACAAATCTGAATAAATGGAGAAACTCAGTGTAGTGTAGTGTAGTCCAATTCGCTTTTCTTGACCTCTCTAATATTTTATTATGGCTCTAGCCAGTTAGAAAAATCTTTATTGAATTTGTCAATAAGCTAAATTCCACTGAACTTATCAGTTTGATAAATATATGTATAAGGCCATTTCACGGTAATAATTTTATTAAATAAAAAAAAGATTCCATTGATGGTGACAACAAATAGCACTCCTATTAATATGCTACATATTGTTTGGGACAATTAGTCCTATAGAAAGTCCCCAACTCGAGTTTTTTTTTAAACGGACTCTCTTAGTAATAATTCCTATTTCCTGCACAAAAATGCACCTTATCGTGAAAACTTGTGCAATAGTTTCAAAAATAACGCTTTCTCTTAAGTGTTTTAATTCTCCTGTAAAGTTACAATTATGATAGTTGCTTGAGACCAACGATATACATATCTTTCATATGTTTAGTAGCTTAGCAAGTATTTTTAGCGAATACGTGATGTGGGGCAAGTCGCAGTAAAAATAAGTAATCGCAGCTGACAAAGTTTATCAGCTGTTCGAAGCAAATTTAGATATTTTAACCCCAACCAAGGCAAATTCTTTGTCAAACTCGTTAGCTATTTCGCCCGTCAGCTGATTCAACGGTTTTAGGCCAAACGTCAAAGAGAGTGTTAATAATTTAAATTCAATTTATATAAATTTTTGTTTTTCAAAAATCTTCATATCGACCAAAAAGATCTTAATTTTCCTTTCAAAAAACTTTTTTTTTAATGATATATATGTATATTTTTTTTTAAATAAAATATTTATTTCTATAAATTACACTTGTCAATTAATTATACTCGGAGTAACATTATGTTAAACTCTTTATTGATTTATTTGTTTATTTTTGTTCAATATTTCGGCATTTACGATCAGATATTTTAAAAACGTGCTTCAAACATAACAATGCAATGAACACGGTTGGTGTATCTAATTAGTTTCTTATTTTGAGCATATTCATAAACAATTCTTTCAATGTTAGTTGTTGTTGACATTGGCATATTGCATACACTATTTTTTTATCAACGAAAACCTTCAGAAGCAATCGTAATGTTTTGCATCAAAATTACATCCTAAAATATTTCATTATTTTCTTCACGCAATACAGTGTATCCTTTAACCCTGAAGTGACATTGGTCATCAATTTGTTAAATAGAGTTCGGCTCAATGATGTTTGGAAGGATTTCGCATATTGAGGTATTACAGCAGGTATTACATTTCAATTAATAGTTTAAAAGTACTAAAAGCTCGAAAGACTTTAAATATTTTTGAAATCTGAAAAAACTTTGAAAATTAGATAAATCTTCATATATGGTAATACTGACGTACTCTCTTCTTACTTCATTTCACACCTATTCTTACTTATTTACCCTATATGTTTGGAAGGATTTCGCATATTGAGGTATTACAGCAGGTATTACATTTCAATTAATAGTTTAAAAGTACTAAAAGCTCGAAAGACTTTAAATATTTTTGAAATCTGAAAAAACTTTGAAAATTAGATAAATCTTCATATATGGTAACACTGACGTACTCTCTTCTTACTTCATTTCACACCTATTCTTACTTATTTACCCTATAAATTTTTCTTTGCCGAGTCCCAAATCTTGTTTAAGCAACGAAATATCACTTGAAAAACACAACTCTGCAAAATTAGAACATAAAAATTTGGAAGAAAAACTCGATAATTAGTGCAAAAAAAAATATAAAAATAAAAAAAAAAAGTCCAAATGTCCCATCTTACATTTCAAATATGTTTCAAAATAAGTTTTTTGGGTGCATTATGGCAAAAGTAATCAAACAAATGCTGGTGTAAAATGGCCAAATGTGACAATAATGGAAATATGTTGTTTACCTTAGTTCAAATTTATAGACGTCGTCTTTCTATAAATTCGCTAGATAAGAATTTTTGTTTTGATAAATCAAAACGAAGATGGTATATAAATACGTTGACCAACGGCTTGAAGTTACGATGAACAGTACACTAATTTAATGCCGGCTACTGTATCTTTTTTGATTTTTTATTTTTTCGTTACCTGCAAAATTGTACCCATAGAGAACAAAATATGTATGTATATTTAACAGAATTAACTCTTCCAAGGTTAAGGTTAGGTTCGGTTATCAGGTTGCTGGATGCAGAGGTAAAGAAAGGCAACCGCTTACTTGGGTCAAATTTATTATGATCCCTGTTGTGAAAAAACTCTTATGTGTATTCGTAATGCAGAGCATAATCTCTGCTAGGAATCGTATCTATAACCCCCTAACCGTATAAAGTAGCGTACAAGTCACCCTAGACTACCGGCGCACCCTAATTCTTCTACACTTATATTTCCTTTCATGCCTTTAAAGATTCAACTGTCGATTTACACAATTTTATACTTCTAAATTTTTTTCCTTTTACGTAATACTGATTAAATACACACATCGCGTTATAGTGGCTACACAAATTTTATAAACTAGTTGGTAGGCTCTGCCTTAAACAAATGTCGCTGAGTGTGATTATTTTAGCAATCACTCACCTGATTTGCCGTCGGATATCCACAGTCTAATTGATATGATGCCATTTTCTGTAACTTTTCTCTTATTTTAAACTATTTATGTTTAATTATTTAAAAGGTTCATATTGCAGGATTAACGTGAAATGTCAACTTTATTTTGCATACGTATAAAAGAGCAAAAAAGAATTGAATTACAAATTTATTATTATACTTTTTTCTTTCGCTTCGAACTCTGTCACTTCTTTTGCTGTTGTTTTAATTTTACTTTTATTCAGTAGAACGAAACTGTCACTTAAATTGACATAGTAAATGTTTTGCATAAACATTTGACCAGAAGGCTAAGAGAAATTTTTAATTTATAAAACAGAAGTGAAATACGACGATGAGAACGATAACGTATCAAGCGAAACGTAACGAAAACAAATACGTTAAATGTAAATTATTTTAATAACTTGACACTTGCTTGACGTTTAAAAGGTCAATTCTAATGGTTTTACACATGTATTATCTGCTTTTGTATGCAGCACGTTCTATTTACACACATCACTTTTTATAAAACAGGTTGCTTTGGTTTGAATATTTTTCCCCTCCATTTTTTTTTAATTTTGCTAAAAGTCAGTCAAAACTTTTAGCATATGACAAGGTCAAGGACTCCGTTAGCAAGATTTTATATTTGTGTATAATTTGTTGAAAATTTTGTTTAGATTCATACATAAATTTTTTTTAATTATTAAAAATACCGACGGCTTTTACGCGCATAAATTATTATTAAAAAACTCAGTTTTTCTGGATGTTTAAAACACGTCTTGCAGACGTATTTTTTGTGTAATTGTGTTAAATTTTCTAGACTCACGGCACGTTAAACTTCCGGTGTTTTTTATTCAAGTTTAAAATATTCTCTCAAGAAGTCTGGCCTTCTTTGTATATCCAATTTGATTCTTTTCAAAACAAAATTTCAGTCAGAGTCCAATTGAAGTTTATTGCACGTATGAATGTGTGTGTCTCTTTACTTCAATTTCTTGTTGTTTCTTGAAGAGTTGAAAACTCAAACTTGTTTTTGCGTGCCCACTCTTGCTTAGATGCGCGCGATTTAACGTTCGAGCACAAACTAGTTGCAAGTTGTTCCAAGGTTGTAGACAACCAACACAGCTAAACACACCATGCAACAGAAGAGTCCAACCCTACTAAACTCTTAATAAAAAGCCAAACAAAAAATCTGGTAATAAAATGGCAAAAAACAAATGTATGTTACAATTAAAACTTCTATTAATATCCCAAAGAGTGAAAAGGACAAGTATATACGGGCATGTAAGAAGTTCCAATAAAGCAATAAAACAGTTACAAAACTCGTTACTCTTTGCTTTGTTTCACTAACTCGTTTGCTTGTTGTTGGGGGGTGACTTTTGTTATTGTTTTTATTTTTTTTTGCTTTGCAACGATTTGATGCGAAGCAACGCCTACAAGTTTAGTGCGAGTTGTGATAATCTAGCGCCACCATGGAAAATGTACGTCAATTGCTGCAACTAAATTAATCGTTACTCGTTACTTTAAAAGTGCATGATAGAATGCATTAATCACAACCTTCCTATATAGTTGGTTCTTTTCAACACATGAAAAAGCTAAAACGCAGAAAAAAAATGTTTCCAGTTAAAAGTGCAACTGGAATTCATTTCATAAAAGGAGAAGTGTGGAATAAAATTGAAAAGAAACCGAAGAATGAGACATCGCCAGTGTAAATAAATTAATCTTTCGAAGGTGTGTTGGAAGGTTCACTATTTTTTCTTGCCCCCAAATCTTCTTCTTTTTTTTTGTTGCCTCATTTAATCCCATATATTTACTTGTGTTTGTTTGTCTACCATTTGTAGCTGATTTTCAAATCGGTATACTTTGTATTTTTTTTTTCTTTTCTTTTATTTCTTTCCATTTTTAACACCTTTTATTGGTGGGACAGGCGTGGTTTCCATTGCAATTTTAGGCTTCGGTTTCTGTTTCTTGCCTAAGAATTTTGTGGTTAAATATTTGTTTTCGCAATTTTGAGATCACTTTTTACAATATTGGAAACTGTGTTAATTAAATTTTTTGCGGTTTATTTTTATTAAAAATTTTGTAATTAAATTGTTCGATGGAACGGATATTTTAATGACTGAAAATTTTAATAGTTTTTGGTAAGATCATATCGAATGGCCTCTTCAAATTTGAGTTGTTTCACCCTTGAAAAGGGTTTGCGATAAGTCCGATTCTTGGCAGTGAAGTTAAAATTATTTCGGAAATACATACCGCAATGCTTCCTCTAAAGCGAGTCAACTTAAAATTTACAAATTTTTAGTAGAAGGAAAAAATTGTCTATTTTTTTTTTAATATTTACAATAAAAATTAAAAACAATTATGTCATTGTAATGGAATAGATATAAGAAGTATACTGCTGGAGTTGTTTTTACAATTTTTCGAGTGATTATCGAAAAAGAACAAGGTTATTGAGTGATTCCCCTTCATTGTAAAATTTGTTAATTTTTTTGTTAATTTAATTTCTTAAATATAGAAACTAATCGAAATATAGCAGAACAATAAACTTACTTTTAACAACCGCTATAATACAAAAACAGGCGCAATTTCAAATATTTCCTTTTTGTTGAAACAAAACTGATATGAATTGAGCTTATATTGGAGGACACTTCAATAAGAGGGATACAACTGTATTTCTATTTTTCCATATAACATGACTACTGTGTATAGTTTTCTTACAAAAAGTGAAAATTTAAAGATTTTGAGTTGAATTCTTTTCGAAGCATCAGTTATCGATATTCACAGTTTTACGGTCTTCTCTAAAATTTTCAAAATGTGACATGGGGTAGTTTACACTTCTTTATTTAACATTCTTTTACTTAAAATTAGTATTTTATTTACATTTGCACATTTGTATATTTATTTCAAAAATGCTGTTTAATGAAATCAACTCTGATTTAGTGAGGCATGTTCTAGAAAAGTAGAGAAATTGAAATTTGAAAAGTACACTTTTCGTTTTTGATGTTCTGGAAAGGTAAAGTTTACCCCATATTCATAAAATTTAAAATGAGTTTGATATGTATTTCATTTCAAATTTTTCATGCAAAATAGATTTAAAATATGTGAATTTTTTTTCAATATACATACATACATACATATAAGCGTTAATTTGTGTATTAAATATTGAAATTAAAATATGAAAAGTAGAAGAAGAACAAAATTTTAACTGAATTCTATTTCAAAGTAGAATGCAGCTAAACTGTTTATACATACAATTATTTTATATAAAATGTATATCAATCCATCCATCTATCCATCTCGTTTGAACTTTTTCGTATTAAGCATTTGTCCTTTAGCCACATCAAAGTAATACCAACACATTTAAGAAAACGCCAACAAATTATTACAAAAATTTTACAAAACTGAAAATAAGAAAAGCCTAGGAAGATAAAAATCATTACATCTTCTGGCAACATTTTTTTATGGTTCGAGGAAACCTCTCCTGTTCTATCCGGAAAATGGCTAAATTTACAACTTTGCTTTTCACGAAACTTTTTTCTTCTTCTTCACAATACGTAAACAGAAATTTTAAGAAAGTACCTTCATGTGTAACTGCACTGTAAGAACCAGTTGCAAGCGCTCAGTGAGCCACCAAAAGACAAATACGCGAATGAGAAGTGAAATTTTCATTCCACTCGGGGTGAAAGGTTTTTTTTTCTTGGACGAGTACTCATCGAATAACACATGCGATGCATTGTGCTGTAACTGGAAAGTGAAGATGGAGAGAGTAGTGTTTATGGACACTTGATTTGAATTTCCCACGTCAAATGTGACATTTATGACCTCTGCAGGGAGTTTGTTCCACATAACGCGCTGTTCGGGTGAAAAATTTTTTATCTCCGTAATGCGTAGTGCGATTCGCTGCCAAATCGATCACAAATAGATGCGCCCTTAGTGATGAACGCGTTGTGCGCAGGAATGAACAGGTTTCGGGAACAAGTTCCCTGATTTCATTAGAGCATATCGCATTATAGTAGAGCACATCTCATTATTTTTAATTAACACTTTAATTGGAATCATATTAGGTTTTTTATTAAAAGTTTAGTTTATTTTTATTTATTTAAATGCTCAACTGATTGCTTTATTTCATATATGCAATATACTTTATATGCGCGAGTATATACAAATATAAATTAATACTCAGTTAATATTATTATTGGTATTATTACAAATTTAATTGAAAATTAATTCAATTAAGTCAACAATAGTACTTTACCTGATACGATTAATTTCTTTAAAGCTGGAAATCTAATTAATTTTTTAATTGATATTACAAAAAGTTTAATTAAAATTTACTTTTAGTTTTTTCTATATACATTTAGCTACAAATCCAGTTGAAATGTGTCTTATTGCTTAAGTTGATCGTGCAGTTGTTTTTGCTAATATTATTTTCTTTATTGAAACACAGCTAATCTTTGCTTTTTTCATTATTCTTCAGTTAATGGTATTAAAGCTGATATTCTTAAAGATTTATTCCTTGCTTCAACTTAATAAACTGAGGAATAACTTGCTACTTAAAGAAATAGGCTTTTCATGAATAATAAATGCAATAAACTGCATAAATAAAGGTTAAGTTTAATGCTGTTGTTGTTGTTGTTCGAAAGAAAGTCAATCTTAACTTAAGTTCCAACAAAAGAAAAACCCAGACACAAAAAGTTCTGAAGTGCATATTTGCGCTCACATTTATTTATTCATATTGCCTGTCAGAGGAACAGTCGATTTGTAACGAAATGTGCTCTACATGTCATCAGATTTGTGTACTCAATTTTTCACTTTTTTTTTTAACAAAAATTTCAGAATATAAAAGGTTATATGAAGAAATTATACATACACAGAGAAAATTTTTTTTTATTTTTAATTCACACCTTTAATTCGAATAATATATTTTTTCAATTAAAAGCTTAATCAATTAAATTAAATTTGTAATTAATTTTTGGGCTCAATACTTAAATAAATAAATAATAACTTGCAATTACGTAATTTTTTGTCAATTTTGAATAGGCTACCGATACATGTGTTAATTGCTAAAATACAAGCCAAGCTAAGAAACAGACTACGACTAGCAGAACGCAACAACATGCTGTTTAGAATAGAATTCAAATAATTTATTTTTTTATATTAAAAATATGTTTGCAATTTTCGAAATATTTAACTAAACTTTTAATTATCATTATTACAAATTTAATTGGAAATTAATGCAACAATCATAATTTAATTGATGCTTGACGAAAATCTAATTAATTTTTTAATTTATATGACAAAATTTTTAACCAAAATTTTGTTTTATTTTTTGTGTTTTCTATCTACGAACTTGCACATTTTACATTGTAGTCCTGTAATGGTTAGTGTATCTGTGTGTGTAGGTTTGTGGATCCATCTGCATTATACAACATAGTTGCTGGAGACTTTTATATGGAAAGCAAACAGAATGAGAATGTTTGAGCAACCACCCTAGAAAGATAATTTTATTTTTCTTTAACAAATACGTGTCTTGATAATTATAATATTCAACTAAATACTTAAATAGTGTTTCAATTTAAAAACAAAATTTGCAAAATAAATAATAATCTTTTGGATGCAATCGGTCAATAAATGTGTTGAAAGTATGAAATATTTTTGTGCAATTTTTTTTCGTAGGCAATGATTAGAACCCCTCAACATCATTTTCAACCCCCGTTGGCACGAAACCGTTGGTGAGTGCCATTGTCGTAACCTTAGTCGTAGTATGTTGAGTTCATTTTGCTGAACGAGCAAACATCTTGTTGAATTAGCTAACAAATGGCTTTTGGTTTTAACTTTCATCTCCTCTGTGTTTTTCCATCAACTTGTTTTTTTCTTCCTTCTTTTGTAAGTCTTTTTTCGCAAGTGTGTGTTTGTCAGCGTGAGTGTTGATATTGTCCTCTTTAGATCCTTTACATGTTTTTCATATCATTTGTAGTATTCGTTTTTTTTTTTTTTTTGCTATTTTTGGAGATTTTTGTAGGGATTTGTTTGTGTTGTGTCACTCACTACGAACAACTTGCTCTACTCGAAAATACTGCTTTACTATCGCAAATCCACATAGACATATATACAACAAAAGACTATATTGTCCATTGAAAATGTTGTTGTAAATTTATTTATTTTTTTTTTTTTGTAATTTTGTATATGAGTCCGTTTTTGTTGTTGCAGTTGTAGAACTTGAAATAGTCGTTGTAAGTAGCAGTAGCACTAGTAGTAGATCTATAAAGATAGGATTTTAATTTGTTCGACTATCCGTTACGTTTTGCTGCTAGCACAAATCCTGTGTGTATACAAGTAATACATTTGCACAAATATACAACCACACACACACACACACTTATACATTTGTGTAACTAGTCTACAGTGCTGTAAGCAATCAACATTTGTAACTCACATTTGCATACATGCAAGTAAATTTTTAGAAATGCATCTATGAATTGAGTTGGCAAAGACTTGTAATCGAAAATAAAATAATGAAATCGAGAACATAAATAAGGCTTTAGTTAACATTTTTAAGCCAACGATAACTTCTATTCAAAATTGTTGATGGTAGATACACAAGTTTATTGTTCGAGTTTTTCTCTGTGTGTGTGTGTGTGTGTGTGCGTAAGCTTTTTTTGCTACAAAAAAATTTAAATCAAACAGAGACGAGGAATTCAATTAGAATTAGTTCGTTATCTAAAGTATTGCGGATGTTTTTTTTTATATAGAATCTTGTAATCGCTTTTTTTTCTGGTGACACGCATGTTTCATTCAGTACACCGCACCAATAACGCTGTTTTAATTTAAATTAATTTGAAATATACTATTGCCGTTTATTTGTTCAATAATTCAGTTACTGGATTGTTTAGTTGAATCATTCCGTTAATTAATAGCTGTTTAATTTTAAATTCAGTCATGCAATAGAATCAGTTAATGTAATAATAATTAGTCAAATAATGTTTTGATTGATTCAATTAAATACGTTGTTGGTGTTTATATATATTTTTTTAATTATATATTTAATCAATACTAAAAATGTATTTTATTGAAAAAAAAAACAATTTTTTCAGTTATTACAATTTCGATAACTTTTTTAATTGTTTCAATCATTTTAGTAATTAAAAACATTTTAATTTTTTTCAGTGTATGTATTAACATATCAATGTAGATATGTATCTTCATTAACGGTTTTTTCGAATATTTGAACGGCAATAAATTCCTAAGCCATTCGAAAATAATAATTTCTGCATGTAAATGATCGAATATTCGCCATTCCCAAACCAAAACTATATTTTTGATTCCGTTGATTGTCGTAATAGCGCCCGTCTTGCTTTCTTACTACTTATCTTCTACAGAATGTTATAAGAATTTTAGGGCTACTTTGAAAGAGATTTTACATTTTTTTTTAGATTGTCTTCTTGTTTTAAGAAAAATTCCATAAAACTGATTTATCATTAATTTTTTCGTTTTTTTTTCGTATTGACCAACCAGCCAGCGTGGCGGCAAAAGACGGCAAGTGCCTTAAAGTAAACTGATATACGCGTATAGCATGCAGTTTAGTTCTTCTATACCCTCTGGACATACATTCCATCATCACATGCATAAAATAAAACAATAAAAACAAAAAATTATTCAAAAATAACACCCAAACTTAACATTTACCATTTTTAGCGGTACATAAATTGTATATAGAAACAAATGAGAGTATATAAGATTCGACGCTTTAAAGGTTCACTTTTCACTTTGTTTAAGAACCGCCAGCCAAGATGAAACCAAATGCAGGCAACTCTTCAAACAACCTACATAAAATATGTCAATGCAAGACCAAGATCTCATCAATATTATATTTTTTAAGGAACCCTTTTTTCTTAATGGCTCTTTTCAATTTATATCTGTTAAACAGTGAGATGAGTGCCAGCACCAAAAATAAATAAAGAAGAAAAAAACCAAAATATTACAAAAAAAAAACAACAAAAAAACAGAAAAGTTGAAAAATTAACCTAAAACAAAACAGATCTTAATAATTAAAATCGTTTGAAATAAATATATTTTTCATTTAAATTTAAGACCGATAAAAATGGTGTGATTGAATTTTTTTTCTTTTCTTTTCAAATGAAAAAGAGTCGCTGCGGCTCTTATAACGTTTTGTTTGGTATTTTTGTTACAAAAACTAAAATTTTGTTTAAACTTTTTCTTTCTTCTTCCTTCAGTTTGAGTTAATTATCATGAAAATGATATCAAAGCAATTTGCGACAAGAATTTCATCACTTCACTACAATGATAAAATATCAATAAACGAACGATATCAATTAAATTGATAAAATGCACCTTGTTGTGGTGCACTGTGGGTTGGTTTGAATTGAAATATAAAATTTAAAAATAAAAAATCAATTAAACGTTTAATTATTAATTACTAATTAATTTAAAATGTAACAGAATTCTATTAAAATTTTAATTGCTACTAATAAAAACTAGTTTGAAATGCTCAAAATTGGAAAAAAAAATTCTATTAATTTCTAAATTACATTAATTTCTTTAGAGGTGAAAAATTAATTAAAATTTTAATTGCTATTATAAAAAAGTTTTAATTGAAATTTTATTATATATTTTTCTATGTGTATAACCAAATTTTTGAGTTAATTTTAATAACAGAAACTAATTTGAGATTAAACACATGCATATGTATAGTTTTCTGTTTCCCCTAATCTTTCCCCTAAAGTTATTGTTTCAATATTTCACGGTTTCATAGCAGAATAGCAAAAACTATAAATTTATTTCAAAAGAAAAATAGGCGTTTTCTTGGGGCTCTCCCCCGTTTTCACACCTTTTTATTGAAGCACATCATTCGTTTAAAAAAAATGAAAGAGATTTTCCGTGTGTCATCAATGAAACATAAAAACACATCAAACGACGTTAAATCCTCTTGGCAAAGCACATCTATTAAAGCGAAAAGTAACTACAAAAACACACAACAAACAATTCAAACAAATTTTATTAGCCAACAAAGAGCTCTTAACAGGATTCGATAATAAATAAGGCAAAAGGAAACCAACTATTGTATAAAAACTTGTGCAAACACAAATACAAATAGTTACAACCTTCTTTTGTGCCATCAAGAGGCCCTTAAGTTTCAACGGCACCTGGAGTTAATATTGAATTCTGGCTTTATTCCTCTTGTGTGCATTTTTTTTCCTTTATTTACAAAATTTCCTTTTCATTTTATTCTTGATCCACCTTTACAAACATATAAACTATTTATCTTGATGATACATTTTAAACACATAATATTGCAGATATACACAGCTACATGTAGATAGACAAACACTATCTTTTGCCAATAAACTTTCATCGATAGTTTTCTATACACACAAACACACACAGGCACATACACAGTTACGATTAGGAATTGATTGAAAAAAGATATACCGAGCCATGTTTGTAGGCGTCAATGATTTTGTGTATTTAAAGCACCTGTGTCTACATACGAAAAACAAAATATTTATAGTGAACATTCCATTTCGCAACTATCAAAGTCCTTAAAATTTACAGTAACAACAATAATTGAAAGATAAGAACAACAAAATGACAATGACTCCAGTTAAACCACACAAAACTGAATGAAATTCCAACTACTTGCGGTATCATCATCATCAACCTCATTATTAAAAGGAATACATAGAAATAAAATGCAAAGAAAAACAATAAAAACTCAACGGGACATTTCTGACAAATGATTACAATTGAATTGAGCCGCTTTCTTACAAAAAAGTCAATAAGCACACACTTCAGGTGTTTGTGCGTATATCGAATTGTTTACTTTTGCGATTAACTTAATGCCAGTATTTGTTCCATAAGATAAATTATTTATTTGACATCAATTCGTTGCCAGATGTTATTATGAATCAATTAAGATTTTAGCTATTTGGATTTTGAATTTGAATATAATTCTCATTTATGTTGTTAGATTTACTGTATAAGTATCAGCCGCACATGGGTGTGATGGAAGGAAGATTGATGGAATTCCCGTTTGACGGAACAATTATTCGGGTATTTGTGTTTTAATACAACTTTTGGAACTGTCAAATACAATCTTTGTTTTATAATAATTGGTAATAAATTGGTTTTAAAGCACTATGAAGTATATGTCTGAAACCAGTGGTACTAGTGATTTTGCAGGCACACTTATATAACTTCAAACCAAAATTCACCGAAATCGGTTGAACCGTTTAGACGGATCGGATTTTAACCTATTTTTCACATTTGATAACACAGATCAATTTTTTTTTCTCCCATCACTGCCTCAACATGCATAAAAACAAAAAAATATTTAGAATTTTAATCGAACTGTAGTTATTACATATTAATGAAAATTTTCTGTCGTGTTCAAGTTCACAGTTAATTTATCACAATATTGTGAAGAAAATACATTTCTGCTTAGAATAAGGGAAAAGGAACAGTTAATCTGCAACACAGATGAGTATAATACGTATTTTCTATGCCACTACACACGCCATCAGTACTCTTTGTGTCAACAGGGTGGTAGTTGTAAAGTCATTTATATCATCTTTGAAACCCGTCAGAGCTTAGGAAAATGCATACGAGAATGAGCGTTACTGTCAACATACTATTAACCAAGGTTTTTTTTTAATTTTATTGCTGTAATCAATATAAATATAAGAACGAATTTTTTTTTTAGTTTTTTAAAAACACCATAATTTTTGCAGAAATTTAATAAGTTTTTAATCATGTTAATTTTCCGTTGGAATTTTTTTTGTATGTGCGGAAATCACACTGCACTAAACTATCCACAAAATTTTCTGATAAACACATCCCATTGTCTACTTTTTTTTGTTTCCTGTTTTTAATTAATAATTAATTTTTTTCTGTTAGTCTGGCAACATTTCATTAAAGCAATTGTTTGAGTAACAAATCCACTTGAAATGAAATTCGTATAAATAATACTTAAGTACGTTGATACGGACAAACTTACGTTTATTATAGTCATATGTATGTGTATATATGTAAGTATGTATGGATTTGTATGTGCATGATTAACTAAAAGGTTTCCTCTATTTGTATAATCGACCGCACGCACGTGATGGGATATTTTATATCTCCCTGTATCCTTTTCTTTAACTTTCCTACCCATTATTTAGTTATTGGTGTTGTATCTAAATACTAATTTACCATTTCCATCTTCACTTTTATTTCTAGTCTATTCATTACACAATGGAACTGATGTGAAAAATAGAAGGGTCATTGAAAATTAAATGCATTTCTTATTGCATGTATCATTTAACAGGCACTGCTCTATCGCTTTGCGTAACTCTACTCGTATTTATTACCTGTTACCGTTACAATACTCTTCGGCTAAGAGCAATTCAAATAACTATTTATTACTGATGGGAGATATTCTCTAGTACTTGCATGCGTGTGTGTGTGTGTGTGTGTGTGTGTGTGAGTGTCTGTTATTATATTCTCTTATCAGTTTCAATTTATTTTAATGACATTTGTTTTTTTATCTAAAACATTGATGTTTAAATCTTCAAATTGATTGTTTAGTGATCATTAACCATAAAAGATGTCGCTTTTATATGCGAAGAAAATATTTTTTTGTTTATGTTTTATGCACTAAAAATCATTGTGAGGTCGAAGTCAAAAATAAACATAAGTATTTTTAATTTGTTTTGGGAAAGTGAAACTGATTGCAATTATCTTTAAATAAGATGCCTAATTTGGGGAATAACAATTTCATAACAGTAGTAAAACCTTTCTTAAGCTGAAAAAAAATTTAGAAAATGAAAAGGAATTCTTTACTATACAATTCACTGGTTTTAATGAATTAATAAAAAAAAAAAAAAACTCCAGCCTTATTTTGTAATTCTCGTAGATAAACTTTAATCTCGATCGGTAAAATGGCAAAAAAATTTCAAACTAATAAACCCATCGTTTAAAAAGTTTTAAGTCAACTTTAACTAAAGTATGTTCTTGCTCTATTATAGACAAGAAAAAGCATACTTTATGCCTTAAAAACTGTTTTAGAATTTAGTATAGCTGAAGTCATTCGGCTAATTGCCACTCAGAGTTTCGAACCGTAATTTAATTTCTACCGGTTTTCGGTTTCGTTTTTCAACTTTTATCGTTTCGGGTTACGTTGCGATTTTAAATTTTTTTTCGGCGCGAAACCGGTTTTTTTTGGGTGTTTGTATATTTCGTTGTTCTCTGGTATTTTTTGGGAGTTCTTGTTTAAACATATCGAATTTCATAGGTGGATGTTACCACCAAATGAACCATATAAAAATTATAATTTTTTAAATTTTTTTTCTTGTTTAAGGAACGAAGAAAATACCGAATTAAAAGTTCGTTCTGTTTAAGGTTACGGTTTTTTGTATTCAAAATATTTGGGTTCGGTTTGGTTATAAATTTCCAATTTTTTTCGGTTCGGTTCCGGTTCGAAGCTCTGTTGCCACCAAAATCTAAGATTACTATTATGTGAAACAATTAGTAAAATATATAGGAAATAACGCCGGCAGAATAACAGTACGAAAATGTTCATGGCCAAGCTTATGTTTTGTGGTAGCGAACACGTATTGTGAACTGAAATCAAATCTGTACAAATCTAAAATATTTCGCTGTGAATGGTTGTAAGCAAAAAAAAATAACTTTGTTCGTTTATTACGAATAAATCAATTTTTTGTGCAATTATTCCATATATTTTGAAATAGTTCTTCACAGCTTTTTCCGTGGATGCCTTATTTGACTGTTTAAGTTCAACATAATTACTTGGAAATATGTTTGAGAATTTATTTCGCAATATATGTTAAACGAGAAATGTATGCGATCCACAAGTGAACATATCGACCTCTTAGCGCCAAATGATCGTAAACGATATTTTGTAAAAAAAAACATGATTAATATCAATATTTTATGGATCTACGCGTAGTTTAAAATTTTAAATAAAAATATCAAAATTGTTGATAACTTTAAATATATATGTAGCGTGTTAGATTTGATCATAAGTCATGGGTAATACGAAGAAAAATAATATAATAAGAAGAAACCCCGTGTCCTGTGTGGGGTTGGCGCTAATGGATCGATATGGATGGAGTTGGAGATAGATTTTGACAATTGTGAACATTTTTCATTTCATTTAATTTTTATTGATAAATTTATTGAACGTGGAAACCTCTAGTGAAATGATATTGGGTCCGATTTTTCCATTATTTAGGATTTGTGAGAGCAAAGAAAAGCCAAACAATAGAAGAAAAAGTTCAGTCCTTTGGACCATGGCGACAACAAAATAACTACAAGATTTCTGATAAGTTTACTGAATGTAGACTAATCTAAAGACAATGAATGCCTACCACTTTCAACAACTAACAGAAGTTTTCACAGCTCGCCTGGAGGATTAGAAATAGAATAAAATAAATATGTGCATTGTAAAGTTTTTGCACTATGGCCTTCTTATGACACACTACATTTTATTCGAATACAAAGCAATTCATGACTTCGAAGTCAGCCAGTCTAATCGCCTTAATTAATTGTTCATCGGTGTAGTATAAATTGTTTCTGCATTGGTTAACAATACATCGCCGTATGAATTAATTAGAGCCCAAAGTTACACTGAAGAAATTTTACAGGAGGGGCAACAAATTTAAAAACATTTTTTTTTTATTTAATTAATATCCAAAAATGCTTTATATTAGGGGGTGTACGGAGATTTTTTTTTTGTGATACGATCTCATGTGCAGTAGAGAATAATCAAAAAACATTTTATAGATTTTTAGCGATGGATATTCAGCTTTAGCGAGTTACAGAATTCGGTGACTGGTATGACTTATTGTCGGTAGTGGCCAATATTTACAACTTGTAAAATCCTCGCAGCATAAGTTTTTTCAGTGCAATAGTTTTCATAATTTTTGTAAACACATCTAGACTGTAATACCACCCATAAAGTTTGCCCATAATAAGGCCATTCTCATCATGATGACCTTCAAGATAAATTCAACTTTTTAATTCGAAAAGCATAAAAATTTATTCAGTAAAATTTTCAATGAATAAAAGTTTCTCACGTTTGTTTAACAAAGGAAGCCAATACTATTTTGATAGATTGTTATAAAAAAAGCAGCGAAAACTTTATGAAATTTCATTTTAGAAACATTACAGAAACTAAAAAGAGAAAACTGCATATTCATTCACATAAAATCCAGGGTCAATAAAATAATTAAATAGAAGAAAAAAAAACTGATACGCACACACACACACATTCATACACAAGCGTGAATTGATTGAAATAAATAAATGAAAAAGTTGCCTTTAAGTATAAAATTGAAGTATTGACAGGCTCTATATAAATAAATCGAACGATGCATCCATCATTAATCAAAAGCTTATTAAAGTTATTAGAATTTTTATGTTTTTTTTTTTTTTTCAAATGAAGCCCACAAATTAACTGTCATACGGTGTATTCTTGAAAAAAATTTAAAATATTGATAAAGAATTGTAAATAAATTGTGGATGGACATGAGCCAGAAAATACAACGTTTAAGCTGACGCCATAGGCGTGGCACAACAGCTGAGATGAGTTGTGGTTTTTTTTTTTATTATTCTTTCACAGCAAATTGTTATAATTAAAAAAGAAAAGAAAAAATGGTGTTTATGTTAATACAGCTTTTACCAGCCGGTATTTTAATTAAAATCATACATTTATTATAAACATAAAATCTTTGTTTTATTAAACAAAACACTCTTTTTATGCACACATATGTATGTATGAACTCGTATGTATGTATGTATATGTTTGTGTGTGTGTGTGTGTGTTAAATCTCTTTAGCATATTAAAACCATTAGTTATGAAATTTATTAATTTTCATAATTAACATTTGCACTCTTGCTCATACTTGTACTGACACTTACTCTCACACACCCATACATGCAAATCATTTACGTTATAATGATTTTAGCGACATTCTAAGGAGATGATCCGATAATTTTCTTAAACAGATATTTATCGCAAGCGATTAACTCACTTTTTGATGGAAACGTTTCAACAGGGCAGTTTTCATTACTCTCACTGGCGAAAAGAAATGTAAAACTTGCATGCACGAAGTCTGGCGACAAGTGTCTCGAAAGTCACCAGTTCTGTCGACTAATTTGTTGACTTTTTGACGACATTGTTTAGCCAGCGTCTGCTTGTTATACTTTTCGTGATAGATTATTAAAAACGGCATGTTACGTTTCGATATTTTGATAATTTATTTATAAAATTTATTTCGTAACACATGAAAAATAACCAAAATATGCTAACTCTGCTAAATCTTATTATATTATAATTTGAATATCTCTTGCGAGAAAGAAAATAAACTACGTAGCCTTTGCAGAAATTATTTTATACAATAAATATTATATTATTCGATCTACATTTACTCAGTTCTAAAAACCTTTTATTTATAAGAAGTTAAATTTTAAAAATAATCCATTTAAGTGTTTTTAATTTTTTTTTGTTAATGTTCAATTTTATCAAGTAATTTTTTTTATACGGTAACACAGACAGCAAAGAACTTGGCTGATTATTACAGCTGTAATGTTTTCGCCGTAATTGTCCACCACCCTGCGAATTACACACCACGAACTTTTGTTTTGTTGTGCTATACGAAATTCGTCGTTCGTCCCGATTGTGTACCCAGCATAAATCATTATGCTGCCTTGGTTTATTTGCTTTGTTTTTTCTCTCCGCCCGCTGGTAGTGCAACTTCTTAAAAAAACACTCCCAAAGCCTTTTCAGTTTCCCCTCGTTATTTTTTTTTTTTTTAATTTTCTCAGGAATAAATAACATACATACGTACACAAACACTAATATTAAAATGACTTTTTATGGGCATAAAGGGTATCATTAGCCGTATGTATGTATGTTTCAGCGTTCATTTTTGCATCATAAGAGACTTGATGTCATTAAAAAAACTTGTTATAAAACATGGTTTCTGCACACAAAAAGAGCCAGAAAAAAAATCTAATACAACACCACCCTCTTCTTAATATCGGAGTAATTGCAATGTACCCATCTAAGTGGTGTGTGTGTGTGTGTGTGTGTGTATGAGTGTCAAAATGTTCAGTAGAATAGTGCTTACACACATACGTACGTACATGTGTAAGTAAAAAACAAGTTCATATCGCATTCAAGTTCTCATATTTTTTTATGACTTTCAATGTTAATTACTCGGGTGTAAAAAATGTCAAAAATTTTAATGGTTAAATTTTGCTAATTACAATTACTCGTATATGTTCCTCAGTTAAATGCTGAAAGATTTCTTTTTTAAAACCTTTTAACATGAGTATATGGAAAAGGATGATTTACATAAATTAAAAAAAAACACAAAAAAATCTTGTTTAAAGCTGGTGATATTTCTCTTTCCATAGAAAAGGGGATAATTTAAAAGGGTACTAACTGCTTTAGCATTATAGGCCTATAGTAGCGGTTGTTGGGTCCATGAAGTAGAATATCAATGACACACTGAACGGAGATTTTGTGAAGATGTCGCAAATGGTTCGATTTTAACCCGCGTAGGACCCACCGGAGACGGGTGACAGAAAGTGCAGCGCCCTAAAATAGTTATGCTTGTTATAGATATTAAGGAATCAAAAGCACTTGAAGATTTCAGTACGAAAGTTCGTTGAAAGGATAACATTTAAGAAGTCTCAAAAGAGACATCGATGCCTTTGAGAAACCTTAAAAATATATTTCAAGTGGGTGTTGCGTATATGTTATTTAAGCGATGAAAATTATCCTAAAATTATTAAAGAAGTAGTAAAAAATTAAACTTCATTTTCTAGCTGTAGCCGCGTTTTCAAACGTGATTTAGTTCTATTTCATTTTAGAACATTGATGCCCAATTCACCAAACAATTGCAAGGCAAATTCATTACCACGTAAACTCACTTGGCAAATTCGCCAGTCAGCTGATACATGAATTTGTAACGTATTTTTGTGCCGAACGTCAAAGTTTGTTTACTCTTGTGACAAAGTTAAGAAAAGTGGTTGTAAATAATTTTATAATTATAATAATATAATACTATAATAATAAGAATGCAAAATATATTCCTATTTGTAATAATTAATTTAAATTTTACTTACATTGCAATAATTAAACACGTTCTTTTTAGGTTATGTTATACATATTTAACAAAACACATTTATACAAAAAAAATTTGACGTTTGGACGAAAAGCGAATTGACGAATTCGCCTTGTGACAACCTTGTATTAGTAAACCTTGAACAATTGTTTATAAACCACACCTCATTCTGTTTTACGCACTTGAATTTTAGTCGTCAAAGAGACGGCGACGACTCAACATGGTTATTAGCTGTTGCAACATTTTTCCAAATACAGAGTGTAAGATACATTTTTATAAAACATAATTTACTTCCACGAAACTGCCATAAAAGCTTAATTGTAAAACGTTCTTATTTGAGTTTTCGTGTATACAATTCTTACTTTTAATTTTTTAACATTGGCGCAGCAAACACTTTAGAAAATCGTAACATTTCCCTACAGTTTGTTCTTCAAAAATTTTAAATGTAAAATTTAAATTTTTCGTTATTCTACCAAGTAAAGAAATAGCAAATATATTAAGAACTGTGGTGCTATTATAGATTTCTTACAACCAAAATTTATTTCTTGTGGCGAAATTTTAGTGAAAATCTTGGCGCTCACTTTTGCCTGTCATTGTACTTCAAAATTCTCTTAACTATGATTAACCATGATTAAGAATCTGAGCACACTCTTCTTATGTCACCTCTTCATCATCATCACCACAGCATCATCATCACAACAGCATCATGTTGTCGTTGATGCGAACGAATACTTTTGCTTTTGTATTTTATTCTTCATCAAAATAATCATCAGTGAGCCAAAGGAGCAAACACACGAAATGATTGGAATCGTACAACACATGATTAAAATCTCAGAAACAACAACAACAACAGCCGAATGATTGGAATATTTAAAAATCTGCAGCGAATATGTGTGAATGGGTTTTTTTCCGGATTGTTTGAATGAGTGTGAGTTTTTTTTTTACCACTCTGATATGTGTTCAAATTCGAGTGAATTTTCCATTTAAAATATGGGGCTATTTTGCATTATTTTGGTGTAATATTTCATAGAAAATATGAGAATTATTATATGAGAGCCTCTTTTATTTCACACTTGGGGGCGGGGTTTATTTCAAGGGGCTCTATTTCGCAGCGCATTTTAATTTTAATAAAACTTGCTTAAAGTAGATAATTTAAATTAAAGAATAAAAGATTAGTACTTCGTCTGATGCATAGTTCACCATTCAACTACAGCTTCAGTTACATTCACTCAAATACAAAATGCATAGAATTTCATTTGAGCGGTTAATGAAGTTAAATTTTCGAAAAATCAATCGATAATTGTTTAACCGCTATCGATTGCATACTCTGCTGGCCATGCAAAGAAAACTGACACAAACAACACCATACGCCATATGAAAATGCATTTAAAGCGCATACGCGTTTTATAATATCATCGGATTGCTTTTTATATACTGGTATTTAAAAATTACACAGTTATATTTTGCATTTAATTTCTGTGAAATCGCAAAAATACAACAACAACCACAACATCAACAAGAAAATATATAAATAAATTAAAGATAAAAGAAAAAATAATGCACATACTGTGTAGTTCTGCTGTCACATGCAATGTTTTCAAATGAATTGTTAATTACACAAATTAACGCAAATTTTCATACAATTTTCCACTATCGCATACACGCGCTTACCCATACGAACGTATAATTGTTTTAAATTGTATGTATACGTGTGTGTGTGTGTATTTAAAAGTGTCTATTGTTTTTATTTAATGTTTATTGTTCATGCCAAATACGTATTGCTGTTGAATTTTTCATTTATTTTATTTCGTTTCATATCGAATTTTCATTCTTATTGCACCAGCAATTGTTAGTAAAATAATGATGGGTTTAATTTTCACAGAACGAGAAGTGACAATTTGTTTTAAATAATGTTTTAATCATGTTTTTTTTTTTCTTTTTTTTTTTATAAATAAATCAGATTCTAATGGCACAAATTTTAAATTGGTTTTGTTTATTAATATAATAATTTTTCTTGTTTGTTATAAAATAAATAGATTTGTTACTTCAACCGGTTGGATGGTTAAAATTAAAGAAAACATGCAAAATTTAAGGGGGGAGTTGGGCTGATAAATAAATGAAATACTATTAGCTTTTTGAAAACTAAAAATCACTGTACACGAGAGACTTCCCCACAAAAAATAGTTTAGTGGGATCAAATCGCATGATCTTGCTTACCAAACTCACCTCTCAATAGGTGCGTAGTATCGCGTGCTGTGTGGTTCGAATTCAATTCTTCCATTTTGTCCAAAAAACCATCCAAATGTCACCCAATTGTTAACAACGTCAAAGGAAATTACATATTTCGGTCATCAATGAAAACGGCAATTTCATTTCCAGTCCACACTACCTTACCTTTTTTTTAGCACACATGTCATATTTAACAAATCAGGCGGTTATGTAGGATTTTGAATCAGGGCCTTAAGACCTACGAGTTATAAAATTTTTGCAGAAGAAAAACCCTGTTGTTTTGGTACGGATGTGGAAAGGGAAAAAGCACAATTTTAAAATTAGAAATTAATAAAATATAAAGAGATATTCCCAAAATAAATTCAGTTAATATACAATTTTTTTTTAATTTTAATTACAACTGTGAAGATGCACATCGGCAGAGTTGAATGCGTTTTCCATGAATTCAAGAGATAATAAATCTTGTTAAAAATGAATTCAGTTAAAGAAGTACATGATAATACCAACGGATAGTGAACGCATTCACCCTTTTTTGCTGGGTTGGGCTGATTATGTTCGATGAAAATTACCTGCACGTATACATAATGCTGTATAACGTATACGCTACGGCTCCCACTACAATATGTACCTGCCCAGGGGATATTTGACGTGTTTTTTGTAACACTTTAGAGGATCCAGGAACTGTAACTACATCTTCATTCTTTTACAAAGCCATAAGTGCCATGTGATTGACATAAGTTTGAATGTTCTCTCGCAAGCAAATATTTTATTCAACACTTTCTGTCTGTTGCAAAACGTTCTGACTTGCATTTACATCTCTTGATATTTTTTAAAACTAACAATTCTTTCAAAATACTGCAATCAAATCAAAACAGCAGCTATAAATTTCGTTTTAATAAATTCAGGCAATAAAAATTAATTATACGCAAATAAATAATGCCCCAAAAATAAAGATGCATTCGAACTGCATATGCAAAATAAAACTGTATTTTTAAGTTAAATTGTCACGACTTTTTGTTGCTGTTGCTTGTTTTTTTTTTAATTTTCTCGTTTTTTGGCAATAAATACAAACCACACAAATTGTTAAATTGAGGGTTAAATTTACAAATGAAAACACACACACACACACACGGGTATGGACAATGCACATATACCAGCAAAATGCATAAACACATACATATGCAGTTGGTTTTCATTATGAAAATAGGAATACGAGCGTATGAGCATAAAATTGTGAATGCCAATTGTTGAAATAAAATGCATTTTGCTAAACGAACGAAACTACAATAGACCAGCACTCACACACACACACTCACACACACACACTCACACACACACACACACACGCACATACATTTGTGTATGCAAAAATGAAATGCAATGAACTGTAATGTGATTCGTTTATTTGCTGGCTTCATGTTTTTTTCTACTTCTCAGTGCAACATTTCGTTGTCGTCTCTAAAAGGGAGGCATACAGCTGGACTGTGGAATCGAGCAGTGGAAGGGTGGCTGTAATAGATGGCCGGGTCTAGGGGCTATTACGTTGAAGGTGACTGGGTCTTGCTGAGCAAATAAAAAAAAAAAAAAATAAAAAATAAAAAAAGCAAATACAAAATTGCTTGGAATTTTATTTGGATGCGTAACATGACAACAAAATGGCCAAAACAACAAACCTCTATAATTTACCATAGTTTATGACCGCGTTGTGGCAATAAAATCGCCAACAACAGCTATAATTCATTTGGCCATGTGCAGCACACGGACACACAGCCACATTCACAATTTTAATGAATGGCATTTAGCATACTCTCGTACAAACACTGCAATGCGCTACAATGGTACAACGCGGCAACCGAAACAGCAACAGCCGAACAAACAAACAAAACCAAAACTAGCATAAACATACAAAAGAAACACACCAAAAAAAAAAAAAAGAAAAAAGGAAAAAAAACAGATCATGAAATATAAAAAAAGGGAACAATGCAAAGTCCGTATGCATGCACTAGTTTCGCGGGAGTAATTTGTAACTTGATACACCAGCTACAAGTATCTCTTATTAAAATATGCGCCTACCGATTTCCCATACGGTGCCTTTATTTACGGCTAATAATTGTGCGTGCAATAAATAACATCTGCCAAGACCCATCAAGCTGCTAAGAAACGAATTTATAATAAAAAAAAAACGACAAACTTGAATAGACCTTAAAGCACGATGAAACACAAAAAAAACTCAAAGTCCATGTGCTAAGAAAAATATTTTAAAAAGCTGTTGTTGTTAAATGAAATTTTTGTCTTATTTTGGCGGCATCTAAGGACAATTTGTGCAGGGAATTGTGAACTCGTGGTATCCAAACTGATTGTAAATACACAACTGCAACGAACAGTGCTTTGTTTCATTGTTAGAAATGCAAAACTGCTGTGTAATTTAACATTATGGTTCATATATGCTTTTTCTACGACCACAGCTTCAGATCTGCATTGCGCCGGAAGGGGGAAAATTGGTTTTGAGATGCACGTCTTGAGACGGGGTTTTCTTTAGTTTCTTAATTCATACGAGTTGCTCTGACTGGAGAATATTTCTTGTGTGTGAAGATGCATTTTAAAATACTCTATGTAAATGTAGACACAAACCTATGTGCTTAACAGAGCTCTGTGAACGTATTAATACATTTTTATTCTCTGCGATTAGCGGTCCCACGTATGCCAAGCGTGCACCGGAACTGAGGAAAGGTAAAGTGATAGAGATGACAGGTGGAAGAAACTTCATTATTTTTACAACTCTGCTTTTGCGCGTTTTTAATTGTTTTTTTCTTTATAGCAGTGTTAAAGCGTGCCTGATGTCAAGGAGTCGTACCTAATTTTGAAGCTGTGTTTTAGTAGACATTCAGATTAATTATTTTACTTCGCGGATGAGGCTACACAACACCGAAGAAGGAGGGCGCTATGATGTTTCTTGTGCATTTGCATCAGCTGAAGCGGATACTATTCAGTGACCAGTGACTATGCCTTCGCCACTGAAACCTTCCGACAACAACTGACACACAAAGACACACTAATGCAACATCAGAAAAATGCGAGATGTTTATTTTTATTTTAAAATTTTTGGTCTGAAACTGGGGTTGAACCCAGGTCTGTTTTTGGATTCGTAGTCAACGTGCAGACTACCATCCATCGTGCCATCGCCACCCTCTTGTTGTTTTTCTGAGGGGTGAAAAATTGTTTTTTTTATAAAAATTATGAAAAACTTATGTTCGGTGCAACCTAATCACACAGGCGTAGCAGATACGGCTCCGAGCAGGCTCTTCATTACCGAGCAAAAAAAGGCATGTAAAAGAAATAGCTAAGGCATGGTTCTGTTGTAAATTAACTGGTTCAACTTAGCTGAAGAACGCATGATTTTAACAAGGGGGTGTCATTGGCGCGCATGTGTTCACATTTGATAAAACAAATCGTCATTTAAATGACTGCTTAGAACCCATAAATCTTTCATGATTATGTTGCGTTTTAGCATGGGTTAATGAGTTCCTGTAACACATTTAACAATTAATTTAAATTATAATTACAACCACCCAGTTGTTCATATGAATTAATCGCCAGAGTTGCATGTGTTTCCCGTGAGTTCAAAAGTAGCAATCTTGTTGCCATTATGGCATTAAAAATGCATTCAGATAAAGAATTGCTTAAGAAGTCATGCGAAGAGCAATTCATACTGAACGCATTCACTTTTTTTCTGCCATGTAATTTGCATCTACTGATAACCACGCACCACGCACAGTATATAAAAGAACGCTGTACTTGAAAATGTAGCCGCCTTCGAAAACATCATGTTGTTCCCTTCTGCTAGTTTTTGTCAGTCTGTTTTTTTTTCTTTTTTATCTGGGACCAGCACTCAGGAGATGACCCCTACACATGCGATGCATTGTGCTAAAACTATAGGAAAAAGATAGTTAGAGAAACGACAGGAGGTGAAGCTTAATTAATAATTTTACAGCTCTTCTTTTTGCACGTTCTTTGTTTATATCACTGTTGAAGCTTCGGTTTAGTAGCCATTTTTATTATTGTTGGGGGTGCTGATGGCGAGTAGTCAGCGTGTTGGCTCTGCAACCAGAAAGACCCAGGTTCGATCCCAGCCGGGTCAAATCAGAAAAAAAATTTTTCTGAGTTTTCTGTGCTACAGCACCCTCCTTCGTCGGTATTTGAGCAATAAAACGTCGGCGAAGTAAAATAATAAATAAAATGGCTCCATTAGCTTAAAAATAATGCGTCAAAAAACATCAGAGACGCCGCAACTTTGCTTTATAATTTACACGCAACTGCAGAGTTGTGCAAGAATTAAGCTCTATCTTCCTACCACTTTCACCACCTGTCTATTTCTTCCCTATCCTTCTCTCTAGTTCCAGTGCAATGCATTGCATATGTAGGGGATAGCCCCTGAGCACTGGTCCAAGATAAAAAAAAAAAAAAAAAATTGTTTTACTTCGCCGGTGCTACACGTGTAATTTTGAATACCTGTATGATAACGCATTTAAAATTGAAAAATTTTAAACTATTGCGCAAATAAATAATATTTTTCTGCTTTTGGGAAAGTCGGCGATGCGCCTGTATTTATTGCTCCAACCTCATCCAATCATTTTCAGTCATCGAAAATGCCTAAAAATGTATAAAAAGTTCGAGGTGTTTATAGAATTCATTCGCATGCAGCGTTATAATTTGAACTAAAAAAATAGAAAGTGGCAAAGCGAATATGCCAGCAATTGCAGATATTAAATGTTGCGTAAGTACTCGTATCTCTGGTGGACTTAATTTGTTTGTTACCCTTTTTGGGTTCATTCAGTCAGTCCATCGTCTTTTCACGCACTCACTCACTCACTCATTCATTTATTGATTCTTGTCTCTTATTGCGTTTAGCTGTGTGAGTGTGTAATGAACAAGCTTTAATATTCAATTCATGCAAATTTCAGCAGCAGCCACGCATTTCAAATACTTATGAATCTACTTACATGCATTCCTACATACACACATGCACACATCCAAACACACACATACATACATATGTATGTGTTTATGTTATATGTGGACATGATGTGTGCAGATTCATCCATACTCAAGCAAACAATTGATTTTGTACAGCATAATTTGTTGTTGCTGTTGTTGTTGTTGCTGTTGCTGTTGCTGTTGCTGTTGCTGTTGCTGTTGCATACAAACACTGCTGGCTGTTTGCTGCAATGCGTGCAAAACTAATTAAATTATTTATTCAAATGTTACCACAAAATGACACAAAAGTGGTCTTTCGCACTGAGGCGGGATGGATGTGGTGCGTACTCCACAACAACCAATTTATTTTTATTTATTTTTTTTTTTTTGGTATCCCCAGTGCCAACGTGAAGAAGCAGAGAGATATGTATGCCACAGAAATGTTTAAAAAAAATATAAAATACACAACAACCTTAAAAAATACAATTAAAATTATGGCTTTTAACAGCCAGAATCAGTTAAACAAAATGAAAAAGTACAAAAGAACAACAACAAAATTAAATTAAATCGATTTTGTGGCATTAACTGGGCAAGGTTCAACATCATATTAAATGGTCAATGAAGTTCGCCATTTTTTCCCTTCGTTTGCTAGTTATTATTGTTGTTGTTGTTGTTGTTGTTGTTGTTGTTGTTGTTGTTGTTGGTTTGGTTATTTAATTTCAATATGTAAAAGAGGCCTGCGACAACTAGAATTAAAAAAAAAATGCACCATTAAGCATTCATGTGGTTGTTGCAGTAAAAAAAAGAAAAAGAAAAAACTCAAACAAATATTTGCAACAACTGAGAAAAGCGAAGGACGCCTGTTTCTATAACCGCAAAACTGTCTAGACTACTGCAAAAAAATACTAAAATGCATCCATCCAGCGAGGCGTCCATTCATCTACTATTCTCCCGGGAACGTAGACAGGATAGCATTTCTGAAATTACTTTCGAATTAAAGACAACTCGGTGGTCATTTCAAATTTTCAACATTTATTTACGCCGCAAGGCAAAAAAATTTTATATTTAAAGAACTTTTATGCCTGCCCTTTTACATGGTTGCATATTTGCACTTCTGGTCTTAAACAGGACATCAGTGGAGGCATAGCAAATGCTTGGCTCCTGTTTGTCGTTATAATTCTTGCTTATAACACGCAAACCTTTTTAGACAAACAACCAAAAAAAAAAAACAAAGAAAAAAAGATCAGTTTTACTACGGCAACCAGTATGTGTGGACGAATTAAAAATTCTTTAATCCTCCACCTTCTCTCCATTAATTTCCATAATCAATTCGGTTTCAAGTTTGTTTTTCTAAAAAAACGTTTTACAATTTTTCTTGGCTTTTTGAGCTTTAAGCGCGTGATATTTTCTTTTGCTTTTTCCTCTTTCAAATTGGTCAATTAAGTTCATGTTTTGGCTTTTTGTTCTTCAAGCTGTTGTTGTTGTTGTTATTGGTTGCAGTAAGTGTGTGTGTGTGTGTGTGTGTGTTTATTTTTTTTATGGGCAGAATTAAACTCCTTCATTGAAGCTTATCTTGATTTCTTGATCGAGCATCGTTGTTGTCAACTTGTGAAACTGTTGTTTGTTGAATGTTGAATGAATACGGACAGAAAAAACAACAAAAACAAAAAGAATTAAATCTGATGATGCCTGACCGCACTTGCTTTTTTTTTGCTCTGCATCTTTTATTTATTTAATTTTTTTTCAGAGTTTATAAATATTTCCAACTTAAAGATTTATCTACATCCGGCATTAAATGACCAGACCATTAAGTTAACTCTGTGAAAGAAAATTGCCACAGTCTTCTAAGCATCAGGTAAACGCTACTGCTGCATCTTAAATTTGTTAAGAAAAACGAGTTTTTAAGTCTATATTATCCCCCCAAAATATCATGCCCATGCATGTCACAGTTTATTGAGAAATTTGCTTATTCGCCTAATTCGAAACAACATGAATCGAAGTATTAGAATTTTCTAAAAAACTGGTCACATAAAAATTCTTTAGAAAATTGTTACAAACAGTTCATTAGTTGCAGTCATTATTACATGTGTGTTGCAAACAGAAAAAAATAAAATAATAATAATTTCAGCAGGTAGAGCAGATCCTTTTGTAGTTCACCAATTCTCGGTAAGACTTTTAGCCAGTACCCACAATTATTCGCAAATCACAATCAAGTAAAACTTCGCAAAATTGCATGTAATGCAATGATATTTCAAAGAAAATGTTGTACGTATTGTTTGAGTTTTACGAAAGAAAGAAGAATGCCAAATTACGGTATTCAATTCGAATAGAAATTTCAAACAAACTTTTATTAAAATCAATAGGAATTTCGTACGATATCAAATGCCGTCATTTGGGCTCTGATGCAACTTAAAGCCAACGAAAAAAAATTCGATTCATTTGTAGGCAAGAGTTCCCGTCTTAAATTACGGTGAGTTGTATGTTCAACGATTATTTTTTTGTATTGAAGTAACACTCAGGCAACGATTCTAGGAATCGGAAAGGAGTTGGAATTTTTTATTAGTCAAAACTTCGGGTAGTTTCGATTTTGAGCCATTCTGTAATAAAGAAGCTGGTACACAAAATTATAGTTTACTATTTTTTTGTTATATGTGCTCACCGATGAACTGGTACTTTTTTAAAAAGTATTTGTTTTATAACAAATTTTTTTGGAAAGTACTTATTTATAATGGTACTTTTTTAAAATGTAATTTTGGAAAGGTACTTTTTAAAAAAGTGTTAGGTTTAGAGGTCCTTTTCTAAAAAGTACATTCATTAAAGGTACTTTTTTAAAAAGTATTCGCATTAAAGGTACTTTTTTAAAGAGTACTTGCTTTAAAGGTACTTCTATGGAAGGTACTTTTTTAAAATATAATTTTGGAAAGTTACTTTTTTAAAATGTGCTTGTTTTGAAGCTGCTTTCATAAAAAGTACTAATTTATAAGCTACTTTTATAAGTGAACGTTTTAAAATTTTGTGTTTTTTTCATAAAGTACTATCCCTTAAGGTAAATTTTTAAAAAGTACTGTTTTAAAACGTGATTTTTTAAAATGTAAATTATAATTCTTTAATATGCGAGTTCTTTAGAATGGGCTACAGGGGCCTCCCAAAAAGCAATATTGTGTGAGATTTTTTAAGGGTGGAAAATAAATTTTTTATTATCGATTTAAGTCTTCTTCTTTTAAACCCAATTAAATATAATTCTTTAGAATTTAATACGCAAATAGTTAATTTAAAATTAGTCATTAATAATAAAAAAAAATTTGTTCGAGTGGAATGCCCGTTGTTAGAGACCATGTATGCCACTTACCAGCTTCCTAAAGTCCACAAATTTCTTCTAAATTATGTTCTGAGAGATTCCTGCAAGAATGACCCGTTTACAGTTGTTCCTGTTATTTTTGGCAACAGATCTGAATTTCTTGACTGATCTGAAAGCAGTAAAATTCCCGAGTGCTGGTCCAAGATAAAAAAAAAGTACTGCAGTAAACACTTTGCTGTAGTAAAATTAAGTTATAGTTCAGTAGGCAGTAAAATTTTACTGGTTACTGCTACAGCTAATGCATTACAAATAGAATGCAGTATGCCCATGTAAGTTTTGAAGGATGATGCTGCACACTACCAATGAAGGAAGCCGTTTTGATGTTACTTGTGGATTATTGAGTAACAGCTGATCCACTTTTTGTTAGTTAAATTTTGATCGAAAAAATTATAAACGTTCCGCGCTTTTATGGAGTTTCGACTGCAAAACATGTGAAAAATAAAATAATTTTTTTTTTCATTAAATAAGAAGACGATATGAAACAAACGTTGCATTGTGTGCATTTTCTGCGTGGTTTTCTAAAGCTTTTAATGTTAAAACTGTTCACCATGAGCTGGTTGTCAGCAAGAAGACATGCTTCAAGGTTGTGGGAAGAAATAAAAATTAAACATAACTGATGTCTAACGCATAAACGTTAGGCAAGCACGTGTATAACGATTTTAATCGTTTACAGCTTAAAAGTTTGCAAATGAAATTTTCGCCAGAGTGTGGCCATGGTTTTGCTGATAATTGTACTTCAGAACGGCCGAGATGGACACAGCAAGATTATCTGCAATTTTATGTAAATATTTCTTTGAAGTTTTTGGTCGGCGTAAATTTTTATATTTTTAATTGTACTTGATTATATGGTTTCTTATTTTTTCTAATATAATGAAAAAAGAGGGAGAAATTGACTGATTGACCAGGCGTAGCCGGTTGACATTTTACACTTAAAAGTGTTGCGGCTTAAAACGTCATCTTAAGGTGTGGTTGCGTATATTCGATGCCATCCAATCAATTTACTCAAATATAGACAAACCCCAGCTGATAGTTAAGTAAGCAATTCGGCTAAGAATATTTAAGTCTTTGTTTTGTTTTATGTTTTTTGCCTTTTATTGTTATTTTGTCTCAGCCCTCTCACACGTTTACTTCAAAAGCAATTTATCTTTGGTTAACCTTTTTATTGGAGTTTCATTTTTGTCCATGGCAAAGACTTAATACACATTTCCGTTTCTTTTTTTATTGAAATTATGTTATTTTTTTTATTTATTTATTAAACCTGCAGGCCATCAATACTAGTTTTGTTATTTGGCTCTTTCTTTTATTCAAGCCCGCATTAGAGAAACAAAATTCTTAATCTATAAAAGTTTAAATAATTTTTGTGTGAATGAATGTTTGAGCTTGAACATTTTAAGTGAATTGACTTTAAGCGCAGCACGAGATTTGACAAGTGGCTTTGTCACCATTTGTTTGACTCTGCGGCTCTCTGGCCTTTTTTGAAGTGTGGCTTTAAAATGATTTGAAATGATAATAGTGATTAATCAAATTCACTTTTTTTATTAGCAAATGATTGATACTCGAGGGAACATGAATGGTATTTTTTCTTGTGTGTAAATGAATTGAAAATTTTTAGAACGCATTGTGTTTTCGAATTGTTGTGAATAATGTTAACTACCCTCGTATAAAAACACAAACAAATTTCTTTGCGTTTTTCATTATAAAAAGCAACATATTTATTTATTTCGTTCTTGTAATTTTTAGCAGCAATTAAAATATAAAATATTATTTTACGTAATTCAAAACTTACAACAACAACAAAAAAAACTTATATAATGTTAACAACACTTTTGTAAACAAGACTCAAGATATAAATTAATAAATTCTGGAAAATCTTGTAAATGAGTGTGAATTTGTGTAAAATTACTTGTGTTTTTGTCTTTCAGTATTAAAAACTAATAATGCAATTTAAGAAAGAAGAACAAAATATTTGTGTACGTTTGTCCTTTATTATAATTTATGAAACCATAAAAAGTAATAAAACCAGAACAAATTTGTTTCGTTTCTTTTTTTTTTCTTTTCTTCCTAAAACCGATGAAAAACTATTTGAAGATAAATCGTACTGAAGGAAATCATGTCTTGAGAAGTTTTCTCTTCATTACATTATCTTCCAATACACAAATGGCATAACACCTTAACTTTTCAGAATTACATACATACGAGTAGTACATAGTTATTTGTATTGGAATTTAGAAGAAAACTTCAAGGAAACATTTTCATAGATGCATGTGTGAATGGATGTACATTATGAAGACAGTAGTTGAAAAGAATGCATTTCTTGACTTGTACAAATTTTTTTTTCTTGGGCCAATGCTCAGGAAATCTCCGCTACGTATTTATTCAAAGAATTGAAAGGGAATTAGTTGGATGGGATAGTGTGGAGAAGAGACAGTTAGTGAAAAGATAGAGTGTTTAATTTTGTTACAACTCTACAGTAATGCTTTTTTTTTTCTTCTCGTTTTAGATAATTATCCATAAAAACTCTCAAAATTTATGGCAGTAGCAAATTTCTGCAACAATGTCGGCCTTGAGTTCAAGCTTGGTCTCGGGCCCACATATACTCGTTCGTTCAAATAACCTCAAAAAGTATTCTGGTTCTGGTGGAAACGTTTGACAATTAATTTCCGAGTTTCTGGAATTTCTTCCCTCTCTTAAAAGAGCACATAATTGCGAAGCTAAAAACGGGGGTCTTTTAAGTGACATTATTTTCCAAACACAGTGTACAAAAATATTTTCGTGTGGAAATAAAATTAAATTTAAATACCCAAGACAGGAACCATTTCTTTTAGCAGAGATCTTTTTCTAGTTAACAGAGCACTGTTAGGCAGTTAACAGCGGTACTACTTTTGATGAAATTTTCAAGATTATTATTTTTTTTTCTTTTTATTTTGAAGCAGCACTCAGGTGCATTATGCTGGAACAAGAAGAAAGGGATAGTAGGAGAAATGATAGAAGGTGAAGCTTCACTCTCTTACAACAGTGCTTTTTGCACGTTCTTTTGTTTTTATAGCAGTGTTTTGTAACGTCTCTGATGTCAAGGAGACGTATTAAATTTTGAAGCTTCGTTTTTAGTAGCCATTTTTATTAATTATTTTACTTCGCCGATACTTGCGGAAATGTGGTGACATCCAGATGTATTCCACTGTATGTAAATGATGCATCAGGTACTCCTCTAACGATCAGAAAAGCGTGTACAAATCCAAATCAGGCTAAAGTTAGTAAGGGTGGCGATGGCACGATGGATGGTAGTCTGCACGTTGACTACACAACCAAAAAACAGACCTGGGTTCAACCCCAGTTTCAGACAAAAAAAAAAATTTTTTAAATAAAAATAAACATCTCGAATTTTTCTGATGTGCATTAGTGTGTCTTTGTGTGTGAGTTGTTGTCGGAAGGTTTCAGTGGCGAAGGCATAGTCACTGGTCACTGAACAATACCGGCTTCAGCTGATGGCAATCCACAATCGCATCAGAACGCCCTCCTTCGTCGGTATTGTGTAGCACCGGCGAAGTAAAACAATAATAAAAATAGCTACTAAACCGAAGCTTCAGCACTGCTACGAGTATAAAAACAAAAGAACGTGCGAAAGCAGAGCTGCAAAATAATTAATTAAGCTTCACCTCCTGTCGTTTCTCCTACTATACCTTTCCTATAGTTCCCAGCACAATGCTTCGCATGTGTAGGAGTCATCTCCTGAGTGCTGGTCCTAGATAAAAAAAAAAAAAAAAAAAAAAAACTTTTTAGGCATTTGTATTGTGCGTTTATTTGAAAAAATCAAGTTAGTAGAAGATGTTCCGACCTTTTTGGACATAAATATTTAGCGCTTTTTAGCGTTTTTCGTTTACTTCGGGCTTTTAGCTTGGCATAGCATCTGAAATTAGTTGGGCATGAATTTGTTATATTTGAAATTGTGCTTAATTTAATTACTCCCTTAAATACTTTGACTCTTTTACAAGCCTGCAAATAGAGTTTTGTTTTGCAATTGCAATAATGGACAGCAAATATATAATTTTTAGTGGAAGTAGTACTTGTTGTTGTAGTAGTTAGTAGTTTACAAACATGTTTAAATACTTGTACAAGTTCATATGTAGTGTTGTCTAATGGTTGTTATTTGTGCTAAAGAAAAAGTGTCCTTTTTTAATAAAAAAAAAATTGTAAAAGAAAATGGACAAAGTGCTTTTTCTTTTTCTGTCTTTTCTACATACAACATCATGTAAGTTGAAACACTTACTTGGTCTCTTTGCATACGGGTTTGTTTAATTCAGTGAACGAACGTACTACATTTTAAGAGCATAGATAGACCAAGGCGTGGTAAAATGGCAAACAATTTCAAATACATAATTTCGCAAAGAAAAAAAAATGCAAAACTTGTTTTTTTATTGCTCCGTTAAAGTCTACAGTGTGGCGACAAATAAGTAAGAACCGGGATGGTGATAAAGAAGACTACGCGAAAATGTAACAATTTTAGAAGAATTGTTTAAAAAATATTTTGTGTGGCTACTTTTAGTGGTCCTACGAAGAGAATCGTATGAATTAAATCACCGAACAGAGTATCATTAATAAAAGAATATTTCGTTGAAATGTTATATTTCTATGTTTGGTGGTGTTGAAACATTAGTCGAAGTAACATATCACATTCGACATAAGGAAAGGCATTCGACATAGGAGTATGCACGTGGATATATAAATGATTGGTTGACATCTTAGCGGTGAAACTGGGAAGACCTTCTTATCTCAGGGCTTAATAAAGGACTGCATAGGCTTGTTTTCGATTGAATTACCATTCATATCTAACTGCTAAGGAATGCGTTATAGAAGTCCTTCCCTAGAAGAGATAAGCTACAGATTCCACACTTACTTCTATGAGAAGGCAGCAGAGAAGGAGTAACATTTATTGTTTTTTTGCCAAACCAAAAGCAAAAAAGCAGCATTAGAATGTCTTCCAGAATCTGAAACGAAAGGCATACCCCGCAATGTCAATGTGTGTAAAACAGATATGTGCAAGCAGGCCTGCTACATCCAAAATAAGTAGAACAGAGGCCTTATAGAAGACAACCGTGACCCTTCTTTTCCCGCTGCGATACAGACGATTTAATAAACAAAACGATCCTTTTTTTCTTGTTATTGCAATAAAATGACCAACTCTACTCGACTCGAAAAGCAAGTCCATACGTGTACAAAAAAAGGTTAATTTAGTTTTTAATAAGCAAATATTTAAAGGATATATGAAGGCGTTTTCATTTCTGCAAAAATGTTACGTATATGCTGGATCTTGTTACTACTCTTGTGCCATTCTGAAAAGAGATCACGTTACTTTCTAAATATGTTGCACCATTAACTGGCAAAATATGTAACATATTAGAACCTCTACTCTCAATTAGGGGGGATATACTGAAGGGGGTTAAATCTTTGATATAGAACTTTTATTTTTGTGCTTTAAGTACATAAAGCGGGAGGTTTTTTTAAAGAAAAATTATTTTTATTTTTTTATCGATGAATTTATGCTAAAAAACCGTAGAAACAGTAAAAAGCGAAGTTCAGTCTCAAGTACTTTGTGGTAATAAAATATGTATCACTTTTTAAAAATATTGGCAAGAAAGTGTCATCCATCGAAAGTGCAACACTTTTGTGCAGAAATGAAATCATCATCAGGCTTTAATTTCTTTAATTATTTCGGATTCCCAAAACGCTTGAGAACGTAATTTGGTAGTGACAATAATTTAAAAAATACTCAGCGCCCTTTTTTCTTGGGCCAGTGCTCAGGAGATGTCCGGTACGTATCAATACATGCACGTTTGCAGTGCTTATGTAGGGGAAATCCCCTGAACACTGGTGCAAGAAAAAAAAGTATAAAGTTTCTGTAGGCATAGCACAGTTAACTGGGAACTGTTGACTGTTGGCGCGTGCCAACAACCTTTTTTAATCAATTTTGGAACTTCTTTGAAATTTATTACATATAAAGTCTTCGAGATTTTAAATTGTGAATAACATTAAATGTTCTTGTTTTTCCAACCATTTACTGTATCCTTAATGGATGAGCCTAGAATATTGCAAACAAAAATACTATTCTTTGAACTGTGTTACAGTTTCTTTATGAGTGTAAGTCTGAAAGTGTTTATTGGACAGTGGCCTGTTTTGTAAAAAGGATCGCGTTGCAAAACATGTGTTAAATCATCATTTAACACAAACGGGAAAAACAACATGCATTAAAAAATGCATGTTCTTACATGCTTTCAGCATTTATACAAAACATGGCTAAGAAAATAAGGAGAATAAAAAATTTACTAAGAGCAACGTTAGAACAGCGAAGTATTAATATAAATAAAGTATAAAAAAGGAAAAAGAAATTATGAGAAACTCGTTGAAACAATTACCGCCGATTTTCCTTCATTCAGCAGCAGCAGATGATTTTTTTTTCTTCTTTTTCTGAATGCTACAGAAGGGAGAAAATGCAAATATTTAATATTTACAACTGTTGTTAATTATTTTTAAGCATTTGTTTGTTTAAAAATCCTAATAGGGTTAGTAAGCAATTTGGCAGGATTTTTGGTGTGAAATTTAGCACTTATTTGAACACGAACACATTAGTTCCTTGACTTGTATGGAGAATTTTTCACATTTTATAAATTCGAAAAGGAAATTTTGCCAAAAATAACTTAAAACAAAAGCAAACTATTACTGAGTATTTTCTAAAACATGTCTTTACAAGTGAAAAACTATCGCCAGTATGGATTTTTCTTAGAATAATAACATTTTTTTTTAATACTTCTATAATGAATGATTCTTCTAAACCGAAAAGAATTAATTGCTATTTACTAGTCTTAAGGCAAAATGACAACGAAGGCAATTTGTACTTGTGTTCAATAAGTCAACATCATCCATCTTTATGGAGCTTCATAAGTATTAAACTTGACTATGTGCATATAAATTGAACACACACACACACTCATACACATACACACACATACATATGTATTTATGTATGTATGTATGAGACAAAATCTATGGATGTGTTTTACAAAAACCAAGGAAAATAATTTTCTTAAGTTTACTTGACTGGCCGTTTATCTTTTTTCACACCCTCAACGAAGGGAAAAGTCTCACTCGCATACAACACAAACATTTTTTCATATCAACATCTTAAAGGAGTTGCACATTTCTGTTGCAAATACAAACAATGGCAACATATTAACTCGCACAGAGTAACATTTCTGTAAAAAGGAATGATTTAATGTTCTCGTAAATTAAAACAACCAACAAGGATTGCAAATTTCATTAGTACATAGTTTAAGAGGAGAAAACAAATAATAAATTATAGAAAAAAATAAGCTTAATTGCAGTTTCCTCTTAACATTCGCCCTGCAATTGCGGCAAGAGCAATTGAAATATCGAGAGGAAAGAATGCAATATATTTTGACACAGGCAATTATTACAGTTTGTATGAACAGGTTGGACAAATTAGAGGTTATGTAGTAAATTGGTTGCCAAAGGATGAAGTGTTTAGAACATTTGTTAACAGCATTCCAGCAAAAATTTCAATATTTCACTTCAGAGCAATGGATTTCAATTAAGTAAAATTTTTAAGAAAACTTTCTTTAGAAAAGGAAGAAATTTAACACATTCAGTTCCTGATCGGGTCCCAATATCTTCACATTTCTCTTTTCGTACACTGGAATTTACTGCAATGTCAAGGGGCAGCATCGGCCTTGTGCCGCTGTTATAAAAGCCAAATTTACCACTAAGAAGAAATAGAAAGAATGGATATATAAACATATCGCATGCAACATTTTTCCGCTTTACTCGATAGGGCGCAATAGAAACAAGTTTTTGATCTGAGATTGTGTTGCAGCGAGAATCTTCCTCTTGCGAGGTCAACTCGCTAACTACTCATGCAACACAACCCCCACCATATACATATATATGTATGTTATAAATATATTAAAAGGACGTACAATTTACTCTCGATAAACTGAACATTGCTCATTGTGTAGCGAATTTTTTATATTCAGTTTTAAAAGTTTTAACAAAATCGGAAAGCTCCTTAACTTGAGCAATAAAAATCAATGGGTGCGTTCATAAAATGTAACCGTTGAGTGTTTGTCTTCGAAACACATAGTTGAGTATTCTGCTCCGCGCAACAGTTGAGTAATTTATGAACAGCTGATGGAAGAGGGCTTTACCAAATAAAGTAAAAAACATTCCTTAAAATAGTTTTATCACAGAATAATCATTGTCTATGGTTTGTTTTTCGATTTTTACTTTATTATATTTGTTCATCATCAAGTCGTTTTTTAGAAGTAACTGGGTGCAGTTGAGCTCAACAGTTACGTCTTATGAACGTGCGCAATGTGTTTTCGTAAAAAAAAAAAAATTTCTCTCTATAGACAAATGTGGCAGTAGAGTTATTTGAATAAAGTTCTAGAATGGCTGAACACAGTATGAACTCACAAATTCACTACATTAAATAGATATAACAGAATGTTCCAAGATGAGCTCTACGCTACAATTGAGTCAGGATCTGAATAATGACGAACATCCAATATGTTATATGAGCACTAGATAGACTCTGCTCACAACTTGCTACCTCTGTTTGTGACATGAGGGACATAATCGGAATTAAGAGGCAGAATTTCAAGTCAGACAGGTTGTTTACCGGATCTAAATGCACACTCGGATTCAACAAAAACCCGAACTGAGTGCCACATAGGGACATAATGAAATGTTATTGCTGATTTCAACCATTAAAAAAAATCTTAAACGCCAACAGAGCAAACAGCGCTCTCATCCTTGGGCGAATAAACTGAGAATACTCTCTGGCGCACTTACACGACATTTCTCCTGCAACAAATACGTATCTAGGACAGGTATAGTTAGCGGTAGTACCTTCGGATTTTGCCACGAAGATGAGGAGTCATTCCATTGTTCGGCACTGGTGCATTGCAGGCAGATGCTGTTGTACTGGTACTCCAACACAACATATTTATTTTATCACCTTTCAGAAGAGCCTTTGTTCCACCATCACTGTGTGAATCACAAGTTGAACACAATGAAGAAAAGATGAACAAATCACAAATGTGAACACAATTTTGAATTATTTATTTAATTCACATTATCTTGAGTGCACTGTATACACAGATATACATATATATTCACATGCATACATATGTATTCACTACGGCACACTTGCATTAGCTCATTGTTAACTTTTCCTTTTTTCGAAATTTAAATCCCGACAAATTTTAATCATCTAAATCCGCATGAAATGCAAATGTATTGTTCTTTGTCACTGCTTTTCAAATCATTAAGATCAATGAATTATTTCGTTTTTGTTTCTAAGAAATGTTTAATTAAAAAACAAAAGAGAATATATTCCATTGAAATCTATGAAGATGTAAAAAGAATGTTTGTCCGTTTATTTGTCTGTTTTCTGAGTGCTTATGTCTGTCTATTCATGGGGCATAGCTAATTTCGTATGACGTTTTCTATAATTGTTGCGTGCAGTAGTGCTTTGGACGACGGTAGTAGATGGGGCTGTACGCGTTAAATTCCTTTTTCAAGTTTTTATACTTTAAATGCCAAGAAACGCTTCCAAGTCGTGACTTATGACGCACGCTTAGCTTTCAAGCTCTGATATGCTCAAATTATTTTCAAATAACACACATTTAAATCACGCTGAAATGCCAGTGTGTGTACGTTAGAGTGTGAAGATTTATGTGAAATTTTAAAAATGTGACATGGGATTCGTACAGTGTTTTTTGCCCCCCATCTATTTCTTGTTATTATTTATTTATTTGCTTTGTTTGCGTTTTGTTTTAGTCTTTCTTTTATAATTTTCTGTAATTTGATTTGTTTTTGTGTGTGTTTCAGGGGAAAAAGATTGATTGAGCGAACGCCTTAAAATAAAAGGTGGCACCTAAACTAATTTAAACAGACAGTAGGATAAAATAAAAACAAACAAAAAAACAAAATATTATTATAAGTGCACGGAGTAGAATCCCGCAAATGCGTACCTGCCAAGGGCCAGCTGGTTTGTACAAATTAAATTATTGAATAAAAAATAAAATGCAAATACGAACGGTGGCACTGCGAGTTGTGAAATTAACGAAAGTTGACACAGTTTTTCTGGAGACCAGTAGTTTTGTTACGAATTATTGAGTTTTTCTATTTAACAGTGTACGAATTATCAAGATTCTACTGTATTTTATGTGCCACTGTATACATATATTTTATTATTTTATTTTATTTCTGGAAATGAAATTTCTCATAAAATAAAAATACTTATAACTACAGTAAAATCTCGATAATTCATATCCCGTTAAAACGAAAAATTAATAATTCGCAAGAAAAAAAAATGCATTAACTCTCATTATTTTCTGCTGATGGCGAGTAGTCAGCGTGTTGGCTCTGCAACCAGAAAGACCCAGGTTCGAATCCCAGCCGGGTCAAATCAGAAAAAAGTTTTTTCTGAGTTTTCTGTGCTACAGCACTCTCCTTCGTCGGTATTTGAGCAATAAAACGTCGGCGAAGTAAAATAATAAATAAAATGGCTCAATTAGCTTAAAAATAATGCGTAAAAAAAAAAAAAAACATCAGAGACGCCGCAACTTTGCTTTATAATTTACACGCAACTGCAAAGTTGCGCAAGAATTAAGCTCTATCTTTCTACCACTTTCACCACCTCTCCGTTTCTTCCCTATCCTTCTCTCTAGTTCCAGTGCAATGCATTGCATATGTAGGGGATAGCCCCTGAGCACTGGTCCAAGATAAAAAAAAAAAAAAAAAAAAAAAAAAAATTATTTTCACACATTTTCGTCCTTTGGATTATTCATAATTTTTTTATTCAATAAAAAAATTTCTGTAAGCTTTTATTTATCGCTTTTATATGAGCTGTATATACCGAACGATGGCCGCCATAAAGCCTTGGGTTCCATTGTTTTATCTATAAATATTGTTAAGTTTTAGAGAAACAAAACGAAACGACCTACTGAGGGTTTGAAAAATTAGTGATAATTATTATTAATTTCTAATTTTTATATTCTGGTTGCGATAACTACTGGAGTAACACTGTATGTAACTAGAACGTAGGAGTTGTTTGCCAATACTTAACTCACTGTTTATTAGGGTGATCAATTTTGAAGAAACCGGTTTTAGAATAGTTTGAATATTTAAAAAGCCCAGTTACGGTTTTGCAAAAACATAAAAAACCGGTGACGGGTTTAAAATAAAAAAAATTATCCAAGAACTTCCACACTTCTTTTTCCATCTAAAAAAAAAATTATTTTATTTTATGTGAAAATGTGTAGTAGATTTAAATGTACATATGCATATGTACGTAATACAAATTAGCTTACATTTAAATTTAAAAGATCCTCCTTTTTCGTATTTAAAAAAAAATATATTTCGAGGCGGCTTCAGAAAAAAGACTAACATGTATCTTTTTTCTTGTTCTTATCTATCAGCAAAGCAAAAAACACACTATTCAGAAAGTGATCGCAACAACACTCAAAATATATTTTATGTACCAGTTTTGACAGTCAACATATACACATAAAGCATAAACTGCTTCCTATACAAATATGTTTCAATAAATGTTGCCAAACTCATGAAACATCTTACGTGTTTACACTGAAAAATTTAATTGGAAAGTCAAAAGAGAAACTTTGCAAAAATTTTACTGATGTGAAGATTTGTGGTTTTGGTCGAGGTAAACAAAAAATTCGACTGGCCGGTCCTTAACCAGAAACCGGACTATTCTACATTGAAGAAGTTAACAATTAAAATTACTGAAAAAACTGGTTCAAAGCCCGGTTAAAAACCCGGTTCGGTCACCCTACTGCTTATACGTAGATTAAACACATTAACAAATTTGCAGTCAGATGGCAAATAAACAATTGTATGGCAACATCAAAGAACTTTCGATATTTGTTTACAAACAGACAAATGCTTACAAAACTACCTGATGGTGATAATAACTGATAGTTTTAAAACAAGTGGTAACGTCCCACAACTTGTTTACAAATAATGGCAATATTCACGACTTGTGTTGCTGCATTAATAAATCGTGATAATAAAAATATACGGCAATATTTTACATTCTTAATTGCAAATTGGAACTTAATTGCACATATAAGCGTAGTAATAGACTATAACTCAATTAATTTAATGCAACACAAATAAAAAATTTAATATTTTCTATTCATGATTTAATTAGAAAACATGTGTATTTTAATTTGATTTCTTAAGAACTGGTTCAAAATAAAGTTTTTTATGACTGAAAACTGAATTCTATTTTCTGTTTAACGCACTAACAAAGGAAAAAAACTGTTGGAAGATTTTTATCTCTTGTTCGAGGAAGTTTCTTTCAAAATTTCATGTTTTTCAGTTGTTTCTTTTTCTCGTTTTTTTCTATATTTTTTTTTTGGGGAGATTTTCATTCTATTTTGATAAATTTATGACTAATTTCCAAAATAAAAGCGTTTTTATAACATAATTATTTATTTTTGGTTAATTGTTGTTTTCGGGTGCAACCTTCTTTTTTTTCTTGTTTCTAGTCACTTCATCACAGGGTCTTTGAAGAGTTGTTGTGTTCACCTCTAAATATGCCATTTATCTTGGAATTTATGAGGCTTGTTAAACTAAATGGAAATGTTTATGTCGTTTACGATAACAGCGGTATTCTCACTAGACGGGGTTGAAATAAATAGAAACATTCACATGAAATATTTAGAGACGGAATTTAAATTTCCTATTCATCAGTTAAGTGGAGCGGGGTGCGTGTGCATTTCTTTATGCGTAAAAATATAGATTGACTGAAGAACAGGGATTCATTTTGAAATTGTTATTGAAATTTCGTAAAAAAAATTAATAAAAGTATTAAAAAACTAAATTCTAAAAAAAACCTGTTTTCATTAAATTAAAATATTTTGTATGTACACGCGTCACGCGTTGAGTGTTGATTGTGACAGTGAAAGCAGCACACGGGAAGAATATAATTTATTTTCCGCAAGCAGACAACTCGACTTTTCGGACCAATACAAATCGTCACTGCAGAGTGTTGTTTTATAGTGTTTATACACTGACTGGTTTTAAAGCAAAAGTTGGTTTTACGTTAAAACCAACTATTGAAATCTGGTTTACCATATAAAAATATTTTCTTGAAACCATCTTAAAACCTTTTTTGAAGTGGTTTTGAAATGATTTAATGAAATACAACCCTAGTTTTCATGTACTAAAGGCAGTGCTACCAAGTTAAAAAATTTAAAACAGCTGGGAATTTATATGGCGACAATGAAACAATAAAAACAAGAAAAATAACTTAAAACAGTGGACGCAGCAGCAACAACAATAAAGAAAGTGTAAAAGAAAGAGAAGCTATTGGGTAGAGCATAATGAAAAGTTTTTCACCGAGTTGCGGAAGCTGAAAATAAATCAATTTCTATTACACACACTGTGCGTTAAACGCCAATTTGATTAAAATTATAGTGGTTGTTTGTGGTTTTAACTTTCAGGCTTTAACTTTTGGTGTGAAAACACTATTATATTTTGTCTACTCACATTTGGTTTGAAGACCCATATCTGCCTCTGAGGGCATGCCTTAGAACCTCACCTACTTGCAATTTTAATTAAAAATGCCAGAATAATAAAATTGTGCATTGTTTGTGTGTCTTTAGAGTATTCTATAATCGCCCATCTGAGCGACTAATTCTCTTAACCCTGGGTTGTTTTTGATCAAGGTATGAACAAGAGCATGTTGCTACTGCTGTTGATATATTTGGAGCAAGGAAACTCAACATTATATTTACAATATAACGCTGCAATTTTAAAAGTTCGCAGTTCGGCATGCTGGACTTCCGTAATAATTGAATTTGAGTCGATGGTGGCGATGGCTACAAAAGCAAAAATTTCCAGCACAATGCATCGCTGCATTGCTGGTCCAAGATAGAACGAAGAAAAATGACTGACGTTATGACGCCTAAGTTATTTGTTATGTGTGCCAAATTGAATGTGTAGAGCAATCAGCTGAACTGCTTTTCTTTGTATTATTCGATTTCGGCGACACTGCGGAGGACATTATACACGTCCTTGCTCCGAAAGGAATTCAAGTGCACATTAAGCTTGACATATGTATGTGATTCGTGTATGGAAGTGTTTTAAAATTACTGTGGCACTTGTTCTAAATTTTCGAAATAAAGACATTTTTTTAGCTAGACGTATCCTTGCTTCGATTTAGATGAAACTCGGGAAAACCTCTTAGTGTATATTAATTAAATATACAAAGTTTCATGAAGCTCGAACTTTTTTTCTACAAAAATTTTATTATTAATTATATTTATTTTTTGAGCGATAGGCTTTTTTTAGAAAAGTTTTTTTAATTATTTATTTTTAATATTTCGCTACCAAAGAGATAGCATCGTCAGGAAATAATAATTTTTATTATTAATAATAATAAATAAAAGTTAATACAAATTATAATTTCCTGACGATGCTCTTTGGTAGCGCAATATTGAAAATAAATAATTAAAAAAACTTTTCATAAAAAAGACCATCGCTTAAAAAAATACATATTATTAAAAAAAATTAATAAAGGTCAAATGAAAATAGAAGTGAGATTTTTATTATTATTAATTTCTTTTTTTTGCACTGTAGTTGGTCACGCCCTTTAGCAGAATATAATTTTTAATTTCAATGCAAATCCCCACAGCAAATACCGCAGTTTCGATCTACAATTGCCGTTAAATCGTTCAATCGTACAATGCCTGCAGATGCCAGGCTGCAGATAAGAAGTTGCTAAAAATTCACTGCGTTTCTTCACACATTCTCCATTAAAATGTTCCTATTTTATTTTTATGTTTTGAATGAAGTGTTAAAACTATTGCTTTCTTTGAGCATCTGGTAATAAAAATCTTCTTTAATCAAGGCATAAAATGTCACACTAAAAATACACTCGTTTCCCCCGTCTGAATTATTTATTATCAGGCAACAAAATGTAATTTTTTATGGGACAATTTACATGAAATAACACTTGAAAGAACATGTAAATACGTTTGTGTTTGTGACAGACAGTGTGTGTGTGTGTGTGCCTGTTATGAGGAGTATGTTAATTGCTTGACATATAGCTGTCAATTTTTGATAGATTTCTCAATGACTTTTAACAGTTGTCATCCGAGATCAACAGCGATCGAGATGGCCGCTCGTCTTACAGTTGGTAGAAATGACGCAACGAGCAAAACACATGCTTGAAATCTTCAATTGTAGCTGAGTTTCGAGTGGGATGCAAGTGTTAAATTTTAGTACATATTTGTTTTGCTCAGTAACTCATTGAAAGCGTGAGATATTCAATTTTCTAAAGAGTGTGCATGTGTGGATTTGATTGACGTTTGAGTATTACAAATTTTTAGTTGTTTCATTTTGAGAGATTTATGGCTGGACAAATTTGTTAAGATTAGAAAGTTTAAAATGACTTGAAATGATTGTTGAAATTCTGTTGCTTGTGTTATTGTTGTTGTTGTTGTTGTTTTTTTTTGTCTATTTTCTTCTTTTCTGGAGAATGTTCATACAGACATTAAAAGTTTTAATGTAGTTTAGTCAATTTCATATTGAAAATAATAAATCATGTTGGCTGTCTTACATACGAAAATGAGCAGAAAAAACGCCATACACGTACTTCATTCAGGTGGGCGTAAGTTAGTACACACACACACACACACACACACATACACATACATAAAACAACATCTTTCTAATCCAATACTTACAGCATCCCATAGTTATGGATTGAAATAAAAATTCGTACTGGTAAAAATAAAATATGAAAAATAAACAAAAGTGAGTGGAAATTGCATTTAACGTAACTCCTTTGTTCCTTTGGCTGTGGAGTTTTATTGAATTTGGTTTTTCTTCGGCCATAATTAAAATTTTTAATCAATTGAAGTTGTCGTCTGTGGCTGCCAGTCGCAGCAGCAGTTAAAGCCTAAACATCAGCACCAACAACTTCATATAACAACGTCAGTAGAGGCCCCCTTCTGGTTTCTTTAAGCAAGTGAAATAAATCCATTCGTTTATAAAAACATGGTCAATGTTTTGCTGCTTTGTTGTTGCATTTGTTTTATGTTGCTGTTGAGCGTTAGCAATTGTTGTTGCTGTTGTTATTTCTGTCTTTAACTAAACAACCAATAACTAACATAGTAGAACATACTGGTCTATGTTTTAATCGTGATCTCAGCTTGTGATTTGCATGCACTTGATGAGACAAGTTACTCCAAGTAAAACCCCTGTGTATGAACAGCGCAGCGTATTCCACAGCCAGTCTTATTTCAGGAGTACTTCTTTAGCTTTCTAACAAACATCTCTTTGCAGACACTTATTTTGCAGAACTTTAAAATGTCCTATTCACTTTTTTACATTTATGTTTATGTCAGAATTGCGTCATTTAATAAACGAAATAATTTTTTTTATTTTGCTCCCATAATTAGAAAAATGTGTAGTACGTCTCATTGTGAACGAACAAGTTATCAGTCGATATTTCTAGGAGAATGAAGACAAAAGCGACTAAAAAGCGATTTAGAGAGCTGGTTACAAAACAATGGCTGACAAATTTGTTCGACCAGCAGTACATCAGTACCGTAATTTGTAGTTCCGTTAAGAAAAACTGTCTGCGAACACAGTGGTTCTGCTGCATGAAATTTCAGTTGGTTCCAAAAATGCCGATTTACCCTGACCACCTCGTTCGCCAAATTTTACTGCTCAGACTGTTTTCATTGTGACATTTAAAAGGCAAAGTGTATGTCATCAAAACGTAGACAATTAGACAGTTGATGCAGAATATCCTGCAAACAGAAACATTGGTATGGAAACGTGGCACGGCCACTAAAAAATTTACAGTGAAAAAGCAAAAAATAATAACTTTAGAACACTTTGGATAGTAGTACGTTCACATACATATGCTGAGAGTCTGGAATTGCATTCTTAAAAAAAAAATAAATAAATACCAGATAAATAAATAAATAAATAAAGAAATCTACAGGCAAGGAAACAAACTTTGTAAAACTTTATTTCCTTTAAATTGGTTATTTCATATGCTGTATTTTTTTTATTTTAATGCGTGTTAATTATGGTTTTTAATATTCATTCTCTTCCACGTTAGCAAACTCAATAGTACTTGCCAATAAAAATAAATTCGAAGAGTGCATTCTTTTATAGACTGTTTCGCTGTATATACTTATTAATGCTTTTCTCTAACCCGGCAAGATCACCTCTCCGTCTTTTTATTTACGGCTAAATAAAGTAACAAGTAAGTCTTTTAAAATCATGTTGTGTCGACTGTGTTTTCTTAAATTTTACCTCCTCGTGATGTTGGGTCGCATTTCCATCACTACCACAACGTAACCACCACGCATCTCCATAAACATCTTCAGTTTCTGTTTTTTTTTTTTTCAATTTATTTCATATTTTTTTAATTTTTTTTAATTTTTTTTGCTGTTCCCCACTCAATATCCCGCTATGAATATGACTGAGCATAAGTCAGGTTAATTTTGAATTGATTTATTTTGATGTTCGATCAGATCAGAAACGAAATGAACAGCTAAAGCTCTATGCCAAGAGTAGAGACGACTAAAAGGAGACAAGCAACAGAGAAAAAAAAACCTAAAACAAAGTTAAGCCAAAGGTTGTATGTTGTTCGAAGCCCTTATCGTGGCATGGGGTATAAGAGCCGAAACAGCATTTGGCAGGACAACTCTAGTTATGAGGAGTATGCTCAAAATGTGGCAGCCACAAACAACAGCAGAAAACAAAAACTATAGGACGCATCTTTCTAAACAGTTGCAGCATATATAAAAAGTTCAATTGTTTGTTGGCTGCTGCTGTTGATTGTTGGCATTTTCGGTTGCCGACAATGCCTCTTTTGCTCTGCTCTGCTCTGCTCTGCTTATTGTTGGTGTGTCTGAGGTGTTGACGTCTGCTTAACACATTATTTTGTCGTATCTATTCTTTTCATTTTTGTTTTACTGCTTTTCAATATTATAAATTATTCTTAAGTCTGATTGAATTAGATTTATGTCCGACAATCATGTTATATTCAAGGAGTTTTAGCTACAAATGGCGCCAAAGACAACAAGATCTTTATAATGGCGAATGTTATTTGAAGAAATTTCTTGCAGAAGTTTTCTAATTTTTGAGGAAACATTCTGCAGCAAAGCTGTTTGTTAATTGATTTAATTTAAGAATGATCATGGCATGAATTACGTTGCATTATGCAATACAAGAAATGAGGGAGTTGAGTAACACAAATATAAATTAATTTATTTTAAATCAAATTTTAATGAAAATCCCTATTTTATATTTTACAACAATAAAGTCCTATCCAGCAGCAGTATTTTAATAAAATAGAATATAAAACTTTTTCCTAATTAAGATGGATATTCATTTATGCTTGGCCATTTTTATTTAAGACATTTTATATTTTTTTTTGTTTTACATATCTGGGACCTTTTCGCTTTTACGCCTTGTTATCGTATTTCCATTCTAATAAATGTTTTGTATGCCATAATCCTTGTAGTATTTGCCCATTGTAATAATGGCAACCAGTCGGAAATATTTGTAAAAATGGAAAAACATGAGACGACATAATAATTCCTTGTATTCGTTCGTCATTTAGTTGGTTTTTATGACGGACTCTCTTCACAGCCATGGTAACCAAATGAAAAGCATACGAGTACAATTGTGAGAAGAAAGTTAGCACAGATTAAATTGTAATTTGTTTTGCAAGACATTTTCCTGACTCTCTTTGAATTTGCAAGTTTCTTAATTTCTTTTCCTTCGATTGCATGACAACTCTAAAATAGAGAATAGTGAACAGAAAGAATTAAAATCAAAATTTAATTAAATATGCGAAGATTAAAAATAGATTATAAATAGATTTCAACCCATCACAAAAATTGAAATTAATTGAAAAAATTTTAGGTTTTTTTTATTATTTTAATTGATCTGCTTTAAGCGAACAACAAAATCAATTAAAGTAAACGTAGATTCAATTAAATTATTAATTAATAAAATACAATTTACTGAACAAAGACTTAATTGGGAAAAATGTAGCTGTTATTTTTTCGGTGTGTCAGCTGTAGCTGAAGGTATTGATTTCAATTTCCCATTAAACAGACGCTTTCCGCACATTAGTAGGCCAATCTGTACCGGCGGGCATTATATTGACTAAATTAAGAAAAAAAATTTTGTTTCATCAAAATTAGCCACGCTCAGCGCCAACGCCGATACAATCTAAATCGATTTTTTCTCATAATTTCTCAAAATTTCCTATCGAAGCAAAAGGCCTTCAACTTTTATACACACACTTCTACATGCATGTCATATTTCATCAATATCAGCCACGCCCATCGCCCACCTCCCATACAATTAAAATTCTAAAAGATTTTTATGATTTTGCCAGCTGTGGTGGCGATGGCACGATGGATGGTAGTCTGCACGTTGACAACACAACCAAAAAACAGACCTGGGTTCAACCCCAGACTAAAATTTTAAAATAAAAATAAACATCTCGCATTTTTCTGATGTGCATTAGTCTGTCTTTGTGTGTCAGTTGTTGTCGGAAGGTTTCAGTGGCGAAGGCATAGTCACTGGCCACTGAACAATACCAACTTCAGCTGATAGCAATCCACAATCACATCAGAACGCCCTCCTTCGTTGGTATTGTGTAGCACCGGCGAAGTAAAATAATAATAAAAATGGCTACTAAACCGAAGCTTCAGCACTGCTACGAGTATAAAAACAAAAGAACGTGCAAAAGCAGAGCTGCAAAATAATTAATTAAGCTTCACATCCTGTCGTTTCTCCTACTATACCTTTCCTATAGTTCCCAGCACAATGCTTCGCATGTGTAGGAGTCATATCCCGAGTGCTGGTCCTAGATAAAAAAAAAATAAATAAAAAAAAATATACGGATGAGCTGATGCAAACCAACGATGCAAAAATCAGTATTTGTTGAAGTTCTATTGCACTTTCTGGAAAACATTTATCTATGCAGCAGATGTTATTACAAACCTGCACTGCTATGTTAGTGACATTTTCTCCCCTTTCATTTGGTTCCAGTGAGGAGGCAGTACTAGACGGAGCTAACTCCTTTTTTTCCAACGAAAACTGCAAACGCAGAATTTTATAAGGCCGTTTTATTTCGCTCATATCTACTAAACTGCATATGCAATCTGAATTTTTTTTTAAATTAAAAAGTTGTCGTATTTTGTTATATGGCCAATTTAATATCTTATTTATGTAATGAAAATAAGCTAATAAGGCCTAATATTTTAATGCAAATAAAACAACATTTTATTTCATTCTTTTCCCGACGTTTCGTCCATATTTGTTGATTGATAGATTTCAACCCCTTGATAAAGTCAACAAATATTTACGAATCGTCAGGAAAAGAATGAAATAAAACGTTGTTTTATTTACATTAAAATATGTGGCCTTTTTATAAAAAGTAATTATGGATTTTTCGTAGTGAAACAGTTCTCTATAGAACCTTTTTGACGAGTGATAGCCAAAAAATTACCTTTTTACCAAGAAAATACCACTGTGCGGAGAACAGATGATTCTCCAACTGGGTGGCATTCTGATGAAAACTTGCGAAAGCAGTTTAAAAAAAGCTCTCACATTATTTTGTTTAAAAGTAACAACAAAGTAAAAAAAAATTATAAACAAAAACTAATTTTCCTGAAGAAGCTACACAACGGAGTAGCGAAATATCGAAATAAAAATAAATTTTATATTTATAAAAAGGACCTGCAGCTTAAATAATTAGTTTAATTAATATAAAAAGAGGTAAAAAAAAAAGTAGAAGAAGTAATGAAAAAAATCGTTCTATAAAAAATTTAATATATTGTTAACAATTTCATGCACTACTTTACCGAGTAAGTAAAATATTTACTAGAAGAACATACTTTGAAATTCATTTAGGATTTGGACTTTTAAATATTTTTCTGAATAAGTTGACTGTTTTGGGAAAAGTGGTGCATAAAATTGTTATATTTGAGCAAAATTCGCAAAAAAGTCTAAAGTAATAAATTCATTTATATTAAGTAATTAATTCAACTAAGTTGTTTGAGTCGATCGTTGTAGCATATTCAACACAATAAATTGATATAATGATTTTTGTATACCCACCAAAAAAAAAAAAACCTTACCTTAATATCTGTGCTGGTGCTTTTTTAAGCTCCTCAACTGCAAAGGCAGCCAGCAATTCATTGATTCATTTAATTTGGGATTGCAAGTCAGTCATACAAATAACTTGTCATAAACAAACAAGAAAATTGCTTACACACTCACATTAAAAACAATGCTCTTTCTTTTTTTTTTTTAACACACCAAATATACAGCCGTACACGAAATGGTATTAAAATATAAAACAGGGCCAACGGACAACGGCCAACTTAAAACTACAAATAACGCCAGCATTTTGGTGAAAAACTTAAAACAGCAACAAGATAAAGCAACTAGTGCAAGAGTAATCACCATATGTATTCAGTGTGTTGTTGGTATTGTTGTTGTTGCCGTAGACGTAATAGAACGTTGTTGCAGTTGTGACATCACAAACAAACATTTAGAAAGCATTTGCTTAACAGATAGAAATGAATGAAAGAAACACTGGCTGACTGACTAACTGACTAACCGACTGTTTGGGTGAGAGAGTGAATGAATGCAATAAACGATTGTCACGTCACGTCTCTGTGTTCAACCATTTTTTTGTCCAGCTTCAACTATATGAGTGTTTAACAAATGTACACATGTATAATTTAATTGCCGAAAATGTTGACAAAATGTTATGTTTCATAAACTTTTGTTAACACAATTATATTTTTTTTTGTACGACAAATAAGAGTGCAGAAGAATGAATGAATGAATAAACACAACGCATAGAAATAAGAGCCGACACGGAAGCAGTTAGAAGGGACGACAATTCCAGTGGAGATAAAAAAAAAGAGCGAAAAACGATGACAATTATGCTTTGAGATTTCATACAGTTGTTTTAATGAGCAGTTCCGCTTCAAGTATAACTTTAATGGATGCACACCATCGTATTCTTTTACCTGGATTTTTTATTTTTTAATTTTTCTATTTTCTCTATTATGTATGTGTGTATGTATGCATGTATGTATGTATGTAAGTTTTAATTAATTATGAAAGTTTGAAAATTAGAAGAAAAAAAGTAAGACAAGATTTATTTAAAAAATATCAGCGGACAAACTATCTCTACAAAACAAATGTACGGAAATTTCTGTCAATATCACCGTGTGATAGAATTTTTTTTTTGGCAACAATTTGACTATACGCCCATTAATCTGGGTAGAAAACATAGTCAAACTGCATACGTCTTTTGTCCTTTTTGAAGCATTAACCATTTCTTAAGGAATCTTATTCCAATCAAACTAGTTGCGGTGCAATGCTTTGCATTCGCAGGCAACATCCACTGAACACTCTTCAAAGGAAAAGAAAATTTAAATAAATTACTTTAAAAAACAAGCAGATCACAGAAGAAAACAAAACAAAATTTTGATTAAAATTTTTACAATAGATATCAATTAATAAAGTAACTAGATTTTCAGCCGTAAAGAAATCAATAGTATCAATTAAAGTGTGGCACAAACACCACAAAAATGTCTTACAAGCATTTCATGAAATTGCAATTAGTGTGTATGTATTACTTGGTCATTGCAAAACACATACTTCCAAAAATATTTGTTTTGTTCCACGATCAAAACATTGAAGAAGACAACACAAGTACATCAAAACAATGTTAAAATAAAACAAGGCTGAAGTAGAAGAGAAATGAAGTAGAAGATCAAAACTATTTTGGAACATTCAAAACATGTTTGATTAACTCGTAGACAAACTTGCAAAGAAACTTTTGCATTTTTTATGAACATAAAAAATCGAATGTATACAAATAAAATAAAAATATCACAATTCATATTAGGTTTGAGGTTCGTTTGAAGGTTCTTTAAAGAAAAATATTTAAAATTTCGCAAAAAATTTTAAAAATTTATAATTTCACCTACATTTAATGCATCCATTTCAATATATATTTAAGATTACTAAAATTTAGAAAAATAACGAAAATCAGAAAGTTGAAATTATGAAAAAAAATTATATACGTGCTTTTTACGCTTTTTTGTGCTTGTTCTTGTGTACTCGATGCTTTTGGTGTAATTTACCGTTTTTTTTATTTCATTGTATGTTTTTGTTTTGATGTTCTGCTTCATTTGAACACACAAGCACAAACAAAACTATAGAGAGAAACTTTTCGAATGGTGCTTGTTTTGTTTTAGTGAGAGTCATGTTTTGTTATGCTTGTGTTGTTGAGAATGTTTACACTGGAATACACGGCTTGGAAGTAGTGTGCTTTAGAATGCAGAACTTTCAATACATTTTGTGCAGCTCTTTAGTATCAATTAAATTTTTAATAATTATAATTAAAAATTTAATTAAATATTTTTAAAATTTCAAATAAATTTTTAATAGCAAAAAAAAATATTTCACTTTAATTCGAATGCTTGATGGCTATAAATTTCTATTTGTATAAAGTGTGTTGCATATATGAAATAAAATAATCAAATACTGCCTGTATCACGATGTCACTCGAATCCGTTCGTTCGCATAACAACATTCAAAACAAAAACAACATTATAAATTTAAGACGCCATTTTGTGTATTTAATAGCAAAAAAATAAATTATTTATTTACTTAAATATTGAGCTCAAACATTTATTACAAATTTAATTGATTAAACTTTTAATTGACAAATATATTGTTGTAATTAAAAGTGGTAAATAATAATAACAAAGTAAATTTTTTTTCTGTGATGGAAAAGTATAATGAAAAAATCTGCACGTGCAGAAAATACAAGCTTCGGATTTTCTCTCCTTCACACCCACTAATGACAACATTAAAACCCAAATGTTAATGTACAAATAACTGCTCTGATAATTTCAGTAGATGACACTATGACACGACACTTCGCACTACTCCTATGTGATTGTGGTAGACGTCTGCTTAACGCCGTAAGATGACATTCACACAAATATGAATCAGAGTTGGTAGAAATTTTAGCTACTAATTAAATACAACTGCTTTTGGTGTATTTCAGCGTTCCAGTCAAGGGATAAATCACCTACAAATAGTTAACTTACGAGTATTACCAAAATATTTAGATCCCAATGGTATAAAGAATTGATTCTAATGTCTCGTCCTATAACAGTTCTATGACATGGCTCAATGATTAGGTCAATGCAATCTCTTCTTGAGTTTTTGCAGAGTTGTGTTTTAATCGTTAACAATTGTCAAGTTGTCAAAAGTTCTTTGCATTTTTGGATTGACTCAACCATTAGGCCATATTCCATGCATACACTTTTTTATGATGATCCGAACATTTCCGTAATGAAGACAAGACCTTATCTAGTTGGCGAACAAAACACTTAGTGCACAGAAACCTCAGTATTTCTATTTAATAAAAATTTTGTAAACTCACTTGATTTAATAGTAATGAACGAACTGAAACTTGTTTCCATTTTTATACATTTTTATTCCCATTATTAATCTCAGGCGACTGCTTGATACTCGGAACACTAATTGCATTAGAATTGATCTTTTGCAATTAATTTTCAAATCATATGCTGTTGGAGCAGCTGAAGAATTTCACAGAGCTTTAAAGGCCTCCAATATAATTGAATGAAAACAGGTTAATTCAATGCATGGTGGTATGTATTTTAATTTGCAGTCAAATGTCAATATGTTTTCAAGTAATTAGCATTCACGTACATAAATTCATAAATGTTTTTGTAACCGAAAAGAAATAATTAAAATGCAGATTTTTTTTGCATTTAATTTGTAGTTTTCTTTTTTGAATACAGATTGCTCTTTTTGACACTGTTTCCTGTGCATAAACATAACTGAGCGGGAAAAAAACAATTTGTAGTTGAAATTTTGTATGTTTTTATTACCAAATTTATATTTTACTACCAAGAAGCAAAAACGAAAAAAAACAAAAAAACTCCTTTTATGCGATGAGTGTTTATGAGTTGTTAATTATAGTCGTACATAATTTCACTCTGTTTTATAGTCTGCTTTTTGCTCAAACACTCATAACGATTATGAATGAAAATTTTAACATGAATAAATGCAGTTTTTGGAAATCGTACATTCGAATCTTAATTGTGCCAGTTGAAATGTCCTTTTCGCAGAAGATTTATATTCAGGGGTAAATTGAACCGTTTGTCATTCAGTAAATAGGCATCAATGTTGTTTGAACTTAATATGAGAAAAATATGATATTAAATACAATAAAAGATCTGCTCGCAGAGAGCTTCTATGAGTAGGCATTTCTCATAGGGCGACAATTTTTCTCACCTTCGTTTAACTGACTGGCCCACGATATCACACGATATCGTGTTGTCGCTTAGTTACAATAAAAACAAAAAACAAAGGCATGGCAGTAAAATTCCTATGAAAAGTGATTTTATATTTGGCCTTATTGCGGTTTTCAACGTCCACGTAGACGAGTTTCTCAAAGCGCTATAACTTTCAGTTAACAATTTTATTTGATATTCACTAAAAAGGTAGAATTTTTGTGAAAGCCAACTTAAATTTGAAACGAAAACCGCAGCCTATCTCCATGTAACGGACATATGACTCTGGAGGTTAAATGGGCTTTCACTGTATGTTTGGAGTTGTTTAAAAATTTCATTTTGATTTGATAATTTTATCAGATAAGTTTTGCACAAATTGATCACATAAATTCAGTTAATCTATGCTCTACTGTGTCATTTCTTTAACTGCTATATTCAGATTTTTTTTGTTTGTTTTATAGTCTCGTAAATTTCCTGCAAGCAAATTTTTTGTCATCTGTGTCAAGTTTTTGCCACTTTTTCGCAAAAGTCATTAAATTTACATGCATCGTCATGTACGAAAATTACTTCAACACTTGTATTTTTGCATAAAAACACTCTCTCTCATGCACAAACAGCCACACACATTGAGTAGTTATACCCAGCAGTTGCAGAACTGGAAACTTTGAATTTTTATATGTGCATAGTAAAGGCAAAGAAAAGATGAATTGATCATAATATGAGAACAATAGATATCAGATTGACTGCCTTTGTGGCCTAGTGCTCGAGCGTTAGTCTCTCCCTGGGTGTTTCTATAGACAAGCTATGGGAGCTTCGTAGAGTTTGTGTTGTTAAAAAAAGAGTGATAGAAATTGTGACACAATTAGTACCATTTTTTTTTTATCTGGGCCCAGCACTCAGGAGATGACTCCTACATGACTAACTATAGGAAAGAGATAGTAGTATGCAATATTGGAAGCGGTCATTTCTCAGCTGTTATTTTAACTCATTAATGTTAAAGCTAAAAAAAGAGCTGAAGGGCATTTGAACCGCTCAACTTCTGGTTGCAGGTTCCAGAGTGACACTATTAGATGTTCGTTAAACATGAATTTGTTTATACTCTCTGTATGTATTAAAAATAATTACAAACTGCATAGAGTCTTAAAATACAGCAGTACCTAAAAAGAATTTTTTTCTTTTTTAATCAAACAATCTAAATGCAGTTATTAATGATCTCATAAAAATTATATTGTTGTGGTCTTTTTTAGCCACAAACATCATTTGTCTAGTACAATTTCCTTCGAATTATACTTTATCGAACAATTAAAATCACAGCAGTAGCAGGCCCTTAATGGTCTCTATTATAAAGTAATTAATAAACCATGACAAGTTTTGATATAAAAATTCTTATGGGCCGATAAAAACGATTTCTTGTGAAAGGCAACAACTGAAGTATGATGAAATTTACATTTTCACAGCAGGGTTTTTTTTTATGATTGGAAAGGGAAAACAAACACTTTGAGTAGCTTTTACCAAAAATTACGGGCAATTTATTAATCGAAATTCCGTGGAAATCACAACATTTTAGACCAGTTAATATTTAGATATCACAACATATTCAAAGAGAGACGAGTCAAGTGTAGGGTGTGTATGTGTGTGAGCGTGTGTATATGTACGTGGCTGGAACTGTTTGTGCGGTGCTGAGAATTTAAAATAAAAAGTTGTATTCATTCTACCGCATATTGAAGTGTTAGTGTACGACTGATAAAATAACAATTAACCCGTTTTTAGAAGAATTGATAAGACATTAGAAAAACCAAAAAAAAGCCAAAAAAAACATGAAAAATTGTAACAAGAAATGCCACACATAATAAACTATACAAATTTAAATTATATTAACTTAGTTCGGTGTTGTTGCACCGTCTTTTTGTATGGCTGTTGGTGTGTCTGTGTGTAACAGTGTGTGTTGCTTATGAATACTAAGAAATGATATTTTAAAATTATATCAACTGCGGAAGAGACACATAAAATAAAAACAAGATCACCAGAATACTACGAAAAAGAAATACACACGTTAACTTTTTTTTTACATCAAAAAGGAGGAGTGTTCACTGTTTATACTCGTATATATGTATATATATTGTTTTTTTTTACAAAATTGTTATTCCGAAGAAACCAAAGCGAGTTGGCAGCAAACGGACCGCGTTAAAAACAGATACACTTATGTACCCTTTAAAAAAAAATACACAACAAAACACAGTAGCCAACACATATGACAGTTAAAATATGACAACTTATAATTTTTGATCTTGCAAAGAAGCCGAGCGAAGCAGTAAAAAAAAAGAAATAAAAACAAATCAATGAAGCTACTTGTACTCACTGTTACGCACTCAAACTAAACGCCGCGAAGAGAGCCATGGTAGGAGGAAAGGAACATGAGGACAGGAAATTGATTCTTAAGCAATCCTAAATAATAAGAGTCTTAGGATCGTTATTGTAACCTACAAATGGTGACTTTAAGGCTTTTGTGGGCCATATAATTGATTTTTTGTTAGACTTTAAACCAAAAGTGAACCATGATATGAAGAATGGCTGTCAGAAAGGTCAACTTATTTATACGACCATATATCATATACTCTTGATTTAAATTGATTGTGTAAAATTTCTCCAATTGATTCTATCCTGTCCAACACTATGAAAAAAATCCGTCATTAATACAGGGTGTCTGGTAGCAGATTTATATTTTCAAACTTAAAAAAAAAACGTAATAATTGACACAAAGTTTTATTAAAAGCATTCAACGGTACAATGGAAATGCGGATTTTAGCTTTTAAAGAGTATGTCATACATATCCTTCAGTTCTGTTTTTTAAATTTCATGAATAATGCCTCTTTAGTCCCCGTCCATACTGTGAAACATTTGCTGCAAAACTTTTGAGTTTGTTGATGAGAAGGGGAAGAGTAGTGGAAGTATGTACGCTGTTTCATGTACATGCAGTTTTTGTTGAATTTCTTATTTGCATCTTTCGACATGAGGTGTATTTGACGTTTCATTTTATTTCTTTTCGTTTGGTATACTGTTAACATCTATCATAATAATAGCTACCCTGTTTTAGTTTACACGTGTTACGTATGTTAATTTTTTGTGAAATATAATCAAAAATTTAAAAAAAAAAATATATAAAATTATATTAAAATTATTATAAAATGTTTCTTCTTAGCGTCCATTTTGCTTCAAATTATACCTTGTGCTGCAAATGTCTATCCAAAAAAAAATATTCACACCTTCTATCACAGGGTTGTTATTTTATATTTACATTCGGTATTGAGAAATGTCAAAAAAATTAAAAAAAGAAGATAGAAGCGAGGAATAAAAAATACTAAACATGAAGCAAAAGATTCATGTATGGACACGGCTGCAGTTTCAAAAGAGAATTCAAATAACTTTTGCAGCAAAAACTCAACAGTATGGACGGGGACTTAGAAGGCGCAGTGAGGCTGCTCTTTTCCGTATTGAAAGTCGCGGATTTTCACGTAAACTGCTTTCAACCAGTTCAATGTTTTCGGGGGTCCTTGAAGATTGACTGGGCCCTGGCCGTGGGGCATTGCAGTTGCGCGTAATCTCTGCACCCAAGAACGAATTAAATTTACACTCGGTCCATCACTTATTCGCCGAATACCGAACTTTGAACAAAATTGTCGACGAGCAATTACGAGGGAAAATTTTTCGTTTTGTAGTCAACGTTCAGACTACTTCGACCATCGCCACCCTCAGTATCAGCTGAAGCCGGTATTGTTCAGTGACCAGTGAAACATTGCGATAATAACTGACCCAAAGGCTACGAAAATTTGTAGATCGCTGGATGAGGAATTGAGGCAACCATCCGCTGGTTCAGCCAACAGTACGATAATACGATTTTCCCAAGAATGCAGCTGTCGGTTGAATCGAGATTTAAGTAGACTTTAACGATGTATGTTATCATATTGTCGGAATCTCAAAACAAAAAAAACAAAAACACACATAAAAAAGCGAATGATTCTGAGCACACTACAACTAAAATCAAATCTCAAATGCTTAAGATCACATAAGATGTCCTTAACTGTTACTATTAAGTCAACTCAAAAGGAAATCTGTTTTTTTTTTATGAAAACAGAAACCATTCGCATTATGTGATCTTACATAATTATTCTTAAAGGTTTACGAACTAACAAGCAAACATTTGTGTAGAGTATCATTTTTTATTTAATTTTATTTCTTCGCTTCCCTTTGGATTTCAATTCAAGTCCACCTGATGATCATTGAAAAAATTACTATCATTAATAATGCAGGCATGCATTCAATGTGCTCAGTCAGTTTGGGCCAGATATCCTAAGGTGGCTTTAAACCGCTCACTCACTCGTGTGGCTTATTTTACTTTTATTTCGTTTATTCCTTTAAACGTGTATTAAGATTTTCCTCTTTATCCCTTTTTCATGTGGTTAATTCTTTTTTTACGGTTTTTATTCCAGAGCATATTAATGATTTTCAATTAATTTCAACCGAGAAAATGAAAAAAAAAAAAAAAGAACAAAAACTGTCACAAAGTGTTTTAAAACTGTTCGCGTCCATGATTCATTGAAAATGTCAACATTTTACCCGACAATGTGTTGTGACATAAGAGGCAAAACTATGCTCACACACAGCCATACACAAACATGCACACAGCCAACCCTCCTTCGGAAGGCTTATCTTTATTGTAACGTAGGAAGGGTTGGACAATTTGTCAATTTACTACTTGAAATTCTCAGAAAATATTAAATGTAATTTATTTTTGAAAATGATAGGAAAAGCGCAATGAAAACAAGAAACAAATATTATGAATCGATTAAATCTGAAATAAATACAGATTAAGCGAAGTCAGGTGTAAAATGTTTGTTACACTTTTCGAAATGTTACTCTTTATTTAATAGAAATTTCAAATAATTTTAACGCACTCGCTGCATAAAAAATTTTAATTTTCCATTTGCTTCAGAAATATTCCTGCAACTTTACCGAAATAGTATTTTATCCTTAAATATTACCTGATGTATTCATAAAAATTTGTTGGTTTTATAAAAGATATATTAAATGAATTTTGTAAGGAATATTGTCTATTGAACGTTTTATAAAGCATGAAAAAAACTTTATGGATACGGCAGAAAGTCTTAGGTGAGGTCGGCAGATTTCTGGAAAGTCCCAGCCCACTTGTGTCCAATTTATTATGGTTCCATTAGCTGCAACCGAAATTTGGCAAACTAGTCACTTTACGCATAATTACGGTTAGAATCAAAGAAACTTTATTTATCAACTAGTGGCAATTCTACAACAAAACAACAATATCAAAAACAACAGGCATTTTGTTTGGGTAAAACACAATGAAATTGTCATTAACAGAGTCTACTTAATTAATTGTTTTTGCACTCAAAAGTAAACGCACCAAATAACGCTTTTGCTGCCCTCTCTTACAATAAAGAAATGAGTAAAAATATTATTTGCGCGTTCTCTCAAATTAAACAATTGAGTAAAAATGATATTAACGTACACCAAATGTAAACACATTTTGACATTCACGCTGTGTAAAAAGTAAACGTTATAAAACAGGCAGCTGATTAAGCATTAATTAAAATTTTTCTATTTTTAATAGACTATTGATCGGAGACATACAGGCGGACAAATTACCTGTGATAATTGCTAAGGAACAAGCCAACGCAAAGACAAAAATTGTAAATCAGACTGACTAACACTAATAGTACGGTATCCGACTGAATAATAAAAACAATTCGCATTTTTTTTCTGATGTGCATTAGTGGTTGCAGTTACTGATCACTGAACAGTATCGGGTTCAGCTGATACTAATCCGCAAGTAACAGCAGAGCGGCTCCCTTCGTCGACTAAGTAATTTACTTAATATTAATGGCTAACAAAACAGCTTCAAAATCAAATGTGTCTGTCTCCTTGGCATCAGAACAAAAAGCCTGCAAAAGTAGAGTAGTAAAAATAATGAAGCTTTCCTCTATCTATGCCTGCAATTCTTGTCATCTCAATCACTATCCGTTTCCTATAGACTTTAACACATAGTAGCAGGCAATCTTGAGGGTGGCGATCGCCGAAATAGTCTGCACCCCCCTTTGTGGCTTTGCATCAGTTGTTGTCGCAAGGTTTCAGTGGCGGAGCAGTAGTCACTGATCACTGAACAGTAACGACTTCAACTGTATCCAATCCACAGGCACATCAAAACGCTCTCCTTCGTCGGTATTGTGTAGCACCGGCGAAATAAAATAATTAATAAAAGTGATTACTAAAAACGAAGCTTCAAAAATTTAATACGTCTCTTTGACATCAGAGACGCTACTAAACTGCTATGAAAAAAATAACGTGCAAAAAGCAGTGTTGTAAGATACTGAAGCTTCACCTCCTATACTTTCTCCTACTATCCCTTTCCACTAGTTCCAACACAATGTATCGCCTATGTAGGAGTCATCTCCTGAGTGCTGGTCCAAGATAAAAAAAATCTTTGTCTGCGTGTTACTTCGCTTTAAATAAAAAAAAACAAAGTCCCTTAAAATAGTAAGTGGTCCAATAGACTAGTTGTTCGATTTGGGGTCTGTCGAGAGCACTGCTTGCTGCTCCAGACAGAACGATGTGCCTTCCCAGTTTGTTTTTTTTTTTTTTTTAAAAACAATTAATGAAAAATTTTGTTAGAACAGCACATGGTTACTTTGGATTCCCTGAAATAAAACTCATCATGATTTTTAAATAAGTATATGGTTATTTTTTTTTTAATAATAATTTTATACATAATTTTGTTTTATTGTTTTAGATTTTTTTAGTGAAATATTTACGATTAATAATTCTTTACATATTGCATACATGTTATTAACTAAATGATTTATATATGTAAATGTTAATATTTGATTTTGCATGTTTTTTTTTTTTTAAATAATCTTTAATAGGAAACTAACAATTACGTACATACAAACAAAATATTATCGTTAAACTTTTCCTATAGAGAGATAGTCGTATATATATTTTTTACAGTCATTAAAAAAGTACAAGTTTATTTTATTATCACAGTTTTATTCTTTTATAATTATTTAATGGGGTTATTAACTCAAATTGTTAATCCTAAAATTCAGTTTATATGAAGATAAATTTTATAAGTGTTTTTTAATGAGTAATTGTTGTTTTTATAACTTTATTAATAAGTACATATAAATTTAATTAAATTTTTAAATTACAAAGTGCATCCATCATTTTTATTTATTTATTTTTTTTTTTCATATAATGATTTTAAGACTAAACAGACGTACGTATGGAAGTACGCACATATCAAGATGTCGTAAAGTGAACAGGTTGAAATTTTGTATTTAAATTTTAAAATGATTTTTGTTGAGATGGTTTTTTAAGTGGAGTTTTTATGCGTTTTATAATCACTTGAATGATATTAATCATGAGTTATGGTTATGTGACTGTTATTATTAGCTGTCACATACAAGTACAATGATGTAATACTGCAATGATGAAAAGTGTTTTGCGTTTATTGTACATCCCTATAATGGGTAAATTTGAATCCAGTAAATATTGTAGTTGGCTGTTCCACAAGTGTCATAAATAACAATAAATAAAAAAAAAAGTTAAAAATTCATTCGTGAAATTTCTCATTTACAGTGAAATATCGAAAGGGGCGCCGGGATCATGGGCCAGGAAGATTGATAAGGAAGTGTAACAGTTATTGTCATATACGTTCTGGAATGATGCTACGGCACAGCGGCAAACTTTTGGAAGCCTTCATTCATAAGGCCTTCTGTAAGAGCTTCCTAGATCTTTTTTAGATCACTTGCCATCTCAGGAAGGCCTTATGGAAGCCCTAACTGCTGCCTTCTACATAGGTTACTTTTTTTATTATGTGTTTGCATATATGTATACATACCAAAAAATCATATTTCAAAGAGAAAACAACAAACACAAAAACCTTAACTAAAAATGCTGTTAAGGAAGGCCTCCTACCAGGGCTGTAGCGGAAAGGAATGCAGAACGCCTTGGCTAGCTGGCTGGACATCACGTGTAAAATATGTAGAGTATAGAATGAGGTAATAAGACTTTGTGGCTCACAAATAATAGCTTTCAGAAGACCTACTTACTACTTCTTTTCGTCGCTGAGCGATGATACAAACATGGACAATTGTTAGCAATAACATAGCCCGACTTTATGCGGTCGAACATTTAGAGGAAAAACATCTGGAATTCTCTATTGTTAAATTAATTCGAACGTTATTATTTACATATGTACAGAAAATGAGCTAATGGTCGAAAACATACAGGAAGTCGAAATTACATGTGAGAAACAAACTAAATCAAAGACAAAAATTGTAAGTCACACTGACAAACACTAACAGAATGGAACAACATTCTTTTGTTTTTCATTTGAGGTCTGCGACATTCCATTATTATTGTTAATATTGTTGCATTGTTATTGTTATTTTTGTATGCAAGGAAAATGTGAACAAAGCGTATCGCCGAGTGCCGAACACAAAAACGGTGCTCTCTTCCCCACCCGTAATATATTTCCCTTCCAAATGTTCGCTCATCTAAACTTAGCCATAGTAATTTTTAAATGCAAGTCGCATTCATACCAGGTAAGCTTAACAACAACCAAAAATCATTATACGTTCTCAAAAGAATTCACATAATTTGACATGAGGGATAAATAATAAGCCAGCTGGACTAGTAATTTCAGCCGTTATGAATTCGCCTCATTTAAATGTGAATTTCTGTGTAGGGCGGAGCTAAAGCTTAAAACACATAGAGAACAGCAGGCCGCCCAGCTACATGACTACAAATGTCGCAAATGTTGCAGGCGTGGCCGTATAAGTTGCTACTTAAGTAATTGGAGGACAGCTGCTACACCATAAGTGACTGAAAATTGTCAAGTGTTTGTTGTAGAAATACATCCATACATATTTCAGAATTGCCACATTATAATAATTTACAGTTATAAAAAATTACTTATCCGAAATATATTTATAAAGCGTAAAAACAGAACAAATCAGTTCAGTTCTTTAAAACTTTTGGATTTTGAATTTATTTGCAATTTTGTACGTTCATCGTGTTGTCTTTTTTTTAATGTAGTGAAATATTTTTAAGCTCTGATTTATTTCTCATTTGTGATATCTGTCGATGTCGCTCACAATATAGCTAAATTAGTTGGCAATAGCTACAGCATACAAATATATAAGTAGGGCTTAAGTAGGGCAACAGCTACAATTGCAGTCGTTTAGCTGCCGCTACGTATTTTAATTTTGACCGATTGTAGTGCTCTATGTGTTTAATGCTTAACCTTCATTAGAAATCGCAGGCTCTCATATTTTTGTTTGTGGCCGAAAAATCCAAAAGAACTCTTTGGTATAGATTTGTATTTTTCTTAAAAGCATAATTTGTTCAGTGTAAGGCAGCCTGTAGTCTTGTATTTACAGACCACTACGTTCTAAATCATTTCGTTATGTCGTTATAATAATAAAAATAAAAAAAAAAATAGATGTCACATAAGACTGCTCTGATGAATAAAAGTCATTTCAAATATATTTAAAATATTCTAAATTTTTAGCCGCCCGAAATTAATTAATGCCAGTGAATAAGTGCTAAAATGAAGTCATTAAACTTTTAAACTGTAATGTAAAAAAAAAAGAAATAAAAAATCAGCTTGAAAAAATTGTTTAACGTACAAGATAATTAATTAAATAGGAATGGCTCGAAAAATTAGACATATAAAAACAAGAGAACAAGATAACACATGTCCAAACATGTGTTGGCATGAGTGTGATTTTTCTCTCCATTTGTATTTGGTCGGTCGACTTTCTTAAAGCTGAACATTTTAACGTTTTCCTTTTTTTATTTTTTGTTTTTTTTTGTTTTTATTAATCATTAAAAAATTATTAACAGTCATAAACTTAAAGTTTATTTGCGATGAAAAATGGTTTTTGCCACAACATAAAGCAGGTATTTATATGGGAATTTTTTCTTTAAACTCACACTAATCCGTCTTAACAGGGGCATAAACGAAATAAAAAAAATTAAAAATTATATGGTTGAGGCGGCTTTGAAAGAGCATGATTTTATGAGTTCTTAATAGAACTGGCACTTTAGATGAATAGTTTTAAAATAGAAACGTTTTTGCTAATATTTAAATGTGGGAGTTCCGCAGTTAATTCGAATTATTGATGGAATAAATAAATAAATAAATAAATAAATAAGAAATTGATATGCAAATACTAAATCGCCTAATGGAAGAGTGAAAAGAAAGTTCATATTTGTGATTATCTTTAAAATATCGTATAACTCTTGACTAATTGAATTTGTTTTGTCCTGTAACAAATTGAAGAGATGGTATTATTTGTCAGGAAATTAATTTTTCACAAAATTTAATCTAAAATTAATGGAGACTAACGTATAATTAGCTGTACTTGTTTATCTATACATGTATGTAGTTGCACTTGACCCTTTAGGAATTTTGTTGGTGTGTGTGAGAGAAAACCTTATTAGAGTTTTCAATTATTGCATTTCCAAACCTGAGCGGCTGGCATGTGATGAAACATCACTGCCATACGATGTATTTAAGCCATTTGTGTTTGCCGCATATGGCAGAGAAATGGCTGAGGAGGTGTTGGCCATTAAACTGTGTATGCTGTTATTGATATTGTTGTTGTTGTTGTTGTTATTGCTGTTGTTGTTGTTGGCGTGTTTCATATTTGGCGGCGTTTGGGGTGGTGTATCGGGTTGTATTTCAGGAAACCCCAAGCGTCCTTGCTGCTGATGCTGGAGCAGTTGTTGTTGTTGCAGCTGTTGTTGTTGTTGCTGAAGCTGTTGTTGCGAGTGTAAATTTTGTACAGCATACTGTTGGCTTATATGCATCATATTCGCTGAGGTATTTGCACTATTATTGATTTGTCCGGGCGCAGCTGTATAGTTGCTGGCAGAAGGATGATAACCAGTGGTTAAACGCGAATATGGAGTGGCAGCATTCACGTAACTGCTCATCATGGACAGGGGTGAATTGTTGGCCAAATGATTGTTTATTTGTAAATTATTGGCATAGTAAGATTGAGCAGCCAATTGTTGTTGTTGGCTATTGCTCATGTAAACCGCTTGGCTGGGAGGTGGTGTTTTGTTGGCCACTGTATCAGCCACACTCCAAATTTTTGGTTTTGTGGCTGGTATAGGTATGCCACACTCATCTCTAATATTTGAGGCAGGATTAGCTAAATAACCTTGTTGCTGCTGTTGATAGTACAAGCTTTGTGTATGATGCTGCTGCTGCAGCTGGGGCTGCTGGGTCTGCTGCTGAGTTTGATAAGGATGATAGGAATTAGTGTGGTGGCCGCTTGATGTGCCATATAATGAAGCTGTATTGTAATTTTCCAGTTGTCTGTTGGCTGTTAAATTTTCTGGTTTACGATCCTCATCTTCGTCCTTTAAATCATGTTTAACATTGTGGTGATTATTTTTCAGTTGGTCATGTTCTAAAATTATAACAATAAATTGAAAAGTTAGAAAAATAAATTAAGTTTAAATCCACGAACTGTTTAAATGAATTATTAAATCTTTTATTGCTTGCACTACCAGGCTGACTGTCTGACTGTCTGACTGTCTGTCTTAAACTTAAAAAAAAATGCTTAATGGATTTTAAGTTTCCCGAAAGAAGCAGCAATTGTTTTGCTTTTCTTTTTTCTTATTCTTATTAAGTCAAGTGCTGTCAACTTCCGGTTTATAAAATATTTGTAAGTAACATTAAGTATTTCAGTTATAGAAAAGGGCACTTAAGTAATTTTTCTTAAGTTGGTGGGTTGGCAGCAGTTAAAGTTTTCGCCCTTAAAGTACGAACAGAATTGTGTGTGTGTGTGTGTGTGTGTGTGCATGTGTACGTGAGATTAGAAAGAAAAGCTAATTTTAAGCGAACATTTGCTTTAGTTAAGAAAACTTTTCTAAGAACCATTTTTATAAATGAATTATGAATTATGGTTACCTTTGTGCATTTGCTGGCCATATAAATTGACTGCTGTAGCACTTGCTGCTGCACTTTGCACTTTGTGCATGTCATTCTTATCCATTTCTTTTTCATCATCCGACAGCATGGCATCATCGTCATCATCCTCGGTGCGATTCTTTGGCTCCCAGGTCATTTTGTTCTCCTTTTTAAGACGTCGTCGTGCATTGGCAAACCATGTTGATACCTGAGTTAAAGTCATTTTAGTGATAATAGCCAACATGATTTTTTCGCCTTTGGTGGGGTAAGGATTTTTCTTATGCTCATTTAGCCAGGCCTTTAAAGTGGCTGTCGATTCTCTTGTGGCATTTTTCCGTCTCGATGCTAAATCGTATGAAGCACTATAACTGAAATATGGCGTAGAAGAGGAAAACGTTTTTTTTTTTTAATTTAATTTAATATTATTTGCTTGAGAATAGAAAGTTGAATTGAAAATGCTTTTAACGCTAAGTGGATTAAATATTTTATATATTGGTCTTAAGAAAAGTTCTGTACATATTTTATTGTTTTTTTTTTTTTTTTTTTTTTTTTTTTTGAAAACCCAAGGATATGCTAAACTTTTGCATGAGGTTTTTTATTTTTTGCTTAATTGTCTCTATCTTGGATATTTCTGAGTCACTTGTTGAATGCTAAAAATGAACGAAACTAGGAAGAGTAAGAAAAGTGTGAAAAGTAGTACAGGGGACAACCAATGAAAAGGAAACATAACGTGCAAATACTTGTGAAAAGAGACCGTACTATTAAGTGGAAAAATCTCTGTTGTGGACAATCAACGAATGAACAAACTCTTTTTGGCTGGCGTGTGGTTTGAACCCAATACTTTCGGGCTATAGACTCCAAATGCAAATACATCAGCCAACAATAGGCTTAAATTTGGTTTTATTTTTATCTGCAGCAATTTCTTTTTAAATCTACTACACATTTGGCTTTTATTTTGAAAATTTATATTGATACAACTTTTGTGATTTTTACTTTATGTCTGTTGTTTGATTATAGTGAAAAGGAAATTGAAAACCTATTATTACTTAAGGTTTGTGGAGTTCTAACTATACGATGTAGGCCATTAAATTAACTTATTCTTTCTTGGAGTTGGCTTTAGCAGCAACTAAAAACACTATATAGATCAGTTTAACCAAGCAACAATCATAATTTCGACAAATTTAATTTAGCTAATTAGAAATTGTATGCTTTAAATTTGTCACTAAACACTGGGAATAAATATGCATGAAATGCATGCGTTTCTATTTATTTATGACACGTCCCTACAAATACGGCCAGCCACTTTTGAACCAAGAACACAATCTTGGCAATAGAACAAACACCACAACTATTTTTATATTTCTTCACGAATAACTTTTCAATAGCAAAAAAGTAAGAAAAAAAAAATTGTTTCTCTCAACTGAAGCGTTTGGGTTTTGCACACAAACAGTCTAATATGAAATCAACTATAAACCCGAGGGAATCCTAACAATTTTATTCAATAATATTTTACTGTATCTATAAGTATTTGCTTAAGATGGTTGTACTTCAGCTTAAGAGAATTAAAATAAAAATTATTCAAACGATTTTCTTGAATTAAAATTCATATAAAATATTTGCTGCAACATTTTTCTCCTTCTGCACTTGGGTTTGTTTATATTTTCTGATAATAATAAAATAAAAAAAAATACTGATATTGATATGCATTTTTTTTATAATTTATTAAGTGTTAAAAGATTTGTTAAATTTTTTATATTTTTTGTTTGTGATAAAGTTTTATTAAAAAGTTGCCTTTTCATTTTTCATTCACCAGTTTAAGATAATTTAAACGTTGTTATTTCAATGTAATAAATCACTTAAGTTGGATTGTATGTTTTTCTAATTACTTTGTGACTGGAATTTTAAATACAGAAATATTTCTATACAAAAGTAAATGTTTGTGTTTAGGAATGAACGTACCCGTAAGCAAATGTTGGATCGTATGAATAATAACCAGTTGTTGGCTGTAAACCGGCTGTTGACCAGGCGGACATATCGGAGCCAGTTGTGGTTTCTTTGAGACTATAAGGATTACTCTGTAAAGATAAAAGCATTTCACGAACAACTCATTATTCATAAGGTTAACATTACAATTTGTACAATTCTTTTTATAAATTTACAATGTTATTTAAAATAAAATTTTGATTGCAAAAGTTCAAAAAAAAATTGCAGAAATTAGGCAATGGATTTATTTGTAAATATTAGGTATTTATTGTAATAAATGCATATTTCGGCTTAAAAGCAAATTTTACATAACATACTATAAGTGGAACTAGGAGAATAGGCTATAGGAAGGTGTATGGAGGGAGTATTGTCTGTTATGATTCAACTAACATAAATATAAATTTAATAAATTTCCTTCATTTGCACTCCCGTTGACTAAAATACTATTTACGTAGATATTTTTACAATAAATAACACTGTGTAATAGAAATTAATGAAGTAGGAATAATTGGTATGTGATATTGTTTATCTCGTAGGTATTGTCAAGCAAAACAGCAATCTGGTTTTGAAATTCGTTTATAAATTTGAAATCGGTTGATATTCAACTAAGTTATAGGTTGAATAGGTAACCGCTCCGCTACCGCTCTCGCTAACGTTTGTGTAGATATTGTTGCTGTAACCAGGCCATCTGCACCAAATTGTACCTTTTTCAAAACACCGCTTTTCCGAAAAGTACCCATTGCATTTAATTTTTAGTTTTCAGTTCAAAAATTCCTTACCCAAATCACAGAAATGGGTACAAACTAGTCTTGTGTCAATTTGTGGCCTCCGCCATATTGTGTTTATAGTGGTATCTTTTGAGATCGTTTGGTACCCACATCATGAAAGTGGATTAAAAATAGTCGTTCTCTATATTGTGTTTTGCAGAGATTTCATTATATTAAAAAATCCCTTTAATTTAATACCCATATCACATGGAAGTGTATAAAAATAGTAAAAAATGTAAATCATATACAACATTTAAATGGCATAAAAGTGCCAAAGTACAATTTTACCCCATATATTTTTGAATTTCGATAAAGGAGGAAAGCACATTCGAGATTTTTCAGATTATATTATAAGAAAACACTACGGAAAAAGTCTTTGTTCCATGTGTAATACTTATGGAGATATATGGTTGCAAACAGAGGTACCAAAATTCAGTTTTTGCCCGTTTTACTCACTAAAAGTGCATATATGAAACAAGTACCAAACAGGTGTCCGCTTATTTTTCAGTCCTTTTATAATTTTTTATTCTATTTTTCTTAGTTTCTGAGATATGGGATTACCGATTTTACCCATTTTACACTTTTATGCCCTATTAACATTAAAATGTCCAAAAATCTCTTCTTGGTTGAGCTAAACATCGAAAAAGGGATCTACATACCGAATTTCAACCGATGATTATATGTGGGCGAGCGCATTGCCTTTTCCCCCAAATTTAAAAGAATATTTAGCGGAATTTTTTCCTATGAAAAAAGAATTTTAGACATTGATCCACAAACGACAAAGTTATTTCATATTCACTTTTTAAAGTCGGAGAAGAAAAACAAAAATAAAGTGAAATGGTACTTTTCGGCAAAATTGCGTTTTGAAAAGGATACCTTTTTTATTTTTTGGAATAGAGACTGGTGATACAAAAATAAAGTATTAAAATTTGGTGCAGATGGCTTGGTTAACGTAGCAACATCTAGATAAAAGCGAGATTAGATTAGTTGGTGTGGGGTAGCTCAGAATACCGGATTAATTTAGTAATTTATTGATAAGGTGTAAAATAATACAGTTGCTTTATAAAAATGTCATGTCAGAACGTCTCCAAAATAGAAAAATTAAAAAAAAAAAACCGAAAGAAATATTTAAATGAAATATATATTTTTAATTGTTAAACTGCATTAGTTAGTTATACTTAACGAAGCAAACTAAACCACAACAAGAAGAAAAAAACGAAAAACAAAACATGTGGGCACAGTTAATAATGGAAACAAAAAAAAATTAAGTAATGCCAAGGGCTATTGTAAGTTAGAGATGGAAAATTTGGACCTTTAATTAGAAGGGGGGAAAAATAATGGGGAATAATTATATCGTATTCTATTAATAGAATATAATAAATATATACGGGTATGCTCTGTAAACCGAATCCGCAAACATTTTTGGTTTTTACACATCCATACACATACTTTGGTATTGAGAAATTACTCGTTTTTAAATCGACTCGGTTTACAGAACAGAGGGGATAAAGCTAATAACTTACACCTACTGATAACCACACACAGTGGACAAAACACGAAGAACGCTGAAGATGAACGTGTAGCAGCCTTCGAAAACAGCATGTTGTTCCGTTCTGCTAGTGTTTGTCAGCTTGACAATTGACAATTTTGTCTTTGATTGAGTTCAGTTTTTTTACTAACTAATAAAATATATGTATGTATATTGTTCGAAAGGTCTAAGGATCTTCTTTCCAAATTCGTTTATAAATTTCAAAACGGTCGATATTCAACTAAGTTACTGGTTGATAACTGCCTGCGAAGAACCACTTAACTTAAGATTTTGCGGATGTTTGTAAAATTTAAAACCATGTTGTTGTTGTACTCGATAATACCCACCGGAAAAATAGTATAACAACCCTGGCATATTCTTTTTGTCACACAGTGTAATTACAATTGTCTTTTGTTACATATTAATTCTCAATTGCAGTTATAAACAACCAAAAATATTTATTATTAATTATTATTGGGAGAAAAAAAACTAACTTTTATACATGACTCAGTTATTGAATTCAATTTCTTATCATTTTTCAGGCATCGCTGACTTCTTTCTCATCAATTGATAAACGAAATGCCATTTTGAAATTTGAAAAGGTGAGTTGTTTAAATCATATAAAAGAAAACAAAACAAATCAATAACACATTATTGTTTCACAAAAAAAAAAAAAGAAAACAGATTTTAATAATTGAAAATAAAATTTTCTTTTTGCTTATTTTTTTTTATTGTTATTTTGAAAGAACACGAAACAGCATTATTTTTTTCAATAACAAAAATAATTGTTATAGTGTTTTTTTTGCCATCTACTCCCACAATAGTTTTCACACATACTGACACGTTCGTAAATTAATAATAAATACGTGTTGTAGTCTGAGTATTTAGAGGCTGGGCTTCTAAGTTTTTTTCTTTTGACAAGTCAAAGTTTATATTGAAAATGAAAATAAAAAAATTATGCAATATTTATAACAATAACATGAATGCTCACAATAAATTTTTATTGTACTTGTTATTAAGCATTGTTGAAATAGAGCGATGTGTGTGTAGCTGTGTGTGTGTGTGTGTGTTAACGTGGCACAAACCACTCACCAGTACGTGTTTTATTCGATTTTTTGCAGAGTTAGTTTAAATGTGTTAGTTCGTCCACTGATGTACTCGCATGTTTGTGTGTGTCTGTAAGTGACGTTTATGGGGTGCAAGTTGATAGTTGGGGTGTAAATATTTAGCGACAGTCCAAACAATGAAATGAATATTTTAAAATAAAATTCTAAATGAATTATTTATAAAGTGTAGTACTACTCATTCAATAAAAAGTCTCAATGGTGTGTCTTTTTTTATATTGCGACACAATCATGGTCAAAACTTTTGGAACTCTATTGCATTTATTGAATGAATATGTGTCTCCGCATGAGTATTATTTCTATGGGGAAAGGCCTCCAGAACGTTGAACTGCATGATGGTTTTTGCACATCTGTCATTTACAATAATTTTGAGATGGCAATTGAAATTATCAAATGGAAAATAAAGTGCTACGCACAACTACTTCTAATATTCTATAAAATGAATATCGCTCTGTGACGACCGAAAGAGTTGAGCGATGAAATTATTTTTTTAACGAGAGCTCTTTATGACATCCTTTGAAACCTTTAACGGAGGGATTTTAGTACAAAAAATTTATTTTTATTGATGTTTTTGACCTGTATAAATCAGTGAAAAGTAAAAAGTTTTTTCTTTTCTCCCTGCGGTCTCAATAAAATTTAGTTTCGTGCCAAACAGCAAAAAAATATAAAATTTTTAACCCACTTTATGCTTGAATATTATGCGTCATTCGGATGATGATGCAAACTCAGACCGTGAATATGAAAAACCTACGAAAAAAAACAAGATCACCAGAACCACAACCGTCAACTTCAACGAGGAAGCATATTGGCAATAAATTTTGTTTCCATGCATTGATAACAAATAAAAATCTCATATTTTCTGTGTAATATTTATTTTCATGCAAAATAAAGTTAATAAAGAAAAAAGAAATCATGTTTGTGGATTTGTAATCCAGTTATTTGGCATTTTTGCGATTTTTAGGCACTGGATGCACCTTTTTCGGGTAGATTTATGCCGCTTTTTCTCTCCTATTCAATATCTACAACATTGTTTCATAAACAAAAGAGATATTTCATACGGTATACCGAGATATAACCGTGTTAAAATATAGGAAGAGTGATAAAAATCCACCTTGAGCAAAAAAATTCGTATGGCCATTAAATTATTATTAATGGCAACTTCACAAAATGGTGTAGAAGTTCTTATTTTTGGGGCTACTTTCACGTGCAATTCTCAGAATTGAGTCCCAAATCAATGAGCTGAAAAATGTTGTACTGTGATATTGTAACTACAGACTCCTATTTTGATTGCTTTATAGCTGTTGATATGTCACAAGACTGTTGTTAGCGAAAGAGGTGTTTGAAAAAAATTAGTTGCGTCATTAAGGTGCGTGACAAAGGGTGAGAAAAATGAGAAAACTTTTTCTCATTGCTGTCACAAAATAAAAATTTAAGAATATGCTCTTTAAAACTTATGCTGGGAACACAATTACGACAAACGATGGATTTTTCGTTGCGTAGTTTCGTCATCGCTATTAAAACACATTCGTGAAATTCGTCGTGCGTGACGAACTCTGCGGTAGATATACGTATCTCTATTTTATACGTCCACGAACAAATTTGTACAGAGTAACCGTTTTTCATTTTAGTTTTCAAATACTATATTAGTAAATAAAGTTAATTTTTAACATACATAATTGTGAGATTATTTACCATAAAATTGATTTTTAATTGTTTTTTTTTCAAGTAATTTTTTTAATACAGCAAACAACTTTGCAGATTATGACAGCTGTAATATATTCGTCGTAATTATGCTTCACACTGCGAATTTACGCAACAAACTTGTACCAACGTATTCGTTGCGCTAGACGAAATTCGTATTTCGATACAGTTGAAAAAAATTGCGACATAAATTTCTTCCCATTTTCTCCGCTTTTTGTCACGAGCATGATTAAGAGCATGAATTTCGTCCAGAAATTGATTTTCCCAGCAAACCCATCCGCTGGTTTTCTCGTTTTTAACTCGACAGACGACTAACATTTTTGATTAACCTTCTTATTCCCATCTAACACAACTTTGTGAAATGTCGGTGTCACAATGCCACCAGTACGCTAAGGATGTTAATAGATTTTGCAGAATTTTCAATAATTGCCATAACCCTCGAACTTAACAGTCTGCAGTATGATTTTATACATTTCAAAAAAACGACTTGTTGAATTTTTCGTTATTTTTGATTTGTTAAAAATTTTACACTGAAAATGTTTGAAGAATTTGTACTTAAATTGCAATTGTTTTGACCACCACAGTTAGCTAGTTTGCATGACAGCTTTGGGTGGAGTTGTTATTGTTATTTACAGTTCAACAGATATTATTAGTTTAGGGGTTGTGTATGTGTCCGGATGGATGTGTATCTGTATGAGGATGTTTTTTATGTGAAGGACTCTCATTTTACTGACTCTTTATTGACAATATTGATGTTTGTTATTGCTGCTGCTATTGGTTTTATTATTATATTTATTTTGTGTAATTGTCAGTGACAATACGAATGTAGTTGTATAGTTAGTTACAAGCTATTTTCGTTAGGTTGAAAAACAAAGATGTTATTACAACTTTTTATGGAGATGTTTCTACATTTGTTTAACATTGACAATAACATTATGAGGATTAAACAAAGTTACAAAATGCGAACACAGCGAAGTAAAAGGAAATAAATGCAATAAATATGTGTGTGCATATTATTAATATTAAATATAAAAATAAGTAGAAATTGTGGCTGAAAAGTTAGCTTAGTCATACTAAATTTTTCAATTTTTCAAAAGGCAAACCATAACTTAATAAAAACGACTACTTAAATAGTTTTTTCGCATTCCTGAACTATTAAAAATTTTCACTTATGATGTTTTGTCAAAAGTCCACAAATTGCCATCCAAAATGGCTTACATCTCATTCGGCTGGGCGAAAAATAGTGATAAGGAGCGAAGATATAAGAAAACAAAATAAAAATTGGAAAAACCGCGACACACGCTGCAAAATTAAATATGCAAAAATATTATTTTTTTTTTTAAATTTTAATTTTGTATTTATTTAAAAGCAAGATATAACTGATTTAAATTATTACGCGTCTTGGAAAAAAGAGTTCATTCCATCTACAATATAAAAAAAAATAATTTTTAGTGACGCACGTTACAATATTAGTCCTGATATTTTACACCTAATTTCAACCTTTCCAAAATAGTAAACAAAAAACGTTTTTTATAATTGAAAAGAATTTAATGAGTAAAAAATTTATACGAACACATAAAAAATGCCAATATCTTTTATAACATTAACAGATCTGAGGTATGGTCGAATTTGGTAACAAAAATTATAATCAAAATACGTTTCCTCTCATACAAAGTTATCGGGTATGTTCTGTAAAGCGAATCCGCAAAAATTTTTCGTTTTTACACATACTTAGATATTGAGAAATCACTCGTTTTTAAATCTACTCGGTATAAAGAACAGGGGGATTATGTCTAGTCTAATATTTCATTAAATAAATTAAGTTGGATCAATTTCAAAAACGCGTACTTGGTGGTCCATTGCTGGGACTTGCGCATACTGCAAATTTATAAAAATGAGAAACATTGGCAAAAGTACCGCTTAAAAAGTACCCTGTACTTTTATCTGTATCTATGTACTCTGTACGTTAAGGTGGGTCAAATTGTATGAATGAACAGAAAACTGAAAAGTCGTATAGCAAAAATATTATATATACGGAAAATTCGAAGACAGTTTTCAGAAGAAACCACAGGTCTAAAATCAAATCTTATTCTGCGCAAATTCACATAAAGATTTGAGTAGACAATAATGAATTAGTTAGAAACAAAAACTATGTTCTATATATGTCTAAAATGTACCATAACTTTGTCACCTTTCGGCCTATTTTAACAAATAAAAATCACTTTTTTAGGAATATTGTATTTTTTTTTAATGATGTGATAGTGTTTTTTAATACAGCTATACAGTTTATAGAATAATGGGAATAATGGGAATCTTTAGCTTGATTTGGCCAGGATTTATTTGATCATATACAAATGGTTTTTTGGTAAATTTTTCTTCGAATTTCGCGTAGATTACGTTTTTTGTTAAATGAGTTTTGACGAAAAAATTTTAACCACCCTAATGTAGATATGTATATCACAGCAGTACATATTATTGTACTTTAAAACAATAAGCATTTTAGTTAACAAAATTAAAAATTGACTGATGCTCCTAATAATTTCATTTAGTTATTTTTAATTGTTTAAATTAAATTGCAACTCTAAAAAAAATATAATTAAATTCTTCTTGAAACATGATTTCCTATCTAAGCATGCTGTCAGCATAAATTTATTTAAAGGATTAAAAATAACTGTTTTCAAAAGAGAAACGCAACCATCCAAATGACTCAACACAGCACTGCAATGAACGCTGAATGGTAAAATAAACCAGCAGCCAGATCAATAAAAAGGCAACAACAACTACAAGAACAACAACAACACAAACATGAGTTATTGTATTGTAATGCCACAATAAATTTGAATGCGTATGTGGCACAGGCTTAAACAAAACTAATCCAATTAACAATTTGACATTTACAAGGTAATTAAAATCAATACGTGCATGTAGAGGTGAGTATAAATTTACATGTGGAAATATGAAAGACTGTAAAATTGTAGCCAAGCAGCATCATAGGAAAAATGGAAAACCATCTTTTTCGTATTTATGTTACCCTAATACGAGTAGATACAAAAATCAATTCATATATTCGCTACTTACCAAAGGTGTATAAAATGCCGAACTATCCACAACAATACTGGGATAAGGATTTTGTTCTGTTGAGGGATACGCTGTGCCATAAACACCCACACCTCCGGTTGGCATGCGTGAATAATTGGATAATGCTAAACGTGCCGAATCGTATTGGCAAGAGCATACGGTTTGACCAGAAACTGGATCTGTCATAATGGGACGACCATTTTCACAACAGCCACCTCCCGAATGATTTGAAGAAGTTGAACTGCCAGCTGCCACTGCAACGGCTGCTGCAGCCAGCACTGAAGAAGCTGTCGCTGTTGTACCTTCTGGGCCACTAGCCAATGAATTGGCAAGCGTTGCATTTGTTGTGCTGGCATTTTGTGCAACACTGCCCGCATTGTTTGTTGACGTCTGTGACATTGCACCTGGACTTAAGGGACCGTTTGCTGTGCCGCCACCGCTTGACGAGACGGATGATGTTGACGATGCCGATGAATTGCCAGATGGACTTAGTGAATTTTCATTTGAACCCGATAAGGGAGATGGAGCATTGTGTGACGACAGCAATGCCGATGATGTTTGACTTACATTACCGCCAAGTAACTGAAAAAAGAATGGAAACAGAAACAAACAAAAAATTAATGTGGATCAATTTTGAGGCCAAACAAGAAGCAAACCAACATAAAATACTGAACATGAAGGTAGAGTGTGTATATGTGTACATCGTTATAAGAGCAAAAATTACTAAAGTCGGAATTTTTCAAACAGGTATCTCTTTGTGCCTTCTTATTTTCTGTTCCTTCTTTTTTATTATTTTTTTTTCCATGATTTAACTTGGTCAAGTACTAGTTTGTTGTTGTATTTATATATTTACCTCTTAAATTAACAATTTAAGGTCTACATATTTGTGTGCGTATGTGTGTGTGTGTGTATAGAGTACCGCTTATGTGGATCATTTTAACGTGGTACTACACCATTTGCAAAAACTATACTCCGTTATTGCAGTTATATTCAGCAAGTGGAAATAAAGTTCAACCAGCAGTTTAGTTAACAAAACCGAACACAATGATCGAACGCAAAGTTTAAAATTGAGTGAATAAACGTGGTTCTTTCATGTGTCGCAAGATTTGCCCGAGTTTTTCCCTCTTATTTGGATTTGTACAGGGTGGCACAAAAGGAGCTACATATATGGTTTGAATTCTTTATAACTTTTTTAATTATTATTTTTTCTTTGTTTTTTTTTCAACATTTTGTGAAGAAGACTTGGGGATTTAATCATGAAACATTCGAAATGAAATCATGGCCATTACAGCCGAAATTTTGCGAAAAGTTATGGAAAATGTGTCAAAAAGAGCACGTATTAGCGAACCAGAAAATGGACATCACTTACAGGATATGATTTTTCAAAGCTAATTGCAAAAAATTCCCCAATAATATACTGTATTTTAAAAAAAAAGAAATTATAATAATCGCATAAATAAAAAAGTTATAAGCCGTTTAAACCATATAGCTCCTTTTGTGCCACCCTGTATAATGAGAGGGATTACAGGGGGTGCCATCATGTTGTCAGATTTCTAATATTTTACAACAGTTTAAAACTTTGATGTTGGAAAAACACGCGTTAAATTAATAGGAAATTTTGCACCGATTTAGCCATCCGAATATTAGAAGCGTCGTGAAATTAGTTGAAAACAAAAAAGGGCCCTATCGAACGACACATACTGGCAGAATAACGATGTATAAAGAATTTATTCAGGCAGATAATTTCGATTTTTAATATTTATTTTATTTTTTTTTTTAATTATATTTATTTTTGAGCGATGGAGTTTTTTTATGAAAACTTTTTTAACAATTATTTATTTTTCAATATTTCGCTACCAAATAGATAGCATCGTCAGGAGATAATAATTTGTATTCTTTTTTTTTTTGTATGCTCCCTAAATAATATTTTGAAGCAATTGATATGGAAACAGTGTAAATTAAGAAAACCGTTTCTTGAAGGTATGTTTACGAGTATTATTTTGGTCATTTACTTACCTAAATCAACCCTCTAATTTTAGGCATATAACAGTGCAAGTGTATGCATGCATGTGTTTAACCGTTTGTGTGCGTACGTATTTATGTTTGTATGTATGATTTCAGTATACTCGTTCCTATAGTTTATTTTTTTTTTTTTTTTTTTTTCAAAAAGTCATTGAAGCAGATTAAGACGATAACTCCAAATGTCAAAATATTTTATTGGCTTGGCGCAATTTGCGATCCGTTCCATCTATTTTCACTTCATTAATTTTCAATTTATCACTCGTACAGATTTCAGATTGTGTAGTTTTTGTCTGTGGAGTATCTTTTCTTTTCTTTTCGTTTTTTGTTTTGTTTTGTTTTGGCCTTAAGAAATAAACTACAGACGAACTGTAAGAGCAAACATACTTAAGAGTACGAGTACGAGTTTTTATGAAATCTACAGTTTTAAACTGGCAAAGGTTTGCTTGTTGCTGTTGTCTTCATATTTGTCTACCGCTTTGTGAATGTTGGAGTTTAATGTCTGATATTTTTTACTTGGAAAAAGGGTATATCGAAAAAAATAAAAAATTAAATAAAATAAAATAATAATAAAGAAACAGAGAATCCACAGCAACAGCCAATAACCACAGAAAAAAGGTCAAGTTGTGTAAAAGGTACGCATGCGCTTATAAACCGACAAGCACAGCGAATCGTTTCAATTTGTATTTCTTTATTTGGAACAGCTTAGAAATCGAAAATTCTTTAAGTTTCAGAGCAAACAACCTTTGAAGAACACTCTTGGCTTTTTAATTTATTTAAACGGAAATGTTGAAGAATTTGCGCCAACGAATTTCCTTGAACATACGAGGGAGTTTTACACTATTTTTAAAATTGTTGTTTTGCATATTCCAGAACCCTCCGTCTTAGGTATTTTTAATTTTTAAACTTATTTTTAGACTTAAGAAAGTAAAATTGTAATGAAGAAAGGAAATCTAAGATAAATCATTTTGTTCTTTTGGCCTCTCACCACTTCTCTCGTTGCGTTTACTCTGCAACCAGCAGATCTATGGCTTACAATTCGGTACCCAAAAATTTTTAAATTTTTTCGTGGTAACAGCTGTGAGCTCAAAGAAGACTTATTAATACGTATAAATTATTATTTGTTACCTCAAAACTCCTTTAAATGGTTCCGTTCAAAAACATTTATTTTTATACAATTTATTATGTTGCAGAAACTTTTTTCTGATTCTTGAAACTATGATATTGCGGTATTGTCTATTAATATTTTGCTTTCTATTTCAGCTTCTCACTGACTTCAGAAACTTTACACTCATAATAATAAGGTCAAAGCCAAGGCGAATTCATAGCAGATAATCTCGTCCCAACAACAAAAGAATTTTTTGTTTACAAATACAACAATTTGATTGTATTTAGCATAACAGTTCACGTATTTAATATGCTTTGAGTTGAACACAACTTTGACACTTAAACACAATTCAGCTGATGAGAATTTTAGCTAATGCGGCCAGCTGGTATGAATTCGCCTTGGTCAAGGCTAAAACAGGGCGGTGCAGGTATTGCCATAATCGGCTGTCATTTTTGCAGATGGCACACATTTGTTATTTATTTATATAGAGAGTTGTCAATAAGACAACACACAGCCGAAGAACTTGGAATTATTGTAGCTGTTTGTGTATTTGTGACGGAGAAATTGAAAGTAAAAAAAATTTTTTTCAATTTTCGACATCAATATCTTTCCAACCATTTTACAGATTTTTGTCAAACTCGCGACATCTGCGACATTTTTGAAGTTCATAATAAGATTTGGTGAGGACTTTTTGAGTGATTACAAACAAATTATTTTTTCGTCAACGATATCTTTCGCACGAATCACCCGATTTTAGTTACATTGGCACCAATCGATATATCTTCCTGTAGTTAAGAGCTGATTAGATATTGACCTTGATTGGCTGAGTAATTGAAAAATTATTTCGAAATAACAATTTATCGAAAATTTTATTTTCGAAATCTACCGCAACGAATCAGTTCATTATCGCACGACCTCTAAGTGACACAGTGCTTTTCGATCAGTTGCCGGGTTGTTCAGCCATGAGATGTTTACATATATACACATACACGAACATACATCCATACATGCATACAGACATCATGCTGAAAATGATCAAAATCGACTTCCAGGACCTCAAAATGCGCGTAATAAAATAAAAACTCGGTTTTGAAATTTGGTGTTAAAATAGGAACTTGCAAATTACAATCACATTTAATTCATAATTTACGAAATAAATTCGAATTTCTAATTCGTTTTATAACTTTCTAAATAAAGATTTCTCAACTGCCATTAACAAAATTGTAACTAATTGCCCCAAAAAGGAGCAATAAAATAAAATTAAACTTAATTCGATTTAAAATCTCAATAAAATTATATGGCTGCCATTTAAACATAAATAACTAAAACGCACTTGAATTTCCTTACAGTTTTGTTTCTCTCTTATTTTTTGCTGTTATAAAAATAAACTCCAATGGCAAACTTTTCATTGATCATTAAGCTGAATGCAGAATTAAATATGTAGTATGTGCGAGGATGTGTGTGTGTGTGTGTGTGTACGTGTGTGTGTGTGTGGATTGCTATGGCTTTGTCGCTGTTTTAATGTTAAATAAACTGACAAAGTCGTGCCATTTAAAGAAGATCTTAAGGCCACGATTAAAACGTAAAACAAACACACACACCCAGCCACACACACAAACACACACACATACACCCAGGCAAGCAAATGCGCAAATATGCAAATTATACGGTGATGACATTTAAAAACCATAAAAAAAAATTTTTTTTTCTTATACATACTCACACATACATACATGTTTTCAAATGTTTGTATAAATACGTGCAAACAAAAATAACAGCAACAATAATAATGCACATATCAAATTACACACTTTTAAATGATGGCTTAAACAGATTTAGCCAACAAAAAAGAAAACAACAAGCGACAAGCTGCAAATAATAAAATAAAAACAAAAGTAAAGTTTATGACCAGCCATGGTCAATATCTTCTGCTTAAGAGTTTCACTCAAGACAGGAAGTCAATGTTTCTTGCTGTTATTTTATTTACTTTTTCATTCCTACTCATATTTACACACTTATTGTCCAGCCTTAACTCTGTCTTATTCTCAGCTTTCTTGCAAATTGTGAAGATTTATATAAATCTAATCTTTAATTACGTTTGTATGGTCGTAAACAGCTAAATGATTCCCAGCTTAAAATTATCTTAAATAACAAACAATTGCGAATTTTTGTTGTTCCTTTCGTGGCCAAGTCTATTCATTAAGCCAGTTAGCGAAGCCGGTCATAACAATAATTCTTCATATCATTATTGAGTGCACAAACAGGGTATTTAACTGAGATTTCAAAAGTGGTCTTCACCAGCAACCAAGTGTTCTGAAATGTTATTGGCCGTTGGCAAATGTGTTTGTGTCCTTAAAAATTTTTGCCTCATAATCGCAACTGCCATAATTTTTTATTCAAGCCATTTCTGCAACAGCTTATTTTTTTATGATTAAAGAAAAAACCAGAGTAGAAAAACAGGCACGAGTCACTGTACAAGGACCGAAAAGTAAAAAAAAAAATTAAAAGCCAAGAATGGATTGTTTTTTTTTTTTTTCTTAATAAAACCTTGAAAGAGAAATGTTGTTTTATACAAACAAGTACCATTAAAATGAAAACCGCCACGGAATATATTTTAGTTTTAATGTGCATACGAAAGTGTGTTCTGATTGTGTGTTTTAAAAACGTTAAAATGTGGAATACTTAAAATTAAGTTGCGTGCTGATAATAACCAGCAGCAGTTGATTTAATTTTTTCCAGCAGCAGTGGCGAGAAAAGAGCCTTTAATTCCATTGCCAATAAGAAATTTCTTTGGCGAGTTTATACAGCTGTTGGCAGAATTTAGGCCTAAGATATGTTAAATTGATTTGCTACAACACTTGTTGCCAAATGGATATGGACGCAGGATTAGAAGGAAAAAATTAATGACTTGTAGTCGGTAAAACAAAAATGTTTGGCGCTTGAAATTTTCTCTCGATCTATTGTTTGACGTATTATCAGGGTTACCAATGTGAAGTTTTTCCAACTTTTTTCAGATGTCAAAAAGATTAAAAGTTTTTTTTAGTTAAAAAAAGATTTCGTAAAATATAATATTGAGTACTGTTAGACTATTAATGGAAGTTCCTGTTCATTAAACCTGCTGATAAAAGTATTTCTTAATCAGCGAAATCCCTCCAAATGTCATTGATGCAAATAATGTTCCACAAATTAATGACGAATGGCGAGAATTACGTCACTTGAAGTCTAAATAATACCATTTATTTGGTGAAGAAAATAGTGAAATAATTTAGGATGTCATTTTGAATGCAAATTTTTTATCTGGGACCAGCACTCAGGAGATGACGCCTACACATGCGATGCATTGTGCTGGAACTATAGAAAAGGGATACAGAGAGAGATGACAGGAAGTGCCAACTCTGCTTTGTTGTGATATCTGTATAGCAACACCTAACGTGGAAAAAATTTTTTATGAATATGAACAAAATGACAAACTAAACTGTGTGGTATTTTAAGAACATTTTGAAAAAAATCTGATCGTAAATGCAGGAATTTTAAACAATCAAAATAAGAGAGTAAAAAGTTTAATAACCCAATGGGTAAAATTTACAAGCATATGTATGTCAATAAATATTTTAACTTTATTAGTTTTAAAAAAAATATTTATTTTTATGAAACAAGATTGAAAAAGATGTTTTCGAAAATTCTTACGACATTGTGCCTGCATTTTATGAAAATTTACCTGATATTACAAAAAAATGTCTTTTCCGGAATTTCCCCTTATTTTGGTACTTTTGTATCCCGTTTGAAATAGACTTTCAAACACCATTTTCTATCGAGTGGTAGCGGCACATAATAAAATACGCATGTAAAAGACCAATGTCCATAGCAAATATTTATGTATGTACCATAGTACCAAAAATTGTACCAATTTTATCCCTCTAAATTTTCGAATTTCAAAAAGGAGCCAGAGTAGACTGTAATTTAAATTGTGTTAATATGTTTATAATTTAAGAAGATAGATGGGGTACAAAAAAGTACCAAAAATTCAGTTTTTGCCCGTTTAAAGAAAAAACCAAAAGTCTTTGAGTGCTAGTGAAAATAATGATGCTTTTCGTAAAAAAAATCTTAGTGCTTTTTTCACTTTCTTTAAGAAATGGTGTATTAAAATGCTTTCAAACAAGTTCTATTCTACGTTTATATAATTTAATAGATATAAACAGTACTGTCGTTATTGCTGCTGTTGTTGTCATTACTGTAACCATTCCATCTAAATTGCTCTTGTCTTGTTGCTACAACAAACATAAAATATTCCTAAAACCACTTGTTGATTTTTCATATTCATTCTATTCACTGATTCAATTTCATTTACCAATATTAGTTTTGGTATCATTGATTGTGTCTCCCCTTTTATGTGTTACTTGTTTCTTTTTTTTTTTAGATATTCCTTTGCAGGGATATTTGCCCAAAGATACAAATCATATTGGAGTGTATGTTTTTTTTTTTGTAATCTTTATTTACTTTGGAGTTACTGTTTCGTTTATGCAGCACTATCTCTCTATTTCTCTCTCTCTCTCACTCTGTTTTGCTTTCTCTGACTGCAGATTATTTTTTAATTCCTGTTATTTAGAGGTGTTGATTCTACCACTCCCTTATCGAGGCAATACCATTATTATTTAATGTATTTATTTTTGATTATATGTTTTTAAAAGTTGGTAAACTGTTAATCTGGTTGTGGGTATTGCTAGTTGATTTTTTTTTTTAAGAATATTATTGGAAATTGAGGGTATTTGTTGCATGAAATTTCAATAATTGTATTCAGATTTCGTATAAACTGCTGCGGTTGTCATGTGAGTTTTTTCTTTGCTGTTGGTTTTAACAATAACATGCATGGAAATTTTTTGTTATGTGCGTGTCTTGTTAGGGAGCTACCAAATAATAATTGATATTGAATATATAAATAATTTAGATAAAAATAGTTGCACAAAAAAAAAGGTTTTCAAGGTGTGTGGAAAGCTGTACACAAACTATAAAGAGAAGGGTATTCGGCCACAGAGGCACACAGTAAAACTTATAGAAAATGTTAAATGGGTTCTACGTATAAGTAAAAATAATACAATCAAATTAAAGCTGAGGCTACAGCATCTGGAATTACATTTTTATAATTTGTTGTTGTACATTTGATTATTGCATTTCAGTAACTCCTAAATGCGAATAATTATAGCATTTGCAGCATTTTTCCTTAAAATATTTTTATTCTACCCACATTTGTATTCAACATGATGCTTACGAAAGTTAAAAAATAAAATGAATTTTAAAATCATACTGTTTTTTTTTTTTTCATTCTCAGAATATGTTTCAAACTTGACAGATTTGAAAACTGTAATGCCATTCATGTAGGTACATGCATCCTTCAGCTGTTTGTTGATTCATAATGTGGAAATTATTAATTAAAAGTATTTGTGCAAATTCAATAAACACCCAAACAACTGTACTGAATACCAATTTTGAATTGGAAGTTTAGCAGGGAAAAAATGAAAACCCTTTTAGAAAAAAAAAATTTTATTTCAACATCCCAAGCGTATATTTCACGCATTGCATAGCAAACGAAATACTTAACATTCTCGCATACATGCAACTGGAAATTGCAAGGAGTTCTCAAACAGCAGCATGAACACATCCAAATGCACTCACTTCCATACATCAGCAACACATTCATTTAGATCAGAGATGGCGAGTAACATTTGTTTCCCCCGATCATCTTGGTGAGGCATTTGTCGTACAATAGCAAATGCCGCAGAATATTATTTCGAATTTCATTATACGAACTTGACTTGATCGATGGTTTTTATTTATTAAAATCATATATATTGCATTTCTTTTAGTGTTTTATTTATTATTTGAAATGTATGAACAAACTTCAGTTTGAAGAAATGCTAAAAAAATTTTCTGAAAATGGATTTAGGTACTCCAAGAATAGTTTTTTTTATTGTTGTTGCTGCTGCGTCAATTGTTTTAAGTTATAGTACTGACTCTATTTACCAAATGTTCCTTTATTTTTCTTATTTCATTGAGCGCTTTTCAAATTGCCAACTGTTTTCAATTTTTTAACTTGGTAGCACTGCCTTTAGTAGAGGAAAATCAAGGTTGTATTTCATTAAATAATCTTAAAACCAATTCAAAAAAGGTTGTAGGATGGCTTTAAGAAAATATTTTATATGGTAAAACTAGGTTTTAACAGTTGGCTGTAACGTAAAACTAACTGTTGCTTTAAAACCAAATAGTGAGAAAACACTATTACAGGGACTTTCTGAAATTCGCATTTATTACGAGGATAAAAGAAGACTCAGTTTAAAATTTTGTACTTTTTGCGATGCAATTTTAGCGGCAAAAATAAGCAAACAAAACTGATCGAAAAGATATGCATAAGACATGCAGTCATAAAACATAATATTAAATAGAAATACAAAATTAAAAATGTTTATATAATTACTTTCAAATATTGGAAACAATTAATATATTCAGTTATCCATCTCTGATGGCAATTACAAACAGACATTATGACAACAAGAACGGTTCTATACATACTCGTACAATATGTGCTTTTCATTTTAAACAAGGCCAGACGCCAGAGCCACCAATAAATGATGCCAGTTTGTTGAGTTTTATTTTTATTATTTTTTTCCTCCAGCAACATTTTCCTTATTAAAAATCCTTTTGCTCACTGAAATGACGCCAACTTTATGAAAACTTGCATACATGCACACCCGCACACATACTTTCAGAAGCAAAATCAAGAAACAATTTAGTTAAGGCAAGCCTAACAACCCATACACATGCACACTCCACGCATCTGTACACGTATTTCTAGCCATATAAGAAGAAATAATCATGGACAGACATTGCACCTCTCACACACTGGAGAACTAAAAAAAAAAAAAAACAAGAAGTCAAGATATGTGGCATAAAAAACAAAGAACCAAACGAAACGAAACGAAACGTACATACCAAACAAAACTAATAATATTTTCATGCACACATTCCATAATTGATTTATGAATTTATAATGCAAAACTTTGCCAGTTTTTTCCACCAACATTATTCGAGTAAGTTGGCTGCATGACTGTCTGGCAGAGTCAAAGAAAAAGTCTGCCTGCACCAGAGCGCATCACATAAACGTGCAGTATATTTCTTTCAATAAAAAAGACAATAACAATGATCAATACAATAATTATAAACAATGACATGTATGGCAACGTAACAAACAATCATGAAAAAAGTAACTCCTCAACAAAAACCTTCTACTACGGACTACTGTTGCTTGTTGCTCGTTGCTTCAGCCGAAATTGTTGATGATATTAAAGTTTGTGCTTCTGCAGTACCAGCGCTACACCAGCCGTACTCGCCAGCCAGTATCAAGCAGCATCGCCCTGGAGTTTATCAACAAATACAATGTGAGAATATGTGTGTTATTCATAATAATACTGCCACTTCCATACTACCGTTCTTTGCTTCCCTCGATTGTTTTTCTTTTGTTGTCAATATTTTGGTAAAATTTTTACGCATGCAAAAACAACTGGAAGAAAATTTTGGTTTTTAGTTTTTTTTTTCCCCCCGACTTATTCAAAAATTGTGTGGTAAGTTTTTATTGAATTTTTATTATGATGGCAGTACTTTTTTTCGAAAGTCGTTTAATATTTATGTCATTAAAAATTTAATTCAATAAAAGGAACGTCAGCCGCTGCTGCAGCAGAAGGAAATAACGAGGAGAATAAGAATAGGAGGACCAGCCAACGCATATTTCTTGGCCAATATTTTAGGTAAAGAGTAATGCACGATGTTAATTGTGAGTCACAGCTTAACGTCGAGTTTTTTGCCCAACTTAATTTGACATTTCTTTGTACCAGTGTTTGACAAATTCAACCATGGAGAGGTACACCTTTTACAAAAATGGGCGTTCAAATCAAAATGCACTTCGTGATTTTCACTTTCACAACCTCAGTGGATTTGTCCCATTTGGGCAAATGAGAATCCACGAGTGATTGTTGAAAAGTCGATGCATCCACAAAGAGGGATTCTTCGGTACGGTTTATTAACTGGCGGTTTATTAACGGGTCGTTCTTCTTCGAAAATGAGGTCAGCCAAGCACTTGCCGTGAATGGTGTTCGCTATCGCGAGATGAGAACGGACTTCTTGTGGCCAGAAATTGAGTATATGGACCTGGGACGACATGTGGTTCCAAAAGGTGGGTCCATTTGCCATAGCCTTGGCGTTATAATATTTGGCCGAGTATGTTACACGTGCGCCGTCCTTACGAGTTAATTTTTTTTTTAAAAATGTACTTTTTCGGAAAAGTTCTCTTTAAAGATGTTGCAGACGACATGATAAGTGGCAGTTATTGGCAAAGCTACTTTTGGAAATGTAATATTGTTGGAAAAGATACTTTTTTGGGAAAAATGCTTTTTGGAAGAGATTTTTCTTGGGAAAATGGCCTTTTGGATCGTTAATTTTTTTTATTGTCCAAATAACCGCTAACAAAGATTGCTGGGCATATGAAAGTTTGTAACATTTTTAGTGGAAATTTTTTGTAAGAACACGTCGAAAAAGTTATGGTTCGATCGAAATATGCACCCTGTGGAAGGGAACCGTAATTATTTCGACGTCAATTTCCACTAAAGTTTTTATAACTTTTGAGAAGTCCCGTCTTCAGTGAGTAACAGCTGCCTCTTTAATTTTGTGGCACACATTCTGCTGCTATGAAAGTTTATAATTCAGAATTACTCCCTGGCATCTGAAGCAGAGTTACTGGTTTCATAGCCAAGGGAATTTAATTATTTTTCTTGCATGACCTAAAGTCTGAAAATTTAAAGAAAAAAGAAAGCTGTTACTTGAGTGATTCTTTGTGATCGTTGATCAGGCTTAATCAAACAAACTTGTTAACATATGGCCACCTTTTTATTTGCTTTCCAAGATCTTTTTTCTTACCGAAACCAAAAAGAAAAGAAAAGAAAAAATCAAACAACAATACTTTAATAAAATGCTCTTTTATTTTTTGTATTTGCTGGCGCGATTCCGTGCTCTGCAACATAAATCATAAAATTAATAACCGTAAAGTGACAGCTTCAGGAGTTTTTACTTCTGCGTTCTTATTGTTGTAGTTTTATTGCTCATTGCTGTTGCTGTTGCAGTTGTTTAAAGTTGCCAGCAACATACACATGCTACGACTATTGGGGCAATTATTATTGTGTGTAAAGGAAAAAACGCTTAGCAATTGCAATACTTTGGAGAGCAGGCGAGTTAAAATCACAATGTTTCGATGAACTGATAAAGGGAAAAATTAAAGAAGCCAAGTTTTCACCGCACGAAAAAAAAACAAAACAAAACGAAAAGAAAAGAAAAGAAAACATCACAACAGCAACAAAAATCACTGATGATCATCAGCGATGATAATTGCTGCAGAGCAGTTTGATAAACATCTTAAGAATTGTGCAAAAGTAATTGGCTTTCATAACCTGTCAAAAAGCGCACTTAAACTAAACGAAAGAGGCCAACTGGAAATTTTAACCGTCCCAAGTAAGTGTTTTCTTAAAAAAGTTGCCGCATAAATTTTAACGTTTCATGTGAATGGTTTTAAATGCATTCATGCATTTTAATATTTATTTTTTAAATATAATTTTTTAAGTAAATGAGAACTATTTAATTGCTCGTTCGTAATGTTTTCAACAACGTCAATCAATGCCAACCGACGCAGGCTAAACAGAACGCCGCAGCCGGTTCCCAGTTACCCTATCGATCGTTCATTGACACTATTCTACTTAATTGTTCTAATTGTTCCCCAATTAAGAAGGGGCAGGCCGAAAGCAATGTTCAGCCAACAACTTCGCCGCCCTCCCAAGGAAGTTCAATAAATCTGTGATAGGAACAGATCTGATATCGATCACGGCTGAAAATATGCAGTTTAATCTGGTCAGTGCAACACAATCGCACAAAATGTGCTCTGTGGTTTCATGCTACTCCAGGCAGAGCCGACACTCCGTCTCATCCAGCAGACGCAACCTGTTGAGGTGAGAAACAATAATGTTTTTCATGAGTGGCGGGATGGGATTTGAACCCAATTCCTTCAGCCACAGCATGCGCAGCTTAAAAAATGTGTTGATGTTGTTAAATTTTAATTTTTGCAAGAATATCGAAAGAAGAATGGCTTTTCATAAATGGTCCTTTTACATTTTCAGCCAAAGTGAAAGTAATTTTCCAAAAACGAGTAACAAAATTAAAAATAATTTTCAGCATTGAACCAAATTTAAAAACTTTAAAATTCTGTAGAAATTGTTGTCGCGTTGGGACGTGAAGATTGTGACCGACGTAGTTAATTCATTCAAACTTTAGAAAGGGCAGGCATATAATTTCATCTACACGAATGGAGTGACGAAGGGTGGATTATATTTACCAAGGCAAGACCTCAAAACTAGTTCCAGTATTAATTTTGAATAAAAATCTAACCGAGCTATATGATTTCCGTTGCGCAATTGCAGAAAAGTTTTTTGGAGCTGAAGTAAAATTATTCATTCCGTTGTTAAGGTATCATTCTACAGTTTCGATATTGTCATATTATTGATTCCTCAGTATACAGGGTGGTTTTTTAACCGTTGAGGTTTTGAAAAGTGAAGGATATATTTATTTGGGCCGTTAAATTAGTGCTTGCCATTTAATTTTTAAAGACTATTTGGCCGAGCCTACGCCGTATGCGGTGGCATACTTTTTCCAGCATTTCGGTCGATACTTCATCAATGGCTGTTGTAATGGTGTCTTCCAAGGCCCAAATTGTGGCTGGCTCGTCCCTGTACACGAGAAACTTCACCTATCCCCACAAAAAATTGTAGACTGAGGTCAAATCACTTGATTTTGGCGGCCAATGACCAATGACTCCAAAACCTGAGATTAATTGCTCACCAAACTCGCCTCTAATGATGTCCGCTGCAATGCGGTATGTATCACCGTCTTGTTGAAACCACCAATGAATCAATTTCAATTCTTCCATTTTGGGCAAAAGTGGTACATTGCTTCATTGACGAATTTATCTATCGCGCTATTCATTGCCACTGGCCGATACAGCAGCAATATTTTCCTTGGTACGCACTCTTTGCATATGGGTTGCTGGATTAATGTCCAATAACGTGGACCTTTGGGGAAATTTGGTTACAACAGCTTGAATAGCCTGATTGGTAGGTCGATTATGACGACCGTAAACTGGACTTAATTTACGAAACACATTTCTCACACGGCACTAATTTTGATATTGAAATTCAATTATTTGCTAGCGTTGTTCGTTTGTAAGTCTATTCATGCTGAAATGGCAAACCTCACTGATCACTTTTGACATCGTTTCATGTTACGAACATTTTTTACTCTGGAAAACCAATTAGCAAAAGAATCACCCGCCAGATATTGTTCTTTATTTTTTTTTCTTGGGCCGGTACTCAGGGGCTGACTCCTACACATGCGATGCATTGTGCTGGAACTATTTTATAACGAAATACTAACGTAAGGAACAAATCTGCAAAAAAAATGCAAATTGCTTAAAGCTCATAGCTTAGTTTATTTGTTGAATTAAAAAAAATATACCGGAGGAAACAAGAGAAATACAGCCGTAAACTTCAAGCAGTAGAAATGTCCCATTTAGTGCAAAGAATCCAGAAATTACTTGTGATTTTAGCCAACGCTTCGCAGCATTAACACTAGTGTCTTTCCGTGGAAAATGTATTTTTTCCCAACAGCTGACTACGTTGCCAACTCACATTTACTTAAAACAGGGATGTTAAATCCACTTCGCGATCAGCTTTTACCGCAGGAATTAATAATTGCAAATTGTATAACGATCGGTATTCTTTCTGCTGAAATTCCTTTTCCTTGCGGAATCAATAAAAATCATCCATTGTGAAAAATTCCAACTGGGTGTCTGCAAATGCTCTACATGTCATGACAGTCGTATGAAAACATGGGGAAGTTGTTTAATTTATTTACGAGTATTCACTTATCATTTAATTTGGAGTGCTCTTGCCTTGTCTTGGCGCTGCTTTTGTTTAATAAATTTAGTAATAGTTTTTGTTTATATTTTTAACACACATATATAAGTATGAATATATTTATCTATTTCTCGCTAAGATCGCTTTCCCATTAAATTTAGTTTTGCTTCATAAATATTTACTTATAGTGGGGCAATTTCCTTTAATGTTATAAATTGCAAAGTGTTTTGTACAAATTGGCTTTTGATCTTGAAGCGCTCAAAAAGAAGAAGAGGAGGAAATTATAGCGAAAACACACATGGTAGAACGTTTTAAATTGCGTTACTTAATGCCAACATTTACACACTGATTTGGCGAAAAATTCCTAGAATTTTTGTTGAGTACTTTTTTAATTTTACTTAAAACACGATACGGAATTAAAGAAAAAAAAATTTGTTTTAATAAAAAGTTAGTTGGTTTTAAAAGAAACAAATGAAAATTCGTCTTGCTTATTAGCTTTCGAAACAGTAATGCCAATATTAATTTTAAAAGAGATTTTAGTTGGAAATTGTAAATAATTAAATAAAGGGTGGGCAAATTTGAGGTTAGGAAGTAAATTGGGTTAAAAGCACACTTTTTTTTTTTTTAAAATTCAGTTTCATTGATACTAATGTAAAATAGAAATATGGGAATTAATAATGGAATATTGCGTTGGGCAAATGGCCACCTCTAGCACGTCAGCACACGTCCGCTCTTTTCACAAAATTGTGAACCACATTTTGCAACAAAACTTCGTTTATCGCGTCAATTTCATCTTTCAGAGCGTCAGTTGTTTGCGGCTTGTTCATGTCAACCCAGTCTTTCAAATGGCCCCAGAGAAAATAATTCGACGGAGTTAAATCACAAGAAGGAGGCGACCAATTGGCATCGAAAAATTACGCGACCGGAAAATTTCTCATGCAATACCTGAATTGTTTGCACGGCTGTGTGGATTGTGGCGCCGCCTCCACAATTAAAACCTTTTGGTCAAGAGTGTAGCATTCCATGGTTAAAATTTCTTAACTTTTTACTAAATAAATGTCAAAGAAGACAGCTTAGTTCTTGATTTTTCATCATTTGACAGTCAATTTACTTTCTAACCTCAAATTTAGCCACCCTTTCTATTGTATTGGCTCATTTGCCATTGTAAGATGCATAAGGCAACTTAGCAATCTCACTCAGGGCTACAGCAACGTATTTTAACGTGCAATGCGTTGCACCGGAACTAGTTACAAACGGTGAGTGGAGAAGAGACAATTGTAAAGCGCTGACTACTCAGCCAACTCTGGCCACTTGCATGAATCCGCTATCTTGCTTCGCAGAGAATTATGAAACTTCTAAATTGTTTTAGTAAACTTCAGCATGTGTTAAATTTAAAATCAAACAATTTTTTCTTTAAACAATTTGCTGAGTAAAAAAAAATAAACATTTTAAAAGTCTTTCACATACATACTCTCGTACAACTTTCCTACGCCCTTAGGCTTGAATATTCAATATTTTATAATGAAAATCTATACGAATCGGCCATTTTAATCTATAAATTATGCATATAAAGGAAATGTTGCTTAATTTAGGTTATTAAGTATGAAAATAAAGAAAAAAAACCATCAAACTCATACCACAACTTGGGCATTGTGTGAATGAAGAAGGCAGCTCTCATAGACTTAAACAGTACAAGACGTCGTCTTTTTGCATTTAGAACAGTTTAACATGTGTATGGGAAATGGAAATATTTGTGTTTGTGTGTAGTTTATTCAAACAATATCCTTTGGTGACCATGTTTTCTAAAATGTCTGCGTTTTAAACTGATTTTAAGTATAATTACACTTGGGCATAACAAACCAAAAACTTATGCTAGAAGTAGTCAGTGCTTTCAAAGAATGAATTATTTTCGTATTTTTGTTCTTGTTTTTATTTACATTTTCTGCTTTAAAACAAAAATTGACATTCATTTCATTTTATTCCTTGAAATTAAATTTCAATTCGATTCAAATAGTTTTAAAATTTAGTTGAAATTAATTACATATTTATATTTTTTGGTATATATTTATTAAGCCTGAGGTCTTTTTTTTTATTTTATTTTGTTTTTATTATTCGATATTTCGTTAACAGCTTGTTAACATCATCAGAATTATAATTTCCTATTATTCCTGATGAAGTTAACAAGCTGTTAACGAAATATCGAATAATAAAAACAAAATAAAATAAAAAAAAGACGTCAGGCTAAATAAATATATATCAAAAAATATAATAAAAAAGGTCAATTAATAATATAATTAAAACATATTTATAATTAAGATGATTTTAATTTCTGGTATTAGTCTGGTATTAGGCGCCCCGTCACCGGAACAACTCCAATAGGAGACCCATAAGATCCATTGTGAATCCCCTAGAGAAAAGAAAAAGAAGTAGAGAGAAGTAAAGGCAAAGATAAGAATAGAAAAGAGAAGACGAAGTTAGATCCCGCCAAGAGTCAAAATCTCATAGCCAGCCCATCCCTACAATGAAGCCCCAGATATCAGCGATATCACGCCCCGCAATATTCCCCAGCTCTATCAGGAATCTGCTGCCCAGCCATATCAGCCTGCCGCGTTACAAACTGGGTCAGTGACAGAAGACATAGTTTACAAAGATCGGCGGGCTCCCTTTGCCACCTCCTTATCATTACCCCGATCAAGCAGTGTCCAGTTAAAGCTCCTATCAGAACCCTTAAGCTTCTCCTGTTCATTCTCAGTAGCCGTGTGAACTTTGTAATATTCAACCCAGGCCATACAGCCCTCGAAACCCTGCAATTGTTGGCATTCTTCAAGGAATGATCCATCCTTTTCGCCAACCATCTCTTGAGCTGCCCCTAGTAGTACCGCATCCGTGACTGCACCGACAAGTCTTACTCCTCCACACCCAGCTACGAGCTGCTTCTTGCCAGGTCGTCCGCCGGTGGTTGAAAGATTTTTACAAAATTAATCAAACAAATATTCCCACATCTGCCGTCATTACAACAATTTCAGAAACATATAAAATTCAATTCTATAATCAGAACACATTTTTAGTTGAAAATTAACAACAACAAAAATACAATACCGTATAATAAGAAAATTACACAGCGCATACGATGTTAATGCGAGCTTGTGAATTGAACAAATATCTTCATAAAACACAATTTAAAATTTTTTTTCTCTTGTATAAATTGTTGCAAAGTCTACTTAGTTTTTCTCTTTGTATGTGAATTTTATTGACTTTCGAAAAATTTGGTTGAAGGTCTAATGGTTTAAGCTGTATTGAAATTATATGTACTTGTGACAAGGAATGTCATTGATTTAAACACAAGTGATTTTGTATGTACGTCAAAAACTGCGCTTGTCAAAAGGTTTATAATTTTTAGGTTATGTACATCTGACATAACCTAGAATAATTCACAACAATATACTGATGGCAAATTATATATGTATTTAATTTAATTAAAAATGTTGTGTTTAAAACGAACATGGATAAATAAACAGATTTTATTATATACTATATTTGCTGAACCACATACACAATTCTATTGAAAACAGCTGATGTCATATGCTTTGACAATTGAAAAGTTAAAAAGTGACATTGTATATGACAAATACATATAATGTGAACTCACCTTTACCCTTGAGACAGCAAGTTGCTATAATCGTAAGCGTCTTGACTTTAGAGCCCCAAAAATCGTAAGTTCAATTCCTATGCCAATCATCAAAAATTATTCTGATGTACTGATGATCTGAAAACATTTCAATTACATGCTTGCTTGCTTTTTTACTTCTTAGCACACTTTTAATTGCACATATTATTTTTTAAATAAATAAAATCCATTTGATTTGCATGCGAAAATTAATTATTTGTCATCACAAAAATTGAAAGTTGAATCATTTCACTCTTTTGCATTCATGAACATTTCAAAGAACTTTAAATGGTTGGGCAAACGTTGAAAACTATTATTTTAGCAACAAAGGAGGTTTTAGACAGTGTTAAATCTAAATAAAGCACATAACTTCACATAGCAAACGTTATAGTTATTTAACATAAAATAAGAATATGCAGTATATTGTATTATCTACGTATCTATGAATATACATATCAACATACTTATGTGTTACATTCACATATCGTCCTCTTAAATGCATAAAGAACGTTAAAATGTCAAGCAAGTAGAATAAACAGTCAGTATGTGACAATATGGAAGAATGGCTTACGACGACTTACTACGCACTTAAGCCATGTTCATGTGAATAACGTATTAAATATATATTTTTCTACTAGTAACGAATCTAACGAGTAATGAAATCAACTCGTTTCAGTTACCAATTTTCGAACATTGTAAATATTACTGAGAGCAACTGAAAACTGTTCATTTCAGTTCCTTTTAATGAACTGAAGTTCAGTTGCCATTCATAATCAAGGCATACGTTTCAATTTCGGCATCTGACAATCGATCGAATAGTAAAAACATAACACGTTCGCGGTGATCAGCTGGAAAAAGCTGTAACATAAGTAATGCTCGTTGCTGTTTACTAAAATCGTATCGTTACAATTGTCACTACAGAAAATAGATTTTTACTTTGGAAACGTCAACTTGGAATTACTTACAACTTTATAAAATAAAAGTTGCCACAGCCGACTATTGCTTGAAGTTTTACGTTTTTAATAACCGACACCTAAAATTGAACTGATACTGATACTGACAAGTCTAACGTTGGACGATACGTTTTTACAACAACTAGACCTTTAACCAAGGCAAACAAAATTTCAAAATGCCAGAAAAATACAAATGTTGTTCAATTTAAATGAAGCAAAGTACTATGGATAGTTGTTAGTACAGAGGAGTTCGGTTATAATGAACCGGGCAATTTTGTTTGCTATAAATTTTATTGCATTGCCTGCTCCACGTGATTTTGTGCCATAATATTGCAGTTAATTCCCGTGTACTATATTTGTTAATCATTTTTACTGTATAAAATTTTAAGGTTATGCTCTGCCATGTAATTGTTAAAAATAATTGTATTTTGTTCCTTTGAATGTTGTCTCATGTTCTTCTCAACTTATGTATGTACATATGTGTTACCTATTTACTATTAGCAGCATATTAAAAATATATTTCGTCTCACATCTATAAAAAAGTGCTCGATAATTCAGTTAAAAATTTAATAATTCGACCTTAATATATTTACATATTCTTAGGTGCAATGCAAAACCACGTAACCAACATTTGTACTTGTTTACATGAGGAAGAGAAACCTGTTTTAATATATTTAATACACATATTTGTAGTTGTATTCTTTTGATTTTCGCTTATAAAATAGTAAAATTTAATTATGCAAATCTAAAAATTTGCGAGCACGTGTATTTTTCTGATGTGCATCTAAGTCAATCAAAAAATAAATTTTCAAATATTAAATAATAAAATGGTTCTACTTCTTCAGAGACGTAGCAACTCTGCGTTAAAAATTCTCAAAGAAAGCGAAACTGCAGAGTTGTGCAAGAATTAAGCCTGCTAACCTTCTTATCACTTCGCCACCTATTCCTTCTTTACAACATCCCTTTGCGGCTAGTTCCGGTGCAAGTAGGCGTCATCCCCTAAGCACTGGTCCAAGAACAAAGAAATTACTTTAATTTTGGGAGTACTTCTGCCATTTTCTTCTCTTAGAACTTTATGCAATTCGTGTGACGTTATGTACACTCTTGTAAACACACAAGCATACATATAATTTAGTTAAGTTTAGCACACATTTAGTGTTGCTGTGTTTATAACAAAAAAAAAAAAGAAACATTTATCAAACTCTCTAAGTAGGCTTTTTGTTAAATTATAATTTAGATGTTAAATAGGCTCCCCATAAGAACATCGCAAAATTTATTGTCTTAAATTGCAATTTATGTCTACGTAATACAATTACAAACACAAACACATCTGTGTGTATACTCGTATATCATACTGAAATACCCCAGAAACCACATGACTGCATGCAATTACAGTGAAATCTTGATTAACACGAAATTCATAATCTTGTGTAATTTCTACTTTAATGATCTCCGACAGCATTAAGCTGTCTTTCCTGCAGTGCGCTAAAATATATATTTCCTCGAATAATGGATTTGAATTCTTTCTGAAATAGTTGAGAAAATCGCTTGAATATCGTGTGAGATTATTTTTTATTATTATTGTGGCCAGAAAGCACCGCTACCAAAGATGATCTATTGTGCCAAGCCCATCATATCAGCCCCTCCATTTTAAGGCTCTTAAGGAATCTAAGCACTATTTGGGGTCTGGTGTTCTACGACATGTATGGTGGATGGGGAAATATCTGTCTGCCGAATGCACTACAATCGCCAAAAACGTATTCAGAGTGCTCACTGACACTTTCACGACACATTTGGTTTAAATGGTAGTCATAAAGTCATATGTTTATAATAATGATATGGAAATATATAATTGCATTGAAAGTCTGGTCACAATTGAGTGTAATATTTCAAAATATTTATTCAGCTGTTAAGTAAGAAACATCTATTATTGTTTGTTATCAAAATGCTAAAAACAAGTGAGAAAACTAAAATAATTGAATTTTTAAATGAGGAAATAAGGAAATTCGCACAAAATTGTTAAAATAAATATAATCGAAAACAGCTGTTGCCTGTGTTACGAGCTGAATATTTTTCTGCCAGCCAGAAACATAATTTGCTCACTTGTATATTGTTAGTAGCTGCGATTTTTTCTTTCTTACTAACTTTTATGTTATAAAAATGTATTTTAATGTCGAGATATACAAGTGTGAATGATTTTTAAAAAATTGTTTATTTTTATATCATTTCTAAGAAGCGGCGGCTTGTAAATATAATCGCCGGCTTGACGGAAGAGTTTCAGTGCACGACTCAGATTTATACTGTTATTTTATGACAATAACACAATAACAATAAACTTAGCTGGCAAAGTCTTATTATTTTATGACCTTTTTGTTCGAAGCATAACAACAATTTTTTTAAACTATTTTAAAATATTAATATAAAATTATGGCAATATGACTTAAAGCACACTTTGTGCAAAAAAAAAAATATAATAAAACATTTAATAAAGATCATATAAAAATAGAAGTGAGACTAATTTTTTCTTTTTTTTTATTATTTTTTTTGATGTGCATTAGTGTGTCTTTGTGTGTGAGTTGTTGTCGGAAGGTTTCAGTGGCGAAGGCATAGTCACTGGTCACTGAACAATACCGGCTTCAGCTGATAGCAATCCACAATCACATCAGAACGCCCTCCTTCGTCGGTATTGTGTAGCACCGGCGAAGTAAAATAATAATAAAAATAGCTACTAAACCGAAGCTTCAGCACTGCTAGGAGTATAAAAGCAAAAGAACGTGCGAAAGCAGAGCTGCAAAATAATTAATTAAGCTTCACCTCCTGTCGTTTCTCCTACTATCCCTTTCCTATAGTTCCCAGCACAATGCTTCGCATGTGTAGGAGTCATCTCCTGAGTGCTGGTCCTAGATAAAAAACAAAAAAAAAAATAAAAACAATTGCGATGCATTGCATGGTTTTATAAAAATAATATTTTTCTGAAGCGGGACAAAAAAACAAATGTAGATACGAGAATTTTGTTACTTAATAATCATTCTTTTGCAGAACTAAGATACAAGTGACAAGTAAAACAGATAATATTAAAAAAAATTAATTTTTTTTTGTCAAAATATTGATTATCCATACGAATTTTTAAAAATACTTTTTTAGACTTAAAATATTTTTTAACTGAAATGTATTTCAAAACAAAATATTTTCTTTTTATGAATACGACTGTAAATCTTTTGTGATTCATGGCATTGAAATTCTTAAGTCCATTGTAATTGATTACTTTAATGAGAAATGAAAATAAAGTATTACAGTGCACTCGCGATAATATGAACACCCCAAAATATGAACACTTTTTTCCTTTCATTGAATACTCTAAAAAATGTACTTGTGCAAAAGTTGTAAAATATGAACAATTTATGTTCGTATTTTTTTAAACGATTTTAACTACATAGTTTTGAAATGTAACTCCAGAGGGTAGTGGTTAAATTCGGATTCAACTGCATAATAATTTGGGAATTTTCTCTTTATATTGCTTTCAGCTATCAATCAAAATTCCGTACATGCACACAAAGGAAACAGCAAAAAAATCACTGAATTTGAATGAATTTTTCTTTTTAAAATATATACTGTTCTTTTTTTTAATAATAATTTAATAAACAATAAACAAACAGAAAAAACCATAAGAAACTTTTACTTTTATGGGAAAAACGTTTTCAAAGGCAAATTAGACACCATTCGCAAATACATATGAAATATCTGGCGAAACTGAACTAGCTTAGTTTTACTTAGTTCATATTATCGCTAGTTCACTGTCATTACACTTTTCAAAAAAAAATCCAAAAACAGATAAATTAGATCACCTGCGGGATGTTTATGATCCTTCAAACGATCAAATATTTATCGCTTTATCTGCCCCAAAAATAATAATAACCAACTTTAATTAACCAACTTAAGAAACTAAAAAATTCTTAAATTTATGAATTAGTTCCTTTATTCAGAAAAACATTCAAAGTACAGTAAAATGGCAAAGCGTTTAATATTGAATAGCTCTCTATGTCGAAAAAAAAAACACTTATAATGTCATACATAAGCCAATTTGTAAACTATAGATTGCAAATATACGAACGATGAAGCGAGTTGTTGTATTTAAAACTGGTTAATCAAGATCGACAGCAACATACCTGATTAGCCGACGGATAAGAGCCGTATCCAAATTGTGTATAAGCAGCCATATTTGTTAAACACTTTTTATATGCAGTCACAATAATTAAATCCTTTTTTTATTTACTACCACCACACACACACAGAAAGCCATACACTCGCGCTCGCACACACACACACACACTCTCGTAAAGAATTTACAAAAACGATGTGTGATAATTGTTAACAAAAGCTTTTAGGACTTATGATTTCTTTTTCCTTTGTTTTTTTTATTTCCTTTATTTGTGGCGTTTTGTCTTATTTTATTTACTTTTATTGTTGCACACAATTCCATACGGCAAACAAATGTGTTGAATCAGAATCCTTTTAGATTATTATTCTTGTTTTTTCTTTCTTTTTGTTTGCTACTGTTCAAAGCTTGATTTCCTCTTTTTATTATTTTTTTTTATTTACACTTTTTGTCAGTTGCTCTTTTGGTAACGGATATTTAACACAGCAGCATAAACGTAAACAAATTTATATACATACGTGTAGACAGATATACACATGTACATATGTACATACGTATGTACATGGAGCTTAGCTATAGTGTAGCAACTGCATCAGCACTGGAGTTACAAAAGGAACAATGAGTACAGCCATCAGCAAAAAAATGAAATAAAAAAACGACGAAAAGGGAAACTGTATAGAAAAAATCAAGTCAACGACAATTGTTAACGTTTCCGTATTTTGTAGGGATCTGTTTGGCTTTTGACTGTGTATAGACGATGTTAACAATGATGATAATGATGACACTAGTGCTATGTGAATGTTGTCTGTTGGTTTTAGGAAGCAAGTAATTTGTTAAAAAATAAAAGAATGATAACAAATTTGCCAAAGAAAGAAGTGTTAATGCAGCAATTATTAAATTCAAAATTTTAAAAACAGCAGGATATTATTATTTGTTATGAGAACAATTTGTCGTTTTCTTGCAATTTTACATTAAGTTTTCTGAAGTTGTACATACTACCGAAATGTTTAACATATTTTGTTTTAGTTTTATTAAATTCTCAGTCATACATGATGTGTGTACACATTTCTGTTTATTTTATCTTTTCACAAATTTTTTTTCAGTTATTTAAAAAAACCGGTGTTCTTCCTCTCAAAACATATTAAATTTTGGTATTTTCTGAGAAATGCGTACTTGTTCTTACATAAATAAAGAGTTAACACAATTGTTAACTTGTTTCGTAATTTCAATACATTTGTGCAGCACAGTGACTGATGCGTACTAATTCACGTTCGAACACAAACTAGTTGCAGACGTCTAATATAACCAAAAAATTTGTTGTTTGAATTAAAATTTCTGTGTGTTTTTAATTCTTTGGTTTCATACAACAAAAGCAAACAAGCGAGCACGCAAGCAAAAACAAATAACAAAACACAAAGAATCTTAAAAATAATATAAAATTTTTTATATAGATAACCCGCTCGTACACATGCTAAAGTGAGACAGCAACTGAAAAGTAGAAAAATTAAAAAACAAATAAATAATGGCAAAAGGAGGAGCAGGAGTCTTTAGTAGAAAACAAAAACAAAATTACTTAAGAAACGAGAGTAATGCAGCAAGAGAGTTTAGTTGCTCTCAATTCATTGTATTCAAAATTGTCTACTCGTTTCTTATTGAATTCTGTTTTACGTGAAGGGGGTTGTTATTTCATGCTATTCTCACTGAAATTCCGCTCTCATATTATATTATTGTTTTTTTTTTCGACAAAACAAATTTACTCGTTAGTTCTTGCCAAATATTACAACAATATATTCCCATTGCATTTGATTTACCCCTTAATGGAGAATGTTTGGACGATATACAAGTGTAACTTTGATAGTTTTATGGTTTGAACAATTCCATTGGAAATCTCTTAATGGCTTTTATTTAACGAACTGTTGTTATTATTATTGTTCTTGTTGTTGTTGTTGCTTTCATAGCTTACATACCATGGTTGTACAATGTTTTATATGGTGTGTAAAATTTGTTGACTTGGCATACGGAGCCATACACATACTCAGGCCTATAAGTATATCCCCTTCTCTTAGGCAACTTGTTTTTGTACATCGCAGCACCTTGATTTTTCTTTCTTTTTGTTTTCATGGTGTAAAAAAAGAATAAAAATACTGAAAATAAGATTTTTTTTTGGCTGCATTCAGGTGTGGTTTCATTTTGTTATCTTTTTTCAGCCATAAACACGCCTTTCTATTCCTTTTTCTGCTTGCTACAATTTTTCATAGAAACTATTTTCGTATGACTTGTGTTTAAATGTGTGCCTGTCTATATCGTAGATATCTATTCGTTTTTTTGCCTCAAGAAACTTTAAAGTTCTTTTTTTTATTTGTTGCAACAGAAACTCATTTTGATGATCTTGCAATTTTTAATATGATTTTTCATTTTAATTGGATTTTTAAATTTAAAATACCTATGTACTTAAAAACAAATACATCACTAGGTAGGTAGACATTTTCTTTGAATTAACGTAAATATACCTGGGTATAAGAAATTGTGGTAAAATAGAGTTGGATTTTCGCAACAGCCCGATTTTCTCAACAGCAAAATATTTACGTTACAGTCATTAGAACTGCAATTATTTTCAAAAAAGTGTATCAATAATTTATTTATTACTTTGTATATATCTTATTCCGAAACGTGATTCTATCAGAATCTATAATTCAGCCAAAGACTCCCATTTCAACAACATTTCTTACGTATTGGAGCTGCCGCAAAGCTGTGTATTTGCATTTTTTCTTTATTATAACCCTTATGCTTCTGCTTTATTCAGAAGCGTAGGTTAAAAGAATTGAGTTTCATTATTTTTTAATGCTAATTTATAACACAAAGAAGTTTTTTATAAAAGAAAATGGTATATCATCGACTATAATAAACAAAGGTCGATCAATTGCAATTCGGTAATTACAAGGGGCCTGATTTCTTCGGGTTGCGAAAATCTAGCTACCACTGTACTTAGATCACTGATTTAATAAGAGGTCGGCCCTTGCTGATAATGATTTGTCAGCTTTGATTTTGCAGAAATATTAACTTTGGAATGAACAGAATGAAATATTATTCATCCAGTGCAACTATATTGTATGGATTTCTGCTTAACATACGTTGATCGTGATAATTAAATCTGGTACCACTGGTGTTAGGTTCCTGGCTGACAATGATGAGGTACCTTTCTGGAAGCAACGTGTTGGTTGTGGTTTAAAACCAAATCGCGGGGAGAGCAATTTTGCTCGGTGTGTAGTCGCATTGTAACCGGGTGCATGAAACATATAAAGACAAGAGTGTTAGACAGATTCGGCTCTTTACGAAGGAGAGGCCATGCTAAAATGCATGGTTCTAATAATTGGTACTCATATGCAGTTGCCGTACATGGCTGGCTTCTTATCTTCACTCGGTGTACAAAACACCGTCGGATTGGGTCCTATGAGCAGCTGCTGAAGTAAAACCCGGACCTATCTGAACATTAGTAGCTGGTAAACATCGTGAATGCCAGCTTCTTCCCACATATATAATATTCCGTCTCGTACTTCATTAAATACGAAATAGTGCAGTTCTTGTACAAAAATACCGTGTAAGACCACGTTCAACGTAGAAAAATAATGTATAGTAATATATTTAGTGAAAATGTATGCACATATGTATGTATGTACTTATATCTGAAGTTTACTTAAATAAAATAGATATTGTTCGACAGGTAATAAGTCTCTTCTAAATTCGTTTATAAATTTGAAATCGAAGCCGGCTTTATATGTATGTACAAATGATGTACTTAACAGTAGATTGAATAGTCTTCCAAGTCGGGTAATATCGATGCGCCTCATATTAAAAAAAATTTCTTTATTTATTGTATACACATTTACAAATCATAAACATACGAGCATGTCTTTCTAGTACGAAATTTACAATATAAAATTTAAAGTGACATACACGAAATGTACTCCTTTTTGCTGGCAGTGACGTAGGCACTTATACATGTTGAATAGTGCTAATCAGTGATGTTAACCGTACGGTATTTAGCGTATTGTACGATAATATAGACCTTCGAACGGTAGGAAATTCCTATATTTGTACGGTTGTTTTTAAAAGGTTTTTATTTTTAAGTGTTTAACCGCAATTTATATTAGAATGGGTCTACTCATAATATACTTACATATTTCTTATTACAACAAACGATAAAGAGTACGTAGTGCTAATGGTGAATAGTCAGCGTGTTGACTCTGCAACCAGAAGGACCCAGGTTCGGTTTCCAACCCGGTCAAATCAGAAAAACTTTTGTCTTCGTCTGTATTTGAGCAATAAAACGTCGGCGAATAAATAATAATAAATAAAAAACATCGCTTAAAAATAATGCCTCAAAAACAACATAAGAGACACTGGAACTATGCTTTATAATTAACAAGCAACTGCAGAGTTGTGAACTAAGTTCTATCTTCCTACCAATTTCACCTCCAGTCTAATCTCCACACTATACCTCTCTCTATCTAGTTCCAGTGCAATGCTATGCATATATAAGGGATAACCCCTGAGCACTGATTTAAAGATTTAAAAAAACTATGCAAAATAACGGTAATTGTGCTTCAATTCTATACGTTTCTGTATGTGTTTCTTATAGTTCTTGTTCTGTTTTAAATAAATATATAGAATTACAAATTGGTAGAAAGCAGTTTTAATAAAAAAAATAATATTATTGTTGTACAACACTTTGGGTGCGGTAATTTTCTTACGGTTGTACGGAAATCCAAATAAAAAAGATAACATCACTGGTGCTAATTGCACATGATGAGAGAGTTCAGGAGAAACAAGATCAAGATCACATTACCCATAGAATTCATTACCTATATCACTTCATAGCACTCCTATAAACTATACAATCCAATCGTTGGCTTCATGATTTATTATACACGTGTAATTCGAAACTAGATGTGTTTATTTTGAAAGTCCATTAAAAAAAAACAATTCCTCAGAATTTCAGAAAAGTGAGAGTTTCTTTTTAATTGAATTTCATACATTCATTAATTTAAATGTAAGTGGGTGTTAACCTTAAATACATTTAAAATTATTGCTGTTAGTTTTTGAAAATATTAAAGGACACTTTCTTAAATTTCAAATATGTGGAAGGATTGCCGTTAACAGAGAAACACAGAGCAAAAAACACTTGTTGGCGCCGTTCCAAAATTTAAATATTTTAAATAATTTCCCAAACAAATAAGTTGGTTTTTCGTGACAAACACCAAAGAAAAGTCCCATAAAATTTATTTTCAAATAAACATTTTCAACTCGACTATGAACTGTTTCACATTATTTTTCTTTTATTTAGGGTAAATTCTCGCATTGGACAGATAGAGACATTTAAATTTCGATACATATTAAATTGCGTACAAGTGCAAACGCATTTAACGCTCACACTTTGCAGTGAAGTGAGTGAGGCAATAAGTGAGAGAGTGTGTGATGTACTTTGCATGTACATATGTACACAACTCATGTGTATTTGCTTTTGTGCTGGCTGTATGCATAAATAAATGTTGGGAATAGTTACACATGTTGTCAAGTATCTTAATAATGCTGTTTATATTTACAAACTACTAGATACTTTTAAATCTTGATCGAAACTCTTAAATATACACACGTCCCTACAAAAGAAGAAAAGAAAACAAAAACAAATAAATACAAAAGTATATTGAAAGGGAACAAGGTGTTCCAATACTAATCATAAGAATGCTGATGACAATAATGATGCTCGTTGCAGTGAATGCTCTATTTTAAATAAGAAATCATGTCATTCTCTGTACCATCTATTGTAGTGTGTTTTTGTGTGCAGCCCTTGAGGGGTTTTCTAAGTGCATTCTGCTAAACAATTGAAAGGTGGGTGTGCTTGTGTTGCTTAAAGGCAATCATACCTCTTCATAAAGGGTTTAGAGTTTGAGCAAATGTCAAGTGACAGAGTTATTCATATACATATCTGTCTGTCTTTCATTTGAACACAATTGTTTCAATTAAATTGGATTTTTTGTGTGTGTGTGTGTGTGTTTCTGTGTCTGTTTAAATTATGTTTCACTTTAGACTAGATTTTATTAAATTGCAATACTTTTTGTTGTCCTTTTTGCTGTGCACGAATATTTAAATAAAATATAAATTTCAATATACTTTTAGTATGTATGGATATGACAAGGTGTATGTACACTTTATAATTACCAATGTATGAGTGTGCGTGTGTATGTATAATAATAAGCCTGCGTTTATAAGTTTATTTGTACATATCTAGTTATACATACAAATAAAACTACGTATGCATTTGAAAATCAATTTGAGTAACAAATATAATCATATTCCTACCCTTTGCACTGTGGGCCATTAAGCGTATCATCTATCTTTATACGCAAAAGATGTGTCAAATCCCATTAGAAATGCAAAGTTAAGATATCTGTTGGCTAGGAAATGGTTTGTGGGTTGAACCCTTCGACTCACAAAATTTTGTTGATGAAAAATAAAATCCAATTGCAAACATATATATTGATGGCTGCTGAGTGGTTATAGTTTTGACTCTGCAACCAGAAGGACACGGGTTAAATTCTCACCCGGTCAAGTAAAATAATTTTTTCTAATTTTTCTATGCTACAGCACCCTCCCTCATCGTCATTTGGGCAATAAAACGTCGGCGAAATAAAATAATAAATAAAATGGCTGCCCTGAGCTTAAAAATAATGCGTTAAATTTATGCATGGAACTGATACTTATGCAAACAAAACCTAGTATATAATGGACGAAATGCATTTCGCCGAAAAAGAATTCAAACCGAGACACATTAACATGGTGTAAGTATAAGCCCAGGTGACATGTAAGCAAATCACGTCGGTTTATAGAATTCATATGCATGTATTTTCGTACAATTTATAGTGAACTTTGAACTTTGTATCATGGAAGTTCGAGGTGCAGAAGGAGAAATGTAGGTAATTTACTCTCTTCACAATATTGCCAATCGCTTTAGTTCGAGTTGGGAAAAAATTCAATTTATAACTTAAAAATTGCATACTGCTACTCTTCTCCTCAAAACTAACAAATCCGCTACTCTATCACTTTAACAACTGTTTTTCGCCTACACTATCCCTTTCCTATCACACATTGTCCCAAATGTTTGTTTGATTATATTAAAATCCAAAAGGCACCAGATCGGCCAACTTTATTATCGGCTGTGATCTGTTTTCCATTATAAAAAGACAACCTTGCGAACGACTAATACATAGAACGATTTTCATAACTTTTTACTATTAAATCCCACAGTGCATCATCTTCTTAATACACATGCCAAATAACACTTGTTAAATTTACTTATGGTACGTGTGTATGTGTCTGTCTGTTGACTACAACAAGCATTTTATGAACAGCTTAAGTGTTGTTTCATGTCACCTGGAAAGCGTTTTGGACACACCGTATTATAATCCAGTCTCTTCATATTATTTTCAGTTTTTCTGAACCATCTCAGAACATGAACTCCTAGTCGAAAATTGTTCAAATAGTGAAAGTAATATTATATGTGTGTGTCTGTGTACCAGCGTTGCCATCTTTTTTTTTTGAGAAAAACTTTCAATTGGGGGAAACAAATTAATTCTTTTGATTTTACCAAAAAATAATGTATAATTTCTTAATTGAAGTTAACAACAGATGATTTGGAAATTGTTTATTTTTCTTCCGACTGGGTTTGCCTCAATTTGCGTTCCATTATTTTTTTTATTTTTGGAAAATTGACAATGCCACGCCCATAAATATCAATTATTCGTTTTCCAAAGGTTTTTTTTTATTTCTTGCCATCAAAAATTATATTTGAAAAATAGAGCATTGTCGCCATATCTGAAAAAAAATATTTTTACTTTTTTGCCAATCATTTTAAAAACAGTGGATTCTTTTGACTGTATACGCATCGAATGCAAAAATTCTGTTCGATTAAATATTCTATGCACAATGAAAATTTCGACAAAATGGCCAATTCATAATACCAATTCCACATGCATTATTCGATGTCCGATAGCCAGCGAATATCGAACATCGAATGCAACGCATAATAAGATCAAAAAAATGTTTTTGTTAGTTAATAAATAGCAAAAAGAAAACTGTAAAAACATTAAATAATTGCAAAAAATTATAATATATAAACATATTCTTCAACGCTGTCGGGTTAAATAGATGATATTAATGGCTTTACAATGCCCTCCCTGTTGACACAAACAGCACTGATGACGTGTGTTGTGGCATAGAAACTACGCATGTACGTGTTCTACTCAATTGGTGTTGGAGATTAATTGGTCTTTTTCCTTTATTCTAAAAATTAAAAGCAATTTTCATATTATTATGATAAATGAACTGTGAACTTTGACACAACAAAATGTTCATTAATTGCAAAAAAAAACCATTTTTTTTTTGTGGAGAAAAAATTGGAAAACTTTTTTTCGCTTCCAAAAACTGCTAAGAACAAATAAAACAAATAAAACAGTTGGCAACGCTGGTGTGTACGTGCATGCACCATGTTCGCTTAATGATTTTTCCTGACTGTTACAAAACTGCTTAGTGTTATCAATGTGTCAGTGCTTTAATATCTCCGATATACTACTGTGTCATTGTCTTTTCTATTGGCGTATGTAGATTTCATCTTTCAGTAGCAAAAATTGTCTTAAAATGCAAAAGTTTTCTTCGGTATAAATTTCAAGCATCAATTCACTTGAATGTAATAAAAATCATTTGAAGCGTATCTTTGTCTTCAAAATTTGGAATAACAATAAAAGGATCAAGCATTTAATGCAAATTATTTTGCTAAGAAATTTGTAGTTATTATTATGATTATAAATGTTATCGTTCTTTTGGGAAATGAATTTTTATTTTATTTCAAAAATTTAGTTGTTCTTGTAATCCTTTTTTTTTAAAGTTTGTTTTGGGTTTTTGGAATGACTGAAATACGTATGGAGCCATAAATGGATATTTTGTTTGTTGCTTTTTATTTAACATGTTTATCTAAGTGTAACACTAACAATATAAAACTCGTTTAATGATGATAAGGAATGATTTCTCGTAAAACAGATGCAGTTTATTTAAAAAATATTGTTAATTTAAATAAACTATAAATAGAGATGTTTCCTATTTTCTTATTTTCATACACATGCATATATTTCCTTAACAAAGATATCTACGTCTAAATATATTTTGATTAGCTAAAATGAAATTAAAAAAAAATGCAATTTTTTTATACATTTCTATTCGATTATAAATTTCCTCTAGTTATTTTCCGCGGTAATAAATTAAATAAGCAACATGCGTACCGTGGCATGCGTTTTGTACGGTTACAGTTTTTCATTCAATTGTTGAACATGTTCGGAAAGTGGAATGATTTTAATGCAGCAGAAAAGCACTAAATAAATAAATTATATTAATGCTAATCAAACCTCCACGGTAGCAACACCTTGTGAAATATAATTAATGGCTCTGCACAATTGAAGTGGAGAGACACGACAACGCAAGACTTCTCACTTGTAATTTTAACCAAAAGTTGTTGAATGTAAATGTAATTGATTATTTTGTTAAAAGTAATTACGCATAGACGGAAGTCATGGGTTCAATCCACATGCCAGTCTTTCGAAATTTTTCTTATGTGTATTAGTGTTAACGGTTGTTTTTTTTTTTCTTTAACAACAACAGATATTCTGCAAAGCTGTTAGCTTGGCTGCAGAAACACCCAGGGTCTAGGTGGGAATCGAACCCGCCACCTTCACATCGATAGAGTAATACTCATGCTACGCAGGCACCCAATGAGTAGCGACTATTTCTGCTCTATTGTGCAGCCCAAATTGTCTATTGGCCGTCGGGTATGCTCCTCAATCGAAGTAGCTCATTCAGCTGGAGATAAGGGAGGTGTCCTGACGCGAGCGTGAACGCATCTCAGAACCTTCTTCTGCTATTCATTATTCCTGGAAGGTTGGTGATGGGATGCTCCATAGATTCATCATCCTGACAGCATAACCTGCAAAAGCTCTTGTTAGTGATGCCTGGTATGTAAAGATGCTGTTTGCAAGTGAAATGACCCTTAAGCGCTCCTCTGAATACACGAATACTCCTTTTATTCAGTCTGGGAGTCATTTCTGCTATATTTTAATCAAAATCCAGAATTTTACTGAAATGTCTTCAACAATATCGATCTATCTGAATCTTAGCCCATTCGTGACTTTTTAGATCATTCCTGTTGAAGCCCAACATGGAGCCGGAAATATCGGTTAAGTAAAATAATTAACAAAATGCATGAATACATCTTTACGAGAACGCTGCCGGTTAAGAAACCAATATGACATATATTTATTGTTACAAAAATTAATAAAAATAATGAAAAAGACATCCAGGCCTAGAAAACACACCATGACCACGTTTACACCTTGAAATAAACACCGCATCTCTTGCGTGCACCTTTTTGTCTAAAAGCGACCGCTGTAGAGAAGAAATCGGCATGAAAAAGTTGCATACAGGCGCCTGACGAAGCAATTTTTTTTTATTTCTTTTTGTTTTATTTTTGTTTTTAAATTCAAAGTGTTGTCATTATCAACCAAAAGAGAATTGGTTTGAATTTTAGGAAAACTTTTGTTTTAATTTTTTGAATTACCTGTGCAGAGGTCTTCTCCTGAGTGCTGGTCCAAGATAGAAAAGAAAAATTAAATAAGTATTAAAGATTTTTAAAAATTTACACAAAAGGGTACAATTATGTAATAATTTCGAAGCAAAAGAACAAGTGTTTGATATTTTTGATCTTTAATATTTACGGCGGTAAAAATTAATTTTTTTTTTTAATATTCGATATTATTTGTTCATGCAAAAATTATATTTTATGGCAGAAAATTGAACTTTTGAAAAAAGTTTCGAGTGTATTTACATTGGCACTTCGTAAAAATTTCACTATGAAGTTCTAAAAATTAACTCCAGTTTGTTACATTTCGTAATAAATAAAATTTTAACTTTCTTCTAATCGTTGTAGTGCAGGACAAATATTTTTATAATTAACTGTTTTCAAAAAGTTTTCCAAAAGCGTACATTCTTCCAAAAAGTAAGATTTTCTAAAAACTAACACGCTAATTAGACACCACAATTTAATTCTTTACATTCCATTTTAATATTTGATTTTTCTTTTTAAATTGTTTAAAAGTTGCACAAAAATAAAGGCTTTCAAAAAATTCAAATGTAAAAGCGACAAGAGTTTCGAAGCAACTTTAAAGAAAATAGAGAAAAATATGCGGCGTTTATCGCCAGATGTAAATACAGACAATATTTAATATATAATGAAAATTTTCTAACAAAATAAATACTACAAATTAAAAATAATAATAAAATATTTGTTTGTTAAGGCAAATGAATATCAAGTTAAATACCTTTTTGTTAATTATCTATGTTTGTGTGTGTGTATGTGTATATGGACTTCCCCACAACAATTTTATGATTTTCTAATAAATGGTTGTAGAGAAACAATTAATTTTCAATACACAATCACTTGCTGCGCTGACAGCGAATTATGCTAGAAAACACAACTGCAACAGCAGCAACAACAGCCAAAGAAAAGAAGTCCGTGCCGCACGCACCAAAATAGGATCCGCATACAAAGTTTACCATGTAACTCTCTAAGTGTTGTTTAATTAAGTTGATTTTCTTTATTTACTTTTTTTTTCATTCTTCTTTTTATTATTTTTGTTAATTATTGGTTATTTTTTATTTATTTATTTTTTTTTTTTGTAAAAGGAAAATAACGAACAACAAAAATTTAAAGATACGAGTACAACTTTCCATTTATTAAATGTTTTTCTAATTCGATTTTCCTTCATTTTGTAAACGCTGTATTGTTAGCCGAAATCGTGTTCATTGACTGTTTGTTTATTTATAATTACAAAATTGATAATTGTTGCGCCAACGTGCCTTTGATATGTTTTTTTTTTATAATATAATTGTAAAATTTTCAAGTGGTTTTTGATAAGATTTATTGATTCTACTTTACCAGTCTCATTCTTATTCCCATTTTGATTTGATTATTATTGTTAAATATTTTGTTCTACACCCTACACGCGAGGGAATTCCTTAAATTTAAATAAAATATTCTTTTAGTATCCTCAGATCCCCCGATTCATTAACTTTTTGCTCAGCTCTTCAACTTGTTATGTGTCGAGCAATAATTGTGCTAATAATCGTTCAATTACAATCAAAAATTGTTAAAAAAAAAATTGTCACTCATATGTTGAATTTTTTTTCTTCGAATATGAAAATTTAGAAATTTCTTGCAGATGTCAACCGATGGTTAACGAAATATCGAGAAAAAAAGAAAAAAAAAATAAGAAAATATGAACAAACATTTAAGCTTAAAAGCCAAGTTGTAGGTGTTGAGTTGTTTTCAAAATACAATTAAATTTAGTTCCAGAACACCTTCGATAACAATTAAAACGCAGAGTTGATTTGGTGTCAAATGCTGTGTTCTGGTTTTTTGTTTTTGGTCTTTCATTGAACGAAGCTTTTACTGGCGTCACGTCAAAAATTTTATTTAATTTCTTTGCTGTTGTAAATGAAAAAATGGTTGTTTCCGCAAGTAATAAAAAAGAGAAAATATTTATTACTGTTTCAACTATTATCCCGATTATATTATTATTATTATTATTATTTGATCAGCTGTTTAATAATACGTCAAGTAAAACACAATAACTTTAGTGTCAGCATTTTGGTTTAAGAGTTCTATAAACTTACTTAAACATGATTAACTTTAGCAGTGCCCGAGTATAAAATGCGCTGGTAGATAAAAAGCTCTTGCAAGAAATTTAAATTTTGAAAAATAATAACAGAAAACAAATATTTTTTGTAGCAAAATAATTTTTTAAATGTCAAAAATTTAAACCATTGACTTTAAATGTGTAGGCATGTCTATAAAGTGCAATTAAAAAACGAAATTGTTTGGGCTTTACAATGCCTGGAGATCGCTTGGCCAATCATTTTGATACTAAAAGGACTTTTATAGTCGACTTGCATGAAGTTTTAGCTTCATTTGCTCTCATTGTCAATTGAAAATTCTCTGTTTTTTTTTCCAAATACTCCGTTTATAAGAAAAAAAAATTAAAAATAAATAGTTGATGCGGCTTCAACAAAGACTACAAAAAACAAATGCTTGAATAAATATTTATCTACTGGTGTTCCCTGCAAGATACGAGTACGAGTATGTACCGCTCACACACAAAAATGCTTATCGCATCTAAAGCTAACAAAACGCTGATGAAACTACAAGTTCAATTCTGATTTGAATTTGAACAGTTATGAAGAAATTATATACACATTTTTACATAACAAAAATGTAATAAATTTATTCTTCAACTTTAGTACGAGTATGTTATTTATATTAATTGGCTCCAAGTGTAACTTGTTAATTCCTTGTCTCCTTTTTATTTTTTATTTTTTTTTTTGTGCAACATGTCAGACTCCGTCTAATAAACCCTTGTGTCGAGCAAGTTGAAACAAATGTTTTTTATACCCTTGAAAGTTGGTACAAAAAAAGTTAATAAATAAAATAAAATTGTTAAAGGAAAAACTTTTTTAGTCTCGATGGTATTATTTGTTATATGAAATATTTTTGCAACATTTCTGTTATTGCTGCAATTTCCATTGTTCAGAGAGAATTATTTTTCTACCTGTTGTGGAATAAGTTTTTGCTCAAGTACGTTTGAAAGTAACGTTTTACATAAAAAGCGTAGCAAAAAGTTGCTATTGAGTTTCGTTAACCTTTTGCTTGGGGGCAATCTCTGTTGTATAATGTTTAATGTTTTCTCTAATAAGTTGCAGAACAGAGTGAACAGAATTTCATGTTCATTAAAGCAAAAAACAAACGAACCCTTAGAGGCATTTCTTGGGGGTTAAGAAATGCGTGCATAATAATTTTTAGAGAAATAAAATTAGCACTTGGTCAAATGACTACTTCTATTGGCTAGAGTTCAGTTGAAATAATAATCGCTTTCCCTAAATACGAAATGAGGAAAAAAAAATTAAGAAGTTTCTGCTAAGGCAGTCTTTTCTTAATTTTTTGATTTGTCTTCTTAACTACTAGTATAATAAATTTAATAGGCTAAAGCTAAAGGAAATTCCATTGAGAGAGGTGCTTTGATACGTTTACATTGGTACATTATGGAGACCGACTCGGCTTCGTGTTGTTCGCTCAATCAGTGCGTTAACAGCACCCATAAAGTTATAGCTTAAAAATGCCCGAACGTATGTACACACGATAGCCATTTACTACAATATTGACAGAAAAAATGTTACAAAATGTGCAACAACCGTGTGAACACACAATTTTTGTGTGGCAACATCAGCACAAAATGTATTGTCGGTGCAATTTATGTCAATAATATTGTCACAATTCTGACAATCGTGAAAACACCCTTCATTTCCATTGACACACAATTTACAGTCATTTGTTATTGTCGCATGTGCTTCATTTAGTGTACCGTACAATAACACCATTGGCAGATAAATATTTCTGTTGGCAATGCTGCCCATTAATATTTAGATACAATGTTAAAAGTCGGATCTGGCAACGTTTGCCATACATAAATCTGACAACCGTGTGAACAGACAATTATTATTGGCAGAACAATTTATTGTCGCAGAACTGTGTGCCAATGCAATTGTATGGTTTTCTTTCAATAGTGTGAACAGTTAAAGTAACAATTTGTCATTGTGAGTGCATAGCCATAATATTGCCTACAATATTGTACAATCTGACAATCGTGTGAACATAGCTTAAAGCTCGTATGACACTACATTTCTTTTTATAAAATTGAGAGAAAGGAACATAAAGAAGCAAATACAATTATTTAAAAAAAAAACGATAAAAAAATATACGATCAAAAACTAAGCTGAAAATCGCTGACGTTGTGCATAAAACGCTAAGTTGTCAACATATGAAAGATTTTAAGTTCGAAATGTCAATTTTAAGTTGAAACTTTTTACATTGTTTTTGACAGTTACTCATTTTTTATCGGCAACACTAGTGGGCGATTTGAACTTTTTCCCATTTGTCTTAATATGGTTGTACTCTTTTTGCATCTGATAAATTTTTTCATTACAATATATTTGCCCTCTTCTCCAAAATTTGAACAATGCAGAAAAAATGTACTGTCACAAGGGCTTAAAAAAAACTCTGCAGTGGATAAAATTTAATACGTAATCAATTGCTAAATTTATTAATACATACTCGTATATTATTTCTATTGAAAGAGGTTCTAACACAGAATTGATACAATTCACAAATGTTTAATTGAAAAAAAAAATATATTCTTTTTTTATTAAATTGATATACTCGTGATGAATATTAAATGTAATTGATATTTATAGAAATGGGAAACAATTCATTTGTTAACAACAATTAAAAATAGTTGAGAAATTTTAATAAATGTAATTATTGAAGCAATTAAAATGTTTTATGAAATTCCAATTGAAACCTTCAAACGGAATGTGCACACAGAAAACTGTCATTGTAAAAACCAGCAACAGTTATGTAAATATCCATATGGATTTTGTTTCATAGGTGCATCATATTAAGTCACATGGTTTTCTAAATATATACATATGTAAAATGGAATATGTTTTTGTTTGTTTGCACCGTTTAAGAGACCAGACCGCTGTACCGAACTTCTTAAAATTTTAACAACATTAAACTGGTACTTTTGAGGGAATTATAGACTATTTTTAACCACGCCCACTTTTGGTCACTCCTTGTACATAGATTTGAACATATTTTATAATATAAACGAACGTAACTTCACCATTTTCGAAACTATTTTTGCATATGGAAAAGGTCCGCAAAATGTTGTTTTGGGGTGTTTCTATTCGCCCCAATAATTGCTTATCAAACAACTTTGTCATTTGTGGTCCAATTTTTAAAAATGCTTTTGCATTTATATCAGTCCCTGGTCAATATAAGATCAGAACAGGCTACCATTGGCTGAAGTAGTTACCGGGTTGACTACAAAAGCACAGTCCTAGATTTTTTCTGAAGAGGGTCTTTGTAACAGTTGTTGTCGGAAGATTTCAGAGGCGAAATAATAGTTCCTGATCACTGAACACAACCGACTTCAGCTGAAACTTATCTTATAGTAACAGCGGGGCGTCCTCCTTCGCCGGTATTGTGTGGCAGATTCATCGGCAGAGTAAACTTCGAGTAAATAATAATAAAAAAAAAAATGAGAAAATGGCTACTAAACACAGCTTTGAAAATGGAATGCGTTTCCTTGACATTCGCGGCGTTGCAAACACTGCTCTAAAAGCAAAAACATTCCACATCAGATAAGGAAGATTTCCTCTGTATATAGCTTCACCACCTGTCACCTCTACCACTATCCCTTTCCTTTCCTGTGGCCGAATGTCACTTCTCTTAAAAAAAAATTAACTAATTTCCCAGCGGTAAACTTTTGGGCACCTACACATTTCACAATCGCATTTCAAGGAGGAAACAACAAATGCAAAAACCTTAAATAAAAATACTGTTGAAGAAGGCCTACTACTAGGCCTATTGAAGAAGGGAACGCAGAAGGCCTTGGCTGTTTAGGATATCGTGTGTAAAAATTGTATGAGTATGGGTTGGGGCAATAAGGCTTTGTGCCTGACAAATAAGGGCTTCCACAAGGTCTGCTTCCTACTTCTTTTCGCCCCTAGATATCAGTTCGATTTCTATTTATACATAAAGACATTCATATCGAAACTAAGATCGTCTAAATAAAATAAATGTCAGTCTTCGTAATGGCAAATATAATTTTTGTCGGTGATTAAACGCACCAATAGCAGATATGCGTTTTCTCCAAATAAATAATCTTGTTCCTTTTAAAGCAAAAAATTATCTTCTAGTTCTTATAAAGTTTTTTTTTATGAATAAATGATTTTATTTCTCTTCTCAATTTTTGGGGAAATTCTTCTTCCCATATTTATTATTATTTTTGAATAATAAACAAAATATTTACAAGTAGATATTTCCAAAATCACACTGACAATTACGAGTACATAATTTCAATAGACGTATTCATAAACATTCTGAATGCTTGACTCGCAATTGAAACGAGTTCATAAATTTTATGATCATGTGCATCGTTGCCGATAAAGTGTAGAGAAAATTATCTAATTAAAAGGTGATAAATTACTTTGTCTCACAACAAGGGTGCTTTATTTGCCATAAAATTAAAGTGTCCTTGTAAATTAAGCCCTCAAATATATTTATGCGGTTTATATCGTGTTTAATGCTCAACGATAACAAAGATGTCTTTTTTCTTTGGCTGCTTTACGTTAATTAACATTTTAAATACATTCGCATAAAAACTGCGGGTTTCACAATCACAACCGAAACCAATAAAAATAGGAAAAATGCACAATGATCTCATTAACGCAGAGACATCTGCTAAATTTGCGTCAAGACTTTTGAGGGATGTTTAAAGTAGATTGTTGCTTTGGTACTTTTATGAAATGAGGAGATAGAAGAAGGGATTTAAATTTAAATTAAACCCCTGAGTTGTGGAAATCATTTATTGGAATTTAAAAAATTTCTTTGTTAACAATTCGTTACCAATTAAATTGGTCAGATATTTTTGGCGAGGAAACAGTGCGCAGAAAGAAGTCAATAAGACTGCTTTTACATTGGCCAATTTTTCTTGAAGAAAGTTTGAGTTTGTTGGTGAGTGGGAAAAGAAGAGGGTTCCTGAATTGTTTGTAGCAAAAATTTTCTTCAATTCTCCTCTGTTGTTCGTTGTTGTTGTTGTCGCTACGTAATTTTTTTGGAAATTGCCGGAGCAGAGCATTTGTGTGTAATCACTTTGGCAGTTTTAAAAGGGAATTGAAGAAACTTGCTGCAAGAAAAATTGCACAATTTAATAGCAGTCTAATCGAAATATAAGTACTGTTAAGAAAAATTAAAAATTCTTACAAAATATGCGTAAACAAATTTTTGCAGAAACCGGAATAATTAATTTAGAAAAAGAAATTAATTTATAAAAAAAAACAGGAAGAAAATTATTGTCAATATGATTTCTAATCCAAATGGAAGTTATAAAGCTGCTGTTAAGCAAGTAAACTATTCAGTAAGTACTGTCCAAAGGTAATTCGTCGTAAAAGGCAAAGTAAAGAAAGCGTTAATTTGGTTATTTGGTTTGTTCTAAGAGCAGCACACCAGAGGTGTACCACTTGGTTCTATCTCTTTGCGATTCCCTTGCAGCAATCTAGAGTGCACCATAATCATTCCAAAGGAACTGCATTCTCACTAAACCATCCATATTACCTTAGAAATATAAGCAGCATATTCGGACATTGAACAAAAAGTTAACTACAATCGCTGCCTTTTGTATATCATTACAGCTCCTACAATAGTCATTGAAACTCGGAGCCATCCTCAAAGCATGAGTCCCTATAACTCAGTACCCCGTTAGCACCACCACTAGTATTCGGATCCGGTCTTTACTGAATCCTACTAACCATTGATTTCTGCTTTCGCTATAGTAGATCCATATGCTTTAAACAACACGTGTTTCACTCCGCTTGATCTCTTTATTAATTACATTCATTAAGTTGAAAGACAATCGTGAATCTTAAAAATTGATTCATGCGCTTACAGAGAACATGGTATGAGCAGGGGCCCAAAAGAGATGGCGCAATGCCAACTCGGCCTATAATTATATTCTCCTTGATGTTAAAAATATATTTCTTTCATTTTATAAATTTCACATTTTGGGACAATAAAAAAATATCATTTTACATTTACACGTGCTTATAGACAGATGTACGTACACCTCAAATAGGAATATTTATTTATTTTCAAAAAAGAAAATATATTTGATGTCATACACATCCATACACTGGTACTAAATAAATGCATTTCTGGTACTAAAATTTTCAGAAGCACGCGAAATTTTAACAAAATTTAAACATCACACATGAAAAAGTACCACCCAATGAAATACAATTTCGAATGCAGCAAGAGTTTTCAGCTTCTGTTAAAGTTATGCGTATTTTTAAGGTGATAATTCAATTTTGACATTGTGTTTCATAAAATATGTCACAATATATTTCGTTCTCATAAAAAAGCAAATAATGTTACTGAGTGTGTGTGTGTGTGTGTGTTTATGAGTTTCAGATTCTTAGTTTCAATTAAACAGTGGTGGCATAAAAGTCTCCTAAAAACTATCTGGAGTTGTATTTACTTTTACAGTCTGTCAAGAAATTGTTTACATTATGTTCATTAATGTAGGAAATTTTATAAATAAAAATTAATGAAATTACTGGATATAAGAGCACATTATATTATAACAGTAAAAATTATTTCTCTTCAATTATTTATTAATTATAATTATTAAAAGTATTTGTTCAAATACGTGGGGGATGCATTCTTATATTTTTTTGAAAGGCATTGGCTGCACAGCAAGCTTTTGTGTCAATTTGAGCACAGTTCCATTGGCAGTAGCTAATAGTGTGATCAATAACTTTAAAACCGGTTTTCGAATAGTTCGAATATTTGAATATGTAAAATAACTGGCTACGGTTTTCAAATTCAGAAGAAACCGGTTTTATTTAGTTTTAATAAAAAAAAAAAATAATTTTATTAATGAAAAGTTTTAACAATTCATATGTTACTCAGAAAATATTCTAATAAATAAGAAAACTAAAAATGAAATAAAAAATTTTATACTTCAAATATATTAATCTTTTTTTCAGATACATCATGCCCTTTTTTGTAAATATTGCAAAGTTCAGCTTTAAAATTTTATGGTAAGCGTTTTGAAAATTTCTTTAAAACCGTTATTCTTTGGTTTAATTTTCAAGGTTAAATTTTATTCAATGGAAAGATAAGAAAGAGAGAAATATTTATCCAGATTTAAGTTAACTTTTAAAGAAAGTTATAGCCACAGCACTGAATAAACCAGTTGGAAGCCCTAATAGATTTTTTCATGTTTAACAGAGCCATGTTATCATGTTAACAGAACTCTGTTTCTACGATTTCAATTTCGAAATTTAACGTCACACAGGTAGTAACATTTATTATGAGATCAACATCACATTTTCCACATTTTGATTTAAATGCATATACGAGACATCATCTATAATCACTCAATTTTCGCTAACAATTAATATCGTCTGCAAATTATTTAATCCTTTTGTTATGTTGGGTTTTCATATCGATAAATGCATTTCCAAACTAAATATGTTTCAATTAAACGTTTTTTCATTTAACAGAATTATCTTTCAGCGAACAACAATTGAACTTGCAATTGATCAAATTTACAAAATATATTTAATAACATGAATTAATAACAGTAATTTTATTTTCAATCGCCTTAAATAAAGATAAGTGGTAATAAATTAGAATGTTCCAACAAACATGAATGCTTGATTTCACATTGAGAATCATTGAATTGAGAATGAGAACAATCGATAATTCCAACGGCAGCACCCTCCCTCCGCACCGTTTACTACTTTTTGAAATAATCGTATTTAAAAATATAAATTTGCCACCAGACACCCTTTATCAAATGATAAAATCGTCTTATTTTAAAGGTTTGACTTCGTGTTTGTTGGGTTATAATTTTAATTAAAAAATTTTATCGATCAAACAGCGTCGTTGGCTAATCCGAATCGAGTGTAGATTACGCAGATGTAAAATGTATATTTCTTTTTTTTTTTTTTGCAAAACTCAAACCAGTGCTGTAGTATTAATTTTGTGAAAAACTTGCAGCATATCCGCATATTGCAAGCACTTCATTGACAAACTGTCTGTTTGTTCGTTTGTGTTCAAGAGAATATTTTATATCCGTATCATTTGCAACTGTGGGTGGTCGTTGTTGGTTTTAGTGATTTTATTTTTTTATGATCACTATTTTATTTTTTATGTTTTTATTTGCTTTTTTGTTTTTTTTTCTCTCTTTTGGTTTGTTTTATATTTTTATGATTATGTCGGAAAGTTTTCGACTTACTAACAAGTGTTGTTGTAAATTATATCAAGATTATAAAATATGAAATACACTTTTATTACTACTTTCTTGTTATACGAATGAAAAGTGTGCGCGTGTGTAAGTAGAAATGGAAGTTCTTTTATTTGTAAGGCTCGTATGTTTATAGAGCACTTTCCGTTTTATTACGAGCATAGAAGTACGTACATACGTAAGTGAATGCGTTTTGTTTATTAGTTACTTTTATATTACGCTTGCCGCCGCGTCCATTTATTCTTAAGAAATGCAGTAAAAAATCTATTTCTTTTTTTGTTTTAATGCCTTTAGGAAGGTAAAAAACAGGAAGGGATAAGTTAAGGGATAATATGGTTTCTGAGTAAGAGGGGCAGTAAATGCTTTTTATTTTACAATCACTGTATATGAACAAAGTGATCACTGCGGTAAAAATAAACATACAGATATACATACATACATACATATGTATATATGTACATACTTGTATGTCTCGTAAATATTTCTTTGTAGTAGTTATTTTATTTCTATAAATCGGAAAATTGCCTGCAAATAAATCATAATGAAATATAGCACAGTATACTTATGTATGTACATACATATATTTATTTGCAGGAATTATTTTGTACAATTAATTGTGTGCATATGTAAATTGTTAATATATTGTATATTTGCAATAAGTCTACAAGATTTTTTTAGTTGCAAATCTTTCTCTTTCGAAAGTGTGGAATCAAAAATGCTCTAATGGAAAAAATCGTGAAAGTTTTTCAATTAAAATTGTTGTGATATGTTGAAATTAATTATTATTTTAATGGAATCTTCGTTTTATTTAATCGAATTTTGATTTTTCCTTTTTGCTGTGTGCAAGCAAATTCAAGGAAAACAAACTAGCGACAGCAATAAATAATTTGGGAGACATATCAACCCATCAGCGTCAAATTATCAAAAGCGACATTTTACAAATTTATAAAATTGTTGATAACTTTAAATATACAGGGTCCTTCAACAGGGTATTCCGACTTTTGACAGTTCATAACGGCCTTCTTGTTGAGGCTACATCTGTGAAATTTTAATTTTTTTTTTTTTTTAATTTTAACAACTACAAATAAATGTAGTTGGTTATTTTATTTGGACATAATGAATTTTACAATTTTCTATTTGGCCTCAGCGCCAAGAAGACATTATTGAGGTAAGTTGGAATTTATTCAGTCTTGTTTGCCAAATCACCATGGACGGATGCAGTATTTAACAACACTTGCAAATAATAAAATTGCAGCAGTTAGCAACTGACTGTAATTTTCTACGAAAAATCATCTTCAGCGATGAGGCCCATTTCTGAATGAATGGCTACGTGATATCTAAAAACTGTCCAAGAGCATCAACTTCAGCTGTTGCCTTTGCCTGTTAAATTTGTGAACCCTCTGTCTATTGAAATCCGTCTTTTATTTAATTTTGGGCATTCTTCATAAGAACATATACAAATATTTGTGTTACGAGTATTTTTCTGTCCTCGTTTTCAGCATAGACTCATTAATTTTTTTACTTTGTAGTTTTTTTTCGAATTAAACTTTCATTGAACATTTGGCCATTGTTTTTTTGCTGTTCTTTCGGAAATTAACTAAAAGTCAACAAAAGCCAGAAATTTATAAAACTACTCACATGTAAGTGAAGTGAAGTTTAATTAATCGAAGGATGTTTTCAGACTCACAATTAAGGACGTTGCTGGTAATACAATGTATAAAAGAATTTTCACTCTCCATAAAACGTGCATTAAAAATTACATACTTGAGATTTGCATAAATTAAAAACAAAAAAAAAAAACAAAATTACAATGATTATGATGTTCCATCCGAACATAAATAAATTTCTTAGAAATTCTCTATGGTTTCATAAAAAGTCGTCAATAAAGCTGCAACAAGAAATAAAAATTAATTAGATAATTGTGGTGCAAACTACACATGTTGATACACCAGGGTGTGTAACCAGCGAAAAGTTGTGTTGTACACTAATTACTCTGCTTCCTTGTTAAATAAAATTAAAAAAAAAATACTGCTAAATATACAAAATACACACAAAAAAAAAGAAAAGAAATATTAAACAAATACATGGCGAGTTAGACAAGGTAAAACATTTTTCTTTCTATTTTTTTTTTCTTTTTTTTTTTTTTGTTAATTCAATATTCCACCGCAAAAATGTGCAAACTAATCTGCAATTTATAATGCATTTTTGTTTTAGTCGTGTGCATCTGCAAACTTGTGCAACGTTGTCATGTAGAAGCACATACATACGTACACACTACTCGTAGCCATACAACGGTCTAAAATTGTAGTTTTATTACGAGAGATTAAAAATGGTTTCACTTTTGTAAATTGTACGACATGTAGGTGTTCAACTTCAATGCAATTCTGATGGCTGTTGCAGAATTCAAATGTAATTTTTTATTTTTTTAATAAATTTAGCAAAGGGAATGAGATTCATTATGTTGTGGACTTTTAGGTTGGGTATTTTATTGTTTGGCCCAATTGGAAGACATTATAAAATATTTACTAATTTGGACGTAGGGTACTGAATTTTGGTAAAGAAAACGCTACATGTAACACATCTGTTCGATATATAAAACAGTCCATGTCACACTCACTGTCCATAAACCTGGACCCATATCACCCCCATTCCATAACAAACTTGTAGATTTTTATAGAATTTTGTTTGAAAATTTCTGTTCAAATCGAACCAGTTTCCAGTTTGAATAATATATTACAAATTATTGTGAAATATTTCTCTTCGAATGTGATGAACAACTGCATTTTGGCGCCTTTAACATGTCAGATGGTTTTCTCTGTTTCGAGTAGCTTTGCATTTCATACGATCAGTTAGCGTAATGCGGCAATCTTAAGTAGTTTCCCAAGTTTTAATATCTTCAGTTTAGGAATCACTTTTCAATTAGTTTTGCCTTTCTCAATAAAAATCCTATTCCGATATGTTCTTCTACAGCCCTTTCCCTGATCTCCTCGTAAAAGTTTAGATAAGTTTTTGACTGCGTCTTAGTTAGATTATTCGGCTCATTGTTACCGGTGCTACCGGCGGTGTATTCTTATTGTCATGCACTAATTGAATTGAATTACGAATTAAACTGTGGCAGTGTGCTGGTCTCCGCAATGACTTCAACCTAATTTTATTGTTTGATTGGATATGTTATTCCTCGAAGCATGCCACAGATATCAACATTATGGGCGTGCTGGTGGCCTTTTGGCTCTTCAACCAGAAGTTCCCGTATTCGATTGCCAGCCCGGGGAAATAAAAAAAAGGTTCTTTTGACTTTTCTGTGCTTCATCACCCTCCGGTATTTGATCAATAAAACGTCGACAAAGTAAAATAATAAAGAAAATGGCTCCCTTTGGCTTCAAGAAACAACAATGCGTCAACATTAACATCTGAGACGCTCTTCAACTTTGTTTTATAATTAACATGCAATTATTTAGCTCCCATCTTCCCACCACTTGCACCACCTGCCTTCTCACAAAAGTGCACAGATATGGCCTTACTTCGACATTATTCGTATGCAAGGATTTGTAACACAGGCTAACGTATCATTAACTTAGTGCTGGCAACGTTGGAGCAGTGGTTACTGAGTATCGAGCATTTGCTCTCCCTGTTGTGATACTCAATACGCAAAATTAGTTACCCGATACTTTTAGAAATATATTTTTGAAGCAAGTTAAGTGGAAAATATATAAAAATACAACACCGAATAAAAATACAAATGTGTTGCAGCCAAAAAATTAAACAAATACCTGAAATAAAATTGCAAAAAAATTAAGAACATTTAAAAAAAAGAAAAAAACAGATCTTTTTTTAAATTAGTATTGAGTTGTTTTGAGTAATGAAAAGTAGTATAATTTGCCAGCACTATATTAGATACGTCATTTGCAAATATCGACCGGCTGGTTGCTCTGTTCTTAGAATGAATACCTCTGATACCCGTGCATTGAATAGTTGACGGCATTGCCACACTCGTACTTCTCTCCCATGCGGGTATTTTTCGCAATATTTGGAGAGCAAAGTTCCTGAATTAAAATGTTAGCTTTTATTGTGAGTGTCGTTGGCGTGAGGCAAATGGTAAAATGTGGCAACACCTGCCATATGTTTGACATTGGCTTGTCGTAAATACAACTACGACAACGACATTCAAAATAAGGCCCAATGCTGTGGACGAAGGGCGTGATCTGTTCCTGTTCTTTTACTACACATCCAGCTGATTTGACTGCTGTCATCGTTCTCGTTGTTGTAATTTTGTATAAGCCAAGCAACTACTCAAGCTACCAACGAACGAGAACCTACGCTTCCCATGAGGGAATGATTTGATTCGTGCCACCCGAAAGTACGAGTACTTCTCTGTCAACTCAATTGACTAATTTTCTAGTGAAAGCCACAGTATGATTTTACCGCTACATACTCGTACATATTTGCAATGGTGATGAAAATGCCGGTTACATACAAAATCAATTAAATTTTTAGAGTATTATGGCATTCGGCCTACTTGGCCGACCAATGCCTTGTTTCTCCTTCTCCAGCTCATGTTTTTTTTTCGGTTTTGCAGTTGTATTACGTATGTAGGATGACATTTTTTAAGCCACACAAGCCAACACATGCGAGTAATTCAGTTGTCTGTCTGTCATTAGCAGATTTTCATAAGTGCCTGCAGTGTTTAACTTGCAAATGTAAATGCTGGTGCATTCACATGCACTCGAAGGAAAGATGTCAACCAAGATGAGTTGCAATGCAATGAAAATAAGCCCAATAAATAAAGCAGAGCATCAGCAGTAGAGCATTGCCAACTCATCAAAATGATTTATATTTGATAAATCGTTTTGCTATGCTGCATTTGCTGTGTAAATGTTTGTGAAATAGACATGCGACACATAATTTTCATTTAATGAAAGTACGAAAATGACGAAAAAACAAAAACTGAATTAAATTAAATACGGAATTTAAATCGATGCCACAAAAATTAACAAAAAAAAAAAGCGCATTAAAATGAAAAATCTTGTACACTTTGGGTGGTAAAACATGAAAATTGCACTTACAACACTATAAAATACAACACTAAACAAACAACAAGAAAAACGTTATAAGAGTATTTACGCTCTATTCTTACAACATCATAAATATACTTGGGGCACAAATGCACACACAAACGCTTATAAAAATGCCAAATGCCAGTGCTTACACTCACATTTCATTTTGATTGCCATAATCTACATTTCACTGCACTTCGGGTGCTCTTTAAGGGCAGAAGAGGAGGAGGAGTACAAATCTTTAACCATCTAGAGCAATTCTTCTATACGAAATTTAATTTTGCTTTTGTGTTTTTTTTTTATTATTGTTTTTCTTAACAAAAAGACGAAATGAAACTGCTAGTGTCACCGTATGACATTTTGCAATGTTGCATTTTGCATTTTGCATGCAAGTAAGTATTTTGTATAAATAAATTGTATTTATGTTTGTGTCTTACTGTGCCTTGCCCTGATCTGGCGCAAATAAACTGGGGGCTGTGCTGTTTGCTGTGCTTTTGCCACATCCAACATTTCAAAAAAAAAATAAAGTCACAGTCATCTTTTGTGTATGGGAATGAGGATGTGTATGTGTGTGTGTGTGTGTGTGTGTGTGTGTGTGTTTGATTGCTTGCAAGGAAATTATTAATTATGGTGGCACATCTTATCCGGAGCATTAAGCATGTGTTAAACTTGTAAATGGAAATGTTTAAATGCGCTGAAGAACTTGTCACATTAATTTTATTATGTGAATTATTGTTATTTTGTTTATATTTTTATTCTTGTCGTTAGTTTCGTTGACTCGTTGTGTTCTTCTTTTCTTCAAGGGACAATAAATAGCGCGATTTAAAAGTAAATTGCAAATTGTATAAAAACGTATTTATCGATTTGACTTGAGGTCATTAATCTGAAATGAGATGTGGTAGTTGTTCAACATTGAGAAATTAATTAATTTCAGTATACAATTTTACATTGTGATAATCAATAAGAATGCGGGTATTCTGTCGGGTAATCGATTAAACGAAATTCATGACTATGTTTTTAAATCTAGTCTTAATTATATTTTCTACCTATAAAAGGAAAAAGAAATTTGTTTTTTTTTACATTAAGGGATCTCCTCGCGGCCAGCCTAGGAGACCGGAACCTTGCGCATGGAGATGGGCATTGAGATGAAGATTAAACTTTACCAAATGCGCCAGGAATAAGATTTAACTCTTTTTGTCAAATTAGAAGTGACTTCCTTAAGGTGTGCTTAATTTTATAATCACGGTACGGATTTCCGAGCGATTGTGCAGCAGATGTGCCAACGTTGTATACGTGAATCTTGAGTGTGCCACTCCGAACCCTACTAAATCAAGCTGTGCACGAAAACGTGAACATAGACATCGATTGAGAATAAATTGGTGAAATTGAAAAGTTTGGATGGCATAATCAAGGCATACAATCAGTGATGTTAACCATACGGTAATTACCGTATTGTACGGAATTTCGACCCGAGAACGGTAGGCAGGTAATTTCTATATTTGTACGGTAATTTTAAAAAGTTTTACTTTTAAGTGTTAAACACAAAAAGTTTTTTCTTCATAAAGTGCCATCACATGATATACATATTGCTTATAAAAAATACAGTTCCATTAAAACTAAGCAAAATAATTCCATACGTTTCGGCCATAAATGTAGGAATGACACTTTAGCTAAATTTTAAATATTATAAAAATGTATATACATTGGTTTTACTAAAAGTGGATACAAATTATTTTATTATAGCTGAATGCTTTTTTAAGATTTTCTTGTTTTTTTATATAAATATATTGAATTACAAATATGAACATTATTATTATTTTAGAAGTCTTTGCGTAATTTTTCCCAAAAGACTGTAATATTTTTACTGCTGTACGGAAATCAAAATAAAAAAGTTAACATCACTGCATACAATCAGTGCTTGAGGGAGAGCTTAGTAGCTGACGTTTCTATCCCATTCGTTACTGGTACTTCTGAGCTGGCATCTGACATTAATGAAATTTCTTAAATAAAATTAAGCTAAACCAAATATTGAGGGGTTGGCACGCAAAGCAAAGAAATGGTCAAATGAATGAAAAAAGTCAAGACATTGCTTGTGGTTTTACACAAGGCAACTCAGCAGAAATAAAAAAAATTTCACAATAACACTAAATAGTTTCAACTTACTCATCTCTAGCACATCTTCAGAATTATGACGCAGAAGTCCTCTTTGTACTCGCATGTCATAGCACACATCATCTCTACCATTATCAAAAAATGCTATTGTATCCATATTTTATGAAATATTTCTCTCACATTTAGATTTGTTACTTATATTTCACTTAATAAATTTTGTCGTTATTAGAAGAATGTTTTTATTTTTTACTGTCAGCTGACAGCAGACAGCATTGCCAGCTCATACTTATAAAAAACAGGAATGTTTAAACTACTTCGTGGACAGCATATGCCGTAGAAATGAATAATTTGTATTGCATATACATATATCCCTACGGTCAATAACCGGGTACCCCGGTACCTTTTTCAGAATAAAAATCCTCGCATTTTTTTAATAATGAAAATATGGCTGTGAAACTTCAAATCGCCATTATTGACGTCTTGAAAGACAATAAAAAAGAAAAAAATATAAACGTTTTTTATTAAAACTTTATTCAAAACGGTTTTACATTCGACACCTACGCGTATCAATGACCGGGTACCGTGGTACCCATACTAGTTTAATTTATTTTTCTACTTAACTTACCTTTTGTATATTTTTTATGATTGAAAGCATATTTTATATTATAATCTTTTTTATTTGAGTTCGATTTTATAAGGTTTTTATTGTTATAAATTTTTATGATTTTGAATTATATATACGAAAATACTTACGAACACTCAATGCATTTTGAAATTGTAGTTGTGTGCTGATCGCATATTGGCTTTTTACATATGCTGCATGCTTTTCTAGTTTTTCTCCTTCTTTTCTCTGGTAATATGAGGCACAAGAAACAAGAACGAACAATGGGTTTTCTCCCCGGAGCTTGGATAGAGTTCGATGGATATTCACACGATATGTTTTTGGCTATCGGTTTTCCCAAATAGCATTCAATGGCGGATCTTGATGAAAAATGGCGTGTAATTTGGCTATTTGTAGCTCGTTCTTCAATTATAGGCATACAAAGCTCTTCGCTTAGCTCCTTCAAAAATAATTTCCTTTGCGTATTTCTATGTTGTATAGTATTATTGTTTTCAAAATATATTAGATATGCAGAAAACGCACTGATATCTATTATGTTATAAAAGAGCGACAACGGCCACCTTTTCGTTTGCCGTTGTGTTGTATATTGGCCGAGCATTTGATCCATCACATCTACGCCGCCTTTTGTTTGGTTATAAAATGTGATAATATCTGGTTTGCCATTGCTACCGATGCTGTCGTTGTCGTGCATTGTGGATAACACAATAACAGAGGTGGATTTTCCTTGCGCATATGAACACATAGTAACATTTCCCCGAAAAGCAAATATGGAGCACCCAACAGTTTGTTTCTTATCCTTCATTATATCTGGAATATATGGCTTATTTTTACGCAGCGTCTCCACTATCGTCAATTTGCATGAGAGTAGGTGGTCCGCCAAATCAAGTTAAACGACTTCAAGCAAAAAACTTTCAGGAACATATTCAAGAAAATTGTTTATATATTTATATGTAGGAAAAAAAAGTTCCTAAAAAATCAGCATTTACTCTAGTATATGAATAAAAACACCACCTACATATTATTTGACTCAAAACCATAATTTTTAATATATAAGTTAAAAAAAATCAATTGGGGTACCGGGGTACCCCGGTTATTGACTAACGTACACTTTGCTGGTTATTGACCGTAGGGATATATTGTATATCGTTCACTATTTCTATCCGTTAAAATTTCCTTTCCGTGCGGAATGATGAATACCAGTCAATATGTTTTCTTTACTCTAGAAAAAGTAGTGGATATTCGGGGTTACTAAAGATTCAGAGAGCGTTGTTTTAAATAAAAAATATGCTGATTTAACGCATCCTATATGAGTTTATTAAAGGGTTGCAATGGCAAATGGAAGAAAATATCCGATGGCTGGTACCATGTCCATAGATAAGGAAATTTTTGCCAAACGTTTATGTCGAACTTAAGTTCAGCGGCAATGAATTATACATTTATAATTGTAGGCAGCATAATATTTTTTTATATAATTAACCGGAAAATTTGACAGAACCCAAACATCAGCTGGTGGTCTGCTTAATACACATCGGACATTTTGATTCAGCATTTTGTGACCATACGAATATTTGCTGCCAGCATTGTAATTATTTGAAACAACATAAACACTGCAACAAAATTTAAGCACTTTTTTAATTAAGTGAAATACTGAATAAATTACAAAAACGAAAAAACCTTTTTTTTGTTAAACACCATTTCATAGACTTTGTTCTATTCCATTTACATTTAGTATGTGCGGAAGAAGAACAAAAAAATAACTGAAACGAAAACGTTTTGTAACAACTTCGTTTTATTGACCAAAATGTTATTTATGTTTATTTCATGTTGCATTTTTAGTGCACTTTGCAACCAAAAGTTTAAAAGTCTACAACCACTTGACCCTTTTTTTCAACTCGTAGTTCAGATTTGGCTATAAATTTTCTTTTTATCGAAATTGGGAAAATATTGCAATTGCACAATTTTAAGTTCAATTGTACAAAGAAACAAAAACAAATGCATCACATGTGTGTAAAATTGCGTAAATGAGTGAACATGGGGCTACAAAACGATGCAGTTCGCATTTGCAATGCAATGCAGTTAATAAAAGAAAAAAACAAAAAAAAAAAACCAAAAACTGCAACGAATTGAATTTAATTATACCAACCCTACAACAGATATCTACACTTGGACTTTTGTTGCATTTGTATTTGAATATTTGTGCTGCTACAAATAATGTACGAATTGAAAAACTGATGATGCTTCCCAATATTCGAACGAAAATTACAAACAATACAAATGACCAGAGAAAGATAAAGTAAAAAATCTGATGTAAAACAAGGCAAGCAAATAAATGCATTCATGCATTCATATTCATTCTCATGAATTTTGTTTTTTTTTTTGTTTTGTTGAAAAGAAGAGCATTTCAAACGATGGGCTTTTCGGTTGCAATTATTAATTTGGCTTTCAAATGCTGTGTTTTTTGTTTTTAAAACGACAACACATATTTTCTGTGTGTTAGTTTGTCTGCAGAAACAACCAGAGTCTAGGTGGGAATCGAACTCGCAACCTCCAGATCGATAGGCTAATGCTCATGCACTATGGTACGGAGGCACCCAAGGTGAGCTGTAGATGCGCTTCCAAATACAGTATGAATTGAGGGTTAAAATCAAATCCTAAATAATGACAGAAAATGGTACATTCACGTTATAATGAAACAAACATAACAATATTAATAAAATATATGACTTCGGATAATTTGTTTTACTAATAATTAGTTTAATTAATATAAAAAGAAGCCAAAAAACTAGTTTGAACTGCGTTTTCTCCCAGTAATTCTCCCTCTGTTAACTATGCAATGCATTGCACGCGTCCTAGTTCCTATCGAATACTGTAGGGAAGATCCAAGTAGTGAAGTGATAAGAAGGAATAGAGCTTGATAGTTCTACAACTATCCAGCTATGAGTGTTTGGTCATTTTGAAATCAGAGCTGCTGCGTCACTGGTGATGTATTGACGCATTAATTTTTCAGCTAGAGAGCAGCCATTTTGTTTAAAATTTTACTACGCCGTCATTTTATTACTCAAAGAAAGATGAATGAGGCCGCTGTTAGTATATCCATATCGAAAATTTTTTTGACTGTACGGGGATTGAACCCACTATCTTCCACATTTTTTACTTTTCCACTTCCTTTTCAATTGCTTTTCTTTGCAGTGAAAATCTTTTCATTCACTTTCTGTTTAGAATATCACAATCCTAGTTCAAATTCCAATGCTTGAAATGGATATGTTCAGCTGTCCCATAGGTTAGGTTAGGTCGGCAGGTTGCTGGCTGTAAAGGAAAATAAGGGACCCAGCCCAATTTATTAGCGTCCCATTGTGATACCTGTTGTGAAAAAACTTTCGCGTATTGTAAATATTGATACAGACCAGAGTCTCTGGGAGGAATCGTACCTAGAACCCGCAATTGATAAACTAGCACACTACACACTAGACTACCGGGGCACCCTAGCTGTCCCATAGTGCATTTATAAAAAGAATTCTGTTTTTACTTACTTTATTCGGCACCAATAAATGCAAATAATTATTTATGGTCATTTTGTTATTGTAATAACGTTGTTGTAATTTGTTGTTGAGTGTTCGGAACAGTCTTGATGGTGTGAGTACACGGCTTTTGTTTGCATGCGTATTTAAAAGTGCGTAAACGAATGTTGGTGTTACTACAGATATCCGTACATTTTCGCAAAAAATGTTTCCCTTGTTGGCCAAACAAATGCATTTATAAGAATTTATGTTTTAAAAGTTTTATGGAGTACGTGTGTATGTTTGTTGTTTTTGTTGTGCCTTCATTCAATACGCAATAAAAGTGGGCATGCGTTTAATTGTCATTTAGCTGACATTTGAAATGGCAAATTAGTGTGAATTATTAACATTAAATTACGGCTTAAAAAGGAATTGCATTATTATCTGTAGCAGCACTACTAACTGCTTCATTTTCAGCTCATTTAAATATGCGAGAAGACAATGAAGTGTTTATCTCTATAGACGCGTTGTTGTTGTTGTTGTTGTTGTTGTAGTTGCTGTTGTTGCTGTTCTTGCTGTGTGAGTCTGTACCTCGACGTAAGAATACAATTATAACAAACGTAAATAGTTTTAATTTTGAAGGCTTATTAAATTAAAAATATTTCATCGATAAATTGAGTAGTTTGTGCTGAGAATAAATAATTATCTGCATATTCCGTATGCATTTAGCAACACCTGGGTTTAAGTGATACCAACTGGGATACGCAGCTTACTTTTTTGGTCCTGATAAAAGATGTTTCAATTTCAGTTAAAAATTTGTTTTTATTTCTGCTGCTTGATTAGTAAAGTAAATAAGATCCATTTTATTAATTCAAGACTGTTTACCGTCTATTGAAAGCAACTGACGCCGCACAGTGAACCAATTCTCGAGAAGACGGTGAAAAATTCACAACTTTTGATTGGCTTGGAATTTTGGTAACCGTTTTTTGTAGGTATTGTAGGTGGGGTTTTAGCTTTTAATTTTTTTACTGATAAGAAAAAAAAAGTTATTGAGGGTTTAAAATACATTTTCGTTTTTAGTTGAATTTTCATATAAAAGCGAATTATTAAAACATGTTAAAAGAGGTTTTTTTTTGTGAAGTGAATTTTTTTAACTTAAGAAGGCGAAGTTACTTTAACACAGAACGTTACAAATCTCAAAAAAACAAACTATTTTTTAAAACTTTTTTATTTATAAATTTTGCACAAAATTTGTGACATCGGTTCAGAGAAACTGCTCTGCATCTCGGACGTCTTTGGACGGGAAGAATTTATGGTATATTAAGTAGGAGATTTTCGGTCAATTTAGAACTTTTTTTTTACTTAAATTTATTTACTTTGTTTTAAAATCTCTCACTTAAAACTTAAAATTCTTAAACAAAGAAATTTTTAATTTTAGCGAAATATTGAAAAAAGTCCATGTTTAATCACTCTTCTGCTTTGATATAATCTGAATAGAGCTGTAATTTTTTTTGCGCCCGATGGTCTCTGCTATTTACTTTCAAATGAGTGTCATAACTTTAAAATCGATAACGACGAAAAAATTATTTTTGGCCACCTGCACAAAATATGGTCCACTGTGCGCCGCAAGATAGAGCAGTTGAAAGATAAATATTTTGTGCAGTAGATCAGAAACTAATTTGAACTCTATATAACTCTGCTAGTGAAAGAAAACACAGAGTAAGGTGAATCGCGCCTAATGTCAGCTGAACGCAAAAGGTCTGCTGACGCCGTACAAAACGATGCATTCACAAATAATATGTGTAGTCCTCTCATACTCCTCGATATATAACCAATATAGAGGTAAAGGAATTTGATCAAATTTCCAGAGGAGGTGGTTCAGACTGTAGTGTGCAAACAGGAAACCAGTGAACAAACGTATTGCTGTCGAAACTTAAAAAGCCATCGTGGGAAAAAGTTTCCCCATTCCCGATTTGCCGAAAGGATATCGTGCCAGCTAAACAGAGAGCTGAATGCCCAACTACTCACGCCGGGCTAATTAGATTCGTGACGATCCTACGAACAGACGATTAACGCTTCCTACGGTTTCTACTCTTTTGAAGATCTTGCAGAATCTTCTAGCGCGTTACAATCTCCCAACTAAACCCGAAAGAGTACCCTTTTTTGGACAATAATTTTTTGTGTAATAATTTTTTGTTTTCTCATTTTGATTTCCTAATCGAAACTCATCGTAAGGGCGTGCACACGTCTCGCAAAGGTAACATTCGAATTTTATTTAGATCACGAGCTAAAATTAATAAATTTCAAAACCATATGAAAATATTAATTAATGTAGAACAATTAGTAAAACATCGTCATGCTGTTTGAAGATACTCGTGCACATGTAGACTATCCATTGTTGTAGTAATCGAGTCTTGATAGTTAAATTTTTCATTGCGCTGCTGTTTTGTTCTGACTCAAACGAAAAATTTGTAAACATCAAAACTTATTTAACATTTTCAAATACAATTTTTATATTTGTTTAGAACTTTTGAAACGAGAAGTGCCCCGGCTAACAAATAAAACTATACGCGGGAAGTTTGAACAGTGTTTTAATTGCTTTGTTTTCGTCCCAGTCTTTTCAAGGCGATTCGCCAAATGCCGCAGTGATTGTCCAGTTAGTGTCAGACGGACAGGTAATCTGCGACGAAATTCACAATGCGCCAGCACAACCGACGAATTGTTGCTCAAAAAAAAGGAAACAATTATTTCGCGTTCTTGCTGAGAAAACTTGTTCTTAGCTTTTCGATTTGTGTTCTGTTTTTGTTTATTTCACAAATGTCAAAACTACATTGACATTTGGCGTTTTCCAATTGGATGATTCCTTTTGCTCCACACTGTATGTTGGGTTGATATAGACAAGCCTTTACTAATCTTTTTTAGCACTTAATTATGTAAATTACCACGCCAAATTATAATTTATGAAATAAACAAAAATTTATAAATTTTAGGGACATGTACAGGTTGGGCCAAAAGTCACGTCTAACTTTAGAATTTTACTTTACAAAATAAAGACCGCAATTATATCGCCGAAAAAAAAAGACATAAAAATTTAATTTTGTTGATGATGTCAACTCTACTTCGAAAGAAACGTCGTTTCAATCACGAGTCAGTTAGTTTTTTTTTCTATGTCTGTGCTAACAGTACCCTGCTTGGTCTGTATTTGAGTAATAAGACGTCAACAAAGCGTGAACAGAACCTCAAAGACGAAGCAACACTGCAGAAATGTGCAAGATTTAATCGTCATCCTTCCTATTTTACTTTACGGTCAGTTTCTTCTCCACACTATACCTTTTCCAACTAGTTCTCGGCTGCAACACATTGTATACATAAAGGACATTTCCTGATTACTGATCCAAGAAACTAAAATAGTAAATTTTCATTCGGAAGAGACCCATCTCTCCATCAAAGTTTTATTATACGAATTATATGAATGCTGAAAGATGCAGAAACCTCGATTGGAAGAAAGATATGAATTGGGGACTAAGCACTTCACATCTTCTTTTTTAATATATTTTGTCCGTTTTTCAATGTTTTATATATTTTTTTTTAGGTTTTGAATTGAAGTAGTCATTGTATGTATGTATGGTTAATACCGATTATCTTAAAGAAATTATCAGATGTACCTCCTTCCGAGAACAACAAATACATACGTATGTACATATGTGCTCGTACATATGTTTTTACATACTTATTTGTATGTATCGTAAACAACTGAACATTTAAAACATTTGTATTAAATGTTTTATTAATGATTGCTTTTAAATTGCGTTGACAAGCGACACTTAGTTTAGTTTTTTTTTTTTTTTTTTTTTCATTTCGATTTTGTTGTATTTTTTTACTATATTCACGTTTATTATATTTGTCGGTACGTCTCTGTTTATAATTTTCTTTTTTCTGAGTGTATTATGAACTAATTTTTCAGACATGTTTACAGTTGTTCGCAATTTGTTTCACATGCTTTACATTACGGAGCAAATACACATACGAGCGCAACACAATACATGCTTACTCGCAGCCATTCGTATTAATGCCACACTATTCACATCATCTACATACTCGTATGTATGTATGTGTGTGCGACAGATTTACACATACTCGCATATTAATTTATATAAAATTAAACAACAATACAAATAAGTATGTTCAACAATATTTTTAACAAAAATCTCGAGTATTATGTTAAAAATATGTTTTAATTTGTTGGCTGTTTGTTTGGTTTTTAGTTGTCTTCTGACACAAAGTCTCCTTATGTATTTGAAATATTAATTTACCGACTACCGATGGTAGTCCGTTTTGTAAATATCAATTAATCGATTAATAGAAACATTTTGTTCGAGTCTTCACGCAATTAATAATTTTTGTAAGATGCAGAAGAGGCTGATATAAGGGAATTCAGCTCAATTTCCTTTTTGAATTTTCATTGTAGGGATAGTGTGGTCTTAAACGTACTCGTATGTATATTTATGTGTTGGAACAAAGGATGCGACCTCCATGCCATCATTTGTAAGAGCGGCTGTATTTGGTATGTTAGGAAATTTGCCGGGCTAAAGGAAAAGCACCTTTGCATCCATATTCCACATCGATTTGCGTCGCATTTCGCCGGTTCCGCTTCACGATGTAAATCGGGGCTGTAGTGTACATTTCAGTAATTCTTATTTACACCTTTGGTTTACTTTTTAAAGTACATACTGATACTCTAAATTAAATAAATAAATAAATACCAAAACCCTAAATGGTGTTTCTTGTAGGTTCTTCTCGCAATCAAACATCAACAGCAAATATTAATATGTAGACGTTTCGTTGACAATATCGCCAAAAATGCACCAAAATAGTTGATGCAACTGTTGAACTTGCTGAACATTTGTGCCAGGCTTCCTTCACGGAAGGTACATACTAAAGCATTCTCACCATTGTTATTACGCATATAAAACTACCTGAATCTTGCTCTTATTACCAAAACATATGCATGTAAGATAAATAAAACGCGTATTTTGTTTTGTTTATTTTTAAGTAACGTTAAAAATAATTAAAAATAGAAAATTTATACCACGCATCCAACGCTTCTCCTTAATTGCAGCCCTTTCATTTCCATCATTCGCCAGCCCTCAGACAATAATTTATAGCTTAATGAAATATTGGAAGAAAAAAAACGAGAAGTAGAAGAAGAAGAAGTCTATCCCACCTGTGCTGCATCAATGGGTCATCTTGTTTTATCGTACCACTAAATTTCTCCTATTAATGATACGTCCGTCCGTTCGTTCTTTTTTTCCTTTCTCGCTGGAGTATCGCATTCTAAGTCATGCAAGTGCAATTCGTTTATGCAAAGAAGAGCAGAGATACAAGTTTAGTTTTCATCAGAGGATTTTTCTTAATTCTCCTTTATCTTGTAACCAATTTTTTTTAATACAGTCTATAGAGATTATGCATTTTGTCAGTTGATTGAAGTTATCTTTACGAGGCTATTGTCGTTTATTTTTTCGTTGCGTCTTTTTTCTTCATTTAAGATTTTTCAATGTTGTTCTTATTGTTGTTGTTGTATTCATATATAAATTTTATTGAATACCTTTGCACAAGATGTTATTAGTTTTTACCTTTAGTGGGTTCACGTTCTTTTTTCCCAATTTAGTTTTTTTAGCGCATAAAATGTGATTTGGAGTTTTTTTTTTTTTATTATATTTTTTTTGTTTATAGTGGCCATTTAGAGTGGAGACACCATGTCTGCCCAGGTTCAAGACTATTTCTCATGCCTAATGGAATTTTCATGTTTTTTAGCTTTTTATATAAAAATTATGTTTTTCAAGAAAATAAAAAAAAAAAAAAGGTTAAGTCAATTCTGGCACCGACTTTGTGCGGTTCCATTCTCTTGTGTATGTTGGTTTTTGGTTCTATTCTTAGTTGCTGGTTCTTTTAAAGGTTTTTATTGCTTTTTTTTATTTAAATTTCTTTTTTTTTAGCTTTTCCTGTTGTTAGTTTTCGATGTTGGTGATGATGATTTTAAAATTGTAAGCATATGTTTGATCATGCTATAACATGCATTGAAATGATAATGAAATGTGTTAAATGATCAAATTTGTTGTAATGCTTGTTGTAAAGTTTTTACTCATTTATGTATGAACTGACTTGTGTTCTTTTCTGCTTCTTCTTCTTCTTCTTCTTCTTATTTAGTTAGAAAATGTTGTTTTCTGTAAAAGAAACATTTAGTTTTTATTTAACATGAAATCAATCATTTCACACGATCAGAACATGAAGCAATTAATATTATATTGTTAACAGCACTTTTTTTGGGAGTGTAGCAATTTACACAGAAACTTATTTATACTTCAGAAATGGAAAAAAATCTGAGCAATGTCAGTGAGAGTTAAATACTGCAACAACGGTTCCCAGACTCCAGAGGTTCCTTAGCGACTGACCAGGGGCTCCGGCATAAGATCTATAAAATGTTACAAAACCGATTAAAAATTCGATTAAAATTTTTTTTAACAACAACTAAAGCGTGCTTTATTGGCGATTAACAACTTTGAGTTAGGAACTCAGATTTATTTGATAACCCATTTAACAGCTGATATGTAGTTGCTTTTTGTTTATTATGGTTTGACATTTCATTATGGATAGACTTACATCAGAGCAAGGCTGGCAAATTGTTGAAATTTTATTTATCAAAATAAGGGTTCTCTTTGTCAAACTTGATACTGAATTGCCATTCAAATATTTGTTCTCCGATGAAGTTAATTTTTTGGTTCAATGGGTACGTAAATAACCGTGCTACCTAAATAAAAGCGGAAATCGTATTTTTGGTCTCAAAAATTCTCATAACCACACAAATTGTTTTCGTATGAGGGCAAAACTAACGGTTATTGGGAGCAAAAATACGATTTCTGCTTTTATTGGGATAGAACGGTATGCATAACTATCGCATTTGTAGAGAGGATAATTCCCAAGCTTTACCAAAACACCTTTACATCCACTGAAAATTACTGTTTGAATTGTTTGTGTACGGGTGGAATCATTGGTCCATATGGCTTCAAAAACGATGATGGTCAGCATGTTACTGTCAATGGTGATTGGTATAGGGATATGATTACAAATTTCAATTAGCTGGCATTAATTTTGCTAACATGTGGTTCCGACAGGAAGGAGCCACATTCAACACATCACGCGCTAGAATGGATTTATGTTCGGTTAGGTGGCGGACCCTTCCGAAGGACATCGCCCTACTTAGGCCTGGCCTTTGTGATACCAAATGAAACACCCAGCGACTAAGCGGAAAACGAATACACACCAAGATTGTGTGGTTTAACCCCATTCGAATCGCGGTGGCCGTGTCTGCCACATGGCCGAAATAATATTTAAACATTAATGTCATAAAAGTTTCTATCCAATTTCATTGATATTAAAAATATATTTCTTTCATTTATTATGATTTAAACTTGGGCAACTCTAACAAAAATACCCTGTACTTGCATTTTACTTTTTCGCATTTTGAATACAATATAGAAATCAAAATATTAAATGGGGTTCTCATACCAAAAGTTTTTGGGAACTCCTTTGCATGGGATGTTCCATTAGGACATGAAAATTTTATTTATTAAAAATATACAAAATATTTCAGACACTGAGTTCAAATTTATGCGACATAAAGCGCAAATATAACATTTTAAGAAGTCTGCCCATGGGCGGCGATTCGAGCAGACCATTTTTAAACAAAACGATTCAAAAAGTTTCGACATTTCAAAGTGGCTTTAGTTATTGAGTCAATTAGATCTTGTAAGGATGTAGATATTTTGAAAAATACGCAACAGTGTAGTTTAAGAGATGGCCAATACCTGAGAGCGACGTGCTTCTCGATCATTTTGTTACGATGCGATATGTTAGTGCTTCGAGCCGTACAGTTTTGGCAATGAAACTTCCAAGAGTGAAAATGCGGAAGCAAGTTTATTCACTATCGCACACCCACATGTCCATTCAGATGTTTATTTCGGCCGTCAATTGCAGTGAGTGTTCTTAAATTCATCAGTATTTAAATTATTTGGAAACGTTGTTCCTTCGTGTATTTTACCTTGACAAAAGTCTTCAATCAGAGTAGTGGAGCAATCATCAAAATGACTCGCACAATTTTCATTTGCAAGAGTCGTATACGATCGTTGAGTACTAGCAACCTTCCAATGCTTGCAAAAGTGCCTATACGACGAACCACTCGTGCAAAAATCGTCAAAATGTTTCACAAACGCATCATTTGGCAGAGAGAAATATAATTTTACTCCAACAATCGTCTGGACGATTGCAAAAGAGGCTCAAAATGATCGTCAAGCAACCTTCCAAATGCAGGCAACAAACATGCAGGTGTGTGTCTGAACATGAATAAATTGCTGGCTAATGATCTACCGCATCTGCATATTCTCTAAACACTGACTAGATAACTTATCAAAAATCAATATCTACGAGATTTTTAAAATTACAAATCTTTATGGTGTTCAATTTACAGAATTCTTTGGCATGTTCAACATTTATTTCGCTTTTTATTCAACGTTTCGTTCATTCGATGCATATAAATGTCAGTAAAATAATAAAATTAGCTGCCTTTAATGATCATCACAAGATCAGTTTAAATTGAATTTCACTCTTTTTAAAAAAAAAAAAAAAACTTTGTCATTCATTTGTTTATTCAATGCAATTTGGAAATATTCAAAGTTCTCTTAATAAAATTTCAAATCTATTTGATCTGTATCAGGGATTTTTTGTTGCTGTATGTATGTCTGTCCGGCCGTATGGCCGTCTGTCGGTCCAATGATCAACAAGTTAAACCATGTAAACTGGTACAAATAAATGTCGTAAATATTGCTGGCTATTTGATTGCATTAACTCTGCTCGAATGGCTGGCTCGCTCGCTGGCTGGTTAAGTCGCTGAACGTGTTGATTGGAGAGCCCTTTCTTCTTTTATATTCAGTTCATTGTATAAATTTTCTCTTCCTTCAGTTGTTAATTTTTATTTTCGATTCCCATTCGTGCTGAACTGGACGTTGGTGTATTTAATAAATTTTCAATTTGACAGTTCTTTGTTATTTTAATTACACCGCTCTTATACTTTGTTTGTTTTTGTTTTTGTTTTCTTCATCGGTGACATTTCTTTATTTTATTTGTTTCTTTTTATATTTTATTTATTTAATTTCATTGCCATATTCTCCTTTGCAAGTTAAGGAAATTCGATCGTACTTCTAAACAGTTTTATCGGCGATATCCGACATTTGCTTCTACTTGACCATTATACGATATTGATTTAATCTGTGAGTGTGTGTGTGTGTGTGTGTGTGTATTATTGGGTTTTGGGGATATCTGTGAGAGAGCGGTAAACAAAGATTCTTTAGCGGCCTAAAACCATAAAATTTCGAGTTAATTAGATGATCGTTTCATTTGTTTGTAGATGGAATTTTTTTATTGATTTTATTCTTGTTATTCCTTTTGCTTAAGCAGACTGCCTGGAGACTCTGAGTAAAATATTTATTTAAAAATAAAAATAAAATAAATATAGCAGTTCTTTCTTTTAATTTAATTTAAGTGTTTATTTAGTTTGAAAAGGGTTTATTTCATTTAAATTTTTAATGATATAAAGCTATTTTCCGCTCCGTCCATACATATTTTCCTTTAGGCCTTACTATTATGTAGATTGTAATTAGACTTATTAAAAGTACTAAAATTTTATAGAGATTTGATTAAAATTTTTTTATTTTCCACAAAAGAAAATTACATAAGACTCTCCGGCATTAAACGAGCTCCAACTCTAATAGCTCATATGTTTTGTTCTGGATCTGAGAGCGTTTAGAGGTTTTGAAATTTTATTATCGTAGGCATACATATTGCCTCGCTTCTATTCCAAAGCCAGTAGTTATGGATTGTATCTAAAGAAATCAGTTGCTCTTGATGTTCTTGGGCTGAAAATTCAGAGTGACGTTCGCTGGACTGGCCAGATTTCTCGGATCGAGAGCAGCGTTCGATCTTCCGACATAAAATAAAATTTATTGCTCATGTGTGTGACGGTTCTTAAAAGTCTATTTTTTTAAATCTTGGACGTGTTTTTATGACTTGGTCTGAAGAGGGGTCGGATTTGGACTTTTTTGGTTTTGTAGTCCAGGTACAGAGTACTTTAGCGGTGGCCATCCCCAATTATATTTTGAAGCTACTTGCGCGTATAGAGTAGATGGCCAAGAGTTACATGTCGAATAATATAATATCCATAGTTATAATACTTATTTCTTTATTTACTGTTACTTTTATTTTGTTTAAAAAAATTTTAAATTTTTCTTTGTAAAATATTAAAAAAAAATTTTTTTTTTTAACAAAAAATTACTTAAAAAAAAGAACTGACGGTTGTTAAAAAAAATATATTTCATATTAGAAGAAAATATTTAAGAAGTAAATAAAATAATTTTAAAATATAATTTCTTCAAAGAAAAATACAAAAACATTTAAATTTATTTATTGGCTCATCGAGATGTTCGAATTAATTCCCTAAAGGGTGTAATCGGTGCAAGTAGAGTAGCCAATTCTATAGACTGTTTGCACCCACGATATCTTTTGGTTGTGGAGCCAACTAATTAAGCTCCCTCATGCAACTTTTCGTAAAGAATTTACATTGAAGGCTTTGCTTGGGCATTGTTAATCTCATAAACACAATTAGAAATTTCTTAGTACTTTTTAATAAAATATACGTACATATACATATAAATTATTAGCTGTCACATCACATTTCTTTTTACAACTCTTACTCTTGTACATAGATTAAACACAGGAATCATCTTCAACGTATTATTAAAATTAATTAGAGGAATAAGACAAAAGCAATCAGAAAAATAACGGTGACAAGCACCTACCGATACCATGTGGCCACCATCAGAGAAATTCATTGAAAAATACAAAATAAACGGGAAAATTAACAGCTGAAAAAAAATACCACACACTGTTTAAAAGGCTTCAAATTTGTTATCCAACATTAAAGAAATTCCATTCTGTATTAGACATTCAACATTTAAATGGTTCTATGTATATGTACATACATCCATACATATATACAATCATACAAATACTATATTATTTGTCTATTTGACATGGTACGTTTGATAACATGGAATAAAACTAATTGCAGCCATTAGTATAAAAATAGTTACGAAGTTTAAGGTTTTAATGCGGTCAGCATACGAGATGCTCACAACTATACAAATTATTAAACATTTTATAAGGCCAGAGAATAAAAAGTTTTTATAAAGAAAATTTTCTAAATGATATTGAGCCAACCGAAGAAATAGACACAAAAGACAAATAATTATATTTTTGGTTAATGTTAACTCCAAATCATTTTTTAGTCAAACAGAATTGGACAAGAGAGTCATGAGCATTCCAATAACAAATAAAAAGCGTTACATACTTTTGTACATATGGCATCTATAGTGCTATTAGAAGTAGTTAACAAGAGTTTAGATTTTTTTTTCTACCTTGACTCACCGATTTGAAGTGATATTTTTAAACTTTGTCTGGTAGCCATATGGATTTTGGCACAAAAAACACAGCACAATATTTAATGGCTTATTAAAAATATTAAATGTTAGTAGAAATTTGTAACCGCCTATGGCCAATGCTGGCTAAGTTATTTTGGGCCGGTGCTTCAAAGCCTATTTTGAAGTTACTCGACCGTGTACAGGAAAGAGCAGAGAAACTCATAGGAGACAGTAGGGTAGTCAACTCTATTGACTCTCTTGAGCATCGTCGCACCGTGGAGTGCGTTTCGTTGTTCTATCGTTACTATAATGGGATGTGTTCTGATGAAATCAAGGAACTTCTTCCCGAAACCCTGTCATTCACGCACACGACGAGGTCATCATTAAGAGCGCATCCATTTGTGGTCGACTTGACGGCGAACCGCACTACGCATTACAGAGAAAATTCGTTTTTTGGCCGAACAGCACGCACGTATGTGGAATGGACTACCTGCAGAGGTCTTTCCTGTCACTTTTGACGTGGGAAAATTTAAATCAAATGTCAAAAACACTACTCCCTCTATCCTTTTTCCCAAAACCTTATTTCCTAGTTCATCCACAATGCAGCATAATACATAATACATAACAGAACATAAATACCATGTATAGGGGTCATACCCTGAGCGCCGGTCCAAGAAAAAAAACAAGAAATATTAATGCGCTTTTTTTTTCTTGGACCGGGGATGACCTCTACTCATGAGTATGCATTGTGCATTGTGTGGTGGTGAAGAGCCACTATCTAACAACTTTGTTTTTGAATGTTTTTTTGGTTATAGCAGTGCTGTAGCTCCTCCGATGTCAAGGAGGTGTATTAAATTTTTAAAACTTTGGTTTTTTACATGCCATTTTTAGTAATTATTTTACTTCGCTGGTGCTACACAATCCCGTTGAAACCAGTATTGTTTAGTGACCAGTGACTATGCCTTCGCCACTGAAATCTTCCGACAACAACTGACACAAAGCTACATACAGTAATGCACATCAGCAAAAATGGGAGATGTTTTAATGATTTACTCCCATAGCAGACGGACCTAGGACTTTTTGGTTTTGTAGTAAACGTGCAGGCTACTTCAGCCATCGACACCCCATTCTATTTGAGAATTTTATTTTTTACATAAGTGTCGTTCGTCCGCAAAAAGAGTTTTCTCCGCAATATGCAGTTAATAGCAAACAATTTGTTCATACGTATGAGCGGGTTTCGGAAACATTTCATTAGAGCACTTATAATTATATGTCAATATGTACGATGCTTAACGGGCCGCTACTTGTGAATTTCTGTTTAAAAGTTCGAGTGTTCGAACGAGGCAAAAAAAAAACTCACCAGGCTTTTAAGAAAAAAGGTCAGTAGCTAAATGGCGTGGAGAAATTTGAAATGAACGTAAAGTGGCAAAAGACATTTTACACAAAATGTACAAATCATTTTTCATAATGACCACAACAAAACAAATAACAAAGCAAGAACAGAGACAAAAACACATCTGTATACGCAAACGTTTACGAATTCAAACATAAAAATGAATTAGACGTTTACGGAAGATGTGCTGTAAGAAAAATGTGGTCACATGCGACGATATAAAATGATAATTTGTTGTAAAAGGAAAATGACAAATCAAACAACGAAGGTGGCATTTTTGTCTTTGGTACAACGTGTAAGGCAATGTTGTATATGAAGGGAAATAAAATTCACATGTTTCTGTATAAATGAAAAATTAAATTGATTTTTGTTAAATGAAGACCTAAGAGGATTTTGCTAACAAATATATTTGGTAAATTAATTTAAAACAACAGGATTTTAAGCAATCAATTCTTCAAAGAAATATAGAAAATTAAAACGATTTAAAAAAATTCTTTAAAAATTTATTTCTCTAAAGTTTTATGATATTATTCTCGAGCCAACTCGGCATTTTATATAGAAATTTTTAAAATTTGTTATACAATTGTTCAATTCACAGGCTCGTATTAACGTCGTATGCATTGTCTAATCGATTTATTATACAGTATTGTATTTTCGTTGGTAATTTTCATACAAAAGCGTGTTCTGATTATACGATTGATTTTTTATGTTTTTGAAATAGTTGTATTGAAGGCTTGTCTAGGAATATCAAAATTTTTGTTAAGTTTATTTTTAAATTGTTTTAAAGAAGAAAATATAAATAAAAACAAAAATAAAAATAAAAACAGTGTAAAATAACGATACAACTACAAATTTGTCTATTCACAAGTACATACGATCTTGTCGATAGACCAATCAATTATGTGGAATTTATAGCTCATCTAGCCTTTGGGAAAGATTTTGCTCGCTGACAGGACAACGTGACTCCATATCATAATACATTTATATTATTCGTACGAGTATACGAGATTGGACATGACTGAGGTTTTTAACTAATGTTATTTTTTTTAAAAGAACTAACTAGCACTCCTGGCACCAATTTGATTTTATATTTATTATTTGATTTTAAAATCAAAGAAGAAAATTTTTAAAGAAGTATTTGGTTTGTTTTGTTTTTATATTCCGTAATTCTCAAATATTTTTTGTGAGTTCTTGCATAAACATGAGAAATATCTTAGCTTTTTTCAAGAAATTGGTTAAAGGGCTACTGAATATTTGGATATTAGTACCAAATGAAACGCTGCATATAGACCAGCTAAACCATATAATAAACATAGATGAATAATCGTAAAGAATTTTGACTTATGTTGATTGATTGGAGAAATGGTTACTTAAAAAAATAAAAAAGTTATAAGCATATCAAATTAACCAGTCGAAGTTAGCCCAACGTATAGAATATAATAATAAGCTAATGTTTTCGACCATTTGCTTGCTCTCCTGATCAGTTTCATATATAAAATCTATAAAGTTGCTGAAGGGAAATCATTCTTTGCAGTGCCTGGTCTTTGTCTTAAAGATCCTTGTAGTATTTAGTAAAGATATGAAATATTTTTTTACAAGTTTTCCATAAATTAATTTCCTATAATTCTCAATAGAATATTTAGAAAATTTTACAGAATCAAGAAAAAAAAACCCCCATTTTGACACTTTCACAGCCATTCAGGCATGCACAATTATGTCACATGTGTATGGATTTGTGAATGGTGCGTGTGGGTGTGTGAGCTCGTGTTTATGTCTTAAAGATGAATTTTTGGAAATTTCTAGCAACATACAATGAATAAATATTCACACTCAATTATAAAATTCCAAAGGAATAAATACCAAATTTGTTGAAAATAATTAAAAAGGAAATTCCTTAAGATGCATAAAACAAAAACTTAAGCTCCTTCAACTAATAGTTTTAAGGTTTAACAAGACAAACAACTTTGATAGTAAGAAAAGCAAAAAACGAAATATAACAATGACAGGAAAAGGCAGGCATTTTGAAAGACACAAACAGAAACTAACAAATTCTTAAAAATAAAGGATTATTTAAAATTTTTAACAATGCAAAGTAGAAAATTAATAACATACACACATACATACATATATCGTTTGGAATTTATGCATGTGTGTGTTTTGTGTGTCTCACTTTAAGAATTATGGAATTAAATTTAATGAATTTAAACAATTTATTTTGTATATTTTATGCTTTCAAGTGAAATGTAAATTCTGTTTGAAATAAAAAAAAATAAAACAAAAATTTAATTTAATATTTTGTAATAGCAATTAAAAAATTTATTAAAGAAATTAATAATATCAATTAAATTGTTATTATTGATTTGATTGATTTAATTTTCAATAAAATTTTTAATACAAATAATTAAAAAACTTAATTAGATATTTTGCAAAGTTCCAACAACTTTTTAATAGCGAACAAAAAAAAATATTTGAATTCAATTCCTTATTAATTTCTATTTGAGTAAAGAGTTTTTAATATGTGAAATAAAACAATCAAGCAGACAAGCATTTAAATGAAAATAAACCGTCATTTTGTGTATATTATAGCAAAATATTAATTATTTATATGTCTTGAGCCCAAAAATGAATTAAAAATTTAATTCAATTGATTAAACTTTTAATTGAAGTAATTAATTATTGTAATTAGAAGCCTCAATTAGATATAAACGAAGTGAAATTTTTATTCTGTGTAAAGCTGAGCTGTATGCGGAAACTTTGATATATGTCTTAAATATCAAGAACAATCTATATATTTATTTTAAGCTCAAAGGATTTTTTATTTTTCTATATATTTCGATATTTCGTTAACCATCGGTTAACATCTTCAGGAATTTTTTTATTATTTATAAAATATTTTCTTTTTGAAATTAATATAAAATTTTCTATTATAAATTTTTAAATTTATAAATATTCTATTATAAAATTAATATAAATAAATTAAGCATCTTAATAAATTAAGAATTAAGCATCTGTTCCTTCCTATTTCTTTCAATTCCGTTGCAGGGCCATCCCTTGAAATAAATTGTTGTACAAATGCATCATGTGCCGTGTGTATGAGAAATTCTAGCGTACGGTTTCCATGAAAGTACCCTAAGAAAATTTGGAAAATAAGTTATGGTGTGATTATTGGCGATATCCTTAAGTTAAATTCAATATTATAAGAAAAAATTAAAATCAATCTGGACGGTTTATTGCCGTAAAAAGGTCAAGAAACGATGCTGAAATGTTCAACAATGTGCCATCCAAAAATGTTTACATAACTACTACAGGTGACTAAACCTATAGACTATGAATAAAATAACAGTCGACTATACAAGCTTTTTATAATGACAGTGCCTTGAGAGAGACATAAGTTTCAAAGAACTTCAAATGCTGCTTCATGAGACGGTCTTGTACAGTTGCATCAAAGTGTTAATTGCATTGGCATTACATTCCTACTTCCACTAATGGCGCACAATTTGCAGTGCTTTATATTTAAAGATTTGTACTTGATGTAGAAAAATATTTTCTTTACGTAACAACTTCTGGTCGAAAATTTTATAGTTTTTCTAAAAATCTAAAATATTTCCTTCAGTAGTATTTTCTTCGATAAATACGAGTACATTTGCACATACTGGCGCATCTTTGAAGACATTTGCTTGTATTAATTTACAATCTCAAGAAATTGCGTCTGCGTGAGAGTGTGAGTGTTTGTGTAACTCTGCTTAAGAATTTGTGCCTTAAACAAAAGGCGTTCACAATAAATTATTGCCTGTGCTTGTCATGTTTTGTAGCATGTCTACGAAAATCCTAGTGTCATTGTTACCAGTTTTAACAAACATCAATGCATACAAACGCACATTGTTAAGCCTAAGGAAAATTGCAACAATAAAGTTCTAAATGAAATCTGACATTTTCTGGAAGTGGCAGAATGCTACATTTTCAACAAGATTCTCAATATGCCTTATTAATGGCATCAACTTTGCAAAGACTTTGCACAGTGGACCGAAGTGAAAATTGAACACAATACATGAACATATTGCATTTATATATTTTGAATTATCGATTTGATAAAATGAAAGCTTTTAAGAATCTAAATCATCCATCAGTGATATCTTAATTTTAATAATATTTTGTCTTCCAATGAATACAGCTGTTCGGTAGTGAACAAATCTTTTTTATGCTGCGTCATTTTGTCCAATAGTGGACAAATGTCGACAATAGTCGACTACAATCTTCCTTCAGTGTGCACACATAAATCGCTATGATAGAATATTTTAATATGTATTGTTAATATCCAATCATTTTATCTGTACCAATGTATATAACAATTATTTTGTGCTTTGAGCTTTTCGGAATATGATAATAATTGGTATTTATCCAAGTAATTTCTTCAACTTTGTCGGCAAAAATAAATTATACAAATGTTAAATACTGAAGACGTTTGTAGTGGCATAGAAAATGTGTTTATACGTGTTCTACTCAACTGGTTCTAATAAAAAGTAATTTTCATTTTATCACACGAACTTGAACGTGACTAAATAAATATTCGTTCATTCATTTGTAATAATTGTGTTTCAAATAGAAATCACTAAATTCGAAAAATTATTTCGATTGGTTTTATTCCATTTCGAGCATGTTCTGCCCTCTTTGTTTTATTGTCGTTAGCTCCACTGTAGACTTCTGTACAGAAAGTACTAATACTACTATAAATAAACCAACTACTTCTTCAAATACATACTCGCAATTACGTACATATAAAAAGCAATATTTCCATCAACTCGCTTAACTAATTATACTGAGGCAAGACGAGTTGAAAAGAAATAGATGAAGAAGGATACTCCAAGATGAAGAGACGTGTAAACGTCTATTTCAAAAGGAAGTGGTAAATAATTTAAAAGACATACATAGATTTATTTATATACATACACAAATCCATATGTAGATGTAGATAAATGTTGCATAAGTACTTTCAATTCAACCATACACGACTTGTGCAAATAAAGACGCACATATACGCACCAATAGACTTCAGCAACAAAGAGAACACAAGGCAGACACAACCTTTCGCAACTTTATCAATTAAATTAGATATTTAGGTATGAATGTATGTATGTATGTGTGTGTTTAGTATGTGTGATTGCGGACATATTTATATGCACATCAAAGTAAATACGTATGCAGTTTCTTATACGTGTGCGTGTTAAAACTGAAGTATGCAGTTGTAGTTGTAGTTGTAGTTGTTATATTTTAACAGTATTTATTCCAGTGTTTAATTTATTAAATACATCAAATTATATCATGGTTTATGCATTGTTAAGGTAGGATTTTCCACTAAGATTACGTTGTCTTGTTTTTCACTTTTTTCTTCTTCCTTTTGAGAACTTTAAATGAAGTTTTCTTTTTGCCGGTGATTAGCAATAAATAAGCCTTTGTTACAAGTTTAGTATTTTTTGCTAATTCTTTTTAGCAAATTATAACTTCATTTATTTATATGTCCATAGAACATTTGAATAAGATTCATTTGACTTATAGGACTTAAGATAAAGATTGATGTGGCCTGGCACGTTATTTACTCACAAAAAATGTTTATAGCACAATATTCTTTGGGAAAAAAGCTTCACTTAACTTTATATATGATCCTAGAAATGACTCTAATTCTTTGAAACTATACGTTCAATAGTTTTTTTTTTGTAATTCAATATATGTGTCCAGCATAACGCTGTATATTTTACATTTACTTCACTACCAGAAAATATTGTTTTTATATCCTGCAATGAAAAACTCAGGCATTTTTATTTTGCAGAAAATTACGAATAACTTTTGCGATTTCTTCATTTAATCTACATAAATCAGAGATGTCGCCTACGTATGCAGTGCATGCACCGGCACTAGTTGGAAAGGGACAGGTGATGTGATATAAAGGGATAGAGAGGTGCAATGCAGTTGCATGTTTTTGAGAATTTACAAAACAGCGGTGTTGCAGTTGTTATATTGACACATTAATTGTCGAACTGAAGAGCAGCCATTTTAGTTATTATTTCACTTTGGCGGCATTTTATTGCTCAAATGCCGAAGAAGGAGAGCTCTGTGACGTATATTAGCATAGATAATAATAAAGTATTACCGGAATTGTCAACTACATACTTATAGTGATTTCGATTCTCAAAAAGTCAGGCGGAACTGGACGATTTGAAAATTGTAGATTATATGAAATTTGATATTGTAAGCCGCAGGAATGGATTACTATCGATTTATTCCTAATTTTAATATAATAATATTAAATTCAAAGTGGGATGAATCTCTCGTTGTCCTTTTTGAACAAGTGATCAGCTGATGTCCCTTACTGATGCACTGCATTGCAGCGAAACTAGTTGGAAAACGATAGCGTGGAGAAGTGACAGAGAAGATGATAAAGCGATATAAAGCTTAATTCTTGCATAAATCTTCAAGTGCTTGTTTCTTATTTTTGCGATATTATAATGCAGAGTTGCTGCATCTCTGGTGATACGTTGACGCATTAATTTGTACTTCAGTGACGTTTTATTGCTGAAATACCGACGAAAGAACACGATGTTACCGCAGACACAATTTAGAAATATTTTGTCTATTGAACCGGGGATCCTCTGATTACACAGTCAACGCTCCATAATATTAGAGTTGTACAATTGTATATTTTTATTGAACAATCTATTAGTTTAATATCACAGTAACGCCAAATATTATCATATTGATTGATGACATTGTTTTTCCTTCCCTCAGTTCATTGCAGCAAAAATTGTTTTATTTGGTTATTATAAATATTTTTTTCTTTCGCCCTTTCACCGAGCCAACTTGCTACCAACCAGCATTATTTGTAGATTGAATTAAAAATTTTTTACTCCAGCCATAAGAATATGTGTCCAAATAATTCTTCATTTGATCTACCAATGAGCCAGAAAAATTCCATGTCTTGTAAAATATCTGGAAAGTCTGGATGCCAAATCTACAATAAGTAACTTGATGACTATATTTTTTAAAGCTCCCAGGTATATAATGTTGGAAATATAATTTGAGCATTAACACTTTGCTTATTCAACATGTATATTCACATAGTTGGCTTTGAAATATTTTTTATGTTGTGTCACTTTGTAGAAAAATTTTATATATAGTTTAAAAGAATTTGTCATCAATAAAAGTCATACATGTACATTGTGTTTTGTACATTGCTTTATATATAAGAACTTTGTGGAATTACTAGAAAGGGTTTGCATCACCACAACTACATTTCAATAGGTTATGGGCCCAGACATACGATTTGGAAGTTGTTGAATTTTTATTGCAAGATTTAAAAAGAAAAAATGGCATCGTCGTCATTATATCAGATAGAAAAGCTAGATGAAAGGAATTACGAAACATGGAGTATTCATATGAGAAGTATCCTTATTCATTCTGGTTTTTGGAAGTATGCAAGTGGCGAAGAAGAAGCAGATTCAACCTGGAGTCGTGATAAAATTTTGGAGTGGAAGAATAATGATGAAAAAACGCTCGCAACAATTTTATTAAGTGTTAAGTCTAACCAGTTGAACCATATTAAAAACATTAACAAATCTAAAGATGCCTGGATTAAACTTAAGGAAGTTTACAAGCCGAGTGGTCCGATGCAAAAGGTTAGCTTATATAAAAAGATGTTAAGTTTGAACATGAAAGACAGCAAAGATATGGCCGAATATTTAAACAGTTTTTGTGAAATTACGGAGAAATTAGCCGATGTTGGAATTAGTATTCAAGAAGAATTATTGGTAGTCATTTTATTGTCAAGTCTTCCGAGAGAGTTTGAAAACTTCGTTATTGCCATAGAAACGAGGGATTCTCTACCAGCGTTAGGAATGCTAAAGGTTAAACTTCTTGAAGAGTATGAACGTCGAAATCAACAAAACAAATCATCTACGATTGAACAAGCTTTTGGTGCAGCCAAAAGAGAAACAGGTTACAAGAAAGGTAATAATAATTTGAATGTTAAAAAGGGAAATTGCTTCATATGTGGTAAGAAAGGGCATTATGCAAATAGGTGCAACGAAAAACGTAATCAAGAAAAAACTTACTCTTTGATTGCAATGGCGAATTCTGAAAAAAGAGATACACAAACATCGACATGGTACATTGATAGCGGTGCTACAAGTCACATGTGTGCAAATCGAAATTTATTTTGTAAATTAGACAGATGCAGTGATAATATAATGTTGGCAAATAGAAAATCAATTGCTGCTGAAGGAATAGGAACAGTCAATCTGTTTATAAATAATAATAAAATTGTACTAAAAGATGTTTTATATTCCTCAGATCTGAATGGAAATTTTTTATCTGTCAATAAGGTCGTACAGTATGGTGGCAAAATCAAATTTAATAATAAGGGTGCAATATTTACTGATGCTTACGGTGAAATAGTTTTAAAAGCCCGTAAAGAAGAAAATTTGTTCCAATTTAAAATAAAAATACCGAACGAGAAATTATGTGTTTTACAATCCATTAATGAAACTTGGCATCGTCGATATGGACATTTGAACTATGAAAGCCTGTTTGAGTTGTCGAAGAAAAATATGGTGAATGGTATAAATTTGACGCAGAAACATCAAGATCCGTGCGAAATATGTATGGTTAGCAAAATTCATGCTATAAAATTCCCGAAGAAATCTGAAAGTAAATCTGGTGAGTTGTTAGATTTAATACACTCGGATGTTTGTGGTCCTATGAAAATAGATTCAGTTGGAGGTTCAAAGTATTTCCTCACATTCATAGATGACAAGTCAAGAAAAGTTTTTGTTTATTTTTTAAAATACAAAAGCGAGGTATTTGAAAAATTTAAAAATTTCAAAGAATTAGTAGAACGTCATACAAATCGTAAAATAAAATGTATTCGTAGTGATAATGGAGGAGAATATATTAATAAAGATTTTAATAATTATTTGGAGCAATGCGGAATTCAACGTCAGTTAACGGTACCTTATACGCCGCAACAGAATGGGGTAGCGGAAAGGTTTAATAGAACAATAGTAGAAATGGCTCGTTGTATGTTAGTCGATGCTGGTTTAAAACAAGATTTATGGGCTGAAGCTGTAGCAACAGCAGTTTATTTACGTAATAGATCTCCATCAAAAAGTCTCGATGGAAAAACGCCTTATGAAATATGGACGGGTCGTAAGCCATGTGTAAATCATTTTAAAATTTTTGGTACAAATGCAGTAGTTTTGAATAAAAGAAGAGGAAAATTTGAATCAAAAGGTGCAAATATGATGATGGTTGGTTATTCTAGAGTATCAAAAGCATATCGCTTATATGATAAGAAAACACGAGAAGTTATTGAAAGACGCAATGTTTTATTTAATGAATATAAATTACCCTGTAAAGAAATTAATGATAACATTCAAAATTTTATGGATTTCGAAGCGATTGTAAATAAGAAAGATGTCGATGAACAATTTGAGACAAATAATACCTCAAATCAAGAAGATTTAGAGTATAGCATTGTAAGATCAGTAAATAGCGATATTTCACTTGATGAGGTTGTAGAAACAAATGAAAAAGGTAAACGTGGGCCAGGTAGACCTAAAATTTTTAGTAATGGTAGGCCAGGTCGTCCAAGAAAAATATATCAACAACTGAATAATGCAGTGAAGGAGCAAGTTCCAAAAACTTTAGAAGAGGCATTATCCAGTCGTGAAAGTGAAAAATGGAGAGAAGCTATGAAAAAAGAAATGTCTTTGTTGGAACAAAAAGAGACATGGTCATTAGTTGATTTACCAGCAGGTCATAAAACTATTAAAAGTAAGTGGGTATACACTTTAAAGAAAAATAGTGAAGGTGAAATTGAAAGGTTTAAGGCAAGATTGGTCGCCAAAGGCTGTAGTCAAAAATACGGCATAAATTACGAAGAAACTTTTTCCCCTGTTATAAGATACGAAACGATAAGAATGATTTTGGCATTAGCAGTTGAGCACAAAATGCATTTGCACCAAATAGATGTAACTTCAGCATACCTGAATGGAGATTTATATGATGAAATTTATATGCAACAGCCTCAAGGTTTTGAAAACAAAAGGTATCCAAATAAAGTGTTACGTCTGCACAAATCTCTTTATGGTCTTAAGCAATCCGGGAGAGCATGGAATTTTAAATTAAATGAAGTTTTATGTAAGATGGGATTTGAAAGTTGCAAAAATGAACCGTGTTTATATAAAAAAATACAAGACAAAGAATTGATTGTAGTCGCAGTTTACGTCGACGATATAATAGTTGGATGTAAAAATAAAGCAGAAATATTAAAATTCAAGTCTCAAATTAGTAAGAAATTTGAAGTATCAGATAAAGGTTTATTGGAACATTTTTTGGGGATGAAAGTTGAACGTAACGGTGAAACTGGAGATATAAATATCTGTCAGGAAAATTATATTAAAGATTTGTTACAACAATACAATATGGAAAATTGTAAAACATCATCAGTTCCACTAGAACCAAATTTTCAAACAAAATGCAATGAAAAATGTGAAGAGGTTGATAGCACATTATATCAATCACTTATTGGCTCTTTATTATATTTATCTTTAACGACAAGGCCAGATATATTATATTCTGTAAATAAATTAGCACAAAGAAATACTAATCCACATGTAGAACATTTTAAAGCGGCAAAACAAGTTCTTAGATATTTGAAAGGAACTCAAAATCTTAAATTAAAATTTTGCAAAAGTAATCAAGAGTTAATCGGTTATGCTGATGCAGACTGGGGTGGATGTAAAACTGACAGAAAGTCACATAATGGATACATATTTTATCTTGGAAATTGTGCAATATCTTGGGAGTCGAAAAAACAATCCACAACAGCATTAAGCAGTACAGAAGCTGAATATATGTCTATATCAAATGCAGCAAAGGAAGCAGTATACTTAAGAAGATTACTACAAGAACTTGGTTTCATAAATGAAGAAAGTATTAAATTGAACGTCGATAATCAAGGAGCTTTAAAATTAGCAACAAATCCAGTATTTCATAATCGCAGCAAACATATAGATATAAAGTATCATCACATTAGAGAAGTAGTAAATAATAAGGAAATCTATTTGGAATACTGTCCTACGGAAGATATGATTGCGGATATATTTACTAAAAATTTGTCTAAATTAAAACATAATAAATTTGTTACTTTGTTAAATTTAAAAACATAAAATCAGTTTGTAAAATATATATGTTGAGGAGGAGTGTTGGAAATATAATTTGAGCATTAACACTTTGCTTATTCAACATGTATATTCACATAGTTGGCTTTGAAATATTTTTTATGTTGTGTCACTTTGTAGAAAAATTTTATATATAGTTTAAAAGAATTTGTCATCAATAAAAGTCATACATGTACATTGTGTTTTGTACATTGCTTTATATATAAGAACTTTGTGGAATTACTAGAAAGGGTTTGCATCACCACAACTACATTTCAATATATAAAACTGCAACACAGAAAATTCCTAAATACGATGAACCTCGAAAACGGCTTTCAGTGGTACAAAACGCTTTTGTTCATTTAACTCATTTGCGAATTTGGCCAACAAACGCGAGTTGCTGGAACAATTAAAACTTGCAAAGATGTTTTCTTTTGTTGTCAGTAACTACAACTAGATCATCTAATCGCTTTTAAATTGCTCTAGAGCAGGCAACTAATTTAGCATGTTTTCTCTACTTCAATTTAATTAACAGACCATAAAAATATGTTATTTTTATAGCGAATTAATTTTTTTTTTAATTTTCTGAATTAAATCAACTTTTACTGCCATTAAAATTTTTCCCCAAAAAATGTTTGATCTTTTCAATTACTCAACACCCTACTTATTATTTTTTTCTTTAATAATAATCATATGCCATGGAAATATTTACAATGTACATCGGTGTGTGTGTGTGTTTGTGAATTGAAATGTCTTATAATTAGTTAATCCTTCTTTTCGTGGGGCTTAAATTTATGCGAACAATGTTTGTAGTCGTATCTGTGGTCGAATCGTGTGTCTTGAATTTCAACAATTTGTTAAGCAACACTTGTATTTTATTTCTATTTGTAGGCATTAAGAATTTAATAATGAAATCGCTCCTCGCTGCAAATGCAAGTGAAATGATAAATAATAAAATAAGAACGCGTGCATTTTATAGTCTAAAATTTTAATATTTAAAACTCATATTTCAAACATGCTAAATGAGCTCTGTTTTCATTAACTACTTCAGTTTTATTTTATGTGACTTCCTTTTTTTATTGTTTTAATGGCAAGAAATGCAATTGTGACAATTGCAACCAAGTGGAAATGCATGTTTTGCTCGTTTCTACACACGCACACATACCCGTACAAATAACATGCAAACAAGCACATACATATACACATGCCTGTATTTGTGTGGATGCATGTTTGTACAAGTGTCCAACAAGCATGGTCACTTAATAATAACACGCAAACTAGGACAACATTTAACCCGCAGAAAATATATATTTTAAGAGCATAAGTTCAGCAGCAGCAGCAGCAGCAGTAACAGCAGCAACAACAATAGCATGTAGCGATAAAAAAATACTGCAGACAACATTGCAACAACATGAACATTTAAAAAAAGCAATAACAACAAATAGTAGAGTAAAGCATGTGCAACATAATGCAATATGAGGGTTACGTACAGCATATTTTTCAGCCAATCTGTCTGTCCTGCCGTCTGTCCGCTCATTCATCCATCCATCCATCTGTCTGTCTGTCTGTGTGTCTTCTCTTATTGTTGCTCATTAATTTAGAACTCAAAAGTACATTTCTCTAAGTTTATGAAACGCATTCGTTACAATGTTTTTATTTCTTATTTTTTGGATTTAGGTAATCGTTTTAATTGTATGCAACGGCCGAGTTCTAACTGAGAGAAGCGTGCGGTTTGAACGTTCTATCTAAATAAAAATACGTCGGTGAAGCTGACGGAGTTTGGTCTTTGCTCCAATCTTCGGAATCACGATGTAATCGGCTCAGGTGACTAACTTCGAAGTTCATATCTTGCGCAAATCTATCAAATCGAAAGGCGCTTGGTGGTCAGGTGTGCGCCCATAGGGTAAAGTCAGAGTACGATCCTTATGGAGAAACACACAAGAAGACTTACTGCCTCCACGCGGCGGCCACCGTTAACATGCTCGGGTCTGGGTCTTTCTAGGAAACCTCGCTCACCCTACAATGTGTGGTGGGAAGCGTTTTTTCCTTTCTGGAGACCAATACTCGGTCATGGCTAAAGTAAGCAACGATCTGGGGGCTGGATCATGGTGTGATGCGACCCGTGCCTGGGATCAGCTTGGCTAGAGGCCCCCTTCAGAAAATAGTCTAGTCGCAAACGGAGCTTCACCGATACCTGGCCGCCTCGGTGAATAATGTTTTGGCCTTGCTGGGTTATCGGGGGCTATGGCCCGGCCGACGTACTTTCCCCCACACTCGTGGGAATTATATGGAATTCAATGAAACAAAAAAAAACGATGATAGGAAGAAGAAGGACGGAGACCAGAAGCTCGACCCACAAGGGGGGCTTATTGACTCCACTCCGAAGGCCAACCCTCAAAGGGGGCCTACAGCTACAGCTTCGGTTGGGACGCCACTAGTGGGCCGACCCGACTCTGTAGCGGACTCCAAGGAGAAAAAGCTCGACCCACAAGGGGGGCTTATTGGGTCCACCCCAAGGGCCGACCCTCAAAGGGGGCCAACAGTTTCGGTTGGGACGCCACTAGTTGGGCGACCCAACTCTTTTGCGGACGTCGTTGCTGCGGGCGCCCAGGACTCCTCCACTTCCCGGCGCGGGATGGTTTCCGGGACCACCGAGGGTGGGGGGGGCGATGCGATCTTCAGGAGGAGCGGCCTGGTGCTAAGGTCGCCTCCTGTGAGATGCTCCCCGCCCACGGTGGTGACCACGGATGGGGTGGCTTCTGCCTCGCCTGTGGAAGCCGGATCTCTGGGCGATACTGTCTGCCCGACGACCAACGGGGTCGGGGGCGGTGACGCGCCGCGTGCGGGTGTGTCTGGTCGGGCGGGGGAATCGCCGCGACTGGGACGTATCCGCGACATGAGGGCGAAGGAAGAGGCCGCGATCGCTCAATGCAGGGTTGTGTTGAGCGGGATGCGGGAAGCTTGTGTTCGGCAGAAGAACATAAGTAATGAGGTGAAGGGAGGCGTGGCCAAAATGGCCGAGCTTCTGGATGTCGCACTCGATTGTAGGCGTGCATGGAGGGCAGCTGAGGGGAACGGGCCGCTTCCGGGTCCCCACTGGCTGGCTGCGACTCCTGCAACTGCTGCTGCGGCGGCTCCCACAGGACGGTCGGTGGGTGGTTCGGCTGCCCCCCCCCAACGGGCTAACGGCCCGACTGACCCCACCAAACGGGCTCGAGGCCCGGTTGCCCCCGTCAAACGGGCTAACGGCCCGAGTGCCCCCGTCAAACGGGCTAACGGCCCGAGTGCCCCCGTCAAACGGGCTAACGGCCCGAGGGCCCCGCCGGACGGCCTAGGGGCCCGGGTGCCGCTGATGAGCGGGCTGCTGGCTGTCCGGCTGCCCCTGCCCCTGCGAAACGGGCTGCACCTGCCAAGCGGGCGGCTGCCAGCCCGGCTGCCACTGGCGCATCTAAGAGGGCCAGGGCGGAGGGGCCGGATGGGACCCTCGGGGCAACTCCTGCGACCGGGGATGGCGATTGGAGGACAGTCACCTCGGGGAGAAGGAGGAAGAGACGGGGTTTGGGGACCCCGGCGGTAGATGATGGGAGGGCACCGCCCGCGGGCCGTCGGTTACGACCTAGGCGCGCGAAGCCTGAGGCGGTGCTCATAAAGCCCGCGGTGGGGCACACCTATGCGGGTGTGCTGAAGGATCTGCGTGGCAGCGTGACGGGCGACGAGAAGGGGGTACGGTCCGTCAGAAGGACGGGGGCCGGTGACATCCTGTTGGAACTCGGGAGGGGCGACAGGATTGACCCGGAGTTTGTACGGCGTCTGAGGGACGCTGTCCGCGAGACAGCGTCGGTCGCGGAATTAAGACCGAGCGCGACCGTGGAGATGCGGGGTCTTGACTCCTTGACGGTCGTGGAGGAGGTAGAGATGGCGGTCCGTGGACTGCTCGCCGGGCGCGAAGAGCAGCTACGCGTGAGGGTGACGGCACCGGACGTGCGCGAACAGGTTCGGGCGTACGTTACTTTGTCGGTGGAGGGCGCCGCGAAACTGATCGATATTGGCTACGTGCGTGTCGGTTGGATCAGGGCTGCGATGCGGATGTCCGAGAGTGTCGGTAGGTGTTATCGATGCTTTGGAGCGGGACACACCCAGGCAAGGTGTACTGGGACAGACAGGAGGCAACTGTGCATAAGGTGCGGAGGAGCAGGACATAAGATGAGGGACTGCACAGCGGTCCCCAAGTGCGTTCTGTGCTCGGGGGCGGGGCGCGGTAGGACTGATCACCTGCCGGGCTCGAAGGGCTGCCCGATATCCCGCAGATGAGGGTGCTCCAAGCGAATATGCACAGGAGCAGGACGGCGGTTGCTCTGCTATGGCAGATGGTTGCCGAGAGGGGCGCGGACGTGGTTGTTATCAGCGAACAATACGGTCCGATGCACCGGGGGTTCTGGCTCGGGGACGAAACAGGTACGGCGGCACTCTGGCTACCTGGCGGCGGTGAACTCGCGGTTGCGCGGTACGGGATCGGGTGCGGCTACGCGTGGGCTCGGATCGGCGGTTTTGTGCTGGTGAGCTGTTACCTCACTCCTAGCGATAACGTGGCGCGATTTAGGGCGAAGATGGCCGCTATCGAGGACGCTCTGGCTGGTATGGCCGGACCCTTTGTGGTGGCCGGTGATTTCAATGCCAGGGCTGTGGAGTGGGGTGATCCGGTGACGAGCACGAGGGGGAGGTGCGTCCTGGATATGGCGGCCAGGTTGGGCCTGGTAGTCATGAACGCTGGCGGTGCGACTACCTTCAGGCGGCCGGGGTGCGAGTTCACCACTCCTGACATCACTTTGGTATCCGAGAATCTTTCTGGGATGATCGAAGGATGGAGGGTACTCGAGGAATATACTGGGAGTGATCACCAGTATATTGAATTTGGGGTAGTATTGGAGGCGGGCGTCGCGCGGTCGCACGGTGGGAGAGGCGCGCGTGGATGGAACGTCGCGAGGTTAGACCGCGGGTCGTTCTTGGCCGGTTTCGACGGTACTACGGTTTTGGACGGTGGGGGGGACGCTGACTCCCTGGCGGGTGCTATGATGCGGCGCATTGTCCGTGGATGCGACGCATCGATGCCCCGATCGTCGCGAGGGGCGGGGAGGCGACCTGTGTACTGGTGGACCCCGGAGATTGCTGGACTCAGGCGTGACTGCCTCCGCAATAGGAGGGTCTATACTAGGGCTAGGCGGGCCGGCGAGGCTCTACTGGAGGCCCAAGAGTACAAGCGGTCCCGCGGGGCGTTGCGTCGCGCGATTATGGCGAGCAAGAGGGCGAAATGGGAGGAACTTCGGAGCGACCTGAACCGTGATCCATGGGGACTCGGCTATAGGATCGTGGCGGGAAAATTGGGCGCGAGCCGCACTGGGGTGCAATTGGACGGCGCGCGGATCGAAACGATTGTGGGGGGCCTGTTCCCCACACACCCTCCGCTGGTTGGCGAACGTGGGCCCTACGATGATGAGGTTCCACCGCCCTTTACCGGGGAGGAACTGAGGATCGCTGCCGGGGCTCTTAGGACGGGGAAAGCCCCTGGCCCGGATGGGGTACCGTCGGAGGTGCTCAAGATCCTGGCTGAGAGCAGGCCGGAAGCATTGCTTCCGGTATATGATGCTTGTTTAGTCCAGGGCGTCTTCCCAAGACGCTGGAAAACACAGCGGCTCGTGCTTGTTGGCAAGGGCAGGGGCGATCCGATCCAGCCATCGGCTTATCGGCCACTTTGTATGTTGGATGGTGCCGGCAAGCTGCTGGAGAAGCTACTGCAAAGAAGGCTGGCGGAGGCCGTGAGGATGGCTGGGGGGCTGTCGGATAGACAGCATGGCTTCAGACCTGCCAGGTCAACGCTCGGGGCGATTGCTGATGTGGTTGAGTGCTTCGAGCGCGCTCAGAGCGAGAGGCGCTATTATCCGAAGCGCATAGTTATCCTGGCAACACTCGACGTTCGGAATGCCTTCAACAGAAGACCGAGGTGATGTTGATGACGCGGGCACACATACCACTCGATGTCGGCATGCAGATAGGGGATGTGTCTCTGGTTACCCAGAGTGCCATAAGGTATTTGGGCGTCAGACTCGACTGTAGGCTGACTTACTGGGCCCAAATACGGCATGTGGCGACTAAGGCGGCGAAGATGACTGGCATGCTGAGCAGACTCATGGCGAATGTCGGAGGTCCGACACAGAGCAAGAGGAGGCTGATTATGGCGGTCACGAAGTCGATCTTGCTGCATGGGAGCGAGATTTGGGGAAATGTACTGGGTGAGAGAACCAAACGCAGGGTACTCGAGGCGGTACAGCGGACGGCGGCCCTTAGGGTTGCTTCGGCTTACCGCACGGTCTCGGGCGCTGCGGTCCTGGTGATATGTGGGGAAATACCCATAGACCTCTTGGCGCGCGAGCGGTGGGAGGCTTGGAACTCGAGGGGGGAGGACCCTGGTGTTGGTGCTATTGGTCTGAGACCCCAAACTGTCCGGCGATGGCAGGACAGGTGGACCGCGGACACGGTCGGCAGGTGGACGGCAAGGCTCATTCCCTGCGTGGAAGTATGGATTCGGAGGAAATTTGGGGAAGTTAACTACTTCCTGACACAATTCCTCTCGGGCCACGGATACTTTCGAAAGTACCTGTACCGGATGGGCAGGGCAGATGGTCCCGACTGCATTTACTGTAGTATTACGGATGATGATGCAGAACACACTTTCTTCGACTGCCCCAGGTGGCATGCTGAGAGAGCTGCAATGGCGCAGCGGGTTGGCGGGTTCGCTCCTGCCACCGTGATAGGGAGGATGCTCGATTGTGAAGACAATTGGGACGCTGTGGCACAGTACGTGGGATACGTTCTGCGGAGGAAGAAGAGGGACCTCGATGCGCTGCTGCATATCGGGGCCCCCTCTGACAGGGACCAGGCGATACGGGCCGGGGCCATGGCGCCGGCTGCAAACTTGGCGGACCCAGACGTGGGTGATTGAGAGTGGTCCTAATTGGGACGTGGCTCTGGGCCTTCCCGAAGTAATGCGGAAAGCGGTTCCGGGGAGGAATCTACCCAGAGGAGGAGGAGGGAATTTTTTAGTGGCAACACCACTCGACGCAGAAGACGACGGTCTCTGTAAGTGCGAAGGCATTTTCAACCCTACCTCACACGCCAAAAAAAAAAAAAAAAAAAAAAAAAAAAAAAAGGCGCTTGCTTACACTTCGAAACTTAAATGATTCGTAATGAATTAAATTTGAATTGTTCCACTGTGCCGACGTTGACAAATGGATGAAGGGTGAATGGTTTTATCAGTGCTAAGGCGCATCTTTAAAAAGCAGTGCGGTAATTCAATCTAAATTTTTGTGATGATGAATGTGTGTTCAAAAGTATAATATAAACCAGAATATGTGGGATTTGTCCAGCCTCGTATAATTTTCTTCGTTTGCAAAATTTCTTGTCATTATGATTTCCAAGCTATGAAAAGTCATTTGAATATATGCAACATATGAGTCCAAATTAAAAATATTTAAATTTTAATAAAACTTAAAGTTCTGGGAGCAATAACACCCTGATCATGTGAAAACCACCAGCAGCAGCAGAAGAACGTAACAAATAAAAGAAAAAGAAAAAAACAATAATTAAAACATGCTAAACAGCGTGTTCAACTGACGGACTGACTGGCTGGCTGTCGGTTAATAGTGCCAGTGGTGGGCATTTTGCTTGTATTTTTTTCATGTTTTCCAAACAACTATCCCCATGCGTTGCAAGTTGCAAGAGAAAGAGCTTTTCATTATGTAGACCACGTTGTTAGGTGCCTGCCAACATTACAGCAGTACGGACAGGTTTCATTCTACTCTCTGCCGTTGTCTTTTATGCTGCTGTTGTTTTGTTTCTACATTTAATCCTGCAGTTGTTAATTTTGTTAATTTTTTTATTTTTCTTCCTTTGCTGTTTGTAGCTGTTAATAAGAGTATGTTGCCCTAAAGTGCAGCCAAATGGTTTTTCGTGGAAACCACACTTGGATAGCAGTTTTATGTTCTGTTTCCAACTCATTTTTGGTCGGTTTCACGTTCCTCCAGAGATCCTTTCTTCCTCCACGTTGCGTTGCATATTTATCAGATTCCTTAAATTGAAGTGACCGAACTTAAACATTTTTATGGCAAAAATTAAATTTTTAAAGTGGTATTAACAAATTGCAAGTTACTTTTATTATTTTGTTCTTGTTGTCTTTTATTATTTATGCTGCTTTGGCGAACGAATGTAGTTGGCCCTTTTTTTTATTTAATTTATTAATTACCTGAATGTTGTTTCATAACTTGTCTCAAACTGTGCTGATAAAATGTTTGTTATTTCTGGTATTTATACTTTTTAGAAGAATAAATGTGCATTTATGGATGAGTCGGCTTTTTATGTTGCTTATTTTGTGTCCTACTTTTCGCTACTGCTGAGTTGCGAAATGAAAAAAAAATAATTTGTTGATTTTAGTGCAGCGTTGTTGAAATTAATAACGGGGTTAAAGACACAAATTACTACAGGTGGCACATAAAAATACCTACTTGTTTATTTGTATGTACTCGCATTAACAAGAGAGAGAGAGAGAGAGAGAGAGACAGAGAGGTGGCGCAAATATTTCCGTACTAGAAGATACATTTGGTGTGTTTAGCCATGTGGCACTGTTACGATCAACTTGGAAATTTATTAAATATTCTTTCCATTTTACAAATGTCAATTAGGAAAAAAATTTTAATTGAAAAATATAAAAATAATGTACCACTTTTCTTTGTGAATTGCATGGAAAAACTGGAGTATTAAAAATGAACACTATTGAAAAACGTTTGCAAAGTAGGCGACATTTGTAGTTAATGCAGCATAAATTCCCTATCAAATCGCACAAAGATTAACGTAAACTGATCCTTAATGGCTAACAATCGGCTAAGAAATAATAAATAAATAATAAAACTCGTCTGTTAATAATTTCGAAGTCAATCTATTGTTTTAACGCAACATTGTGTGGAACAATAGCGGAACTCACTCTTCGTAGCTGATGTGCAATTTTGAAAATTTGTCACGATTTTCTGCTACAAAGTGTGAGTGCTTAAATTTCAACTTGATTTCAAATTGAGATTTTTCGCGATCTTTAGTTGTTTTGATTTTATAAAACAAAAAAACCAAAAGACACGGCTGTTTCGTATTTCAAACATTTGCACTGATCTTTGTGCAATGGTTTGGTTTTTTTTTTGTTGCAAATTTCTAGAAGTGTAGGAAATCTATATTTCACATATTTTGTTCTGTTGTTAATGCAGAAAATGCAGCATGCAGCGTGCAGCTACATCCGCAATGTTTGCAACAGCAGTTTGCAACGAGGAGTGAGTTCCGCTAATGTTTCCACATTATTTATTTTTAATTCAAGTTAATTTCAACTATATAAACGCTCTTAGATTCGTAAGCGCATCACTGCTTGATTCACCTTATGTTCTGCTGTAGTCGCAGAACTTCGCTTTTTCGAAAAAAAAAAAGAGGTTGGACTTTTTTGCGCGCAGTGCGTTAAATAATTAATTCTACTTCACAGAACACTGTTAAGCACTCAGCAGCGGTACTTCATTTGAAGAAAGTTTGAAGTTAATTAGTTATTCGGGAAATGTAGGGACATCCCGATTTATTCCACTACATCTAAATACTTCGTCAGGAATTCTTCTAAAAAGCTGAAAAGCTCGTATTACCCAAATAATTTTTGGCTAATTTTTATAGGATATATTGAAGGAAGTTACATAATCTTGAGTATTATACAGTGTGATGTGTTTTACATTTTTTTTGCCTTTGGACCGGCCCTCAGGAGATGATCCCTGCACATGCGATGTATTGTGCTGGAACAAGAGGAAAGAGATAGTTAGAAAAATGACAGGATGTGAAGCTTCACTATCTTACTACTCTGCTTTTGCACGTTCCTTGTTTTATAGCAGTGTTGGAGCGCCTGTGATGTCAAGGAGACGTACTAAATTTTTTAGTACCCATTTTCATTAATTATTTTACTTCGCCGGTACGAAGTAGTGGGTTCTGATGTGCCTGTGGATTGGTTACAGCTGAAGCCGGTACTGTTCCGTGACCACTGACTATGCCTTTGCCACTGAAACCTTCTGACAACAACTGGCACAAAGCCACACCAATGCACATCAGAAAAAATGCCACATGTTTTCTTCTTGTTTATAATTTTGTCTGAAACTGAGGTTGAATCCAAGAAGTTTTTATTTTTGAAGTCAACGCCCTGCCATCGCCAGCCTCAAAGTATAAAAGATATCGTCTGATTTTGTAAACGTAATTGTGGCCCATTAATTATTGAAATGTGTGAACTTCAGCAGTAACTCAACTTGCTGTCCTTTTGTTACATATCTAATAAATAATAAACAATAATTTTAAATCTAATTCATTTAAATTAATCGACATGCTGGCTTTTTATGTTTCGTGTAGTCCCATAGTTTTTCATATTTAATAAATTTCAATTCAAAATTTTATGAGAAAATAATTATAATATTTTCCTAATGGTCTTGAGAAAAATGCGACAAGTGTTTGGAGACGATTTCAATGAGGCTACTGCATGCGAGTGTGTGTGTTTATATTAAATTGAAAATCATCAAAATGATTAATTTGTTTGTTTGTGTTTTTTATGATTGTACATTTTGTTTTCAAAACAAACAAAAAAATTGTAAAGAAGAAATGAACAATTGAATTGATTTATGGCAACGAGACGCTAAGTAGACATAAGATTATGTAGTTAATGTTTAAGAGGATATTGTGACCACAAATGCACTCAACACATACTGCAATCATTCTCCTTAAAGTCAATTCAAACACACAATACGGCCATAAGAATGCCCAGGCAGCCAACGGGGGAAAAAAGAAACCATTCGTTTCTTTCTTTTTATATTTTCTTAAGAAGATTTTAATGTTGTTGTTTATGATCGTATAAAAGGTGGTCTGTATGATCTGCAATTAATTTTTTATTTTATTATATAACTTTTCAGCTCTCATGGCAGACTTGCAGAATAAAAAAGCATTGGGAAGTATGCATTGAAATATTGAGTGCTGCTTGTATAGTGTGGCCTTTTTCAGGCACTGATTAATAACAGTTTCATGGAACTTTAGAATGAGAAACTAAATTAAACAAAGAGTACAAGGAAGGTTTTTTATGATTTTATTTGGTAATAAATGGGAGAAGTTATGCCTGGAGTTAGTTTTCTTTCCAATAAATAAACAAAACAGGGGCCATTATTACGACATTCAATGTCACTGGAAGTTTCAATAGAATTTTAATGGAGATTTCGATCGATATTGAATCTCACAATTTGTCCCCAAATTAAATTTTAATTTTTCAGTGGATGCCAAAAACTGTTTGTCGTTACAGTTTAAGTGAATTTGAAAATCTAAATACGTCATTGTTTTTTGTGATCGAAAAATAAAATGAATATGATGAAATTTTTATATCGGATAGATATTTATAAGGGTAACTGATTTAAATAGCCCAGTGATCGATAATATACAGGCAGTCAAAATTACATGTGATAATTGCTCAAAAAAAAAACAAACTAAATCAAAAACAAAATTTTAAATCACACTGATAAACACAAGCAGAACGGAACAACCTGCTGTCTTCGAAGGCTGCTATATCTTCATCTTCAGCGTTCTTCTTGTTTTGTCTACTGTGTGTGGACGCGAAATTATTCTTCATTATTGTATGGCATAATAAAGCTCTAAAGTTTTTATTTTAAAATAAAAAAAATACATGTTCTGAAATAAGTATAGTGTTCCGTTAGTCTCTTAGTCTGGGAATGTTAGATTCGATTCCCAGGAGGAAATCTGGTTCATTTCACTACAACGAATGAAATCGCTAACAAGAGTTACAGTACAATTTTAATTGTATGTGTAATATTTAATAAAAAAAAATGCCAAATAAATGTGTAGAGTGCCTAAAATTAGTATAACAAAAACAACAAATGCAATGAGAGAGAAAATTATAAATGTATTTGATTCCACTTGTTGTTGCTAAATTTGTATGATGATGAAGAAAAAAAAATTATACAACAACATTTATTCAAATTAAATCGGACAAATTTATCGCAACTGCACAATTCTAAATTTCAAATGCAATTAAAGCCATCAACATCAGCATCGCCGTCATTACCTGTTGTCTTTTAACAATTAATCACTAATAATAATTTAACCTTCAAAATCAGCATTATGTCATGCAATAATTGCTTAACAATTTATTTCCTAACATTTACAATTTGCTTATAAATACGTACATATTGCCTGAATATGAATAGTTGCTGCCTCTTCCTCCACTTATCCACCGATAGAGCCTTCCACCGTAATTGCATGGCTGGTCGTACGTAATACTACGAATAGTTCACTACAACCTGGCAAAGAAAAAGCGTTATCGACTATTGTCTGCATAATTGTAATTTATCAAAGTTTTAGTTGCATTTGAATTGTGTTGGGTATTGAACAATTTGTTAAAATCGAACATTTGGACATGACAACGATTTGTTCTTTGTAACACTTTTGCCAATCGAATGGAATGAGATAAAAAAAAAATAATGTTGCATAAAAAACTGAATAGAACTGACGGAGTGGTTTCTGCTTTTTTGTTTTTCACTTTTATAACGGTTGTTTTCTTAACGCTGTAGTCTGGCCAGATCAGGAAAATTTCAACAATTTCTTCATGGGGAATCGCAAAATGTTTTTTTTTTTCAATCAATTTATTTCCGAAAAATTATATATTTGTTCTGAAAATAATTTCAGCTTCATCGAAGACATTTCACAAATATCGTTTTGGAAAATCGATTATAATTCTTTTGCGATTCTTTTGGATTGGCGACTAAAACCGTCAGTTAGTGTTGGCTTCACCAATTAACTGAAATTTTATACATTTTTATTGTAACTTTCCATTCCTCTTCAAACTGTTATCTTGAAGTTCATGTGAAGAAAATTTCCTCTTTTCAGTTTTCACTGAATGTTGTTGCTTTGGGAAAAAGTTTTGTAAAACTTGAAAAATAATTACAAATCGAAAAAATTTAATTGTAGTATTTTCATAAAAATTTTTGATTTTCTATTAAATATTTTTAATTGTGAATCTGGAGTTTAAACATTAAAATGTATAGGAAGTTCGATCGAAATCGAATAGCCCAATTTGGCCCCAGGTCTTTTAAATATTCTATTACTTTATTTGAACCAAAAGTACAGTTTGAAAACAAACCATGCAAAATATAAAAATAAAACTAGGGCACGCAAAATATATCAAGAAATTTCAAAACTCGCATACCATGTCTTTAGATACTTGTAATTGGTCTGTTGCTTTGAATTTTATTCAAAAATATTTTGTCCCAAACCATTACTTTTCTAAACAATAGTGCTTCCATTTTGGAAAAAATGCACAATTACCCATCAAAAATCAAGTAAAAAATTTCTAGGGAACGTTATTCACAATTGTGACTTTGTGGAAAGGGGAACATATCCAGGAAAATAATATTCGCGATAGAGGTACTAATTTACTAATAATCTAATGGAATCCAAATGAGCTTTTTGATGAAATTTTTTAAAAACTTTGTTTCAAACCTAAATTTAACAATCAAATAATTTTCATTGAATTATTTTTAATATAATTAATGTAAAAACATAGTAATTTACATTCAAACAGAGGGAAACAAAATATACTCATCTGGCAACTCTGATAGAGTATGGTAAACGTAAAAGAAACAAATTGCAATCTTATACTAGAAGATATGCCACTAAAAAAGCACGAAATAAAACAAATGATGGCGATAAAAAGCATTAAATGTTTCTTCTTTCTCTCCTTCATTCATTCATTCATTCATTCATTCATTGATTCATTCCTGCATATATCTGTTTGTTTAGTCCTTTATTCGTTGCTAGATTTCTTATAGGCTCAACATAACTAACCAAGTAGTATGTTTGCATATGCATACGAGTAAATAGTCGCGTTTGCCCATGAAGTACCCACGCAATGCAATAAATTCACTGAGGTGCCAAATAGCGAGATAAAGTAGCAAATTGTGAGCGAACGCACAAATTGCTATTAGCAAATGTTTCTGCTAACGAATACGAGTAAAACGTGTGAAATAGAGTTAAAAATTTTTAAACGGAATTAATAAGATAAAGGCTATTACGAGTATAAAAAACTCAAAGTGCAGATAACTAGCAATCGTAAGTATTCGTATTTTACTTTTTGAAATTCGTACAATTTATTTGTATTTAATGATACTTTTCTTTTACAAAATTATATATTTCTTTTTAATTACGACGTTGTTGAAGTAATTGAGCGATATGTTACAGCGTACGTAATGTAATAAAATAATAATAAAAAATAAAATAAAAAATAATAAAAACAAGTACTTTTTAACCTTATTTATTTTAATAACAATTTATATATGAAAAAAAAACATTTTATAGAAAATAATAAAAATTTCCTGAAGTTGTTAACGGATGGTTAGCGAAATATCGAAGTGCAACAAATAAAAATAAATATAAAAGCAAACATTTGAGCTTAAAATATATAATTTTTAAATTGTTATAATAAGTATTGAAAACTTTTTATTATACTCTTTTCAAATATACGATTTAGATATTTAGAATTTATGAAAAATAGTGAATGCTTTCACTATGAACTGGAATTTTCGTGACTTATTAAGCATTTCTCTATCTGAGTTCATTTTTAGTGCCATCTAAATGTTAACAAAATTTTCGGTTTTGAACCCATGAAGAACGCATTCATGTCTGCCGATTAATTCATAGTTGTTGATATGAATTTAATTTAATTTTTGTACTTTGCGTTGCATGCACGACGTTTTTTTTTGATAATTGTGAACACATTTCAGAACGTCACCAAATCATGGAAAATTAATGGGTTCTAAGCACTCATTTAAATGACGAAGTGTTTGGTTTAATGTGAACACATGCTCGCCAATGACACCCATGCGTTCCTCAGCTAAATTGAACTAGTTCATTTGCAATAGATTCAATGCATTCACTATTAATTTTGCATGTCTTCTTTTACTGGGATGTTATTATTTTTTAGTGTTCTTGAAATGTACTTAATGTTATGAGCAGCAATTAGTTGAAAGATGACCTGATTTTTTTTCGTTGAAGAACAATTTTTGCTATTTGTTAAATTTGAAGATATTTGGGACCATAATGTATCATTACTGAAATTTTTTTTAGTTCTTTATGTCATTAAAGCTATTTAGTTTTAGTTAAAAAAAGAAAAGTATAAAGTGTACCTTTTATTTTGATCATGTGTGTGTGTTGTACCTATATGTATGTACATATCTTTGTATGTATGTATATATGAATATTTATTTATAAAAAAAATACTGTTTATTTCGACATGCAATCTCTCGATATATGAAACCAATACGATTATCAATCTTAGCAACTTCAAAATATAATCTCAATATTAAGATTTTGAACAAGAATATTTTCTTAAACCCGATCTTCAATGGAGAAGAATATATTCTTAAAATTTTAAGAATGTGTTCTTAATTTAAAATTTCTTCATAAGATCCAAATTAGGTGATTTTGGACGTAAAATCTTAAATTTACCACGTTGTTTCCCTCAGCATAGGATTCGAATTCCATACATTATTTTGTGCTTTTTCAATAATTACAACAAAACAAACATTTGTCACATATGTATTGCATTTTTTTCCTTCCTATTTTATAGGGCCATGCTTTGGTGGTGGTATTTAAAATTTTCTTGAATAAGAGCATGCATAAGCATGCAGGAAAATGTGATTACGTTACCATTTTTCATCTTGGAGTAGTGCTCAAGGGATATGCCCTACGTTGTTAATGCATACATTGCAGTGGTACTAGATAGAGAGAGGGACAGTGTAGAGACAGTGTTAGGGAGATACAGTTTAATTCTTGCATAACTGTGCAGTTGCGTGTTAATTATAAAGCAAAGTTGGCGCGTCTCTGATGTTAATTTTGACGCATTATTTTTAAGTTAATGTGAGACATTTTATTTATTATTTTATTGCGCCGACGTCTTACGTACTTAGCACAGAAAAATGAAGAAAAATGTGCAACTTGGCCGACCTGGGGATCGAGAACCCGCGTGCTCCTGGTTGCAGAGCCAACACGCTAACTAATCAGCCATCACCACCCCCCATGTCATGTATCTGCATTCTACCAACATATGTGCTAGAATTTTGTGCAGATTGGTAGTTCAATATTTGTTCATCGCTGATTGTATTTTTAATTGAATTTGATAATTTTTTATTTTTGTTTTTTTTTGGTTTTTTTTTTGTGAACATAAATTTGTTTTTCTGTGGTTGTAATTAATTAAGTTTTCGTTTGATATAAATGTTTATTTATTTGGCGTAGTTTGTTTTTGTTTTTTTGCGAATTCTTCCTTTGTGTTTCTTTTTTTTATATCAGTTGGCTGTAGGCTGTCTCTTCTTTCATGTTTTACAATTTCCAAACAAATAAAATTTTCTATTTATTTGTCGTTTGTTGCATACAACAGGCAAACAACTTCTACAACTGCTACAGCAGCATCTTCTACAACCATCATGTCGACTGCTTAAGTTTTGCTAATTACCAACAAAATAAGAAGCTTTTCCTCGTTTGACACCGAAAGATGTATTTTTTTTTTAAATCTTACTTTGACTATTTTAAGTTTTGTATCTTTTGCTCGGTGCTGTTTTTTGTTTTTGTTCTTTTCCATTTTATGTAATTTATTTATTGCTTGTCGGTATTAAAAAAGACAAGACAAGAAGTACTAGAAAGAATTTTTATTTTTTGATATTCCTTAAAAATTAAAACAAAACACACAATGATAATAAATAAAATGTAAATCTGTTAAGTTTAGAAGAAGAAACGAAACTTCAGCAGAGGACATGACATTTGTACTCGTAACAAAGAATCAGGTTTAATTTATTCTTGTTTGCTCTCATGGCAAAAATAGATGAGCACACACACATACTCACGTTCAATAAATTATTTAAGATTTTAACAAAATGCTTCATTAATAGCTTCTCTAGTTTTGCTGGGTACTAATAGAAGCTTCTCTTCTCATCATCATCTCATGTTATTTATTGTCTATTTCCCGGAAGATATCGACATAATGCAATAGGAAATTAATCAAAAGACGGTTTTAGCAGTTTGTTTTTAATTTCTTTTTGATTATTTTTCTTTTGGAAGGCATTACTTGAGTTGCGGAATAAGAAATTTAAAATTTTACGTAAATGTTGACATATAAACTGCGGGACGTGAATCTGCGAAAATTCTTAGTCATTTTCAATGAAACCTTTTGAGAGTGTATGTGTGTGTTTAGTTGCAGATTGTAATATCGGAAATCAAGATCTAAATTTCAGTCACTTCAAGCATGTGAAGTTTGGAAATCAAATTGCAGTCTTTTATGCGGTTTTTTTTTGTCGATTACCTCAAAATCTCCTTCATCCATTTCAAAAATTATTTACTGGACAGGACGAATATACTTCGCATTGTATTTGACATGCGCTCATAAATTTAATTTTATATTTTACGAAATTCTACCCAATCATGAAGCTTAGCGTACACAGTAGTTCCCTATTATGTTACAATTTCATTCATGAAGTTGCGACAATTAATTTAACTTTGTGAATGCACGGTTTGTTTCCACTATTTTCATCAAATTATTTTTATATGAAGGTGGCGATGGCTGAAGTAGTCCGCACGTTGACAACAAAATCAAAACTTTCCTGGGTTCAACACCAGTTTCAGTCTAAATGATGAAGCTTCATCTCCTGTCATCTCTCTCACTATACTTTTTCTCTAGTGTTTCCAACAATACATCGCATGTGTAGGGATCAACTCCTGATTGCTGGTCGAAGATAAAAAAAAATATATAAAAAAAAATAAAAAGAGCTGAACGGATTTTCTTTCTGTTATGTGGAAGGAGATATAAGCTATAAAAAATTCAAAACTTTCAACAAAGTAACTATATGTTTTTGTTTTATTCTTGAGAGCGGTTGTTTCACTTCCTATGAATATGGCCAAATGACTTTGTAGTTAAAAAACAAATCATCAGTCAAATACTGGAAAGGATTGGAGAAGTGGACGTGGTACCTTCCATGCAAACAAAAAATTCCAAGTCGACTTTTTGATTGATTGATTGATTATGATCTGTTTTGGCTAATTACGTCGTAACCACACAAGTTCAACATTTATTTGAAAAAAATAAATAATTTTTTTTATAAGTTCATGAACATAAGTTTTTTAACAAAAATATTTAAAATTAAAAATTACACAAATGCAATATTTGATTTTATAAAAAAGACATGTTTTTAATTATTTAATTAATTTCCAAAACAATTTACGTGATGAATTGATTAAAAATTTAACATGATATCAATTGTTTTCCGTGACCAAATGCATTTTGTTCATGAGCTATTTTTTTTAATTAATTAAAGAAAATGATATTTTGGCATGAAAGATGTCATATTCATCTTCATTTGGGTTTGATGCATAAATTTATCATTTTATTTCCTCCTTTAATTGCGAATTATTGTCGATAATAAAAATTAAATCGAAAACTGATTTAATTTTATTTCCATGTGCTCATATAAAATTTATGTACGTGGATGCAACATTGTGCATATGAATGTGTGGATAAGTTCCCTGCTGATAATATTGGACTACGTGGTCCATTGTGGCTGAAATGGACTGGTTATAAACATGGTCTTGTGTAATATAGCGATGGACCATGTTATTTAAAACAACAGCCGTGTAGTTCGTGTTTACGATAACTCCATCGCATTAAAATTGCGCTCCAAATTGAACCATGGAGTAGTTACATGGAATAGTTTTTAGAATAGTCCAATGTAATGCAAAGGCGTGTTATATGCTTCACTACTAGTACATCGTAATGTCAAATAGCTCATGTTCTCTTCATACAGTTATGTTAGTCGAGGAGTAGTCCTAGTTCTCTATAGACTACCCTTTGCATGCATGTACAGACTAGTCACGTTAACTGCATGGTTTATTAAACAACACACACGCGCTTACAAATATTTGCACGTGAACTTATTAAATTGTAAAATATACACATGCAGATACATTTTACCTTTATAAATAAATGAAATAACTGTTCATTTGCTAATTATCCATCAGAGAATTAAAATGAATAAATAAAAAAAAAAAAAAAAACTGTGAAAATGGGTAAAACGTGTAAACATCAAAATATAATTACCGGCATGTTTGTCCTCTGAAAATTGCTCTGAATGTGTTCAATTGTCGTGTAAATTGTTAGTTAGTGTTTGTATGACAAAATTGAGCCGGCATTCTCCACACAAACCGATACACATGAACGAATGCTAGTAGTAACGAAAAACAACATGGCCATAGACAGCGGGCAAATGCGTGTTTGTTTGTAATTTTAACCAAAAAAAAAAAAAAAAACCCGAAAGTTATACGTTGACCGATGAACTAAATAACCAAGCAAGCGATCAATTAAACAAACACGGAGTCACACATACATACGCGTGCATACATGCGAAGAGTTGAAATAGCGAGTGAGATGAACTGCTGCACCAGTGATGGGATTCGGAAATTTTGATGACGCGCCGAATTTGTATCATTAATGCATCAAAATAACATAAATATTGGCGGAACTTTATTTAGTGGAAAGAAACTGACCAATGAAACTTTTGAATTTTACTTTAACGATCTAATGGCACAAAGTCGTTTTTTTTTTATTAAAATTTTAAGCTTTTTTTCTAATTCCGTTTAACTGATCATCTATAATTAGGGTTTGAAAGCGTTACTGATACCGTTTATGGCTTGTTTTATACAAAATTTTTGTGTAAGATATTATTTTCATATTATTATTATTAATATTTAAAAAAAATTTAAACAACAATGAATTGAATTCGAATAAAAATTTCTGTACTGTAGTACAAAGGAAAACGGTTAAGAATTAAAAGAAACAATCTCATTACTTTCTTTTGATTTTATGCTCTGCTTTTCGTTAAAAACTATAAGTATTGAAAATTAAATTGTTTTTTGAGAAAAAACAACACTAAAAATTTTTTAAGAAAGAGATACCGATACAAATACCGTAAGCTTTTCAAGTTTTTCTTCTGTAAATATGTTTATACGGAAAGGGTGTTTTTCTAAACCCAACTTTAAATTCTAGAAAATAACAAAAGAAATTAATTTTTGGTAAAAAAAAAACATTTTATTCCAAAAATCCATACGTGGCATTAATATTTGAAAAAGATTTTGGCCCCGTGACTGATGTTAACGTGTCACTTTCTCGCGCATTGCGGGCCAAATAACACGAACAACATGAAGTATGTTGATCTCCAAGGCGTCAAATGTTGCTGGATTATCTGCGTAAACCAAATCGTACGATGTTGGAGACCAATTGACACGAAATCGTGTATCCATTGCTCAGATAGACAATTATTAGCGCCATAAAAATCAGGAAGTCGTCTATAAATTTTTATTATTATTTTTTATTTTTATTTAGTGCTTGCCTGAAATCATTTTTGTGAAGTAGACAACACAATGGAATCACTTGCATTTGCTCATGATTTTTGTTCGTGATGAGGCGCTTAGAAGCATTACTTTATGTACCGAAAAAGACAAACGCATAAGAATACATCTTTTAAGCATTTATACTACTTTATAAACACTGCTTCCACTTACTTTATTGCATTTTGGCAGTATTTTTTAAGCATTTCCACCTAAATATGTAATGCATTGCTTCCGACAGCTTTTAGTGCTTCTAAATTTCGATAATTTGTTGCTGGGTGTTGGATTCGCAAAGAAAAATATGGCTAATTTGGTAACGTTGTGTAAGAGGCAATCTACACATGATGATTCGACAGCGTGTACTGATCTTATACATCAAATAGAATGCTCAGTATGACAATTCTTTGGCAGTTTATCAGTAAAAATTATTGAAAATATTGAAAAAAAGGCCAACAAAAGTCTACAGAATTAATTCTGCTTGTTGGATTTAAAGATACAAATTGCTTCTGTAGAAGACTTTGTGATAAACAAACCTATAATAATAATAATAATAATAATAATAATAATAATAATAATAATAATAATGCAATGAAGCGCATTAGCATTCACCCTCCTATAAATTAATTGACTTGCACTCCTGCATACAAATATTCGCTTATCTTTCAGTTGGTCAGTTTTTTTTTTATTTTTATCAGCCGTTGGCATCAATAACACAAGCGACAATGACAACAACAATTCATCAACAAAATATTCATGAATTTAATTTATATGAATTCTCTACTTTTTTCCCCATTAATATTATATTATTTTCCTTTGCCCTGTTTCTTTCCTCTTTTTATAAAAACACGAAAAAAAAAAGAAAATAACAACCTGTGTTTACATATTTTTCATGTTTTTGCTGCTTATTTTTCAATAATTTAATTTTAATGATTGTCCTTTCTGTTGCTATTATCTTTCGACTCATGTATGTGTGTATGTTTGTATGTATGCTTTTGTATTTGGTTTATTTGAATTGTTGTATTGTGTAGGTCTTGTTGTTCATTAGAGATTATATTATGTTGTTGTTGAAAATGATTATTGTGGCTTTGTTGAATGAACTTAGTGCTGCAGGCAGTGTTTCTTAACGCGTGTGTGTGTGTGTGTGTGTGAAAAGTATTGCTGCTGTTTAAATGAAAATGAGGAGGTAACGGTGACGCACTTGCTGCCTAGCAGAGTCCTTCACAGCAACAACATTTTAAATATCTTCGTAAATATTTACAAAAGGGATAAACTTAATAAGAAACTAAAGTAATTGCAATGGCCTACAATAAACAAACCATTGCATACGATACAAGTTGCGGTAAAATTGTTTAAAAACAGCTCTTAGTTCAGGAGAGCACGATTTTCTTTTTCTAATGTGGTTGAATTTTTTTTTATGAAGAGAAGTAACACTCAGGCAATTATTGGCTTCTACAAGATTTTAACTTCTATAAGAAAGCGTTAGTGGTAGAGATGACAGGTGGTGAAGGGATAGACAGAGAGAGGAAATTTACATTACCTTTGCACGCTTTTTTTGTAGCAATGTTGCAGTGCCCCCAAAATTTTAAGGAGACGTATTCAATTTTGAAGCTGTCTTTTTATAGCCATTTTGTTTATTTTGCTTCGTCGATGCCACACAATACCGACGATGGAGGCCTCTCTGATGTGCCTGTAAATTGGTATCAGCTGAAGCGGTACTATTCAGTGATCACTGACTATGCCTTCAAAACTGAAACCTTCCGACAAAGACACACTACTGCACATCAGAACAAATGCGAAGTATTTTTCTGATTTCGTTGAAAATTGGGCGCGCACCCAGAACTTCAGCCATCGCCACCCTTAACTACTGGTTGATACTGTATCAAAAGTAGTTTTGTATGCAATTTTTAAGCCTTAATTTTAAAAAATTTAGTTTCAAGTACTAGTCGAAAGTGAGATAATTTGACACATAACAATATGGTGAACCAAGAAGGTACCGCAAGAGCAGTAACACCAACAACAGTGAAATTTTCAGTTACCTTCTTTGGAAGGGGAAAGTGTAGAGGAGAAAGAGAGACAGGTGATACAATGATCAATAGGAGTTAATTCTTACAAAGCTCAGTTGTTGCGCATTTATTACACTTGTACGATCTCTGGTGTTTTGTGCAGACATTAATTTTTACATTACAAGAGCGTAATTTCGTTAATTTTATTATTCATTGATCAAATACCGCTGAAGTAGAGCAATATGATGAACATTAGCATAGACAAATAGATGCTATAATTCACAACAATATCACTTTCGGAATGTCGAGTCAACGGACTAACTACCTCAGACAATAACGAGCACATGTCCCCTACGTATGCCAAGCGCTGCACAGGCACTAGTGAGATAGATAGAAAATATTGGTGCTGAAGTGATGGATGAAGGATGGAGAACTTAATTATTTGCACAGCTCTGCGCAGTTGCGTGTTTATTTGGGAATTTGTAAAGCAGTGTTGCTGCATTTCAGGTGTTATGTTGGCGCATTAATTTTTAAGGTAAAGAAGAGCTATTTTATTCATTATTTCACTTCGCCGATCTTTTAGTGCTCCGCGTCTGTTATGAAGTCTGTTAGCACTGATACATTTTCAACAAGTTTTTTTTTGAGGTAAATTAAACCGCAAGTGATCTGCTTTCGTGTATATTCAAGTTTTTATTTACAGAAACTGATCAGCTGATTCGTAACAAAACAAGACGTAAAAACTAATCGTGGGTATGATAATGAATGTCGTCTAATTACTTTCAAACATTTGTATTCATCCTGCATTGAATTATTTTTATGGTATCGTATATCAAGATGCGTGCATTTCTTGTTACAAGTTCAGTATTCAGCTTCCAACTGTTACAACCATCGAGTAGTGCTCTGTGATCTGGATATTTAGAATAATTATGCGACTCACATTTGATGTGATTTAAGTAGTGTTTCAGCATTAATAATTGTCAATAGTTTAATAGTGTCTGAACGAATATTTTACACAATTTACTACATCGTAAGAAAATTACAAACAAAAAAAAATGTAAAGTTCTCATCTACAAGAAATACTCACCACATCTACCGAACACAAATAACATACAAACGACACTTTATTTGTTAAATACTTTTCAATTGATTCATTTTATTGAGTTGTTAATTAAATTAGTTTATCTTCCTTTCAAATTCATTTTAAAACGTTTTATCAATATAATTAATTGCTAATTAAATAAACTAATTCGTATGATGATGACGACATACAGACATAAAAGGTCGCATTCATTATCGGCTGAATGTATTCGTAAAAATTAATATTATTTTAATGGATTTTTTTATGGTTTAAAAACTATTTTGCACAAGTGTTGTATTTCTTTTTTTTTACATTTAAACTGACTTTACAGTATAAAAAATTATATTTAAATAAAGGGTGGTTAAATTTCAAGGGCCGATGTTGATTTTGAATAAAACACAAACTATTTAGGAAATTATTGTAATTTTATTTTATTATGATATATTGGTATTACTCAATTATGTATGGAACAAAATATCGGCCAAATGGGAGCCGCGACCACGGCGGCACACCTCCATCCAATGGTCCAAATTTTCGATGACCCTGAGGCATAATGGAGGTTCTATGCCGTTAATGTGCCGAATTATCTCATCCTTTAGCTCTTGAATTGTTGCTGGCTTATCGACGTACACCTTTTCTTTCAAATAACCCCAAAGAAAAAAGTCCAACAGTGTCAAATCACATGATCTTGGCGGCCAATTGACATTGCCACCACGTGAGATAACACGGCCATTGAATTTGTCGCGCAAAAGAGCCATTGTTTCGTTAGCTGTGTGGCAAGTGGCACCGTCCTGCTGAAACCACATATCGTCCACATCCATATCTTCCAATTCGGGCCATAAAAAGTTCGTTATCATCTCACGATAGCGAACACCATTCACAGTAACTGCCTGACCGGCCTCATTTTGGAAAAAATACGGCCCGATGATGCCGCCAGCCCATAAACCGCACCAAATAGTCACTCTTTGTGGGTGCATTGGTTTTTCGACAATCACTCTTGGATTCTCATTCGCCCAAATACGGCAATTCTGTTTATTGACGAATCCACTGAGGTGAAAATGTGCCTCATCACTGCAGATGATTTTCTTCGAAAATTGATCATCCACTGTTGCCGTGGTCGCGGCGCCCATTTGGTCGATATTTTGTTCCATACATAATTGAGTAATACCAATATATCATAATAAAATAAAATTACAATAATTTCCTAAATAGTTTGTGTTTTATTCAAAATCAACATCGGCCCTTGAAATTTAACCACCCTTTATTATTAATTATTGCATAACTGTACACAGATAAAAGAAAAATATTTGAAAGTGGAACAAGTTTTTCGTACGATTCTTAAATATTTAGAAGTCACAATTAAGAATATAAATACATAATAATAAAACAAATTAGGAATTTATCACAGTAATAAATTTACTAAATGCTAATTTACATTTACGTTTACACATTTTTTACATGTGCATATGTACCTTGTTTACATATGTTTGTGTAGTATTTGTTAAAGTTTGCTTATGTAACAGGATTTTATAGGGATTAAAAAAAAAATCCTTTCATTTTCAAAAGGACTATTAGATTCTGGTATTGAAAGTGAAACACTTAAGAGAACTTAACAAGTAGATAAACTTAAACTAGTCGATAATAGAAACTGTACTAAATTACTTGTGAATGCATTAAACACATCGACGACAGCAAGCTGCCAGCTACATGAAAATGAATACCGTTAACGCTGTGACAAATTTAACAAATCTTCAACATTTGCAAGCGACAAAAAGAGTTTCTAGTGTTGCCAATGGAATATCAAGTGGGAAACTAAAAATTTTCAATAAGTCATTAATGAGTAGTTTTTAAACGCCTAAATTGATTGGTTTTCATATTTTTGCCTGACATAATTTTATTTTTATAAAAGTAAAATATCTCAATGTGGCAACACTGTCAAATGCAAAGAAACTGCTTTCGAATACCACGAGTACGAGTATTTGTTATACAAATTGCAATAATTTTCTATTCGGATCTGCAACAAACAAGTCTTTAATGGTTACGAAGTGCCAGAAGTGTCATAAAAACATCTCAGTAGTCGACTACAACTGCAGCTAACTACATTTGCAGCTTGTAGCCTGCTGACGTGTATGTGTTTAATGGATAATTAGTATACATATTTGCACTTAACCCCGTATTTTCAGTTTTGAAAATTATTTTAGAAGTCTAATCGATTTTTTTTGGAAATTGCTGAAAAGAAAAGTAATAAAAATGATTATAGAATGAAAAATCGTTGTAGTAAATGGGCGAATAAGATGTTGTATTTTGATTTTATTTTATCTTAGAGCAGCACTCATGGGATGACTCCTACACATGCGATACATTGTGCTAGAACTAGGAAAGGAGGTTATGGGAGGGGTTATAGACAGTTGATTTAAACTTTCCCACGCCAAAAGTGACAGCAAAGACCTCTGCATGCAGTTCATTCCACATACACGCTGTACGGCGGAAAAATGTGTTTTCTCTGTAGTTCTTTTACTAGTTTTATAGTTCATTACAGTTCAAATTGACTATGAACTTTCATTTACTTTCCTACGCAATTAATCTATAAAATGTTGTCTTATTTTTGACATTCAAGTTAATTTAGAAATTTTAGTGTATTCAAAGACTTTTAGTGGAATTTTATGATAACTATCACATTACAGTTTCATGTTATTGTGTAAAATGGTAGCGCGTTGACTTTACGGTTCGAATGTCGCGGATACAAAACATATTTAGTAATGAAAAATGTGGCCTCTGTATTTATACGCGATTTAGGGTTACAACAACTGCCGGCGTTTAAGTAACACCAAATCACATATGGCACGAGAAAGTAATTAGAGTGCGAAGAAATGTCCAACCTTCCATTATTCTGGGTATTAAATCAGATGACGTTGAACAATTACACGTAACGCCGATTTATTGATTTCGACATAAACCGTTGATGGCCAGGCCAGCATCGTTTTCAAACGAAATACCCATTTCTGATGTTCAAGACTACATTCGTCCACGATGATATTTAGCAAAACAAATTGAATAAATGGCACCCAATTCCACAAATATAAACTGCAACAATATGATTTTAATCAACTGTCTTAATTTTGGAAGCTCTTTTAGTAGAAGGGGACTTAACATTTATCTTTGTGCTGGGAAAGGGTCATCACTAGAAACCAAATAATTTAAAATTTCACATCAGTATGCACATGGATTTGTACGTCTGAAGTAAATTCTGCACTAGAAGAAAAAAATTTCTAACGGACGGTTCTGGTATAAAAAAATTGTGAAGTGGTTAAAAAAACTTTGTTCGAAAAGCAGTTAACTTGGGACGGCTGTATTGTGCAAACTACACTCTAATTACTCGTTAGATCCAACCATGTTCTATTTTGAAATTGCTTAAAAAAATAAAGAAAAGTTACCAACCTCTTAAAAGCGTCCCCTTCGAATGTGAATTCACAACATTCGCTAAACTCGTAGGCAGTTTTTAAACTGGTGGTACAAATCCCGCTCCCGATAATTGGTGGCTGCAAAGACAAAAATTAAAACGTAATTGTTATTAAACGAAAATCTCGTATGCTGCCATAAATTCTTGTACAACACCTAATGACATATTAAAGTAAAAGTAGGTCAGAGGTTCTTAAATTAAATTATTGTGCCCAAATGGTACAGAAGGTGGAGGGCAGAGATCTTCTATGAGCCGTTATTGCACAGACATAACGTAACGTAACGTTACGTACTTAATTGCGTTTTACATCACACGTTCACATTTTCAATTACAGTTTTCAAAGGAATTTTTGTGCATAGTCTTCCACATAGAGAGCCTTTCAAAACTGCCACTCTACATATTGCACAATGAGCCATTCGAATGTTCTTCCGGAAGTTGGGGCGTAAACTATACAGGATGAAATGGTGGGCTAATGTAGATCAGAACGCGTTCCTTCAATTAGGAATTTAAACAACGAAAATCTCAATAAATAAAATAACAAAAAATTAATGCGTCTACTCAACACCGGAGGCGCTGAAATTTTGCGCACCATCAGAATTGTGTAAGAACTAATCGCTACCTCTACCGTTGAGTCTTAAAAATAAAAAGCACATCCTCAATTCGGTGTACGTTCTGTACATCGGAAAGCACCAGCTTGAGTTTTAAAGCAGCTAAACCAACTTAAAAAAATGCTTGAATTACCTTTTGAAAATGTGTTTGTAGGGTTGCTCATGATCGTTTGAAGAAACGGAACTACAACTGCTGCCACTCGAGTTTTCATCTCTCGGCGAGTAGTCATAAGAACGGGGGTACGTCAAGTTGTAGGGAAGATTATTGCTGTTGCTATTGATGTGGTGGCTGTTGGTGCTGTGGCTGTTGATGTTGTGGCAGGTAGCGGTCATATGGGCTTGCGTAGCGGTAAGAAGAAGATTCGTGGCCAATTGGACGTTCGGCACTTTCATATTCGGTGGAGTTTGGGGTGGAGTATCGGGTTGGGCTTCGAGAAACCCCATCCCCCGCTGTAGGTTCAATGACTGATGGTGCTGCTGCTGATGTTGATGATGATATTGATGCTGCTGCTGTTGAGTAAGATGAGAGTTTGGGGCTGGGGTTGTTAAGGAGGCTGCCGCTGCCCCGGTAATAGGTGGGGTGGTGGGTATATGCTGCTGATTTATGCTGCTGGTGTGATGACTGCTGTTGTGACTGCCGCTGTTGCTGTTGCTGCTGTTGTTGTAGGCTGTGATATTGTTGGTAGCCATAACTCCTAGAAAATTCTCGTAAGCTGTAGAGGGCCCCCGTGTATAAGGATTTATGCTGTAATTTCCACTCATCATATTGTTGCTGCTGCTGCTGCTGCTGTTGCTGCTGTTCGGTATTAACGAGCTCATTTGTTGCAGCTGCTGCATGGGATGTTGCTGGTGATGCTGGTGGCGCTGTTGTTGTTGGGCCATGAAAGCTGCCGAGTGTGGTGGTGGTGTTTTGCTGGCGACTGTGTCGGCTAAACTCCAGATTTTCGGCTTGCTGGCTGGAATTGGTACGCCACAGTCCCGGCCCATGGGGTTTTTTGAATCGCTGCCATCATGTTTGTTACCTACCAAACTTTCGGCGGCCGCATGGGCATAACCCGATGAAAACATCGATTGCTGGTGTTGATAATAAGCCGGATGTTGGTGGTGGTAGGGATGATAACCGTGGGTGTGACTAGAGCCAGGATAGCCTGATCCGGGGAAATTTAAACTCATTCTCAGATCACCGGTATGATTGGGGTTCTTAAGGTGATCCTCTTCATCGGTTTTATCCAACTCTATTTTTGTAACGAATTGAAAAGTGCGAGATGTTTGAGAACATTTTTCTTTTTTTTTATTTAATTTTATGAGTTAAATTAAAAGTAACTGTACGCCTACTAACCTTTTCTGGCAGCTAAATTCATTTGGGCAATTTGTGAACTTCCGACATGCATCGGTGTTGGTTTGCCATCGTCTATGTCCTTGTCATCTTTGTCATCGTCCGAATTCATGCCATCGTCATCATCATCAGTGCGATTCTTTGGCTCCCAAGTCATTTTATTTTCTTTTTTCAAGCGTCTTCGAGCATTGGCAAACCACGTTGACACTTGTGTCAAAGTCATTTTGGTTATAATCGCCAACATGATTTTTTCGCCTTTGGTGGGGTAGGGATTTTTCTTATGCTCATTAAGCCAAGCTTTCAAGGTGGCAGTTGATTCTCGAGTTGCATTTTTACGTCTAGCAGCCAAATCGTAAGAGGCACCATAACTAAAAGGAAATATTTTTGGAAAAACACATTAAAGTCATGATTCTATTAAATCTGAACAAAAATATTTAATAATTTCAACAGCATCCTTTAAATCCCAATTGTTGGTTTTTTATCTTGCTGTTGTAGCCGCACTACACTTTTTCAATGGACCTTATGTTGAGTTTTATTTCAAAAAAAAAAAGAAATAGAAGTGATGTTGTTTCTTTTATTTGTTGGTTTTTCTCTGTGGTTTTTTAAATTTAATCGTTCTTTTTTCCACGAGATTTTTATAGCCGCTGGTTGCGAGCACTTGCAGTACCGCAGTATGTGCACTGAATATAACATTCTTGTTAAAAGATGTTATTTGCTGTAGTCGTTTTATTCTCGCTGGTCGTGTAGTTTTTTACAATATTTTTTATGGCTTATAATGTGGTAACAATATCAGAAAAACGTTAACAAGGACGATGGCCAGTGCTGGCTGGTTATTATGCGTTTTGGCTTTTAATAATATTTCTCTTTAGATTTTTGTTACTTATTTTGCTGCTTCTTTTTTCTTCCTTTTCCAAAATGCATTTCAAATGGAAGTGTTGTTTTCAAGTCCTTATCTTTATGATAAAAAGTATTGTAGCAAGAATTTTAATTTTATTTTTGTGGAATAAAGTTGATAAAGTGTTGGTGTTGGTGTTGGCGTGTTTTAGATTACAAAGTGCAAGGCTCCTTTAAATTTAACTTTAAAGAATTTAAAATGTGTTGTATGAGGCGTATGATTAATAAAAGAATATATTTAATTTCAACAAATAATAATCATACGTTCAAGTTAACCAAACATTTCAATTATTTTTACGCCCATTTTGACAATGTCTGATTAAAAGTTGGGTGGAAATTAAACAGTCGATTAAGTAAAAGTCTATTTCGCAATGTATGATTAACTTTCAACTGACACCATTTAAAGAAAAAATGTCTGCTAAATTTAGAAGAACAAAAAAATGCACACGTGTACAAAAATAATGTTAAAAGCACCATTTGTAGTTTTTCAATGTTTATAATTTTAAAACTTTGAAACAGAAATTGGTACAGCTAAAGCCGTAACTGTTCAGTGACCAGTGACTATGTCTTCGCCACTGAAACCTTCCGACAACAACTGACACAATGCATATTTTTGGTTTTGTAGTCTACGTGCAGAATACTTCAGCCATCGCCACCCTCAAAATAATCAGACATTGTGAAAATAGCCGTAAGAATGAAGAATTTTTCAGTTGTAAGGCCGAAATGTAAAAATGTAAAATTCTTAAAGCCTGTGCTGTAATTTATATATTTTAATTAAACAAGAAGAAATATCTAAAATAACTTTATCTTATCATACATGATTCAAAATTATAAAATTAAAAAAAAAAAATTCCATATCAACGCACTGTTACAGCGTGAGAATAATTGTAACTGATTCTGTTGAGATAATATTTTTTGGTAAAGAAGATTTTTCATTTTTATTATTCAAAATGTGGAGGAGTTTTATTAACCGGATTCTCTATTTCGTCGCACCGTACGCACGCGCTACCAAATTTACACCTTTAAAACTAAAAGTCAGTTTCTCTCTAAAATTTCAACGAATTTCCTTCAGAGAAAATTTTCATATTTTTTTTCATTTATTTTAGAAGCTTTCGTAGATTATATACATAGTTAAGTTACATAATATCGATATATATATATAATATATTTTTAATTTTTAACATCGTCACGCACTTGTTACATTTGTCATGCACAATTACACAATTACAATGCAAGACAAAATTATTAAAATTTTTTTATTTTAATATATTTTGGTTATTATTAAATCAAAATTAGGCTAAAGTTCGTAACATTTATAGTGAGAAATAATTCGACATGGTCCAAGAAAAAAAAGCATATTTTCCTCTGGATAATGGAGGCGAGAATTTCATTAGCTTTTTATTCAAAAAGTAGTCGAAATGGTTGCAAAACTAAATAAAAATATCACACATATGGAAATCGAAAATTACGTCTGATCTACTTGGGGCGCAACTTGGTATAGTCGTGACGAATTATATTGTTATTCAATGAAAAAAAGAACGACACAAAGGTAGCTCACCCTGTATTATTTTCATTTTTTATTTTCTCACGTACAAAATAGGCGGGTTTTCAGGAAATTTATTTTCTTCTTTTTTTCACAGAGAAGCGGGTATGTCAACGACATCTTACTCTACTGTGAACCAGATGCTTTAGATAAGATTAAAGCTTCTTCAAATCTTGGCGCGTATATTAAAAAATCTGTGTGCACAAATGCCATGTTTGCATACTTTCTGAATCTTTGAGTCTTCAATGTAATTGTACAAACAAATAATAAATTTCTTTGATTCTGTACTGCCGAAATATCTTAAGTATGAAAACACACATTTCATATTCTGCATTAAATTAAAAACAAAATGAAACTGAAAAAAAAACCAAGTATTTAAAAAATTACTTCCGTATATGAAGACTCCTGCGATTCAAAAATGTTTTTTGAACTGGAAAGGAGAATTTTCTTCTTCTTTATCGCAAATATTTCTTAAAGCTAATTCAGAAAGAGTACATCTATTTAAATTAATCATAGAGCGAAATGCTGCCTTAAAAGGTAACAAAATTTTATGTCTTAATCTTTGGCATTAAGCGTTTATTATAAGTTAGGCTTGCGATTTAAGGCGAAACATACACATTAAAAAACATATAACAAATTTCAAAAAGGCATTGAAGTGCATTTGTTGTGCAGCTATTATAAACAAAAATAATTATAAAGGAAAAAACATTGCATGTGTGACAAACATTTGTTCGAAACGAATGCGAAACAGTTGAGTGATTGAATGAGCGAGTGAACGAGTTAATAATATTTCTTTTTCCATTCTTTATTTCTTTTTTAATTACTGCGCTGTTGCACGAATCTGCGATTCTGTTTTTTGTGTTCATTTTCATTATTGCAGCTCTATAATTTGCTTATGAACCAGACTGAAAACAACAACAACAACAACAACAACAACAAAAATATTGAATGCACAAACATGGCAACGATACCTAAAGTGGGTGGCAATTGCAAAAAATTACTAAAACAAAAACTATAATTCTAAAACAAAAACAAGAACAAAAAATCTGTTAATAAAAAAAAAAATAAACTTACTAGTCTACAGTTTTAGACTGTGTAATCTTGTTAACAAATCAAATGCTTGTTCACACACAACTCAAAACGCAAAGCGGAGCAAAAGGTGTCTGGATCCCAAAGAATGGAAAAAAATCAGCAAATTAAAATAGAAAAGTGTAGTACGAACATAGTTACTGTCAAAGTCTATATGAGCAGGAGTTAAACCAGAAAAAAAATTTCGAATTTATAATCGAGTAGAGGACTCAACCAACTTAACAATCGCCCTTCGAATTGGTTGTATTTTATAAATTTAAATCTATTTGCCTTTGTTTTGTATAACTTTTCTCTAATTTTTGTTAGAATTTTTTCTAATCTAACTCAAAAACTCATAAACTATTTCTATCACTATTCCAAGAACTAGTACTGAGAAACTTTTCTTTCCTACAAGGTGGGCCAAAAGTAATTACCCGGTGCATAAGTAAGCACCCGCACTTCTTTTGCTGTAATTTTTTTTAAGACAAATATTGGCACTGTGACCGCTGTGGGCTAAGTGACCGCTGCCAGAGTCGATGACCATACGTGGTTTTGCGGAAAAATACATCGGCTGATTAGTTCTGCCCCGTATGATTACTTTTGGCCCACCGTGTATTTTGTTATTTCTTTTAATTTTTACTAATGAAACAAAAATATATATTTTTATATAAATATATGAATAAAATTATATATTGAATAAATTTTTCTTTTATTATACGAGTATGTGTTATATAAGATTTTCGAAGATTTGGAATGATTGATGAGACAAAAACTGCGTCGCTGGATGAGATCAAGGCAGTACCAAAAAGTGCTTTGACGATTGGTAAAAGCGTTGGCACAAGAGCATTGTGATTACTTTGAAGGACAGAATATAAAGAACGCTGAATAAATAATAATTTTTTTCATAAAAATATAAAGTCACATTATTTTTTAAACACACCTCGTATAAATAAGCAAACATAAGCGAATTTTTCAGATTAAAATAACTTTCGTACTAATTTCACAGATGTTGTTCTTAAAAACTTCCTGAGAAGTCGAAAATATACAGTTAATGATATTTCAGTAGTGGATCATCAAAAGTAGCTCCTAAGGAATGACTTGTAATATTTTTCACTGGGTGTTTTTTTTTGGCAAACTTTCAGTCTGTGGGGATGTGGATGGTCATTTGTGCGATATAAATTATTAAAATAAATAAAAATAAATTTCGAATATTCAAATTCATTCTTCAGACGTAAGGAAGCGAATAAGGAAAAGCCCACAACCAATAGGCAACAATGTATTTAATTTGTATTAATTTAGTAATACATTAATTAGTAATAATAAGTAATACATATTGAGATATCAAAGCAAAACTAATGTCCACACAATTTTGCTTGATACTGGTAATCAGCAAAATATACTGAAATATTATTAATTTAATAAAACTCAAATTGTCTTTTATTGCCCTTATTGCCTTCAATCAATCACTATGGCATTTAATTCGTATTCACATATGGTTTTGAATTGAATAAAATAATTAATTTCAATTTGTGCCACAATAAAATGTAACTTACCCATAAGCAGACATTGGATCATATGAGTAATAACCTGTGGTTGGTTGCAGGCCTGCCGAAGTCCAAGCAGACATATCGGAACCCGTTGCTGAATCTTTCAGACCGTAGGGATTACTCTGTAATGGGAAATGAATTAATATTAATTAATATTTAATTAAATAATTTGCCATAAAATTATCAATTCCATGATCATCATACAATATTCAAGATTTAATTTATTATAAATGTTTAACAAACGAAGACATGTGTTTATTTTGAATGCCATAAAAAAGTGATATTTTCCCACAGTATTTATATGGGCAAATGACGACAGCAACACCATTAAAATGAACATCAACAACAACAACAATAGATATTTATTATTATGATTTTACAACAACATTCAATAGTTATTTATTTGTCACAAATATTTTGTAAAACATGTTGTTTAACTCGTACATATAAAAATACAACAAATTATAAAACATTCAATTCGATTTCCATTTCCAGCCTAAGCAAGTCTTCTGTTATTTCAGTTTGTCCGTCAGTTATACCCGATAAAGACAAATATAAACTGGAATTGCTAGATGGACAGACAGACGGACAGGCAGACAGACAAACAGACGGACACACATCAGAATAACTAAGCAGCTTTTAAATAACTTAACTATATATAGCTTGACAAGAATAATAAATTTATAGGAAAAAATAAAAATAAATAAAACTAGATGTATTCATGCGACTGTGTTCTTCTTTTGATTCAAGTCATTTTTTTTTGTTCAAACACAAAATAATGGTTGGAAATTTATTAACCAAAATGGTTAAGAAAACACCACATGAAAGAAGGAAAACAACAACAACAACAACAAGACTTTTTTAGAAAAACAATGGCTACATTAACAACAGTATTAGAAACAAAAATATCAATATGGAATAGTTTATGGCATTAGAATGAGATAAAAAACAAACACATTTAACTAGTTTCATTCAGCGTTGCCGTTTTCATTTTTTTTTTAACTAAAATTGGTTATATTTCTGTCCAGCGAAGGGGGTTTGTTTTCATATTTACGAGTATTAAATTCGAAATCAATTAGTGAAGAAATCAGAAACTAAAAGAAGCTTTTTCAACCGGAAAAGAACCAAAAATAAACAGAAATGGCGAAATTCATGTTATTTATTAATATTTATCATGTGTTTAAATAAAGTGTTAGTGCTAATGCCAATTCATCAGTAGACATTCAACTAAATTCCTGCAAAATATAAGAAATCTCACATTTTTTACCTTGGACCAGCCAGCACCCAGGGGATGACCCCTACACATGCGTTTATGTTTGTGTAAAAAAAAGAACTTGAACAAAATCTTTGAGAATTCCCGAGTATGCAACAAACATTTTTTATTCGATTTAAACCAATTTAATTTTTCTAGGCCATTTCAATATAATCATTGAAAGGAGAGAAATAAAAAAATAACTGAAATTCTTTTTATTTTGAAGAGGAACAGATTTTTAAAGCCTTCTATCAAACTGAAGTACGAAATATGAATATGTCAGTAATAAAAATCCCTACACTCTTATTCCAGTTGTCAACATCGACGTCGACACCAAATCAAAACCACCCACTTTATATCAAATTTAAGTTGGCATTTAAAAAAATTCCAATTTTCTTTGAACAGAAAAAAGCTATTGCATATCGATTTGAGAGAGGTTAAGTTTTGATGTCGACGTTGACAACTGATTATTTTTGAAAGTAAATACTATGACATGTTTTTGTTGCACATCAAAAGAATTTCTTGGTCGGTTCAAGACCTGGTTGCGCGGAAAAATTTTAAATTGTACCTGTGCTAACAGCGGCGAATATTATCAGCTACCAGCTGTTTTATTTTGTTGTAGTCCCCGTTCACCCTTGAAATTTTTGTTGCCCTAATTTCTGAGTTTGTGAAAGATCGGGTAGGGGTACACGCTTTCATTTGTTCTGCAATTCTCTTTTGCTTGGCAATTCTCACTATTCAAATTGAAGTTTAAGGTACACAGAAAAAAAAAGCTCGTAATAAATGTAAGTTTTTTCGAAGTAATATTAGTACAAGTCGTACTTAAAATTTCAAGTACGAATAGTACTCATGTGTATTTCTAACAAATCGAAAATGAGATTACTTGAATGATCCAATTCTGGAAAATCTTTAGATGAGTACAAAATTTTAAATTAGGAAAAAAATCTTAAATTATTAAAAGAAATAAGGTTAAAAAATAAGGATTAAAAAACAAACCTGTAAGCTTAAAAGTTAATATAGAAATTGTTATTAAGTATGGAATTTTATTTTTAATTTTACAATTCTCAAATATTTTTTGAAAGTTGTACTAACTTAACCGTCCAACAAGTATATATTTTTAAAAAACAAAATAAAGTCTCATAATCATAATGCAGAAGTTAGAAATTCTTGAAACAAGCACATTTTAGACTTGATTCAAGTTCAGTTTTTTTAAATCAGTCTCGTTTTCGGCTTTTTTCAAGTACGGATTGGGAATAAATATGACTAAAAATAAGTATGACTTTTGACACCGCATTTGGCATTGATTTAAGTACGGCTGGGTTGATTTCACCACCAATCAAATTTCAAAGCAAAATTTTCAAAAATTGCAAGTCTGGACAGGGACTTACTGTGTAATAAATCACAAAACAAATTAAATTTTTAACAGCAGAAAAAAAGGCGTTCCTGGGGTTTTTTTAATTTAGGTGTTTCTTTTCTTTTTTTAATAAAACAACTAATTTTGCTAGAAAATTAATAAAGAACACAACGAGTAATTCATTTAAATAATTTATTATAAAGTTTGCCATTTAAATTGCCAAAATAACCAAAGTGATTAGAAAACTTTGCTGAGCGTTTAAAAAAAATTCACAAAATTCACCGAACATCTTTTTTGGGGGTTTCAAATAACTTTCTGTGATTTTCGGAACATGCCTGTAAAATTTCAAATCTATAAATCTTTTAATTCTTTACAAAACTGTTAACACATAATTTTGTTTAAGAATTAACGTAACATATGTATGTGTATGCGTGTGATTTGCTTGAAAATTTTTCGTTCACTATTGGTGTGCTATAAGAGTCATCAGAATTTGTTTAAGTGTAGTTTTCATTTAACAAATCAATAAATTACCTCATCCATCTGTATCTGCTTGTAAATAAGTCAATATTGATATTGTTTTATGACCGTGCGTCTGTTTGTAATTACAAGTATTTCTTTGTTTGCCTTATTTGTTATTACAACCAGAGTCTTACGATTGGTCAACATTTGCTTAGTGTGGGCTGTTCTTCAAAGCACATCTCAAATACACTTTCGTCTGATCGGAGCACATTAATCAGTTGCTTGCCAACGAAAGTTTTTTTTTTCTTCTTTAGCTTTGTTTTATTAATTCAACATTTTTTCTGTTACTTAACAAAACCGTTTTGGTAATATGACGATTTGAGTTGTTTTTGTATTAGATTGTGGTACTTCGTTAGTATTTGCAAAACCTGTACGTATGTATGTATGTGTGGTTAGATAACGGCTGGCATAAAGCGAAATCATAATAATGGTATGGAGCAACAACAATCAAAAAAATTTAATATTGTGGTCGATTTGGCAGCTGTGTATTTGGAATAGAGTAACCGCAGAGATCTTATCAGTCGCTTTTTAAGTTTTTTCTGAAGATTCCAATCGAATGTCCCAAAACCTTACTGCCTAATTCCACCACAATGCATTGCATGTGTAGGGATCATCACCTGAGTGCCGGTCCAAGACAAAGAAAAATAATTGCAAGTTCTTCCAGTACATTGTTTGTTGCCAAATTAAATCACCCTTATTTATTAAGAGCGCTTAGGCACTTGAGTATAGACAAGGTAGTGCAAAAGCTGTTGCTCGATGTTTTTTTATTCTATTTTCTAATGAAAGAAGAACTTTAGAATTGTCTTTATTTGATGTATAATTATTTTTTTTCCTTAAGTAGATAAAGTGATATCCGCCAGAATTGATGACCGTACGAGATCGCTTTATGGCTGCGAGGGCTTCAAGAATCTGGGCCTGTTGATATAGAGTCGTGACCACATAAGAGGTCTAGTATGGCTAAATATAGCGAACTTGACGGCCTTTGCAAATCACTAAATCTTGGTCCTTCTCTATGAGCCGTTGCTCTATCCTGTTGGAACCACAAATTTCTTTGTCCTAATTCGTTCAGAGAAGGAAAGAAAAAGTTGTTAATATTGTCAGCAGAACGGCTGGTCCGGGGCCGCCCAGACCTCACAGCATTTCGTGTTGTGCCATTCTATTCTAGACGAACAGTTAAACGCTCGCCGTAGTGTTCACCCAGTTGGTGTTACACGACCGGGAAATATAAGTTTATACTGACGTTGCGATGACAAATTATTACTCAAAACCAAGGCGAATTCACACCAGGTGATCTCCACCCGACAACAACATCATATTTTTTGTTTACAAATACAACAATTTTAATCCTTCCAGTTTACGTATTAGCATGCTTTGTGTTGACACTTGAACGCAAATCAGCTGTTGAGAATTTTAACTACTGCGGCCATCTGGTATGAATTCGCCTTGCTCAAAACAATTATTCCGTATTCTTGAGAAGTATAGCGCTTCATGTCTTATTGCCGTGTATACAACATCGAAGCAGAAATAACATCTACTGCCATTTGCAAAAATTACCTGGTACATACTTTTCTCTTTTTATGGACTTGAATATCCATAATTTGCTGTGCTTTGAATGTATTTTTTTAGAAAGTATTCATACTTTGTAAGTGTATGCGCTTGCCTGTATTAATTTATTAAATAAATATTCATCGTTTATTTATTTTGTTGTAGGTAGTGAGTGGCTGGTTGTTACGATTTGATTTCTGGCTGGTCGCTCGTTTCTATTTGCCTCTTCATCAGTTCACTATTGTTACCACTTTTTGATTTATTGTTCATAATTAACATTTTTAATTATTTTAATATGTATTATGTTACTAATAAATGTTTTATTAATTTTTGAAACCACCAAAACGAAAAGAACTATAAGTTTGAAATTAATATTTGTGTTCCAAAACAGCGAATGTTCATAAATTTTCTTTAACAAACGATTTAAAATAGTTTTTTTCTCACGTTATTTTTTTAGCCATTTTTATTTTAATATTCAAATGATTTCTTGATAAAAATTTTTTTCTAATAAATTTCGGCTTGGCATAAAAATTGTATCTTATTTCAGGCTTTCGTCCTTGATATAAATTTGAAGCACGTTTAAATAACAAATTATTGAGATCTAAGTATTGGCAGAGGTAAATGATTTGGACAATAAAGATACTCGTTTGTAAGTATGTACCTGCATACACATACAATTGCACAAAAGCTAAATTAAAGTAAATATTTCCTGGACACGAAACGATGATGTTTTCGATTTCTTCAAGAAAGTAATAAAACGTGATCAAATTCGGGTGCATTCCATTGGCACAGGAGTGCTAAAACCGAAAAACGACAAGGCAAGTATCAATGACGTGCTGATTCATTTTTTTCAATTGGTTTATGGAACATTGGAAAAAAAACTATTTATGAAAGTCTGCTTTGAAGCACTGATGGGAAGGTTGATACGATCGTCCTTTTTTTGTTACTATTTGACTTAACAGGCCATGGAACGCTCTTAACAAACTCAATACTATCACATATATTTTCCCAGTTTCCCAGTAAATGCTTTGCTTTGTATCTCAATATCTCCCCGTTTTCCTCAATTGTTCCTTCGAATGGCAACTCACTATAGTTAAGACCACTTTTGATAAAAGTATTTCCAAATGCAAAGGAAAATTTTTAAAACGTTCAGACACAATGTAGGGTATTATTAGCTGATGTAGAAGAACTACAACATTTCATAAAAGAAAATATATGCATTTTCTTGTTCACACTGGACAAAACTAAACACTCCTTCAATGGATGTGTGTTTCCTGATGTTCCAAGCCTTGCTAACAGATTTTTGTCTATACGCTCAATTAACGACTCATTAACCCCTGAAACAATTTGAGTAATTTTTTTCACCATTGGATATACAAGGTGGGGCAAAAGTAATCACCCGATGTTCTGTAATTTTTTTTTTTGCACTTTGTAAGGGAACATCTTTAAATATTTCACAAAAATTATGCGTAAGGAACGTCGGCTAATGCCCAATTGTGATGTTCCGGCCCCCTGTGGCTTTTGGGTAACAGCAGAACGGCTGATCCGGTGCCGTGAAACAATTATTCCGCGGTTATGCCGAGTATATCGATTTTTATTATGCTGTTATTTACTTCATAAATGTGAAAATTGAATAGACATTTGGCGCCATTTGCAAAAGTTGTAGTGTTTTCCAATAAGCAGATTACTTTTGCCCCACCTTGTATGTGAAAATAGAGTACAATATTGTCTGCCTTTGATCTGTTTTTTTCGCTCTTGCCCACAATTGTCATATAGTACAATATTGACAGAAAAATTGTAATAAAATGTTCAACCACCGTGTCAACACACAATTTTTGTGTGGCAAAATTGTCGCAAAATGTATTGTCCGTGCATTGTATGACAATAATATTGTCATAATTCTGACAATCGTACACGTAATTGCCGCACATTTTACAGTCATTTCTTAGTGTCACATGTACTTAATTTAGTGCACCGTACGATAACACCATTGGCAGATAAATATTTCTGTTGGCAACGCTGCCCATAAATATTAAAAGACAATTTTTCTTAATACTTTTTTTTTAACCTTTTTTATTATTTTAACAATCTATTTTTTTTTAAGCTTTAAGGTTTTTTCTCTTTTTATTTATTCTCTCTTCGATATTTCGTTAACCTTCGGTTAACATCTTCAGGAAGTTTTTTATTTTTAAAAACTAGAACAAAAAAAAAAAAAAAAAAAATAGAAAAAAAGAAAAAATTTTAAAAATAAAAAACTTTCTGAAGATGTTAACCGAAGGTTAACGAAATATCGAAGAGAGAATAAATAAAAAGAGAAAAAACCTTAAAGCTTAAAAAAATAGATTGTAAAAATTAAAAGACAATGTTAAACATCGGATCTGGCAACATTTCCCATACAATAATCTGACGACCGTGTGAACAGACAATTTTTGTTGCCAGATAAATTTATTGTGTGACAATGAATTTTTACAGTTTTCTTACAATAGTTTGAACAGACAATTTACAATTTACACTTCGGTGACATTTTTTCATTGTGAGTGTATTGCCACCATATTGCCATATCGTACAATATTGTTGGAAATCGTGCGTACATAGCTCAAGTTAAAAATTAATTTTATGTCTGCCACTGTTCTCTGTCAACGATTAATGTATGATTTTCTGTGTATGTAACGTACCACATATGTATTATATTGTAAAACCATGTAAAAACTACAGTCGTAACGTCCATTTTCGGTGTATATAAATTGTACAAAGTATAAACCACCCTCGTAACATTTTAAATGGAAATATTAAGCATTAATATTTGGGTTTAACGAAGTGTAATGGCATCGAATCTTTTTTAAATGTCATTAACAGAAGCTGCAAGATATTCAAAACTTATTAATATTTTATATGCAAATCATTTTGTTTTTTATTTTTAATTTCGTCTTTGTTTTTACTCAGTTTTCAATAATAAAATTAACAATTTGTGCGCTCATTTGTTTTAATTAATGCTTTTAAAATATTTCATATTACTTGCTTTAGTTCTTGGAATAATACCCTACTGCCGATTAATTTGTATTGTATAGTGCTACAGGTTTTCGTTACAATAACATATTTTACTTTAATTATTATAATTTATAATCAGGTTAACATTTGATATCTCTAATAACTCAAATTACACGTGTTAAAAATACTGAGGAACAAATTAGGCTGTCGTAAATTAGAGATGGTAAATTTGAGATTTCATTCCAAAAAAAAAAACATTCAACAAAATTGTATTACGCTGAATCTGTATTATTCTCATATTCTATTTACATTGGAATAATAAGTAGTGACATTGTTGGCCGTACTGAAGGTCTGGAAACGAACAAAATAAATTTTAATAAAACTTCGTATAATTTTAAACAAATTAAAGCCATTTGAAATTTTGTGTAAAAATTCTCTACTTTCGAAGAACGCTAGGCGTAACACATAGAGTCGAAAGTGTGCAGAAATATAGGAAAAATATAATATAAAATGGAAATTTTATACGAATGCGACTCAGCAATTCCCATGCCAGATCACTGGCATATTGCATTTTGCATAAATATCAAAAACAATCAAACTTTGCAGCATCTACTCGAAATCTCCTCTGCCTCGCTTCTTATTATGGTGATATGTTCCCTAATCCCCTTCATTGTGAACTCATATCCCAAGACAAGAATGTGCCCAGATCTCGGAATATCACTGGGAGATGAAACCATTAAGGTTTCTACAGTGATGAGATTTCAAGAAACGTATGTGTGGCCGAAGATAAGAACATTTGAGCAGGGTAAAATGATGAATGACCCATGTCTGGCGTAGGAAAATTATGCGAATAAACTACATATATACAACCGCACCTCCTCCTGCTGTAAACTTAGAAGTGGCAGACTATGTATGGAATAAGCAGCCGAAATTTCTTAGGAATATCCTGCCTTAGCTACGCTTTAAACGCGTATTAAAGACGTATTGGTAAGAAACGAAAACCGACTTCCACTAAAGTCTTTAGAAAGTACGTGAAAGAACTCCTGTCTTTGATTTGTTGAAAAGTCGACCAAATGCCAATCTATGTTCCAACAATCATTGTAGCGAAACTTCTTTTTTCTAAACAACACCTTCTTTATATGTTGTAATCGAATTAGTATTTTAGAAGTTAAGGAAGCTTTCCCTCTTCGTGTAAATTATAAAAATTTAAATTGTTAAAACTATTAAAAAAATTGTAAACTTCGTAAACATAACACCATCACCATACGTGAGCAGAGTCTAAGTCCAATGAGTGTGGCAAAAAATAATATAGTCAGTAGTGGTGGCAGAAGCAGTGAATGCGATATTTTACACGGAAAGATTCAATCCTTATTACCATTCCTAATGAGGGTGCTTTAACATAGACTCAAATGCACATCTGGTTTGAGTCCAAGACTTCGGGTTGTAGATTCAACTCCGCACCCTCAATGAATTAATTTTCTATTATTTAAAATTTCAATTATAATTGCCGAAAATGACATTTAAATAAATACTCATTTATTAAAAACAATTTGAAGGAAAAGTTGTCGCATTTCAATTAAGTCTTAGCGCCATCACATGACCATCGAAGCTGACTTTTGTTTTTGTTCAAATATGGTCCAATTCAGTTAATTAATTCATTCTATGAACGTAATTATGACTGCTTTATAGCGTCCACTTAATTCGTTGCACTTTAAAATTTTTCTTTTACTTTTCCTTTTTGTGTTTTTAGTCAACATCATCATTTACGTCCTCTTAATTGAACTCGTTGCAAGTTTTCTTAATTTTATATTTGAACATTCTTCTCCTTGTTATTTTATTTTCGGATAACAATAAGGAAACTTTTTGCAATACCCGTAGCAATTAGTTTTTTATACGTTTTAAAATTGCTAAAGTTTTTCTTGAGCAAACTTGTCTTTTCGCAAAATAAAGTTTTAATTTTTCGCAAACTGTTGGTGTTTGCTACGACTATTAGCAGTCATTAAGGTAAATCTTCATTAAGAGATCTCTTCAAGGAAATTTAAGAAGCTGCCGCCATGACGATGACGCACAGATGCACACACAAAAGTTTATGCAATTAAATGTCGTCGGCTATATGCTGCTAATTTCCATCTTAAAACCGTTTAGGCCATTTCTTTTACGTCAAGTTATTAATAAAAATTTACAGGCCATATACACATTTGCATTAATAAATTAAAACTCTAAAATAATAAAGTTTCTGAAATATGACCTCAAACGTTATGATATGCTTTTTGAAATATGATATTTAAACAGGGGAATGAGTGAAAATTGGGTACAATTTAAGAGCAATATTTACAGTACAGCGCCGACTTCCTTTTATTCTATTTGCGGCGTTTTAATTGGCGTCACTTTTGAACGCTTTGCAACGTTTAGATTCCAATTTGCGTGGGTTTTTATACTTTGTATCAATGGCCTTTGACTCGTTACATGTAAAAAATTTTTGGTAGAAAAGGAATCCTCATGCATTCTAAACATACACAGAATAAAAACCAAAACAAATTTTTAAATAAAAAATGTGTGCTATCTATTCAAAAATTAATTATATTTCCACCTGTAAACAATCTAATAGTATTAAATTATTTATTATTTGTTGACTTAACTGAAGTAATTTTCAATTAAAATTTCTAATAATAGTAATTAAAAAATTTAATTAAATATGTTGAAAATTTCAACAAATATTTAGTAAATTCTTAATTTATATCAAGACTGATGCTTCTATGGGATAAAACAATCAAGCAAGTATTTAAATGAAAATAAGCCGTCATTTTGTGTATTTCATAGCACAAAAATGCATTTTTTTGTCTATCTTTGTTATATGATTTAGCTGGTCTATATGTACATACTTTTATACAAGAACTCTCAAAAAATTTTGAGAATTGCCAAATATACAAACAAAATAAACCAAATAGATTCCTTAAAAAAAATGTTCTTTATACAGCAAACATTTTATTATTCAACATAAATCTCTTTAATTTTTTTTTTTTATGATAATTTTTATTTCAAAAAATTGTTTAAGCTTTAGAGTTTCTTCTTTTATTTCTCTTTTTATAAATTTACTGATATTTCGCTACAACCTTGTGTAGCTTCTTCGAGAAATAAATATAATAAATTATTTTATATATAAAAAATATTTCGTATTTATTTCCAGCAGAAGCTACACAAAGTTGCAGCGAAATATCCATAAATTTATAAAAATAAAAATAAAAAAAACTACACTAATTATTTAAGCTGTAGGTTTTTTTATATATATATAATATTTAATTTTATTCGATATTTCGCTACTCCTTTGTGTAGCTTCTTCAGGAAAATTGGTTTTTGTTTATAAAGAAAAAATATTTTTTTTTTTTTTCTAAACTAGAAGAATTAATAAAAAAAAACTATAATAGACCGAAAGCTTAAACAATTTTTTCAAATAAAAATAATTATAAACAATGAGAAAGGTCGAATAATTTATATCAATAAATCCATTTAATTTTTCTAAACCTTCTTTTTTCTTTTATTTTTTTTTTTATTATTGTATAATTTATTGACTCGCGTGGACTAAATGAAAAAATAGTTAAATATTTTTTTATTTATTTAAGTATTGAGTTCAAAAATTAATTAAAAATGTTGGTTAAACTTTTAAGTTAAACAATATATTTCTCTAATTGAAGGTGTTAATTGAAATAAAAAGATGAAATATTTTTCTTTGTGCTAGGAAGTAAAAAGTTATTTCTCAATAAGAATTACTGTGTTTCAGTACAAATCGAAAATAAAAAATTACGTTCAAAAGAAAGAAAATATATTGTGTAATCATTTTTTCATTTATTCAACGCGATTCAAAATTAATTACGTTTTTTTATATGTTTGTTATATGATTTCGATGGTCTATAGGTATTACTACTTTTGGTTCTAATATCAAAATCATCAAGAATTTGGACACTGAAAAGACAAACTTTATGTGACGACTGTGTTATGTTCTCCGTAATGAAAACAGATCAAATCAAATTCACAGTTTTGTCACCATAAAACTACCGTTGCAATCATTTCAATATCAGTAATTGAATAAAAATTTTATAATTAATCATTTGATTTTAACGTATTCTAATTTGTATAACATTTCAAATCATATTTAGTTTAGATATCTTTTTAAAATTTCGTTCTTTATATTCCATTTCTTCATAATGACAATCGTGAACAGCCATTGTAGGTTTGTTTTTGTATGCTCGTACCCCTAAAACCCATTAAAATAAAAAAGCTCAACTGAAGGTATTTCACATAAGGCCAACTAGCATTATGCTTTTGACTGAACTTTAAATAATAACAAAAACAAAAGCAAAATAACAAAAATATCAAATTTCATTTGATGATGGAAACAAGACGGCCATCGGCTTTAGCAGACATACAGAAAGACAAGCAGACGGACGAAATAATGCACAAGAAAATATGTGCACATTTATATGTATGTATGAATGTACGTATGTATCCATACAAAATGTTTTGTTATGCATACACAAACACACACTTATACATTTTTGTATGAGTGATTCTTGAGTGAGCTGCAACCAGGCATAACAATGATTCGATTTGCTAAAATAATGTTGACATGCAAATTAATGGTTGCCCGAAATAAAATGACGAATATTTCAGCAACAACAGCAACAACAACAAGGCAATTAAATGAAATAAAATAACTGCTAATAAGCTTAATGCCCGTAGTTGGGCTTTGAAATTTAAACTGAAAACTACTCGCATTTTGCTGCCCCTTCCTCCCATTGTTAAATTTTTTCTTCTTTATTTTTTAAGCTTTTAATTTTCCTTAATTTCGCGTCAATTTTTCTCTCTTTTCGTCTTGCTGGTTCTTAAAAATGCAATGATAGGTTTTCCTTTAGTTCTTGCATACCAACCAAAAAATGCAATAAAAACAAAGAAACATCAACAACAATTAACTAGCCAACGTCAACAACAACAGCAACAAGGCTATGGGCTTTTTTTTACAAAATTTTTTATTGTAAATAGTATCTAGTGGCATGACTACATTATGGCTGCAAGTTGTTAGAACAATAAAATAAATTACGTGTGGAAAATAAAACAATTTAGATGGAAACTTTATCTTGAACTTGTGCAGCAGGTGAATCAGTTGAAATATTCAAACTATTTTTATAACTACATGGTACATCTGAAAACTTTTTTATTTTTGTTGAAAGTACTGAGAGAAAGTTAATGTCGTCGGTATGATTACCATATTGTATTATTGAGTGTAACAATGTAAAAACTAATTTCAGTTAGATTTAAATTCCTTTTCCTGCAATCATAAAAAATAAAATTTATTTGAAATTTCTTTTTAGAAAATTTTTTAAGAAAAATTGACCTCTGACCTACACGCTCTATGAACCACCATTGCCAACCATGGTGTTCACACAACTGTTCTTGGTTCATGTTGGCATTTTGTTTTCTCAATTTCTTTTTTTTTTTGCATATGAATATGTATATTATTTATTTTTTTACACGCTTATTTTTTGTTTTTATTTTATATTACACACCTATTTTTTGTTTTATTTTATTTCTGATTTTTTCAGTTAGTTCAGATAAACTATCGATAATTTGTTATCAAAATTAGAGATAATATTGTACTAATTTCTACATGGTTTGTACTTGGTTTAGAATGAACCAACATGTTTCGCTCTCAAAATTTTGTATGGCGAACCAAGTAGTTCTTAAGTCATGGTTGCACTACGAGCCACTAATGAGAGAGCGAACCATTTTTGCGGCTAAATTTAGGTTTTTTTTGATTTGGCTGCAAATTTTCCATTTAGCAGTTAGCATTTTCATCATTATTTAATTTAAGAATATTCAAAATTTTAATTTTAATTTTAAAATCTACCACAATTTTTTGTTGATTACACATTCAAATCTGTAAGCCGGTGTGTTTTGAAAAGGCTGAATACATGTTGTGTTAATATAACGAACGATCTCATTAAAAAATGCGATAAGAAAATAAAAAAAATGAACGCATTCACTTTATTTTGCTGGGAAGGTCTTACAAAAGAATTGGAACAAAATTTCCCACATGTATAGTTCTCGGCAAGTAGAAATTTAGATTTTTAGATGATTTGCATTTGAAAACCCACCTTGTTTTGAGTACTTTTTAACTTTCTTTAAATGTATATACAAAAAAGTCTTGCTCAGCATTTTAGAAGTGATTTTTCTCTCCTGAAAAATTCCAATAATAGACTTATAGTATTTTTACACCAAAAGCTTAAACCGGATTTTAACGTAAAAACCACAAACAGCTGATGCTGAGTTCTCAATATAAATTTAATTTAATATGGTTTTAACGCCCAACTCGTGTAACGAAATTTCATTTATTTACAGCTTTTACAAATCTATGGAATTATTTTCATTATGCTGTACCCAATAGCCTATTTTTCTTTTGCACTTCATTGTTTTAAATTATTGTAGTGACTTTATTTTCCAAATTTTCCTGTGTTTTTTTTTTTATTTCATTGAGCGCCATTTAAATTACTAGTTTTTTTCAATTTTTTAACTTGGTAGCACTGCCTTTAGTACATGAAAATCAAGGTTGTATTTTATTAAATCAACTTAAAACCAATTCAAAAAAGGTTTTAAGATGGTTTTAAGAATATATTTTTATATGGTAAAACCTGAGTTTAATAGTGGGTTTTAAGAAATATATTTGTTGGTATCAAGTTTTACAGGACTTCAATCATATCCTAAGCACTTGAAGAGAACACTAGGTACCCAATGTCCATTGGTAGGCTTAATTGTACATTTGTCCGAATGAATTGTAAAGGATATCCGCAATAAGAAAAGTTTCTCAAAGTCAAGTCTATCAAGAATCGAGAAAGTTATCGGTGACGTTACTTGAGAAACTGCATTTATCAGTTCAGATTGAAAATTTAAATACAGAAAATTATTTTTCTTTAATTAATTTTAATAACACGTGTCGATATTGTACGTTGTTGACTACTACTACAAGTTGGTAGTAGTATTTTTATCGTCAGAATTTTAGTTGTTAAACACATGCAGAAACAAGATTGCATGTTGTCTCGGCCATTTGATGAACAACGAAAACCAGAGGAGAAGCAAAAGCCTAATGGCAAACTCGCAACCAACTGTTTCTTTTTTTTTTGTTGTGAACTTAGTTTTTATTATTATTTTTCAATAGAACAGACTGTAACAATTACAACAAGAACAGCAATGACGACGATAAACAAAACCTAGACACCGCAATAACCAACCATATAAATTACCATGCCACTCAAATATACCGCACAACACAACATACGAGTCATCCATACAGTTTACAACAAACGGCAAACGTAAGAAACACATACTTACACACATACATACATATATACATACATGCATACATACTCGTATAATGTATTAAAATGCATGCATCGAGTCGTAGTTGTCATATAAATTTCCTTTTCCTGTTCCATCTTTTTTTATTTTTATCAACTGATGGTATGCAAAACTATAAGCCACGTTTAATGGTTTAAAGAACTCATTGATATTCGTTTGATATTATTTGAAAGGACTTAACTATACAGAATATGTATATTGTACGTACCAAAGGCGAATAGAACGCTGAACTGTCTACACCAATACTTTGATAAGGATTCTGTTCGGTAGATGGATACGGTGTACCGTAGACTCCGACACTGGCAGCGGGTAAACGAGAATAACTTGACAGGGCCAAACGAGCTGAATCATATTGACAGGAACAAACAGTTTGACCCGATACGGGATCTGTCATTATCGGTCGCCCATTTTCACAGCAGGAACCAGAAGCGCCAGCTGATCCGCCACTGTTTGAGCCCAAAGGTGTACTCTCCATATTGGCATTAATGGCGGAGGGATTGAGTGATGCTGCAACATTATTCGAATGCTGTGATAGAGCATCCGGACTAAGAGCACCTGTCGAAACCGCGGCACCTGAACTACTGGGATTGCCACTGCTGGCATTGCCAGAACCGGGCACGGTGGCTGTTGTTGTACGACACTCCTGCCCTGGACTGTGGTCAGCAGCATTTGGGCTGGTCATTGAAGACTGGCCCGTTGGTGTGTCACCTGTTTGTGGTGATTGTGTAGGATTCGTTGAAAGTAACTGCAAAAGAACATTCATAAAAAATCTATTAAATATGCATAACATTCGTTTTATTTCTATTTCTAATTTATTATAACACTTAAAAATAAATTATTATGTTGTTAATTTCTCTAGTTTTTTCTATGTTGACATAAAACAACACAATATCAAATTTAATTCAAATGAATTCATGCATGGATTATTATCGTCTTTTCATACTCAACACACTATTTAACTTTTCTATTGCTCATAAATCTCATCAATTTACAGCCGTAAATGAACAAATAGAAAACGATCGATGTCCGAATGTTAATTTCCAAAAACTTTTCAAAGTTTTAATGACCCAGAACAAAAGAAACCTAAACGATTTTTATCGAACTGAAATTTTTCACACAAAATAAAGCTACCGAATCGCAAGGTATCCGCGGTACGGCAATATTCAGTGATACAAACTCTTCTGCTCTTTGAAAAATTCTATGGAAATCTACCTTCCGATAATGATTGGAAATTAATTATGGAAAATTTATAATTTGCATAGATATAAATTAAAGTTAATTAATTTAGAGGATGGTTATCTTAACCATATAGAATGTGTTACATATTTTATATAGAAAAAACAACCAAATAAAATTGATGAAATCTTACTGCTTCATGTCGCTTTAACTTCGATGAAAAATATTCCCTTTGAGGAGATTTTAAAGTGCTGTTGGTTGTACAACTGAATGAACATTAATGAGTATTTTATTTTTTCTTTGTAATGGGATGTCAACTACGATGCAAAGCATCGCAATTGTTGCCCTGATAGAATGGATAAAGATCTTAATATTCGTACACAACTCTGCGCAAGGGGTTTATGGACATTTGTTCATAACGTACGGGACATTAGCAATCCCGCGGTACCAGCTCATTATTTGAGGAATTATCTCATCATTCTTTAAAGTCTATTAAATTAATGTATATCTTGATCATTTGATTTAATAGATACGAAACAAATAAATCAATATGAATAAGGGAGATGATGCATCGCCTTGAACTTTCTATGAGTTTGAAGATGATATGTAGAAGAGGCGACTCTTTGAGATGCGACTAGATTTGATTCGATCATGGACTCCTATTATTGTAGTTACCCTCAGACTGTAGTATAACAGTCTTGGTTTTGTATGGCACTGCAGGCAGCCAGCGAGCCCCACCGCTCTAACGCTAAGCAAGGACTTAACGACCGATGTGCTACTTGTGAGTACTTCGTGCCATTCCTGAAAAGTTAGAATTAGTGTGCTGGTATGGGTTTGGATTCGTAGTGACGGTGATTAATACCTCAAGTTACCATGGACGATTAGTTATTTGTCTATTATGGACACATTATTTGTAGTAGAATACGCATATGTCTTATGATAGATTTATTGATTAATGGAGTCTGTATTAAATATCTTGGCGTTAAGCTCTCTGATGTGGCAAAGGGATTAGTCAGCTCAAATTACCGCAGCAAGGTCTATATCACAGACAAAGGAAAACTATGATACTTGGATTGCAATCTATGTCTACTTAGTCAGTCACAAGTTGTCTTTCCATGCGCCCAAGGCGGCGGTGGTAGACATCAAAATTCACCCGCGGTTGGCGCATAGCGTGGGGTTAGACGCAATACGCAGGTACCCACGTTAATATTTAACACATATCTGTAATGAATGCCATTCACAAGTGAAACCTTCTGACAACAACTGACACAAAGGCACACACATGCACATCATAAAAAATGCGAGATGTTTTTACGATTTAGTCTGAAACTGTGGTCGCACCTAAGGATTTTTTGGTTTTGTAGTCAACGTGCCGACTACTTCTGCCATCGCCACCCAGTTTGCAGTCAATAACTGACCACCACTCTTCGTTGACACTTTAGTACACGTTCTGGACTGATGATTCTGCGCAGTTTGCAAGAATTCTCAGCAGAATTTTACTAACTTTTGTGATAAGTTCTTATAACGCGTTGTTCTTTCGTTCCAATTCTAATAATGGGAAAAAACATGTGTGACAGCTGCTAAATTTCACGCCACTTGCACAAAAAAATTACACAAATTTAAAAAGAGCATTCACAACTGACACACCCTGTATATGGACGTACTCGATTATTATGCTGTCGCCCAGTTCCAAAATGTGTTACTATTACTGGAACTTCAATGTAGTCGGATGAAAAAAAAAATATATTTTTTTTTAAATTTCGGCCATCAGAACTAGATTTTAATCATCAATATAAAACAATTGCCGATACATTTACAAATTTAACTTTATTATTTCGGTTACGCTTTGCATAATTAAACGGCAACGTAAAATAAAAATACTGCAGATGATGGTCTGCAGACGTTTACGCCTTAAATTCAATAATCACTTCTATCTGGAAACTCGAGATAATGTTGCAAAGATTGTGCGAACCTTAAAAATTTAGGGCAACAGTTCTGGTACTGTTAAGCAACATGTGTACAGTCTACTGAAAAGCTTCTGAAAAATTATCGCTTTAAGGTCTGATCGCATCGCAGAAAAAAAAATACAAAAATACATCAGCAACAACAAAATAAAGAAGCTCTTTGCCCACAATATTGTTGCATAAACTTTGTAAGCGAATTTGCCAACGAAAAAAAAATATTTATAATTTCCCCAAACTTGAAAAGAAAACAAAATCAACTTGTTCAAGTTTTCCTTTTATATACAAGACCTATAATTAAGATAATTTTTTTCATTTATGCACATTTTTGTGCAAAAGAAAAAAAAAACAACAACATTTCGAATTAAAAAAGAACTCTTCATTGATTGAAAGCTGTCGATTTAAGAAAAGGCGCAAAAATATAAACCCTGCTTCCACCGCCACCGCCTTCTCCCTCTCTATCTCTCTCTTTCTCTGTGGTTATGTTTTAAAGAAATTATTAAAATAAAACAATAACTATGATACCATGTGTGGTGATTGTGAGTTCGTATTGTTCGTGTCTTTAAAACACAAGAAAATATTATGAAGAGAGCTGCCGTTTTTTGCTTCAGCCCATCTAAAAATTCTTTTTAAAATCCCTTTTTTTATAATTTTGTTCTATGCTTAAGGCTTAATTAGTCTGCAAAATATGAAAAGAAAATCATTTGAACGTTCAAGCACCGTCTGCTGCGAAATACTTCTTTCTTGTATGTGGTTTGATGTCTTCCTTCTTTAAATCGCCAGTGTTTTGTTTTTTATTTTCAAAATTATGATAATTATTACTAACTGTTGCAATATACATACATTTATATACATATTTATGAATTATAATAATTAACTAAATAGAAAATATCATACAAATTTATGGAATTCTTTTTCATTGGAAACATACGAGCTCCACCACGATACTTCACTGCGAACATATGAGTTGTAGAATTTTGCACAATAGGGAATATTAAATGGTAAAAAAATTTATATATAATTTGTTTTTTTTGTTCATCACTCTTCAGCAATTGCATTTTCTAGGTTCTCTTCTGCTGCATTTTAACCCTGGAAAGATACTCTTCATTTTAGTACATTAAGGTTTCTCTTCGTCTAGCGGAACGATTTTTAAAGTCAAAAATAAACAGAGAATAAAACCAAACATTTCCTGTGTTCGACACCAGTTTTAGACTAAAAAATATCCCGCATTTTTTCTGATTTCCCCACCCTACCTACCAAAACCCCGACCAGCCGAGAAATGCTCTTCTTGGGATTAGTTATTTTTTCTGAGCGTTTATCGTAAAAGCGTTTTCTAAAAGTATGGAATTTTAATTTACAAATGGAGTTTGATAAATTGCAGAGCGGAAATTTCTTAACACAATCCATTTGTGTAATGAGTAATTGTTTGGATTCTCTTTCAACATTTGTGAATTTCATTTTCAATTTATTTCAGAAGAAATCTTACATTGATTAATTTTTAACAGAATATTTGTGAGACATACGCATGAATAGCTGTAGAAAAATTTAATCAAGGACGTATGCATATACATATGTATGTATGTCCATGTATTTTTGTTTGCTCTGAAATCTCTTTTCCTACGCATTTTTTTTCAAACTCAATGGCTTCTAATTGCAGGTCTCGAAAACTTTATTTAATTTTCTTTTTTTTTTAATAATTATTTTTGATTCCATAATAATAATGGTTTCCTTGTATTTTCTTATGTATGTGTTTATTTCTACAAAATATAACAACGCATTTTATAGAATGAAAAGAACAGAAACAAAGTGTGGTACGAGTAAGATACAGAAAAAGCTCTAGGCGTTTTAAGCTTCTGCTTTTGACTTCCTTTAACTTGTAACTCAAAAGGCTACTGGTTGCCTGTCTACAAAATGACGAAAGTCATCGCATTTTTATTATTTTATAAAAATTACCTCTTTTTCAGACTCAAGCTTTATCATATCATAATACACTCTGTACAATTTACATAAACGCAGCTTATTTTGTTATAAGAACTATTCAGCAGCATCACTAATGTTAGTTGAGCATATAATTGACAATGTTTTGACTCATTAACACGTAAAAGAAATCATTAGAGGATTCACAAGGTTGTAATCTTCCATTACATTATAGTAAATTATTTAGAAAAAAAAAACTATTTATTTAAAGAAGCTTTCTTTTTCTTTTGTCAGTGTTGCGAGACGCCATAACGTTTCAAATACAAATTCGTACATTTTGCTGTTGGATTATAAAGGAAGGTACGATATTTTCAATTACACTTCTACACACTAAATACCGTTATGGACTTTTGCTGAGAAACTTTATATAATTTGTCTTACCCTTCTTGAAGATAATTTAATATTTTCGTTATATATTCCTCGGTCCGTTTGCCCCTTTTTATAAAATTTCTTATTTTTCGATTTTTGTAATTTTTTATAGTCACTTTACAAATAAGTGTTGCTAAGGTAGAGTAAATATAAACTATGATTTTCATTGAGTTTGTTTACACCAGTGTAGCAAATGCATATCTGTTTTATTTTTTTTGTTAGTAAGACCATTTGTGAGTTGGGCAAATATTTTTTTTTAATTATTTTTTTTTTATTATCTGATAAAAATTGGAATTTTAGGAATGTCTCACACCAGTTATATTTTTGTGTAATTATTTAAAAACGTAGGACTCTATGATAATTTGTGAGTCCCCCATATACACGGTGGGCCAAAAGTAATCACCCGGGGCATAAGTAATCACCTGATGTCTTTTTGCTGTAATTTTATTTAATAAAAACCCGCAAGTATGGTCATCAACTCTGGCGGCGGTCACTTAGCCCATATCATAAACAGTGCCAAAAATTTGTCTTAAACAAAAATTACAGCCCCGGGTGTACATAAAAATACAAATTTAATTTAACTCACAAACTCATTTCTGATATTTAGGAAACCAACAGAATAATTCACATTTAAAATTAGATGATATATGCACATATATTTGTTCAATTCACAAGCTCGTATTAATGGCATAGTGAAATTTTTTGTTATACAGTATTGCATTTTAGTTGTTTGTAATTGTCATACAAAAGTGTGTTTTTTTTTTTTGGACCAGGAGATGACTCCTATACATGCGATGCATTGTGCTGGAACAATAGGAAAGGGATAGTAAGAGAAATGATAGGAGGTAAAGCTTCTCTATCGTACAACACTGCCTTTTGGACGTTATTAATTTTAATAGCAGTGTTGTAGCGTCTCTGATGTTAAGGAGACGTATTAAATTCTGAAGTTTCCTTTTTAGTAGCCATTTTTAATAGTTATTTTACTTCGCCAGTGCTACACAATACCGACGAAGGAGGGCGTTCTGATGTGCCTGTGGATTGGTTACAGCTGAAGCCGTTCACATTTGATTAAAGCATTGAATTTTATAAATATTTTGAAATAGTTGTATTGAGGCCATGTCTGTGAATGCAGTAGAATCTCGAAAAAGTTAAGAATACTCAAAAGTTTTTTTAAGACAATACAAACTCTACGAAGCTCTTAAGCTTGTCAGTAGAAACTCGCAGGGTCTAAGCGGGAATCGAACCCACACCTCCATGTTGATAAGACTAATGCCCATGCACTAGACTACGGAGGCCCCACATGGGACTCTAGAAAGTTAAGTGCTTCTTAGCTTCGTATTTGACTATTCCAAAAGATATTTTTGCGGGTCATTTCGATGATTGTTCTACGAGTGTTATTTTTTATTTTACACAACAATCGTATTTTACTCAAGTGAATGATGCTTTATTTTGCAAGTCTATGACGAATGTTGCCCGAGTAAAACAAATCAGTATGGTTTATGTTACTTAAAAATTGACATTTACGCATTGCGACCAATTAGTTTTGTTTCTCTTCAACTCAGTTTTATCAAGAATCGTGTGTAATAAGAAGTTTAGTTTCCTTAATTTTTTTCGGAGCGTATTGGACAATTCGTATAGAAGAGTCGCATGACGTAGTTTCATCCGTTGTACCGAAGGTGCACAATCGGAATACGACATCACCGACGATTGTTTTAAACCTTAACAGAATACAGTGTTCACAAAAATAATTATGGAGAAGAAAAATTTGTTATAAATCGTCATGTCGTCATGTCAAATTGAAAATTAAGACGCTAAACAAGGAGTTCGCCCACGTTTGTCCCGCGCTATTTTACGTTCGTAATTTTTTCTAGAGTGAGGGGGCAAATGCGCCATTTTCTGCGCCCCTGTGTCTATGTGATCACGTAGTTTTTATTATTGTATGTATGTTTTAGAGAAACAAACATACTAACGAAAGCAATCATATCTGAACAGAGAACTAGCTCGTTGAAGTTAAGCGTTTTCTTGCTTATAAAAATAATAACATTCAATATTGTGGAGTACCTTTTGGGTATTTATTATTATTATTTTTTTAATTAATTTGTTTTGTTTTTCAATGTCTTGTTTTTCTTGATTTTGTATTTTTCTTATTGCTGTCTAATTATTTTGTTGTATTTTAATGGAAATAATTTCTGTAACTGTTTTATTATTTTTCACGTTTCTTAAAGCAATAAACACATTTCTTTTTCTAAGCAATTAATATTGTATTAATTAGTTTTTATAGTCAGTAATATTAAGTATATGTTTGAGTGTGTGTGTGTGTCTTTTCGTTCACATGTCAGTTAGTCAGTCAGTTACTTTGGCAGCCGTTTCAGTGGCTGTTGTTGTTGCTCTAATAAAGATGCTGTTTGCGAGCATTTCAACTATTGTCTTGTAGAACATGTAGTGTTGAGGTTTTTAAGACCATTAAATTATGTATGAAAATGTTAAAACATTTTAAATTGTTATTTTTACGCCAATTAGTTTACTTTAATGAATGTTTAAATAATAAGTATTAAACTTAAAAAATAATATGTTAAATTATAATGGTAAAACATGCTTGTTGCACTTAGCACAGCAAGCCATTATTCTCACTACTAAATTCGTTGTTAAAATTTTCAAAGTTTGATTTTAAAAATATACATATTTACATGTGTATGTACATTGTACATACTTGAATTTATTTACATGAGTGAGTGTGAATATGGTTCATATTAAGTGTAAAAATTCTTGTCATTCGCGAACTTATTTCAACACTTGAGCATTTTACACAACAAAATATTTATGTATGCTGTTACATCAGCTCCAAGATGCATGCATTTAATGGCACTACTATTTGTTTTAAAAAAAAAAGTTTGAAAAAAGACGGGTTAACAGCGCATAAAATTAAATGTTTATTACTTTATTGAATGTGAATTTTCTTTCTCTGATTTTAAGCATTTTATTTTTAGAATGTTTAACTAGACCAAAGAAATAAATTAAAACAACAAAATTTACTACGTATTAAAAACCATTTAAATGATAAATTTATGAATCATAAATAACACATTGAAAGTGCACATATACAAAATAATAAATAAAATTGCAATAAAGAAGGAAATTAAATTTTAAATTTTAATTGCAATATTTAACGCCCCTAGAAGTACACTAAAAAAGAAATGACTATGAAAGTTTAACAATAGAAAACAAACCCACACACACACTTATGAGCGTAAATAAATTTGTGGCACAAGGAAAAATCTTTGACGACTAATTCGATCGATTGTCGTAAGTTTCTTTTTTATAGTTTAAAAATGGATATTTTTATAAATTTATTTTATTTATGATTTATTATCTAATTTAATATGGGCAAAAAACTTAAATGTAATTTTGGAATTTTTCAGAAGAGCAAAAATACTTTTAAAATGTTGAACGAAACTTTTTTGAAATAAAAGTAAAAAGTATTGAAAATAAGTTGTTTCGTCAAAGGCAAATTAGCTAAATGTCGATATAAGTTATTTTTTCATACAGGGTGGCTGAGGAAACCCGATACCGAAAGAAAACTTGATAACTTTTTTTCTATCTAAATAATCTGGAATTTTTTGGTTTTTGTCGATTGATTCTTAGATTTAACGAAAATGAAAAGTGGGATACTGGAAAAAGAATACCGCTATCACGCATTGGCCTCCGTAGTTTTGGTTCAACTAACTAACAGGCTCATTTCAAGAAACTCAACCTCCCGTTGTCCCCCCCAGATCGCCTGACCTAACTCCACCGGACTTTTTCTTGTGTGGTTATTGTAAACAGGAAGTGTACAAATGGCAACAGACAAATGTGGAAGAACTAAAAGAATCAATTCCAGCGATAATAGCTGCAGTTCCAACGTTAACTTTCCGGGCAGTAATGAACAATTTTTTGCTAAGATACCGCACATGCATCGATGAGCAGGGCGGCATTTAAATTCGATTATCTTTAAAACTAATTCAATGTGCTTTCAAATGAAAAGAGATTGAAAATATTCCATGCATTGCAAAAGAAGTTATTCCAGTTTCTTAATGTAGCAAAATTCATCAGCCACCCTGTATATAGTGTTACTGGAACTATATATCGTGAACATACGTACATACATATATCACATAAAACATACCGATTAGAACAAAAGGCGCGCCTTGAAAATGATAAGAAAAATATATAAAAAATTGTTGTAAGTCGACTTAGTTCTTTTATCAAAAGTCATCTGGTATATTATTCACATCAACAAATCCTAAGCCTTTAAATCGAATACTACTATTCCATATTGCTGCAGATATACTATTGCATATAAAGAAGTAAACTCAAATATGTTGAAAAAAACTGTTTACCTTTTTCTTCAGATATCGGGTTGCTTTTCGACTCGTCGTATCGAAATGTTTGCCGGTTTATCCAAGTGGGTCACCCATCAAACATTCAAATCAAAATGGAACCCTGTGCTAGAATTTTACCTGCATCGTAATTGCCTGAGTTTTACTTCAAGGAAAAAAGTTATGTATTGCCAGAATGCCGTTGGCTAAGTAGTTAGAGCGTAGACTCTGACTCGATCCGGTCAGGGGAAAAATATTTATATTGCATCTGTACTAACTGATGAAAAATGAGTCTCATTCAACTTAAAAAATAATGCGTCAACATCGCACCTGAGGCGCGTCAACTCTACACTACAAATCCCCTAAAAAAACCCCCGCAATTGCAGAGTTATGTAAGAACTACATCCTTCTATCACACAGGTGGTGAACCTGTGTATTATCTACACTATGCCATCCCAACTAGTTCCGGTGGTAATACATTGCATGACACTTGAACACTTTGGTAGTTACAAATCTTTTTTGAAGGAAAATAAATTTAAAAATTCTTTCCTGCTTTTTAATTGTACATTTAGATGCTGTTGGCTGTTACGAATCTTGCTTCTGTTTGGCTTTCGCCGACATAATTTCTGCCGCTTGTAGCCAAGTTTGTACATTACGGCATACAAATGTGCATACATATAAATAATTATAATAATATAATTGTAAATTTTTGCAAAAACCCTGAAAAAGGAAACCTTAATAAGACTAAAAACCTCATGAATTGCTGCTGCTGCAAAAAAATTAATAAATAAAAACAGAGATGTGGCGATAAAAGCACAAATATCGTCTTGATCTTTCTGTTTTACGATAACCAAAAAAAAAAAAAAAGGCAAAGGAAAAAGCAAAATGAGAAAATCTTACATCAACTTTGTTTGCATCAGTAACAAAATGCCGGTAGGAAAGGAAAACTGCAAACAAAATTATAAATATGATGGCGCTTGTTTAATTGCATAAATACAAGTTTGTATTGCAAATGAATTAATGTTTTATATCTGTAAGAATCTGATCTCAAATAACAAAACTTAAATGGTACTTTAAAGTTTTGCTTTGTTGGAAATTCTAAACGTTGTGACAACAGTAGCATTGAGACTGATGGTATCTTCAAAAAGAATATCATAATAAAAACAAATAACAACAAAAATCATGAGAAGTTTATAACGATGCACAGAGACTGCAGTTTGCTGGTGGTGGCGGAGATGATGGTTTATCTGCTGATAGTGCTGCATATAAAGATCTTGATGATCATTACAATTATCATGTAAAGTTTTGTCGTCATCTTTCAACAATTTTCGTTTCATTTCATTCTTATTTATTTGGATTTTTTTTTTTTGCTTTAAATGGTATCACAATTTTTTCTTCCTTTTTTTTTTTTTGATATACGTTTGTGTCCTTAATGTTTATTCTGCAATATAATGCTACACTTTGAATGTTCTTTTGTTCGGTTGAGTTTAATTTTCTTCTTTAGTTTACTTTTAATTCATTTTTTATTGGATATTCATGATGAGCCCAGAAACAACTACATGAAATGAAATCTTGTACAAATAAGCTTTCAAAACGCTACGCATCTAATTTGTGATGGTACATCTTGATAAGCTTTTAGCAACATATCGCATTTTCTCTGATTTCATACGCCATCTCTTTTGCTTTTTCTTGGTATTTAAAAATAAATTTTATATCTTCTCCTTAAATATCAGTAAAGCAAAGGAACGTTTTTTTTTCTAGTTGTTTCGAAATCCATTAAACAGCATTAACTAGTCTTAAAGTGACAAAGAAATAAATTTCAAATTATTAGCAGGTGGCGTTGAGAGCTGAGTTACGTTTTGTTTAAATAATTGGGGACAGTAATGGTAAAATTTGTGCATGTTAAGATATAGAGAGGCAGACGCGTTAATTGTTTTTGTAATGTTGTACTTGTTGTAGAATCAACATCACCTGTTACGTCATTACACCATGGTTATAAGCTAGTAATTTATTTTAAAGTGGGAATTGCGTAACACATTCTGTCATTAAATGCATATTTTGACAGTAAATGCATATTTTGGCTGTAATTCCTTATGCTTGCATATTTTGACAATAAATGCATATGTTTGCATATTTTGGCAGTAAATGCATATTTTGGCAGTAAATAGATTATTTTTGCATATTTTGAAAAAATAAGCTTAAATTTACATATGTAGTTAATGCATATTTTTACATATTGTGCTCTTAAATGTATCAGTGTATCTTTCTCTTATTTTAAATAATGTAAATACATATGATTTTCACATATTGTGTTAGTATTATTCTGTTGTTAATAATTTAAACGTGTTCATTAGGGTTGTTAGAAGGTATATAGTAATTTTTTTTTTCATGGTACCCCCTATAAATGGCTAAAGAATGTGATTGACAAAGTTTTGACGAATCTGATAATGCTAACACATGCCTCATTGAGCTTGAAGTTATGAAAAACAGATATAGAATAGAAACCATTCATTTTAGGAAATTAATTCGAACTTTATTTGCAACAAAATTTTATTTTTATTAATTGAGAGCTTTATAATTTTGTTGTTTAAACTAATGGATTAAGTGATTTTTTCCATTTATCATGCCAGATCGCACAGTGTCGCTTTTCATATAACAAGTGACCAAAAATAGAAGGAGTTATCACAAAGTTATGAAGTTCGGCACAATTCTCAATTAGAACATGATAGAACATAATGAAAACTAAGATTTGATCTTTTAAACTGCAAGGATTCGTATCCTTCCCATATATCCTGAAATTTAAATTTGTCACAATGCAGAGAAAAAATACATAACTTAATGAAATTTTGTAGAGACATTAGTTTTAATATCTTTAATTCTTCGTTCAAATTTCACACACATTTTTTACATGCCATATGTGCATGTGGCGCGCATGAGTATGCCAATTTGCATCCTGTTGGTAACTACAATTAAGAAAAAGTGAACGAATTTAATTATCTTGGTACAGCCATTAATTAACCGAACAACATCAGTGTGGTGATAAGACGAAGAATAATATTTGCTAACCGAGACTCGTTCGGTCCTTGCAAACAGTTTAAGAACAAAGCTCTATAGCGAAAAACGAAGATCACACTACACAAGACGCTGATACCAGCGATGTTTTTATATTTATTTCAGAGAAGCATGGTTACTTGCGCAGATGAAGCTGTTCTTGTAGTCTTCGAAAGAAAAATTCTCCGTGGAGTATATGACAGTGTTTTTTTCTGCCCTTGATTAAGTTTATTTTCATTTTGTAGTATTTTATTTTTATTTTCTCAACTTTAAATTTTATTTATTTATTGCTTAATCGCGTATAAAACAAGTCTTTTAATGCTCTGCCTTTGAAAAAGGAGTAGGTAAATGCGAGCTAGCTCCTAAACGTAAATGTGTTCACATTTTTTTTATCGTATTTCGGTGTAGGTTTCCTCGTTTTCATTTCGTTTTGTTTTTCCATTTCTTTTTTTTTTTGCTGTTTGCATTCGACAATGCCATAAACTTTACATTTTTAGTTTTGCTATAAAGTGCGTGTTTTTTATGGTTTGTTTTTGTTGTTTTTCACTGACGGTTTCGTTTTTTTTTTTTTATAAATCATGAATTATTAATTTGCAGCACTAAAACTTGCTAACGAAACAAGCAACCAACCTACCGATTGCTGCCGTAAAAGGATATGTTTTTTTCTCTTTCAGATTTAACTTTTTTCTGCAAGTTTCCCTTTACGATGCACTGTCATATTCTTCATAAATATATTTTTTTCTTTATAAATTCTAAATACATTTCCTTACAAATACCATCATTTTTTTCACTTTAATCCAAAATGAGCAAAATTCCCAGGCCTTTTTTCTTAATAAAAAAGTTCTAGTTCAGGAATTTTTTTCAAAATGCTACGCTGTTCCAAAAAGGATTTTATTTCTTTAATAATGATTTTGTAATAGAACAGAATAAAAATGATACAGACCAACTACAGTGGATTGTTGATAATTAGAAACTCGTTAATTAGAATCGCGAGACAATTCGAATTGTTTTAAAGGTTCATTGAAAAGCATTCAGTAAATTGAAAAAAAAAATCATGGAAATTGGTGCCCTTGGTAATTTGACATTATTTTAATGTCACCTAGATCACCGACGCGCTATAATATTCAGTTTACGCTCTATAATTTGAATTATTTTAATGTGCAAAATTGTAAATCACTCTCACAAACACTAGTGGAACGAAACAAAATGCTGTTTTCGAAGGCTGCTACACATTCTTCTTCGTCAGCGTTCTTCTTCGTTTGTCCCTTTTTTTTTTGGTTATGAGTATCGGTATCAGCGTTTGAACTTAGTAGAGTTAACTCGTTACTCAGTTACTTCAGGCAACAGCACTCTTTCCACTTTATACAGGATAATTAAGACATAAAACATTTATTCATTTTCTTCTGAGAGAAGTTTTGTTGTTAAAAAAGTGTCTTCTTAATTTCAACTGAACTGGCTCATTTGTGTCTGCCTGTTTGCGTAAAAACATAACAGCAATCAAATTTTTAATGTTTGTAATTTTAAAGCGTTTCAAAATTTTAATTATTCAGAAGTTCTGATTGCTTATCATTCCAAATCAAACGCAGTCAATATTAATCGAATGAATATCATTTCAATTTATGTAGTTTTTTTGATTAATTAAATAATTTATTAATGAGAAATTTAATTAACTTTTACATCACTCAGTGTGTGTTTGCTGTAGTTTTATTTTGTTGTTTAAAGTCTTTTGCAGAAGTTTATTGAAATGCTAATAATCCAAATACGAAATAACCAACATGATTAATAAACATATTGATAAATCAAAACATTTAATTAATTGAGTAATTAATTCAACTGACCACTTACAGTACTTGACACATTTGAGCTTTTTGTAATAATTTGACGGCTTGTGAACTCTCCCAATATATTAACTACACTGCTGTAGGAAGCTTCTTTTTTCTAACCCATTTCAGGCTGAGTTCTAATTGTAAAATATCAGTTCAAGTTGTAAAATATTTTCAGGACTTGCTTCCTGTAAGGAGTTTCTTTTAAATGGTAGAAACATTTTTCCAAAGAAATCTTTGAATTGCGCGATTTTTTTTTGTTTATGTTGTATAATTCTGTTTTTCCTTTTTTTGTTGCCCAATTTCTTAACCGATCTTAGCAATTTAGATTAACTTTATAAAAAATATACTATTTAAATGAAATGCTACATATTTCAGTCTGTTGAATGTGTCTGGTGAATCACTCAATTGTGCAATTTTGCGTAGGATAATAAACATTTTATCGATCTTGCTTGGCAGCATTTTTTTTATTTTCTATTTCATTTAATTTTAAAATAAAACAAAATATGTCAAACCATTAATAAATGTCATGATTAATGATTTCTCACATACAAATATTTCATATTTCAAATAAAAAAAAAATTATTTCTTCGTATTTTTTTTTTTTTGTTTCTTATTTCGTAACAAATAAGTTTAATAATGTTGATTATGCTGACATGAATGCGTCATATAAATAGATAATATCTATTAGATATTTTTATGTTTGCAATGATCGTACAGCTGATTAAAAAATGTTTACATTCATATGCATGTATTTTCGTATATTTATTCGATTATGAAATATCAAAAAAAATTTTTGTTAAATTGTGTATAAGTGAATTAAAGTTATATAAACAAGATACTTGTGTATGGCTGTACAAATCGAGCCCTAATCGCAGAAATAACGTAACCCGAAAAAAACGAATTTTACAGGAGATTTCTTTTTAATTTTTTGTCATTTGTAGATTACTAAAGAACTTATGCAAATTATAGATAAGTTTCACGTTACTTCTCCATATAGAAAATTGTTTGTGAAAGTTACGTTAATTTCTAACATCTTCAAATAAAATTTTAACGCAAAAATAACGTAACGCACAGAAACCGGAAATTTTAGGTGATTTTTTTGAAAATATAATTTCTTCAGAATTTTTGCAAATGGCCTTATGCCTTTTATGGCCATATGCTTTTAGTACGAAAGTTTTATAACGAACAATGAACAAAATCATGGACAACGCTCAAATGATTCGCGTGAATGATGCATTTTCACGTTTGATCGTGATTAACTTTTCGCTTCTATCACACTATAGTGCATAAACGTGAACATGAAAAATTCGCATGCGTGACAGTGTATCGGTAGAATTTTTCGCTGATTGTTTCGTGATTAGAATGATCGGAAATTTCTGAAAAGTAATTGGAAAATTATGAAATACCAATAACAGTGGTACATTATTGGCAGCAAGTTAGTTTCGCGTGGCCGTGCTTAATTTTTAACTATATTCACGTGAGCGTGCATCCGTGTGAGTGAAAACCAATTCAGCGCAACAGTAATATTTTCATCCTGAGAGTGCATGATCGCGAGTGAAATGAAATTAACTGATAAACAACTGTTACATACATACGTAGGTAAATAATGATTGCTCTTTACAATTAATTCTTTTGTATATTTCGCTAATTTTTAGGGCACTCCTACACTCTTGTCACTTACGTTATTTTGGCGGTTACAAAAATAAGTGAATGTCGTTTATGTTGAAATTGACGAGACTGTATTTCTGTAACTGTTGCTATTTTTGATTTAATATTTTACAAGACAACGTGTCGAAGGCCGTACAACAATTCTGCATAAATATGCCGGTTACGTTATTTGCGTGATTAGGGCTCGATATGTAAATTTTTGTTGTTCAAAAGTTTTGTTAAGTTAGTTAAGAATTCCCAACTTCTTGAACTATAAATTATATACATATATATATAGGATGCTTTAAAATTGAAGCATATTGATTAATATTTATAAATTTTGCGAAATATCATTGACAAAATCAAAGATTTGCTAAAAAAAAAAAAGATGAAAACATATTTCGATACTGCAACCTGGCGCTATAAAAATTTTTCTTTATTTATTTTTATTTTATTTTTTCTACTAGAACTAATACTTCAAGGACGAATTTTTCTGATGTATTGCATGGCGGCGCTGCTAGAGAAATACGATATGGAAACGAGTTAAGAGAAAGCAGTACTGTGGACATACTTTTCCAACACAGAAATTGGTAAGTGAGACTTTTTGATTCGAGCCGCCATTTGAAAGTAGGAATTTCATATATAATGAACAGTGCGATTCACATGTAAATCGACCGAGACATACATATTTTATGTTAATCAAGATCTTAGTGTTCGCCAAGCGAGTTCTTAGATTACCCTTAGATTGTCCCATCCTATCAACCTAATCGAGTGAGTCAGTAGACTTATCTACACTGATGTTAGCCATCTCCATTACTCGATTGAATATCTTCAAAATAGTCTTTAAAGCGCAGGGCAATACATGAGAATTGTAGTCCACTTTCAGTCAGATATACATCTGTGAATCATATGAACTGCAATATCTCTTACGCCGTTTAAAAAAGCAAACTTAATAAGTACATACTTTTTTAGACTTGATGAATACGATCAGTTTATCGTACATTACACTGGATTTCCATAACGAACTTGTTGAAGAGTAAATAGCATGGGACAGCAATCCTGTCAGTGCATGCAAATCTTAAATGGAACATACTTCACATGTTGCACTTCTACTATCTTCAAGAAATTTTTTAAAAATATACAAAAGTTAACGGTCTCTTCATCAGTTGCCATTAGCACTAAGGAAGTACTGCTTATTCAAACAAATGATTAACCCTTTTTCATATTAACAATAATATAAGGCAACCATCATACAGGTATTTGATTTCTATTGTACGACGAATCTTACGGAGTTCATTTTCAAGAAACATTATTAAGCTAATACGTTGTTCAGACATGCATCTTTCTTTATTGAGATTTCTGCGTCATTATTGAGCTCAATTTTCCATACAAAATGTAAATTAAGTTATTGCGCAATAAGACGAAATTGTAATAGATATTGAGTAAAACTTGAAATGCAATCCTTCTCACAAGTATATTTAGTGGGACGTCTGTTCAGTGAAAAACAAAATCTCTGTACTATGACAAGCCAAATGACAAAATAGTACATAAAAAAAGCAAAAAGGAAAAAGAGATGACCAGCGAATTATATCTCAAAACGTTGTTTTTTTCAGCTGTGAAATGCTAATTGAGTAATCTAATTTGACTGAACTGTAAGCTGCTCTAGGAGCGGTATGTATTCTATTCTGTATTTATTACCTCATAAAATATTATAACACTTATGCATACATATACATATATGTATGTATGTGTATGAAAAATGGATAATTTTTAATTAAAATCTATTGTTTTCCATAATATATTATATCACTTTCCTATAATATTTTACAAAAAAAAAAAAAAACTTAATCGCTTAAGTGGTAGATAGAGCGGTTGAATATTAACGTCTATGTCAAACGATATTTTACACTCAGTTGCTTTGTTGATAAGTAAGAAAAACGTAGTCCTACACGTAATTCGGTAACGACTGCAGGCAGATTAATTGCAAATATGCTTTGGTTCGTTAAGCCGGCGTCATCAGGTTTTTAAAATTAATGATGATTTGCTATCGGAACAGAAGTGTTGCCCTTTCGGTGGCTAACATTTTCTACAGTTTGCCAATACCTTTAAAAAGTTATGCATTTTTTATTACCACAATGGTACAAAATATTTGACACTTAACATTAACAATAATAATAATAATAAACAAACAATAATAATAAATTCTGTTTATAAATCTCTCCAGAACCAGAACAAAAGTTCTTATTTGTATGAAAAGGTATTTATCAAAGATGTAAAACAGGTCAGTATCTCACCTCAGCTAGAGGGTCAAATATGTTGCATATTTTGCCAGTTGTTGGTGCAACATATTTAGAAAGGAACGTGTTTGGTTTTTAGGATGTTACATACTTTTTAGAATGTAATATAATAAAATAAATATCTACATATCGTAACGACGAAAAAATCGAAATGACCACTTTAGTCCTCACAATATACATATCGAGCCTTTGGTTCAATACCGTCGTAACTTGAAATTTGAATTTTTTGAGCTGGGTATGCAGAAATGATCTTTGGGGAAATGTATATCTCAAGGGAAAAAGATTATGGTGCTATCTCTAACTGTTCAGATTCTACAGCTACAAATGTCTTTATTACCTCCAGCTATTTCCAACAATATTTATTTGCAATAATGAAATATTTCCTTTGTGAAAAGAAATTTACAAACAGAGAACATTACAAAACATGCCTCTCTATTTAAAAACTTGTAAAAAAAAATAACTTTAGTAAACGATGGCTCAAAACTTCAAATGCAATTTTCTCAGTTCACGATTTTTAGAATTACTACGGTATTGCACCAAAGGATCGATATGTTAATATTTATATTTCTTTAAAGGCCATTATGACAACCTACGAATAATTAAAGTTACGATGTAATAGGACAGATACATAATTTGTGATTATTACAAGTTAACTTTAATTAACATAAAAGTGTCTGATAAATTACCGTCAGGTTTGTCTTACAGGTAACTTTTTTGGTAAACTTTAAGAATTTGAAGGTGCCATAATATATTCTACGCAACATATAACTTTACCAACAGCTATATGTTCTGCTCAGTTTACTCATATTTGTCTTAAACTAAATTTAACAAAAAGAATTGTTTTTTTAAAAACTGAAAATATGTATAATCAAAAGTCGGTAATTGTGACAATGGAAAAATTATACATAACACTTATTTTATCGGACAGTTGTATTAAAGGATGAAAGGTAAAGGTTACTTTATCCTTAAATTTAATTAAAGTTAGTAAAGTATTAATAATTACACTTATTGCAAGTCCAGTTTAGTGAACTAGCTCAAAAAGATAGCCTATGTGACAGAAAATTAAAAAATAGGAAAAAAATATAAAATAAAAAAGTTGGCGGCAATCCATATTTAATTTACCGAGTTATGGACCTCAGCAATTTTCCTAAATTAATGCGATTCTCCAATACATTTCTCCACGTAGGTATATGGCCAATATTGATAACATTTGGAAGATATTTAAAATACCTATCTTTCCAAATATTGAAGATTTATTTAAAAATGCTCTGATATTGCAATAAAAATAAAATTACATAAGAAAACCGGATTCGCCAACTAAAGTACTGCTGCATGATCGGCCTTCGGCCGCGCGCAGTGATTTTCTCCTCTATGATATAACAAACAGCGGCTTAGCTTCAGCATGACCGGCCAGGCACAGAACCTGGAACCGAAAGCGAATAGCTATTTTAAATTAGTAGGTATACTCCTTTTTAAGAAAAAAAAAAAAGCCGGCATGAAGACTTAAGCCGCACTCAAGGATTTTGTCCGCCATTATATCTACTAAATTTTGGTATATTTCTTCTCAACAGCTTTAAAATGGTACCCATATAGATCACATACATATATGAAAATAATACCCTTCATCCACAAACTTGTAATAGAACTTCACAGGCCCATAACTCGGAAAATATGTGTTGTCGCCAACTTTTTTATTTTTGTTTTGTTTTTGGAACTGCTTCACTAAACTGGACTTAAGACCAGATTTTTTTTCTTAATACAGAAAGCAACTACGAATGTGTGTAAAATTTCATTCACTCACCTGAGAAGCCGACGGATAACCACCATATCCAAATTGCGTGTAGGCTGCCATTTTCAATTATTACTCAATATTTTATATTATTATTTGGAATATTGCACTTTTAGTAACTATTTCGTACAATTGTTTTAGTAAATTTTTTCTCAAAAGAGGTATTTTCCTAGTTTCTATTTTAATTTTCTTTCCCCTTTTTTGTTTTGTTCATCGAACACTGTCAAATACTCTTATTGTATACTTCACTTATTATTATTTTTTTCTTTAAACAACATCTTTTGTAAGAATTCTTGTATTTTATTATAAAAATGTCAACATCTCAACACCAACAAAAATACAAAAGTCGGGACAGACTTTAAAAACATTAAAAAAAAACTGTTTGCAGCACAAACAACACGTTTGTTTGTTAGTTAGTTAGTTTGAATAATTGAACTCCAACCACAACAAAAATATTGTCAACTTCACGTACGAAATACTGTTAACACTGCGTGGCGAACGTGTACAGGAAATTTTAGTAACCATCCGTTAAATGATGAAAATTCTGTGTTCACAGCTAACAGGTCAAACACATACTCCTCAAACGTACAAGGTTACAACACACACATAGTTTGACAACATGAAATGGTTTGTTTTTTGTTCTTTGCCTTGATATTTTTGGTTTTTATTTTATGTACTTATTAGAAAGACGGTTTCTACGTTAGGTTTGGCATTATATAGCAAAGAAGCTTTTTATTGAAAAATATCCCGCTGAGCATTTGTGTCGAAAAATTCCTATAGACGCACGTTTTAATTGTATTAAATGTTTACAAACCGCTTGCATACGACCAAGCATTGTAGCTTCTGCGCACTAACGATGTTAATCAACAGACCGTCCAACCTGAACTGGTTGCATTGCAGTAACAAACATAATGAAAATTCCATTAAACTAGTAAAACTACAGGGAATAACAAAAAAGAACTTTTTTTTATAATTCTTTCTCTTTTCGAGCCAACAAGGCTGAAAAGCATTGAAAAGAGATGACTTGAGCTAAAAGTCCAATAAGACAGACAAGTTCTTACAAGACCAAGCACACAAGAAACAAGTTTATTTCTCCTTATGTAAATATTAGAAATTAACTCCACCCTTCAAAAGCATAAACTCTCAGAGTGTAATGAAATGCTGGTACTCGCTGCTTAAGGAACGAGTACATGACATCAGCGAATTCACTAACTCATTCTCTACTCTTCCTTCTTATTGTTTTATTTTTTTTGACTTTTGATATCAACAAACACCCCATCTCATGCCCACATTCAGCACGAATAGAAAGGAATAAAAAACACAATTTTTCTATAAAACACTCCTATGTTTTTGTTGCTTTCATATGGGAATTGTTGTGATGTGGGGTATGTTTGAATGTGTGGGCAAGTGTGTCAATGTTTGTTTCTTCAGCCAATGAAATGCTTTCATTTTACCGTTTTCATAGGCAGGTGTTATTGTTTGCTTGTTGGTACTCTTGTTAATGTTGTTGCAATTTTTTATTAACAGTTTGTTTGGTTGTTGCTGCTTTAGTTGGCACACAATGAACGTTTGTGGTTTAACAACCATTAATTTATTTTTGAAACTCACACCAACTGTTTGTTGTTATAATTGTTATGGTTGTAGCATTTGGTTTTGGTGGCTTCTTTTTTATTAAAGGGTTAATATATACATATGTTTGTATGTATGTATCGTAGTACATACTTTTAATTTTGTCTTTTGCTTTTCTTCTAGACACGCCTCTCTTGAGAAAAGGTTTTCTTTCCCCATTTAAAGCATTTGTAAAGTTTTTATTGTTCCAAGAGCGTTTTGTTTAATTCATTAATTTATTTGCCTTCAGATCTTGCATTTTACTTTCGATGTGCCATTTTTTTGCGTTTGTTTTCTCAATGTTTTCAAATAAAATTTTTTTTTTAAATACGTATGACTTAACACTCACTCTTTTCTCTGATCGTTTTTTGTGGCTTTGTGGTGAAAAGTAAAATTTACAAAATTACCAACAACTTTTAAATGAACACAAAAAGCAACAGTTCTTAAATGAATTAAAACAGTTGTTAAAATAGAATAAATTCATTAATAAATTGTTATGTTTTGTTTTTGATAAATGTTGTGGGTATTTGAGTTAAACTTCTTCATGCAACATTGTTGTAAATAACAGATTAGTTGTTTAAATATACCAAAATCAGTGTGTGGCTTTATAATAATAAATTTTAATACTATCTAATAATTAATTACATTTTTATTTAAAATCATGAAAATTGTTGATGCATTTTGGCGGAAACTAAAGATTTAGGACACATACTTTATTTTAATTAACTTCTTAAGTTTCTTTCTTCTTTGAAAGCTTATTGTACATACATACATACATACATAATTACATTGATACATACATACATATGTGTGTACGTAATATGGCCAATGTTTTGAAATAATTTGTCTCTTAATATCCACGAGTAATTAAAACTTAGTGAAATTTCCAGTGACTGCAATATTTTTAACTGAATTCATGAAACGTAATACGTATAGGTATCTTCTGTATTTTTTTAATAACAAAAATAGTTACTCCGTGTGGTAGCTGGTTAGTTTTTTAAAATATTTTTTTCGAGATCTAGAAATTTTGCAAACTTTACGAAGGAGTTGTTTTATATGTAGTTATATACAGTGTAATCTCGATATTTCGTAAACGGCGGTCATTCGGACAATTATGCCTCTATTGCGGTTTACAACTCAAATCAGTTGAATTTTGGATAAACGTATGGGCAGATATGGAAAAAATTTGCCCAAAACACGTAACCAATGAATTTTATACACTTTTTTTATTATTTAAAATATGTCTGATTTGAAACAGGTCTTTAACTTAAATAAAATATCATCGGTTTTCAATAACTTATTATTACTTCAACTCATTTTGACTTTTATATCCCACTAACTAATAACTAATTAGTTGCCGAAAATAGTGGTTATGTTTTTTTAGGCAAATATTAGTCATATATGACCATACCTTAAGTTGCACAAATTGATTTTGTTGTTGATTATATTTATCCGTCGCCATTTGTGCAGTTTTTGATGATGATTTGAAGATATTTTCTTAAATTGCAAGTTCTCCCCACATTTTTTTTTGATGGATCGAAATTGCCGTCTGCTACTTCAAATTTGGAAATGCTCAATATACTAAAGAAGTTTTTCAAACTTTTCCTTGAGTTGTAAACCTCAATAGGGGCATTAATTTTTCCCCATTATGGAGTCTGTAATCCAGACATTGTAATTATTTTGTACCAAAATAATCAGGACAACGAACTGTTTTCAATTTTTTTTGCACAAAAACTCACTTTATTAAACTTACACATATCTATGCATGTACCGCCAGGGTGGAAAGGGTTAAACAAGTAAAACTTCGCATTTTAAAAATTAATTATCGCAAGTGTGGCGATGGCTGAATTAGCCTGCACGTTGACCACAAAACCAAAAAAAAAAGTCCTGGGTTCGACACCTGTTTCAGACTAAAATCATTAAAACATATAGCATTTTTTCTGATGTGTATTAGTGTGGCTTCGTGTCAGTTGTTGTCGGAAGATTTCAGTGATAGCAATCCACAATCACATATCAGGGTGCCCTCTTTCGTCGGTATTGTGTAGCACCGGCGAAGTAAAATAATTACTAAAAATGGCTACTAAAATTAAGCTTCAAACTTTAATTCTTCTCCTTGACAGCAGAGGCGCTACAACACTGCTATAAAAATCAAATAACGTGCAAAAGCAGAGTTGTAATATAGTTAAGCTTCACCTTCTGTCATCTCTCTCACTATCCCTTTCCTCTAGTTCCAGCACAATGTATCGCATGTGTAGGGTTCATCTCCTGAGTGCTGGTCCAAGATAAAAAATAATAGTTTACTATTATTTAAAGACTAATAACAATAATTTGTCAAACCATTTATAGGGAAAGTGACTGTTGAATATAGCCGATGAAGTCTTTTGGTTTAGTATTATAAAGAAATCATTTACACTTTTTTCAATATAATTTCAAAATGATGAAAACTTAATGACATAAAATAAGTGTTAATCGAAGGTGCTGATGGCGGATCAGTAAAGTAAGTAAATTTATTTCTTTATATGAAGAATATTTCATTGTATTGATGAAACACTTTCATTGCATTTATGACACTTTAATTTGTATTTTTAAAACATCATAAAATTACAAATATAGAACATTTTTAAGCAAAATAACTGCAAATTTAATTAACTTCAGCAAATCGTCTACATTAAGTAGAACGAAATCATGCAGTTTAATTATATTTCAACATAAATTTATTAAAAATAAACCTCGTTTAAGTTATGCAAATATATATTTATATAATAAATTATGAAAAATTTATGAAAAGATTGTAAGATTTCATGTATCAAATGTAGGTGTTCATTGTATTAATGCAAACTGTCGTTATTATAGTGAAGAACATTTAATGACACCTCTTTATTATATTTATGAAGTATTTTTTGCAGTGTATGGATGGCTCCCAATTAAATATGTAAGAACGTCTTAGTTGAATTCGTTTTGCAACATAATAAATTATTTTTACGATTAAGAAAGAAATGATATATTTAGTGCAACAATAAAACTACGGTTTTTAAGTTTTCTCATCTCCTCTGCATGTTAAGAACTACTTTTATCTGTACTGAATACTTAATTGCTATTAGTGTTAGTTTCACTGCCACATCCCTCCCTTTACAAAAAGTTATTATTATTCTTGTTTTTTTTATTATAAAAAATATTTTGACATGACAACAAACAAATCATTTTAAATTATGTTTTTTTTTTCATTTATTAGCCAGAACTGAAATACTGGCTGACTGGCTGACTGACTGACTATTTTCATTGTACAACACTCAAAGAAATGCATTAAATAAAAGAAGAAGCACTGAATCTGAAGGCTGAAAACGTAACGAAAATGAAGGTAATTTTCATAAAAACCACAGTGACAGATGTTGCAATTAAAACTGTATAAAAATGACTCAATTTCGAATGGTACTGCGATTCAATTAAAATGACAACGGCAAAAAAAAGTACCCTGATCTTGAAGCCAGGACATGAATACAAAAACTGCAATGAGGGTTTATACGATTGTGGATAATTCTATGGCACAACAATTTTAAATGGATGTGTGACAGTTTTTACTTAATATTATTATTACTGTTGTTATTATTGTTGCTCTTTACTGTTGTTGCTATTGCTGCTTTTATATAATATTATTTCCAATTTCGTTTTGTTTTCTGCAAACATACATACATTACTTACATAAATACATACTATGCATACATATGTATGTGTTGTAACAAAAATATGGAAACAATTTTTATTTGAAGGGCAAAGCAAGGCATCATACTCATCGCCACATACATACATCGGCAGGCTGGCTGACTACAGCTACTGAAAAATGCCAGGTTGAGGAAGGAAGAAAGTAACTGAATGTTGAGTATAAAATTTAATGCAAAACGCATAGACACAGACTTGTTTTGTTTATTTATAGAAAAATCAGGTCGCGCAACATGACAGGCATGAAAACGAAATAGAAAACCAAATGTCATTTTTTCCTGACACATGACACATCAATTGTCAAAATACAATTAAACTTTTGCCACTGATAGTTTAACGAAAATTTGACTAACTCACAAAATGACAAGTGATTTTTTTTTTGCTTTGCTTACTTAATCACACAGTGGGTGTTGCTGATTTCTAAGTGGCAAATGGCTGATATTGAAATTATTTAATCTACTGCAAAAAAAGGTCAACTAATCAGCCGTATGTTGTAGAAAATAAAAAGAAACAAACAAAAACAACAAAACTTGCGGCTCTTGCTTTCTTTGCTTCTCTCCAGGATATTGTAACCACAAAAAGGGAGAGTAAACAGAAATCATCATCATCATCATCATGGTCGTCATGAAATTAAATAAAATCTCATAAAAAATCATTACAAAGTCAACACTCTTGAACTTCACAGCTGGATAAGTTTTATGTTTGATGTGTTTGTTTGTTTGTTTGTTTTTTTTTTCTCTCAGATTTCAGTTGATATTTTTTCATTTGCCTTTTGCCTCTTGCAACTGGCGTGTTAGAAAAAAAATTACGTCCTTGCGGAAAGACGCCAACACTTTTTGTTTGTGGTCATTTGTAACTTGTTTAACACTTAAAAAACATTAATAAATACAACAATGTTTGTTTGTGATTACAATGGCTGTAACAGTATTAGGGGCGTTGCATTCGAGTTGACATCTCTTGAAATCGTCACCAAGATATATGGAGATTTTCTCGTAAATATAAATTATAGTTCTGTCAGCGGTTTTTTTATAAAAGAGAAAAAAAAGAAATTTCTCATTATTTCACCAAATATATTTATTACCTCATATGTTTGTTTTTATATTTTATTTATTTCTACAGTATTTGAGAATTTACTTATTACATCAAATAAATAACTCAAACATTTTATTTTCATATTAATAAATATGAATAATGGTTATGAAATGTATTTTAATGCATTAAGTTCAAAAAAGTGCAATTTTATCAGCCACTTTACACAATTTTATAATCCAATTTGCCACCATTGCATATCGGCGGCACTGATTGGCGACTTTGATCGACACATACGGTATTCACATTATCGGCGCATTATTTTTAATTTTTATTGTTTGTCATTGGTGCAATTTCGGCGTCTATCGCCACACTTTAAAAAATGATGTGCGCCGAAAATGTTACTTTCCGCCGATAGTGGAAGCTTAACAGTATAATATATTTTATTGAATTATTTTTTTCATTCTAAATATAAAAACCTACAGCCATCAGTTGACCGCTGCAACTTGTTAATACAGTATTGTAAAAAGCTCAAGACCGTCTGTTTACACTTTACACGCAGAAAAAGATAGAAAATCTTTACATTTGACTACATTAAAATCTTTTCTTCTATTCGACTGAAAGTACTGTTGTTGTAGCTTTTCAGTATTATTAAGTAATGTGCGCAGCATAGTTTTTTTTTATTCGGATCAATATGAATATCTTCTTAAATTTATTCCCAGTACCTGTCCAGTCTTGCAATTTTATTGCTGTAATTTAAAAAATCTACTTTGAAATTGCATTATGAAATCCACATTATGGAATTTTAGTTTTGATATTTTTATATTTCTTACGCCTTTTTTTACCTGCAATCCCAATACACCTACATCAAACTTCAGACTGAATAGTGAGATGTGCAAAGCAGAAGAGAATCTTCTCACCACTCTCGCCGACAACCTCAAGAATTGCTGCAACTAAAATTACAAGTGTGGACAGAGAATCAGTTTGTTATTCAAAGTTGCCATAAAACATTAACTTTTCAATGTTAAAATTTTTTTATTTTAATCCGTTGTGCTGCAACTCTGCCATCGTTTTAAATATTCGAACGTCGTTACTAATTTTCAACTTGAAAATATTTTATTTAAAAAATTTCGTCATTTTGTGGTCTTGTTACCCAAAAAAAAAAACATTATTTTTATTATTTATTTTGTTTAACATGTTTTCTCATTTGTGTTGTACAATAAACACCGTGAAGTACTTTTTTGTTTTCAACACGAGCCTCCCCCTGGCTCCCATCCCTGAGCTCCCATTCCCTTCGTATACATTTTAGTTCATATATTTAATTTTTTGTGGTTGCAGTTGTTTTCTTTTTTTCATGTTTCATCTAATGGCCCGCCCGCATAGTGCTTGTGCCATACGTGTGACGTTTTCTCTTGTTTTCTGATTTTATATGTTTGTGCGTGTGTGTGTGTGTGTGTGTATGTGCTTTAATACTCACGTTAATTTTACGCACAGTTTTACACTTTTTTATAGGTTAATTCGTTTTTATGCCAAATAAATGGTTGTCATAAAAAAGCAACACGAGTAAGTGACAGTATTGTCGAATTTTTTTATGAATGAATTGGAAAGGAGAAAAATTCCATGCATCAGTATGTATTTACACACATACGTACCTTAGCGCGTAAAATTATACATATACTTAAATAGTTTTGAACTCTATTATGATCTTTTTTGGCAATACAGTAGAAGCTCGAAAGAAGTTAAGAATACAGAAAAGTTAAGCACATTTCAGTCACCACACAGGACTCTACAAAGTTAAAGGCTTCTTAATTTTTTTTGGTTTTGTTTTTATTTTAATTTATTTTTCTATTTCTATTTTCTAGCGACTTCCAGCTGGTATTGGGAAGATTGTTTGACGAGCGCTATAATTTTACAACTCTTTTGTCAATAAACTAAAAAAAATTCTTCTTAAACTGCATAACCCACCTTTGCATTAAATCGGACTAACTCAAAAACTGGGGTGCGGGTACGATTCCCGCCCAGACCCTGGGTGTATCAAAATGGGCCTAAGCTCTATCCAAGTGGAGTGTTCTCCTTCGGTGAGGGTCCGCACCCTAACTTAACTCAAAAACTACTCCATGTAACCACTTCATAGAGCAGCTGAGAAAGTAATTTTAAGACGACGTTGGCGTCTAACAACAAGCAGTTCATTTCAATGACATGGTCCACGACTGCATTAAATAGGACCATATTTGTAACCAGTCCATTAATTATTATTCACAATTATTGTATTTGGCGTAGTCTTGTATTATAACAACTTTCGTGTCGTAGTGTTCAATATATTGGAGTTTTTCGCCAACCACAGTACCACTTTTTAAAAACCCTAGACTTTCGCCATGAAAACGCCTAACACAACAAGGGTGAATGATCTTGTATTAGTATTCGTGCTTTTTTTTAATACGAGTAGTACTCAGTCAATTGAGTTGCCTGCCACCAATGGTGAGATAGAACGGTGAACACAACAGAGACATGTGGTAACATATCTGTTGTTAATTAGAGGCGCATTAACTTTTAAGCTAAAGGAGAGTAATTTTGTTTTTCATTTTACTATTCCGAGATTGTTGTTGCTCAAAGAGCTACGAAGTGGAGTGATGTAAACTACATTAGCATCAGAAAAATTTTCAAGACTACAGCGTGGTATGAACCCACAACTCTTTGGCACAAGTAATAAAATAATTTATAATTTAATGTGTTGTTGGTCTGTTAAATTATTTAGAAAATGTTAGAAAACAGAATTGCAGCGAAAAATCATTGATTTTAATTTATTTAAGCACTAAAGTTAAAGAACATCGCTTCCCAGTATTATCAAGTGCTTAACGAAACTTCAGGCAGACACATTTAAATAAATATTTTAAATTCTTTGAAACAGGTGTTTCGTCTTACAAACGTTTTCTTTTTCACTTGAACATTTGTGTGTGTGTGTGTGTGTGAGTGTGTGTGTGCGTTCAAATTAAAATTAAAAGTCCTGTGCAAGGACCGGGAAACACGTATTATTGAAAATAAAGTGTCAATCAAAATGAATCGCATAACACATACATAAATGCAAATGTCAAATAAAAGTGACATAATCCCACTTGGGAAGTAAACTAATCTCAGCTAAGCTGCTGAGTTTCAAAACAAAAAAGATGCGTGAAGTAAATTCCGTTGAGACTTAAACACTATGACCGCATAAGGAGAAATTTTCAATGGAAAAAATCACCATAAGGTTACCAAATAATCGCTCAAGCAAACCATAACACAAGGAAGGGCAAGGGATGGGAAAGGGAAGGGAAGGGAAGAGGGTGAATAAAACAAAAGAAAAGAAAAAAAAGAACATTATTAAATCTCCTGCACAAGGGTAAAATCTCTATTAACTTAAATTCCCCATTTGCAAAATATTTTTGGAAGGCAAGAAAGGACAAATAGGCAGAGCAGTAAATTGCAGTAAACGGCTCCGGTTGTGCCATATTCTGATTATTTATTTATGATGGTTCATTGACACCACACACAGCAGCCGCCGTTATTGAATGTTATTTAATGTGTTGATAATGATGTTTAAATGGTATTTCCAAGATTTTGGCTGATACATTAAAACAAAAAAAAAAACAAAAATTGGAAAAAAATACACACGCACTGAAGCGCTGATATGGTTTTATTTCGTGATGAGTGGCTTTTGCGTTCTATTCAATGCAATTTAATATATGTGAAACATAGTGTGTGTGTGTGTGTGTCCGTACGTGTGTGAATGTATGGAAAGGTGGAGGGAGGGCTAGGCAGTTTAAGATACGGATTACGTTCAAGAGCAGCAAATTGAGTGTGGAAAATGTAACACCTGATATTTTGTTTGTACTTCTTGTCATTGCACCCCTCCCCACCACCTCTATTGCCAGCAATTAAGGCATTAACAGCAGCAGGCAGCAGAAAACAACAAGTGTATCAAATAATAATTGGGGTAACAGATTATTGGATTAAATTTGAACATCGACTAGTGTGAAAAACATCATAAACAAATTAACAATTGTTGTAAAAAAAAAACTATTAATTTTTAATGCAAATACTAAAAATGTTAAAAATAAATAAATTAGGAAATGCTGCAATAAAAGTTTAATTTGTTTTTAGAGCTTTTGTGTCAATGAATGTGTGAATGATTGTGTCTCATTGTTGTTCAAGAAGATACGGAAAAAATGTGGGCATTTTTTTTTTGTTTGCCTTTAAGCTGACATTTGGAATTTTTTAAAAATCGCGCACTTTTTGTTCAAGTAACACAAACGTAATACCTTGAGATTTTAACACGTGATCTTAATTTTATTTTTGCTAAAGGCAATTGCAACTTGTGTGGCCAACTGCATTGAATCGCAGACATTTAAAAATTTTTAGCAATCATTGATTACATGGCTGGATCAGTTAATAGTGTTTGATTAGCTGTAGAGCAGAGGTGAACAAACAACGATTTGTAGAGCATGCTGATCGAGTAGTCATTCATTTAGGCAATGAAGCGCATTCATTAAATGATCTGCATTATGTTAATGGAGATTATCATTAATACAATGAACGATTTCATTGTATCAATTTACACTTTTTTTAAAATTTTTCAGTTTCATTATATTTCTGAAAAATTTGGCATTGTTTAAATGAATTTTTTTTTGTCTATTTTTGTCAAATATAAAAAAAATTACATTTTTAGTTGCTTTATGCATTTAATTTGCCCAACATATATTGTTTAATGTTTTTCCACCCAAAAAATTTAATGTCATTAATTCTCTTTTTTGGCTAAATTCTTTTCAAAAAACAAGCCGACAATATGGTCATGTTATGCCGAATTTAGGAAAATGTGTGCCGGCAAAATCGATGCATTTTAGGAAATAAATAAATTACTCAAATTTAGGCAGATACTATTGAAAAAGAGTTGAATTATTCGAAAATAATACCAACTACTGCACTGTAATAAGTGGTATTGACCACAATAACACGTTTACCTTCGTAAGGGCATCGGTTAAGAAAAAGTACACTTCATGACGCAATAAACAAGGTGGCATTACTACGGCAACAAATACAACATTACAAGAACAACAAAATTAATTTTTTAAATTAAATTTAATTAAATCCATACATATGTATGCAGTTTATGCAATTAGTTGAAATTTTACTGCAGTCAAAATTACATGTGATTGTTACATACTAAGAAACAAACTAAATCCAAGATAAACTTGTGAAGCACACTGACAAATACTAGCAGAACGGAACAACATACTGTTTTCGAAGGCTGCTACACTTTCATCTGTAGCCTTCTTCGTGTTTTGTCTACTGTGATTGTTTCCTAGTAACTATGACATGTAATTTTGACTGCCTGTATGTGAACGATCACACGCAATTTACAAAAATTTTTAAATTTCAACTAAAAAGAATTTCTGTTGATGCAAAGACACCAGTCAATAATTATCCAAAGTACGCACGATATAAATTTTTCAATAGTTATCCTCATTTCATCAAACATTTGCCCTATCTGATCGTAATTTAACTATTAAAATAATCTCCTTCGTCGGTATTGTGTTGCACCGGCGAAGTAAAATAATTACAAAAAACCGCTTCTACAACGAAACTTCAAAATTTAATGCGTCTTCTTGACATCAGCTCTGCTATAAAGAGAGAAAACTTGCAAACGCAGAGATGTATGATAATGAAGCTTTACCTCCTGTCATTTCTCTAACTATCCCTTTCCTCTAGTTCCAGCACAATGCATCGCATAGGTAGGTGTCATCTCCTGAGTGCTGGTCCAAGAAAAAAAAACTAAATAGAATTATATTAATTTACTATAAAACTTCCTTGTTGTCAGATAGGATGTTTTATTTGAAATTTGAAAACGTTTTTTAGTGCCAATTGTACGCATGACATTGAAATAAGCTGTCTTATATTCACACACACATACACCTTCAGTTCCAATAAGAACTTAATTTTATTATAATTAAATTATTATAACCTAAATTAATAATTCTCAGTATGAAATTGTAAAAACCGCATAGATTTCTCACACCAGTCTATCGCAATTACAAGTCGCAATGAAGAATCCAAATAGCATCCATTAAACAACAACAAAAAGAGATAATGATAACGAAAATGTATTCGTTGTACTCATTTCTGGGTGCTACATGGACAATTGCAATTTCTCACCATTGATCATCATATTTCGGTCCATTCGTTCATGTTTGTTGTTGCTGATTCTGTTTATTTTCCTTTTTATTATTATTTTTTTTTTTAATTCTTATTGGCCAAACATGAAATTCAAACGTTAAGTTAAATGAAAAAATAAATCAAAAATCAAAGAACGCCATTTTAAGACAACCCGTTTAAACGTATGTATGGTTTTTTTTTGCTTTGATTTTACGAGTATGTTTTCTGTTTTTTGTTTTTTACAAACTTGAAGTTTTTTCTTGATTTGTGCATTTAATTTGATTTGTTTCGTTACTATCAGGCGCCAGACCATGTTGTGTTTTTATTTCTATATGATGAAGATTGTTATTTTCTTAAGCCATTTTAGTTGAGCCTTCATTGCATTCAGTTACATGTATTTTCTGGGGTTTTAGGCTTGTCTTCAAAAGCGCCATTGTAGCATGTCATAGAATTTTTAAATTATTTAGTGTATGTCCAGTGATTTTCTATAAATTTTGTCATGAAGAAAAGGCAATAGCAAAAAAGGCTTCATTGGCAATTACGAAATAATTTTTTTTAATATATTTTTAAAAAAAAATTTAAATTATTAAATGATGTAATTTATTATTTTTTATTTATACAGAATAAATTATAATTACAGTGTAACCTTGGTTACCGCAACCCTCGATAAGCGCTACGCATCGATAACTGCAACCCCTCGATAATCGCAACACCCAATTCTTAACATGGGTGACTCTGTAAACGCAACTTTTCAAAAAACAAATCCTCAATTAACGCAATTTTGTAAACAAAGTTTAGTTTTATTTTTAAATTTAGTTTTTTATAATTAAAAAAGTATGTCATCTAAAAAAACACAGTCGAAAATTGCACTCTTTTTTCGTTAAAAATATAAATTTACATAGAATGTATACTTTTTTTTATTTATTCTAAATATAGTTTTGTTTTGATTCTTTATTTTAATTCAATAAATGTATGTGTTTTAAAAGTTAACTTTCGTTTTTTAAATAAACCTTTTATTTGGTTTTCAATAATATTTTTAATCGAAAAACAGGAATAGAAATTTTTGACTCGGTTTCCGCAACAGCCCAAAATTTCTATTGGTTGCGTTAGTCGAGGTTACACTGTATTTATTTATTTATTTGTTGTATGGTTAAGATCTTGAACCAAATTTTTTAAAAAGCTCCCCTGTTTATAGAAAAAATTCCAAAAAACCTTTGAGAATTACCAAAATACATTTTTTATGCGATTTCAATATATTTAATTTTTCTAAACAATTTTAAAATGGAATTTTAAACTTTTTTTTTTTTTTTAATTTTTTGAACACAAGTCAGAAAATTAAATCGAATAGAAAAAACTAATTGTATTATAAAATAATTTAGTGCAGAAGTGCATATCATTTACCATAATGTAACTAAACCAGGTGGCTTCATTACGTCAGGTGATTATTTTTTTCTGCTTAAGTTTGCGACATAAAATGTCAAAATTCTATACAAACACATTTGTGTTTAACAGTTTTTATTATTAACAAAAATTGACAAACAATTAAATTGGCGTAATTTTTTTTGCAATCGGTATTTTGTTTAAAAAAAAACAATATATTATTTGTGCTTAAATTTTTTCTGCCATTTTATGTCGCATTTATGTCGCAAAGCACAAACACACGAACGTCTGTAAAAGCTTTAATGCTGCCACCTTAATAATTGGATCATGTTATTTACTATCTGGAAGCCATCATTTTTTTTTTTATTTTACAAACAATATTATTTAAAATTTTTATTTCACATTTGAAATGAAATAATACATACTTCCGCTTAAGCAAAGAGAGCTTGAAACAAGTTTCCAATAAATGAGAAGTTATTCCTTCATTTATTATTTTTAGTAGCCACAGAAAAAAAGTAACAAGAATTTATGGTAAGGAAACTGAAATTATATTACGAAGATGCAATAATTCATTTGCATACTTGGTTCAAATTCATTTCTTCCATGACTTGACATAAAACCGGATAGAAAGATTTGTCCCTGTGAAATGCTTCGTTCGTACATACGTGTGCATGTATGCGTTTGTTTATTGCTAGAATATCTGGTTGGTTAGTTAAAGATGTTGCTGCTGTTGCAGTTTTAACAATTGACTATAAATTTTTTTTTTGCATACAGATATGATGACAACAACACATGACATTTGGCAACAACTTGAAATGCAACCGAAAGATACAATCCCAATCAATGAATGCATCAGCTATACAACACACATAGTAGTATCTACTTACATACATATATTGTACTGCTGCTAGCATCAATATCTTATACTGGCTTGAAGAACCGAATATATATTTGGGGTACTCACAAGCTGTGCTATTATGTTATAATGCAATAATTTCCTAATATTTTAAAATATTTTAAAACTGTTGCTGTTCGTTTTTAAATAAAAATCATTCTCAATTAATAAGACCTTCTGTGTTAAGTAGTCAGTGGAAACGCTGTTTCTCACACAAACTGGTTATTATTTAATTTTTTCGTTTTTTTTTTGGTACATGCATATTTGGTACAAAAATGTTAATTTTAATATTTAATTTTGATATTTAACTGATTCGAAGTTGAAATATCGTAATTATTATCTTGAAACATACGACTTTATGGCCCTTTGTGAACCTCCCAATTGGTACATATGTACTTTTAAGTAGATGTGCATGTTTATGAAAACAAAATCTCAGTTTGTGAAAAAAATATAAAAAAAAAAAAATGCGGAAACATTATGCTTCACATGTGCGATTCTTGAGGGATACGATTTAAATGTTTTCCTTAATTACATTTGTAATTAAAGTTCTATAAATTATTATCTCATTGAGAAATATTAACTGAAATTGTCAAAAATTACACAGCGACACATCAAAAGAGTCTATAAGACCCTGACGTTTGAAATCGGATCAGTTCTATTCATTTTTCAATAGGCTTGTCATTGCCAAGTGTTCTTTTTTCTCATGCCTATTCCTTTAATCCAAAGTAAGTAAATTTACTTTCTTGAAGTTGTTTAGCATCACTGCAATGGAACTTCCTAATTTCTACTCCTACGGAACTATATAGTATATACGAGTATATGTATATATAGACTTGTGAATGCATATCTTTAAGTAAACACTTATATTCGTATTTATATTTAAGAGAAAACACAAGATAAGAATTAACAAACCAAATGAAGTGTATTTTTTTTTGATGTACAAAATGTTTGCAATTGAAATGTACAAAATATTTTTCGATCTTCCCTAACTATGTACGTATGTACATACCACCACACTTTAAGAAGTCTTTATGCCTTAATATTTGCTATTTGGTTTAAAATATTTATGCAAATGATAAATGACGACATCTCAACAATTTTCACATTCACGTGCATACAAGCCAATCGTACACATGTGGCAAATCGAAAATGAAATTAACACAAGTTTCAAGAAGATGATTTCGAAACCATAACAAAATACTTTTAGAAATAAACAACAGAGATGCAGTTGCATCTGTTTGTGACTTAAAATTATAAGTACAGAGTAAGTAAAAATAGTGGAAGTGCTAATGCTGATGCTTAAGAGGACCATGTTAAAAGGGTTCTAATAAAAAAATAAAAGAAAACGAAATAATAGCGTAGTTAATATTTTACGTATCAACATCGAGATGTTGCTCCGAAATCCGTTTTTCTGATTAAATTCTTTTTATTCAATATAGTCTGGTGGCAAATTTATATTTTTAAATACGATTATTTCAAAAAGTAATAAAAGGTGCGACGTTGGAATTATCGATTGTGCGAATTTGCCAGTCACGATGTCGCAGTGGTCGAGTGAGCATCGCGCGTTCGCTGTGAAGACATTTTTTAAGAGTAATGATTCTTACGTAATTGCTCGTTTACAATTTTGTTCAAAGTTCGGCATTCGGCGAATAAGTGATGGACCGAGTGTAAATTTAATTCGTTCGTGGGTGCAGAGATTCCGCGCAACTGCTTCTGCTATGAATGCCCCACGGCCAGGGCCCAGTCGATCTTCAAGTACTCCCGAATACATTGAACATACATCAAATCAGTTTACGTGAAAATCCGCGACTTTCAATACGGAAAAGAGTAACCTCACTGGGTCTTTCAAGTGCGATTATTCATGAAATTTTAAAAAAGGATCTGAAGGATCTGGATGACATACTCTTTAAAAAATAAAATCCGCATTTCCATTCTATCGTTCAATGCTCTGAATAAAACGTTATGTCAATTATTACGTGTTTTATTTAAGTTTGAAAATATAAATCTGCTACCAGACACCGTCATACAACCATCATACAACTGTGCTTTGCACGTTTTTTTTATAGCAGAGTTCCAGCGCCTCAGATGCAAGGAGACGTATTTAATTTTGAAAATTTTTTTCAGTACCCATTTTCAAAAATTTTTTTCTTTCGCTCACTTCACTTTTTTAACGCAGTGAATAAAAGTGAATAAAAACAACATGTACAACTTGAGACTACTTTTTAAACTCTGTTCTTTACAATCTCAAAAAATTTCTGTTTTACAATACACTCGAGAGAAAAGTAATACAAGAAATAATGAATTTTTTTTGAAGAATCTATTTAGTTTGTATTGCTTGTATATTTCGTATTTCGTAATTCTCAAACATTTTTTGGGTAGTTCTTGCATAAACATGTGAAATTTCTTATCATTTTTCAACAATTTTGTTAAAGGTCTACTCACGATTTTGCTATTAGCTCCAAATGAAGTGTACATATGGACCAGCTAAACCATATAACAAACATATATAAATAATCGTAAATAATTTTGACTGGCGTTGAATAAAAAAAAAATATTTGCATAAAACAAAAAAATTTTGCCGCAATTTGGCGATTTTTACATTGAGCTCGGCGTAATATCTTAAAATACAGCCGCAAACCCTGAGTCGAAGGACGACAGTAGTAGACTCAACAATTGTGAAAGCAGTATGTGGGTGTGTGTGTGAGTGTGCAGAATTCTAACCATACGTTTGTGTAAACTTTTGTTAGCTTATTATTATTTCATAATTTAATTTTATTCGAAACAAATGCATTTTGCAATTTGTTATTGACGCAATACAAGCAAACGAAGAAAAATGAATTTGACAATTTTGATTGTGATTAAAATGTTTGCAATTTGTATTTGTTTGTCAAGTGGAAAAACCAAATGAAATTCGAACATGGAAAAGATACATACTCGTATATGGATTTCTTATGATGTCGATTTTATAGACGATTTCTTGTTTATTCATGTTTAATAAGTAATTGAAAATCATAAAGACGTTCAGACATAGCGGAATTCAATATTTTATATTTTTGAAATTAATTAAATATTTTATATGTAAGTATGTACATAAGTATTACACAGAAAAAAATTTTACTCTTTTATTTTCAACTAACACATTTAATTAGAATAATATATATTTTCAATTAAAAGTTTAGTCCATTTAATTAAGTTTTTAATTAATTTCTTGGCTCAGTTTAAATAAATAAATAATTAATTTGTTTGCAATGAAATACACAAAATGACTGCTCGTCTTTATTTAAATGCTTATCTGATTGTTTTACTTCATATATGCAACAGTCCTTATGCAAATAGACATTAATATCCAATAAGTATTCGAACTGAATCCCAATTTTTGTTTAAAATTTTCATATACATAGTTTAATTATCTTTAAGAAATGTTTTAAAAACATAAATAAGTACTTAAAATAAAAATAAAAGAAAAATTAATTCTATTAAAGAAATTCGAAGTATAAATTAAATTATAATTGTTGATTTAATCGAATTTATTTTCAATTAAATTTTTAATATGTACATATTTGAAAATATATATAAAAAGAAGAAATATGAAAAAATATATTTATATAAAAACAACAAAAATTAATTTGATTCATGTATATTCACAAGAATATTTAATAAAAAATAGATATCTCTTTTGATATTAACATCTGTATCCCCTTGATTGCCCCTTACCTCCTTGTTAACAAAATTGTCTAAGTTTTGTTGAATTTTTAGAGCTTTCTTTTGCGCATTGATTACCTTGTAACAGCGCCTGAGCTACGATTTTCTTTGCATTTTCTTTTATTTCCATTGATTTTTTTCTTTTCTTAAGTTGTTTTATTGACTCAACCACAGCGCTTCTTATTGAGAACCAAGTTCATACTTGCTAATACGGAACTATGCCTGTAATTATGATTTCAGGCATATGTAGGTATGTAGCGACGCAAATCGGAATTAAAACGATGCTAAACGGATTGACTAATATTTGAAAATCTGAGCTCTAATGTAATTATGTAGGTACATACATATCTGTAGTTGAGGGGTAAACTGCACCAAGTCACATATTGGAATTTGTACAGGAGATGTCAAAAACATGTAGAAAATCGTACATGATTATATCTCTGTACTAAACTTTTGTCTTACCTGGAATATTTTATATAACTCTAATATTTATTTTTTTCTTGCGAAGATAGTTTTACTAAAATATATATTATAAAAATTATTACACTTTACATAAAAAACAAAAATTAATAAGTACAATTGATACTCTTTACCTCCAAGCACTTTCGATTTATTGCCTAAAAATTTGGTTATAAACTACATACTAATAACCACCATATTCATAAAATTTATATTGAATTTTAAATGTAATTTATTTCAAATATTTCTTACAAAATTTTCTTAATATAGATTTTGAATAAATTTTTTTTTTTTTATGAATATGCGCTGGATTTTCATTCCCATATTCGGGGCTTTCTTTTTGTCGACGCTATATTGATGCACGTTGCCAAATCAAATGGACTTATGATTTTTTTATAAAAAAAAAAGAAAACACCGTTAAATTATTAATTTTAAATTGTATTTATACAATATTTTCGTAAATGAAAAACTGCTTATAGTAGGTCAAACACTTGTTATTCAAAAATTACAGAAAATTATAAAATTTTAAAACATTAACTGGTTTTAATATAAAACAGTAAAATAAATCAATTAAAAGGGGGTAAAAAAAATTCTAATGAAATTAAAAAAAAGAATTTTACTTCAACTATTTGAATTCAATTCAATTTTGTCCAAAATAAATTAGTACATTAAAAAAAAAATGTTTATAAAATTTTTTTGCGGAAAATTTTCATTGTACTAATTATTTATTATTAAAATATTGTTGTTTTTTTTTCAATTTAGATAACTTTAAGTCCCACAAAGTTCTTCATTGTTCGTATATTTATTCATGTATATGCAACTCCAGAAAAATAAAATACAACAGAAAAATTGCAGCAACAAAAATTGCAAGTGTGGACGGGGATATCATTCTACACATGTGAACCTGCGTATACTTGAATAAATATACTTTGATCTAGTTATAGCCAATGTTTGAATTTTCGTATATATCAGTATCGCACTTCCTCGCAAGCAAATGATTATTATAAATAACCTTTATGCTTTATTTTGGCATTTTGTGTCGAAATGTATACCAGCAGTAAAAACTAAATTTTGTTTCTCGTTGTAAAGTTTTATAATTTGACTAATTTTTTTCAATTGTTTACACTTTCAAAATTTGTAAACTCTGGCTGGTGCTTCTTTAAAGATACACAGTTTTAGCCCGATTTAATTTTGTTCAGAACATTATAGTTATTCAGAAAAAATATGCCGTACTTATACATATCTACCAGAAAAAAACAAATTTCAGTTGAAGTGAAAAAAGTTTGTTTTTAATTAACGCAATTAATTTTTTTAGTGTAATTTGTAAAAAACGATTAACAGTTTTTTATTAAAAAAAAATTCCTAATGGTTTCAAAATGCTACTTTTAGTTAAATAAATTGGTTTGAAAAAAATCTGATAATCGGGTTTTAAGCTGTTTAATTTTTATTTGCTATTGGTAAATATACAACCAGTATATTACAAGAAGTTTTTCACCTAATAGAAAATTGAAAAATAAGTATAAAAATTAATTTAAAAAATGTACTGGAATTTCCGAGACCCATTACTCGGAAACTATTGGCTTCTACGCATTTTTTTATTTAATTTTTTCTTCTCATTTTTTAAGTTTTTTCAGCGTTGATGGCTTTAAAATTTCGAAATGATAGTTTCACTAAATTCTAAACACTTCCATCTGCAGGACAAATATGCCGTCACTAGAATTCTATGGTTATTTAATTCCATTACAAATTTCATTCAAATATAAAATAAAGAAATTTCATTCACATAAAAATATTTCGTCTTTTTCTTCATGTGTATAGAACATCCACTTACTGGGAAATGTGCACATTTCGATGACAACAAAACTCGCTGTTGTTTCGTTTTGCTTGTGTACTCGTTACTTCTTCATTGCTCTCGCTACATTGGTAATATTTGACAGTTTGCTCAGCTGTTTAGTATTGTTTGGTTTCTCTTGTGTTGTGAATTAAGTGTTTGATTTAAATTAAATAAAAGTGAATTAATTAAATTTGTGGGAAATGGAAAGTCCACAAGAATTGTCTTTAAGTGAAATTCGCAAATACATGTTACAAAACGATTGCAAAGTAACAAATCACGCGTTAGTAAAACATTTCAAACGGTTTCTTACAGATCCGCTAACACAAAGTGAGTCATATTGTACTTTGTGTACTACTTGCAAGAAATATAAACAAAACTTGTTGCTTATGGATGATAAAAAAAGACTTATTAAAATGGAATTTTGTTAATTCATTTATTTCAGATGAAGCTCGTAAAGAATTTAAAACGTATGTAAATATTTTGGCCACCATTAAAACTGAAAACAATCAAAAGTTTTTAATTTTGCGTAAGAAATATCTACACGAATGTCCGTCTGAGGATGTGGTACAATCTGGTGGCTGCGATTCAACGCCCTGTAGTCCAGGTAATATTTCTATTACATCAGAAATTGCTGCTGGTTCTCCATATCGTCAGCCACCACCACCATATAAGCCACCGCCAGAAGTATCCTCCTCATCATTAAGTAAAGTTTCGCAGACGCCCCTTGCCACTGGTTTCACCGTAAAGACAGAAAATGTGGACAACTATCGTGAATGTGTTAATGAATTTAATAATGCAATGGCACGCATTGATCTAAAACGCGTCGAGCGACAAACTTCTTGTGGTGAACCTCAGCCATGTACAGCAAAGGTAGATGATAATAAAGAGAATATATTGGAAAAAAAAGTAAAACGCATTTCCCGTGCTAACTCAGTTAATGAATCGACCAGTAATAAAGAAAATATACAGAGCTTTCCGTGTTCGCCTGACTCAACAGAGAAAACAACTGAAGTTAACGGTGACAAATCATCTGGGCCAGATGTAGAGACAGAAAATCCCATAAGTGTTAAAGAAGCAACGCGTAAATTTAATCGCATGGCCTCTGAAGAAGAAGCAAAAGCTATTTCACCGCAATCGAAAAAGAAACCAGAAAAGGTAAGTGTATAATATTAATTTCGGAGAAGAAAATCTTTTCGTATAACTGTTGCTAGGATTTGTTAAAAATGCACTTTTGTATTTGTACTTTGTATTTGCTTCGACTGTCACTTGATAACAAAGCTGCCGTGTTTTTTTTATTATGATTTCTAGTGGCCAATAACTTACACGCACATTGGGGCATATTGGTTTCAGGGAATTTCAATAATTTTTGTTATTTTAAGCGAGGTGATACTCAGGCGATTACGATGTCTACCGACATTATGTATTTCCGTTCGTTATTTTTTTTATCTTGGACCAGCACTCAGGAGATGAGACCTACACATGCGGTGCATTGTGCTGGAACTAGAGGAAAGGGATAGTAGGACAAATGATAGGAGGTGAAGCTTTACTATTTTACAACACTTCTTTACATAATTCAACGCGGCATATGTATATGCACAACTTTTTTACTCATGTTTTTTTTAGTGCACACGGTGTTGATAATAACGAAGCATTTTTGCACACATTTACATCGTATGCACAGTTTGCACTACCGATCGTGAGAACGCCTAATAATATTTTTCATGCATGCATATTTTTCTGCACATTTTTTATGCATGCATATTTTTGTACACAATTTCATAATCTTTTGCAATTTTTTGCCACTAAAAACTGGCAAAGAAAACTAAAGGAGTTAATGTATAGCTAATGTAAGATGACTCATCTTTATAAAACAACCTTAAGTTATGCTATAAAATTTGAATTCTCATTGTTACCACTGCGTAATGTTTCTCAGATTGAGTGTTGCCACTCTGAAATATTACTCAGATTGAATGTTGCCATTACGAAACATTTCTCAGATTGAGTGTCGCCATTACGAAAGATTTCTCAATTAAAATTTTGCAGCATAACTTAAGGATAATCGAAACGGCTGACTTAACTAACAGCAACTGTTCAGTAGATCTTTTAGTTTTACTTCAACAGTTGTTTGTTTAAGTCGGTAGCGAAGCAGTCGAGTGCGATTAAATTTAATTTAATGAAGAAAATAATTTATGAAGTAAAGCTTTCAGGTGCGTTCTGCTCTATTTTCCATTATGTATCACCGTATGTAATTTTTTTTAGAGAATCGGCAGCAAAATTTAAACATTTAAAAATTTATTTAAATTATAATTACAACTGCGCAGTTCTCATATGAATTAATCGGCAGAGTTGAATGTGTTTTCAGGAACCAAAAGTTATAATATTTTACCATTTAAGAAGTGCTGCAGAAATCATGAAAATACTAATTCAAAGAATAATTTAAGTTGGCTGAATAGTTAGCCTTTTGACTCTCTATATTGAAATTGTGGGCTCACACCGGCGTCATATTAAACCAAAAATCTTTTGTGGTGCACCCTATATAAAAATTTCAGGACTTCGTTCATAAAATATACATACGTACCTACTACCTGAACGAACAATAGGAACTAAGTCCTCTATGAACTAACTCCCCAAAAGTTGGGGGATCAACTCAATGGATTAAACTAACACCCTAAACAAAAGAGAACTAAATGAAGTGAACCCAATGAAAAAGTTGTTTCGTTGTTTCCAGAAATTAACTAATAATGTGAAATAAATAAATAACATATTGAAATTTCTTTAATTCGAATAAGTTTGGTTTTTATTACTTAAAATATTTTGCGTAACCGGCCTTTGCCCGGGCTTAAAGTTTTTTCCCCCATGGTATTTGCCGAAACGTCGCTGCCTACTAAAGAAAATCCTTATTACAAAATTCGTACGGTCCCCAATGAACATTTCCCACATAAATAAATTAACTAACTTCCGAATGTGTGCTGAGTTAGTTCATATGAAGATAGTCCCCATATTTAAAAATGAACTAGCACCGCAAATATTTAACTGAAAGTTAAATAAATCCCTAAAAATTACTGTTATATAAAAATTTGGGGAGTTAGTATATCTCTGTTTTATCGACTTGGTTCATGCCGCTTCACACCATATGCCGAAAATTTTTTGCCACTTCGTTAGTTTCTATGCGTTCTTAATAGTTCTTTAGCTTAAAAATTAATACGTTTGTAAGTCTGCAAATCAGCAAAGTTGTATAAGAATTATACGCTGCATGAATTCAACACCGGTATCTTTTCGACACTAACACAGAAAAACTAATAATTAAATTTTTTCCAATTAAGTCTTTGCTCAGAAATTTTTTTTCTCAATTAACAATATAATTGAATCCATGTTTATTTTAATTGCTTTTGTTGTTCTCTCAAGAAAATTTAAGTCAAATTTAAAAATTTTTTTCAATTAAAACTGTTAATTGATTGAGCGTTATTCGTGATAGGTTGAAATCTTATTATTATTTTAATTGAATCTTTGTATTTTTGAACCTTGATTTTACTTTTTTCTGTGAACACACTCCAAAAAAAGTAAAAACACAGTTGTTAATAGGAGCAGCTATTGCCAATTTTTTTTTTACTGCAGTTGTGCAAAATTTTATTATAAAGTACGAACCACTTTCCCTTGTGATTTACTGTTCTGTTAAGTTAAGTAAAACGTATACCGGCATTGTATTTAAAAATTACAAAGTCATTCGTTATATTGACGATAAAAATTTTCCATTCCAAAATGCCAGCGAAAAGTTCTGCTGGTCTGAAGTCTTAAAACGATTTAATTTTTGGTCATATATTTCTCTTCAATGTTTGTCATCTAGTAAGTTGTTTTAGTTGCGGTTTTTGCCATTTTTATTATTGTCTTTTTTGGCTGATTTAACTATGAGTACTTGTTAACTGTCACTTGATGTCACGTAACAATTTGAAATTGTTTGGCTTTTATTAAAACCACACATTTTCATCTTTCAACTGTTGCCCTCTTCTTAAACTGTCGTCTTTTCCTCTATAGTTTTTTTTTCCTTTTGTGCCTTAAGCTTCTCGTACGTTTTGTAAAATAAATGGCAACAGAGTTGCAGGAAAACCAGCAGTTTTTTCTTCTTGGTAGAAATTGTCACCATTTATTATTGCTCAGTTTTTGTTGCTGTTGTAGTTATAACGTAAATATATTAAATAAATCCATTTATTTTATTAGCAGACAATAAAAATAATGTTCTTACATAAACATTAACATAAATACTACACACACGAATTCATACATACATATTTACGGATACCATTTGAATATTGTGTTTGGCATTTTATGTATGTGTGGATTTCCACAAAAGTCCAATTTACAAGTGTATTCATTTAATGTCTTATTATAATAATGTTACGAGGGTTGTTTGATAACTCAATCACTTTTTGAATTTCGCTGGCATATAACTTTCAATGCAACACTGCATCTATTAATGGTGAGCGACCATGATAATTGACCGTATAGAAAATATTTCGGGTGTAATGGCCATGATTTCATTTCGAATGCTTCATAATTAATTCCCCAAGTCTTCTTCACAAAATGCTGAAAAAAACAAAGAAAAAATAATAATTTAAAAAGTTATAAAGAATTCAAACCATATAGTAGATCTTTTGTGCCACCCGGTAGTTGCAAAAATGTTCACAACTACGCTCGATAGGCCTCATGCTCCAGAGAATGGTTGTGCATGGTTCCAATATTACTTTCTTCCATCTTATTTGAAGTTTAGAGAAATGTGTAATTCGATTTTAAGGCATCACTTTCATCGCTGAGTGTATAAAACACGAATATAAACATATTTGGAATAAAATACAATACTAAAAGCAGCATACAAAAAAATCTCTACTGGACAGAGATTTGACTTGGTACCGCAGCAGTATGAGGAATAAATTCGTAGACCATAAAGCTCTTACATGATGTTGATGATAGTGATGATGATGATGATGGCAGTAAGTAGTGAAAATCGTCTTTCCCAAAGTTGACTTTTTTTTGCTAATTCAACGGAAAAATATGGCTGAAGACAACGTTGTTGTATACATAGTACATACATATCTACATATTGGGTGTATTCATTTATTTTAGCTGTTAATACTTGTAATGAGAGAGTTACATGAAAATTTTGAACATTGCTTTCTGAAACGTTCAAAAATCGAAAGTTTTGTAACAAGTAAACAAAGAAAGGCAACAATGCTTCAGTTATAATATTTGAAAGTTTTTCCAACACGGTGTATCATTTTTTATTTAAGGGAATTGCCAAAAATATTCTCTTGTTCAAATTAAAATTACGGCAAGAAGCCAATAACAATGTGCAACGAATGGAAGCAAATTGTCTGACTTTGAATAACCACTATATTTTTTTAATGCGCTTTGGTCGCCTGACTACAAAATCATCAGTATTTTAGATTCTATAGATAAGTTTTTTTTTAGAATTAATTTTTCTAAAATATGAGATTTTTGAAGATCTTTAGCATAACTTTGAAACGACGTATTCGATTCTGTTACGCAATATATCAGAAAATTATAAATTATACCAGATATAAGTTATACTAATATAATTTTTTAGTTTAACCATTATTTTTAGTATTATTAAGTAACAAGAGAAAAAAAAATTCTTTTTTATTTTTTAAATTAAGAAATTTTTGATTTCTAAAAATTCTCAAAAAATAAAAAGCCGCTAATATTTAACAGTTTTATTGTTTATTCATAAATCTGCATATAATAGAAATAAACGGAATCATAATTCATGAAAATCGATGGGTAAATACTCATTTTATTCATTATTGAGGGTGGCGATTGCTGAAGTAGTCTGCATGTTGACTACAAATAAAACCAAAAATTTCCTGAGTTCGACCCCAGTTTCAGACTAACTCCTAAAACATGTCGCATTTTTTCTGTGTCTTTGTGTTAGAAGCTTTCAGTGTGGAAGGCATAGTTACTGGTAACTGAACAGTACCGGCTTCAGCTGATAGCAATCCACAATCACGCATCAGAGTACCTTCCTTCGTGAGGAAATTTTAGAAAATATTTATATTAATTTCGAAAAGAAAAAAATTTTATAGAAAATAATAAAAATTTCCTGAAGATGTTAACCGATGGTTAACGAAATATCGAAGTGGAACAAATAAAAATAAAAACAAACCTTTGAGCTTAAAATATAATATATAAATTGTTATTCAAATAAATAAGGTTAAAAAATATATATAAAATAATATCAGTACGACAGAGAAAATGTTTACGTTTTTCGGGTACTTGATCGGCTTTTAACAACACTTCATGAAATGCTTTCACTTAATGAACACACCTATTAACAATGTTGTTTATTGTAATGTTGTTGTAAAAGTAGTTTATTTGCAACAACAAGTTAAATTATATACTAAAAATAAACATCTCTAATCACTTGTTTTACAGTCAGTTGCCTCTTGCCAATAAAATCCAACATATGTAGTCCATATCTCCGGATGGCGGAAAGCGAGAGAATTTTATTTGGTTGGTCGATGCACGTACTCCATTTAAATAACTACAAAGTAGATACCGTTGTCGGTTTACGATTTTTATTTCTATTTCGGCGGTGGTGGTCCCACCGATATGAAAACATGAGTTATTGCAGCAGCTGCTGATTAACAGCAAAACAAACAAAAAATTAATCAAATAAAATAAACAACAACAAACTACTGCTACAACAACGTTAATGTAATGCTAATGTTAAGTGCATTAGTCTCGCACTTTTAACAGTTTGTGCCATTTTTTCGCAGGCTTTCTATTTTTATTGGTCTGACTTTGTTGTTGTTGCTTGTGTTTCTATTTGTTGTAAATTGTTAATTTGTGTTTTTAGCTGTTTTACATGATGTACGTGTAGTTTGTCTACCATTATTTCTTTTTTTTTTTCTACTCAATGTTGTTGTAATTTTGGTTGTTTATGTCGTATTCGTTTTATATGTTGTTGCAATGTTTAGGTTGTAGTTAAACATGGTGTAGTTCCTCGGATGATGTTGACATTTAAATTTTGTTAATAAGTTTTTATAAATTGTTTTTTTTTTTTGTCTGGGAGGGTTAATTTGGTTGTTACACAATTGGCGCAATTACATGATGACGGTTTGATAATTTGTTCCAAGTATTCTATATTTAATGAACAAAATTTTATCAATATATGCACATGTAAATATATTTGTGGACACAATTGAAATTTTAAACATTTTCTGGAGAGCAAAAAAAACTATTTAATTAGTTGTTTTGTCTTGACTTTCTTTATGTTATTGTTTGCGTTTTAAAACATTTATAAATTACGTACATACAACGAAGCTAACATTTCTGTAATTTTACTTTCTACTAAAAGCTCTATTAAATGATTCATGATTGCAATTTTGGGAAAAGAGAATTTATTTCGAGGGAAAAACTATTCACGATAAGGGTAATTAATTTTGTCCAGCTAGATTGGCTAAATCTTACACTGTGCGATGTGGCACAACGCATATATTTCCTCTATAGATAAGTAATGCAGTTTTCGAGCTTTTGAACAGTACCAATAACAATACCATCATGGAAGGTAAAGGACACCATTTAAAGAAGTAAGGTTAATATTATATTTAATAATTTTATTAAGGATATCATCGAAATAAAAAAGTAATAGTAGATTTACATTTTCAATACAGAAATAGAAGCATTTACGAATTTCAACAAGCTTTTATGGTCTTCTCTAAAATTTCCAAAATGTGACTTGGTGTTGTTTACCTCTCACCTGCAGATAGATATAATTTCTTAAAATTGTTTTCATAATTTCTACGAATTTCTCTAATACATTTAATAAGTGAAATGCTTTTTCTAATCATCTGTCTCCAGTAACTGCGATGGCATTTATAACACAATTTGCGGGTTCATAGTTGTGGCAATTTTTTGTTACTGATTGCACCGATTAGTCTACATAAATAAATTTCATTTATTCAAAGACTACAAAAAATAAGTATGTACATATTTTATTTTTTCCTTTAAACCTCTATTTACTTAAAGAAAAGTGCTATCAAATGGAAAGAGGCCAATTCTTTTAAGAATATGTATGTATTTGGTTTAGCAAACAAAATAAGAAGTATGACACCATTAAAATACTTCACAAATAAATTCAAACTATTTTCACTAATTAATCAACATGTTTTAAAAAAGGTTTTTGCTCTTGGCCATTTGTGGGTTATTTTTTTACTTTTTTATTCTCTAGTCTTGTGTCTGCTATTTTTCCTGTCATTGTCTTTTGTTTTGAGGAAAATGAAGTAAAAACTCTGATCACATTTATGATTTACCTCTACAAATGGTAATTAGAAAGTGCAGAAGAAATATTTCGACAGAGAAGTATTTTGCATTAAAAAAAAGACAGCAACTGTGATTGCAACAACTGAGTATGTAAAGATTGAAAGAATGGGAATGGAAAACTAACTATCCCACACATTTATGTTTTATTGCGTTTCTTTATAGACGTTTTAGAAAAAGGAAAAATAATGATTGTATGTCAATATACTTCAAAGAATCCACTTTAATGAAAAATAGAAAAAAAGTATACTATTGTTGTTGTTATCTTTGTGACTAACTGTTGTTAAATACTGCACTTTCTTCAGTTTTCTTTTTTATGAAAAACAGCATCGGTTGGATTGTAAAATGTTGTGGATAAAAGCATGACAGATGGAAATCGCTACAGCCTGCACTGCGCGGTTTCTGTTTACATTTTTAAACAGGCCTCAAAAAAGCTAAATTTATTTAAAAAAAAAACTTTAACTTTCACGCTATATGCTTGCGATTTGTCTGTTCGTTTTCTTAGAGTTCTTGAATTTAATATGCACATCTACCTTTGAAACAATGCCCGGTGAGCTCAATATTTCTAAGCGATATAATTCGAAAAGTAATGAAATGCCCTTTAAAATTTACATACCCCCTTTTCTGTAAACCGAATCGATTTAAAAACGAGTGATTTATCAATACCGAAGTATGTCTATAAACGAAAAATTTTTGCGGATTCGGTTTACGGAACATACCCGATAATGTCACATTATTGGTCAAAAGTCTATAGTGCTATTGAATTCTCTGCCAAATAGACTCGTTAGTGATGGGTGATTTATTTATTTGACCAGGAGCATTCCAAAGAAGACACACGTTCGCTAGTATCATACTTCGTTCACTGAAGAAAATAAAACAAAATCATAATTAAAAATTGTGTAATATCAATTAAAAAATTAATTAGATTTTTACCTGTAATAATAGTATCTATTAAATTATTTTTGTTGACTAATTGATTTTAATTTTAATAAAACTTTTAATAATAAGAATTAAAAATTTTTAATAACAATAATTAAAAATTTAACTAAATATTTTGCAAATTTTTAATAGCAAAAAAAATGCAATTCGAATGCTTATGGCGTATTAATTTATATTTGTATAAAGAGAGTTGCATATATGAAATAAATCATTCAGATAAGCATTTAAATTAAATTAAGACGCCAGCAAAAAAATAAATGATTAATTTATTTAAGTATTATGTCCAAATATTAATTGAATTGATTAATTTTTTAATTAAAAAATATATTATTCTAATTAAAGGTGTTCCTGAAAAATAACAAAGTGAAATTTTTCTTTGTTTGATATCTTTTTTTTTATTTATACAGTTTTTTTGGCTGGGTAAAATTTTCTGCCTTAAAGCCACATCGCGATTCTTTTTCTCTGGATTAAAAAAAAAAACTTTCCAATTCAGTGATTTTCTTTTGCTATTTTTTTGTGTGCATGTAAGAAATTTAGATTGACAGCTGAAGGCAATTTAAATAGGAAATCTCGAAATCAGTATGCAGTTGAGTCAGAATTTAACGACTGCCCTGTTGAGTTCGATTTCAATACCGTCTAGATAAAACCCTTTAAAAAAAATACAAAAACAAGGTGTTCATATTTTCGAGCTTTTGCAATTCGTAAATTAGAGTAGTCAATAGAAGGAAAATCGTGTTCATATTTTGGGGTGTTCACATTTTGGGGCGTTCATATTGTCGCGATTGCACGTTACTATCGCTTCTGTTGAGTTGGTTCTGTAGCAAAATGTTTTATGTTTGTTTTTATTTTTGTTGTTAAAATGTTCAATATAAGAGTGCGTTTAAATAGATGGCAGTACAGATATCATTTTCTGCAATATTATTTCATCAGTATTCAAAGCTGCGAATTTGTGTTACAAAATTATTCTATAAATACTCGGCTTATAGTCATTGACATCTCTCTAGATGTACGCATTCCTAAAAACATAACTTTCATTTAACTTTTGTACTCTGCAGTTGGTGCAGCTATGTCTTTTTATTTCGGTTCTTCAAATTGACTTACAGAAACGCTAAAAAAAACGCTGCATTAAAATGAGGGTTTTGTGTTTAAAAACTTTATACAATTTTATGCAGGCTAAATTGCTTAGCTTTCTTTTTGTAAGCAAATTTTCTTGAGAAGGTTGTCGTTAACGGCACAAACTGCTGACCTTCGAAACTGCTTATTTCTCTTACTGCACTTATTTTCCCGCATTATTTTATTTATTTATTTTTTATTAATAAACGGAAATACGTACAAAAAAGCCAAAATTCACCGCAGTTGCAACATGAAAACATTGTTAGCAAAATAGTTTATATACAATTTATGTATACATATATGCATTTAATACATACATACATACATACATACATATGTATGTACTATATATTTAATTGCCTTTATTATCTGATTTTTCATCTGCTTGATACAAAACTAAAGTGAAGCAAAATGAAATAAAATCAAAAGTTGTACGTTGTTGTATTTGAAGTAGAACATGTTTCAAAAAATTTGTCAAGCGTTACGAGAAAATCTTTTCAGATCAGTGTTAAATGGAAACGCATGCAGGAAAAAAACGGAAATATACGAACACATTCGTATGACAATATAAATGGAAATGCATCCAGAGTGTAAATTGCTTGTTTGTCTGTTTGCCCATTATCCAATGTTGTGAATTGTCAAACAATTGTCAACCACTCACAGCTGTCAATCAAATGAGCTACAAATAAAAAGCCAAAAACAAAAATAACATTAACAGAAGAGCAACAGCCAAACAAAAAGGCAGCGTTAGAAGAGACCAACAAACATACAAAAATGTATGTATTGCACAAGCAAAAGACTTAAATCGAAATTGTACTTGTAACTCTAAGTATAGTGAGTGACTGAGTGAGTGTGTGATACATGAATTAAAAGACGAAATGTACTAAATGAGAAATAAATCACAAATTCACGACATTTAATGGTTGGTGTGAATGGCAGACATTTAAAGGTAGAAATTTATCTGATGACGTATTCGAAATTAAAGTCAAGATTTTTATTTTTTTAACACTTATTAGTCGTTTTACGGGTGTTTTAAAGTTTTATCCTTGTATAGTAAAGCGATATAGAAAATCGTATGGTACTTACGTTTTTGGTATACGAGATGTTATTCAGAACATTACAAGCAACATTTTGTTTGTTGTTAACCCTTTATCTTTTCAGAGAAACGATCTTTTAGGCCTTTTTTAATTAGGAATGTTATTAATTGAAATATTCAATACAAATATTTGCCATATAATTTCACTTAAGACTTGTAAAGAAGACTTTATTTCAGACGAAAATCATGATTTTATTCATGATTTAATTATGAGCGACGAAGTCCTTTTCAAAATGAATGGATTCGTTAATAGGCAAAGAGGGAATTACACCCACTTTAAGTTTCGTCGGTGTTTAAGGATAATTGTCCCATATTTTTTAAAAATTAACATGTTGCCACCGTTTTCATCACTGGTGGTAGATATCGGACAATGTTGTAAAATTGTTTAATGCCACAGGATGGACAGAATGACTCTTTGAACTAAAACCCTTTCGGTCATTTTGGGCCACCTTGTATTATATACAATATATAATTATGTAAATACAACGTTAAATCACTAGAATAAGCCGGCTAATAGACACCGCTACACCAGTAAATTATTCGATAGCAAAATTTCTCATAAAACGACAGAATTATTTGAGCGTCTGTGTGTCTCGCGCCCTGCCCCCTTATTGAAATCAAAGCTTACTGATAATAATGTCATCTAATTAGATATCACACCGTATATAAAAATTTCGTCAAAACTACTGATTTTTCAAAGACTGTATGCATTCAATTCAGCCATAAATAACTGCAGTATGGTGAGAAACCAAACTCATTGTTTGTTAAACTGAAAACAAAATTTTTTAACATCACAATCCTTTAAATATCTGCAGTTTAGGTATGCATGTAGGAACTGTTAAGAATCTCTTACTATTTCTATTCTATTTTTTTTACCACTTTCGTGCTGACTCTTTCTAAAAGAGGAAAGAACACGCATTTATGTTTTCTCACATCAAAGGAGCATAAAATTTGGGAATGTGTCAAAGTCAACTTGTCATCTATATGTCAAATTGTTCAAATTGCCAACAACAGCAGTAGCAACTATAATCTAAGCAACAAACACTACCATTTAATACAGCAATGAACATGTTGTGGATTGGCATTTATCACATGATCCCTGCTATTACAACAATAGCAGCAAAACTAAAAATTTCATTGAAAATGCCGACAAAATCGAAATAATACTCTTTTTTATAGCTACGATACCTACTACCAGCAACAGCACATTTTATTATTTTAACGTATAAAAAAACTTTAACACACAGTAAAATTCATTGATACTTTAGGAGTAACACATACATTAATCATTAATATGCACATGCACATAATATTGCATCTACATATACCCACATACACACATACTAATTTCTACACAACACATATCCATTGAAGTTGTAAGTAATTTGAAAATTCTCACGTTTTTCATGTTTTATTTTTTCTGTGGATTTAGTTTTGTTTTTTTGATTTTTTTTAATTACACTGAAAAGCATTTAAAAGTGATCAAATGAGTGCACAAATTGTCAATGTGTTTAACATAAAATAACGCGTGCCATTTCCTGTCATTATATGTTTTAATGTAACTTTATGCGTTTGTTTGTTTGTATGTATATCTGTTTAGTAATATGAATATGACGTAGACATCCAGCTGGACAGAATTAAATTATTGGAAAAGATACATTTTTCTGGTAAATGTGTTTGCAAAATTTTCTAATGAATATTCCAATTTAAATTTTTCTATGTCGTTCAGAAAATGTGAAGAAATTTTTTCCGCAGATGTCTTCCCTGTCAATTACGGTGTTGGAAAATTAAAGTTGAATGGCCACAAAACACTACTGCGTCCATCTCCGTATCCTAAAAACCCAATTTTGGTGCAATGTATTGCATACGTAAAAGATATCCCCTGTTCACCGGTCCAGAAGAAAAGTATATGGGTATTTGCAGGAGCTAGAACAGGGACACTTTCTTGTCTTTGAAGTGGTGCAAACTAAAGAAATCTTGAGTTTTTTTTCTTTTTCTATTTCTTTTTAGCACATTAATGGGACTATGTAGGTATAGTGCAAAATGTAGCTTTAATCGCGAACGGAACTCCATTTAGAAAAATATTTAAATCTGTGAATTAGGACACCATTGTTGAAAAAATTTTTTTTACTAAAATATAAAAAGATAACTTTCCATTATTGATGGTTGTCATATTTAAATATTTCTTCATTAGTTACTCCTTCTACTCATTTCAATTTTCATGTATGAATGTACTTCGTAAATAGAGTTCTCATTGGTTCTGTCTTTCGTTTATTTTTTTATTTAGCTTATTGGCATCACATTGTACTAGTAAGTCCATGCTAATTACAATTTAAATATACATACATCATTTTACGAGTCCGTGTTTGTTTGTGTTGTTTTCTATTTTTAGATTTTATAAATTTTTCAAATTTATTTTAATTTTATATGTGTCGTATGTGTGCACAAATAACATTGACCAACCACATAAGTACATGTCATGTCAAACATGTGATAGCAACAAATTTCTATAGAAAAATATGTATGTACGAATGCATACATACATACATACATACATATGTATGTATATTGAAAGCACAAACAAAATTAGCGGAAAAAATATCTCTGGATGCCCCCTTTACCTCACATGCAAATCTGTTAATTCGGTTTATTGTATGTACGTATGTATGTAAGTAGGTGTATGTGTGTCAGACTACATGAAGAGGATATAAAAGTTAAATATTTAGATAACGAAAAAAAAATCGCACATACAAAATCTATGCCAATATTTTAGTAAAACACTGTTTGTTGTATTTTTTGTTGTTGGTTTTTTTTGTAGCATTATGTTGTTGTACCATTGACCAATAAACCAAACCCAAACTAACCAAAAACAACCAACCAACCGCCACCTCGCGTCATGTAACCAATTTGTACGACATTAATTTGCTGTTGTCAATTCATATAATAGCAGCCACAACAACAACAACAACAACTGCGACTATTCTATGTATGTATGCATGTGTGTACATATAATAATATCGACATCAACAACACGAAACAGCAGCAGCAGCAACAATGTCAACATTAACGACAATGAAACCAACAAGAACAACGGCAATAACAGCAATAACTATTTACTGGTAATACGTGTGTGTAAATATAGTTGTAGTTGTAGTTGTAGTTCTTAATAATTCTGTTGTTGCAATTTTAATAGGTTGTTGTGATAATTTTGCAACAAATAATAAAGAGTATTTTAATTGTGCTACATTTACTGCGTTGCTCACACTGTGTGCGAAAATCAAGCGAATATTGTAATAACCTGCATGCACATGCATGTATGTACATGCATACATACATACACGTATATCTGGACATATTTAGCACTCATATTTTTTTCTGTGTGATTGACGGTCGTGTTTTCAAGCGCGAGTAATAATTATGAATGATTGCTGTAGTCCATTGCTTTCCGTCAAGTGAGAATTAGTTTTAAATAGTGTAAGACGTAGGTTATCCGTCCTTATCAATCAACGACTACAACTACAATATTGTGATGAATTAACTAAATATTCATTTATTCGTGTGTAATAATTGTAGTTCAAATAAATATCACAAATTCTAGGAAAACCTTTAGTTTCATTTCTTGGTTCATTTGTTTGATGCAACCAACATCTTGAAAAATTTAGGTTTTAATGTAATCAAACATGTTGGATGAACTCATTTTTTTTTCTTTTTTAAATTTTGCTTTTTTTTTTATAAATTTTATAATAAAAGCAATAAAAACAATTAATAGCATTAAAAAAATCTATTAAAACTTAAGCAAAAATAGTTGCGATCGTGATTTAGTTTGAGAAACAGCGTGTAGAATAAAAAATTCGAAATTAATAAATAATAAAAAAGTTGCAATAACAACGGTTTCGTTAAAACTAAATAAAATTTAACAAAAAAAAAAAAAAAATAATAATAATAAACATTTCTTCGTCAGCATTTCCTTATACATATAATGGAAAATTTTAATAAAGCAACTCCAAATGAAAACAACAAAATCAACAATAATAATATGATAATTTCAAATAACATAGTTGTAAGTCATAAACTGTAAACATTGAAAACAGTTAAACAAACATCAGACGAACAAACTCACGCAATCCAATTTAATACATCCATCCATCTATCCATCCAGGCAGTCAACCAGCAATCAACTTCAAATGTTTCCTTTCTGAAATTCTTTTATAAAATAGTAAAAATAAAAAAATTAAAATAAAAATAAAACTACTAACTCATGCAATGATCATCACAATACTCATCGAAATGAAAATTATAAATTTTTTTTAAAGAGAAAGAAACAATAGAACAAACTTACATGTAAAATTATTGTTCGCATTTACAAGCTTCTGTCTGATATCAGCATTCTTTCGGAGTGTATGTACTCGTATGTAGATTTTTATGGCGCCATCACAGCGAAATTTCGATCAATTAAATTCGTTACGATCGTTTGTAATTAAATCGATGATTTGCGATTTCATTTCTTTTTAGTTTTTAATCTTTTAAACTCTCTAAGAAATACGAAATAGCCAAATTTAATAAATAATATACGTACATGCATACATATGCATTTACATACATACTCGTATGTACATCTTTACAATGATTGATTAGTTATAACTTGTATAAACCATTGTATGTTAATGGTTCCATTATTTGTTTCCAGGGCCAATGTAGATCTATGTACGTATTAATTTATTTAAAATATTTGGATTCAAGTAATAGTTTGGTATCTACGTGAAGACAAATTCAAAGTGAAGCAGAAGGTTTTCATATTGGGCATTTCACTTGTATTGAACACAAAAACATGAAAATATTTATACGATTTTTTTTAGTAAATTAAAATCATGTGTTAATATTTTTTTATTATTTTGTTTTTGAATACTCGTTTTTTTTAGTGAAATGGTATAATGCCAAAAAGGCAGCTTTTTCTAACCTTGGTCTCTTCCAATTGCCAAATCTATTCAAAAGAATAATGGTCCATATTTTTTTCCCCCACATTTATACTTTTACTCAACGTATTCCTGTAAAACTTCGAACCATTATAGGGTCATCTTGTGGCATCCAAGCTATTCGGCTAAATCTTGTATATGTGTACATATCGCACCCTAAATCAGAAACAGGCACAACTGAAAATTTATAAAAATCGTTCTTTGTTATAAACCACCTCACAAATTCAATTTCCAATGACCACGAAAACTTTGTTTCCGTTACTGTCCTTCTTTTGCTGAAAAAATACTGTTAGATCTGTTTCGCTGTTACTCGTACATCATCAACTAATAAGTACTTTTTTCAGTTGTGGGAGTGCGCTTATGAGCAATTTATTAGTTTTCTTTCACCTAAATAGTAATAATTCGAGTTGTGTATTAATAAATAAATTATAAGTTTTATGGTGCATTATTTAGAGTTATTTCTATCTAATTTGATACACTCGTAATACCCACCACTCAATGAATAAGTTTTAATAATTAAAGGAAAATAATTAATTATAGAGAGCGAAAAGGGCCATCTCATTGTGAAATTAAAAACTAATCCGCACTTTCTAAACGAAACACGTGTATATCTTTACGACTCATCGTATGTAAATAAGGAATTTCCGTTTTTCGTTTTGCTTTAAAATCGTGGATAATAAAGGTGATCACGGTTAATCAATGCAGAAAATTTTTAATCGATGCGAAAAACTTTTCCTTTCTTTGGCGGACAATTGAAGTTGCCAGTTAACGGATAATAGAGGCGTAATTGTATTTTGATATCAAACATTAATAAGGCTTTATTTCTTATCAGCTGAATGAATTCTTTGAAATATCACACTAAATTATAACGGGTTTGTTAATAGTCAGTCAAATTTTTTTTGTGTTATTATTTGAAAACATGTGACTTTATGACTACCTTGTGAATACCCCAAATATATTTAGAGAAAACCTACAAAGCGTTCACATTTTTCAAATACATACATATGTAGGGGACAATCGAAGCAGACCACCACTAAATCAGTTAACTTTTCGACACCCTTCGTGTCCCAATGTACATCCAACAAGTGACACACCCATTAACCATTTAGTTCAGCGCGAAACATAGCATTTGCTCTAAACTCTATTAACCTGTGGTAGTCGACTGCTAATTTTCGACTTTCAATCTCGTCACCAGAGTCGCCGCTAATAATCAACCACAGAAACGCTACACTGATGGACTACCGAGGCAGGCATGTCGACTATGTAGACTATTTTAAAAATCCAATTCTTCAAAATATATTTGAATGGTTTTGCATAGAAGAAAAGTTTTTTTATATAAACCTCAATCAACTCTTATTAAAGTATTGAAAATAAGTTTTACTCTTTGTCATGGTTATTCCCTGCTGCATGGAGGCGAATGCTTAAAAATATTATTCCCTTAACTGTTGTAACAACAATAAGTTTATGGTCTAAAGACTAAATCTCTTGAATAATTTCACATTTTGTCCTTTTTATGTTTTACTGAGTATCATTTTATTCTTTTTTTTTCTTTTTCTCCTTATTTTTGTATAAAACAACCGCAAAGAGCCCAATTAGAAATGTTCCAGCAAACGAAACCAACGGCAACAAGGTAAAAACTTCTATGTAAACCTTTCACTTGCTGCTGGTGTTGTTGTTATTGTGAAAAAGGCAAAATAATGTCGTTGATGTTCTGTTGATGTTGGTAGTGTTGTATGTCAAGTATGTAAGTGTGACCCGAAGCGGTTAATTCTAACAGCAAAAAATCTACCAACAATAAAACGAAAAATGAACAAAAACAAAAACAAAAACAAATACAATAATAGTACGAGTATGTTGAAAAGAAACATTTATGAGGGACAATTTAACATTATTTGAACCAAAATTATGAAGGTTTTTGTTGTCCTTCTAGAACCACAAGATGGGACTTTATTAAAAACAAATTTAATGTTTAATTTGGTCTTGTTTCTCTTTTACCCACTGCCAAATGAATGTGCATGATCAGCGAAGGAAGTAGACGTAATTTTCAACAGTAATATGAACAGCATGTACTTATATATTTCGCAAAAAGTTGTTGTTTGCATACAACAGTACAAAACTTGTAGCACAAATTGCAAGTGTTGCATTTTTTGTGTACAACTGTCGTACATACTCTTTAAAAAATAAATTCCGTATTTCCATTCTATCGTGCAATGCTCTTAATAAAACGTTGTGTCAATTATTACGTTTTTTATTTAAGTTTGAAAATATAAATCTGCTACCAGACACCCTTTACAAACTAAAAATAAACTTATTGTTGTATTTTTATTTGTTATGCGTTCGTGAAAAAAAAAAAAACTAAATTTTTTTGTGAAATGTAAACGTTTTTTTGTGTTTCAAGTTGTTTTGATATCTCTAAAACTGCTGAGCAAACTTAGAAAAACTGTTCGCACGCCCTAAAGATTATTTTAGGGTTGAATTTCGGGTTTTTTGTTTCTAGAATAGCGAAAACCCTTCCCCCAGTTATGCAACTATATTTGCTGCAAAAGTCTCTCTATTTTTTACAAACCGCGATATTGCGAAAACTAAAAGTGATGAAAAAAAAACGGAGTTCACATTTGGGTACAGAGTTCCAAATAACTAAAAAAACAACTTTTATTTCTAGCGAACGAAAAAATTTTTCTAATTTTGTAAACTTGTGTAATCGACATATAAATTTATATCTCCTCTGATCAATTTACTCAAGTCTTTGACATGAACGTAATGATGAATAACTTCACTTAATGGTCGTCTAATAGGATGTGTGCTAAACCGTTCAATGGATTAAATTCTTTTGTGAACTGTCAAGTCATAACTGACAGATTGCAGCTTCTACCTACCAACTACAGTCATGAAATCATGTTCAGACAATAATGGCATAAACTTATATTCCCAATAAAGTCAATTGCACTAAATTTAAAAGCAGTTTTCCCTTCCAGCCTTGGAGTATTTGTGTTCCTCTATGTAGTATTTATATTAAAAACCAAACATACGTCCAAATTCTAAAATATGTACGAGGATTTGGAAAAAAAAACCTTTTTTTAAATTATTACGGTTCTGCAATTTTGCTTTAATGTTGTTGTTTTTTATTATTTTGGTCAACTGTAACTGGATGAGAGTTTCTGTCGTTAGTTGGTTGGTTGTTTTTCTCTGATTGTTGTTAAAAGGGCTGTTTTTTAAATGAATGGCAACTAGAATATTTACATCAGCAGTAGCAAACGTGCTTTTATGTAAAAAACAAAAAAAAAACAATATCGTGAAATGTTGTAGTTCCACTGGCTTTTGTTCGCCATTAACATGGCCATTTTGCCAAAAGGTTCGGTGAAACAAAAACACTCATTTATGAAAACATACATGGAATTTTAACATAGTCTACAATTTTATTTAAATGTTTTTTCTTTCTATTTTTCCTTTGTCATGCCACAGTTTCACGTATGTTAGAGCATCTTTATGAAAAATATTTATTTTTATTTTTAATCAACAGTCATTTTATGGCGTTCGACTAAAATAGACAAATCGATGAAATCTATTAAAGGAAAACCTGGGCAAGATGAGCATAATTTATTTGATTAATTTTTTTTTATATAAAAATACAATTAAATGACAATTGTATATATATAATAGTTATATTCATTCATATTAAAATATCTTAATTGAACATGCACAAATGTTCTTGAGTGGCAGGTCTATCTCATAAACAATTTTTTTTTTTACATTCGAATCTTGAATTTACAGATTTAAAGCATTTTTTTTGCTGTTGCATAAATAAGACAGTGACAGTGAAAAACATTCAATTAAGAAATTTGAATTTTTTAATAACGAGCAACAGCTATTTATTTTAATTATATCAAAGATATACATGAGTTACTTTGAGTGATTAGAATGAAAAAATCTTCTACTACAAAGTTTGCATTTTCATCGAAACAAGCGCTTAGCAATGGTTGCCAATTGATGTGAAACTTTTTTATTGTAGCGCCAATAATAACACTAAGTAAGAAAATCGGAAAAATTTTATATGCCTTTAAAATGGCCTATTGTAGATTATATGCTGATTTGAGTATATCATTTTGTCATTTTTAGAAATTCGATGACACCGACAAAATGAAAGTTATCGATAAAATACGATATTTTTAACGAAGTTATTTTTTAAGCGATTTTTGAGGTTTTAGCGGTTTTCAATAGAGAAGCAGTTGTAGTCTTTTTCTTCTAAATTCGTTTATAAATTTGCAGTGGGTTGATATTCAACTAAGTTACTGGCTAATAAGTGCATACGGGTACGGAAACCCTATTATTTACCCGTAACACAAAATTTTCAAATTGTTTGGCAAATTACAAACTACGCTATTCGATTCGAATTGAAATTTCTAACGAAATTTTATTAAAATTATAGGAATTTCGTTCGATATCGAATGCCATAATTTGTGCCCAGATTTTTGTTGTACTCCATAATACCTAGCAGAAAAATAATTTCACATTCGAGGTATTTTTTTTTTTCGCAGTGTAATTCAAAATACAGTAAAAGCTGGATAATCCGGATAATTGATAGCAGGCCCAAATACGGTTTATCCAATTAATCGGATTGCCGAATAAAAATTTTAAAAACATTTTTCCTGAATTAAAAATGCTGTTGAAACACATATCGACTGATATATTAGCGGAATTCAAGGTTCGTAGTAAAAGCCTTCAAGATCTTGCAGCTGTAGTATAACAACAACAAAATATATTGATTTACTAATTCTACAAGATCTAAAAGTCAGTTTATCATATAATTAACGTCATAAACTCTTGTAAAGAGAAATTATTCCCACACTCTTAAAGTTTATTAATTATAAGAAGAAAAAATCTGAATAGGCCAATATTGAATATTTTGATATTGTTACACGTTTCTTTATTAATTTTCACCGGAAGTCACTACTGCAAAAGTCAAGTGGCGTAAATATCCGCACGTGCTTAATTGAGGACAATGGGAGAAAAATGTTCCATAGTTCAAACAACAATGTTAAATATTTTTTACTTTTTTGAAAAACTGTTTTCTTTTTCCTCATTAGTAGCAGTCGACGGTCACAACATAAATTTCGTTGTTAAAAGTAGCAAAGTAGTAAACAACACGTGTAACATCTTACTATGTATTTTATATTGCATTGTACTATTTATTTATTTCGTTTTTCTCCACATTATTGTATTCATATTCTGCGGCATAATGTGTTGTACGAGTATTGTATCGTACGTAAGAAAACTTACATGTTTAAATCTCATATTAACATTATTTATTTGAGCGCTAATTGTTGTAGTTCAAGAAAAATAGCACAAATACATTGCGCTACAAAAACAACGACTGGAAATGAAAGTAATTCACACACACACACACATTCACACACCCAGGCATATTTACACACAAAAACTTTCGGAGATCCGTGTGTAAGTAGCGCTAAAAGGTGTTACAATTATTTACTGCTTCGAGTACAACAACACACTCATACCATCGCTTGCATGGGGGGGGGGGGGGTTTCCATTAAATAGAGGGTTAATATCTGGTATCTTGTTTTCCATTGTTTTCTTAAGAACACATTCTAACATTATGCCGAAATAATTAGTTGCCCCTTGACTACAAAAAAGTAATAATTTTTATCACAAATAAAAAAGCACACATGTTTAAAATGTTGTACTCTTTTTACTCGAGGAGGAAAGGAAACGAAAATCTAACAAGATTTTTGTCGTGATAAGCCCGAAGGGAAGCTAATGTTCATTAAGCTTGACTATCAAATGCTCTACAAGACTCACAAATTAAACAATAAAATCTCTTTTCTGAATATTTGTTTTTTTCTATCTCACCACAATTAGACTTATTTTTAATTTTTCTAACCAAAACGTTTGCAAACAAATAACTGAATATAATTGAAAGATCTGCATTGGAAACAGCATGAGGTGACTCTTCGTTTGTTCCTTGGAAGCAGCATGGGATATACACAAATTTGTATATGGATAACATTCATTAGAATCAATCAGATCTTTATGATTCTTCTGAAATCCGCACCTCTATACTGCTGAATGGAAGATATCGTTCGGTCGTTTCATTACATTCAATACAAAAGCGAGCGACCGATATCGTGGGACATCGTCGGAGTGGCAGTTAGACTTTCCCTACAATACAAGTAGGGTACTAAACTAAAACGTAAAATGTGATCAATTTCAAAAATACCTTCTTCTTTTATAAAGAAGAATTTAAAAAAGGAATTTTTTGCTTTGCCAAAAAAAGAAGAAAACTTGTAAATTGAATATGTGCGCATACATAAAGGCATTTATTTGCGTGTGTCTGTGTGTGTGTATTTTTGCATATAAACACATTGCAACCTCGGTTAACGCAACCAGTAGAAATGTAGGCTGTTGCGAAAACTGATTGTGTTGCGACAGCGAGGTCAAAAATTGCTCTGCCTATTTTTCCATTAAAGAGATTTCTTTAAACAACCAAATGTTAATGGCTCAATTATGAATTGCAACCGAACTGTTGTTCAGTTGACAGTTCCTAAGGATGGTAATGCAGGTACTACAGATTGAAACTGAAAGAAAGAAAAACCTATAAAAAGTACAGTGGAGTTTCGCTTACAACGAACAATTTCTCCGGCACCAGCAGTTTTGCATTTTCATTTATAGCGAACAGTTTCCCACAAATGCAGGTCAATTTATACGGTTATACCGAACAAAAAAAATCGCAAATTTTTGTTTGGCGTATTTAGAAACTTTAAATTATTTATCACAATTTGGTAACACTGTTAGTTGTTCTCTTACTCAAAGGCACGAAAATATAAAAGAAATTCTCTAAAAAAAAGAAAATTAGGAAAAAGAGTGAAACACAGGGTGGGCCAAAAGGTACGCCTGCGTGTAAAAATATGATGTTCAATGAATAAAATCTAAAAAAACTAATAAAAAACAAGAAAGTTATTCGAATTTTAACACGTAGGCTTGACTTTTGGACCACCCTGTATATGAAATTCTAAAGTCTGCATTACCAACAATTTTAAAAAATAAATAAAATATTAAAGAAAATATTGAAAAACATATTGTGAGCACTACGAATAAAAGCACATTTACGCCGAACTTCGCTTATAACGAACAAAATTTGCCTGGTGCCGGAGAGTTCGTTATAACCTAACTCCACTGTATTAAAATTAAATGTAATATAAAAAATACACATTTCAATGTACTTGTCAACTTAATACAGATAATTTCTATTAACTTGAAGATTCACATTTTTAATGAAAAAATGTGAAATTTTTGTTTGTGTTTGTTTACACGAAATATTTTTTGAATTGCAATTATGTCCTCCAAAGACCTGATATTCTCCTTTGCTAATTAAAGACAAACCTTTCAGCTTTCGGTAGCATTCTGACATTTTATTTTTGCAGTTTTATTTTTTGAAAAGTTGCGTTAACAGAGTCACCAATGTTACGATTATCCAGGAGTTGTGTTTATGGAGGATTGCGTTCACCGAGGTTACACTGTATATGTATGTGCCTTTACATTGTTCTATTAAAGAAAACATGCAAATGTTTTAGGTAAAGGGTGATATTTTACATACTTTTGTCTTCTTTATAAAATTACTCGTATGTGTATTTTCACATAGCGGATTTGTATTTGAAGTTCGTATGTTGTAAAGAGTTGCTTTACTTTTTTTGACATTTTCCTTGGTTTTACTTTAGAGGCCTAATAAATTAAAAAATATTAAAAGAAAAATAATACAACCCTCTGCTGCAGGATAATTATAAAAATACGTTAAAGTGTTAAAATAATGTTTTTGAAATACTCTTGGGTTTTTAATTAGACTAATGATTTATTGTATACTTTATTTTTGTTCCATTTTCAGCAGTACGTGGAGGAAAAAGAGTTGCCTGAAGTAACGTTGGCTCATCCCAAAGCCAAGGAGTGGATTGTCTCAATGGCTAAAGCCAATTATCAAGAGTTAGCAAAGTTAGCTAACGAATACCCTGAATTAGTGAAATTGCATGTGAGTTATAACTTTGTTTTTAAATTTATTAAAATATTCTTTACAAATACTTCAAGACATGCAATCACACAACATCATAACAAAAATTCTCATTCTAAATTGTTTCTGCAACAATATTTTAAGTGAACTAAACGTGTGGTACAATAAACAAATATTTGAACATGTTTGGGGGCTGTTAGGTTCTTTAAACATATTGTCACTATCTGTTATTTGCCATATTAATAAAAAGTTTTTGGATTTATAGAAGTTATATTGATAGAATTTTGTATGGAAATATGTCTAATAAACCTTTTATAAATAAAAAATTGGTTTTTTTTACTATGGCAGTATACATTTTTATGAATTTTCAAAATTATCTCTATGTGATTTAGGTTTAGGTACAGTCAGCACTGTAAGGTAAATATTTGGGTTGATTCAAATGGTAGTCATAAAGTCATATGTTTTAAAATAATAATAGAAAAATTATGACTGCTGTGAATAAGCTGTCATAATTTAGTGTGCTATTTCAAAAAAATCATTCAGCTGATAATAAATAAAAACTTAACAATGTTTGATATCAAAAAGCTTAAATCAAGTGGAAAAACTAAAATAATTCGACTTTTTAATATAGTAAATAAGAACTTACATATAAATCCATTCCATCATTCCATGGACATCAAGTCCATTTTCAATTAAACAATTAAAATTGTTATTTTCGCGCACAAAATTGTTGAAAGAAATACAATCGAAAAGAGCTGTTGCCAGTGAAACGAGCTGAATATGTTTTTTTGACCGCGGCTAGTAGCTAAACGTTAAGTGGCTGCCAGCCAGGTAAGTTAGACAAACACTTGTATATTATGATTTTTTTTTAATTGCTTTAATGTTTTATGTAAATGATCCTTAAACAATTTGTTATTTTTATATCATTTATAAGAAGCGGCGGCTAGTAAAAATAATTACCTCTGTTATTTTATGACGAGCCAATAAACATAGGTCAAAAAGTCCAGTTCAAGGTCAGCGATAAACACTCTTCTTGGAAACACAATAACAATTTATTTTTTTTTCTTGGACCGGCACTCAGGGAATGACCCCTATACCTGCGGTGAATTGTGCCGGAACTAGGAAATAAGGTTTTGGGAGAGAGGAGTATAGAGGCAGTTGTGTTGATTGGCATTCGATTTGAATCTTCCCACGTAAAAAGTGACACGAAAGACCTCTGCGGCAGGTCCATTCCACATACGTTCTGTTCGGCCAAAAAACGAAATTTCTCTTCTTAAACTTTTATAAAATATTAAGACATTAATATAAATAGCACACCTTGTGAATACCGCAATTATGTGGAAATAATTACAGAGAACTCGCGATTAGTTGAACTAATTTTTACCAAGCTGTTCACGTTTTTAAATTTGTTTTCGAAAGAGAAAATTTCACAACAAACCTGCATAGTTTACACACAGAAATTTCTTTCAACTAATTGGAACAAAAGCAGATATTGAGATTTTTTTTGTTTAAATAATTTTTATTTCTAAACTAAATTTTTCAATATAAAAACACGAAAAACATAAAAAATTATTAAAGGAACAAAAATTATTAAATTTAAATGGAAAAAAATGGAAGAAATCAAAAAAACACTTTAACATTCTTTAAACGACGGATGTTTTATTTTGCTTTCGTATGCAATTTTATTGTCTAGATTTATTTTACTTTGATTTATTAATGAATAGCTTTTCACCAGTATGTTTAATGGGCCAATGAAAAGTGCAAATTAAATATCTTCGATATAAACCTAAAATATTCTTAGTCTTTGAAAAATAGCACTTACAAATACAAAATACATTTGAATAGTTTGTTCACGTTTTATAACATTCAGACATGGTTCACATTTTAGAATAGTCAATACAAAGCAAAGTGTTCACGTATAAACGTAGTGGCGATGGTCGAATTAGTCTGCACGTGGACTATAAAACGAACAATTTCCTGGGTTCAACCCCTGTTTCAGATTCATAAAAACATCTCGCCTTTTTGCTATTGTGCATTTGTGTGTCTTTGTGTCAGTTGTAGTCGCGATGTTTCTGTGGCGAAGGCATAGTCACTGGTCACTGAACAGTAACAACCACAGCTGTATTCAATCCACATGTACATGAGAACGCCCTCCTTCGTCGGTATTGCGTAGCACCGGCGAAGTAAAATAAATACTAAAAATGGCTACTAAAACGTAGCTTCAAAATTTAATACGTCTCCTTGACATCAGAGGCGCTTCAACACTGCTATAAACAAAATATGTTCAAAAGCAGAGTTGTAAGATAGTGATGCTTACCTCCAGTCATTTCTCTAACTCTCCCTTTCCTCTAGTTCCAGCACAATGCACCGCATGTGTAGGGGTCATCTCCTGAGTGCTGGTCCAAGATTAAAAAAAAATTATATTTGAAATAATGTTGCGCAAAATTTTCATCATCTCAATTTAATTTTATAATTTATTTTTAAAATGTTCAACTTAGCGTAGAATATTACATTTGATTATTATTTATTTGAATGTGAAAACTATACATGAATATTATACGTTTCGAAAGCGCTATTTTTTTTTTAACAAAAACATTCATACACCCTTCGTAGACAATAATTTACAAGGTGTCTGTTAAAATGTTTTGTATAAAACTCATAATTATTTCTTTCTATCGATATATTTTATTTAATTAGTAAATAATTTTTAATGTCTTTGTTTTAAAATTTCCATAAAAAACGCCACCTTTTTTTAATGATTTTTTTATTGTTCGGAAATCTTAATATTATTTTGAGAATTTTCTTTTAATTTTTCTTTTTTTATTTTTGTAAATATCTTAAATGTCTATAAATCTTTTTACACATACATAAAGTGTCATAATAATGCAACCTCGCCCCTTGAGTTTATGAAATGAAATCAAGACGAAAAAATCTTTGTATAAATTTACACACCACCGATCGCGTTCCTCTTTGGATATCACACGATCCCCAGCATTCAGCCAAGCACTTGAAAATTTTGTCTCTCAATTATAATTTTGAGATTTAAAATTGTGCGCCTTAACAAGCGCATAATTCATTTTTTATGCCCACATTTCAATCGTCATCATATTTTTTGTGGTGGTCGCCCCTTAAACGATCGCTCATCTTTTGCTCGTTCCCCATTTCATTTAGTTGGTATGTTCTTCGATGGTTTTGTCATATTTTTTTTTTATTTTTTGTTTTGGTGGATGGTATTTATCTTGATTTATAGCTCTTTAGTACGGATCTTTCAGGAATTCCTTGTCGACTTCTGCTTCTGGTAGTTAGTTCTTTTCCTTTTTTTTACTTACTGCTTGATTTTATTCTGGATTCTGATGCTGTTTGTGTTGCTCTTCTCATGTGGGAAATTAGTTAATCACATAAACTAATTGAATGGAATTATTATTTTACTTGATAGTCCGTCGTTACTGTATTCCCGGAAATATTTTGCTCAGTCTACATGGCATATGCAGCGAGATTGTGGTGTAATTAATTTGTATTCCAAATAATTTCTCTCTTTCACTTGAAGAAGAAAAAATGAGACACCCACTTATTTGGCGCTTGCAAATTCATCGTTTCATTAGAATTTGCAACGAAACGGAAATGTATATAAATCAAATCACATTCGCGGCATGTCGTTGAAATTGTGGCAAGTTAAAGTACAGCTAACCTGTGTATAACACGGTGCTCCTACAACGTGGATTCGCACGGTTCAAGAATGGCGAAACATTTTCGTATAAGACGGCACTTGTACAAAATGGATTTACTCTAACACGGTTTGAGAATTGAATATCAATGGACATTTATGTATATATTTATATGGACATTTCCAAAGATCTACCGCGATCGGTGGTCATTAATATGTTAATAAACAAATGTTTTTTCTCTGATTTTCTATTAAAAAAAAATTTAAGTTTCAAGAATATAATGCAGTTTTAGTTTGTCGGGTTTGTTATTTTGAGAAAATTGGTCTGGAAACTGAAAATTTATTTATTTCATTTTATAATACAGGGTGGGCAAATTTGAGCTTAGGAAGTAAATTGTCTGTCAATTGGCTGTGAAATGTCAAGAATTGAGCTGGCATCCGTTGACATTTATTCAGTAAAAAGTTAGGAAATTTTAACAATGGAACGCTACACTCTTTACCAAAGAATTTTAATTGTGAAAATTTACTATGAACGAAAACAACGCCTTTTTCAACAGCATCATCTTTAGTGATGAGGCCCATTTTCTATTAGGTAGTTATGTACATGAACAAATGTGTCGCATATGGTGTTCATAAAATGCACAAACCGTCCTCTAAAAACCATTTCTTCCAAAGAAAGTGACCGTATGGTGCGGTTTGTGGTCAGGCGGTATGATCGTCCCGTTTTTTTTTCGAAATTGAGCAAGAAAACGCCGTGACCGTGAATTTTTTGCCCTACGAAACCATGATAACGGATTTTTTGTGGCCACAATTGCCTAATGTTGACATCAGTGCCTTTGGTTTCAGCAGACAGCGCCACAAGACACACAGCCGGCCAAACAATTCAGTTATTGGATGAAAAATTTCTCGGTTGCGTATTTTCTCGATTTGGCGATATCAATAAGCCGCCTTGTGATTTAAAGCCGCTGGATTATTTTCTCTGGGGCCATTTGAAAGACCGGATTTTCGTGAACAAACCACAAACATCTGAAGCTCTGAAATATGAAATTCGATGCTGCATCGACGAGAGAAAAGAAGTTTTGTTGCAACATGTGGTTCAAAATTTTGTGACGAAAATTTTAGTAGTTAATACAATTTAAACTTAAAAAATGTTCATTACAAATATGGTTGGAAAATATGCCCCGTTCTAAATGTCCCGTGCAGAATCGTAGAAAAGATTGTTGATAAAAAGAGGAAAATAAAGGTTTAAATATGACAACCATCAGTAGAAATTACTTTAAAAAAATTCGTTTCAAAAATTGTGCTCTAATTCGCAGATTCTTTTAATTTTTCTAAATGCATCCGAGAGCGAGTTCTAAAATTTGTCTCGTTCGTGATGCCATGTTTATTGCTTAGAAATGAAAAACCAAAAATGTATAAAAGGTGCCTTTTGCACTATACATAGTCCCATTAATATGCCATTAAAAATTAAAGATAGAAAAAAATCTAATATTTCTTTATTTCACCCCTCTTCAAAGGCGAGCGAGTGTCCCGTGCTAGATCCTGGAAATGCTCATAAATAAAAATGTGTAAGAACTATTAAAAGCCTTTAAAAACATTTACTATAAACCACAAAACGCTGTACGTATAGGCAATGAATTGAAAATAGAACTTCAGAAGATCAGAGGCAATAGGTCTTTCAATTAAAAAAAAACAATGTAAAATAACAGCTGTTTTACAACAGCTGCAGCTTGAAGTATTCAAGAAATGAAAATATGTAAAAATTATTTTGTAATAAGAATTTAAAAATAAATATGTCAATGCAAGCAATATTAAAAAATTAATTTTTTAATACCAGTTCTTTGCTTCGTACAACACGGTTTCATTGGAACTCCATTTTTTATTCCGGTCTTATATTTCGTATAACACGGGGTTCTAATTTTTGGGAGCAAATACCTTATTTTGTACCAGTTCTTTGATACGCTTAAAACGGCTTCGCATAGCATATGGAACGTCTCTACCGTGTTATATGAGGGTTACCTGTATATGAACTGTATTTCATTCGCTGGGACGTTCGTTAGTGCAGTTAATTTCTTGGAGTTGCCAACATAAATTCTTGTCACATTGCGTTTCTTTTCTTTTTGCGTTCATCGTAATCACAGTTTTCATTGGTGTTTTCTGTTGAACATTATTACTTAAATTTGTTACATGTCGTGGGACTGTTAAACAGATTGATATATATACATTCCTATTCGGGGGAAAATCATACTGAATTATTTATGATGACAAAATTTTAAAAACGTAATGTATTTCACATACTTAAATTCCTGGAACATGTATCTAATGGAATACTGTTGCAATCGGAAAGTCTTATCAAAACAAAATGATTTTTATTCATACTAAAATATTCTGCATATACATAAATTGTCACTTAGCTGTGCAATAAAATGTTGCACAATATTTAACATAGATAATAGATAGATATATTAAAAGAATGCTGGAGTTATAAGGCCGTTAAATTAAATATGGAGTAATGCAGTTAGTCTGGCGAAGAGTGGAGGGAAATATACATGATACAAATTTGTCAATCGTATCTATCTTATTGACATTAAGGCAATCGATTTTCTAGGTATAAAATCCAGTGTGAGATCCTGAGTGAAAAAGCTTTCTCAATAAGTATTCAAATATGAACTCTAAAATTGTTCATTATTTAAATTTATCCAACAAGAACAAAAACAAAATGTGTTTTGTGTTTCTTGGACCAGTGTTCAGGGGATTTTTCGTACATATGCAGTGCATTGCACCGGAACTAGTTCAAAAGAGACAGCTTAGAGAAAAGACAGCTGGTTAAGTGCACAACTCAGCAGTTGTGCGTTTTTTGAGAATTCGTAATGCAGAGTTGCTGCGTCTCTGCTGTTATTTTCAGCATTAATTTTTAAGATAAATGGTCATAATATTCACTATTTTACTTCCACGATGTTTTATTGCTGAAATACCGACCAAGTACGGACAGATTTTAAAAATTTTTGGTCTGAGCGGGTTTTGAACTGCGGACCTTCTGGTTGCAGAATCAACGCATTATCAGCCACGGCACTATGGTTGTCTTTGTGACAGTCTCTCGATTTAGGGTGAGAACAAGTGTGCCTCCTCAGCCCACTGTGGGGTCCAAACTTTAAAATGTTCCGTGCTAATGAGTTAAAGTGGAACTTCTTTTAACGTGATATTATTGAAAAACTGACTTATGCTACTTAAAAATAAGCGGTATCCAGCTCTTTATGCATTTTTCAAAGCTTCAATTTGAACGTTAGCAGACAGTTCTCGCGATGACACCTCCGCGTTAAAATTTTACCGGCATACCTCAAGAGCTGTTTTGATTTTATAAACACTACAAAAAAAGAAAAAAAGTCACAGCTATTTTGCGTGCAAACTTATTATTTCTCAGTGCTTTCTATGTGGCAAATTTACATATGTGTAGAAAATCTGAATTTCATGTGTTTTGTATTGCATAGCGTAGCACATTTGCTAGGTTTGCTGTAACTGCAAGGTATATACATAACGTAAGGCAGTTTGCAAGGGAGCGTGAGTTCGCTAACAGAATTTCAACAAGAGTTTAAAATCAAGGCTTCTTATAATAAGCCAATTAAATTAAATTGCTTTCAATTTTATTCGAATCACCTTCACAACTACATGTCCATTTGTTATACGACGATTAAATGTATTTAAGATCATATTGAATATTAATATACAAATATTCAATAATAAACACCTGTTGGATACAATTGTGGTTCAAGGTCTAACACAGCCTCCTCTTCTGATAGAAAATAGTAGAAAAAATTCTTCTTTCCGCAATAAAAAAAAACGACTGCTTTACATTGGGCAATTTTTTTTTCGCAGCAAGTGTGAATTTGTTGTAGAGCGGTGAAAGAAGAAAGAAAAGGGCTACAGCATTGCTTTTACCGACACCTTATTTAAATTCTTTTCTCTTATTTCATTCTCATTCTTTGAGTTGTTGTTGTCTCCATGTATTTTTTTTTAATTGTTGGAGCGACTCCAACAGCTTTAAAAGAGAATTGAAGCAAATTGCTTCAAGAAAAATTGCCCAATCTAAAAGAAGTTAAAGGAAACAGAATTATCTACATGATGTACATATGTACATCATTATCTACAAGAGAAATTTGAAGAAAAAAATTGTATTCAATTTTTCTTAATATTCTTTATTTAAGTTTTTAATAATCAACAAGTAGGTGGCAGTTATTTTTTTCTTTTTTCTTAAAATAAATTTTATAGAAATAAAAAATGGGGAGATAAACAACTAAATTTGATTACTCATGGGGCCAATTTATTGACGCTATTTTTTCTGTATTTTTTTCTTTTTTTTTTTGGCTCTTGGTAAAAATACCCATAAATTATTTTAATTAAAATTTTTGTTTGTCTATAGAAATATATAGTGACAATTAAAATGTAACACACATATGTATGTATGTATGGCCGTACAGCATGTAACAAAACTCTACATACCGTATGTATGGTTGAAAATCGTTCGTTGTGTTTTACGTCCTGACCCACTATATGCGACTGCAAATTTCGTTGAATGCAAATTTTTAAATAAATTTAGTTTTTTTTTTCATTATACTCGCAATTGTCGTTGGCATTCATTGGAACAGGACGTAAAATAATGTGAAATTTTCAATCGTATGTAGAGTTTTGTTACTTGCTGTATATGCAATCAATGAGAAAAAAATATTAAAATTGTTGCTGGCCGAGTGATGGCAGCAATTCAGTCAGTCTGTGACGGTTAGAACATGTGTCTACTATTTGTTGCAATAAAAATTCAACATGCAATACAAATGTTTTCTTTTTTTCTTACTGATCCTCACATTTCATTTTACAAGTTAATTTTTTTTTTTGTGTTTAATATTTTAACTTTAACTACGAGTAGCAATTGTAAGCAGATCTATTTGTTGTTTGGCAGTCGAATATTCAAGGGATGTAAATACAACAAATTTTGTTGTTTTAGTTGAACAAGTCCAAAAAGACACGTGTCTTTGGTACTTTTTTCTGTTGGCTTTTACTCACTCAGACATTTTCTCTCATGTTAAACATTTTGTTTTACATTTTGTCTCCCACAATTTTGTATTAACAAAAAAAAAAAGTACCAAAGAAAATCAACCTACAAAAATCCTCCATTTAAATAAATAAACAAACAATCAGACAGACAGATGAACAGCCGGACAGACATACAGGAATTAACAACAATAAAATTAAAAAAAAAATTACAATTAAACAAAATGAAAAACATATGTTTTACATTGCGATTGTATTGTACATATGTATTTTGTATGTTTGTTGCACAGAAGTATGCGAGTTCTGTTAAAAGAAACCAAAAATGTATTTCAAAAAAAAGCATGGAAAAAGTCAGCAGAAAGTGTTCAGCTCCATACATGAATTTGAATTTGTTTAAAAAGAAGTATCTGCAGAGAACACAACAAAAGCAAATAATGTATGTATGTATAAATGTACTTAGATACATTTATAGATGGATAAATTGAAAATGTAAAGTATCGTTAAGTACTTGAAAATAAGTTAATACGAATGAATGGTTAGGAAATTCTTTTAAACGACGGATCTTTTTAATTTAAAACCACGAGCATGACTGTGTACTTCTCATTGTCTTTCTTTTTGTTTAATTTTTTTTCCTTTCATCTAAAGAATTAAATTATTTATACAAAGTGGGCGTTTTTCTTCTCATTTTTGTGGAAATTGATGATACCGCCAGGCAACGCCCCCCGACATGTGTAAAAGAAAACGTTAAACAGATATATTTTTAGTATTCGTTAGTTCTTGTTTTTTTTTTTTTTATTAATTTAAAAGAAATTTTCGTTTAATGTTTTCATGACTTCTTTTCCTTATTTCTTCATTACATGGAAGTAAAATATATTAAAATTTATCTATTTTTATTATATATGATTATGCATATAAACATGTATAAACGTGCACATGAAATCCTTAAATATTTTTCGTTTTATATACATATGTAAGCACATACAACAATATTCATTTATTAATTAATCAAAAATATGTATGTATCTATTAAAAAGAACTACTCAAAATTAATACTCAATTAACCGAGAAAATTGATCATCTAGAAAGTTCCCGTTCCTAACCAGTACGTACACGACGGACCAAAATGACAGAAGGTGGTGAGTTCAAACAGCCATTTTGTCCCTCGCAGTGTGCGCCAATTATCCTCTCCGACGAAATACCGCGGATTTTCCGTAGCCCTTTTTGGCTATTAACGAAGCCATTCAATTGGAAAAGGGCTTCGTCGCTCATAATTAAATTATGAATAAAATCATGATTTTCTTCTGAAATAAAGTTCAACGATTTTGGTGCGTTATTCAATTTTGTACTGTTCCATTTTAAATTTCCCAAGTCCTCTTTCCAAAATACTGAAAACAAAAAAAAATTAAGAAAAAAATAAAAAATTATAAAAATTTCCTGAAGATGTTAACCGATCGTTAACGAAATATCGAAATATACAGAAAAATAAACATAGAGACGAACCTTTGAGCTTATAAAATAATATATAGATTGTTCTTAAAATAAAAAAGCTGAAAAAGTAAGTATTAAAAAAAAGATAATAATAATAATAATATTTTTCTGATTGGATCGGTTAGATCGGATATATTTCTAAAACTCTTAATACTACATTTGCATCAAGACCGTAACCAACATTGTTCTAAGACCAGCATATGCTATGAAAGAGTAACAAAAAGGATTTCACTACTACTTCCACATCACTATATTACGATCTTCTTCAGTTCTTTGGAATTTGTTTTTGTACTAGTAGAAGATCTTCTGTGCTGTTTCCTTTGATTCCAGAAAATCATTCATCTGTATAGTTCCGGTTAGTTCAGCCAGGAAACTATCTGCATTAGCATCGGATGTATCCTTTAGTTTCACGAAATGATCCGATTCATCCTGGCAAAATTTAGTAACGATACTTAACGTCTTTGTATTTGTGTATGTCTTTTCTTTAAAAGTCTTTGACTTTTTACATAAATCAAAGTGTAAATAAATCGGTGAAATTTATTTAAAAATCGCTGGTCGATGTTGCTGTTTGTTAAGAATAATGTATGCCTTTCTGTATGAAAATGTGTGAATAACATTTGTTATTTTCGGCAATAATAAATAAGCAAATGTAAAAATTAACAATTTAAAATAATAAACGATGTCAACAACTGTCAACGTAGACGAAGACAACAGATTTCTTGACAAATATTCAAATTTAATTTACATACTTACAAACAAACTACAAAGAGGGGAAGGCAACTGCTGTCGTAGTTTCTGTTGTGATATTCTGCTGTTTGAAAGAGTTTAATTTAGTAATTTTAAATATGAAATTGACGAATGCCATCTGTGACATTCATTGCGTCATCGATTCCAAAATGTGATTGAAAAGCATTTATTAAAAACGCATTTATTTTGTAATTTAAAGCCGCCCTATCTCAGAATCCTTTGAATACTTGTGGCGAATAATTTCAAAAAATAAAAAAAAATTATTTCAAAATTCTACCGTTACTGCACATTCTTAATTTATCCGTTTTGTCTGCTGTAAAGCTCATTGAAATGTCCTTCTGCTCTCTATCCCTCCCATTTCGCTATCGTCATCATTACATCATCACATTTAATTTACATAACAACAGCAGTAACAACATAAAACTCCGGTATTAATTAAAACTTTTAACAATTTTCATGTTCTATATTTGTTTACAATTCTCATATTTGTGTATTTTTTAAATTTCTCCAATTTTATTTTTACTTTTTAAGACAAAAAAAGAAAAGCAGACAAAACTGTATCCATTTTGCTTTTCTACAAAATTGTGGTATTTCCACAGAGCGAGAGGGAGATAGAAACAGAATGATTGTATGTAGATATCTATATACATATATATATGTTTGTGTGACCTGTTTTTATGTAACATTTTATATTGTTTTAAACTTGTGTCCATTTATTTTATTTTATGTGAATTTTTTTATTGTTCCTTTCGTTTTGAAAACATCTATCCATCACGTTATGAAACCATCTCCAGCGAACCATTCACATCCATCAGTGTTGTAGGTTGGTTTTTTTTTCTAATATTTTTATACATATTTTGAGATACATATGTATGTACATATTTTTTTTCTCTTTTTGTTTGGATTAGGCGTCGTAGACTTGTTCAACATGCAACTAAATTGAATTTTATGTTTTCATTACAATTTTTATTAAAAAACTTATGCTCTTGAAATAAAACACAGCAAAATATTAATTGTTTATTAAGTTTAAAATGACTGGACACAATTTTATTTAAATTAAAGTATAACAAGGTGTCTTAAAAGAAGAATCAAGAGTTTGAAGGATTTTTCATTCGCACAGAAAGAAAGCAAAAATTAAATTTTTATTTCCTATTATTCTGTCAGCAACAAAAACTAATTACGATTATTTTTTATGTATGTTTGCTGTATGGTTAAGCTAGGCTACATGTACATAGATTTCGTTGGTGCTAACTAATCAGCACACTTGAACTAAATTGTTGGAAAAGCTCACATGTTTATATAAAAACTCGCAAAAAGTATTTGAGAATTCTGATGTAAGCAAACAGAAAACCATAAGCATTCTTTGCAAAAATTACTTAATACGGTAAAAATTTTATTATTCTTTTTTAAATCTGTTTAATTAATCTAAAATATTTTACAACCTGGTCTACCCTTTTATTTATTTTTTTCCTATAAGTAGGGCAAATTCCTTTTTGCTTTCCTAAATACTTATTACCATACCATTATAGTACATAATGTTCTAATTGTGTCCAAAATAATTTAATTTAATTTAATTTTTAATTCTCACACTCCAGCACCAATTCTTTTAAAGTGATTTATGTACATGTCCAATTGAATTGTTTTGCGCGTGCTTGATCACCCGAAGATCGTTGAATGGAAACAATTACGTTTTTTTCTTTATTCATTGCAACTTGTTTGTTGCCAATTGAGAATCAATAATAAACAAAATAAAACAATCATCAAAAAAAAAGATGAAGAGAAACAATTTTTTAGTCCCAGTTAAGGCAGAGCAATGCAAAATCCTTTAAAATATCATTTCACAATCATGCGCGGAAATCATTCAGATTTAAAAAGACAATTGATGTGCACATGATTGACATGCCATGCTTTGTAAATTGACATTTTTTGCAGCCTACCAGAATCGACTTCACGACGAAAACAATGGCTAAAAGTATCAGGTCTCTTCTGCATTCTGTATGCGAAGAATGCTCAACTTCAAAAGTCAAGTCACTTGAATTTTATTTTCGCTTCAATGTGGCAACTAGAAAACAAATCAACAAATAAATATACTGTAATGCTGGAGGATCTCGCACAAGAAAGATGTGGATGTGGTGACAATTCCCTAAACGACACACAAAGGCGCCATGTTAAACAGTAGATTACCTGCCTTCCTGACTTTGTCCGTAAACATACGAGTACATCCATCCGTCCATCCAACCAACCAACCATCCATCAGTCACTCAAACGAGGCTTAAGATGTTCAGGCGGTTAATGCTGACGAGAAGATGAATTTTGTGACGTCTGATTGCCAATTGTTTATTTTACTTTTCTTTTTTGCTGCCTGACTTCTGTGCCTTCTTTAGTATGATTGTTTTGCGCGCCAAGTGCTTTTTTATTCAGTTGAAACGAGTGCAAAGCAATGGCGCTAAATTGAGTTCAAATCGTTTAATAAACAAAAAAAATTCAAATAAAAATAAAACAAAAGATCGTTTTACTTTGTTTTATAGTGACTGTTTTTGTGAGAATATTATTATTTCACTTTGCGCATTTTATTGTTTGTGATCAAAAGGATAGAGAATGTATGACTGGATGGTTGATTGTGTGGTAGATGATCTACTTGTGACTGTTGTCTGTCTATATGGAGTTATTGCCTTTTTTGTGCGATATTCAAAGCGAGAATATGCGCATAATTTATGTTTCAAATTGATCGACAGATGATAATGATGTGATCAATTCACGATCAAGTGGTTGTTTGCAGGAATAAGGAGTTCGCTTTGTATCTGCTGCTTTAGGATGAATTAATTTCTAAACTTTATTATTCGGGGTTTAATAATATACATCTATACATACATCTTTTAGTTAAAAAAAAAGAACACAGAAATATAATAATTGAAAATATTTATATATATAAAATAATTTCTTATAAATATGTATACACTAGCTCTTAACCAAACGACAAACATAAATAAATAATCGTAATGTTTTATAAAATTATTTTGCGACAGAAGAAAACACAAGCTTATCTTCATAATGAATCGAAATATTAGTATTTATTTAATTTTTCTGTAATTTGACATTAGAAAAATTTAATATGCATATATAATATAACAGGGTTCTAATAGGTCCGGTTGCCGATACATTGGCATTACAGCACAATGCATCGCATGTGTAGGGGTCACCTTCTGATGTTGGGCCAAGATAAAAAGAAATACAAGTTGTGATCATGTCAACCACTGACGCTTACAAGAATATTAAGGGCGAACGCGTGCACTGTAGTCGATAAACAAAAACAAAGCGCCATGTTGTTTTTGCATAAGTTGTAGTTGTAATAATATTGACTTTGGCATATGTAATTGAGGGCGTTCTAAAATAAATATTAACTGCCCCCCGATATCGAAAGAATTTTTTCATTCGTTCAACTACATTCAGAACAAAAACAATATTTGTTTTAAACGTATTTGTTCGAATGCAAAATTAATGGTTTTAAGTATTTGGTTCAGATCGGCTAGTCCATTCTTATTTTGTGATTGCATTGCACTTTGCACATTGTTTATTCAAAATGTGTTCACTTTATTGTTCTCTTTTAAAGTGATGTAAAATGACTTTATAGCGGCTTTACTAGAAAGTGCAAATGATTAGAAATGCGTACTAAATGAAACGCACTTTCATTCCACTGCGTTTAATTTATACGTAACACATCAGAATTTACATAAAAATCGACATGTCGTGATCTATCAAGCTGATTTGGTAACGGAAATATCGGTATTAAAATTATTTCTGAATATAGAAACATTATTGATTTTTTTTACAATAATAAATACTTCTACTTCTATGGTTACGATTATGGGAATCTTAATTACGTTATTAACAATTTTGCCATATACATAACTATTACCATTATAATAACCATAACTATATTTGCGTGATTTATTAGTTCCGCCATTACCATAAATAAATATATAAATAAATAATAAATAAATAAATAATTTTATTTAAAAAATAAATTAAATTAAAACACAAAAATATAAATCAAAACTTACCAAACAACGAAGCAAATGAAACAAATAAGAAACAGCAAATATGTGGAATGAGCAAACAGCTGTTTATGGTTTTGGCAAAAACCCACAATTCAACAAATTGGTTAGAACAGCTGTTTTATATGGTTATTGTTATGGCAGGTCTAATTTAACTTTTAACTTTTCTTGTTGAAATACGATGGCATAATCTAATGCGCTGGTACTTGTTAAAGATATTGAAGAGATATATTTGCCAAAATAAAGAGAGCTTTTGCTCAGGTTTCCGTCCAAAGTTCAATATTTAAAAAAAAATTTGTTAAATTAAAATCATTTCATTTTGCGAAGAAGCAACTAACAGCAGACTAACCCCTAAGATTTTGTTTTATTTATTTACCTACTTTAGCAAAATTAAGTCACTAGACTCTTTCGACTGCAAAAAAGTGTAAGCTAAATTCTGCCTATAGGCCTTGTTAGGATTGCGTGATTAAATTTAATTTTTTTTTTGTTTAATCCATTTCCTTTTTGTTTTAAAAACATTTGGTGACAATTCCACACAACGAGCGACCAATTTCTTAAATGACAATATCGCCAAATTTTGTTTTGTTACGGTTGAGCCTTTTTTGCCTGCTGTAGAGTTTTTGCTCAAATGTTTGTCTGCAATGCTGGTGGGCATGAAATCCGAATGCCATTGATGATGCTGCTGAGCTAGTCACGGTATGAAAAAGATGTTTATGCTTTAATTTTTCTTATTTTTGTGAAAGAATGAAATATTTTCGTTTTTTCTCACTACACTAATCAAAAAAAAAAAACGAAAAAAAATGACTACTGTTGTGTTCAGCTGTGACGATGATCATGATGATGATGGCGTCCAAATCTGAAAAAGCTGAGTAAATCAACAAAAAATAAAAGTAAAATGCAACACAAATTGTAGTCAGGTTCACAGTGTAAAGAAAAATTCTCTATTTTTTTTTTTCATTTAAAAATTTTAAAGGATGCTTTTTTAAATCGTTTGTTTAGCTGGTTGGTTGTGGTGCTTGGCATCCATTCCTTTTGCCTTCGATGTCAACTGAAATAACAATCATTGCGTTTAACTTACATGATCGTTGGAACGTGCAATCGTTGGCGCCAATAACGCCACCCAATAAATGCAGTTGACACAATAACAATAACAAAAAAAAGCCTAAACTTAAGATTATCTTTCCCGTTTTGAAAGCTTTGAAAACCCAACCTGAAACAGACAAACGTTCAGCATTTCTTATTATTTATTTATTTATTTTTTTTCCAGCATAAAATTCATTTATATTGTTTTGTTAAAATGCCATAAAGTATTTAATACAATTTTTCACATTCCCAAGGTATTGGAAATGAATGTCTTATAGGTTTTTTGTTGGTTGCCGTTTGTAGGCCAGTAACCACCCAGTGTTTAATAACATTCGATTTAATTCATGTTCACTGTCATCTTGGCAATTTTTCATAATTAAAGAACAGAAACACCACTAAATCCAATCATTTTGGCTTTGCACTCTTCTTTTTCCCAAACTTTTTATATAAAAAAAAAACAAATATCAATGAAAACGTAAGAAATAAAAAAGGAAGGCGTTTCCTTAAACAACCATGTTGTTGGCTAAGCAAGTAACCAAACTGAACTTTTATTTACAAAAAATTTATTTTCTTGCATGTCAGCAACATGAAGTTGCAACGATCGCTTAGGTCTTATGTTGCCTGTTGATAGACCATTTTGTTTATGATTAAAAATCAATTTAAACTAGACGAACCTGGTAGTTGAACAATTACACCAGCGAAGCTTATTCTTTTTACAATGATTCCTTTTAGTACTTCCTCAACCATTTATTGCTGTTGATCATGATCAATCGGCCTTTAAGTGGATTTTTATGTGTCTGTGTGTGTGTATCTGTGTTTTCCTAACAGGTTGCCTTAGTTATGTTGCATCTTAAAGAAGATCGTGTCAAAAATTCATAAATCATTTCACTTGTATTCGTTTCTCGAAGAAATTGTAAGAAGCCTCTTAATGTAATAATGCATTTAATGCGATGATTTCAGCTCTTAAATACATGTATGCATACGTACAGATATACACACATTTGTATCTATTTCTTATTAATAATTTTTTGTTGCCTCTCAAGGATTCATGTACATCCTCATATACAGAATGGCAAACCTTTTATATTATATTTTTAACTCATCTGCTGTTGCTTAATAATATCTTCAAGCGATGATATTTTAAGCCGAAATAATTTTAACTGACGACAGCCGATTTGACAGTTTTGTTGTAGCAACACGTCTTAAAAGATATACATATGTGGATCAAAAAAGAAAAAGAATTTCTTCTCTGTCGTGGGTTCAAACCGTATGCCACTCATGAAAAATTTGTGTGATAACCATTCATGCCTATGCTATTGAACAACACAGTTTTCTCCTTCATTAGTATTTGACTAATGATTCGTTGGCTAAATTAAATAATAATATCCAATTATAAAAAAAACATCTCGCATTTTTCTGATGCGCATTAGTGTGTCTTTGTGTGTCAGTTGTTGTCGGAAGGTTTCAGTGGCGAAGGCATAGTCACTGGTCACTGAACAAGACCGGCTTCAGCTGAGAGCAATCCACAATCAGATCAGAACGTTCTCCTTCGTCGGTATTGTGTAGCACCGGCGAAGTAAAATAATAATAAAAATGGCTACAAAACCGAATCTTAAACACTGCTACATACAAAGAATGTGCAAAAGCAGAGCTGGATAATAATGAATTAAGTTTCACCTCCTGTCGTTTATCTAACTAACTCTTTCCTATAGTTCCAGCACAATGCATCGCATGTGTAGGGGTCATCTACTGAGTGCTGGTCCCAGACAAAAAAAAATGTCATTAAATATAGTTCTATCAGTACTGCTATTAGTGGCAGTATAAGTAATAGTAGTATTAGTAGCAATAGCAATATAAGTAGTATTAGTAACAGTATAGGTAGTAGTAGTATTAGTATTTTAATATTTTTATTAGCAGTAGCATCGGATGTTTATAGCTACATGACAACTATCGATATCGCTATCTGCCCAGCTAGCAACTTGTTAACAGCAGTTAACCTGCAATTAATTTTAAGCCTTCTTATTTTACAAGTGATGGTGGTTGACACTTGGATTATTTTTAATGAAGATAACGAACTATTTTAACATTTCGATGTGCTAGGTCAATTGTACGACTCTGCATTACTTTTCAATTATTAAAAGAAAAATAAATGAAAATGTTCCTGAAGTTCATCCATTTTACGGTCATCATAATTGGCCAAGCGAGCAAGTAATTCGTGCTGTTATTGATCGTTTTCGCACTAAATTTTACTCTTGTCGATTCGAAACCATCAACAGGACAAAGAAGTTTGCGTACCGAAGAAAATATTTTTGCTCTTTCGAAATGAGCCAGGAGCTGGCGTTACGTAGATTTCCGAACGCTATAGAGCCATATTGACTGCTTTTTTATTTGCAAAAATTAATCACCGAAACATCAACGACATTTGGTTCAAAAATCAAGACGGCTTTATGCCGACAAACTAGCAACTCTTGAAGCATTCGAAGACAATATTCCAACCGCCATTGACGCCATTCGGCCAAATTTATTGGAAAAGTAGTCAAGAATTGAACTGATCGAACGAACAATGTAACTGTGAAGAAGCCAACTTTCACTTTTTGCATGAAAGTAGTTTAAAATTGCTGAAAAAATTATTGCTAAAGTGCAGATCAAAAAAAAGCAAATGAAAGAGAATTTAGCGTCCGATTCGGGCCTATTCCCATTGGCGTTGCAATTTTAAAACGAAATAAAATCAGTTAACAATGCTATTTTCCATGAAAATAATTTTAAAATGATAATAATGTTGGGCTTTTGACTTAAATGTGCAGGTACGGAATGCGCACTTAAAACACTCAATTGTATAGGATTTTTAATAAGAAAAGTAGCAAATGTGCACATTAGTTAAAAAGTACTGTACCATAAATGACTCTGCGTAAACTCCACTTTACAACATCCGACATTAATAATGTTCTTTGAAAATCTGTTGTATTTTTCATTTAAATTCTCAAATATATACAATTTAGTTTGGACACTTCTGTTTGCGTAGGATTTATTTTTCTATATGTATGATGCATTTTTAATCGGCTTTTAATCAAAGACCTTCAAAGTACATGTTTGCTTACAAACGGATTCTAAATAAGTGTTGAATATATTTTAAAGAAACTTTTTCTAGTTTTCATTGCCTAACAATTTGAAATTTTCAAGATGATTCAAAAGAAAATTATGGGCAACTTATTAAAGTGATTCAGAAATATATTTATGCCATACATAGTTAAAAAGCTAAACCAATGAAGTCATTCATTCCATTTGAAATTGGTTACTTTAAAATTATATTTCTCTTTACGTGTTTCTGTAACAAATGTGACTTTTAAGCCAATTTATTATTTTTTACTCCAATTTATTAGAAAAAGTTATGCACCACAGAGCTGTAGTTTAAACTTTGCTAGATAAGTATAAAAATATACATATGTATCTATGTATTTGTATATAAGAGTATGTATGTGTTTAGGTACAATATGCTGTCTTTATGGTAAAAAGCTATAGATTTCTAAAATTTACGGCAGGTAAACATTTTTAACAATAATGACCAATCTAATAGCACTGACTAATATGAAATTAAAAAAAAGGAACTGAAAAGCCCAACTAAAAGGAAAAGGCTGCATAAACATTTTGCTTGAAAAAACGAAATGATAACAAACATGTCCTTTGGAAATCCCCAGAGTACAATTTTCAAAAAAAACAAACAACTTCACATGTAGTTTTGCTACAAATGCATGAATTATAATTGATATTTATGGAAGGATGTGAGAAAATGTTTTAATGTTTATTGAGTTTTTTCCTTTCATTTTTAAAGTGGTAGTTGCATAGAAATTTAGGAACTAAAGATAATATGAACTTATAACGACATAATTTAGATTAAGGATAAGCGTACTTTAAAGGGTGGTGCAACCAAAACGCACAATGTTAATTGTAAATAAAACAAAAGGTTTTCAGAGAAATATCTTAATATTTCTTAGTGTGATAGAAGGATCTGCGATAATTGTGTGTGAAATATCAAAATATCGGTCAAATGCTCGCATGGCATACGTCTATCCGATGGTCGATATTTTCAATTACTGTGAGACATAATTGACGTTCAATGACATTAATGTGACGAATTATATCTCATCCTTTTGCTCTTGGCTTATGGACGTGCACTTTTTCTTTTAAATATCCCCAAAGCAAGAAGTCAAACGGTGTCAATTCACATGATCGTGACGGCCAAATAAAATCGCCACGACGTGAGAAATCACGGTCATTGAATTTTTCACGCAAAAGAGCCATTGCAATCACATATCGTCCAGGTCCATATCCTCAATTTCTGGCCACAAGAAGTCCGTTATCATCTGGCGATAGCGAACACCATTCACGGTAACTGCTTGGCCGATCTCATTGACATACTTTCGGTAAAAAAAAATGTAATGCTTTCCGCAGAACGAACTGGGCGAGCTTGCACAGATGTTTTCACCTTTCCTACACACCCGGTTTGAAGAACTTTGCACACAATGCTCCCGATTGTGGACACATTTGGTCGATTATGCTGACCAAAAGAATCACGAAGTGCATTTCGATTTGAACGTCCATTTTCGTAAAAAGCTTCAACCATCTTAACGCGCTGCTCAATTGTGTACCTCTCTATGGTCGAATTTGACAAACACTGGAACGAAGAATTGTCAAATTAAGTTGGGCAAAATACTTGACGTCACAATTAACATCGTGCATTATGGTTGGACCACACTTTAGATACGTGCATTTCTTTATTAACTACATTCATATTAACTTGACTTCAATACGGTTGTAATTAAATTGAAGCATAAATATTTTAATGAAAACAATGATTGGGAATTTGTAGCAGATTTCAGCTATTTTATATTAGTGAACTACGGGATATAGCGAGCTCAAAGTTGACCCCAATTATATTCTCTACTTTCATAGTAGTGACAAGAATTTAATAGTTTATTAAATTGAAAATTTTAGCTCTTCCGAAAAGATATAATAACGATTCAATCAACGCCGCAATTACAATCCCTCATTTTACCTCCAACGTTGAGGTTTACGATTATCAAGAAATATGTTTATTCCGAAGAAAAGCCACGAAACAATAGAGTGTGAAATGAAATTTGAAAATTTATCCTTTTTTTTGCCATTCCTTAAAACCATAACATTTCATTTATTTCATTCACATTTATTGTCGTTGTAGTTTTTCTTTTTTTTTCTGTACTCGCCTTTTATTATTTTTCCACCAATTTTTCCGTTGCCATTGAGTTGAGTTCTTGCTGTTGGTTTTTAATATCACGCCGTAAAATTTAATTGGTGTATTTCGTATCATAAAAAAATAGTTGTGCGACTATAATTTCACCGCCGCACTCACACATGCAAACTCAAAGCTGCCACTCAATCTCAGGAGCTGTTCCTATGAGGCAATTAAAGTCACACATAAATACTGGCGACATACACGTACACACAACAATAACAATAATTATATCATTCGCAATTGCTTTGATGTCACATTGATGTCAAACGTAACAATTAAACCCCTTCCTTTCATTGGGAGCAACTACACGGCTGACGATCTATGCATATAATATGTATATGCGTGTGTGTGTGTGCGCGTTTGTGTGAGTATGTGTATTTCTATTTTATGATTTTCATACAAAAAAGAACTATTGCTGGCAGTCATCACTAGATGTTGCACAAAATAGTGGCTGGCAATGATGGCGTCATTAATTGTCAACACTTTAAAATACTTAAAACTGCTTGTGGTTGATTTGACGTGTATCCGATAAAGAAAGCGGCATAGGGGAAAATGTGAATTATATTCTAAGAAAACTGGTGGCATTTAAAGATCTTTGAAAATGGGCAGGGATATGGAAACATGATTTATAAAGAATAATTTTTATTTTTTAATTTTACATCAATTTATTGTAACATGATGCATGCCGATTGCCGCTCTGACAGGCTGACCTAGAGCTCCTGTCATAACTCACCGTCTGGAGTTGATTCTTTGCCAGAAAAAAAACCTCCAGTTTTGAAGCCCAAAACAAGTCCATACGCTTCTTGTATGATTTTCTCAGCAAAACTCATCGACTGATGATCGACAAATAAATTCGGTTTTTTTTAGCAATTCAGAGTGCGTTCGTAGGTAGCAACCAGACTTTTAGGCCTGTAAACTTCCAACTGTCCTACTTAGATTAGAATACAGTTTGTTTGCTAAATATTTACAACAATTTTAAATTAAAATAAGGCAAAGAAAAATATCTAGATTTTTTTCTTGATGACATGACTGGTTTTAAGACGACACAACCACAATTTCCAAAACCTTTAATTGCCGAGAACGGTTTCGAGTTATTTGATTTGGGTCTTCCACCCTCAATGAGGTTGTCGCTCCACCGTTGTACACTATTCGGCGTCTTATGGTATAATACGTTTTAAGGAATGTCAAAGTTGGAGGCCAAAACAAAAAAATTTTATTTAAGTAGAAGAACAAATAGATGAAGAAAATTGCACATGAGACAAAAACCAATGCGTGACATGCGTTAGTTTAACGGAAATTAGATATAGTAAATTTTAACATAAGAAATTAAATTGCCAATAGTTCCCGTATTCATTTTCGTCAAAGAATTTGCATATAAGCTGACTTAGAACTTAAGCCGCCTGAAAAGTGGTGAAATGTATAAAACACACAAAGAGCACTGATGATGGAAGTTGGGCGACTTCCGAAGACGCGTTCTGTTTAGCCGTGTAAGTTTGTATTGACTGACGTTGTTTTCTACCTTGTTCAAGAACAAAAATTCCTGTATCCATTTATATTTTTTTTTTTTTAAATTTCCTGTGGTAAACATTTTGGCAGAACTGATAACTCAACTTACGCAAATTTTGTTAAGCTTTCAGAAAAATCTTTTAATAAACTCAATATTAATAAAGTTCTTAATGAAACTTGTAAAACTTTTGATAATAATTATTTTGAATTCAATAAAAATTGCTGCTAAAAATTTTGAAAGTGGTTAGTAAATGTTTCATTCAATGGCTGGTTTCATTAAATATGAATACATATTTAATAAACTGTTTATTACTTAGTTTTTATTAAGTAACATTTCAATTGATAAACATTTTATTAAGTTAATAAGAAATATTATTGAAATGAATGAATGTTGACGTTGACAACTGAAAGATATAATTCTTTTTAACTGAACTTGGCAAGAGCGTAGATATGTTAAGCATTATTGATCAAAGAAAGCTGACGTCAAATTTCGAGGCTAACTTACTCAAAAACTATCTTTTATAATTACAAAAACCGTTTGCATATTCCAATTGAAATCTTAAATTATTTAAGATTTAATTCGGACTTTGTTGTTGACTTACGCAAGTAAAAAAAAAAATACAAACGGCAAGCATTGTTTATGTGCCAAAAATTCTCACGACAATACAATTTACATAAAGTAAACTAAAATAACGCGCCAGCAGCTTAGTGCGATAGAAAAATCTATTTTAGCAGCGCGTGGACAAGTGAAATTGGTTGCAGAAAGTGAACAAACAATAAATATTTCTGTATACCGCTGTTGTTTTACGTTAATTGTTAGTGCGTTAGTTCGTAGAATACATATAGGGAAGAAATAACGAATTGGTGAAAATAGTTCCTGCAAAATAGTCTTAAGACTTCTTATCTTGTTGGAAGGACCAGTCCAACTAGAACATTGCAAACTCATACGTTCAGGGTGGGCAAGACTTAATATCGAAATAATTTGTAATTTATAATTTTGAAGCTTTTTTATCGTGGACCAGCACTTAGGATATAACCGCTACACATGCCATGCTTTGTGCTCGATCTAGATTAAAGGGATAGTTAGAGAAATGACAGGAGGTGAAGCTTCACTATCTGCTTTTGCACATTCTTTGTTTTTTAAGCAGTGTTATAGCTGATGTCTCTGATGTCAAGCTTTGTTTTTTTAGTAGCCATTTGTTAGTAACAATTTAACTTTGCCGGTGCTACACAATACCGGCGAAGGAGGGCGTTCTGATATGCCTGTGGATTGGATACAGCTCAAGCCATTACTGTTCAGTGACCAGTGACTATGCCTTCGCCACTGAAACCTTGCGACAACAACTGACACAAAGCCACACATCAGAAAAAATACGAGACGTTTTCATGAATCTGTAACTGGGGTTGACCCAGGAAAATTTTTCGTTTCGTAGTCAACGTGGAGACTACTTCGACCATCGCCACCCTCATTTAATTTAATTGTTTTCTTGTTGTGTATTAAATTTCTCGTATGATTCCGTGGTAGCGATTGCGTATCTACGGGGCAGTTCGGGTAAAATGAAAAATAAGTTGGCCGCGGACAAACTTGGTTCATATTCTAAATATGCTTAGCTGGGGTATTTGGAATTCGAGTTTGTTAGCAGGCTTCGTTCTAACCGCTAAACATTGCTATATGTGCCCGGGTAATGGTGATGTCTCTTTCGGGATTGCACGTAGTGGGTGTGGTTGTTACCAATATCGTTGAGAGAGAGTGGTCTGTGGTTGTTAGTGTCGCTTTTTGCTAGTGGCATGGTGAGATACCTTCGACCAGATAACTCTCTAGCTTCTGTTGCTGGTCCTGATGATTGGGGTGGCTGATGATTGCTGTTGCGTGTATGCCTTCTACATGGTTGGCCTTTTTCTTAATTAAGATGTGTAGGCAAAGTGGTGACATCGTGTGTTACATTATTTCTTTTTGCCTTCTCTGAATTGCTTCGCCATCAAAATTCATCTTTCTACAGAATCTCTTGCGAACTTATTTTCTGCAATCCGTTTCTTTGATATTTGTAATTGTGAAATAAGTCAATATTTACCGCTCATAAAAAGCACTTTCTTTTCATTTAGGAATTTGTTTTATAGTTTAATTTAAAATTGAATTTATTTGAAAATGCAATGTCTGTGACTCGCCCTCTATTCCCGAACTTTCAATTGCTGTCCACTGAAGCGGAAGGGAAACGTATAGAGTGGCTGTCTGACTGAGTGGCTGTAATGCCTGCGATTTGTTTTGCCAGTATTTATGGATCTTTAATAAAACAAACAAAGGAGGTCTGACAGGCGTTAAAAAGCAAATTGAACTTTTTTAAAATGCAATTTTCATAACTAACTACCTTTAATTTTTTCTACTCTTTTTCTCTTAACATTCAGTAAATAAATGGAGTTTAACTGCAGTAAGAAATCGATTAAAAACGTATAAATGAATGGATAAACATAAAATTGTAAGCCAGTTATTTAGTTTTTTTGTTTTCGTTTGCTTTTTCTTCTTATTTTTGCAATTTACTATTTGAACGACCATACAAGTGATTTAAAAACTCATAACACGTTGGCAACACCTTCTTTTATGTCTTTGTGTATGGGGAGCTTTATTTGGCTAAGAAAAGCGTGTGTGGCTTTTAAATGCTGGTGGTTAATGGGGTTCGGTTATAGATGAAGCTGCTGTAGATGTGATTTGCTTCCCTTAAGGCTAAAAAGTCCATATGAAATATTACTTAACCTACTCTTCTCGAGAACAGAACAGAACAGAACAGAACAGTAAGAATATTATTTATTTTTGTTATTTATGATTCAATATTGGCAGAGAGCATTAAAATCATGTTTGTTAAAAAAATGAAACTGAAATCGTCGTTTTTTTTTTTGCATCTTTGGAAACAGAATTTGACAAATTGTAAAAAACGCCTCTAAGAACACAAACGATCGATTTAGTTTTAGCGTTCCTTTCCGCCGATGATCATAAGTAAAAGATAATTTTTATACTTTTTACAGAAATATGTTGCAAGACTCGTCTCTGTTGTGTGGTTAAAGTAGTTGATTTTGTATTTGTTTGCATCTTTTTGTTAGATTATTGTGAATGTTGCATTTCGGTAGCTGTTTAAGATACAACGAACAGTGGCACCCGAAACGACAGTTAACATGCGTCTTTTTGTATCCGAAACAAACAAACTAAATAAACGGAGAAAAAACAAAAAGTGCAGAAAATCTTTAAAAAAAAAAACAAAAACTTCTTTCGAAATCCCTACACAAATTAAGGCCGTCGGCAAATTAACTTCAATTCATATACCAGCATTTGCCACACGTTGAGAAACGTATGAAAATCAATTATTTCACAGTTGAAAAAAAGATGGCTAACCACCGAATTAATTTTGCCCATTTTTTTTTTCCTTAACTTTTGTTTAGCGCCCAACATTTTTTATCGTCTGCAACTCAGTAAGAGTTTTGCTAAAGAGTTGAAGAAAAAAAGGAATGTTTTCCAATAAACGAATCAAATTTGCATTTTAATCTTAGATTGTGCTAAGATTTTTGTTAATGATTATTCATTAACAAAACCCCCAAACAGGCGACTGCTTAAGAATGACAATTTGCAGTGGATTGCAAAAGCCAATAAATGTTTCCAAGCATTTTGTAGAAGTGTATTTAAAAAAATGTCTGTATATACAATAATAATCACACCGCACAGGATTTTAATTTGAAATCATATTTAAATGTTTATTTTTAATTATAAAATTGTTGACTTTTGATGAGCAATCTGGCTTTTCATCGTACTCCTGCGTATTTACAATGGCATCGAAAAAATGGACTGTAATGAGTCAGCTCGTGAGAGGGCTATTACAACTTAAATTAGAATTCTCACTAAGTTTATTTTGAACAGAAATACGTCTAATAGTTCCGAGGGCACCTGCCCATCTTCACGTAAGAGTGCAACTAGTGAGCTATCAGCTGTACACTGAGGTTGTTACCGTCTAACATAGTTACCCCTGACCTTGTTTAAGTGTTGGAACTGTCTATTCCAATGCCAATGAAGAGTGCTATGTATTTCGTCGGTGGCCATCCTACGAGTATAAGTAACTCCTTCCTAAGATACCATCGGAAGTTCCACTCTACACACAACTGCGGCGCAGACGAAAAACTACTACTGAATGGTAACAGCACCTGGTGTCGAGTCGTACCGAAATGCACCACACATCTGACGATGGGCCACGCGAAAGACCAAAGGCTTTTCTCGCAGTTTCTCTTTTGGTTTCAATCACAGTCACTGCGAGCGCTATACCAACAACCGATACACAGCTTCAACTTTTCGAGTTGGTCACTTCGACCTTCACCGTGCACTATCAGTCATCAGCCACATGGAGTAGCGACGAAGTCCCGGTCAGAAAAGACTCAAAAATGGTTCAAAAACAAACCGTGCGGCAGTACATCGCCTATTAAGGGGAGGAGACATTGGTTGGACACCGAAGTTATTACAGAGATTGGTTAGCGACATAAATATGTCTTGGTTTTAGGCGATGCCTGGCTATTCCTAATACTAATCAGAGACTGACGTAACAATTTGAGACACCCTTTATAAAAACATGGATATATGGTCGGGATGTTGCTCATTGTTCGATTTTTGAATTTAGGTGGCGAAAAGTCCAAAAATTTTTTTTTTTTTTTTTTTTTACACAATATATATTATTTATTGAATCTTCAAAATCAATTGAACTAACAATAAGTATTCAAATCTTAAGAACTAATTGCTAATTATTATTAAGTACTGCCTAGCTGTACAAAATTATTTATTGCTCGTATAGTTTTATTTCCGCGTCTACTACGTTCGGGCTAGGGAAAGAGTATCCCTTCTTTTCAGTCGAATGAACCCTCTTTCGCTTAAAATATTTCGGGCTAGTATATTTGGATGATCTTGGAGTTTGGTTAGGTATGACGTTGCGTATGTCGTTATCTCTTGTTTGACTGGCGGAATATTTAAATCCTTGTGTATGTTAGAATTTTTTATATACCACGGCGCATCTGTTATCATTCTCAGTATTTTGTTTTGACACCTTTGAATTTTTTCTATATTGGATGCTGAGGCAGACCCCATAGCTGGATACCATAGCTCCATATTGGTTTTAAAATTGCTTTGTAAAGCAAAAGCTTACAGTCCAGTTTTAGCACAGAATTTCGACCAATAAGCCAATTTAGTTGAGTTGCTTTTAATTTCATTTGAGTTAATTTTGCATCGATGTGCTGTTTCCATGTTAGCCGTCTATCAATGTGCATCCCTAGATACTTGACCTCCAAACGTTGAGGTATTAACTGGTTGTTGATCAGAATAGGAGGACATGTGTCTCTGCGCAGGGTGAAGGTTATATGTACGCACTTATTCTCATTAACTTTGATTCGCCATTTTTTTAGCCAGCTTTCCAGCTGCGAAGTTTGGTGCTGTAGGCGACGAGATGCTTCGTCAGCACTTTCGTGAATGCTTAAGAAAGCTGTATCATCGGCAAAAGTTGAGGTATGGATGTTCGCGACTGTTGGCAAATCTGCGGTGTATATCAAGTACAGCAATGGACCTAATATGCTGCCTTGGGGAACTCCAGCTTCAATCGGCTGCGGTGATGACAGTAACTTTCCAGTAGCTTACAAATATTTTCAGGAAGGTACTGGGTCAGTTTATATATTAATCCCTTATGCCACACTTTATTAAAAGCTTGGGAAACATCGATAAAGAGGGCTGAGAAGTACTTTTTTTTTCCAAAAATGAACTTTAAAAAAAGAAGAAAATAGACATGCGTTTTTTATAAGAAATAATCCAATTAAGTCATTTCCTTCCTTATTCAATTGATTTGGAACTGAATATTTTAAGCTCCTAATCGCATAATGCCAAAGACTTTTGTAAGTTATATAGATGGTAAATTTTTAGCTTCATTGGGAGAGGAAAAAAATTACAGGCAATAATTATCTTGTATTCTATTAATTAAAAATAATAAATATATAAAGCTAATAATTTACATCTGCTGATAACCACACACGGTGGACAAAATATGAAGAATGCTTAAAATTAAGGTGTAGCAGCCCTTGAAAACAGCATGTTCCGTTCTGCTAGTGTTTGTCAGTGTAATTTACAATTTTCTCTTTGATTTCGTTTGTTGCGCATGTAATTTTGACCGCCTGTATGTTATCGATCACTAGCCTATTTAAAATTTAACAATCTTAACTAATTGCATAAACTGACCGTCGAAATAAGACACTGCATACGTACATAAGTATGTATACATTTCCAATTCGTTTGAATTGAATTGATTTTGAATTCATTCAAATGAATTACAACAATGAATTGCAATTCAAATGAATGAAATCAAAAATGAGTTGCAATCAATCAAATACAAGAGCAGATTTAAGCGGAATGGAAAATGGAAATTTCTCCTACCAAACTGAAATTATTCAGTACAAAAATTGAAAAGCCTTGTCCTGGATCTTCGCCTGATCAAACAAAAAATTGTTGTTTGTTTGAAGTTTGTTTCTTCAAGAAGAACTGATTTTACTTACAAAAGCAATTCAAATGTCGATCAATTCAATTCACATGAGTTGGTAATGAATTCCTAATTTTTTTTGCTAATTCATTTGAGTGAATTCAGAATCAATTCAAATGAAAATACTGTTCAACATGCCGTTGTTCTGTTATTCAGAGAATGGTTTGTGAGTTATAGTTCTACAGCCATAAATATGAAGTAATGTCTGGGCTCCGCAAAGTGATTCCTCGAGCAGAATCTCACAGGTCTGAATAACTTCACTACCACATTTACAGTCATTAGTTCAGTGCATTCAAAATCATAAAAGATTTCAGCTGAATCACAGTACGTTGTTATTGAAGTCGTGAAATCATCTGTAAATACTACATAATCCTCTAGCCTTTCGTCAGATCGTTTCTTTGTTGCCAAGTCAAACTGGAAATCATTTTGGTTTTTAAACAACTTTCAATCTCAAAATCCTCGAAATGATATATGATATTTGTATATAAAATAGTTTTTCTCTATTGCTCTATTTTAAACTACTTCTATTATGATTGCTAAATGGTAGTTACTTGTCGTTATCACCGAATCACATGTCAGCTGAATAGTTAATTCTCCTTTAGTGGCGAGCCCAAGCAGTGTGGTTGTGAATGGCCCATTGCTGAATTGCCATCTGTTGTCCATTTAAAATGTGGAGAAGGTGTTTTTGGCCAATTTCAAGACCACCTTGGAATTACTGCCAATAAAGAGGTTGTCACACGAAACTTCCATCGTATAACGGATAAGTAGCAAGAAGGAAGACAGCATTTTCCAACTGGGTTTTAATTTCAGTGCGTTACAGTGTGTGCCAGCATGCGTATGTGTCTGTCTGTACGAGTGTATTTGTAAAACAAAGTATTTTGACAGTTGAGATTAGATTGAAAACTTGTTGTTAGATTTGTTTTTATGCATAATTAATGCGAGAATCCAAGCAGGTGTCGCAGCAATCGTTGTATACACACTTCCTTATGCCTTGTTAGTTGTCAATTTTTAGTTTATAATTTTTTTTTATTTCTTTCGTATATCTGTGGGACAGCAGTTGCTCCTAACAAAAGTAGCAAAACCTTATAGATTAAGTTTTTTGCTTTCGCCATATTTTGGAAGATGCTTGCAGTGAAACTATTTATTTTTTTCATTTTGCCTTTTAAGGAAAATGTTTCCAAATGTGTTTTAAAACCCCAAAATAGTGAATACGAAAAAGTGTGAAATTCTTTTGTAAAAAAAAAAGAAACAAGAAAAAAGAAAATTTACATAAAAGCTTAGAATTCACATGCCAATGAAATGGAGAGACACACAACAAGACTTTTGGGTTTTTAAGGGCTTCTTTGCCTGTTGTAGGTTTGAAAATACATCCATACATACATACATATGTGTTTTAAAAAGCATGGTGTGGTTGTTGATTGTACCCCCGCAGTAATGAAACACAAACTCATAAATTACCTTAAAACCAAAGAAAAAAAAGAGTTAAATACAAAAAGGCAAAGTGGCACAACAAAATGTGCCAACTGCTTTTTTTTAGTCTCGTATTTTGGGTCGCGCTTTCATACTCATACGCCGAGGAAAGAAGCATTTTTGAGTTGAGTGCATTTGCTTGTCAATAAAAAGGTTACACAACAACAAAATTAAGAAAAATAAAACACATTTATTCACCAAAATACAGCTTGAAACTAAAGCCAGGCATGCCAAACTAATATATTGGTTTTCAAAAATCAAGAAGAAAAACGAAATGTTTGACCAAAACCGAATGCGTTAATAAACGGACTAAAAGTCACAGGAAAGCTACGTAAATGCACAATTCAAAACGTAAAAATACTGTGGGACTATTGTTTGGGAAAGGGAATTTGAGCAGGAATTTTGTGATTTTCATAAACTCAAGTGCACACAATGATCTTCGAACAAAGAAATTATAAGTGCTCAAAGATCTTCGACAGCTAGTGCCCCTTAATTAGAACTTTCTCAACGAAGCAGGAGGTTTTTTTTTACATGGAAAAAACGGGTAATATTAACGAATGTTTATTTAATGGCAAAGAGAAAGGTATGGGGTTATTAATGGAAAACAATAGCAGCCAAATGGCCGCCATAGGTGCGCTTGCAGGTCCATATTCTTTCCATGAAATTTTCCATCAGCAATTCATCGAGAACTTAAATAAATCCATCTTTGAGTTCTCGAATCGATTGCGCGTCATTGGCATATGCCTTAATTATCTTCACGTAGCGAAAGCTTTATAATTCTCGAATAGTTTGGATCGTAATACAAATTATAAACATTTCACTCCCACAATTATCTGGCTTAAGATTGAAATTTTCAAGTTGCACCCAATATTAGCGATATCATTGAAACACCAACATTCTTGCATATATACAGAGTGGGGCAAAAGTAATCACCCGATGTTCTTTTGCTGTAATTTTGTTTCTAATGACAAACTTTGGTTCTGCTTGCATGGTCATGAAATCTGGCAGGGGCCACTTTGCCGTTTTTCATTAAAAAAAAATTACAGCAAAAGAACATCGGTTGATTACTTCTCCCCTGGGTGATTACTTTTGCCCCGCCCTGTATATGAAAATATGTATCTAAGCAATTGCAAAAGTTCGGAGTTTCGAACATTCGACAAGTTTTTTTTAATATGTAAACATATTGATTGTATATTTTTTAAAAACAATAATTGTAAATTGTACATACCTAAAATTGTAATTGCTCAATTCACAAGCGCAGTCGTATGATTTATCGATTAAAAAAAGACGTTATGTTCTTATGTGAACGGGCAAATTTGTAATATCGAAGTTCGGTCGCCAGCCATAATTTGCTACGAATTTTCATTCCAATAGTTTGAAAATTAAATTGAAATGAATTAAATATATATATTTATCATTAAGAAGAATTTTATTTCTGGTTTAGTTATCACGTTTTTGTAAGATTTTTACAAAAGTAATTTTAAAAATTTTAATCTTCCCAGACCTGGGCTCAATACAATTATTTCAAAATATATAAGAAATTGAATCCCATAATCAGACCACACATTTCTGCTTGAAAATTAACAACAACTAAAATACAATACGGTATAATGAACCGATTACAAAATGCATACGACGTCAATACGAGCTTGAGAATTAAAGAAATATTTTTACAAAAACATAACGTTGTGCAGTAAAATATTGTCAGTATATTTACGTTGTTTTTAAATTCGAAATCTATACCGAATTGTTTTGAAATACTCTGAAGAACATTATATCCGTAACTTTTACTAATAATAATAAAGAGCTTTTATTCCATCGCTCCACTGTGCACTAAAAACATTTGTATTTTGACAAAAAAAGGAAAAATAAAAATAAACAAAGTTTAGAAGTGGAGATACTGTTGTTGAAATGGTGCTTGCTGGTCACTTAATAGTTGTGGAGTTATTTGTTTAAAATTCTTTGTCATAACTCAATGAAAAGTTTTAAGAACTCGAAAAAAAAAAACTGTTGCGAGCAAAAATGCGAAATAATGAAAATCCAGTGGATTTTTTTCTTTCATTTAACTACAATTAACGTTGCTTCCCTGTTTTTTTGTTCGCAATGTGCTGTTTTTTAAAACATTAATTCGAAACCAACAACTCAACACCAGTCACAAGTTCAGCAACGTCACTTTTTTTATTTCGCTGTTGCTGTACTCAGGATTTTTTAAAGGCCATTTTCAGTTGTTGCTTTGCTCGTATGGAGAATGCTTAGCTGAAAATGGTATTTATTTATTGCCAACCAGTTACTAAAAGCTTCACAAGAGTTTCGATTTATTTTAAAATGAAATTCAATATATTATTGTTGCGTAACCTCTTGATCTGCAAAATGCAGTCAAAATATTGCAGTTTAATTTCTTCTTAAGCTTGAAAGTTTCTTAATGAAACTCTAAGTGTAATTACTTTTGTAGAATAAACAGAACATTAGTGCACATTGATGCGGCCCCTGTAGTTCAGAACGATTGCAATTAATTGCTAGCTCAACAGTTTTACTTCCCGGAATGACATCATTACAATAAAATTCCAATGTGACTGTACAATTGTGTTATTTTTTCTCTCGGTGAGAATGTTTACCATTGTACATTCGAACTATCATCTTTTATCAATCAATGTCAAGGTACAGAAATGCAATTCGTCATCATGCTTTATTATTAATTATTATTTAGCAAAAATCAGATATTTTACGCCAAAAAATTTTCCCTTTTCTGTGCCAGATCCAACATTTTTTGTTTTTTTTTTTTTTTTATCTTGAACCAGTGGCATTCGTGATCGATTAAACTTTCGTATCGAATAACATTTCGTGACGTATCGAATAGAAAGATCGAGGCATTCGATACTCGTATATAAAAATGACATGTTTGTATGTGTGTATGTGTGTTTGTGCCTTATGGACAGCTAAATGGATGGAGCGATTTTCGAGAATTTTCACAGTATTTCTCTGTATATCTGTAAGGAAGTATAGGCTATATAAATTTTTAAAAAACTCCAACTGGGCTTTGCCACTCCCATACAAAGTAAATATTTATTTTTGTATATCTTGAGAACGGTTGAAGTGAAAGTTTTTGAATATGGTCCAAACGTCTTTGTAGTTAAAACAAATCATCAGTCAAAAACTGGGAAGAATTGGACAAGTCGGCGTGGTACCACACACACACACACACATAAAATTCACACATATAAATTGAACTAATGAAAATTTTTGATGTTTGTAAATATTTGTTTATTTATTTATGTATGTACTTACATGTTTAATAAAAATATGACTGAATAATAAAATAAAATTTTTCATTCTTAAATAGCAAAAAAAAAAATAGTTTACGGCAGCTTTTAGTCTATCGAATGACATTTCGAGGGAAGGTTATCGATCGACTACTCGTTATCGAATACCATGATCTGAAATTTCGATACGTGTTATTCGATAACGAATAAGACGATCTCAAAAAGTCCAATTTAGATCACGAATGCGACGATTTGTGTCCTAGATTGACAGGTGGTGAAAGTGTTGGGAAGATAAAGCTTAATTTACCACTCTGCAGTTGCCTGTTAATTATAAAGCAAAGGTACAGCGTCTCTGACGAATCACTTTTGGCGCATTATTTTTAAGTTAAGAAGAGGCATTTGATTTATTATTTCACATGGCCGATGTAAACGAAGATGGGTGGGGTACCACAGAAGCCTGAGAAAAAACTTTTTTTTCTTGACCGGGCTGAAAATCGAACCCAGTTCTTCTGGTTGCAGAGCCAATATCTTAACTACTCGCCATCAGCATGGCCTGTTGCCGTATATTTCGAATGGGATAGAGTAGTGTGATTAAATGATATAGTTTCAATTCTTAGACAACTCCGCTTTTTGAAATTTTCCTAATGTGTAAAGAAGAGTTGTTGCGTCTAAGTGTGGAGTAGACATATTAATTTTTATGCCAAAGCAGGGCTCTTAAGGCCCAGTCGACCAAGAATGTTGCGATTTGGGCTGCGTTCCTGGACATGACGATAATAAATTGTAAGCCATAGGAATGAAATGTATAATTGTGGCGGCCAGCGTGAGGCCCTGATCCCGCACAGGCAATCTCAAATAGGCTGCTTTTGCTGACTACTCCATTCTTTTAGAATACCTGTTCACTCAGGTACATTTTCTCTGTATGAAAGTTTTATATTTTTTTTTATTTATGTCTCTTTATTTCTGCAGGCCTGATTTGGAAGATTTTTGTAATTTTTCCTTTCCGTTTATTTGTACCACAGGGGTAACTTCTTAATATCGTGTTAGTTGTATTTCTAAATCCTTTGGACTGCATGTTTTTTTTTTGTTCGCTCCTCAGTGTGCTTTGTTTTCTTTTGGTGTATATTGTTTTTGTTATTCTCCTTGTCTTGTTGAAAATTTCTTAAGATATTTGCATGGTAATCGTTTGTTAATTTCCACTAATTAATTATTATGTTTAAATTAAGTGAAAGATAAAAGTTTTAGTTAACAAAAAAACATTTGGTTTTGTAATGCAGCTTAACAAGATGTTTAGTTCTTGGAAAGCTTTTTTTATTGTAAGACGTGACTTGTTAAAAATCATTTAAATACTTTTTTAAATGTGTAAAGAAAAAGTTGAGTGTGAAAATTATATTTTGTAATTAAGTGTTGATGTTCTCATTGCATTACATAGATCACCCAATAACTCAACCATCTGGAAGATCGTTGTTTTTCAAATGTCATGACAGAAAAACCAATGGGTAATGAAAGTTAAGCAAAACTAGTAGTTCGTCATGTGATTGAAATGAATTTTTTCACTATGGTCGCTAATAACTTGGCAAACCCACCATAGATTAACTTCAGATCCGAAAATTAATGCATCCTGTGTGGTAATTCTCCAAACAATGCAACCTTAGATGAAGATGTAATGTCAGTACTTCTAGCTTATCTATATCTTACGATTAACTCACATTCTAATATCGAATATATGTTGGATCTCAAACAAACAAACTTTCCTTTTTCATTTCATTTCATTTCATTTATTAATTATTTTCAAAAAGACCTGGCCTAATAGGCCATAATCCGTCCCACTATTCTACTCATGAATATTCTACATTTCTTTTTTTTTGAATTCCTGTGCATATTTTTTTAAAACGAGTACTTTTGTGACACCGTCTTTACGGAAACAGTCAGTCTATTGACATTTTCAAATTAATTGAAAAAAGATAAAATGCGCTAAAATGTTAATATCAAGCGAGTTCATTTAACGAAATTAATTGACCACTTAGAATCGCATTTATGTGTATGGCGGCGATGGTCGTGATGGTAGTGATGGTAGTGACCCATCTTTCTCAATAATCAACAAATTTCAAAAAGATTTTTAAATTAATTGACGCTTGGAAACAACTCAACTCGATGGCTGAATCCAGCGAAAGAGTTTCAAACCTTAATTAAGCGCATACGGCCACTTGTGCGAGTATTTATGGGGTTTGAAACTAAACGATAATATAAACTTTTAAAAGCGCATAACTCACACGTATGTAAACTTTGGATATAAAACATGTATAAAATGTTTGCTCTGGCGTCTGCCTGCATCAATTTCCTGCCACATTTTGGGTAGGCAAAAGTCGTGTTTATATTTGTGCACTTTTGCAGTTGTAGTAGTTGTTGTGGTATGATACAATTAAATTAAGTTAGTTGGTCATTATCAGATGAGCTTCTGGAAATACGGTTGGTATTGTGAATAAAGTCATGTCATTTTAAATGACAGAAACAAACAAACAAAAAATTAAAAACGTACAAAGACGGACAAACAGTTATAACTCTGGTGTTTAAAGTTACTAAAAATAAATATCAAGTTTATGCCAAAGCCAAAGGAAAATGTGAAATTAAAATGCGACCACACAAGTTGTAAGATTTCGTAGGTTATTTTCTTCTTCTTCTTCTTATTATTATTATTATATTGAGGAGCTTCTGCATCTAGAGCGGATTAAAGACACAATAAGCACAATAAACAACACAAGTGATATTATCATAAATAATGTAGATCAACGAGGAGGCACTGCTGCTCTAAAAACATTTAGTAGATGAAGCTTTTTATATCATATTTTATTTTTTTTTTTGACTTGTTGCGTTTGTAACGCCTTCCTGGAAGGGTATGCTAAACAAAGTCATATTGGAAACCTTGTGAGAACTTGACTTATTTAGTTTTTAGGCCATACATGGATCACCATCATCATCATCATCTTCGTGATTATCGTCATCGTCATGCCGCATAAAGGAAAGATACAATACAATACGCCTTGCTCAAAAGTAAATACAACAAAGGTCAAATCTTAAGAAAAATCCCCTCGAACAGGTAGCTGCAGTAGAAACTGAAATATTAAATTCTCTTGAAAATTATAAATTTACAAAAAGGAAATGTACGCATGATTGTATGTTTTTTTTCCAAGTTTATCTTGCCGAGTTCATCATTATTTCTGAAGATTTTGTATCTGTTTGTATGTGTGCTTGTGTTCATTGGCATGATATTCCTATTTAGCTCTTCTCTAAGCCATTCTTCCATGGAAATCTACGTGTATACAATCATTCATATACTGAAATGGTTAGCGATGCCGACGACTGTCTACTTAATAACATCTAATTTGTCATCGTTGAAGAACTAATTTTTCTTAAACGATAACGTCAAAAGCGGCTACTAGTTTTGAACGGTCTTTGTGTGAGGGCATCTTTCTGAGCCACGAATTGTAATTGGCATATGGAAACCAAGCAAAAGAATAAAGTAATAAGAATTGTGCGATATTCGTCTGATAACTGTGTTAATAAACTAATTTTGGAAATAAGGCCTTTATTTTATTAAAAAAAAAATAAAAAAAAAAAAAACATTTAATCAGTTTAACAATTCTCATGAGATTTTCAGAAGCAAATTCCTGGAATGTTTGATTTAAAAAGAAATTTTAAAAATCTTTTGCATAAAAAGTTTATTCTTCTTTGTAATCATAGATAATTTAGCATTAGTGTATTTTGATTAATACTGACTTTTTTAAATTTCCTAAGAAATTCGAAAACTCTAGAAATAGAAAAGTTTGAAAGAAACTAATGTGGTGGTTATTAGGGAAGTGTGAATAGAATATTCATATGTACATATTTAAATCATATAAAAGTAAAATAAATAAGAAAAAGAGAATTAAAAGGTTTTAAATTCAAAAGAATAAAATAAATTTCAATTTACATGCACGCTTTCGGTACTGCAACACTCACCTATACCAGAGTCTTGCTCATCATTTCTATTTAACCAAATTTAATTAATCCGTGGGATGGCTGATAAAGCAAAAACTTTTATAAGGAAAGACAGTTAAAGAGGTGCAAATCTAATTTCGTTCTCACATATACTGCTGATGGCGAGTAGTTAGCGTGTTGCCTGTGTGATCAGAACGGCTCCTGCTCGATTCCCAGCCCGAACAAGTCAACAAAAGGTTTTTGCTGAGGCTTCTGTGGAACAGCACCCTCCTTCGTCGGTATTTGAGCAATAAAACGTACGCGACGGAAAATAATAAATGAAATGGCTCCCCGTAGCTTAAAAATAATGCGTCAAAATTAGACGACACAATCAGAGACAGCGTAATTTTGCTTTATAATTAAGACGCCACTGCAGAGTGGTTAATTGAGCTCTTTCTTCCTACCACTTTCACCACTTGTCTATTCTCTACCCTCATCCCTCTATCTATCTAATGCCATGGATATCCCCTGAGCCCTGGTTCAACACAGAAAAAATAATAATTAAATTTTTCCCAATTAAGTCTTTGCTCAGAAAATTTTTTTTTTTAATTAATAATGGAATCCACTTTTATTTTAATTGCTTTTGGTGTTCTCTCAAAAAAGTGCAATGTAAAATTATCAAATTTTAAAATTTTTTCAATTAAAACTGTTAATTGATTGTGTGTTTTTCGTGATAGGTTAAAATCGCATTATTATTTTAATTGGATCTTCGTATTTTTTAATTGTACCTTGATTTTACTCTTTTTCTGTGAAAATAAAAAAAAAAAAAAAAAGATTTGATATTTTTGGAATATGTGGATTCAGAAACAGAAACAGAAAAACAAAAGCTTGGAGTCTTTGTTAATATAGTAGGTGGTACTTCTCGTATTATTTTCTTTAACTTTGTCGGGTTAAATAGATGATATTAATGACTTTACAACCACCACTCTGTTGAGACAAAGAGTACTGATGACGTGTGTAGTGGCATACTGTTGGAGATTAATTGTTCTGTTTCCCTTTATTCTAATAAAAGGTAATTTGCACATTATTGTGATAAAGAGAGTATGAACTTAAACACAACTAAATTAATGAATAATTCGGTCATTTGAAAATTTAATTACTTGAAAAAATATATGTGCATGGCAGCTAAATAGTTAACCTCACCTTAAATAATTTTGATGAAAAACATTAAATCGTTTTTCATCTAATTCCCGAATAGAGGATTAGCTGGCAGATCCCAGTACTAAGTGACTTATTGTCACACAAACATAATCGTTACGATTACGACTATATGTGTATCTGTAGGGAAATATTTCTACAAAATCTTACTACAAAAAGTTAAAATCTTTAACGTGGCAGCAAATGTAATAGAAATCATTAAAAATATGTAACATGAATATTTAATTGAAGAACATTTTATTTATACACTAGTAGAACAAATAAAAGTTCCCAGTGTTCGTATTTAAACATTCATATTTACTTACGTTCATGTTAGCGCGTAAAATATGTATGTTGTATATGAGTATATTCAGCATATGCTAATAACAATTTTAAAAAGTTGTTAACGTCTTAACCCAACATATCCGGCGCCTAATGTTCATGTACGCGCTGTACTTTATTGCTGCGTACACATGCAACATGATTTAAAATTTTTTTTTTGCGTACAGCCTGCCAAGCTGACGGTCTGAGTGCGTCAGTGTGGTGTCTGTTGTTTGCATGGGATTTGTTTTGGCAACATATTCCCCGCAGAAGCATTAAACATCAATAATAATAATAATCATCATCATCATCCGCAACTTCATCGATGTTTTATTGATTTAAAATAGTTTTTGCTTACAAAATCACAGGGCATGAAGAAAGATTGTTGTTGGCTGCATATTTAAAAGCGTGAACGGGCCCATTAATAATTTCGCTTGTGATTTAATTGTGCATAAATTTTGTAAACTTTTTTGCCATTTTTATTTCGCATTTATTGTGGCACAGCGTTTGATAATTTATAATTTTGTTGATTTTCTCAAGAGGGTGCATGTTAAGGTTGCTTAGGGATTTTTATTTAATTTTGCTTGTGTTTGCGTTGCAGCCTCTCTACTTCAAAATGATTTTTTTACGATGTTTAGGCACGCTGGCACATTGGCGCATGTTGTGCCAATATGTTAAGGAGGTTGAAAGTATGTACGAGAGTATTGGTGTGTTAAAGATGTTTTTGTTAAATTGTTTTGGTACCTTTTTACTGGTAAATAACTGATTCCTTCCTTAAGTTGCTTTCTTATTTCAATTGCTGCTATTGTTAGTGTTTCTGTGGCTGTCGTTGTCCTCCTACGTTTTTGAGTAGAGAAAACACAGAAAGGTTGAGATTTGTTATTGGTGGTGTTGTATCTTGCTTTTTGCTTATTTCTCCTCTTGCAGATGGATTTGAAAGCATAAATTATTTCCCATAGTTTTTTACACAGTTGTGATTTTTTTTTGTATTATTCAAATCGCCCTACAAATAAGAAGGGAAGCATCTTTGCTGCCTGGGCTACGATGTCACACGTTATCGAGTTGTCGCTTAATTATTTGCAAAACAAAAGCAAAACTTAAAATGTTATTTTTGTTTTGCAATGAATCAAGCGACAACACAATATGGTGAAAGGTGCACTGAAAAAAGGCGTCATTCATCAAAAGAATTTTTACATTAATGCAATGAAATTTGTCATTACAAATCACTCAACGATGCCCTGCATTGGATCAATGAAAAATGTTTCATTATATTTATAAACATCATAAAAATACTTAACTTTCACTTAACTAAATATCTCACATGTTTATATAAAAGTTCCCAAAAAATTAGTTGAAAATTACCGAATATACAAACAGAAAAAACCAAGTCAATTAGAGACGAAATGTAAAAATAGATTACCTTAATGATACAACAAACATAAATACATAATTAAATTTATTTTTTTATATGAGGAATATTTCCTTGTATAGATGAAATATTTAATTAGCTTTAACAAATCGTATACATTAAGTAGAATAAAATCATCAACTAATGGCAGTCAAGTATATCAAAAAAAAAAAAGAAAACAAAAATCATTGAATGAGTTTTTTGAACATCTATTGAAGATACATAAAATAAAAAATGTTACCATAACATTCTTCGCAGAACCGTGCATTGCTACTAAGAATTCAGAGATATTACTGCAATCAATAAGCTGTTTCTTTCATTTGCTTCTGCAAAACAATCGATTGCCATCCGCTGACATAAAATTTAGCAAGTATCATCTGTTCAGATTGCTATGACATCATCAGATCGGGTCTAACGAGAAATGACCCAATATATAATCGAAGAAATGGTAGACAAGCCAGGTAAATATCATCTAAAGCGGAGTCATACAGCCCTATTTTCCTGTTACCTAAAATCTTGAAACATTTTGAAAAATAGGTGAAGTCTAAAAATTTATCCAAAGCACCAAGGAAAGAAATATTGATTCGTTCTGTTCTTCCTCAAGCGTTTGACAACTCGCAGTGTGACAGTTTAATTAGCAATAGTGGTCTTAAAATTCGTCTAATACAATGTTGAATTAGTTTTGCTTAAAAATACATTTTCATTTCTACTGCTTATGCTTTCTTAAAAGGTGAGGGTTTACGCAAGTATTAATTTTTTGTTTTATTTCTTTTTTTATAAACTTATTTCCAACTTTGGCTATAGTTTATGTGGTAGGCTTCGCTAAGAATGCTGGTCCTTCTTTTTACATATTTTAGAGTGAGAGAAAAAAAATTAAATCTTAAAATGCAGATGCTAAGTTTCTGATTGCGCGTCTGTCCGCCATGTATGAAATAAAGTTTGGTCGTTTGCTCACTGTACACTGCACTACACAGCATTGTAGTGCTCAGTTAATTATGAAAGCTTGGACATTTTTTATTTATTTAATAGTAGGATTTTTTTATAAATTTTCTGCGATGCAGATTACATTATGATTTATGCAAAATAGTAAAAACATATGAAGGCAACATGTGCCTGATTCGAACAGCAACAACAAGAACAACAACAACATATTCAGCCAGACAGATCTCTGGACAAATAAAACGAGAATTAAATAATATTCGTACATTGTGCTGTTGCTCATACTTTGTGTTATAGACACATTTAAGATTTTGCCTTTTCCTTAATTTTATTTTGCTTTTATTTTTTTATTTTATTGTTATTGTTTTTCCTAACTTCCAATACTGGGATAATTTTTTTTTTTTTGTTAAAAAAAAAATCAATTGGAAACTTAAGCACTTTGCCCATCTCTTCACCACTTTTCATTGAGCGCCTGTCAATATATTTCAATCGATATCATCGGTCGGGTCGTCTGTCCGTGAACGTCTGTCTGAAAACTCAACATGTACTTCTACATTTCATATTCGAAAGCAGTCGTGTATCTATGAGAGTATGTGAATGCCCATGTCCACTACTATTTATCTATTTAATGTAATCGGATTCTTTTGCTATTGGTCACTGCTGTTGCTATTGCTGTAGTGTTAGAGGTGCTTATGAACTCCACCTTTTTAAAATGGTCGTTTGCCATTTTCGTTTAGTGTCCAGACCAGAAATTTATGTTAACTTTTTATCCGTGATTGCTGTTTTATTTAATTTTGCTGTATATTTCAAGTTTAGAGTTTTGTTTTTTCCCTTATCTCTGGCCTTTTTTTACATACGAGCTGAAATGATTGGTATTTGGTTTAAATTTCAATATTGCGTGACTTAAAGAGCTTCTGTTTAATTTACATGTTATAGAGTATTCTGATAATATTTATGTAGCAGTAGCTAATTTGAAATAAAACTCTACTGGTTTGAAGTCAGTCTATAAGAAGAGAACAAAAACGTGGATCTAAAGAAATTATCAATTTCAATAATTTATGAAATACGAGTATATTCAGTATATTTATTTTCATTTTTACTCGTAGTTAATGTGGAGTTTAAAATTAAATTTAGAAGAGAGGCAAACGTATTTAATAACGGACTTAATATCAAGGTCTAAATTACGACGTTCGTTATCGAACGAAATTTGTATACATTTTAATAAAATTATGTTTGAATGCCGAGTGCCGTAATTTGGCCCCAGGACTGGTTTTCGATTTCCACTGCAAATTTTAATATGTTACCCTACAAAAAGTAGAGGGAGATGTTTATTTAAATTTTCATCCATGCTCGAAAAATCAATCCATCAGTGGGCAAAACACAAAAAACGCAATGTTGTTCCGTTCTGCTAGTGTTTGTCAATGTGATTTAAAATATTTGTTTTTGATTTAGTTTGCTTCTCAGTAAAGCTATGTTCACACGATTGTCAGATTGTACAATATTGTAGGATACGGCAATATGGTGGCAATGCACTCAGAATGAAAAATTGTTACCATCTTGTAATTTGTCTGTTCACACTATTGAATGAAAACCATACAATTTCATTGGCACACAGTTCTGCGACAATAAATTTTTCTGCCAATAATAATTGTCTGTTCACACGGTTGTCAGATTATTGTATGGCAAACGTTGCCAGATCCGACTTTTAATATTGTATCTAAATATTTATGGGCAGCATTGCCAACAGAAATATTAATCTGTCAATGGTGTTATTGTACGGTGCACTAAATGAAGCACATGCGACAATAACAAATGACTGTAAATTGTGTGTCAATGGAAATGAAGGGTGTTCTCACGATTGTCAGAATTGTGACAATATTATTGGCATACAATGCACCGACAATACATTTTGTGACGATGTTGCCACACAAAAATTGTGTGTTCACACGGTTGTTGCACATTTTGTAACAATTTTTCTGTCAATATTGTAGTAAATGACAATCGTGTGTACATACCTTAACTGTCACATGTAATTGTGACTGCCTGTAAATTATGATCAAAAACTTTCCATGTCTGTTTACAAGCAGAATGATGGTAAATATAAATTTATTTATAAATTTTGGTTTCATAACGTTTCACTTATCAACTAAAAGACAGATATCCTGATAGTGCAATCCCACTTAAAGTTGAATTTTTTTTATTACACTATATCTTACAAAGTGAATTCATGAAATATATAGAAATATTGGGCACGGGTTACTAAACCATATGTGCACGTATTGTCAGATATAATTGAGAGAAAATAGAAATATAAAATAACAAAATTTATGAACTGTTTACGTTGCGAGAGTAGAAAGACTTAAGGCTCATTTAGCCAACCGTCATATTGATGCAGGTGCATCAAACCATGATATTTTGCTGTATGAAAACCTATGGAAATGCTTGTCTGCAGTCATAACATAGCCACGTCAACCTCGTCGTCGAGTGCTACTACTCAGCCTTTCACGACCACCTATTCTGCGTGATCCCCAACAGCATATGCAAAACGTACGTCCTGCAATAACCCATTGGAACACCCATCGTAAGATCAGTGTCCCCCCTAGTGTAGCCGAGAAAAGAAAAAGATTAATTTAATTTCTTTTTATTTTTTTGTTAATAATAAAAAAGCCGAAATGTTCATATAAAAGGCAGATTTCAAATGATAAACTATGTTACCAGATTGCCAAGCAAAAACAATAAAGATACATTTGAAGGCTTTTCAACATCTTCGGCGAAAGTGGCGAGAACGGAGGGCCTACTCCGCCGATGACAACGTGTGTAAAACAGATATGAGTATGGAATGGAGAGGCAAACGTACTCCTTTTTTTCGGCTGCGTGGTTGTTATTAAAAAAAGCCATTGCATTATTTTATTTCTGTCCATCTACGGGAGATGTTTTATATAAAGCGTCCACGTCCGGACAAAAGAGAACGTTCGTCTACCAGACGCTAATTCGTTCTAAAATGAGAGCTGTCAACTACAATTAAAACAAAAACAATATTTTATAATTTGTTTTTATTTTAAATGTAGTTATGCGAATGAAAGAATTATTTCGACATCGTGGGCCAGGCGGTTAGTTTATGTTATAACTAATTATTCACACTGCCCGCCATTCAATAAATACAATAAATAAAATTCTGGCGATATGTAATAATCATCATAACTTGAATACCACAATTCATTTTCTTTAATATTCAAATTGACTTTAATTAATTTCACGTAATATTCGAAATAAATTCTTTTCCCTACTTTCTTGAAATTTAGTTATGTTTTTCTTTTCTTTGGATATTAAAAAAAAAATCAAGATATTGGATTCACGACACTACTATTGACAACAATTTGTCAAGAAACGTAGATACGGACGACAAGAGAAAAAGCACACAATTCAGTGAGAGAGTAACCCAACTATCAGCAGTAACTTTTATTAAGACGCCACGTTTATTTTATTTATTTATTTTTTCTAAAACATTGTCTGAATATTGTAAATTTTTTTTTTGGATTTGTTAAAAAGCAGCAAACTCTTCTTTACTTTTAAAACTCACGTTTAATTGCTAGACTTTACACAAAGCACACACACTTAGCCACACGCTTACAGAGGCAAAAGAAGAAGAGACAGATCGTGAGCTCTTTTTTGGAATGGGAACGTTTCAATTGTACTCCTTTCGTACTCTCGATTGTATATGAGTTTGTTTGGTTGCACAAGTCAAAGAACAAAAAGTGAAAAAAGTAATTATTTCCATTAATTTTGGTCGTGATTTAATTGAAAATGAATGACAAAACGACCAGACAGCAATGGATGGACGGACGGACTTGCAGATGCAGCAGATTTTATATTTTTGTAAAATAATCATGAAACACGATTGTAGTCTTCTTAAACGTATACAAGCAGCGGAGAAGCAAAAATAAAGCAATTTGCAAAAACAACAACAAAAAACGCTGCAATTGCTACACTCTTCAGTTTGACTATTGAATTGTGTTTTTTTTTTGTTTTTGCTTTTTTTTTTTGCCTACAATAAACAAAATACCGCCCGATAATGCATAATTTAACAAATTGGCAATTATTTGATATTTTGGTCATGACAAAATTCCTTATCGCTGTATACCAGATACTGGGCCACGTTGGTCTTTTTTTAGCCTCGTTTTCCCTTTGTGATTATGTTTTTATGTTTAACGTTTCTTTACTGGTTTAAGCTGTTACATAAAAATTACCTGGCTTTTGGCTTTGGTTATTCACAACTGACAATGTCAATCGTCTTAATTTCGTGCTAACAAATGGTTGTTGTTATTACAATATACTCGTATGTATGCATGTCATATGTCTATTTAGTTTTAGCCAAATATAAGTTAAACTCTAAAGTTACGATTATTTTGGACTTTCGTCCTTTCTACAATACTCCGGAGATTCTCTGTTTTCTGCCAGCATTATTAATATTTGCTATCTCAAATAATTTTATCCTAAAGAAACACATCATAAAGCATGCAGCACTTATTGGAAATAAACTGCAGTTTGTAGTCTAATCGTTAACTTTAATTTCTCATTAAATAACTGACTCGTAAACAAATGTTATAAAGAAATAAATTAAAATTTTATTTTAAATTTATTAGTCGAAAACAAGAGTGGTGCGAAGAAGGGAAGAGTTGGTTGGTTCGAATGGTAGCCGATGAAAGAACAGTCCATTAGCACATAGTGTCGTTTTGAAGCAACGCGAAACGCAAAACGAAACTGTTGAGATCTACGAAGCCCCCAGCGGTCTTTATCTTCCTCTGCACATAGGAAATCACTCGCACAATAGATGGAAAACCGATTCCTCACTATCGTCCCCACCACAGCTCATGTACAGTGTTCTGCTTTTCCCAAAGACTTTAGCCACAATATCCACTTGGTCTCACGTATTGACATCGGGACCTCTGGGTGGGATAAATGATTTTAAATCTATTTAATTCTTACAATTAAATTAAATAGAAATAAAATCAAATAATAAAATGTTTGTAGTATAAGGAACATTTTTAGAGAAGCTATTTTGTTTATTTTGCTTGTATATTTCGTAATTCTCAAATATTTTTTTGGGAGGTCTTGTATAAACATGTGAAATTTTTTTCGCTTTTCTCAAGAATTTGGTTAAAGGTCTACTGAAGATTTTGAAATGAAATGCCGCATATAGACCAGCTAAACCATATAACAAACATAGATAAATAATCGTAATGAATTTAGACTTTAGAATAGTTATATTATTGTAATATTTAAACAAAAATATTTGTTTTGAAACCAAAATAAACTATGTACATGTTAAAAACAGCATTTTAAATTTAAACCACGTTTAAACTATATATATACTAGAACTGCTTTTGAACTTACGTTAACTTTCATACATGGCAACTATTATTCATCAATTGGCGCTTGCATTACCTTTAGTGTAGAATATAGAATAACTGATATGAGTATAATAAATGATGTGGCTCCTCGCACCCCCGACAATCTAGACAACCTAGTCATTTAGAATGTCTAGTTACCAAAAAAAAAGAAAATAATAAGCGATCTTGCAGAAATTTGGCTCCAGTAAAAAGTATAAAAGGATTTTGAAAGTATATCTCTCTGGATTTGTTGCGGAGAAATCATTCCTAATCAATCCTACGGTTCGTTTTCGACTTGTTCCAAATGGTATCACAGTTACTTGTTCGTAATATTAATAAAAAAAACTTTAATCAGAGGTGATTTAGTTTACTATTCTTACTTGGGCTTTTGTGTTGTGCTGCCATACTCAGCGAAGTCGTTACCTCATTATTGTAGCCGCATTTAAAATCACGTTTTCCATACATTTCGCCTATAAAGGCAATCAGACCTCGAAAAATGTTCTTAACGGCGGAAAAAAACAATGATGACGATAATAAATCAACGCACAGCAATGAAAAGGTATCATAAAATCGCTTAAATTAATCATCTTAAATGTTTATTTGTTTCGTATTTAACTCACTCATTTTATGACGGCAGCCATCCGCGCCATTCAATTTGGCCAGTTAGCCAGCCAAACTTCTAAACAAATGGAGCACATTCAAATAAACATCCAGTCAAGCAGACCAGCAAGCAAGTATCACTACTACCACATGCTTCTAGCCGTACTCCACATGCCACTGCGGCACGACTTTGGCAACAGGTTGTTGCCAACAATTGGTCTTTTTATGAGCTGGTATTCATGATATTGCATGCTCTGTTTGTTTGTTTGTTTAAAGCTGCTTAATTTTAAGCGCCACCAGCTAACAAAACATTTCCCAAGGTAGTTTTATTTTTTTTTTATTATCATTATTACGAGTCTTTCGTCTTCTTGATTTTGCATTTTTCGTTTTTGTATGTCTCTTTACAAGTAACGAGGATCCTAGTTTAAGAAAGAACTTCTTTTTTCTGAATTTATCTTGACCATTTATGAGTGCAGGCATCATAAAAGTTTTGTCATAAAGTTTATTGTATAGAAAAGTAAATCCGAAGCAAAACTAAAGGTAAAAAAGCTTAAAAGCCAAAATATGCTTAACTAGCAAATTGGCCACAAACTCGTAAACCTTGTGAATCAGTTGGAATTTTGGAAGAAAAACAACCACAAGTCATTCATATGGCCTCACATTTTATTTTCTATGTGGTTGATGATTCTGTGTTAAAGGTTGAAAAATAAATATTGTTAAAATTTTCCTGGCAGCAGAAGGTCTTACTAAAAGCCAATTAGTATTTTTGCATATTGAACGAACTTAGGCTTAAGGATATAATAATGTTTTAATTACCCAGAAAGACTCCTTTAAACATTTTAAAGCAAAAATTTCCAAGTTATATATTCGAGAGCTATTCAATTAGCATACATACGTATATAAAAATATGCATTCAGATGTACGATTCCAATTATTTATTTACATAAACATTTGCACAGACGTACATATGCTGTCGTAGTGATTTTCAACACGTTGATTATCTTCAAGATGCAGAATTTGGGAAAAAAATATTATTATGACTATTGAAAGTTATATATGTACATATGTATGTATGTCTGTATATAAAGAGGAAAATCTGTAAACCGCCAGGAATTGGACGGCGAATAGATATTGTTGAGGGCACTATATTATTGTTAGAATATCTCCCAGTTGAAAGGTTGTATTATTGTGACTTTATTTCTATTTCATTAAAATTTTCATACCTAAAACAAAAAAATAACCATTTCTTTATTTTTACTATCGAAACTTTTCAATATCATATACGTAGAATACTTATTGGTGGACATGAAATATTCACCAGAGACAGAAAACTTGTGTGAAATTAGAAAAAAATTCATTACTCAAAAATTGTACATCGTGGGAACATGATTTAAAAACGTATTTTTATTTTTTTCACGCGTTACTTATTACAGGGTATCCCAAATCGGACTGCCGAACTTTGACAGTTGATAACGGCCATCTTGTTTTAGCTACATCCTTCGAATTAGTTGTTGTTTATTCTATCCCTTTTGCAAATAATAAAATTGTTTTATTAAAATGGATGTTCTGTTCATTTTACGTACCACGCTTCAGCCATTTTATAACCTCCAGAATCGTCCTAAAGAGAGGCCTCTTCGCAATGTGGTGGATAACTTTGCATTCACTGGTTCAGTAAACGATCAACCAACACCCGTAAGATTTGCCAAAAACATCGCCATTGTCCGTGAGAGTGACAAAATCAAAATTTTTTATTGCTCAAGCGTTTTTCCGAACTTTTAAGGAACAAACATAAATTTTAATGACTGACAAAATTGACAATTTTGATCTACTCTAATAAATTTAATTTTGGTGGAAAGATTTGACATGTGTTTTAAATGAGTGGTCGTTTGGTTTAAGATTTAACATCAAATTACTTTTTAAGAATTTTTTTTTTCATTATTCATAATAATATAGGTTTGTAGTACGGAATTTAATACACAATAACAAAAAATAAAACAATACAGCAGGCAGTGTGGCCAACGTAACTAAGCGATTGTGCAGAACACCCTTATCCAGGATGTAATTAAACCAGGTGGCACCACTATGCCAAGAGATTATTTTTCGCTGTGCTTAAATTTGTGAGAAAAAAATATTGTGAGAGAAAAAATTTTTCTGATACTTTATGGCACAAGCGAATACAAAAGAACGTCTGTTAAAAGCTTCAGTGCTGCCACCTTAATAATTACATCATGCCCTTATCATTTACAAATTTCTTTTAGGTCAACTATACAAGTTCTTAACATAATTTCTAGTAGGTGGAAGGTGAAGGTGCTACATCAAGTGATTATGGGTAAAAGAAAAATGTTCTTGGGCGGAGCGTTAGTTTTAGTGACTAATCTAAATTTCACGTGCAGAAAGTGCATCAGCTATTCTTATGATGAGTGCATGAATACATGTTCTAAATTTGACGAAGTACTCCTATCATATCAGAAACTACTAAAGGCCCTTTCACACTATAATACAAGTTTAACGACTTTCATAATACTTTCAGAAATCTAATGAGATTAGGTGCGACTGCCAAAAAGGTTAAGTTTTAAGTTTTAGTAAGAGCGAAACCGGTTTAGAAGGAAATGACTCTTTTGTTGTTTTATTATTTTATTTGGTTTCATACACAAAAACACATTCCTGATAATGAAAAGAATAAGCTTTTGAGAAAATTTTTAAAAAATGGTGAGATACTTACGACTGTCAAATTCCCATCCGTATGTTCGTGCGATTAATAACAAATTGTTTTTACACTAGTAATATAGTTTTCCATTTGATTTAAGTTTTTGACATGTCGTTGTTACTCAGTATTAAAATGTAAAAGGGCCCTAAAGGACCCTTCTGCTGTTACAAAATTATTAAATAAATTTAACATGCCTGTACTCCAGTACCGAAGTTTATAGCTGAAATAACACTTACCGATATAATTTTCCTTTTAATGTTTCAAATACAAACACATGTACACCACAGTAACCGACTCTACTAATTCAACAGCCAAATTGTCCAGCCATCTAAAAACAATACGGAATCAAACCGAACAACAAACCCTTCCATACCATCGGCCAGTACCCATGATAGAGTTAATAACCAGTAAACAATCTTCTCTATGTAAAATGTTGAAGAACAAGAACCATTTTGTAGCAGGAAGCTAAATTGTTGTTATTATTGCTTGTATTGTGTGGTTCACAAATTAAATTCCACATAAAAGCAATTTTGAAAATGTTTTTAATGAAAATGTACAAAACATCATTTATTTAATATTTATTATTTTCTTAAGTTTCATTTTCTTTATGTTAAGAGATTTGAAATATTTGCAACTGCCTCTGTAGTCAGCAGATGAGAAGCAAAAGAATCTATTAACTTCCGGCCAGTGCCGTTTATGAAACGCATGCACACTCATTCAGCCGCTCGCATACAGGCGTTTATGTAGTACGTGACAACGATGAGCAAAATATATTAAAAGTCCACAACGAAGAGTACCAACAAATAAAAATGTTTTTTCATTTATTCCAAAATTGCAATCCAAGACGGAAAATGTTGTTTTAACATCGTTATGGACATGAATATTGACAGCATCAATAAACACAATATTCTTTATATTGTTCCCTTTTCTACTGTGGCGTACTTGATAATTGCAAAAAATAAAAAAGAACAAAAAACCGAATTAAAGCAAGTAAACATGTGTATTCTTTAAAACATCTCAAATTATTGACATCGATATTACCGCTGGCGGTACATTTCCCAACTAAAGAAAATGAAATATGTATGAAAGAGGAGGAACTCAGGGATAATAAAGTGAGGTTCGACTAGTAGTACAAGTTAATTTGTTTTTATTTATTTTTTTTTATTTAAAAATTATTTAAACTGACCATTCACATGCCCTACACGATTCATCATGCTATAAACACAGAATATACTATATTTATATATAAAGTATTTTTGCTCATATCTGTTGGAACTTATTGATTTGTAACTGCACAGAAAGAAAGAAATCTATTATCCATTAAAAAATTAATTCGATTTTTACTTGTAAAGGAATTAATAGTATCAATTAAATTATTACTTTATTTGAATTAATTTATAATTAACTTTTAGCAATAATAATTAACAATTTTGTTAAATTTTTTGAAAATTTAAAAAAAATATTTTTAATAGCAAAAATTTCTATTTGTATAAAGGGTGTGGCATATATTTTTTGTATTTCAAAGCAAAAAAAACTTGTTTATTCAGCTCAAAAATCAATTAAACATTTAATTGAAATTATTAAACTTTTAATTGAAAAATATGTTATTCTTATTAAAGGAGTTAATTAAAAATAAAAAGTAAAATTTTCTTTTTACACAGGAAAAACAAAATTTTAATAAAAAATTTTATGATATCAATTAAACAATTTATGGACTTTTATGCTATACATTAAAAAATTATTAAAATTAATAACACTAATTATTTAAGCTGTAGGTAGGTTGGCGACGGCACGATGGATGGTAGTCTGCACGTTGACTACAAAACCAAAAACAGGCCTGGGCTCAACCCCAGTTTCAGACTAAAATTTTAAAATAAAAATGAACATTTCGCATTTTTCTGATGTGCATTAGTGTGTCTTTGTGTGTCAGTTGTTGTCGGAAGGTTTCAGTGGCGAAGGCATAGTCACTGGTCACTGAACAATACCGACTTCAGCTGATAGCAATCCACAATCGCATCAGAACGCCCTCCTTCGTCGGTATTGTGTAGCACCGGCGAAGTAAAATAATAATAAAAATGGCTACTGAACCGAAGCTTCAGCACGAGTATAAACAAAGAACGTGCAAAAGCAGAGCTGCAAAATAATTAATTAAGCTTCAGCTCCTATCGTTTCTCATACTATCCCTTTTCTATAGTTCCAGCACAATGCTTCGCATGTGTAGGAGTCATCTCCTGAGTGCTGGTCCCAGATAAAAAAAAATAAATGTAATATTTATTTTGATTCGATATTTCGCTACTCCTTTGTGTAGCTTCTTCAGGAAAATTGGTTTTTGTTTATAATGAAAAAATACTTTTTTCTTTATAAAATTCACAATACAGAAAAAGTTCTTGTCAATGAAAATTCAAAATAAAAATATTAACAGCCATATTCATAAAAATATATTCTGGATTTGAAATAGGTATAAATATTCGATTTTGTATTGAAATTTGTTTTTGAACCAAATCCAAAATACGTTTTTACGAATATGTTACAACATAATAAAATATTTAAAAACAATAATAATTTTAAATATAAAATTTATAATTAAGATTTTAATAACAGCAACTTTCGAACAGTATTTTATCAAGGGTTTACCTAAATTTTTGTTATGAATTAAATTGAGGCGTTGCATACGTGAAATAGCGGATTCATTTTTTCTCTGTACACTTATTATCTACAGATCTCCTGCATATGAATGTACATACATATATGTCCAAATGGTAACACTATGTTCTGTGAACTAATAATGACAATCACTGTTCTCTTTAATACCCCCAGGTCTGAGCTAATCTTTTTTATCGTGTGCGGTTTAAACATTGATCATATATTATAATGAATATTCAGTGTTTTGGTTATTACCCTCACCTCTGAGCTGATTGACTGAAGCTTTTTAATCCTGCATACTGAACAGCAATTTCGCTACAGGTTTTTGTAGTAGTTAAATTGCCATGTTGCCATTAACTGTAAACGATTAAAACTTCATCAGGTGTAGCAAATTTTCAATCGTTTTTAAATTAGTTTAATGGTACTTATCCCTGAAAAAAAAGAAACAATTGTGTACATGGGAGCTAAAACATGTTTGCTGCAACAATGGAACAACGAAATTACTAACACGTGATCGTTGTATTTTATACCGGATCATCGTTGGCCAAGGAGAATGATGTTGTGATATTAATCGTGCAAAACGATTATATTGGTTTTTTTATACGCGCTTAACGCACAGAAAGTTGCCATAAAATTAAATTTTTTCTCATTTTCTTCAAAAACAATTTTATAAATCTGTATTGCTTCAAAATCCATTTACCAATTTCGTCCATTTCTTAAATTACTGTATTGTTTGAAAGCTTTGGTAACTTCCTTTTAATTTAAAATTAAGTTGTGTAATTGATTCTTAAAGAAAATTCCCACTGTTGTCGTTAACAAAATGTTTGCATAAATCTTGTCATCAAATTCTGGTGGCGCCACTTTTGTAGATGATAGTCCAACTAGAACTTGTAACAATGATCAGTTGCTATCTTTGCTATTGATAAAAAAAATTTCTATAGCACAGAGCGAGTGAAAAGTCTGTAGGGGAAGAAAACAAAAACAAAAGATAAAGAGGCCTTATGACCTGCCTTGCTCCACGCTTGCCATGGTAACGTAAATAAAATGCTGCACAGTGGTTTGCTGCTTAAAAGTTTAAATTTATTAACTAAAATATATTTTTATGCGTTAATAAGTTAATAACCATTTATGTATTAGTTATATGGAAAAAAAATATCCTACAAAAAATTGTTAATGGCAGCAACCATATTACAAGTTCATTAAGAACTGAACCACCACCAATGTTTGGTGTGCATTGTAAAGAAAGCGCTTTTTCATTTGAAAATAAAAACACGTACTTTCTTAGATAGTTGTGATTTTTTTTATTGGATTGTAAAGAAGACATGTTGCAATTAAGTATATAGTAAAATATACGTCAAAAGGCCACCACAGCTCTCATGAAAGGCCATTACCCTTTTCATGACATTTTCCATAACAAATTTCCATAACAGAGATGTGGCTGTATCTCACCGATTCACTGTGGTCGATCCCAATGGTCAAATGTGGCATCACTATTTCTTAGAAAAACAAGGTTTTAAAATTTATAATCCTTTTTGTTTTATTCCAACTGGACTCTGTTCCAAACTGTTCCAAAAAAGAGAGCGAGTGAACATTTGGTGTTTGCAGTGGATAAAGTGAAAAATTAAGTGCTTCTTTAAATTAATTAAAACAAAAGAAAAAAAATTGTGTTGAAATAAATCAAAATGAATATTGAATCAAAAGGTATTATCTAAATTTTAAAATAATTAGAATGAGTTTAGGTTGTTGTTGTTGTTTGTTATAAAATTAATATGTTTCCAGTGTCATTGTTAGTGTTCGTTCGTCCATATATTTAAATTTGAAATAGCGTTTTAGTTGTGTTCTCCCCTGGAATATCTAATGGTATTTTTTTGCTTTATTAGTTAATATTCCAAGATTCTAAAATTTGTAATATCAGCTGCACACTTTTGCCCATTTTTGCGATATTTCCCACAGAACAAAGCGGCCGATTTTGTCATTTAAAAAAAACACACCACAATTTCGTGGCAACCTGGGCAATTCTAGTTGACCAAAAATTTAACATAAGAAAAATATAACGATATTTTATCTTTCAAATAAAACAACAGGATTAAAAAATATTGCGTATTTATTTTTTTATAGCCGTTTAAAAATTGACAATACTAAGGTTGCTTTTTTAGTAACAAACCCTTTTTAACTTTTTTTTATTACATATTATTTCATATTTAATTAGTCAATATTTTTATTCTTTACAATTAATCTTTAAAAAAAAATTTTTTCTCAAGCTTTAACTTACGTGGGGTGAATGTGTGTGGTAGGGTGCGGGCGGGTCATCGACCACTCCGATTTTAACATTAAATAGTTCTCACACAATTATAAAGCCGTGACCGAAGTTTCACGCTGATATCTATACTGGTAGTATTTTTGGCCTCCGACTCCATACAGCTCCGACCACTGTCCGATGACGCGTTTCATCTCGGATTTGAGGGGAAAACCCTAAGGAAAAAATCCCAGAGCGCATGACCTTGGTTGCCAATTGACATCAGAATTTCTTGAGATAATTTGTTCTAGAAATAGTTGATGTAATAAATCGATTGCTTCATGTGCGCTGTGTCAGGTGGTGCCGTCTTGCTGAAACCACATGTCATGAAGTGCTAGATTTGTATTGAAAATGTTGGTTTTTAATTTGTGTTCAACTAAAACACTGTAATTGGTTTGTTCAATGAAATTCCAAAGTAGCAAAATTGTATTTTTGGCAGACTTTAAAAAGAAGAGCCAAAGTTAAAGCAAAAAAAAAAAAAAAATACAAACCATGACCAAACTTGCAGCTGCCACCACACATGCTTTTCATACATTTGTATTTACATAAAAAAATTCATGATTATATGCTTCTGTGTGTCCTCGTCGTGTCTAACAAGACATCAACAGCAGACTCTAGTTTGCTTCGATGCTAAAAACGGGAGGAGAAACAACTTCAGAAAAAAAATAAACCCTGCGAACAATGACAAAAATTAAAGTCTCGACAACTTGTGAGGTTGCGCCTCCACCAGGCAGTTAATTAATTCTACATACAGTATACATTCATACGTTCAAACATTCATACGTACATCATGCAACAAGATCATGATGATGATCAATATTTGCTGTACTCATTGTCGCCGTTATGCCGCCATGCATGCAAGCCTGCATGCAAGCTTTATTTTGTAGACTCCGCTCCTCATGCTTTATACTTGTTTCAAGTACTTTCGCGCACTTGCTTGGGCATGCCACATCATGTCCCTCGTCCCTGCGCATCCCCCACCAGTATTGTATTTTGTTTTTTCGATTAGTTAAATGCAATATCAAGTCATTACGTTTGTCACTGTTAGCTTGAAAGAATATCATCAATAAGTAGAAATAGTTTTTGTATTGAAAAGAAGAAAAAAAAAAGTAAAATGGTCATGCTCACATCATAAGAAAAAATTGAAAATCTCTCAATTAGTCAAACAATTAAATCAGTAATCGAAACGTATTGAATTGAATCTTTTGGAATGAGATTTCTTTTGTATTGAACTTGAATAAAATGTAATTGTTGTTGGGTTGGCATTTCAGTGAAATGAAATGAAATAAAATGAATTCCTATCAGGTTCCTTAAATTAATGCCATTGCCTTTTTAAGATCATTCCATTGCTATCGACGCACATTGCAATTTCTTGCTCATCTTATCCACTGTTACCTGGAGCATGTTTCCTTTTATTTCATTTTCCACATTATTATGTACATATGTATGTGTGTATGTGTACTTTGGTGGTGGCAAGTTTATCAAAACCACCCGCAGGTTTCTACTTAACATTCATTTCACAAATTGCCACCGATTTTTTGTCGATTTCAGTTCTCAGAATTTTTCAATTTTTTCCTTTAACTGATTTGTTGTTTTATTTATTGTTATACTTTTGCTATCCAGAGTATCCATCACTATTTCATTTGAAAAGAGCAGCAATTTAACTTTTTCTTCCACAAGTTTTTTCTTTTTTCTTTTTAATTTACTGTGTCCATTTATCAAGGTGGTGAAAATGACTTCTTGTTTTTAAACAGCTTTATAAATTAAAGTGAAATAATTTCATGTATTGATATTTTTCAACTGATTTCAAATTGCAATGGCATCGGCATCAGAAAGGATAATGTGACCAACTGGGATTTTAATAAAAACATCCAATAAGAGAATGATGATTTCCAAGATTCGCTGTTGTTTTAGTTATTGAAATAATAAAACAATTTTATTTGCTCTTATACCAGTGCTAATGGTTTGCTGAAAGTTTGTCCGGCTAATAGGCATTTTATACTGATACTCAATAGGCTATTTTGGCGTCTCCAATGAGTTTATTCCTCCGTCGGTCGAGTAACTTCAAAATAGTCTTTGAATCACTGGCCTATTTTCGGTCGGATGTAAGCGTTATAGATAGTAAAGAGGTCAGATAATAAGAAGTATGTCATACACCGTCTTAAAAAGTAGAGTCACTTGATGCTTCTTTTGAGACCTAGAAAATGTGCTCAGTCCATCTAACACCACACTGAATTTCCATGCCATCGAGAGCTTCTGATTGCTCAATATTTATACCAACCATAATTACAGAAGAAGCAGCCTGATCGGGCACGCTTCGATGTGTTAGCATGTATCATCAGGTCACTATACTATGTCTCATCATTCATTTTGATACATTTGGTTGCATCATTTAAAAAATTGAGAAATAAGTTCTATATGTTTTTTATTATTACCAAAAAAATGTATCATACAGGTGTGTCACAGAAAATTTTCGGAAGTGTCACAGAAAATTTTCGGAAGTGAAAATTTTCACATTTTTGAAGACGTAACGTTTTCGTTTTGGTTCTTCAGCTTTCATTCGTTTTCATAAATATGAAAAAATCAACACATTGTTTTTTTATGCGATAAATATTGTAACTCTTCAACAGCTGGTTTGTAAAGAAAAGAAAAGTATAAAGAGAAGAAAAAAAGTAACTAAGTAACTTTAAAAAACAAAGAAAAGAAATTAAATAAATAAAACCAATCTTTATTGTAAAAATTTGTGAAGTTCCAATATGCCAGGTGTTTCAATAGTTCCAGCTATGTTAGAAAAAAGAAAACAACACGCAGTTATAATTCTAATTAATAATAATTGTAATTTCTTTTATGCTACTTGGGATGTCAAGCTGCATATCTGCCAATTGACTATAAAAATGATATGGTAACTTTACAGGAAAACATGGCAAAGCATATTTTTGTTCATTTCCACATTTTTTTTTTTATTTCATAATTTTTATAAAAATCGTAAAATTTGTCAACAAAATTAATTTTACTTGTATTTTAAGCCACAACTTAAGTAAAATTTAAATTCTCTATAATTAAAAATCTATTTTGAACGTTTTTTTTAATGCGAATACTCTCAAATTATCAGTTTCATTTGTAAATTTTGAAGTGAATTTAACACGAAAAATTTTTTCGTTTTCACTTTCGTGTGAATTTTGTTTCTGTGACACACCTGATAATAAACGACACACATTTGTTGCTCGGAAATCGTATTGCAGGAAGCAATTTATGCATTTTTCTTTTGCTTCCAGTAAGTTAGCCATGCAGCATACAAACATGCTTGCTGACCACTCACTTTTTGAATTTCTACTTTCTGGTTACGACTGGTTACGGGTTTCGTTGCATTTTGTAAGAAGCATTGAATTGTGAGTGTCGATGTTGTTTAATGCTGTACTACCGATATCAATCCGAATATATAAAGAATTATTTTGTAATGTATGCGATATTACTATCGATTTCGAATACCATAATTTTCAAATAAAAAATCGTACCAATTATAACATCAACTAAACTTGTTTCTCCGTTACTTTCTGTTGGACTTCTTGTCAAGTCAAATGATTGCGTAACATAAAATATTTTAGTTGGTTACATTTATACATCAATAATATTGATTAATTGGATAAAAACTTAATTTAATATGAGCATGTGATTATTTAGTTGTTTTGCAAGAAATCTCAGGGGATCTTGTTGAGCAGACACAATTGATTTGTATAATTTGTATTTGACATTTCTTTCGCGAAAACAAGAAAAATAAGCAAAAAGTGGTTGTGTGTAACGTTACGTATTACAAAAATGTTACTCGTACTTCGGTGGTATTCATTTCATTTGTAAAAATTTTTTTATAATTCTGAACTGGGCTATAGAATCTGTGCATGAAATTTAACTCAGTACCTCATATTTCTTCATATTTTATTCGCAAAGAAAAACCAGGATATAAATATTTATTACATACTATTTATTTTGTTATGGAAAACATATTTGAATCATAAATACTGATCATTTTTTTTCTTCTTTTTCAGGATCCATCTACGGTAAGTAATTGTGGAAAATTTAAAATAATACATATATAACTCGCAGAGTTAAACAATTTCGTTATCCAAGTCAAACCACACCTCCGTTTTTTGTAACGTAACGCCAGGTCATATTTTTGAGTATATCTTAAAATCGTTAGGCTCGATTATTTGCATTTTTTCACTGAATATAAAGCTTTACAATCGCCTCTCGACAGGCAAAGCACTAAAAAATAGCTGTAGACTGAGCTGTCAAACAGCCATTTTTCAACAAAATAGTTGTGGCTGTACAAATTTCAACAGCTCAGCCATTGGTTCACATTTTGAGGCATCGTCTGTGCTTGAAGCGCATCTGGCATTAAATTTATACGTGTCGACAGCTTTATCCATCTCTGTATGTGAAATATAATTTACTCTTTTATCTGTTCTTCCTCTTCTCTCACAGTCATGCTCGCATATTGCCGCGCTCAGCTTCAGACATATGAATTTTGTGGCTTTGGCTGCGACTGATTGAATTTTGGCAGTCGCAGCTCAGCTTCAGCTGTTTGACTGAAAAAACTACAGCTATTTGAACCCTGACTAGAACTTTGATTTCAATTTTATTTTGTTTTTATTAATCAAATTGTCGTACTCAAATTGTCCATATTCATTGAACCTCTTGTAAATAAACATTATGTGCCAAACTCATATTTTTAATTAATAATGGAAATATACCAGGTGACAACATTTACCTGAAATGTTAAACATAACAATTACATTGAAGTACATGATATTACTGATGTAAAAGGCAAAAAGGAATCTACTATGTTGAGGTATTTACTTTGATAGAAAAACACATCGGACTAAGTAATTATTGCAATCTGAACTAGATCTACATGGACATTAACAAGCTGTTCATATTCTCTAAACTAAGTGAATTATATTTCTATTTCTATTTATTTCAAATAAGTTCTATATAATTAAGAATCAAAATAAATAATTCCAAGTTTGTAAATGTAATTTTAAATGGCAGTAATTAGAATCTATTTACATGTTTTTACGCCGTAATTTAACGATCAAATCGAATTGATTAGAAAGTTCATTTCCGACCCAAATTAAAACAAGAACACCACAGTAAAATATAAAAGATAATAGGAGAAAAGTACTTGCTTAATTTTTGTTTCAACAATTCTCTAAATAATGACCATAATTAGGCATTTGCTTTAAGAAATCGTGACCTTTATAGGGGACACGTACGAACATTTGTGTTGAAATGCTTGAATATGTTAGAATTGTAATGTTTGACCCAAAACTCGCAGCAACATTTTCATTGAAGCCTTTAAAGCAATAACAATGATAATAATGATGATGAAAAATAATAATGATAAATGTTAAATACACGCATGTCAGTCAGTCATTTTATTCGTATTCGTATCAAAGGCAAACCATCTAAATGACATATTAAGCGCTTAACAACTGCAAACAAACAGTCACTAAAATTACGACCAATAATTCTTGTATTAATAATAATGTATCCGTAGTACGACAACTATTTGCTACGACGACTGCAGGGATAAAGTCAGCCAGTCAGTCAACTAACTAATAATTTAAACAACGAAGAAATTAGACAGGATAAATTAATAAATTTAAAGTTTTTTTTTTTGATGAGTTATCTCGTGAAACTGGTCAACATTTCATCTCTGGGGAAAACGTAAATGAATTAAAGTTTCCATCCATTTCTAGGGATTAATGTTTTTTTTCGTGGACCAATGCATATAAGCTACATATTTAATGTCAATGCATCGAAACTATTTGGAAAGGGATAGTGTAGAGAAGAAACTCACTGCAGTTGCGCGTTTTTTGAGAATTTGTAACGCATAAATGCTACATCTTCGATGCTATGTTAACGCATTAATTTTAAATTTTAGTTTCGGACATCTACTTCTGTTAGGGATGGTGTATCGCTGCTAATCGTTGAAGTTGAGCAGCAAATAAATGACCCTCAAAAATCGACGCATTTTCCATACTTTTATTGGGCGACATTCTGCGAAACAACGTTCACATTGTCGGTACAAGAGGATGCATTTTGATCGGATATAGTCAGCACGATTTCGGCTTTTGTCGTTGCGTAGCCAAAAATTATGTACGTTCACACTATTATGACGAGATAAAATTGCTTACTAGTTGTGATGCCTCCAAGATTGCACTTCCTTTCGTACAGTGGAAGCTGTTCTTGCTGTAAATTAACATTAATTGAATTCGTGATGTCATAGAAATCTGCGAAGGACATTTGTACCATGTCACAGTCTCTATATCAAGACGATCTACACAATGAATTGATGAAAGTATGAAGACTATATTTCCAACGATAATTGACATTGATACAGACTCGTATTTCCTTATCGGACTAAAGATGGTTTATGTAAATAGTCAAATTCCATTGGGGGATGGAGATGGCTGAAGTAGTCTGCACGTTGACTCCAAAACCAAAAAGTCCTAGTTTCGACCGCAGTTTCAGACTGAATCATAAAAACATTTCGAAGGCGTAATCACAGAAAAGTAACGGCTTCAGCTGATACCAATCCACAGGCGCCATCAGAGCGCCCTCCTTCGTCGGTCTTGTGTAAGACCGGCATAGTCAAATAATTACTAAAAATGGCTACTAAAACGAAGCTTCAAAATTTAATACGTCGCCTTGGCATCAGAGGGCGCTACAACTGTGCTATAAAAACAAAAAGCCTGCAAAAGCAGAGTTGTAAGATAGTGCAGCTTCACCTCCTGTCATTTCCAGCACCATGCATCGCATATGTAGGGATAATCTCCTGAGTCCTAGTTCAAGATAAAAAAGAAATAAAAGTAAACTTTTTCTATGCTTTTCTGTTTACACTACAATATAAAGAACATTCAAGTTGCTCTTAAAAAAATATTTAATGTAAACAATTTAAGACACGTTAATTCAGTTTGCGTATTTTTTTATTTTATGTTGAATTATATAATTTCATAACTTGCCAAAAATGACCATTTAACCGACAATTGAGCTTGTTAATTTTAATCGTTGCTAAACTCAGTGAGCACTCAATGAAATTATTAATGATGTGTATGCATGGCCACACTAAAGAAAACACCAATTTTACTCAACAGCAAAAAGAAAACAGAATTGAAGCAACAATCAGCAACAAAAACTGCTTGAAATTGTGCTCGTGCAATATGAATGAAATCGCTTGATATTGAATGTTTGAAATGTCTGGAAAGACGTGGACAGAAGAATCCAGTTTTTCACTTTAAAGTTTTCGCTGTGCAATGACAGGTGCACGTTTAGTGTTTTTTTACAATAAAATTTCACCTAGTTTGTGATAATAAGCAGGTATATTTCTGATTATTATTAAATGTTTCCATACAAGTATTAATTTCGTTTATATCCTTTTCTTATATCAGTTGCACTCGCTTTTTACTATATACTTACATACATATATACATAAGTATGTGCGGACTTGTATATACAGCATTTCAGATGGAAACAACATTTGGCAATAGTCTGCTGTCAAAAGTTTGAACGAAGCATTTTCTCCCCTCGCATATGAGAAATATTGCACTTCACTATGATTTATGGGTTTTTCAAACTCTTCGTTCTTCTTTTCTGCATGAAAAGTTTTTTGTGATATAGAAAAGTGGCGGCATTGGTAATGATTATCATTATCATAATCGACTTTATTGTGCAAATGTGTCAGTTTAATGTTCTCGCGTTATTCGATACTTTCAATTGGCTTCATAATAAACAGCCGAATTGAAATAACTACCTTAAAGCATTTAAACAAGATCTGATTCTTTGGTAACGAAATGAGAATCTTTTGTATTGCCTCAGTGTTTATTGGATTGCCATATTGAAATGTTTGCTAGAAAACAAATATAATAATTAAACTTAACGCAGTCATAGCAAATATATCGTTACCTTAAAATAGAAAGGCCTTAACGAAATATTTACTTTACAGAAGACAACAGACTTTCATAAAAATGTTTTTTTTTAAGGACAGTACAAACTCTACGAAGCTCTTACAGCTTTGTCTGTAGAAACACCAAGAGTCTAAGCGGGAATCGAACCCGCACCTCCATATTGATAAGACTGATGCTCATGCACTAGACTACCTACGTTGGCACCTCTTAATATTTTGTAGTCGGGATTAATGTTTAAAGGAAGTTTTTTTTTATTAAATTCTGCTAGCAAAATTCTCAGTTGTAATACAACAATTGTTTCAAAATAAATTTTGTCTTCCAAGATTATCTACAAAAATATGATTTTAACACCAAAAAGGAGTCAGAGCTTTTTTCGATTAAGTTAACAACGATAGACGATCTTCTATTACAGATATTTGTCTAATTCTTTGGAAAACGAAACATGTTTGCAGTCTAAATGATGGCAATAGTTTCGAAAAATAATTACCCAAATCCCATTAATAGTTTTATGGAATTTTTTTTTCTCACATTTTTATGTGCCCAACTTTTTCCAATCTCACCCACAAGATCTCTAGAATGCAAAGAAATAAATCTTGTGAACTCTTAAATCAACAAACTCATAAATAACTTAATGGAAGAATGAATGCTCTTTTAAACAGACGAAAAAACGACTTATGACAAACTTGCAAAGCATTCATAAGATCAATCGATAAACATTGAGACAGGTGGAAAAGCATAATTGTATTGACTTATTAGCCATTTCAACGGCCGAGCGTTCATACCGACTGACCATACAGCAATGCAACAGCAAATAACCAAGTTAACAGCAACTTTTATGTGTTACATTAAAAAAAATGACCGCATTTGACTATATTTAGGTTTCTTTAACGAGTTGTATTCTCTGTTGCGAGAACTCTTCATTTAAAATGTGGCACGTTCGTATAAGTTTATTCATCACTTCTCCATAGCACCTTCAACAGATGCATTTGCTTTGATAGTACATCCCACTCTACAAATATACACACATGGTTTTTTCATAGTCATATTTATTTTCCTTCTGTATTATTAAGTTGTTTAAATATTTTGACTTTTTAACATGTCAGAAAGAAATATCGATAATAATGACGCGATACTCTTTGCATTCCATTTAAGTCGCAAAAAAAAGTGTAGAAAAGCCAAAAAGGCAACAACAGTATACCAGTATATTCCATCATTTAAATTGTATTTCGAACGGAAAGGGGTCACTGGTATTTTATATCCTTAGGCAGGATTTAGCAGTTCATAGTGATTACAGTGTCTTCTTTTTTCTTCATTAACTGGCAATGTTGTTCACTGAAGAGAAGAATAACAAGTAGAAAACAAACAAACATTGTTGTTATTTAAGTATCTGATCTATTAAGTAAATGTATTCGTAATTAGTTGTAATAACATTCGACAATAAAACAATAACGGCAGCTATTTATCAGCTTTTATTCATTGTCAGTAGGGTGAGTGTTTGCTATTTTAATATTGGCAACAAAGGTGTTTTAATGTTGGAAAAGAGCAAAGCATGCGATGCGCTCGGAATTGTGTCAATATTAAATTTATGGTTTTAAAATTATGAAACATAACTTGCAATATCAACTTGGGTTTTTGTTTTAATTAACTTATTTTTTTTTGTGTATGAAAGCAAGATTCCCTAAATGTACAATACGAGTATACGCTGTCAGGGTATACAGAAAGTATAGGGGAAAACTAATGCTAAGCCGGAAAATCTTTACTATGCGAAAATACTATTTGCAGGTGCTCAAATGGAAAAATTTTTGAAAATAATAACTGACAAAAGAAGTTACTGAGTCCCTAAAAGTCAGTATGAAAATGTTAATGTCCTCGAAAAAATTATAATATAAAACTATAATAATTGGTATCATGTCGAAAGGCCGTAACTTGCATTTGTGAGAAATTGACTATTTTTCGTGATTCCTGTTCATTTCACACCAATAAAACTTGTCACGATTTAAGGCAACAGTCTAAAAAATAACGGTTTTACAAGCATTTACATTTTGTTAATTGAATTGTAATACATAATAATATAGTGGGACTTATTTCGAGTGTCGTTGTCGTAGTCGTATTTACGACAAGCCAATATAAAACATTTGGCTGGTGATGCCACATTTTACCGTTTTCCTCACGACAACGACACTCATAGTAAAGCCCAATAACTAAAAATAATAAACAACAAAATAACAAAGTTAAATTTATTTTAAGAAAACTTTGGGTGATGATCTCTACTAGTAATTTTATATTTTCTACTGGGAATCACTAACCTTCTGCTAATCTTCTCTATATATAAAAATATAAGTCATCGGGTGACTTGTCAACACACACCCCAAACGCTAAGAGAGCTAGAGGTTTGAAATTCGATACGATAGACCTCTTTCGATAAACAGCTCATTTAAGAAGGGATTTTTTTATAAAATTCGACCGATAAGAGAATAAAAAAAGGGCAAAATGGGTGAAATCGGTAACGTAAACGTGCATAAACTGAATTTTGGTAATTTTTTTGCAACCCATATATCTTCGTATGTATTGGCCATAGAACAAAGCTTTTTTCCATATTCTTTTCTTCTAGATAAAATATCGAATGCGTTTTTCTGCAAATCTAAGAAATAGGGGTAAAATTGGTGCTTTATGCTTCCATACGTAAATTTTTTACTATTTTTAACCAACCCCATGATATGGGTATCAAATTAAAGCGGTTTAGCGGAAGGGGATAGAGGGGAAGAGAAAGAAATCTCTGCAAACACAATATGGAGAAGGTCCCTAAATGGTGGACCACTATTTTTTGTCGGCTACTATGATGTGGGTATCGAATGAAGGTGGCGATGGCACGATGGATGGTAGTCTGCACGTTGACTACACAACCAAAAATAGACCTGGGTTCAACTCCAGTTTCAGACTAAAATTTTAAAATAAAAATAAACATCTCGCAGCACTTTTCTGATGTGCATTAGTGTGTCTTTGTGTGTCAGTTGTTGTCGGAAGGATTCAGTGGCGAAGCCATAGTCACTGGTCAGTGAACAATACCGACTTCAGCTGATAGCAATACACAATCGCATCAGAACGCCCTCCTTCGTCCGTATTGTGTAGCACCGGCGAAGTAAAATAATAATAAAAAAAATAAAAATAAAAAAAAAGGCTACTAAACCGAAGCTTCAGCACTGCTACGAGTATAAACAAAAAACAAAGAACGTGCGAAAGCAGAGCTTTAAAATAATTAATTAAGCTTCACCTCATGTAGTTTCTCCTACTATCCTTTTCCTATAGTTCCAGCACAATGCTTCGCATGTGTAGGAGTCTTCTCCTGAGTGTTGGTCCCAGATAAAAAAAAAAAAAAAAAAGATCTAAAAATCTAAAGAAATCACTATATAATACAATATGGAGGACACCATAAAATGGCGGCCTACTATTTCTTATCCACTTCCATGATATGGGTATCAAATGCAAGGGATTTTTTTAAACAAAACTAAATATAAAGTGGAATGGGTACTTAGCCCTTTGAAAAAAAGTACTTTTTTATATACCACTTTGTAGTTTGTGGTAAAGATACTATTGAAAAATATACTTATAGAAAAAAGCACTTTTTGGAAAATTACTATTTGGAAAAGTGTGCGACATTAGAAAAGTCGGTGTGGGAGCAGCGACGCGCACCGGGTTAATCTAGTATGCATAAAATTAAATCTAATCATTCTCTCTTCAGTGTAAGTAAAATGTTGTGGAAAATTTTCACGCATGATTTCTGCACGGCTGGAAACATTAGTTCTTATTGCATGAAACACCATGTATTTTTATTATTTTTAATGTTTTATAAATAAATTAATTATTCTAATAGAAACATTTATTTTGTCTCTTCTTTTTCGGAATTTCACAAACACTAACTGTATGACACCCGTTCCATCATCATCTAATCGTGATATTTGAAATATTATGACGCTTCGTACACTATAATTAAAATGCTGTTGCAAATATTGATATGATCTCATAAAAAAACAATGAAAACAACATAACTGCTACCTTCCTGATTGCTTCTCATCTTGCATCTTGTGAAACAATCAACATGAACTAAAAAATAAAAATTTATATCTGACTGCTGGTAATGTGATAACATGTGAAACGCTTCTTTATGTCTGTGAACACGGAATGTTTTCTACACTTCTTAACTGTTAAACGTAATTGGAATGGTGATGCTGTTGGTGATGGTGCTGGCGGTGATGATGATGATGGCATCATCAAACAAAATGACAAATGTATTGCTGTTGTGGCACTCACAAACCATCGATTCAAACCCATCCATTCATTCATCCATCCAACCATTCAATTCTCCTGGACCCACTGATGCTGATGATGTTTGGTGTTATGATGTTGCTGTTGCTGTCTGAACATGCATTTTTGTCTGTCTGTCGGACGGAATATATGTACATTGAAACAACACAATGTGACATAATGACGGATGATCATCTTCATACTTTTCGACTAAATACTCTTAATGACTGCGGGATATTATATTCTCTTGTGTGCACTCTTCCCCAACTGTCTGTTTGCTTCAATTGTTTGTTGGAATTTTCGCAAAATACATAAATGAATGAATGAATGAACGGATGCATTTCGAAACTCATCTGAACCTAATCACATATTTTTGACACAATTGTTGTTTGGGACAACCTCATGAATGAATTCAATGCATTCTAACAAAAAAAAAAGGGTGTAAGTACTTCTTCTGTTTTTCGTTTTATTAATTTTAAAATTTTTTTTAGCACGGTCTGAAATTATACTATTTTTTTATCTTATACGAGTATTTGTTATTTGTTTTATCTTGTTAAGTCCCTTCTGAATTTAATTGGAAATTACAAAAATTTCGAAAAAAAAAGCTGCGGCGAGAGTGAACAAATTTTTTTGTGTCGAAATATATATTTTTCTGTAGAAAATTAGGTATTAGGCGTTTTGCCCTGGTCACAATTTAAATTTTTTTTTCTCATCGAATTTTTACATCAGTATGAGACACATTTAGGTCTCTTAAACGGAGAGTACATTTCTGTTTAATAAATCTGTATAACTTTTAATTTAATTTGGATCAACTTTACATCCATATGCGGGTATTCATATTGAATGCAAAATGTTAACTAAAAATTTGTTTGTGTTTTTAATATTTTCGCAATAAATCAATAAATCAATTTAGTGGAGCATGACGCGATATAATGGAAAATGTCCAATCGTGTGTAGACTTTTGTTAAATGTTAAGTTAGGTTAGGTCGCCATGTTGCCGGATGTAAAGGGAAAGAAAGGTGCCAGCCCACTTGGGTCCACTTTATTATGGTCCCATTGTGATACCTGTTGTGAAAAAACTTTAACGTGAGTGACTAGAGTCTCTGCTACCAACTGATAAATTAGCGCACCACTCACTAGACTATCGGGGCACCCATGTTAAATGTTATTTTTTAAAAAATAAGAAGGTTCTAAATCCAATTCATTTTTTTTTTGACGAACTACTTGTCCTAATTTTCAAAAATGATATAACCTCCACACATATGTGTTTCTAAATGCAGATATATTTGTGTTTAAAAATTTTATCTCAAACAGTTATATAATTTCAGTGAAGCAGAAATCGCCCCTCAGCTCCCCTATTTTTTTCTTTGTATAAAGAGATGTAACACTAGGTGTTACCTTCTTTAGGAAAGATATAGTGAAAGATATGACAAGTGAGGTGAGACATTATTGATTAATTATTTTAATTTTACGTCTATATATAATAATAATAATTAATATAGACTTATAATGAAAGCTTTGTTATGTAATCATCAAACAATTGAATACCATCTCTGATTGATGCACCCTTTTCCTAAACATATAAATCGTAACTAATTAAGAACTCATTAGTATTTGTTGTCTTCGGTTTTTTTTTCTTTTTATTTAAATGTCTATAATTAAATTTACTTCCTCTTTTCCTTTCAAATTTTAAATCCCATAATTGCGCTCCTAAATATTGAAGGGAAGAATGGCTAAATGTACAATATTTGGGCGTGTCCGTCAGTCGTTTAGTCAGTGAATTTTTAAAACGCCAAATGTTTGTTTTTGTTGCACTGATGCGTTTCGTTAGCAAAATACTAAAACTCGTACGAACGCAAACAATTCGAAACTAACAATTTATCATTTGTTTCACTTTCAGTTTAACAAAACAAACAGAACTGCAATGAAATTAAAATAAAATGGGTAAGAATTATTAAATACAATGGGCGTAAAGCCGTTGACAGTTAAAAACACATTTTATTTTTACACTTTACACTTCTTAACGAGTCACAATATGAACGTAAACAAATAAACATTTAAAGATACATTTATGAATGTTGCACTCATTCAGTTATTTCCGCATTCGCTTGCTTGCGCACCGGTGTATGTACGTAGCATATCGCATATACATTCATGTCGCCTTTGACTGAATATTGTGGTCGAAACGATGATACTTAAGGATCAGCTGCCATACAATGATTAATGTATTGCATTTTATTTTTGCTTGGAAATTAACCTGCCACTTGGTAGGCGAAGCGTACGGATACGTGTTTGTTTTCAGCATAAACAAGAATATAGTTTCAAAATTACGTAGATAATTTGCGTGAATGCAGCCAGCATTCAAGGTAAGATTGAAAGTTTATTAGTTTTAATTTCTTTCCATCCATTCGGTTCAAATTATATGCAATAAAGTGTGATTTAATGATTCAATCAATACACTTTTCAACCCCGTGTACTTTGAATGCATGTATAGCTTTAACTAATGATACTAATAACATTCTAATTTATATAATTAAACAAAGATAAAGCTACTTTGTTGGTAGCAATAAGCTGTTGCGTGTATTTAAGGACATTTTTTTAATTTAAGTTTTTCATAAATTTATGATAACTTTCAATTTCTGCATTTGAGTGTGGATATATCAATATGTTTATACTACAACTGGATTGGGTTATAGTCAAGGTCATTTTATACAATAATTTTGAACACCGCTGCAAAACTTTCAGGTTCTTTAAAGACACAAAAAGTGTCGAAAAATAAAAATTTTGCCATATTAAAAAAAGTGCTAAAAAATTTAAAAGATAATTGTAAAAAGTTGTAGATTTGTGCCTTTTTTTAGTTTGGGCCCAAAAAATTTTGTTCGCGTTTTGAGTGACTAGAAACTGGCCAAATCTAACCCGAAAGGGCTAAGTTGCCATCCCTGATAACCATAGTATTGAAAGACCCATCTCACTCACATAAAGGATTTCTTTCTCAGAGCTCTCTTTGAACTGACACCAACTTTGAAAACAAAAAATCCGGCTATGCGCCTCGTATATGATCAACCTCTCATTTGCAGCTCAGATTTGTTGATCGCCATCGAATATTATAATAATAATGCGTTTATGAATGGCAAGCGAACCTCAATAATAACATATTTGGCAACAGGCAACTTTTAAAAAGTTCTGTTGCTTTTTTTTCCTCTGTCAACTGGAAAATTTCTGGTTGCCGGTTGCCAACGTAACTAATCGAGCCGTAAAATTAATAATAAAAAAATTTTTTTTTTTAGTTTTAAATTTAATTATTCACAATATAATAATTCGTATTAGACTCGTATGCGCAAAGCTTTAAAGATTGTCTGCAGATACCTTGGAAACTGTAACGGTGCAGAAATTCATCTGTTTTGACAACATGTTTCTTATTAAAAATGTTTTTTGAATAAATTTTTTCATTTTATTACTTTCTTTTAAATAAAAAAAATAGTTAAGAAACGGTTCAATCGATTTTAATAAAATTTGCGCCAACGAGATGATCAGATTTTGATTTCGATCGCCAGTGTTGTGTACACACGAACACCATCGTAAAAATAGTCCCAACATCAAAACATCGAGATATGATTAGAACTCGATTTTCGAATTTTATGTATAATGACTGGAAAATAAAACGGAAACACTGAATAATTACTGGTTTTTTTTCAAAACGTTTGAAAATGTTTTGGTTGTTTATAAGAATTCTCAACTATATCGTAAACATTATGTTTTCTTTTTTAAACTTTTTAGAATTCTTATCTATTTACGAAAACATTTTCAGATGACAAATTTATGAATTATACATATTAATTAATATGCTAATAATAAGTTTAATAGTTACTACTGCATATAATTAACACGCATGACATACGCAAATGCCATCTCATACTCGTGCATAGTTCAGTCCATATGGAATGAAGTTTGCTAACGACTTTTAAAAGGTCAACAACGTTCTTCACTAATAAGCCAAAATTAATGTTGAATTAAATAATAACATTTAAAGTCCATTATATATTCATTGAATGAAAAGCTAAAATTATTGTTTTACATGAAACGTAACATGTGCAGAACATCGATCAAATGGCATAACGACAACAACAATCAAATAAAAGCAAAAGTAACAAACTTGAAAGGTAACAACTTGAGCAACACTTTCGGTTAAAGGTGGCAAAACAATCTACACCAGCCAGCAAAACATTCAGTCATCAAAAGCAATCATCTGCACTTGCCAACAACTTCAAATAACTGCGAAAAATTAAAAAAAAAATTAGTAAATGTATGTAAGTATGTATCTGCAAATATGCAAACAACAGCAACAATAACAACAAATAAACATAACTGATGCGTGTTTGCTATCGGAAAAATATCAAATTTCGATCAAAAGAAAAAAAAAACGCCTCCAAGGAAAAACTGGCTTTTACCACCAATAAAAAACGCTGTTTGACTGAGTCCAACAACAGCAACATGATTGTGTTGCATTTCATTTACAGTCCAAGAACTTTTTTCTGCATTTACGTAAGATAAGAAATTTTGTGAAATTGAAAGCGATGCACTTGTTATATTTTTTTAAAGCAGAAATGGAAAAAGTACATAGTACTCGTATATGCAATGAAAGAGTGGAGAAGATATCACGTAACCCTAATTATCATATTTAGCACTCTAAATAGCAACACATTTCCTGTGCCATTTCCACTCTCTGACGTGTTTTGTTTTAAATTAATAAGACAAGGACATTTTGAGTGGCTTCTGCACATCTATATGGACGGATGTTCTTCAACTGCCACCAATGGACAATTTTTCAAGTAGGACGGCAGCTGCCGATTATACCGCAGTTGCAGTTTATTAACAAACAACGCCCTGACTGACCGCATGTTTACGCTGTTGCATTAACTAGATGTAACATTAGCAGCTAATTACAAAGTGATCGCAATTGCAGAATTTCAATAATAAGAGATAACAAGTACTTAAGAGTTGTTGCTTCTTATAATTACATATTTATGTACTAAATATGTATTTGGTACGTTAAGCACCACTCACCTGCATTGTAGTTTAAGCACTTACTTTGTGCCCTATAATGCAAGCTTTTGATTACAAAACTCACACAGCTTTTAAAACAGCAAATATTGGGGATATTTTGTATTTTTCATTCACGAAGAATCGTAAAAAAGTCACTTATGAAATATTGATGAGCAGATTTTGCGACAATAATGCACAATTGATTTTTGTATTGGGCTATTAGTCACTCAAGCACTCAAGGCAATGTTTTCTCTTGCACTTTGATTAAATATTAGCGATGAGCAATGAGTAGTGAAAAAGTGAGTATACTCGGGTCATGATTCATTATTTCTTGTACTTACATAATCATCATACTCATACGCATCATACCCATACTTAGGTATAGTGTCTATAATAGAAATATTTAGTACTTGTCTAAAAAATATTTATGACAATAAAACTAACAATTTTTTAGTAATTACCATAGACTTTTTTTTACAACCGTACTACTCGTATTATAGAATGACTCTGTAGACTCATACTCTTCATAACTCAATGTGTATAGACCATGCAAAATAAGTATTATTTGTACATCAAAATAATCCTTACGAGGTTGTGTGTTTGTTCTGTTGTGTTTTAAAACTTATATCGTGTTTGAAATTCAGCTCAAAAAAATTTTAATGAAAATTTACAACTAAAAAATAGTTAAAAATCTGAAAGCATTTTTAGCATTATGAAGATTAATTAAGGCATTCAACCAACATTAATTTTTTTTTGTAGTTGTGTTCGTATGTACATATATGGGTGATTTGAATACTCCAATCATTTATGAGCAAAATGAGTATCTTCCCAATACTTGTAATAAGTTATACGTGAGTGATTTATGTCATGCAGATGGGTATCGTATGAGTATGATGTAGATGCATGGTTCGTACTTATTGCTACTTATACTGATTAATCATAGTTATTGTGGGTATGAGTACATCCGAGTAGTTGAATTTAAATGACACATACTCACTTATACTTCTAAAGTCATGAATCACTATGAGTAGCCAAAACATGACTCGTTGCTGATCTCTGTGATATTTTTATATACTCTAGCTTTAAAACGCACTTCTAAGGGTGAGTGTGAAACCGTGAATAAGGCATCACTTGTTGGTATTCGTAGTGTAAAACGAGCTATAAAAAACGACTTGAAAGCGATTCTTTTTCAAGATAGAATGAAGCAAGGACGCCGCAATATTCATAGTGAATTCAGCTCGGAAGGATTTGTTTGCGATGGATGCGTTTGTTACATACTTCATACGTATGTATGTATTTACATTCACAAGTGTAGTATGCTTTCTGGTCGTCCTGTAATTACAACATGTTAATTGTGTCTCTAAAAACTGTTAGCTGTTGTTAAAAAAAAGAAACAACTTTAAGTTGCCAAAATTAAAGATATGCTATTTATACTACGAGTAGTACTGCACAAATTTTTATAAACAAATTGTGGTTTATCTCGTATTTTTCGTAAGGGTAGATTAAAAGAAATTAACTTCAGTGGAATTTTTGGTATTTCTGCAATATTAATATGCTTTTCTTTTTATTCATTTCTTTTCATGTAATAAATTCATGCTGCGACTGTCTGTGGATATCGTGGAACTTGGAAATAAATGTTACTAAAACTTGCTTCGAATTATTATTAGTATGTAAGTAAAAAACTAACTAAATTAAGTTTTATTCGTCATATTTAGATATATAATATTAAATAATTTATTTGATTCATTCATCTTTAGTGTCCTTAAGACATTGCTGTAAATATTCATGGGATTTAGTGTAACAACGAGTGTAAAAAATATAAATATTCAATAATTTTTTTTGAATGCATTGAACTGGATTTCTTCTGCAAAATCTTTGGGTTTAAAATCGCGTTACGTATTCAAATTAATACTCTTTTCATGTGTTGTAGTGATACAGACCAGAGTCTCTGCTGGGAATCGAACCTAGAACCTCCATCTGATAAACTAGCACACTTCTCACTATCCTACCGGGGCAGCCTACTTCCCGTTAAGTTTAAGCAAATTTTCAGCATTCGACACAGTTTTTCAGCCAAAATAATTAATACGTATCGAAAATCGAAGTGAAGATAAATTACGGCGTAATTAAAAACAAACACTTTCTTCGTAAGTTTTCGACATCCATATCTTTCTAATCATTTCACAGATTTTGGTCAAATGTGCAGCATTTGCTTTGAGTAATAGATTTTCTTAAAATGATGTGAACAAAAATATTAATTATAAATATTAAATGTACCTTAAAACTAATATTATATTTTGATTATTTATTAACAAAGAAGATCAATTACTGAAACCAAATACGTCATAAACCCGTCAAGTTCACGGTAAAATCGTATAAGAAGTTTTTTGTGGAATATTTAATTTCGTACCAGAAATTTCGTCCATCGAAAGTGGAAGAAAACATTTTAAGTAATTTTATTGAAAAATAGGAAAAAACGGTTTTTACATATAATTTATATGGAAAAACTGAAAGTCAAAAGATGAAATTAAACTTTTCAAACCGAGTTTGCTATGAACACGTCGCGTAGAATAAAAATATAGAGTTGATATTGTGGGAGATCTTTTTTAATACCTGGTAGAAACTTTTGAGCTGGTAGCAAAAACACTTTTTTTAAGCACCCTAACGTTTATACATTTCCAAATCATCCTCTGGCAACGCTGATTTCAATAGACAAATTTCGTCTGTGTCGATTTCCAACAATTGGCAAAAATAAAATACTTGTAAAACATTAAAACAAGTTTGTACAACATAAATGCGACGAAATTTGCGGCAGTTTGTCATATTTGTGTTGTTGCTACTCCCTTGGTGTTGCAGAAGGAACATCGATATTATGGGTACGTACTACGTGCACAAGAAGACAATACAACAAAAGCAACAATAACATAATAAATGTGACAGCAACATTTATAACCAAAATATGTACATATGTGTCCAAAAACATTAAGAGATAATTCCGTATCCATGTATCCATGTATCCATTTTCGTCACTACTTCATCTGCGTGCTCAGTATTTGCTGCATTGGCAAATTGTATTCAGAATTTATAAATTAAATCGTATTCCTTGGGGAAGACTGGTACAATTTTTTTTTATATATTTTTTGTTGAGTTGCAAAAAGAACAATGGCTTTTGGTTGAGTGAAACTAAATAACGTAAATCACTTGGCTGCTATTGATGTTGTTGCATCTGGTTGTCGGTACCACTATCTCATAAATATATCAACACTATCAATACTTTGTGTTTAGAATACTTTTGCTGGGATTTGTTACTTATTTGTTTGAAATGCCTGCCCTCGACATAATCTTCGCTTTTATAGCATCAATAATTTTGAGACTAAAGGAGACGTTGCTGGAACAAGAAAAATGTAAAACAAACAGAAATTAAGAAGAAAATAAATTCGCACATGATCATGTCATGTTAAACAAATGCAATTATGGTCGAATCGTCTGACGCCGATGTCTGTAGAAATTTTCACTTAAACCGCCTAGCGGTGAAATGATTTACTTTTAATATTCATTTTAATGATATTGAAAGGCGCCTGCCACAACATTGTCATCACTCAGTATGATGATCATGGGCTGACATTAAAGTGCTCAAATCAACAGTGATTACTTTTAAAGACTCTACAGAGTTTATACACTTATTTCGTATGTTGAGACCTGTTGGAGTTGCTGCACGAAATTCAATTTCACTGCAATTGAAATATGTTAAATCCACAAGCATAAACTGCAACACAAAATTGTATTAATATGGTCAACGTTTTCTGCATAAAAATTATTTGCAATTTTGAAATTATATCCGTTTCGGAGGAAATTTTTTAAAATTTTTCTAGAGATAAATTAAAATGTTACCTCTCCTAACCTCAGACTTATATTTCACTGAATACTAATAGTTAGCCAGGCTTTACATCGGCAATAACAAATTGAGGTATTTCTGAAATGAGTAATCACTTCGTCCGTCAAATACTTCCCTCAGTAAATTCAAAGTTCAGGTGCTGCGTGAGACGCATTGCAATTAGGTGAAAATGTGCAGACTCCATACATGCGTTCACATGGATGCTTCTCGAAATAAAACAATAAATCCTTTTTTACACTGGATCCGGTCGCGACCGAATTTAATTCAAGCACTCTCAGTATTCTGCTGAAAATTTCTTATTACGATTATTTACAGAACTATTAGGACCAGTGATGTTAACTTTTTTTAATTCGATTTCGGTACAACTCTAAAATGATTATTTTACTTCGCCGACGTTTTATTGCTGAAATACCGACGAAGGAGGATGCTGTAGCATAAAAAAATCAGAAAAACTTTTTTTGACTCACCGGACTGCGAATCGAACTCAGGTCCGTCTGTTTGCAGAGCAATCCATCCATCAGCACACCCAATTCAATATATTCATTTAAAAATAACAAAAGCACTAAGAAACAACAACATATAGAATTTCGCTACAATTGGCGTTATTATTTTACTTATACTTGTATGATTTGTTCTTATGAGAAATATGTAGATTATGTGTCAACATTTTCAGAAAAAAATTTTTTAAATTACCGTACAAATATAGCAGTTACCTAACTGCCTACTGTTCTAGGCTCTAAGTTACCGTACAATACGGTAATTACCGTACGGTTAACATCACTGATTAGAACTGAATTTTAACTTATGCTTACGCTGACCTTATATGCATTATTAAAATTTACTTTTAAGATTTAAATACTTCTTGTTGGTCGAATGATGCAAATTAGTTCCTATTATGCAAACTTTAACTAATAATGACTTAGATTTGCTAGCAATTATAGATGTCATAAAACATACTTAACAGTTTCAAAACCTTATTAACAGTTGCGAGATATAAAGCCTGGTTTCTAACTAAAGTATACACATACAAAATTAGCTTTCATTTCTGTTTTACAATCCATGAGAGTAGAAACAAAATTTTACTTTTTAGTATTTCTTTTTATCTTGCAACATTTTTATCCCACGAATTTTGTTTCGTTTGTTTCGGTTTATTCGGAGTTTTTTTTCGTATTTAGCTTAGTGATCATATTTATGCAAATTTGCTGCTGCTGTTAGTTTTTTCTTTTTTCTTTTTGTTTTTTTTTTTTATCTCTAAAAGAAATATTTTTACTAAAAGAGATTTCTTATCAACTGTTTGCAATCTTTGCAATCAGCTGGATAAAACTTGGTTCTTGAATTTCATACGCAAACGCATTCTTTCACTGAAATGCCTTCCAAATACCTTGAACACAAAACGAAAAAGGAACAATATTTAAAAAAAATAAAATCACAAAAAGATTTATAACGATTTTTGTTAAAACGAAATTTAAACAATTCAATATTATCTACAAATAAAAACCATCATGAAACTCAGAAATTTTTTGTTGATTCATGCAAAAATATCGTTTTAAACGAATTTAAAGGGTGTTTTGGATAGAAAAGTTATATGAAAACTATTAGTATACTTGAAAAAATGTAAAATTCACTTAACACACGCTTATTAGATTCAGCATAGACCATGCCCATAGATATTCTGAAAAAGAAATTAAATTTTAAAATCAAATATTCAACCGATAAGAAAAAAACTTATATTTGTCAATGCTTCAAGACCCTGTGGCAGTGTTAAAATGTATCATCACACATTTAATACTTGGTTTCTTTTGTATTTCTGTACAAGAATTGCATTATCGCTTAAAATATTTTTGGCATCCTTTTATGATCACGAAAAAAAGCTATTCGTATGAAATAAAGATAATCGCAATTCTGTAAACAAATTTCTATACGAGGGGGGTTACTATTAATGTTCTGAGCATTGAGAAGTTGGATGGTAATGGTCTTGGTAAGTTGGGTAAGAGATTGTTTTCTGCATCGCGACCAGTTTGATCTACTGTGCTCAGCGTTGCATAATTTGGAGAACTTTTTACCAGAAGTTGTAGTTTACAATAAATACCGTCTGTTATTTGGTATGAAATAAACTGAAGATTTGAGCTAAATGACAATCATCACGCTTAAATGCACTTATTTTTATATATAAAACTAGCTGACCCGGCCACGCGTTGCTGTGACTGTTATATCAGCTCAAATTGCTTCAGGACTTGATGAGCTATAGTGTTTTAAAAAGTTATCATAAATATGATTATTTTTTTGTGAAATAGCAATCTCAGAAGGTATCCCTTCGTCCGGATTGTATACAGCTTTAGAGTTATTAAATATTGGTGGTGGCGATGGCTGAAGTAGTCTGGACAAAACGAAAAATTTCTGGGTCTCCTTAACATTAACTCTGCTATTAAAACAAAGAACGTGAAAAAGCAGTGTTGTGAGATAGTGAAGCTTCACCTCCTGTCATTTCTCCTACTATCACTTTCCTCTAGTTCCACCACCATGTATCGCATGCGTAGCGGTCATCTCCTAAGTGCTGGTCGCAGATAAAAAAACACGAAATATATATTCGCCTTAAGCTGCTTTTAGACACTTTCTATTTTGTAGTGCGAATGTCAAATATTCAACTGTGTAAAAGCAAAAAAATTAGCTTGTTAATTAGTCAGCCTGTTTTAGAGTGTAAATGTTTTCAATTGGAGCGGAGATAGGAAATTGGTCCACAAATGACAAAAATATTTCATCATGAATTTTTGACGCGGACATCATCTGTAATCTCTATCACTATTCCTTTCCTAGAACTGTCATGTCATTCCCCACAAAGCTTTTGTTGAAAACACCGTTACTTTAATCAATATGTGCGCAATTAATTCTTAAGTGTTGTATAGCGAGTAACACCAACAATGGAACACACATACTGATACTACATAGTGTGTATGTATGTACATACATATGTGCATATGAAAAGAAAACTTAAAAATTACACGAAACGAAACAAATCGTTGGACAAAGTAGAGCGACGCTTAATGTGGACAAACACAATATATAATATGATCATGTCCATTCAGACATCTATGTATGTATGTATGTATAATATAGATGCATCGATGTATGTGAATGTCGAATTAAGTTTTAAAAATGAAACAAATGGGGAAAAATTTTTTCTTAGCAAATGCCAAAACCAAGTTGGTCTTAAATAAATTGGCATTTAATGGAGACACTTTGTTTAAAAGCGGCAAAAGCCGACGAAAAGACAACAAATAAACACAGAAAGAGAAAACAACTGCAAACGTATGTATGTATGTATGTATGTATGTATATGTGCGTTATGGATGCATTATAGTTCGTATAAACAAGCATCCTGTAGTCTGACTGCTGACACTGTTTTTGCCTTCCTGCTTATAAATAGTTGTGGCAGTGGTAGTCGTAGTAAACGGAGGTTCAGCTATCGATATATTAAATCTAAGTGCATATTTGTAGGAAGTAACATAAGCAATCTGCTTGTACTTCTAAACACATTTGTTCAGCCATCAATTGCCGGCTATTGTTATGTATTTCTCTTTAGCAGCCTACAATTGCCAAGCGTCCTACAAATTCATACATCCAAGTCTCTTTTTAAGAATACAACAGAAGCACTGCGGAATGTTCTCCATTGGATGCTGATGCCAAAATGGTTAAGTTAAATAAATAAATTGCCTGATATAAGTAAATTCTTGTTTCAATTATATCCATGTTAACATAATAATTTAGCAAAACGGAGGAGTTTGTTTGTGTGTTGTTGGCTGCTGTTGGTGCACCGTTTTCATAGGCAAAAAAATGCAGGGACAACATACACAAGAGCGTTTTCACTACTCGTAACATTTCATTTTGATATACAGAGTATGTATGTAGTTCTGAAGCAAAATATATATGTAAGGGTTCGCTTGACTTTAAATGAAATACGTCGATCGCTATGCGTAAACACATGTTAATATCCGTAAGACTTTTTTTGTCAAATACACTGCAATTAAATGCGAAGCATTAGTAATGCGATATTAGCAATAGATATCTGTGTACAATTTTGATTCAAACCGATAGTGTAGTTATCGATTTTTTATTTTAAACTATTGATAAATATCGATTGTAGTCACAATCGATAGTTTTGCATCACTAGAATGTATATTTAAATTGGAATAAACAATTTTTTAACATGGACGCTGGAAAAGAAAAGAGTGCACAAAGGTCGATGGCGATGTGAAATGAAGAAAGCTTTTTTTTATCAGGAGTTCTACCACATTTTTAATGTTTGCACATAAGTACATACTTACATATTAATTTAAATAGTAACCAAATTAACATATGTATGTGTGTATCACTACTGTCACCTTGTTCCAAAAATAGAAATACATATTTGCATATTAATGTATTGGCAATATAGCTAAAGGGGGTCTCAGTAAGCATTCACTTTTTCGTTTTATAATTAAAACACGTATTTTTTTAAATAGTTGTGAATTTTTATTCGACATGTTCCGATTAAGTATGGAATTTGATGACAGGCTATTACTCTTTTCATTGAAATTTCCATAACTTTTTCACGGAGATGTGGCTGTATCTCACCGATGACGCGTTGGATATCGAATTTGAGCTCAGGAATTGTTTCTGGTTTATTCGCATAAATGCGAGATTTCACAAAACCTCAAAGAAAGAAATCGCATGACGTTAAAAGCACATGATCTTCATGACCAGTTGACATCAGAGTTTCTTGAGATAAATTTTTTGTGGAAATCGTTGCTGCAATAAATCGATTGTTTCATGTGCAGCGTGTCAGGTGCCGCCGTCGTCCTGAAGTAGTCTGTACGTTGATTCCGAAACCGAAAAGTTCTGGGTTCGGCCCCAGTTTCGGACTAACTCATAAAAACATTTCGCATTTTTTCTGATGTGCATTAGTGTTTCAGTTGTTGTCGGAAGGTTGCAGTGGCGAAGACATAGTCACTGGTCATTGAGCAGTACCGGCTTTAGCTTTAATAAATCCACAGGCACATCAGAGCACCCTCCTTCGGCGGTATTGGTAGCATTAGTGAAATAAAATAATTACTAAAAATGCTACTAAAACACAGCTTCAAAATACGTCTTCTTGACATCAGGAGCGCTGCAACGCTGCTATAAACAAAGAACGTGCAAAAGCAGAGTTGTATGATACTAAACCTTCACCACCTGTAATCTCTCTAACTATCACTTTCCTGTAGTTCCAGCACAATACATCGCATGACGTCTGGTCCAAGATGAAAAAAATTGCTACCTGGTATATTTTTAGATGACATGGTTTTTTTACGTACTTTTTTTAAGTTATAAAAATGAAATTTAATATAAAGGTATAAAAATATAAGCAATTGTTAAACAAATGTTTAATCTTATATAATTTATTAGTAGCGACGGCTTATAAATATTATCGCCGGCTCGACTGCTCGAATATTCACCCATTCAGTTTTCAGCGTACAACTCGAACTTTCTACTGTTATTTTAAGACAAATCAATAAGCATAGCTCAAAAAGTTTTATTACTTACAAACTTTTTAGTTTGAATCACAACAGCAAGTTTTTAAAACTATTGCGAATTATTAAGGCATTAGACAATATGAATTAATAGCACACAGTGTAAATCCCGCGATTGAATATCAAAGAAAAATGTTTGTTGTGTATGTTTGCAAAGCCTCATTAGTTTCTTTTGCTTATTTCATAATACTCAATTATTTTTGGAAAGTCTTTACGTATGAAGTTTCAGAAATTTTTATTTGAAGATCTATTGAGGAGCAGCAACGAAGTGTACCATATACGCCGTCCTGGCCAAAAAAACCAATATAAATTAGTAATATGTAGTTGAAAGAAATTACTATTTCACTTGCCTATTTCTTTCTCTAAGTGCAAAATAATTTGGATGCTTCAGTAAATATTCTTGTGAAATTTGATTATTATATTTGTACATGAAGAAGCTTCTCATGATTTTAAAATCTTTTGTTTTGGCACAGCCAAAAAAAAAATATTTCGTACTCAAGAATACGTATGTGAAACAGACATTGTAGCACACAAGCGTGCAACTATGTACATATGTACATACTTACATACCAATAAGAACAACTTGAAATTGCATCAACAGCACAGAAAAAAAAACAATATCGTATAAGCACCTGAAATTGGTTGCAGTTTTTATTTAAGATATCAATACAATCTTATGTTGTCGGCCTTTAATCTTCATTCTATTGTCCTCTACATCTGGTGTGCTAAAAGCATACCACTCACCATTTTCTCTTCTATGCCAATGTTTGTGCGAAACAAAATATCAGCCGTTGGTAAAAGCTAAGGTCGCAAAATCTTGGGTTATCTGATACAAATATATGTTAGTACAAGTTTAAATAAATATATAAAAATCTTTGAATAAAATGCTGATAAAGCAACAAAGCGTAGCAACCATCACAGACACTTTTGGAGAATTATGCAAAGCAAAATGGAAATTTGTGAGAAAAATGCTTTAAGAAACAAAAAGCCGCTGTAAAAGACAAGAAACTCCAAAGGATGAATAATTTGGAAAGCTTTCACTTTTCTTATGTGTAGATACTTAGGAACATTTATTAGAGTACTTACAAATTGATATTCTGTCGAGTTGCCACTTATCTTGTTGTCATATATTTGAAAGAATTTGTAGTACAAGTTCCTTTCATAGATGCTAGAAAATTTATAGCAGAGCTATTAACTTCACTTGTTTTAATGTGAAAATCGTTTCAAGAGTTTCGCTTTTTTTCGATAACTAGCACAATCAAAATAAAATCAGTTAGTCATTCTGATTTAATAAAGATTTTTATTTATGTGCGTGTATACAGCTTAACTAAGAATAATTCTGATGTATATATGTATGTAATTCATTATAGTTGTACGAATTTTTACGAGAGCATCCAAAATTTCATTTGAAATAAATTAAAAATGAGGGTGGGTCAATAAGTCGGTGACTTTGTTAATTTCCCATCTTTAACCTGAAAAGGCAACAACACTGTTAACTGTAAAGAGCAGTCAGTTGACTCCTGGCAAAATTTCAACAATCTGTGTCATTTAGGTGCTGTTTCTCTAACACAAGTAGTATTTGTCTGTACAAAATTTATTGAAAAAGCACTAACAATTTTGAGTGGTTTCCGTTTAAATTTTTTTCAGACAAGTTTTACTTATTTTAGACTAACAGCACCTTAGTTCGTGTTTGACAGCCATTGATAGAAAGTAATTTTCGTATTTGAGTGATACTTGTGTATGAGGAAGCTTTTCACAAGATTGGTGCAGCGTTTGTATACAATCGGTCGCAAACGCAATCGTGTGTCAACATCACAAGAGTGTTTGGCCTTGTTTCATCGCAATATTAACTTTTTCCAAGTCGACTGTCACGAAGATTTTTGTAGCGCACATAATCGTTCTGCTGCGCAAGCCATCCGTCGAACTGTGGATAGTTTTACTACTCATGCTCTCTAAATTATGCAATGACATCAAAACGTCGAAGGAATATGAGTACTGAAGAAAATATCGCCGCTGTAAAATACAGTGTGGCAAAAGATGCAAATTTATCTATTCTTCGTCGGTTGCAGGAATTGCGCTCTCTCCGTCCACTAGATAAAAGTAGTTTTGCTCAAAGATCTTGGCCTATTGCCGCTTAAAATTCAGCTGGTGAAAATATTCTACAGACTCTATTAAATCCGCACTGTATGACGGGATTTACACGCTGCTGGAAGGCGTAGTTGGCATTACGGACAAGGGAGATTGGTACCGCATCATGATCACTGATTTTTTGTTTGAAAACATGGATGGCATTGATCAGGGCAGAATATCGTTTCAACAGGATGACGCTACGAACTAAATGTTTTGGCGATAAGTTGATTTCAATAGACCTGTCAATTGTCGTCCAAGTTCGTGCGATTTAACACTTCTCGCTTATTTCTTGTGAGCCGAGGTGACCATATGCCCGAAATCATTTATAAATGTTAATGGCATATATTAATCTTTGGAACAAAATAAAAATGTGATTAACATTTAATTTTTTGTCTTAATTTTTACAATTTAATGCTCCATCGGGTTAATTGTTTAGAGCTAGAGCTACTACATACAATATGTATGCATATTTACATATAACCCCCCAAGTGCAATTCTAGTTGACAATCGATATCATTTAATTTGAAGTCTCTGCATATTTTTATTGCTCTTTCGAGGTTTTAACAACCAAATATGCACCATGTTATTACCTTAATAATATGCTTGCAATTCGTTAATTGTTATTTTACCTTTACACACAATTTTAAACATAAGAGATATAAAAATTTAATATTCACCGTTTGCTTGTCATTAAAAATAAATTGACTGCACGCAATATGGAAAAGTTTTTGCAAAAAGAAATAAAAGCGTTGCCTGCCACATTCGACAAGTTGACTAAATAATTAACACATCGTTTTATCATCTGCCAATAATCTGCTGCTAGCAAATATGTCCAAAAATTTCGCGATAACACTCAGGTAGTTGGTAATTGCTACATGAACTCATACATATTTTACAATGTAAACTATATTGCATTATTTTGTACATATATGTATGTACATACGTACGTATACCTTATATATTACATGAGTTTTTGTGAAGTTCGCGCCACTAGAAAGACATATAACACTTTTAGTTCTTCATTACTTGAAATTTGGTTTAGTTTTCTTTTTAACTGTGTACCAAAAATTTTATGTAGACATGTCGCTCAAATGCACGTTAGTGCATTTTCAAAATCCTGAACGAATTCTTACACACTCACGACACATCATTTCTAAGTGCATTAAGTTTTTTCTTTTTGTATTTACGAAATTGTTGAAAGATTTTGAGATTGGCCATTATTGAAAATATGAACATTGTTGCTTTTATTAATATTTGAAGTTTTTTTTTTTTTTTTTTTTTTTTTGTCTTGGACCGGCACTCAGGGGATGACCCCTACACATGCGATGCATTGTGCTGGAACTAGGAAATTAGGTTATGGGAAGGAGGATAGAGGGAGTAGTGTTTATTGACATTTGATTTAAATCTTCCCATGCTAAAAGTGACAGGAAACACCTCTGCGGGTAGTCTATTCCACATACGTGCCGTTCGGCCAAAAAACGAATTTTCCCTGTAATGCGTAGTGCGAGTCGCCCTCAAATCGACCACAAATGGATGCGCTCTTAATGATGATCGCGTCGTGCGCGCGAATAACCGGGTTTCGGGAACAAGTTCCCTGATTTCATTAGAACACATCCCATTATAGTAACGATAGAACAACGAAACGCACCCCACGTTGCGACGATGCTCAAGAGAGTCAATAGAGTTGGCTACCCTACTGTCTCCTATGAGTTTCTTCGCCCTTTCTTGTACACGGTCGAGTAACTTCAAAATAGTCTTTGGAGCACCGGCCCACACATGAGAGTTGTATTCCATTTTCGGTCGGATGTAGGCGGTATAAATAGTGAGGAGATCAGATGGGGTGAAGTATGTCTTACACCGCCTTAAAAAGCCTAGGCACTTGAATGCTTCCTTTGAGACCTGAAAAATGTGCTCAGTCCATCGGACATCACACTGAATTTTCATGCCAAGAACATCAAGAGCTTCTGATTCCTCAATGTTTATGCCACCCATTTTTACAGATGAGGCAGCGTGATCGTGCATACGGCGGTGTGTTAGCATGCAGCATTGGGTCTTTTGGGAATTGAAATCGACCCTGTTCGCGTGACCCCATTCCAATATTCTCGTGAGGTCACCTGTTAGCGAATCATTCATATTCTGCCGCGTCGCCGCGATCGTAGTTGATGTCGGCCTACGATCGAATGAATATGAATGGCAGATGCTGCTGTCATCTGCGAAAGAGTGGATAGGGTTTGAAGTATGACATAGGAGGTCATTAAGAAAAATAAGAAATAGGGTAGGAGAAAGAATGGAGCCTTGTGGTACCCCTGAATTGATCTTGAACTCGTTTGATGAGATCCCGTCTATAACAACTCTTATAGCGCGATCCCTGAGAAAGCTCGATATAAATCGAGAGAAGATATCACCGACACCAAAAGCAATAAGTTTGGACAAGAGTGCTCCATGCCACACTCTGTCGAATGCTTTTGAAATATCTAGAGCCACTACCTTACTTTCGCCAAAATGGTGGATGGATCGACACCATTTTTCCGACAGGAAGGCTAATAAATCACCCGTGGAACGTCCTCCACGGAAGCCATATTGCCGGTCGTTAAGTAAGCTATTGGACTCCAGATATTTCATAAGATGGAAATTTAGCATACTCTCCATTACTTTAGAAATGGTAGAGCATATTGCGATTGGGCGATAATTTTCAGGGTTGCTTGCCTCTCCCTTCTTGGGGATCGGCGTAACATTTGCAACTTTCCAGCACGGCGGAAATTCACCTGCATGATAGAGGGTGCTGAAAAGGATTGCCAGAGGACGCAATAACGTCGAAGAGCACTGCTTCAAGACCAGTGCCGGAATTCCATCCGGGCCAGGAGACTTATTTATGTTGAGGTCCGATTCTTACGTTTTAAGATCTTTTATATACATATGTGCGTACAACATTAGTTTGATTCATACTTAAGTATGTTTCAGGGGTTTGCCATATTCCCCGGCTAGCATTTTCAGTCGTGGAAGAGTTTCCTGGGAATGAGTTAAAGTGTTTTTGATCGTCGACGAACGCATTTTAATTCGTAGAAGAATTCTCGCACGCGATCTGATTGTTTCATGAGAATATGAAAATTAAGAAGAAAAAGCACATGCTTCTGTTATTATTACTCGTCAGATCATCGTCAGAATATTCTCTCAGGAGTTATATTAAACACAATCGTCTCAACGAAGAGCCAATGCTAGTTAAATGAAATCGAGTCCAGACAATAACAATTTCTCCTGTTCTGCTTGCGGTGCTTTCTTTAGAATCAAACAACAAATTTAACTTCTCTTATCAGAGAGTATTATGTAATTTAATACTCCTACACAAAAAAGCTGAAGGATCACATTTAATGTTTCCTTCTCATTAAATGGGGGCGGCGAAAGCTGAAGTAGGCTGCACGTTGACTACAAAACCAAAAAAGTCCTGCGTTCGAACCCAGTTTCAGACTGAAATCATGCATTTTTTCTGATGTGCATTTGTGTGTCTTTGTATCAGTTGTTTTCGGTAGGTATTGTTTAGCACCGGCGAAGTAAAATAATTACTAAAAAAAAAAACTAAGCTTGAAAATTTAATACGTCTCCTTGGTATCATAGGTGCTGCAGCACTGCTATAAACAAAACAAACGTGCAAAAGCAGTGTTGTAAGATAGTGAAGCTTTTTTTTTTTTTTTTTTTTTTTTTTGGCGTGTGAGGTAGGGTTGAAAATACCTTCGCACTTACAGAGACCGTCGTCTTCTGCGTCGAGTGGTGTTGCCACTAAAAAATTCCCTGTTCCTCCTCTGGGTAGATTCTTCCCCGGGACCGCTTTCCGCATTACTTCGGGAAGGTAGTGAAGCTTCACCTACTGTCATTTCTCTAACTATCCTTTTCCTCTAGTTCCAGCACAATGTATTGCATACGTAGGGATTATCGCAGGAGTGCTGGTCCAACATAAAAACAGAATTTTACTAACAGAACAAAGAAAAAATTTTTGAGAGCGCTGAAAGTAACATTTGAGTACAATGTCACTATTCGACTGTTAGACATCATAAGGGGCTGAGTATCGCTTCTCTTAAAGAAAAACAACTCTAAGGAATATCTTTTTCAATATACCACATCAGCACCGCCCTCAAGTAATTAAATAGTTAATTCTGATACACTGATATTAATTTGAATGGCTATGATATTTTTTTCTAAATCAATAATTGTTTAGTACGGGGCACAAAATATTCTCCTCAAATACCTGGACAGTTTAATTTAATCCAATAATGAGTTTCAAAAATGATTTGATTTTATTGACCGTTCTTTATGCTCTGTGTTAATGCACTAACTCTACTTGATAATATAAAATACAGGTATAGGTGCAAGGGAAAAATATAAATACAAAAGAGAGTGATAATATTTCCAGAACAGTTGGGTCAACATTATTATGGTATACAAATATTTTATAAAGATATGTATAAATAAATTCGGATAAGTACAATTCATTGAATTCACACATAAACAATAATTGTTTTGCTTTTTGTTACAATGTTTATTATGCGTATTTGTATTATAATCTTAACATTTTTATTAAAGTTTTTTTATGGGAGATAATTAAATATTATTGTTGAAGACATTTGTTTTTTTTTTAGACCGCTTTACATTGGGCTGCCAAACATGACAATGAAGATGTCGTGAAATTAATTGCAGGAACATACCAGGCTAATGTTAATGCACAAACGGTAATTATTATAACATATTCTATTATAAAACATTCATGCATATAATTTTATCAACATTAAATTATTGAATTTAAATTTAATTTTAATTTCATATCATTCTGGCTTTTCTATTGGATTTCTATTGCAGAATGGGGTAAGTTATTAAACATATACATCTGTATGTTTGTATCTACTTATTTACATACATATATCATCTATTCGTATATAAATACATATCCGTATATACATATATACATACATGTATAAATTTGTCTGTACGTAAGAATATTTAGATTTGGATTGTATCATTCAATTTCTTATAGACTTTTATAGTTTTAATATTCAATTGTACACAACTTAATATAACAGCATATGGCAGCATGTTACTTTTCCTAAAATAAAAAAAGAAATATGTACATACATACATACATATGTACATCTTTCTTTACCAAAAACAACAAGTGTGTTCCAACAATTTATTCCTTCTGCTTCTAAATCCATCATGAGTAAATTCCAATCAGGGATGATTAATGATGTGTTAAAAATTGTACGTAATGGAGGAAAATAGTGTACTTTTTACCCTAATTGTACTAAACGCTAAAAATTAATTTGTTTAAATTAAATTAATTAAAGGTGTTTTGAAAATAATTACAATTCAGTTCTACAACACATCTCTGTTAAAAAAAATTAAATTAACAAAAAACATCTAAATTAAATAGGAATTTATGTTTATAGTACATACATACATACTCTTATGTATTTATAACAGAAATCAAAAGTAGTAAGGAAATACAAAAGTAATTCATTATTTGAATTGGCTTCCATTGGCTGCTTTGACATTTACATTTCTGATGTAAATATACATACTATGTATGTATGTATATAGAATTAGTCGACAAATTGTCAGTATATTCTTTTAATGCAGCATGAAGTTCGTCATAATGAACGACGAAGCCCATTTCTACTTAAGTGGTTATATTAACAAACAAAACTTTCCTTTCTGGGGCACAGAGAAGCCACGTGGCTGCCCGCAGGGACTTTAATAGAATTGCGAGATTCCGTTTCGAAGATACCACGCACTCATACGAGTCCTAACCCATGTGAGAGATTCCCTGCTGGATCCATAGGTGAACTGTATTAATCCACCCCGTTGCGTCGAGGTATGTCGTCTAGTACATGTTTGCCCAGAAATCCGTGCTGCAGCACGTGCAACGGAGGGCAGTCGCAGAGCAGGTGGAAAACCGCCACCCTATCCATTTCGACAGAATGTATTGTCAGGGTGACCCAGCCTACCGGCATGTCTGCCGATCGCACAGTAGCCCGTGAGCACCGCAACTAGCCGTGAGATACTCTTCCCTTCTCTACTAACGATCTGTTTCGTGCGCTTATCGCCGAAGTTTGGCCAGAATTTTCTTGCAACTCCGACATACGTTCGCCCGTTTTGCCTCTTCTTTCCGAAGGTAGTGTCCCATGATCGAGCTCCTTATAGTGCTGAACGGCAACACGGCCGTAATCGTGTTCGATACGTCCATACCGTACCCAGCACTGGCCAGTTCATTCGGCCGCTATTTGCCGAAGAAGTAACTATGTGACGTAATCGAGAGGAGAGTAATGTCAATCCGACAACTCAAACTGGAAACATATCCTTGCATTGTCTCATTAAGACCGAGGAAGTTCTGAGATTTCACATCAAAGGCATGAAAACCCATTGCATCTCTTCAAAGTTACACTTTGGGACGGCATTTACTGTGAAAAATTTATTGACCAAAGCACTTCCAAACAGTAACGCTCGTAAGTGTAACTTATCCCAATACAAATAAAAGTACAATTTTTTATATAATTCATCTCTGATTTCTATACACATTTCAATAGAACAAACACCACGTTCATTTAATCAAAACGAATTTTAAACCTAAAAGCTTGAAAAAGGGTTGGGCCATTGTAGTTGTACTCGTCGTACTGGCAATATAGAGAAAAAGAAACATTTTGCAATTTCAATTTTGTTACTTGTCAAACGTGAAATTTCGAAATTTAAATACATATTTACAAATCTTTGTTCATACTTTGATTTTAAGGCATGTGTATGTTTTCGTTTGTTATGTAAAAGCGTAAGTATTAAATTGAAATTGGCAACACATTTGTCGCGACAAATGAAATGTTTTCTATGAAATACAATGAAGTGTTTCAGGGCAGAATCTTAAAAGAGTTCATTATTTAGAGAGAGATGCCAACACCTCGTTTTCATTTATAGAAAAGTATTTATTTAATACACAAATCTAAATCTCGTGTCGGAGGAATGGACTTTATTGAATGCACTCTCAATCACTGTGTCACTGAATCTGGGACCGTATACAGACGTGTAAAAATAGAAATTCACGATTCCATTTTGGATTTGAAAACCCTAAATAGGTGTTCACCTAAAAATTTGCTTTGAATTTTTCAATCGTCTATATAAACTATTTGCTTATTAACTTTTTTGCATTGCAGCTTTTTAAACGCCAATATCGCAACCAATAACGCTTTTTAATTTACAATTCACTTGTTTGTTTATGTTTTGTTATGAGAAAACTTACATACATACATACATATATAAAAATTATTAAAAAATATTATTTGTGTTTCATTTAATGAGAGGGTGGCGATGGCACGATGGATGGTAGTATGCACGTTGACTACACAACCAAAAAATAGACCTGGGTTCAACCCCAGTTTCAGACTAAAACTTTAAAATAAAAATGAACATCTCGCATTTTTCTGATGTGCATTAGTGTGTCTTTGTGTGTCAGTTGTTGTCGGAAGGCTTCAGTGGCGAAGGCAAAGTCACTGGTCACTGAACAATACCGGCTTCAGCTGATAGCAATCCACAATCTCATCAGAACGCCCTCCTTCGTCGGTATTGTGTAGCACCGGCGAAGTAAAATAATAATAAATATGGCTACTGAACCGAATCTTCTGCACTGCTACGAGTATAAACAAAGAACGTGCGCAAGCAGAGCTGCAAAAATAATTAATTAAGGTTCACCTTCTGTCGTTTCTCCTACTATCCCTTTCCTATAGTTCCAGCACAATGCTTCGCATGTGTAGGAGTCCGCTCCTGAGTGCTGGTCCCAGATAAAAAAAAAAATGTATTTTTTTTTACATTTTATATATTTCATATTTTTAACGTATTCCCAAAATATTCGCTTGAAGTCGACGATACGACACATCACTAGTATGCATGTACATATAAAACAAAATAAGAATTAAGAATTTACAAGTTTAAGATACTGATCTATTTAAAAGGCTTCAAAATATCATTTTAATGACTTTTACATGAAAATCAAATCAACATGAAATGATTGACACTTTGGTATGTTGTGTGTGTATTAGTATGTGTAGCCTCTCCCATTAGAAAATTGTATGTAAGACAGTTTTAAAATTATTACGCTTTTCAAAAAATTAAAATCTGTCATGTATTTGATATGCATATAGAAGTATATCCATACATAGTACGTATGTATGTACTTCACTGTAGAATTAACCAAGACTTATTTTACATTTAAAATTGGAATAATTTAATCCTTTCAAGTGTTCCGTATGCAAGCAATAATTTTTCTCTAATCCTTTAATTTTCGTTTTTTTTCAGGGTTACACGCCTTTACATGTAGCCGTGCAATTTGGAAACTCGAATATATTTGCTTTGCTTTGCAACACCTACAGTAAGTATCTGTTTTTTACTAAAACGGTTCATGTAATTGCAATGTTGTTCGACAACACGATATTTCTCAAATGAGAAATGTCAGTGAAGTAAAAAAGAAACATAATTAATCTCATTTAGGTCCCGATATACTCGTACCTTTCTTTACATAAGGTAATTGTCTGGAAATTCCTAATACTACTCAGAGACTAATGTATAAATTAAATACTAGCTTTATAAATCTATTGCCGCCCTGTTACTATCTCTCCAGAGATTGGTTTGATCAGTATATAGTGATGTCTCCAAATTCACGATACCCTTAGCTGGATAACTGCGGGGCGGCCGGCCTTACGCGATATCTCCTGAAGGGGCATCAGAAAAATTTTTATCTGTATGGGGTATTAATCATCTGGTTGTACAGTCAAGGCTGTGCGTAATGTGTTTGCAACCAGAAGGACCCGCGCTCGATTGCCGGCCCGAGCAAGTCAGAAATTTGTTCTGTGCTACAGCACCTACCTTCGTCGGTATTTGAGCAATGAAATTTCCGCAAAGTAAAATCATAAATAAAATGGTTACCCTTAGCTTAAAAATAAGCGTCATAAATTACATCAGAGACGCCACACTGAAGAGATGACTGGTACATATGCGATACATTGTGCTGGAACTAGTGCAAAGGGATAGTGAGAGAAATGACAGGAGGTGAAGCTTCACTATCTTACAACTCTGTTTTTTGCACGTTCTTTGTCTTTATAGCAGTGTTGTAGCGTCTCTGATGTCAAGGAGACGTATTAGATTTTGAAGTTTCAATTTTAGTAGCTGTTTTTATTAATTATTTTACTTCGCCGGTGGATACAGCTGAAGCCGTTACAGTTCAGTGACCAGTGCCTATGCCTTCGCCACTGAAACCTTTCGACAACAACTGACACAGTGTCACACAAATGCGCATAAGAAAAAATGCGAGATGTTTTTGAATCTGAAACTGGAAACTGAACCCACGAAAATTTTTCGTTTTGTAGTCAACGTGCGGGCTACTTCGACCATAGCCACCCTTATAATTAACACGCAACTGCAGAGTTGTGCATGAATGAAACTCTAACTTCCTACCACTTTCACCAACTGCCTAATCTCTACACTATCCCCCTCTCTATCTAGTTCCAGTGCAATGCATTGCATTAATAAGGAATTTCTCCTAAGCCCTGATCCAAGATAAACAAAAAAATTCGTTTTTTTTGCAATTTTTCTATTTTGGAGACGTTCTTACACGGTGTTTTTATACAGACACTGTTCTATTTAGGACTTTATTTCCAAAATCCAATTCATTACGAGGAAAACGTGAGTTTATGTTTAAAAATCCGTTTTAGCACCCAATAGATTACATTCATTTGTTATTGCGGAAAAAGTTGCACTAGAACGAACGTATTGCATAGTCTAGGACAAAACTAATAAAATAGTATTGACCGTAAAATACTTAATATTATTACTGTGTTATTACGGATCGCTTAAAAAATTCGTTTCAATGTTCTATTTAATATCAACTGTTTTGAAAGTACGAGCTACAGCAATATCAAATTGTTATCTTTAGCTGTCAGTCAAAAGTGCTATTTTTTTTATCTGTCTAGAACCGTCAACAATAAAAAAGGCAATCATCGACACCTCCTACTACTATCCGAAATTAAATAAATAAAAAAAAATCCTACTTATATGGATTTTTAAAATTTTCTAATTACTGTGTATACATCTAATCGCCCAATTGAATATTGATTATTTGAAGTAAATATTTGTTTAATTTTTATCATTAAAAATTTTTCGTAAGAGGCAAGTCTTTGATGGCGCGTATAATACCTTGCCGCTGGTAAAAAATAAAGAAGGCGGCTTCTCTTTAAACTAAACGCATACATAATGATACGAGTATTTTTATTATTATTTACACAGTTGCTTTTAATGTTATGTCAACGGCGTGTCTATTGCACTATAAATACTATAAATACTATAAATATTTTAATGTATTTTCGTTCCGAAAATCACTGTAACTCACAATTATTTTTCTATGATTTTGTACGAAGTTTGATTATTTTCTGTGGGTAAATATTTAATCTGAATTCTAATGATTGCATTTGAAAAACAAAAATGCTTATTACTCCCTATCTCTATTATAAGTTCTTTATTTATTTAGGTTGTCAGTCTGCTTTTATTTAATTAATGATATTACCGTGATGTTTTATAGAAGAGTTCTTCAGGGGGAAGGTTCAGGATAGGAGAAGTTAGCAACTCCTGACCTTTTCCCGATCTTCTATTAGTAAACTCACGGCCGTTTGCACGGGCTATTGACCTGGCAGACTTATGTACGTGAACGGCACAAGGTGGCTGTGACGTCCTCTGGTTTCTACGAGACTAAGTTGGCAAAACGCCACCTACAGTTCTACTTGGTTCAACCCATCTCAGTCAATTGCCTTTTAACCTAGCCTAACCTAACCGATGTTTTAATGGCCGTTACAGAATTTTAGAACGAAATATTATTAATAAATAGATGAAGACCAGCAAAATCGAAAAATTTTGCTATGTTTGCAATACTGTTCAAATTTATTTAACATAATTTTACGAACCTATAATTATATTAACATTCAAATGATCTGCTTGCACAAACTTCAGTTGGAGAAATGCTTTTCGGAATTAATTACACAGTGCAACAGTGCAAAAAGAATACTCATGTTGGCGATTGTGGTGACCATTTTTATTGGCCTTCAAAATTTCTGAAAATCAGTGGAACCGCAAAAACAAAGTTGTGGTTAGTTTTTGGCCAACAGCTAATTCAGACTTGGCGATACCGCTTAACTGTATGTGGCAATAATGTAGCTAAGAGTACGCCGTACAATTTTTGCTAACATTTTTTCCGAAAATAATAGGTTTTTCGTGCAACTATTTTGTTGCCAATTCAATTCATAAACGCTTCATGTTAATTTAACGTGATTTTATAATAAAGTTAAAATATTAGTTGTACACTTTAAAACAACTATAAATCATGTTCAGTTAGTATCGTAGACCAATTGAATCAGGGGCCATTCCAAGTGAAATCAATCACATGAATTTTTTTTGGAGCAGGGCTCAGGGAATGTTTCTTAGCGATGCAATGCATTGCAGCGTACGAACGATAGTCTAGAGAAGTGGCACATCGTAAAGTGATAGGAAGAATATAGCTCAACTCTTCCACATCCTTGTAATTTCTCGTTTTGTGAGCTGCTATATCTCTGATATTATATTGGCGCAATCTTTTTTTTTACCTTTGCTGACGTTTTACCGCTGTTAGATAGAGCCACACCAAAATATTCTGTACGTAAAATTAACTGAAATTGCAATTTAAAATACCATGCAGTTCGGTTATAATGAACTCCGGCGGACCCGTCCAAACATACTTATGTATTTGAATGAAATTATATTTGAATAAGTCATTATGGTGTTTATTAATCGTCCCATTTCAGAAGCCAATCGTGATCTTCTCGACTGGGCCGGTAACAAATCATTGGACTATAGCAAACAACAGACAAGTGTATCGGCTTCAACATACAGTAGTGAGTATTGTTCAAAGTTTCTTCTCAGCGATATTAACCGCAACTATCATTTTCAACTACCAACTTATATGGGGGATGCCTATGGTACTGGCAACCTTGCTATTGGAGGTGGTACAGTCGGTAGGGCTTTAGTGCGCGGTAAAAAACGATCACCCTTAACAAGTCCTCTAACACGTACCCAATCTCTACTAATGCCAAAAACCACACTAAGAATCCAAAAGAAATCGGACATGCACTCGATGAAGTTTAATAGGGGCAATGAGGAAATGAACTTGACGTTGTCCTCACCATCTCAAAGTTCACCCGAATCGACACTGCAAAGTGTCTCACCCCAAAATATACGTCACGGAATTGTGTCTCGTCGCAAGGAGAGCTTCTTGCGTAAAACTCTACGTGCTGCTACCGCCTCCATAAGCAATAACAATCCAGATAATGTTACTAACCAAACTCTAATGGAATGATTTGTTCTTAACAACCTAAAGCTGTATAAAATGTATAGTTGCTACAAAAATTAATACTGTTGCACCAGCAAACAACAATTATTTTTTCTTTCTATTTAGTTTTATATTATAAGCTAGCTTTTATTTTTAATTGGTTATCAGTTTCTATTTGTTCCTTGATTGCAATGCATGCTTTTCTTCCTTGAATTTTTATGATTTTAAATGTATATACCATTGTGGGTTCTTTATTTGTTACAACCAACACCTTTTCGATTTAAAATATAATATAATTAAACAGTGCAAAATTCTTTTTATAAGTAATAAAGTATTATTGAAATAATTTGCTCTTCCAACCTTTAATTTTTTACACGTTTTAATTTAACTTTAACAATTTTCAGCATATTTAACCACATAACTTTGCCATTGGACTGGTTATTTTAGCTTGAAGATTTGTTTGTAATTGAGAAACTTTAGTACATCTTAAAAAATATTTTTAATATTTAATAGCATCCGCCCTACACTAGAGTTTTTGAAGAGCTGTGCGAATGTGCAATATTTATAACATTTGTCTATGGTCTCCATGTGAAAAAAATAAATTTTTTTCAAACGCCATGCTGCCGAAGGGTATATAATCATAAAAAGTCCGTAATCATGGTATGGGAATATGCATATATTTATTTCATCATGTGATGGATTAAAAATTGCCTAACTGTGGTGCTCGCGGTGGCCCGCCTTAGTAGTTAGACAAATTGATTCGTCACTTAATGTGGCAGGTGCAAAATCTATCATCTACATAGTGTGTCATACCAATAATAAAAGTAGTTTCGAAGACATAAGAATTAGAAATCAAATGAGTAAGACTAATTTGCGTACTTTCGGAATCCCTTTATTTAATTTTTATTATTCTTCCTTTGACTAATACATCGCCACAGTTGCTTGTATTCCATTAATTTTATTCCATTAAAACTACCGCCTTGGAAATATAAATGCAAATTTAGCAACCCCTTTTTAATCGTTAGTAAGTGGGCGGGTGTAAAAATTATGCCCATCATATTTTCTCTCTATCCAAAATTTCATGCAGTAAACACAAGTCACCTAATAACAACAATTTTAAATGGTCGGTTTTGCAATTAATTCAAATTTTTCAATTATAAATACGCTAATGATCGATAACTTGCAGGCAATCAGAATTATAACATGTGATAATTATTAAGAAACAAACTCAATCAAAGACAAAACGTGTAAAACGCTATAAAATCTGATAACCTTTTACTCGTGAAGATTGCGATAAAATCATGTAGATTTTTCATGAGGTTTTTTGTGGAAAATTTATTTTGTATAAGAATATGCCCATTAAAATCAAAAGAAAATGTACATGTGATTTATATGGACAACTGAACGTCGTTGAGAATCAAAATGTGGAGCCGATCTTGTACTTGCAAGAAGCTTTTCAGATTATAGCAAAAACATTTATACAAATCGAGTCGATAGTCCTCAAAACGTCGAAATATGGAAAAAACTCGATTTTCGAAAATTGTGGTAAAATCAGCTCCCAAATTACGGCATTCGTTATTGTGCGAAATCCCCATACATTTTAATAAAACTTTGGCATTTGGAATCGAATCGAATGCCGTAATTTGGATCCTTCTTATAGTTGGAAGTTAATATAATTTTCGGTCATAGCATACTTCCGAGGGCAACGACCAAAATATTCATTCAATTGTAAAAACTGCGGTGATGACGTACTTATCTGTGTATGTCAATGAAGTCTTTCACATTATGCTAGGAACACAATTGGGTACGACAATTTGTACGACGAATTTTTCCTTGCGAATTTTCATCATTAAATATAAAACACATTTTAATTTTAATTTTTTTCTTAAACAACTTTGCTGATTATGACAGCTGTTAATTTTTTCCACGTAATTGTGCGCCACACTGCGAATTTACGCAACGGACTTTTAGCGACAAATTCGTTGAGCACGACGAAGTTCGTCGTTCGTCCCAATTGTGTTCCAAGCATTGGGCATTCAATTTACAGAATTTTGACAAATTCATATTTTTAAATTTTTATCGGAAATTTGTGTGGTTTGCCTGGTAACGTCTATACGTAAAACTTCCCCTCGAAAATTCGAAAAAATACATTTTCCAAAAAGTAAAGTTTATGTTTTAAGTCTTTTGATGATTTCTTCTAAATAAATGAGGAAGACTGAAGAAACAAACCTTGAAATTCAGCCCTTTGTTCATAAACAAAGGTGGAAATGAAATTATATGCTTGCATATATTCGGCTTAACCTGATGAAAATTATACCAATATAATGTGTTCAGTTTCAGCCTTCTGAGATACATATTCACAATTTTTAAGCGAATGTCTCGCATAAACTTGTAGCACATATATAAGTACATGTATAAGCATATCTCCGCAACCGTTTGCAAAAAAAAATATTTTTGTTTTTGGTAAAAGGACACAATCTCAGCTTTAATATGGATCCAAGTTTGTGAGATAAAAAGAACAGAAAACAGAGAGAGCTTGCAAGAAGTTTTACGTGTGAAATATTCTTCGCTCTGAACTCTATATATATTTAACAAATTTCACAGAATTGCCTTTGAAACATTGGAGCTGCATCAACTGCAAATACAACTCGAAATTATTTAAACAATAAAAGTCTCAGGGCGACCACCAAAATTTTCAATTGTAAAATTTTTTCAAGAACTGCAACAAGTACTATATATGTATATGTGAAATATACAAACGTACCATTATTTTTACACTGCGAAAAACAAAAGAAGAACGCTGAAGATGAAGGTGTAGTAGCAGCTTTCGAAAACAGCATGTTGTTCCGTTCTGCTAGTGTTTGTCAGTATGATTTACAATTTTGTCTTTGATTTAGTTTGTTTCTTAGTAACTCGCATACATACTTATGTAATTTTCACTGATGTGTGGTATCGATTATCAGCTTATTTAAAAATTAAAAATTTTAACTAATTGCAATAATGAAAGTTTTAAAAAATCTCCCGTTTTATCTAATAAAATCACAAAGATAAAAGTTCGTATTTTAATAAAAAGGTATTTATCAAAGATTTAAACCAGTTCAGTATCTCACCCTACTTGAGAGTAGAGGGTAACGAAATGTAACATATAGTCGTATGTAACATTTTCATTAGAAAGGAAAACGCCATAACAATTTTTAAAAATTTTTAAAAAAAAAACTTTAAACCTTTTAAATAAAAAAATATATTGACAAAATTTTGCAATATAAGCAAATAATAATTCAATTTTGTATTTTTAAAATGTTAGATTGGTCTTCTTAGAATTTCTGTGACGATATGAAAATCACAAAGTTTTAAGAAAACAGTTTTAATTTATCATTTATTTTATTTTGCTCTACAGTCAAATACAACTGTTCTCTAAGAAAATAATAATATTCCAAATTTAATAATATAAAATTTAAATATAATTATTATGACACACAGTTAAAGCAGTAAAAAAAATAGTAAAAATTAATATATGAGTATATTCATAAAAATTTAATGTTTGCTTTCATTAGAGGATTTCTGAATATTTATCGTTCTAGTAGCTTGTTCCATTGCCTTTGTGTGAATTAACGAAATTTTCACATCTCTCTGAATTAAAGGCCAAGTCCACTGAAAAGCTGCCCATACGTAGTACAATTTTATTCTAGGAGTTTTTTTTAGCAACTTCCTTCTTAACATCGATTCATAATTTTCAATGGGATTCAAATCTGGAGGTCACTACATGACTTTTAATCCATTATCATTGAACCACTCCTTTACAAACTTACTCGTTTGCTTTATATTTTTATCTTGTTGGAAGACCCAAAGTAAAGACATTTCTTCCTCAGCATACGACAACATCATTTCATTTAAAATTTCGACATACAAACGTTAGTCAAGAAGCAGCCCCACTCAGTTTTGGTGGTGTATTTTGATACATATTCCATGTTTGTTGGTCGGGTAACATATAGGCGAAAGCGTATGACACCAAACAAAAAAATTTTTATTCGTCGCGCCATAAAATATATTCAAAGACGAAAATGTCTCCTACTACAATTATATTGACCGCAATTTTATGTATTGATGGGTGCCACCGGCTGTGTAAATCAGTTTATTGAATATAGTTTTAATATATTTAACATATTTATTTAAAATTTATTTATTAACATTTAAGTGTGTTTTAATACGTTTATAATTCAGTTAGTTACAAGTATATATGTACTTTTTAATAATGTTGTATACTAAAGCACTTGAGATGACAAATGATTCATGTTGCTTGGATAATCCATAATTTTCTTTTTATAACATAATAACATAAGTTCATCGCAACTCGCAAATGACAGAGGATAAACTTAAACAAAAAGAAATCCACAAATGCTATTTAAGACCACAGCACACAAACACATATTTTTAGTACATACATAAATATGTACATGCAATGTATTAAAATAATTAATTATCATATTTTTAATATACAACCAAACCATACACTCTTTTATCGTTCTCTTCTTCGGCTGTCGACTCAACCAATCATCTGTAGAGATCCAAACAATGCGGCAACAATTGATCACCAGTGGATATGGCACCTGGAGGCAAGTGGATAATCATAATCGTGGTACAAATATGAGCTGTGCTTCTGAAAGCTTATTGGCACAAGCAATAACTTTTTAATGCATTTTGTTATTGTATTTAATCTGTTCTACTTATTTCTCATTGTAAATGCTTTAAACATTGCAATAAAAAATATATAATTTTGCAAACATTGTTAAAATATGTATTAACAAACATCATTAATTGATCTAATCAAAGCAAAAAAATGTGTCCGTAGAATAACTTTACATTTTTTGTACTAAATGCAAAAAAAAAAAAGAAATCGTTAATTTGAAGTTAGATTATTGAACTGTTGAATTTTTTATTTTCTTTTTCTCTGGATATATGTACATGCATATTATATATGTGCATATTATATATGTATCTGTACATCCATATGTATTTTTAGTGGTAAGTTTTATTCGGTTTTTATCACGTTTTATTGGCTTTCATTTATTTCACAAGCATGCATCTTTTAATATTTTCCATAACATTTTTTATTTCTATATTTCGCAAAAGACTTTCGTAACAGCTTGTTTTCAATCATTAGAATTTAACTTCCTTTTTTCTTCTTTTCATATCTATATTTTCAGAAATCAAGGCAAAGAGAAAGTCTACTGGTAAGAATTACAATATCGCGATATAGTTATTATTATTAACAAATTACAGTACAAAATCGGTATAAGAAAACGTATACATGCACTTATTGATGACTAATTAAATACAACTTCAATACAACTCTGTTTCACATATAAAACCAAGTGTAGTAAATGCAATCCGATTTCATACCAGGTGAACTCACTAGTACATCAACCACAAAAATCATGCTAAATTGTCAGCAATAATTTATACACTCAAAATACAACTCAGTAAAGGTCAGTAGACCTTTAACCAAATTCTTGAAAATTTCATATGTTTATATGAACTCACAAATTAATAGACGTGCATATTATACAGCGCAATGATACACAGATGAACATATTATTTGTATGATTGAGTGTCAGGCATTTTCGAAATATACGATTTTTGTTTTTTTTTGGAGGGAGGAAAACTAATTTTAATTTCTCTGAAATAAAATATAGAAAATAAAATTATAAATAATTTTTTTTAGTCGAAAAAGATTCGGGATTCCTACGGATTGGCTCTTTGAATGTGCGAGTGAAGAAAACGACCGAAGCGTTCAGCAACTTCTTGGGAGTGGGCAATGGCACTGCGACCACGATACACTCACAACACCATCATCACCCGCACTCAGCGTTAACAGTAAGTCATCCTCACCAGCGCCATCCCCGTCACCATCTTTACGCTGCCGGTGGTATGATGCGGAGTCAGCAACACCTTCATCCGATGATGAAAAAATCTGCGACAATGACAATGAGGAAACCATCGTCATCGATAAAACTTCAACCACCGGTCTCACGAGCCAATGTACCAATTAATACAACAAAATACAATATGTTGCACAAATCTTGGGGGTCTGCTGATAACATAACGCAGAATGGTATAAATATTTCTAAGAATCTGCAGAATTATGAGAACAATGATGGAGATAATGAGGACGTTTTAATGCCACCACCTCAACCTTTAGAGAAGATTCCGCAACGTCAAAAGAATCCTCAGCGGCATTTCATATCGTCAAATACCACAGATTCACTAAGAGATTCCATTTCATCTACATCAAGTTCAGATTTTAATTGCGGTTACAGCAGCATGCCAACAACACCCAATCAATTAAGGTCATCTCTGACTTTAGATGTGCTAAATAGTATAACAGCCGACTCCGATTCGGATTCGGCTTGTGGTTTCGATTCGAATTGGTCCATAAATAGTCGCAGTTCTTTAAACAGTGGCAATTTAAAATATTCAAAATGTTAAAACAATAGAAGATACAAATCGCATAAAAATTTGTAATATGTACATAAATATGTATATATGTATGTAATTAGAGTAAGAAAAATAACGTCCTTTATTTTATTACACAAATACTATGTATCTATTCATATATCCGCCTTCCTAAATAGTATGTGCATTAAAATTTTTTTTGCCAACTAAAAAAAAATATTTAAATAATAATTTACTTTTATTTATAAAACGCGAGTCGGAAAGAATTTCGATTATTTATATATGATTGTTGTATCGCAAAAGTACTCTATAAAATGGTGTAGAAAAAATACGTAGCTCTCAATCGAATAAAAGAAATAGTTATTGCATACAGGGCAGCCAATTAAAATTGTCTAAATTCCTACAAAATACAAAAAAATTGTCATTTCAGTTTCGAAAAATCGTACAAAATGGCGCACAAGGGAAATGTATATTTTAAATATTTCTTTTTTTACTAAGAAAAGGTCAATCAATAACAAACAGTTTATATGCTACGTGCAGAGTATATTAATTTACGCAAAGATCAATATATGTATGTACATAAACACAAAATGAAATGAGAAATACATATATGTATGTAAATAACACATATACATATGTATAAGCAGCAATGCAACATTAATCTAGGCGCAAAAAAAAGACGAACTGCATACTTGGTTTTTCGTTTCCTCTTCTGTTGTCCTTTTTAAAGGACTTGACATTTGATAAGGATGCTTATTTAGAATGTTTTTCATATTAAGATAAAATAGTTGTTAAAGGGTGCTTTACATTGTCCCACAAGTCGTACAACATGCCCAATTTTTGTGTGGAAGATCACAGGTCTGATCGTCTAAACGTAATATGTAAAGAAACTATCAGATTTTAAGAGAAAATACGGATGAAAAATAGACGGTCGTATGGCTCTTGATTTTTTAAAATTTTTCAAAAACCAACGCATAGCAGTAGATCAGGGATGCATTTTTATGTAAATAATGTGAGAAAGCCAGGGAGGGAAAACTGCTTTCATAAATTTATACTAATTGTAAAATCAAAATGTACATTATAAACCACGACAGCACAATTTTATAAAAATATACGTATATTTTCCAAAAGTACACTAAAAATTTTGACCACGAAAATAACATTCGAAAGTAATAAAAATATTTTTCAAGGTTATTAAAACAAAAATTCAATTGAACAAGAACTCCATCCCTGGGTTAAATTAAATCAGAATGTTTTCGTCTTACTTGATTTTATCCATACCAATGGTGTAAAAGCCAGAAAACAACCATCCGATTTTTACTCTCTTTTTTTGAAATACGCATGGAATTTCATTTATTAAAGGGTTAAGGGTGCTTTAGACGATAAGATTTGTCGTACGTAAAATGAGAGAGAAAATAAAATGAAATTCCATCCGTATTTCAAAAAAAGAGAGTAAAAATCGGATGGTTGTTTTCTGGCTTTTACACCATTGGTATGGATAAAATCAAGTAAGATGAAAACATTCTCATTTAATTTAACCCAGGGATGGAGTTCTTGTTCAATTGAATTTTTGTTTTAATAACCTTGAAAAATATTTTTATTACTTTCGAATATGTTATTTTCGTGGTCAAAATTTTTAGTGTACTTTTGGAAAATATACGTATATTTTTATAAAATTGTGCTGTCGTGGTCTAAAATGTACATTTTAATTTTATAATTGGTATAAATTTATGAAACCAGTTATCCCTCCCTGGCGTTCTCACATTTGGTTACATAAAAATGCATCCCTGATCTAATAGTGTGTGATGGTTTTTGAAAAATTTTAAAAAATGAAGAGAGCCATACGACTGTAAAATTTTCACCCGTATTTTTTCTCAAAATCTTATGGTTTCATTACATATTACGTTTATACGATCCGACTTGTGCTCTTCTACACAAAAATTTGACATGTCGTACGACAGATCTTATGGTCTAAAGCACCCTTAAGCAACATTAGTCTCGAAATAAAGGGTATACTCTACAGAATTTTATAAAAATATTTACTTTACGGCCGCTGCACAAAAATATGAAAAAATATCGTTCAATATCCTTGAAAGTTGCCACAAACAAAAATTTTCTAATTTATATTTTATCGCCTTAAATCAACTATGTATGTATATAAAACTTCGAAATTTTATAGTTCTATCTCTCTTAGTTCAAAATCTGTTTTCGACACAGCTACTTATTAGCCTAAGGTTTTCGAGTTTAACAAAGTCGTACCCATGGCGAATTCATACCAGGTGATCTCGTCCGTACCACAACAGCATTTTTTGTTTACAAATATAACAAATTTATTGAATTGGTCAAAAAAGTTTACGTATTAACTTGCTTGAGTTGAGAACTTTGACAAGTGAACAGATATCAGTTAGTGGGAATTTTAACTAATGCAGCCATCTTGTATGAATTCGCCTTGGTTTTAAACCAGTGTTTATCATAGTTTTCATACATACGTACATATATATTAAAAAATTAGTTTTTTTGCAAAAACTTTTGTATATAAAATCCATTTTCTTTAATATGAACACTAATTTTAGTGAGAAAACCCGCTCTACTAACGTACAAAATTTTATTTGACATAGTTTGAAGATATATTTTTCTTTAGCTCTTTTTGAAATTAAAATAAGGAGGCAAAAGTTAAAAAATGTAAATATTATATTGTCTTTTCTTTCTTTCTGGCTTAGCTGTCCCTTTCTATCAATTTTATAATAATTAACGAAAAATAAATATAGTGTCATACGGTCTTGTAATGTGAGGGAATTACTTCCCGTGTAAAATATAATATGTCATCTTGCAAAATAACTAAAATTAAATAAGTGGCAGCACTATTAGCAACTCACACGTGCTGGCACAAAGCCATTCACAATTTTGTTTTGGTTTACAATAAACACTACAGAACCATAGAATACCTACAGAACGAAATAAACACAAAGACATTTACTCTGTGCACGAAATTACTTCGCGTATAAATATAAAATTATAAAAATTGAGTAAACAATTAACTTGTTTCAAAATGGGCAAAAAGGATAAAAACAAGAAGAAAGGCAAAGGAGCTGACAAGACTGCCATGAAAACTGACAAAAAGCTAGCAGCAAAACAAAAGAAAATCTTGGAAAAACTGGGAGAGGTAAATGATTTTATTTTTGATGAAGAATGTGTTTGCTAAGATAATGTTTTTAAAGGCGGATATTGCAACAGTCATAGCTGAGTTAGAAGCTGAGGAAGCTAGACAAAATACTATCATAGAAGAAATATGTACTATGCATCCTAGCCCAAGGTCGAATTTCACTTTCGTTGTCCATCCGGAGAAAGAGGAATTAATTCTCTTTGGAGGCGAATTTTTCAATGGGAAACGTACTTGCGTATACAATGATCTATTCTTTTATAATATAAGCAAAAATGAATGGAAACAGATTAAATCACCTGGTGGACCAGCGCACAGAAGTGGACATCAAATGGTTACGGTTGCAACAGATGGAGGGCAGTTGTGGGTAATACTTTTTTTAATGTTATATGTATGGATTGTTATAAATTTCAAAATTATTTAGTTATTTGGTGGTGAACACGCAAGTCCTTCTCAAATGCAGTTCTACCATTACAAGGACTTGTGGATGATGAGCTTGAAAACACGGAGATGGGAAAAAGTAAATGCACCCAATGGTCCTAGCGCTCGTAGTGGTCATCGTATGGTAGCTTCAAAAAAAAAATTATTTGTGTTTGGCGGCTTCCATGATAATAATCAGACATATCGCTACTTCAACGATATACATGCATTTTCTCTGGAGTCTTATACATGGATAGCAGTGGAAGTTAGTACATCAATCTTACCCCCACCCCGATCAGGTTGTTGTATAGCCGCTAACTCTGATGGGAAAATTATCATATGGGGAGGGTACTCAAAATCGCAACTTAAGAAAGATGTTGATCGTGGTATAACACATACCGACATGTACGCTTTAACACCTGACAGTAAGCTAAAAAAATTATTTTAATTTCCAAAAATAACTTTTAATATTGTAGAAAATTATCCCAATTCAATGAAATTTAAATGGGCTTCAGTGAAAGCCGGAGGTTATAAACCTTTGCCACGTAGCAGTGTTGGATGTTGCACTGCAGCGAATGGCAAAGCTTATTGCTTTGGTGGCGTCATGGATATTGATGAAAACGAAGAGGACGTTCAAGGTCAATTTGGGGAAGAATTTTTAACACTTGACTTATCTGCATTAACTTGGCGCTTAATAGAAATCAACAGAAAAATTAAACCGGATAAAATGCCACGCAATAGCAATTTTCCAGATGTGGAAATGAATGGTGATATTGCCAAGTCTGAAAGCATCGTTAAGACAGATGGGCTTTTCACAGTTACTGTGGCTGGACCCACTATTTGCTCCCCTGCGTTGCCAAAAGTACCCAGTTTATTCCCTAATAGAAGACTTAAAAACGTACCATCACCAAGGATGAATGCTGGTATTTGTGTGTGCAAGGGAACATTGTATATTTATGGCGGTTTATGCGAAGAGGAAAATAAGCAATATACCTTTAACGATTTTTATGCCATTGATTTGCATAAACTTGGGGAATGGAAAGTAATTATACCAAATGATATAAACGCTCATGACTGGATTGATAGCGATAGTAGTAGTTCTGACGATTCTGAAGAAGACGAAGATAGTTCTTCTGATATGGATACAGATTAAAAAAAAAAAGTTCTTCCAGCACTATTTTTTAAAACAATAATATATTTTATTAAACAACAATAAATTCTTTTTAAATTGGAATTAATAAAGTTTAAATAATTCTGTTAAAATGGTCCTTGTGTCATTAGGTGTCTCCACTTTATGTGAAATAGTACGTGGGTGAATAAAAATTTCATAATCATTTCCGCCAGGATCTGTTTTATCACCAAAAAAATGTATTTCCTTAAACTTGTAGTTTGTTTCAATGTAACGCAACGAGTACGTTTTATCCCAACCATTAGGAAAAACATCAAAACTTATTTGGCCGCCTATGCTGTAAGTTAAGTCAACATCAGCAAATTCCTTTTTTAGTGCCTCAATCATGTTACTACGAACTTTATGTTCGTTATCGTACGCAGCAAATAAATTGCGTTCCTCACGGGAACACTGTCGCCCCACTGGACATATGTTCATCATACCGTTACGAAACTCTAAAAATGTTCCTCTCTTGAATGGCAATTTTATACCTGATAAATAACGTAGTACAAAATTTATGAAACATTGTATGGTATCTTCACCTAAATGCTGAACAATATTTTGTTTTCCAACTTCTTTTCCCCTTTCGATTTGGACCAACCCGTTTTCGGGAAAGATGAAATCAAAATGTTGCAAAATTTTACGTCCATTCAATTGTTCAAACATTTTATCTAAATCTGATCCACCAACAATACCAATAGTTGCTAGAGGCTTTACTTGATTATAGAAAAATTCTTCAAATGCTGGATCCACTGTAGACCGAGGAGAAGTCAGTGTTCCATCTACATCAAAAAGTAATAAAATTTCATCTCTCTGATAATTACACATTATTTTTCTCAAACCACTGTGACAGGATTTTTTTAATATTCTAAATGAAGTATGTTAACCCGTAGTAATAAAAATTCAACCTCCACGTCATAAACATAATATTCTGTGTCCAAGTACGTAAACCAAATTTTACAAATATAATGATGGGAAATGCCCGTTTGTGCACATAGATTTGCCGGTTTTAGGGTTACCAGAGCCCATACATTATATATAACTAAGGTCTATTTAGTACAAAGGCGAATTCGTATCAAGAAGTCTTTAAATAGGTAGTGGTGAATTGAGTTGTTATACAAACCACGTTTTTGTGCGCGATATTCCAAAAACAACTGCAAATATTACTAAGAAAATGTGTTTACTTATGAACAAAAAGTGTGTGTAAGATTTAAAATTTTTTAAAATCATTTGGTTTTAAATACAAAGTTGGTTCTCACCAAAAACAGAATTTTTAAACAAATTGTTGGCAATTGAAGCACAAACGTGGGTACAGAAAAAAATTGCCACCTGTTTTAAGAACCGCACCTAGTTTGATACACCTTGGTCACTAGCTAATTCGCCCGTCAACTGATTCAACGTTTTGTCATGAATTTTTACGCCGTACATGAAAGTTTGACTAACGATAATCGTAATGAATTTTGGCTAAAGTTGATTAATTGAAGGAATAGTTACAAAATTTGAATATTATAATAATAAAAATGCAAAATAAATTGCTTTTGCAATAATTAATAAAAATTCCATATTACACTAATTTAAAACGTTGTTTTTGGTTTTGTTATATTTAACGAACATGTTCACGGAAAATTTTGACGTTCGACGAGCAAAGCGAATATACGAATTTGCCTTGCTACAGCCTTGTATTAATAAACCATGAAAATATTTTAAAGATACATATATTAATACGGCAGCATTACACACCATTTTTTTTGTTGTGTTTTCTATCCGTGCTTTTCTTTATGTTTAATTTAATTAATTTGGGCGTGCCTTAATTTGTTTTTGCTTTTAGAAAATATAATGAAAATTTAATAAGTGTAAAAATGTACAAAAACTTAATAAAAACATTATTATTATTATTTTTCGTTTTAAAAATAAAAGGTATATAAATGAATTTATATTTAATTAAAAAATAGCAAAGAATGCATTAAAAATCTATTTCATAATTCATGGATACGTTTGTGCATTAATATCGCAATTGCTTTAATTAAAACTTGTTTTACTTAAACATATAATAAACAAATTTAAGGTTTACAAAAAAATATCTTTTTGAATACAGGAGTATTAATATTAAAATTATAAAATTTCACAAGTTTCATTTAAAAAATGTGTTTCCCTGTTAACATAAAGCTTTGTACAATCAAATGCAGTTTACTGACGTACATAGCTTAAAAAAATACAAGGGCTTCTGTGATAGTGAATAGGAAATTAAAAGATATGTGAATACATTTGAACTAGATTATCCGTAATAGTCCACACTGGGAGCATTGTGGATAATCAATTTTACAGGTTACTTGACTACCAATTTGGAGTATGTTTGTACCACATTTTTTAATAATTAATAAATGATTATTGTTGGATGTATATATTTACATACATATATACACATTCATACGTATGTATGTATAATAAAAAAAATATTCAACAATTTGCTTTAAATCTACATAGTTTACGGACGTTCACCAAATGAAAAAAATAGATAGGGTATTGCCCTATCTTACAACAATTGTACATCAGGTAATTAAAAAATTCCCTGAGTTTGTACCAACTAACTGTTGTTTATTACGGAGCGCGTAAAGGAAGCACACCATAGAAGAAAACAAATTTTTCGTTCTCAATTATTATTCTCTAATGGCTGTTATAAGACAGCAATTAAAGCTGACCGGTATAAGGTGCAAGTTATTCCATAAATTATACTCAAATATTCAACTATGATACCCAGCCGGTATTTGTTATACTATTACAATATTTGTTGAATGAAGTTCAAACTTATCGACCTACCTTACTCTTTGGTAAACTTTGATGTATAATTATGTAAAAACTGTGTTGGCACTTAAAGCGTTCAATATTTTTACATAAATTTTAAGGACATAGAAAGATATTTTTAAACACTCAAATGATATTGGCCATATGCGAACAGAAATCTTGTGGAGGTACGCATTTCCATATGAAAACTTCGGACATAATTATAAAAGTGAACATTAATTCCCATTTGTCAATTTCTTAAATTAAACACCTAAGATATACATGATTTTTTATGTAATATTTTTTTTTATTAATAACACTAATTATTTAAGCTTAAGGTCTTTTCAATATATTTAATATTTATTTCGATTCCATATTTCGCTACTCCTTTGTGTAGCTTCTTTTATTTTTTTTATTTTTCAATTTTCCATCACACCGACTTCACTAAAATGACGCCTTCACCCTTTACTATTAAAAAAAAAAAAAAAAAAAAAAAAACGTTAATTTTAACGTTTTATTTTTTCATATTTTAGCCAAATATGCCTTCACTGAACAAAAAGTTACAGATATTGTTTGGTGTACCAAAAATATTGAAGAACAATATAAATGCCTTAATTTAACAACAGCTATAGTTAGAGATCGTGCATTATTTGATGATGCATTATTAAACCTTAATTGTTTTATGGCATATAGTGCTGATGAATGCATTCATCATATCGACAGGGAACATGCCCATATAACAAGTCTTGATGCTGGTGACGTTTTCACAGCCGGTCGATACAATTCCTTGGTACCATTGCTACAAGAAAAGTTTGAAGGTGGTTTTACAAATTATCATGCCGTAGCAGTAGTCAAAGCCGGAACAATGTCGGAAGTAAAAAGTATACGAGAACTTCGACAAAAAAGAGCTTGTTTTCCATGGGTGGGAAGTTTAGCCGGTTGGATTGTACCGATATATACGGTATGTAATCCTTATATATAATAACGATAGATATTCTGATAATGATTTTTTACAGCTCCAACGTGAAGGCGGAATGGAAGTTGTTGATTGCAATAACCAAGTAAAAACTGCTGCAAATTACTTTAATAATTCATGTGCTGTATATTCATTGATTGATAAATATAATCCAATAGGAGATAATTCTGACAAGTGGGTAGTATTAAACATTTTACGCCTAGTATTTTAAGTATTTATATATTATGAATAATTTTAAAGTAGCTAAGTTTGATTTTCATTAATCTCCATGTATTTATTAAATTGATGTACTTTATCACAAGTTTAACACTTTACATTTCTTTTATTTGCAAGACCACATTTTATTTATAATAATAAAAGTAAAGTTTTCTTACCAGTGTTAATTAGGTATTCTTCATATTTTTCTTCTTCTCTATTTCTTCTTCAGGCTATGTACTTTATGTACCGGCAAAATACCTGGTGGAAGGTGTTCATCTTCAGATCCATATTATGGTTACGATGGTGCTTTTCGATGTTTGCTTGAAAGTGGTGATATAGCATTTTTACGTGACTCAACTGTATATGAAATGTTGCAGAGCTCAGAATTTAGTGAGTTATATATTGACATAAGTTTTAAATTTTTTTTAAGTTAAATTGTTTTTTATATCCAGAAAATATATCTCCTGAACGTTTTGAACTTTTGTGTACTGACGGTCGTCGCGTTCCTATTGGCGAATACCGTCAATGCAACTGGGGTTTAATACCATCAGATGCAATTGTGACATCTTCTGCTCGAAATACAATGGAACGCAAGAAGTATCAAAAATTTTTAATGAAAATTGTGGAGTTGTATTCAGATGGTTTAAAAGATGACCCAATATCTCAAAATATAAATGGAAATAACAATTATGGGAATAACGATAGTAACTTCAATGATGGTCGTAATACACCCTATGATAAAAATAACATCTTTAATAATTATAACCGTGATCGTCTCGGCAACAATGGTTATCGTAATGACCGTTTAGACAGCAGCTTTACAACAGACAGTACATACAAGCAAAATGGGTATAACGAAACTATTCAGTATGAGAAATTTCGTATATTCGAATCGAAACGTTATGGAAAAGTAAATTTACTATTTCAAGTAAGTAAAATTTTTTATTTTGTACCAAAACTCATCCGAAACGGGTTGACCGATTCTTTTGAAATTTTCTGTGTTATTCAGTAGTTCTGAGAATATGACGTAAAAATGTAGCGCTGTAGACGATGGTACACTTCCACTATAGTTAGAGAGTTGAAATTTAGTATACAAATAGATATTGGGGAGTAAATAATGCACAAAATATGAATACTGGGAATTTTTATCAGGAGGTGCAGGTTGCCACTTTTTGCATAGGCACTTCCATTACAGCTACAAAGCTGAAATTCGGTACACGGGAGGAAAATATGGAAACGGGAAATTTCTATCTGGGGGACCAGGGTGACCCTTTTGTGCTTGTTCATTATAGAGCTGAAATGAATATACGGTAATGTTTTCGGGAGGTAGGGCGCGAAGGTAGGTGGCAATTTTCGCCTCTCTGAAACTAACTAACCGACGAAGAACACATAGACTATATACTTTTTTTAAATAGGACACCAAAGGGGTAGGAGCGTCTCCAAAACTAACTGATTTTAATGAAATTTAAAGCTTACATAGGTCTGCGTATAGAAGTACACATAATCTATATATTTTATAAGAGCTGTAGCAAAGCGTATCCGGCTCAGCTAGTATAATATATACAATTTTACTTACGTAATACATATTTTCAGGATGCTGCAAAAGCTTTATCTGTTATAAACGAAGATGATCAATCATTTAGTAAATATTTACATAAAACTGTAAATTTTATTTATGGCTTACGGGAATGTCCAGTACCTAGTATGACTCTTTGTGTAACATCAGATCCTGAATTAGAAAAGTGTATTAAAATGAGGGTAAGAACATATACGTACTTATAAGAGAAATTTTTAATATAAAAATCTTCATTTTAGATTGCTTTAAAAGCACAGATTTTAAAACCCGAATTCATTTGCAAAAAAATGCACTCCCATATTAATTGTATGCAATGGATTCAAAACGGCAAAGCTGATATAGCAGTTTTTGATGCCGGAGATGTTTACACTGGTGGCTTAAATTATGATCTGGTGCCTTTTATGTCTGAAGTTTATAACTTGGGTGAGCCTGAATATTATGTTGTAGCCGTTGCTAAAGAAGAGGATCCGGACACCGAATTAACGTATTTAAAAGGCAAATATACATGTCACACTGGTATAAATACAGCAGCGGGTTGGACTTATCCTATGGCTCATCTTTTATCAAATGGCTGGATACGTCCATATGGTTGCGATTCCATAAGAGCAGCTGCAGAATATTTCACAAAGTCGTGCATACCCGGTGCAATAAGTAATGAATACAATACCGGAGTTCCTTACGACAGCATGTGCGATTTATGTCATGGTACTAGCTATCGTTATTGTCGCCGCGATGCTTCGGAAGACTATTATGGGCATACTGGCGCCTTCCGTTGTTTAGTAGAAGGTGGAGGACATGTTGCTTTCATGAAGCATACAACGGTTATGGAAAATACTGGTGGTAAGAGGAGAGAATGGTGGGCTCGAAATGCTCTTAACGATGATTTTGAGCTTTTGTGTACAGACGGGACACGTGCCGAGTTACACGATTACAAAAAATGTAATTTAGGTATAGTTAAAGCTAATGCTATTGTTACACGCGGTGGTATTAATTACAATGAGACACAAATTAATGCTTACATAAATTTGTTAACATATGCTCAACAGCTTTATGGTCGGAAAAACATTGATGATTTCAGTTTTAGCATGTTTTCCTCTCCAATCGGTTTTTATGATCTTATTTTCCAAGATGCCACCCGACAATTAAAGGTAATACCGCCCGATTATCGTCGCTACGATATTTATTTAGGAAATGATTTTATGCGTGCTAGACGCATAACAGATTGTCATGCTGGTTCTAACCAAGCGGCTGTATCAGTTTTGATATTCTCACTCTCATTAGTAATTATAAGAATATCTACATATATAAATTAATCATAAATGAACATACTGAAGTAAACATATCAATAATCAGAAAATCCTAATTTCCATTATCAGAAAAATCTTTCAGAATGCTGTATTATTGTTATAAATTACAATTAAACAAATTAAAGCCTTCGCTCCTACTAACTTCAATTTCTGATGTGCCTGTAATGTTCAGGTACCAGTGACTGCATTCGCCACTGTAACCTTTCGATAACAACTGGCACAGTAATGCACATAATAAAAAATGGGAAATACTTTTATATCACTTAGTCCAAAACTGCTCTTGAACACATGAGTTGTTGTTTTGTAATCAACGTGCTAAATTCTTCAGCCACCACCACCACCGCCATTTAACATTTAGTAACAACTATTTATGCAAATTATAGTTAATAAATTTATTCTGATAATACCGCATTCTGTAAACTTAGTTTGCAAAATCGAAAGTATACATTACAAAAAAAATAGATATACATATACATACATGTATAATAATTTTTACTTTATAAATATACAAAGATATGTAAATATATGTATCTAACATGTTTGGAAGCACAAATTAATATATAATATAAGTTAATCTTGCTTGAGTTGTAATAGTTATAAAAATTTGCTTTTATTAGAATTTTAGTACGACAAATCCGTCCAATTGACCTGTGTATACATATTTTATCATAAATACTTTTTAAAAATATACAATATACTTGAAGTGTAAATAAAATCAATACAATATACTTAAGTCTAACTCAAACATTGTATTTTTAATATTTAATCTTTGTTAAATTATGTGGATATGGCGGTAAAACGCAACGAAAGCGTGAATCAAAAATTTTAAATACTACAGAAAAAACAAATTGCAGAAAAGCATACATTGTATGTATCCTTAATTATTAATTCCTTAATTAATAATTAATAATTGGGTAATAAACTACTAAAAATGATGAATCTCTATGTGTAAATCAAGTTGGAGAAATACATAGATTTTATTGATTGACAAATATATTGCAATAAAATTAAGTTGAAATGTCGCATAAGCGTCTGGGTCATATTGGTCATTCATAAACTGAAACAGCTTAGAAAATGTTTTGTTGTTAGTATAATTGGGTGTTTCCCTAGGCTGAATTTTTGGTAAATTTTTGTTTTTGTGTTGTTAATAAAAATCTATTTTTAAAAGGTTTTTTGTTCGAAAGTCCACGTTCATATCTCGGGAACCGTTTCATGTATTTCGATGATTTTTTTTCATATGAAAACTGTTGAAATCTACTTTTATCCAAATCGGTTTTTGCAAGAAAAAAGCCAAAAGAAACATAAGCAAAACTGAAAATTGATAGAACGCCCACCCATTTATATGCAAATTGTTTGAAAAAGTCTTTTTGAATTTTAATGGAGATTTTCGGAATCCCCAAACGCAAAAAACATGAAAATTCCAAAATTCTGTAAGTTCTGAGTTTGTGTCTGTGCAATATGCAATCGAATTACATTTTGTTTTGAAAATGAAAAAAATATTTAGGTTTAAAAGTAATTGTTGTGGAAAAATTCTCAATTTAAATTACATGTAAAAGTGCATGCGCGTTTACTTTACGGTCCAAAGTCGCGTATTCACACTCATAAACTACTCAACAATTTTTCCGAATTTCATTAGTTTTAATCAGAATAGGAAAATAAACAATAGAAAACGTTCGGTTTGGTTTGGTACGCAGAAAATAATGAGAAAAAATTTTTTTTTAAATGCGTTTTCTAATTAATTCGCCCATTATACTACATGTATAAAAACTTATCTTTTCAATATTTGAAGTGTAATTTGAAAGCAAAATGTAATATTACTTTAAAATTTTGCCTGTCCCCTAAATCTCATTAGTTTTATTTCTTACAAAACGTTATGAAAGTTGTGTTATTTTCTGAAACGTTCGTAAGTGTAACAATTTTTGGCAAAACTAAAGATTTTATTGTTTTTTTGTGTTTTTAAGAAAGCAAACTACAATAATATAAAAAAAACAAAATGAATATCTATTGAGGAAATTTTAATCCAATATTTGTTCAAGAATATCATTTAAAGAAAGAAAAAATAATAAAACTTAAACCCGTCAAGATACCTGGAAAATAAACAATTAAAAAAAGATCAGTAAAAATTCAATCGTTTTTTTTTTGCTCTCTTGTTGGTAAATTATTTATTTTTGGTAGTTATCATGTACAAAACATCATCTTAATTGCTTGAGTGTATAGTTGTTAACACAGCTGAAAAATAAATTACTTAAAAAAATTAATTTTTATAACATGTTTTTGTAGCAATTATATGGCAGCACAACTTTGTTTTGTTATCTTATGATTTCTTATTCCACTTTTAGTGGCAATCTAAATCTATTCATTTGCTGTCAGTTGTTGTTGTCGGTGTATAAAATTACTTGTTTCGGGAGCAAAGGCGACTATTAATTATATTTGGAACCATTGTGATTGGAACTCTACAAAGAAATTGAAAAAACTTAAGACTAAAGCTTCGCATTTTACTTAGTTGTGTTAAAAAACCATTTCTAAATGTCTATTAAATTAAGAACTATTTATGCTTTCGCCAGAGAAATGTACCCAAAAAAATCTAATGAACGTATTCAGTATGGTACAGCTGGATTCCGTGGCAAGTAAGTATGCACATACACATACACATAGTCATATGTATTTATAAATGTACGTAGTACATACAAATATAAATTGCATTGAAACACATCAAGAAAATCTTCTGGTTTACTTTTATTTTCTTCTTCCATTTAAATGAAATGTTATCGGAGAACTAAGCAGTCGATCAATTTTCACTATTTGAATATTTCTTGTATCACAATTTGTTCGCCAAAATCAGTATAATAAATTTCTAGAATTCCTTGCAAACTTGGCAAACTAAGTATGTTACATACTTTTGCGGATATGAGTAATCGTCTTCAGAAAAAATCAACATGTTCAGTTACAAATATGTAACTGTATAAATTTCAAACCTAAAGATTTCGTATGTGCATGCCAAACGTAAGCAAAAACTGAATGAATTTGCTTTAAAAAAATGGAAACAGTTTGAAGGTTCATACCTTTAATAATAAGTTTAACTATATGTACTTATATGTATGGACGTGTATACGTATGTACCCAACGGGAAAACTCAGAATACCTTATTAAAGGCCAGTGAGGTTATTCTGTAATGCGAATCCAAAGAAAATGTCGTATACCAATGTAAATAACATACAAATTCAAATAAATTTCTTTTCGAATTAAATTTGTTTAATTCTTATCTAACTGCTAAAGAATGCATAGGCTCTTCCGAAAGATAAGAGACACATTACACATTTCATTCTACATTTTTTGTTTTTTTGAACAATGAAAATTTGAAAGCCTTTCAGAATATCTGGCGAAAGAAGTGTGACCGGAAGGGGCAAACAGGTATTGTCCATTCAAAATTACAAAAATATACTCTAAATTGGGAGTCCGCGAAATATCTATCTGTAACATTAATAAAAAATTACTCAAAAATAAGGGTAACATTAGTACATTAAGAATAAAATTATACGTTTTTTACGTAAATTAAACTAATTGATTTTCAATAAAAAAGTTTTAAATTAACTATTTTTATTTCTTTTACTAGTGCTGATAGTATGGACAGTGTAATGTTTCGTATGGGAGTTTTGGCAACATTGAGGTCGCGTGTATTAGGTGGTTCAGTAATCGGTGTTATGATAACGGCTTCCCACAACCCCGAGCCAGATAATGGTGTGAAGTTAATTGATCCCAAAGGGGATATGTTAGCTGCCAGTTGGGAGGTTATAGCGACACAACTTGCGAATGTAAGTGATCAAGAACTTGAAGAGCAGGTTGCAAAGATAATACGAGAAAACAACATTGATATTGGCACGTCGTCGAATGTGTTTGTTGGCATGGATAATCGTTATCATAGTCCTAGATTATTAAAAGCCGTAGCCGATGGCGTTATTGCATTAAAAGGAAATGTAAAAGAATATGGAATTGTAACCACCCCAATGATGCATTATTTCGTAGTTGCTGCCAATACTAGAGGTTCGTATGGCCAACCGTCCGAAGAAGGATACTATACAAAATTGATTAATGCATTTGAGTCATTAAGAGGAAATAAATTGGAGAATGGCAATTATAAAAATCATTTACTTTTCGACGGTGCAAATGGTGTGGGTGCCCGAAAAATGTTACAATTTATCAAAAGAATGAATAAATCTTTAGACGTTGAAGTGTTCAATAAGGGTGATGGTAAAATAAATCATGAGTGTGGTGCTGATCATGTTAAAGTTGGACAAAAGGTACCAACCGATATGCCTATTGCAGAGCCTTACACAAGATGTGTCAGTGTCGATGGAGATGCCGACAGGGTAGTTTATTTCTTTACCGATGATCACGGTACATTTCATTTATTGGACGGTGACCGTATTGCAACGCTTGTAGCTAATTTTCTTATGGATTTAGTTAAACGTTGCGGCTTAGAAATCAAATTGGGTTTAGTGCAAACCGCATATGCAAACGGTGCATCCACTAATTACATTGTAAATAAATTAAAAGTGCCAGTAGCTTGTGTTCCAACTGGTGTTAAACACTTACACCAAAAAGCTTTGGAATTCGATATTGGTGTTTATTTCGAAGCCAATGGTCATGGCACCATTATCTTCAGTGAACCGACCAAAAAATTAATTAGAAAAGCCGCAGAAGAAGGCAATGAATATGCAAAAGAATTTTTACTAGTTATAGATTTAATTAATGAAACTGTAGGAGATGCCATTTCAGACATGCTGTTAGTGGAAACAATACTTAATCAAAAAGGCTGGGATGTTAAAGATTGGCTGAGTTGCTACGAAGATTTACCAAATTTGCAATTGAAAATAAAAGTTCAAGATCGGAACATTATAACAACTACTGACGCGGAAAGAATTTGTGTCACTCCCGTTGGTTTACAAGACGCCATAAATGAAACCGTTGCAAACTACAAAAAAGGTCGTTCTTTTGTTCGCCCTTCTGGGACTGAAGACATAGTTAGAGTATACGCTGAAGCGTCAACAAAAGAGGTTAATTTTTCTTATAATAAAGTACATAAAAAATTTTCTTTGACGTACTCAAATTATTTTCAGGAATGTTCGAATCTCGCATATGATATTGGTATTTTAGTGCAAAAAATGGCTGGAGGTGTAGGACCCGAAATTGCTCACCCAAATAATTCCGTCAAAGCTCATTTCTAAATAAGTTACATTCTTAATTTGTATGCGTGTGTATATCATTCAACCAGTCTTACTGAAAGTGTTCAGAAATGAAAAATAAAAATTGCCTGCCTTTCAAATTAGTATAAATGTTTATTAATTAGCAAACAAATTTTTAATCTCACAATATTTTTTATATAAACAATAATTAGTACATATTTACATATTTCAATATGTATTGTTTTGTATGTTCTGCTAAGAAATTATGTGCTGTATTAACTAAACCTTGGAAAAATAGAAAAAACCAAGACGAATTAATATCAATTCGCTTACTTAAAAAAATTTAAGAATTTAAGGTTAATACCAAGAGTTCTGTTCGTTTACTTTTCTGGTAAAGCTCGGTAAACAGCTGACGGTCGAATTTGCTAGTGAGTTTACCTGGTAATTAATCTGCCTTGAATATATCCTAAGTATATTTATGAAGTAGGCGCATCTCTATAACAAAACGACTATACCAAAAACAACATGCATTTTGTGAAAAAAAGAGCTAAATATGTCAAACTTGTTTTTATGCTGTTCTCTCAAAAGAAAACATACACAGGCTGTTAAAGCAAGATTAACCATTAATTTTATTTATGTATGACTTAATTGCTTTTGCAACCCTCTCTCAAAATAAAGAAATGAGTAAAACTGTTAATGACGCGCTTTCTCAAATTAAAGATATCAGTGAAAATCATTTTGGCACCCATAAATGTAGACTAATTTTAACATAAACGAGCTAAAAGAGTAATCTGATGATTTGATTTTACTGGATACATATACTTTGAGCATATCCTAAATCATTTTCATATTTATTGCCATCAAAATATTCAAGTTTCAGTCATTCATATATATATATATTGCTATAGTGATGGATGGCTTCATTGTTAGGTGTAAACGCAGTGTAAATTACATGTAGATAAATTGCTGCCAGATTCTAGGTAATTTTATTAGAAGCATTCAAACATCTCTGTTTATATATCTATACAAGGAAAGTAATTGATAAAAAGATACCATACTAAAAAAAATTTATAAAAATAATTGTCTGTCAGCTACGTTAGTGAATAAATCAAACCGGAAATAAAAACCTTAGCAAACCGGATGTTTTGGTTTGTGGCTTAGCACATGGAAATTGTAAACAAAGAGTGAAAAAAATTATTGCTTTCCGATCATTGATTTCTCAGGCATTAGTATATCAATTTAAAAATAAAAAACGAATATATGTAGAAATAAGGCCCTAGAATCAAATTTTATAATGTTCATAAATTTTATTGAATATATATGCCAATTATTCAATGACCTGTTCAACGCCTTTATATAAAGTTATCCGCTTATAATTTCAAAACTGTTCTTCGTGCACATATGGCACTACCCGCGTTCGAAAGCTATTACAAATACGCGTCGATTGGTAGGCATATCATTATTGAGGAGACTGTACAAGAAAAGCTATAGCCCGCCAAACTTTTGGAAAAAAAAACGTAACTGTACATTTTCAGTATATCACTTATTGCACCCAAACAATTCTTCATGCACACATGGCGCTACCTGTCATCGATAGCTATTAAAAATACCCGTCGACTGGTATGTGCGTTATTTTTGGAAAGACTGTACGAGAAGAGCTATAGCCCAACAAACTTTTTAGAAATGGCAAAAAATCTTAAAGTTTATTTTTTTAGCATTTCACTTATTGCGTACAAACGATTGTTCGTGCACATTTCGCGGTACCTACCATCGATAGCTATGAAATATACGCGTCGATTGATATACGTATTGTTTTTGGTGAGACTGTACGATAAGAGCTATAGCCCAACAAACTTTTTATAAAAGCTTTTTTAAACAGCTGTCGATGGTAGGTAGCGCGATGTGTGCACGAAGAATTGTTTGGGCGCAATAAGTGATATACTGAAAAAGTACACTCTAGCTTTTATAAAAAGTTTGTTGGGCTATAGCTCTTCTCGTACAGTCTCCCCAAAAACAGTGCATATATCAATCGACGCGTATATTTAATAGCTTTCGATGGTAGGTAGCGCGATGTGTGCACGAAGAATCGTTTGGGCGCAATAAGTGAAATACAAAAATGTACACTTTAGCGTTTTTCGCCATTTCTAAACAGTTTGTTGGGCTATGCTCTTCTCGTACAGTCTCCCCAAAAACAGTGCATATATCAATCGACGCGTATATTTAATAGCTGTCGATGGTAGGTAGCGCGATGTGTGCACGAAAAATTGTTTGGGCGCAATAAGTGAAATACTGAAAAAGTACACTCTAGCTTTTATAAAAAGTTTGTTGGGCTATAGCTCTTCTCGTACAGTCTCCCCAAAAACAGTGCATATATCAATCGACGCGTATATTTAATAGCTTTCGATGGTAGGTAGCGCGATGTATGCACGAAGAATCGTTTGGGCGCAATAAGTGAAATACTAAAATGTACACTTTAGCGTTTTTCGCCATTTCTAAACAGTTTGTTGGGCTATAGCTCTTCTCGTACAGTCTCCCCAAAAACAGTGCATCTATCAATCGACGCGTATATTTAATAGCTATCGATGGTAGGCAGCGCGATGTGTGCACGAAGAATCGTTTGGGCGCAATAAGTGAAATACTAAAATGTAAACTTTATCCTTTTTAAAAGTTTGTTGGGCTATAGCTCTTCTCGTACAGTCTCCCGAAAAACAGTGCATATATCAATCGACGCGTATATTTAATAGCTATCGATGGTAGGTAGCGCGATATGTGCACAAAGAATCGTTTGTACGCAATAAGTGAAATGCTAAAAATATACACTTTAAGATTTTTCGCCATTAATAAAAAGTTTGTTGGGCTATAGCTCTTCTCGTACAGTCTTGCCAAAAATGACGCATATACCAGTCGACGCGTATTTTTAATAGCTATCGATGGCAGGTAGCGCCATGTGTGCATGAAGAATCGTTTGGGTGCAATAAGTGATATACTGAAAATGTACAGTTACGTTTTTTTTCCACAAGTTTGGCGGGCTATAGCTTTTCTTGTACAGTCTCCTCAAGAATTATATGCATACTAATCGACGCGTATTTGTAATAGCTTTCGAACGCTGGTAGTGCCATATGTGCACGAAGAACGGTTTTCAAATTATAAGCGGATAACTACATATAAAGGCGTTGAACAGGTCATTGAATAATTGGCATATATCATCAATATAGTTTATGAACATTATAAAATTTGATTCTAGGGCCTTATTCCTACATATATTCGTTTTTTATTTTTAAATTGATATACTAATGCCTGAGAAATCAATGATCGAATATTAATAATTTTTTTCACTCTTTGTTTACAATTTCCATGTGCTAAGCCACAAACCAAAACATCCTGTATGCTATATTTTTTTATTTCCGGTTTGATTTATTCACGGCTATTAGTCAGCTTTTGAATATTTGTAAATTAATTTAAAATATCTGGCAACGTTATTGGTAGTTCTGCCACGATTTTTCTTTTGTGCTAATTTTCTGATGCAATACTATTAGCCTATGTGCAATACCACAGAGGTCTAAATACGATCTGTATTATATTAAAAAGTAACAAAAGCCGTAAAATTACTTTGAATAAACTATAAAGGAATTTGCTTTAGCCACCAAATGGAAGCAGAAGATGTAAGTGTATTATATATCAAGATAAATATGAAAATATGTTTGAAAATATAATTGTATTTAGTTTGAGGTTATGATAATACCAATGAAGTTTCCTATATAAATATTTCTTATTTTATAGTTTGATCCCACACTTTTGATAAAGAAAAGAAAGAAGAAGACTTTTGATTTGGATGCAGTTTTGGGCTTGGACGATGGCACTAAAAAAGAAGAAACTAAAGAAATTTTGGCTGAAGATGCAGCAGCAAATGAAATTGACGACAATTTGGATTTAGAGAGTTTTGGGAAAAAGAAAAAAAAGAAGAAGAAGGCATTTAATTTGGATGATTTGGATAGTTCTTTACCTAAAGATGAAGAAACAGGTGGTGAAGATAAAATTGGCGAGCCAAATAAAACAGATGAACATTTGGAAGCGGAGCGAGATTCCGATAAAGACTATAGCTATGATGAACTATTAAGTCGTATATTCGAAATTATATTAGATAAAAATCCTGAAATGGCTGCGGGTCGCAAGCCAAAATTTGTTATGAGACCTCCTCAAGTATTGCGGGTGGGCACTAAAAAGACTTCATTCGCTAATTTTCTTGATATTGCGAGAACACTACATCGCTTACCAAAACATTTATTGGATTTTTTATTGGCGGAATTAGGTACTAGTGGATCACTGGACGGTAATCATCAACTTATCATTAAAGGGCGCTTTCAACCAAAACAAATTGAAAATGTGCTGCGTCGTTATATAAAGGAATATGTCACCTGCCATACATGCCGGTCGCCCGAAACTATTTTGCAAAAGGACACTCGTCTATTTTTCCTTCAGTGCGAGTCTTGTGGCTCCCGATGTTCTGTAGCTAGTATTAAATCTGGTTTCCAAGCAGTTACTGGAAAACGTGCCGCCATCAGAGCGAAAACTACGTAAATTTAGGAGTTCACTTCGTGCTACCAAACTCAAACATTTTGCACCAAACAAGAGCAGATATGTAAATGGCATTGCAATGTGAACCGAAGTTTGTTCAACAAACTTTTATTTTAAATTTAAAAAAACAGAATTGTAAGTTATTGTAGACAACAAAATAGAGTAAAATAAAACATTTTTTCTATTTCATTAGTTTTTTGAAAATGTACAATTATTTCTGTACCAATGTATCAAGTAGTCTTTAAAGTATATTTCAATGTCGCGATTGGATTTACCATCTTTGATAAAGCAATCAACATTAAATGTTGTTTGCCCTCTATGGTATGTTGGTTTTCCGTACACTAAAATTTTAGAACCTATGGCTAACTCATCGTTACCGGCCTGCTCTTTGGTTTTAAATAATAAATTTCGCAGACTATCACCAATTTCAATCTTGTTCTGCGCTAGCATTTCCCTTTTTGTAGCTTGCAACTCATTTTCCATTTCCCATATGATTTCCATTCTTATTTTGCGGAAGATGTTTATTTTCAGAGAAGCTGTTCCATCATCTAATATATAAGTAAATCCTGATTTGTATTCTTTTTCCTTACACATTATTTTTCCATAAAGCAGGCAATGTTTAAATTTTACACCAGAAAAAATTGTTATCCAATTTTCATCATTCCAGTTTTCTTTTAGACTTGTTATATGTTTACACATTAAAGGAATACAATTAAACATTTCCTTTGAGTAATTTACATGCTTGCTGTTTCTGTTGTGTTCTGTTTCAATCTCTGAAGGAGCTTCATCTCCTTTTCTAATAGAAAATAATTCCATCTCCTCTTCAAAATCCATAATACAAACTTTTATTTAATCTATAAGAGTACATCTTTTTTGGCAGGCATATTTATTACCAGGAAACTCATGGTGCAATATCTAGGTGGCATTACTACACTAGACACGCTCTTTTACTCTGGCTTCAGGTCTTTAGCTTATGTCAAATCCGAAGGTTTATTAAAACAAGGTTGCCGCAAGGCGAATTCATTACACCAGGTAAATTCACTAGCAAATTCATCCGTCAGCTGTTACAAGAATTTGTAACGTCAAAGTTTGTTTACTTTTGTGAGAGAGTTAAGAAAAGTGGTAGTAAATAATTTAAAAATTATAATAATATAATACTATAATAATAAGAATGCAAAATATATTACTTTTTCTAATAACTGAATTAATTTTAACTCATATTATACTAATTTAACAAGTTCTTTTTTGGTTATGTTATATTTAACAAAACACATGTATACAAAAAATTTGACGTTTGGACGAAAATCGAAATGACGAATGTGCCTTGCGTCAACCTTGTATTAATAAACCTGAAATCTACAATCTGTTTATATTTTTTGTTGTTTGTGTGTGCAAAAAGCGGATTGTTTTACATAGTGTGTGTACGTTGGGTAATGTTTTTAATTTTTTTTTTTTTAACGATCAATTTTTTTAAGCTTTAAGGTTTTTCTTTTTATATTTATTATATTTATATATATTCTCGATATTTCGTTAACCTTCGGTTAACATCTTCAGTTCTTTATTTTGAGAGAGGGTTGCAAAATTATTAAGGCATCCATAACACTGCAGCATTACGTTCAACTTTTGCTTTAAATTTTTATACATATACATCTCATAATGCACGTGGATTGATAACCTTGACGTAGGCTGCACGCAAGTGTTAAGCAATTGAAAAGCAAATTCATTTATCAAGATTATATGAATTCGCCTTGGTTTCGCTCAAGGTTTATTAATAAAATGCAAATTGTTCGCTTTGCAGCCGAACGTCAAATTTTTCGTATTTTTTTTAAATATAACATAACATAAAAAAACATGTTAAATTAGTGGAATGTAAATAAAATTTAAATTCATTATTACAAAAAACAATTTATTTTGCGTTCTTATTATTATAATAATTAAATTATTCGCAATCACTTTCTTAACTTTTCCAAAAAAGTAAACAAACTTTGACGTTCGGCATAAAAATACTTCAAATCGTTGTATCATCTGATGGGTGAATTAACTAGTCAGTTAACCTGTTACTGAATTTTCTGGAATGGTATAACCTCTTATGAATTCGCCATGGAGGTCACCTGATATGATTTCGCTTGCTAAGTAAAAAAAAATATTTGTCATCTGGTATAGTAATGTCACCTAGTTATTGCATCAAAAAATCCACCGACAACTTTTGCAATACATGGCAACACGACTATTTGTGCATATACAGGCTTTGTTTATATTCTGCTGTGATTTTTGATAATATTGTGAAATTAGAAAATTTGAGGTCCTTTGCATATATTTAAAAAAAAAAATAGAAAAATTTTTTACATAATATTTCTATCAATAGGTACAATTGAATCGAGCGATGTCCGGGGGCTCTCTTATAACATTGAAAGAAGAAGCTATCGATGGAAATGCTGCAGCAGCTGCAGCAAATTCTAGCGTTCAGCAGCAATCAGCAGGTGCAGTTCAACAGAATGGGGGAGGAAATGGCCCTGCACCTGCTGAAGGTACTAGGCAAAATAGCTTACAGCGCATACAACAGCGAAAGCAAAAAGTTTTTAATTTACCAGTAGCTCAAAAATTGGCAAAACTATCTATGTATTCCGCCTGTCAATCCGAAGGATGTCGATGCACTGGCTGGAAAACGCCTCAAGAAAATCGACACCGTGATGTTGAGTCATCGTATTGTCCAGAGTTTAATGAAGAATGTCGCAATACTAGTTGTCGCCACACCCTACAAAGCCATATTGCCCATTTGGATGGTATATCCGGATCTGAAATGAATAACTTATTGGGTGCTATAATTGACATGGAAAATCTTTTCATGTCTATGCAAAGAGTAGAAGACGAAGATACAAAAAAAGTTTATCTCTATTTATTTCGTTTATTACGTCAATGTGTAATAACAAGACAACAAGCCGTAATTCGTGGACCTCTAGGAGATCCCCCATTTGAATCACCCTGCATTGCAAAAGCAGTCTATTCTTTTGTATTTTACAAGTACAACCATTTAAGCCCAAATGAATTGCAGACCATGACAGAAGTTGCTAAAACCTTTTTGAATTTTCTAAACCACTATAATTTTGAGCCGCCTTCAATGAGAAAAGCTGATTTGAAAAATGACGATGCTTCAACGTATAAAATTAACTATACTAGGTGGCTAGTTTTCTGCCACGTACCTGCATTCTGTAATTCACTTAGGCATTTTGAGACATCGTTGGTTTTTGGTCGCACTCTTCTGCGAACGGTTTTCCAGTATATGGCTCAACAATTAAGAAAAAAATGCATTTCGGAACGTGATCGTTTTCCAGCGGACAAACGATCAATAATAACTCAAATGCCTAAGTTTTTGGAAGCTCTTAAAGGAGAGCTTCTTAAAGACGATTCTCCAATATGGGATCAATCATATCGTCCACCAACTGCTTTTTTACTGCAACAACGCAAACGTCAACAAGACTCTGCTGCAACTGGTACCGGAGCAATATCATCCAGCATGGGATCAATTGCAGCAAAAAGAACAAGTATTGGCTGTGAACCTCTACATAAAAGAGCTAAAAAAGAAATTGTTGAACGATCTGTAGGGTAAGTTAATATATCCATGGTAACTGTTGTCTGTGTGACTATGTGTTTCGAGAAATATAAATATTAATTTAATTCACTCTAAATGATATACATATTCAATTTTATTAAATAATAATTTCTCTAAATCTTGAAATTATTATAAAAACTATATATATTGAAACTTTTTATATAAGGAAGCGTAGTCTAGTGAGTAGTGTGCTAGTTTATCAGTTGGGGTTTCTAGGTTCGATTCCTAGCAAAGACTCTGGTCTGTTTCACTACAAGACGTGAAAGTTTTTTCACAATAGGTATCACAATGGGACAATAATAAATTGGACTCAAGTGGGCTGGGACTTTTCTTTACCTTTACATCCAGCAACCTGCCGACCTACCCTATATGGAAGCGTTTTTTTATTATCTTGGACCAGCACTCAGGAGATTATTCTTCCACATGCGGTGCATTGTGCTGGAACTAGAGGAATGGGATTGCAGGATAAATGATATGATGTGAAGCTTCACTATCTTACTTAACACTGCTTTTTGCACGTTATTTGTTTTTATAGCAGTGTTGTAACAAGTCTGATGTCAACGAGACGTATTAAATGTTGAAGCTTCGTTTTTAGTAGCTATTTTTAGAAATTATTATACTGCGCCGATGGTACACGTTACCGATAAAGGAGGGCGTTCTGATGTGCCTGTGTATTAGATACATCTGAAGCCGTTACTGTTCAGTGATCAGTGACTATGCCTTCGCCACTGAAACCTTCCGACATCAACTGCCACTCGCAGTTAACTGTATTTGTTAAAAAGGAAGAGCTTTATTAAGTGTAGAAATTCAATTAACTTTGACTAATTGTAACTCGACAAATATATTTTAAGATGTTTCGCAGGAAATTTAGAGAAAACATTTTATTTCTCAAAATGTTCTTAAGAAAAAAGTTTTGTTCTATCTACACTTGAGATGTAGATCAGCGATGTTGCAGCATCTTGTTATGTTGAAAGCAAATTGTTTTGTGAACTGGAGGATCTATTCGAAAATAAATTTCAGAAACCAAATAGAAAAAAGTAAATAAATAAATACCAAACTTTTTATAATTTTAGCGACGCCACGTACGAAGACCTTTCAGACGACACTGTTCTACGAGCTTTGAAAGCTATTTCTGAGTCAAAAGCGATTAACAAAACCGAAATTCTATTTCCCGTCAATGTGTCGCGTGATGAAAATGTGAAAGCGGAGGAACAAAAACGTGCAATAGAGTTTCACGTTGTCGGCAACTCCTTGACAAAACCTGTAGATAAACAGACTATACTCTGGCTTTTGGGATTGCAAAGTGTTTTTGCTCACCAACTACCAGAAATGCCTCGAGAATATATATCACAGTTGGTCTTTGATACGAAACACAAAACTCTCGCACTTATTAAGGAAAATATGCCCATTGGTGGCATTTGCTTTAGACCTTTTCCGGATCAACAATTTACGGAGATAGTTTTCTGCGCGGTAACAATGTCAGAACAGGTCAAAGGATATGGGACACATCTTATGAATCATTTAAAAGACTACAGTATCCAAAAAAATATACAACATCTTTTGACATATGCTGATTGCGATGCAATTGGTTATTTTAAAAAGCAAGGATTTTCGAAAGATATTAAGTTAGCACGACCAGTATATGCAGGCTTTATAAAAGAATACGATGGTGCTACTTTAATGCATTGCGAATTACATAAGAATATTGTAAATACACAGTTCATATCAGGTAACGTATTTAATATTTATGGTATCTAATCAGGTATGGGTTGAAAATTGGTTTTCTTTTAAATTTATAAAATTGGTTTTCGTCACATATCTGCCGTACCAAAATATACGCATAGTTGGAATTAAAAACATTTTTAATTTAGTAATTAGACGCCAGAGTGAAATTCTAAAGGAACTTATTGCTCAACGTCACAATGAAGTTCAAAAAGTTCGACCAGGTTTAACGTGTTTTAAAGAAGGTCTTCCTTCTATACCTGTAGAGTCAATACCTGGGTTGCGTGAAATTGGTTGGAAACCTCAAATGCGCGCACAAAGAACAGCTAGACCTTTGGAGGAATCTACTGATCCCGAGAAATTGTCTGCTTCATTTGCAGCAGTTTTACAATCTGTACGCCATCATGCCTCTGCTTGGCCATTTTTAAAACCTGTAACAGCTGCGGAAGTACCCGACTATTATGATCATATTAAGTATCCTATGGACTTGAAAACAATGGGAGACCGCCTGAAGAAGGGATATTATGTGACACGACGCCTTTTTATGGCAGATATGGCTCGTATATTTTCAAATTGTCGTTTCTACAATTCGCCAGAAACTGAATACTACCGTTGTGCAAACAATCTAGAACGTTATTTTCAGACTAAAATGCGAGAATTGGGTTTATGGGATAAATGATGCTGCGCTCTATCTTCTAATTTCGAACCACCTATTGAAAAAATTGGAAGTGATGGAGACGGTGACGGCGACGGCGAAAGCAATACAAATAAAATTTCTAAAGAGGAACGTAGCTTAACAAATAATATAAGCAACTCAACTGTAAACAGCTTGGCCCAAAATACCATATATGAAAATACGTTCATGAATGGAAATTTAGGTGTTTACCCATCTCTGCCTGATGACATTTTCACAAATTAAAATAATTATCTTCAAATTAGTTGTTTATATAATTTTCTCTTTCAAGAGAACAACATTATATTAATGGTGTTTTTTTTTCCATCTATTTATTAATTTTAATAGATTTTCTTTTCATTTCTGATTATAAATATGTATAACTAATAAAATTACAATAATTAAATAAATATATGTATGTACTAATAAAATCAACGTTTTTTTTAATTTTTATATAGTTTTTTAAATTTATTTATGCATAATATGCGTAACTAATATAATATATAATATTATTATAACCAGAAAGTAATAAATTCGTTTTTCGTTTAGATACATTTAATAAAATGTTCATGTATTATGATTTAAATTTAAAATTGTGTATGTAGAAAATTTATTTGTGTGTGCGTGTGTGTTCCACATAATTTATGAGCAAATAAAAAGCTACGTGAAGGAATGTGACCGACTGCGTTACTGTTATATTTTGCAAAACTTAAAAAACAACGAAAATTTTGCAAAAAGAAAAAAATTCAAGTTAATTTCAAATATGTAAGTATGTTGACAGAAAAATTTGCAAAATTTCTGATGTTGGCAATCAAAAATACATCTTTTTATCTTTTATATATGTATGTATGATAACACGACTTTCTTCTTTTAATTTTTTGTTTTATCTTGCACCAGCACTTGACCCCTACACATGCGATGTGCTGGAACTAGAGGAAAGGTATAGTGAGAGAGATGACTGTTGGTGAAGCATCACATCACACACCTCTCCTTATGCACGTTCTTTGTTTTTATATCAGTGTTGAAACGCCTCTGATGGAGGCGTATTAAATTTTGAAGTTTCGTTTTAGTAGCCATTTTTTTTTAGTAATTATTTCACTTCACCGGTGCTACACAATATCGACGAGTCTGATGAGGATAAATAAAATTGAGAATATTGAGACACTCATTATTTTTACACTTTAAAATTACTAATATATATGGATGTATATTTTTTGGCACAATATTTGCTAGGTAGTCTATTACAATATGCTAAAAATTATGGTTCGATACATATCGCATGAGACGATTTGCGCACTCGTTACGTATTATACAATACGATAGTTTACTCGTTATCAAATGCGGTGCTTAGACACCACTTTTTATACATTTTTTAAAACATTATTGCTCATCAACCTCTGACGCAATTTGGGTGATTTTTTCCCAATTACATGGATCGGGAAATCCAGTACAATCGATGGTCAGACTTTGGTACTACTCCTACGACAATACTACTTTCACTCTTACTTAGTTAAACATTAATTCCTGCATCAACAATTAATAAATAAGAGTGTTGTCCCAATTCCTCCAGTGGATAAATCTTTTTTGTGTTGGGTACTCGCATTAGTTTTATTGCTTCGGTTTGCCATCCAATGTGGGTAATTTGTGGTTTATCCAACGTACAAATCTCCATTTCATAAAATGTTTCCAACTGAAACAATTGTTAACAGATTTTATTGTCTTATATTAAAATTTTCCCCATTGCAGCAAGTAAAAAAACTATGATCACTAGTAGATCTTGCGCTATCCTTTCACCAAAAATTTTCTTTTCGGGTTTTCTTGTTTACTGTCATTTTCCAATAATTGTTTTCAATAAAAGTTTGGAACGAAATGTAATTTTTCTAATAGGCTTATTTATTGCTGTTTTAATGAAAATAACAAAAATATACATAAATTGAAATTTTGTTGTTTTACATTTTAGTTGTATACTTATTGTTATTGTTATTTTTTCCACATATTTAGTTTTTTTATGGGTTTTTGTGTTTTTAGTAACATTTAGTCTTTAACCGCATATGTTGAATGAAATATATATGTATATGTGGACATACATATGTAGGTATGCTACATTTACAATTTATATCAGTGGGATAATTTGAGTTATTTTCGTTCTCCTTTGTTTTCAATCAATTACTTTTAGGCAATTTGTTTTATTTTGGTGTATGTGATAATTGGTTAACTTTTAAGAATTGTTTGTGTATGTATTAAGTAATAACAGTATAAAATGTTTGTGGTAGAGATGAGGCCATCATTAAAAATTTATATAATGGCGCGGTGTAACCCGATTATGATGATTGTCTATAATGTTGTGTATTTCTGTTATTTTCAGTTTTTTGTTTACAAAAGACCCATATTTCATATCTACATACACACAATATATATATATATATATATATATATATATATATATATATATATATACATATGTATATGTTTATGTATGCATTATTTATTTAAAATTTTTTAACTACATTCTTAATGCTTATAAAGCATTATACTATATGATTCAATTACAGTATTTGTTATATATGTATGTAAAATAAATTTGCATTTTACGGTTAATGTATGGTATTCAATGATTCCTAATATCTTTTGCAGTTATAATTTGAATAAAGTATTTAATTAGATTCTTATGCCATGTACACACTTGACAATTCTTTGGCTGTAATTTTGTGACGCCATTATTGAAATGTATGCAATGTCTCCGTAGCCTACTGCGTGAGCAATTAGTCTTAACAATCTGGAGGTGCGGATTCGATTTCCGCGTAGATCCTGTGTGTTTCTTATAATATCACAATGGGCCTAAGTGGGGCGTTTTCCTTTGGGGAGAGCCCGCCACTTAACCTAATGGCAAAAAATTAAATTACTTAAACCCGTAATAACAATTGTCTTTTCCTTTATTTTGTTTATTTTCACTCACAAATAAAGAAATAACGACTTTAGTAAAAATTAAAGATTTTTACTTGTTTCCGCTATTTTTGCTACCAAATAATGAACCCCAAATTCCGTAAAAACAAATTATGTTTACTATGTTTTTTTAAAGTTATCGGTGGAATAAATAAATCAAATGGAAGTGTAAGAAAATATTCTTTTCAGTTATTAATTTATGGGTAGGTATTCGGATCTTCAAATTTTTTTTTGCAAAAAGCTAAAAAATCTCATGTTTGAATAAAAATTTCCTTCCATTATTTCAGTTCCGGAAATACAACTATTAATTGATTTAAATCCTTAAAATTATTTCCTCTTTTATTTTATTTATTTAACTGTACCAAAAACTTATAAGATAAATAAAGAATAATTTTGAACCGAAACCCCGTTTGAATGCCTACTTAATTTTTTAAATGAATGTCAGAATTAGTTAAAACTAAATTTGTATAAAATTTTAAAGGTTTATTCATTTTAAATGACTGAACGGAATACTTCTTGAATAAACTACAAGGTGTTTCTGTATAAATTTTGTGACCATGTCGGAAATGACAAACGTTACCACTAGTAGACACTATAATGTTTGCTTGCGATGCGACTATGACTGAGTTCACACGATTCATGTTTTAATGACATGACTCTTACTTAGTATTCTTTGAACTCTCATTGGTGTTCACACAATTCATGTCTCGTTGACGACATGTACATATAGTTTGTGTGTATATTCAAATGAAGAATGAGAAAGCAAAACGTACTGACAGTACATGCACATGAGTACTCATGTCGGTAAAACATGTGAAGACACTATAAATACCATAGTCTGTAGTCAGCATTACATTTTATTTCGAAGTTGTTTTGCTTCGAATGGCTGATCTTAAGAAGTGTCAAATATTAAAAAAATATTTACTTCACACGTATATAGTTGATTTAATAGTTTTTGTAAGCCGGAATAGATATTAGAAGAAAAATGCCATGAATTGCAGAATAGATTTCATAGGCAAATAATTATTAAGATTTACAAAACAACTTGATTGGTCACAATATTTCTAGTGCAAATAAATTCAATTATAATACGTATGATTAATATTTAAAGAATTAAAATTCAATATTACGTATACGCGTAATATTTTGTGTATCTTCGAAATTTTATAAATACATATAAAATTATTATTTTTTCTTGGTAGTAGTTCTTGCACAACTGCACTTGCACGTTTTTTTGTTTTAGAGAATTTGTAAAGGTACGTGTCAAATGTTATTACATAAATCCAGTCACCGCAAGACGAAAATTTCGATTCAGAACTCTTGTGTTTGGCTTAGACCGGGAATGTTTCTCCTTATCAACGAATTCTGGCCTCTAAAATTTTTGATATTATATCATAAATTGTAATAGTAAATGAATATGAAATTATTGGTGAATACAACATTTACTCATACAACATCATAAATATATAAATGAAATTTTCGAGTTAATAATATAAAATAGTTCGGTATATTGCCTTTTATATTGTCTAAAAAAATCATACCAAAAGCTTCTAAACTCACCTGTGACAGAAGAATAATATTTATCTCCGTTGAGGTGTACATAAATCTATAGTCGGCATACATACCCACAATGAGTCCAAGAAATTATATATTACAGGCAAATAAAAAAATGTAAAATAAAAAGCTTAAGAACGTTTTTTACAAAACTATATTTTTGCGTTATGCCGTTGTATAAGTAAATGAGCAATATATACATACATATGTATGTATGTATGGATATGTACCTGTAGTTTTGTCAGTGATGAGAAGAAGTCGGCATACATACCCACAATGAGTCCAAGAAATTATATATTACAGGCAAATAAAAAAATGTAAAATAAAAAGCTTAAGAACGTTTTTTACAAAACTATATTTTTGCGTTATGCCGTTGTATAAGTAAATGAGCAATATATACATACATATGTATGTATGTATGGATATGTACCTGTAGTTTTGTCAGTGATGAGAAGAGAGCGTGTCTTTCTCTTTACAGCTGCAAAAACATTTTTTATTGTTTCATTTTATTGTAGTGAAATAGATATGGTTGCTCTCTGTTTCCCACAAGAACTACATACTTCTCTATTGACTACATACGACTAACGTCAGTAGTAAATTTTCAATGACACGCACAAGTTAGACATTTGTCTATAGTAAATTACTATGCTTGGGATATAACAAGTCACTAGTACCGATGACTAAGTCAGCAGCAATCTGACTATTATTATTTCCTGCAGGGTAGATACATACATGTATGTATGAGTACAAACAAATTTGTTTCGTTTCGTGAGCATTTGAAATTTTGTGATATGCATATTGAAATACATATATTTTTAGTAAATTAAGATGTTGATTTTTTTAAAGTTATTTTTTGTGTGTACAGACTTTAATTTTATTAATTTCCTAAAGAGTACCGTTGAGGTTTTTAATTTTGTGCTATGAGGCATCATAATCACATCAGCAAAATCATTTTGCAAGCCTTCCAAATTTATAAAAGAGTTGTCGGCATTAAAAAAATTACTTGTATTAAATATTTTCATTTTGATATTTTGTAATCTATATATGTAATTAGTATGAACTATTTATTATTTTAATATTTTAAATATACTAACATCCATATATGTATGTATGCATTATTATAATGAGGAGAAAAGTTGAATAGCTGCAATACATAGAGTACAATATTAAAAACTAATGTAAATATATTCTTAGTTGACTGTATATATGTAATTTTAGTGGGCTTTGTTTTGCTTTTGTGTTGTTAATACTATTATTAACTTATTTAAAGTTTAATTTGTGTTACTTTTGTTTTTTTGCTGTTGTTGTTTTGTTTATCTTAACTTATTCTCCCATTGAACTGGGTTATAAATCATATAGTTTTATGTTAACTCTAAATTTCACATCACAAATTGAAATTGTATGAAGCTTATTTGTTTTTATATATTTTTTATAGATACAAATGTATAATAAAATAATAAATAATTTTATAACATGAACAAAAATATTATTATGGAATGGACAATTCATCGATATATGTAGATACATACATATGTATGTATGTACAAGGCATATAAAATACATCGATTTAATTTTCTAATATATGTACATATATAAAAAAATTAATGCGTGTTTGTTTGTTCGTATTCCGTACCGCTTATCCGAAGCTACAAAATTTGGTGTACTTATTCTGTGCAGCTCCAGGAAGGTTATAGAGTGTGTCTTTTTTTAAAGTAGGACTAGAAGAGTGTTAGGGGGCAATTTCTACCTCTCCGAAACTTTCCACCCGATCCACAATTTCGATCGTTTGAACTGTATTCTGAAGCAATCTTCACGCAAAAATTGCATAACTTCCTTGTAGTGTTTCTGATTAACCGTACGAACTGTTGGCAATAACGCATGATGCAGCATGCCATTGTAATGGAAGAAAACAAAATTCATTTGAACAAATCTTGTATATTAAAAATCTATTTTTTTTTTAAATAATCAAATTTCTTCAGAAAACAACATACATACATATGTATGTATATAGTATGTATGTTTAGCCGCACTAGTATGTTTGGGAAAATAAAAGACAGTTAATGAACAGATATAAAAGAGAGTGTTACTCAGAGAAGACCGATTTAGAGGAGACAATTTTTGAACCAGTCAAAAGGCCGACAATCAGGGATACCAAATGTGACGCTGTTTATTTTCCATAAATTTTACGATTTATGGAAAAAAAATCTTTGACTACTCTACCTACAATGGAATGATTCAATCAGTCAAACTTATTTTTCATGTTTCTTCGGAGAAAAAAATTACCATACGATGAGAAATTTAATCAGAGAATAAGTTTAACATTTTTATGTTAAATTTTAATATGATCTACCATTTTATTTCATAATTCATGAAACGCAAAATTATCTGCTTTTCTCCTATTGAAAATATATATTATTTTAAAATTCGCAAAATTGCTTTTATGAAACAAAAAAAAAAAAAAGTTGGGAATTTTAGTGATTATATTACCTTAAATATCTATTCACAAATGATCAACGTTTGCAAAAGCAAAATATCAGTTCAAACGAGTAACAGGTGAACTCTAAGTAATAGCTGTAATAGCCGTTCTCAAATGTTGAAATATTTTTGAAACCGGCCAAAGCTTTCAGTAACGAAGTAAATAGTGGCTGAAGAAAGTTTACCTACCAGCACTAGTAAAACAATTATAAACAAATTTAGTGAAGTTATAAAATTTCTTTATGGTACACAATCGCCGTTAAATATACATATTAAAAATCTTATGCAAACAGTATACCCGTATGTACATTTAATATTCCAATATTTCGCATCACACAACGTAGTCTTGTCCAGTGCTGATCTTTGTATGCTGTAGAGCTACATATATAGAACAATACTGATTAACATACATAAGTGCATACATATGTATATACCCCTTTGGCTTGAGATTCTGTTTAAGCGAAGAATTCTCGATAAAAAAATATTCGATAAATAGTACGAAATTTTTAAAAATACGAACGTTCGCAAAAACGAACTAGGTATTAGCGATGATTTTTCGCTTTATTAACAAAAATTTTGAAAATGCGAACAAATATTAACGTTATTTTTTAATTTTTATGAAAGTGCTTCTTCAGTCTAGTGCGTTAGCATTAGACTATCAATCTATATGTTGCATGTTCGATTCCCGCCTGAGACCGTAAGTATTGTTTTTAACAAGAAAAATTTAAAAAAAGAATTAACATGATATGACCAATAAGGATATTCCATAAAAAAACCATATCAAAAAACAAAAAATTAAAGGATCTTGAAGAGATTTGAAATACATTTCTATCTATGTAGTATGTGTACATATAGAGCTATAAATGATGTGGAAATTCAATTGAAGTTGTAAATATGCATGTATTTTTACAGTAAATTATTGATAACGCTTGTGGGACTGAAACAAGTTCAGTTTATATATCTATAGGCGAGTATTTACTGTTTCTACATTCCTAACCGAGTGTCCTAAACAAGTTAATTCTGATATACTTAATATTCACATATTCATATTAACAAATTACAAAAGAGGGTGGCGATATCAGAAGTAGTCTGCACGTTGACTACAAAAACAAAAATTTCCTGGGTTCGACCTCATTTTTGGACTAAATGATAAAGTCATCTCGCATTTTTTCTGATGTGTCAGTTGTTGTTAAAAGGCTTCAGTGGAGAAGGCATAGTAACTGATCACTGAACAGTACCGGCTTCAGCTGTAACCAATCGATAGGCACATCAGAACGCCCTACAGACATTCAAAAGCAGAGTTGTAAGATAGTGAAGCTTTACCTTCGGTCATTTCTCTAACTCTAATTTTCTTCTATTTCCAACACAATGCATCGCATTGTGTAAGGGTCATCTCCTGAGTGCTGGTCCATGATAAAAAAGCACTAAAACATATTAATTAAGGCGTACTAACAATTTTTATTAAGAGAGTATAACATTTAAAATTTTTTATGATGTCAAATAGAGTGTATTTCGATAACATGAGGCAGGTTTTAAAATGTTTAGCTAAAAAGGATAAAATATCCGCAAATTGAAAATGTTCTCATTTATTCCCAACTTATGTACTTGCATTATATGTTTTTCTTAAGTGAAACATAAAATAAATATTTACTCTTTTATTGTTAACATGTACATTAAAGGTGATCTAATAAGTATGGAGAAATTTTAAATTGTATTGATTCCAGTTCGCCGGCCAGATTTATATTAAAATAATTAAATAAATAGAATAACTCTTAATGGACCCGGAAAGGACTTCAATATATCTCTCTAGAGTAAAATTTAATATAGTATATGTACATACTTCTTTTACGCGCGCATAATATTGCTCAAGAATTACTTCGATACCGTTTATGGTTCCTTTTCTATTGAAATCCTGAAGTTTACACCACCACTATACTGTGGTCTCAAGGAGAAAGGCCCTAACTCAAATAATTGTAACTTTAAAGGAGAAGCTAAAAACACAATAGCAACTGTTATTGAAATTATCGAAATGTAAATGCTTGTAAAACCGTTATTTTTCCAATCAATTTTTGTGACGAAGTGTATTTGTGTGAAATGTATTGGAATCACTGAAAAACTCAATTTTGTAAAAAATACGACTTAGGGTCTTGCTACTTGACACCATCGACCGTGTTTAAGTAAGTATTTCAGAAATAAACTAAATAAATCATGAATTTCCCATAACTTAAAAATTACTTGAGATGCACTTGAGGTAGAAATATGTGAGGGTTTCGGAAACTATTTCCAGTCTTCGTGTAGAGCAAAGTATTTCTGATACACAAATTTATAAAACGTTGTATGTAAGTACATTTCACTTTCTACCACATATGTATTTTTAACATTTTTTAAAATTTTTTTTATAAAAAAAGAACGGTAAATGAAAACATATTTAAATTAAAGTAATATTTATTTTAAAATTAATACAAAGTACAAAAACTTGTTTAATAAAATTTAATTTTGTTTAGATGTACAAAAGATAAACTCACATATGCATATTTGTGTATTCATGTTTACCAATTCAAAACTGCTAAAAAATATAACATCTACAATTTCTTTATAATATACATTTGAAATTATAAGATAATAATTGATAATAACATAAGTAGTGTGTTCTTGATTTTTTTAAATTAAATTTAAAAATATATGAATACAAAATAACATAAAATTTAATATATTGGCTATCAAAAACAAAAAGTATTAGTAAAAAATTGTTACAATTTTTTCTTATTATACATATACACATGTACATAGTTTATTTTGTTTAAATAAATTAGCATTTCCCTATTAGCATGTATGTACATCGATACGGTCTATATACTTGCTTCTTTAGTATTCAATTAATTAAATATTTTAATTTTATTTTTAATTTATGAAATAAAAATTTTCAAAATTATAATATGGTATATAAAGAATTATATATTGATAATTATTTTAATTTAAACGGCTTTGTTTTTTTATGAACCCATTGGGTTTAGATTAAAACTGCACCACTCATAACGTACTGTTTTAAATAATATTTAAATACAATATTAGTTCAAAATATACAAAGCTAGTTTCAAATTATTACTTTCACAACCAAAATGCTTCATTCCCCATGTTTTTGCTTTATAAAACAAAAATTAAGTACTGAATAGATGGTGCATTAGCATTATGATTGGCATGTCAAATTTAGTAAATGACAATAGCTTTGCAACAAGAAGTACGTTCGATAAGTGATAAGCAGTCCGTTTATAGTTTTTCTAGTTTCATAGTAAATAATATTTACCATTTTCGTTAAGCTTGAGCTTGAAGGTACTTAATGATTTTTAAGATATTTATTATTTTTAATTAACAATAAAAATTAATTAACAATCATGTTTAAAATAGATGTGTTTGATTTATCTTTTACTGAGTATCAGTTTAAATCAAAGCTTTTATATTATAAAATAAGACATGAAATTTTATTACATATTTTGTTTTACTTTGTCATAAATTTTGGTTTCAATTTATTATATTAGATTTAATTTGATTTGATTGAGAAAATATGTTTCAAAACCATAGTGTTCATAAAGTTTTATCCCAGAAACTAAATGATTTGCCGATCAAAGCAATACTATAGAACTTTCATTGATTATACATACAAATTTCTAATGTGATAAGTTTTTTGTTTAGTAATTTGGGCAATAATAAAAACGACAACAAGAAAATGTTATAAGTTAGTCACCTTTTTAGAATTCCGTTAAAGAAATCTGATTGATTTACTAGAAAACAATTATACTATTTTATATCATTTATGTAAAAATATATAATTGTTATTGTTGCTGTTATCGTGGCACTGGTACTAGCATATTATAAAGTTGTTCTATAAATTGTAACATTGCATTGAACCGTTTGAATGTTATTTCAGCCTGATTTATTTAGCTTTAATAGTTATTTATTAATTTATAAAAAAAATCAGTATACCTTATATTTGATGCAAACCAGTTACTTTTGCACGAATTAAATATGTGACACATATTGTACATACATATGTACATTGTATGTGAATTTTTCAGATCATTGATAATCTGCTTAAAATGTAATCTGCGTGTATATGAAAGACTTCCATGCATTACTTTAAAAGCTGCAAAAACGTATTAATTGGTGTTTTCAAATCATTAATAAACCATTTACTGAGCTTTGATTTAAACAAGTTATTTTAAAATATAATATCTATAGAGATACAACAAACATGCATACATATGAAATTATTAGTGTTGTTATTAATATAACAGTAGCAAAATTTAATAAATTTAGTATAAAGCTTATAAAAATTTTGGTTGCCCTAGGCGTGTTTAATGAAAAAAGCTTAGCTTTGCGATTAAATTCAAAATAAAGATTTCCTAGCAAAAGGAAATTTTAAATATTGTAGACTATTGTTAAAACTGTTTTCTTTGAGAGTTATTTAGCTTTTACAAAATATTCTTTGAATGCCATCAATATGATGAAAACTTATAACAAAAATATTTATTTCAAAGCATTTCAAGAAAACGCCATGTGATAAAAAGAAAAATAAATAAATATGTACTGAAAATTTTATATTTTAAATCCATTAAATATTTTTAGTAGTACAGAAAAATACACTGGATTTTGTTCATAACTTTTTATATGTTTTAGTTGCAAAAGCAAAATAAGTAAATTAAATATATTTACAATTTATATCAAAAATAAAAATGTTATAAAAAATACTACTGCAACAAAAAAATATTATAATTTTTTATACGACTTAAAAATATTTAACCCTGCAATGTTAATATTCATTTTAGTCCATTTTGGCTACTCTTCGCCGAATCGATGAACTATTTAGGTAAAAGAAATTTTACCTGAACGATTTTTGAAGTAAAAAATAAACTAGCTTTTTTCAAGAATTTGGTTAAAGGCCTACAGCTAAACCATATAACAAATATAATAGATAAATAATCGTAATTAATTTTAACTAACGTTAAATAAATGGGGGAATGGGTAACAAATAAACGTTAAACGTTTTATAAAAAAACAAAAAAAAAAAATACAAATAAATCATTAATTTGAACACACATAAAAAAGGTATATGATAAAGATCAAATGAGTTTCGTTTACTCGACGAACAGTAACCGCCCACGGTTAAACTTCTAAATATTTTGCTTGAGAACACTAATCCATATCGCTCATTCATAACATTACAGTGGAAAGAAATCAGACAAATCTTAATAAAATAATTTAATATATTGAAAGAATTAGCGTCAAGTACCAGATGAAGATGAAAATACGTTGCGATAGCAATGTTCTGATTAACTAACAAATATTTGGGTACTATTTTTGTCAAATTATACATTGCCACATATCAGTGTACCTTCGATAAAAGAACTTAAGTCGAGTTAAAAAAATGTTTCAGATTTTTTATCTTAAAGGTAAATTTTCAAGACCGCCTTTTACGATATAGATATGTTTACAGAAAAATCAACTTATCCGGTAAGAACAAGACATAAATTTATGTCTTTATTACGAATGGCAACGGAATCTCCTTTGAGTTGGTAGTTGTCGAATATGGTGGCATGGATGGCAAACTGGCAGCTCTGAACTGAGAATTTTACATTTCAATTGTGTTTTCTGCTTTTCTCGCAACTACAAATTTTTCGTTGCCATATTTATGAACAAAAATTTATATTTTATAATATTATTTATATTATACATATATTTATTTTATATAATTCCTTCGGACATGTATAGATTTCTGCCATTAGTCATTATTAATGTACAGAGACACAATACAAAATTTGATTCTAAAGAACAGAATATTTGTTTATTACAGATAACATTTTATAGAAGCTATGTATTAATTGAGCGATATGGATTTAAAATTTAAGATAAATTTAAAGTCGTACTTTTAATTATAATTAACAAATTTTTTAAGTTTTTCTAACATTATGACAATGAAAAAAGAAAACTTTTATTGCATAAAAGAACTTCAGTATGCATACATACTTGCTTGTTAAGAAAAGAAAGTAAAAATTTTTTTAAAAATTAACTATACCACTAATTAAATAAATAAATAATTAAAATCAATATTTAACACATGTAAAAAACTCATGTGAATTTAAAGTTAAGCAACAATTTTCTCTCTTTTTACGGCGTACTCATTTTTGATTAAATATTTTTGCATACAAAAGCAAGAAAACCTCTTAAACACCTAGATAAATTAAAAATTTTTAAATAAAACAAAACATACGTACAATAATAATTTATATACCACACCAAGTTACTGAGGTTTATATTTTTACTTATTAATAAACTTCTTTTACTATTTATAATTGTTAATAAAATTTTGTTTTAGTAAAAATATACATAATAAACTGTTTTAGTTGTTTTTATTTTATATATAGTATGTTTAATAGCATATAACAACATATCATCTTGTCGATTTTATAAAAATATATCAAATTTTACATTTTTCATTTCGTCCAATTAAAACAATAGATAATAATTATATAACATATTTATATTATAATAATATGTGTATGTATGTGTATAAAGTTTAAATTGTAATAGTTAACATTCGCACAATAGCGTAATTTAAATTTCTTTAAGAAATATACGTTTAATAATAATATTTATGTTATTTTTTCAGTTGTTATTGAACTATGATTTTCTTTCTCTAATTAGTAGTTACAACATATCTACGTATATGTATAAAGAACAAAATTTGTTGCACGTATACTACATATTTATCTTCTCTTATATTGTTAGAAGGGTAATATTTTTGATAGAAATATTTTGACAAAATATTTGAAATACGTATTTGCATTTTGAGAACAGTTGGTGTGTATAATATGAAATGTTAACATGTTCCAATAATAGAAATAACTTGATTTAAAATGATAGAAAATTACGCAGAAATATAT